>OX335683.1:16877500-18253750 GCA_946894065.1 Acleris literana | reverse complement strand
GACCAAATCTAGACTTAATTAAAATGGGATCACCCCTGACATTCATGAAAAATAAAATATTAATATCGGTTGACCATTGGTAGAGTAATCGAGTATCATAAATACAAAAAAAGCAAACAGATTCTCCTTTTCTGACGTCGGTTGAAAACAAACGATCTCTGTGTATTTACTACGACTGTAAAACGTGTTTTTCTACGCGTGGGTTCTAACTTCTAATTATTGTTTCTGTTGTGGCTTCGGTTTTCTAACGAGCTTACTTGTCGCTCCGTTTGTTTGTGTAAACCAGATCCAGCGCTCACGCGCTCAGATTTGGGTCAACAAGCTCTTTCAATCCAGCTGTGGCTTCACTAAACTCGCGTTATTAGTCCGGTGCAAATTTACCTACCCCATCGAGTCATAGAAAATACCGCCTTCCACGAAAAGAACACCTAAAATAGGGCTATATTCCAGGGCTTGTGACCATAATTTTACCTCATTTAGTTACCAAACGAAAACTTTTCGTTGGTTTAAAACCGAATTAATAGAGTCTAAAAAAACATGTCTGCCGACCTCCGGAAGACCACATTTTTTCTTACCTATTTTAGGTGTTCTTTTCGTAGAAGGCGGTATGTTTCAGTTACTCGATGGGGTAGGTAAATTTGCAGCGGCCGCCCGGACTATTATGTTATATGTTTTCATGTGAAGTGCATTTCATAGTCTTGTTCTTTGTTTGTCTAAAATTCTGAGTATTCTTACCTGTTTACTTTGGGTATTCATATTTGTTTGTTTATTTCTAATACTGGCGTGATGCAACAGTGACTTCGTTTCAGACAATTTTATAATGACCCCTGTGTTTGTAGCATAGGTTCAATTTCGGAGGTCTAAACTGTAATCGGCGTATTTGACAAGCTTAGTGTTGTTTCTAGGCCCAATTTTAGGAAGTGTGTTGTTATTCAAGCTCATAGCCTATGCTAGCATGCATAGCCTAAGCTCATACCCTAAAGCATACTCGAATAATTCTTCTGCATTATTCTTCTTTATTTTTGTTAAAGGTATTTGTATGTTTAATTCTAACGAGTTAGGAGGTATTCTATCAATAAATTTAGTTGTAACTATGTCAAAAGATCAGATATTGTTTGTTTGTTATTATTCTGGATGTAAAAAGGTGTTACAAATCGATAGATCGTCGATCAATTAAAAAAATTAGACAATCTGCTTGCTTAATCATGAAACGGTCAAGCGTCCATCGATGACGGAATGTACTTCACATTTATCAAATAATTATTGCGATCAACGATCGATATGTGATGACTGATCGATCAATGTTCATCGATCAGTCAAGTCGATTCCTCTAACCGATCGATCACTAAGCAACAATGATCTCATCGTTTGAGTTGTGTCGTACCCTAAATGATGAACGAATGGATGAATTTATCGATAGATGCTAGTGGCGCAGGACCGGTCCTTTTGGAAAACGTTGGGGCGCCATTCGCACCTTCAGAACAATAGTGACCTAAGTGAGAAATTTTAAATTTCGAGTTAGGTCTCTATGATAATAAATTTATGACTCGAAGTTTGAAAGCACAAATTTTGAATCAGGTCTCTATTGTTCTAAAGGTGCGATATGTCCAGCGCGTACGAAATAATGATGATCAAGTGTTTTTCCCACATGGTTATGACAAGGGCCAAGTGTGTGGTGTGGTAAACTATTCTTAAATCTACAGGAGCCCTAGCCAAGGTGCAAACGCTACTAGCGTTTTTCTTTTCTATCATTCAAAAAGTATGGGATGACATTGTCGTGCGTTGGGATAAACCACGTGGTCAACTGTCATTCCGCACATTTTGCGTGATAGAAAAGAAAAGCGTTTGAATCTTGGCCAGGCCAGAGGGCTCAGACAAGATGCACTACGCTAACTAACGTTTCTATTCGATTCGTTTTTAAGCCAATCGCGTCACTGGTAGACCACGTGACTTTTCGTATCACGTCACCTCCCAGTGACGCGATTGGTTTAAAAACGAATCGAATAGAAACGTTAGTTAGCGTAGTGCATCTTGTCTGAGCCCTCTGGTTTTCAAAGACTGAAGATTTCTGTTGTTGGCAGATGTGCAGCCTGGCTGCGCTGGCGCGCGGCTGCCGGCCCGCCGCCAAGCCGTGCTGTCTGTGCTGGTGCTGCTGCTGCTCTTGCTCCTGGTGAGTTCAGCAACAAAAAAAATTACATTCATATAATTGTATAATTTGACGTTCTAACCCTCATAATGAACTTGAAAATAAAATAATGGTATCTGCCGTAACCAGAGAAAAACAAAATTTGAAAAATAATACATTTGGTTTTGACAAATGGCAGTTCCAATTTAGTATTCACCTTTCTGATTCCAGCGTATGTCCTTGTTCCAGGGCGAAGTGGTGAGTGGCAGAACATCGATTAGATAGTACCCACTGTTGAAGAAGATCCAAAAAGAACCCAGGGGTCCTAGACAAGATGCAAACGCTAATACCGTTTTTTCTTTTCTATCACTCAAAATGTATGCAATCATAGTTGACCACGTGGTTTATCATAACGCAAAAGAATACATTTTGAGCATTTTAGAGATAGAAAAGAAAAAGTTACTAGCTTATGCATCTTGATAAAAGGCCCCTGTAGGTGTAAGAATAGTTTAAAACCCATTGAATTAGAGTTGTATAGGTATGTATAACCTATTTATTTTTCGAGTAGTGGTGTCTTGGGATTAACAATCAGCCTAGCTAATGGAATACAAATTTAAAATATTTTAAGATTAAAATGTTCTAGACATGTGTTACATTCAACGAAGTACCTAGTATGACTTTTAGAAGGATTATTTAAAGTTAAGTAAAGTAAAATATTTGTTATCCAAAAAATATAAAGTACAAAAATAAATATTTCCTTTGATCCCACACTAGGCTAGACCTGTGTCGTGGCAGCCAAAATTTTTACTTAATTTTTGCGAATTATAACTAATATTTAACTACCTTATAAGTAATTAAAATAGTAGGACTAAATGCAATCAATTGGGATAACAACCCGCTAGCTTCGATATTATTATGTTCTAATAGCAATGTTGTCGGTGTTGCAGCCTAGCGGCGCGGGGGTCGGAGGGCGGGCCCGGCAAGAAGCCCCGCGAGCCTGGCCCGCAGGATCCGCTGCTCTGCGACGGAGATGCGCCGTAAGTGCCACAAACCAACACATTAAAGTATAGGAAGAGAGGAAAATAGAGATCTCTCTCCAGGGGGTTATTATGATATAGCTATGCAGTTTATTTAGCATTTTTATAGCTCTGTCCTTTTCTCTCAGCGTAAACTGAACTACATAGCTGTCATGATAACCTAATAAACCCCCAGGCGGATGTTATGCCTGGTGACCGAAGTCCATTGAGATGAAGTTGGAAGTGGTATATAAGTCAACCGACTGGAGAAACTTCGTTAGCGCGATGTAGAGTACTGTCAGATTTAGTTGCGCTGACGCTGGTGGCGCTGTCGAGTTGGTTATTACAAGTTGCCACTAGATGGCGCTAGGTCGCCACAATATGTGAGCAACTATTCTGAGCCTCAGTTAATGAGCACGTTTGAGCACCGTAGGTTAGGATGGGCAAGATGCACATCGTCGGTGAAACTGCAAAACCGCGTAAGTAACATTTTTAATGAGGAGCAAAATGCACCTTTTTTCTAATATTTTAAGGTTTATTTTGCTCTACAATAAATTTGTTGGTTACGCGGTTTTGCAGTTTCACCGACGACATGTCGATGAGTTTGTGCTTTAATGTGATATGAAGGGTACCTACCCTTCATTATTTCCTTCATGGACCAGCGGCTCCGGTATTTTCGATCCGTTGATCTCTTTACCTTGCCGGTTTGGCCCAAGTAGGTATACCTACCCATCGATATATTGCATAACCTGCCCATCAACCGTCACCCTACGTTTTGCAATTGGTCATCAACAGAATTTTGGATCTGTTCATCGTCAGTCCAACCTAGTTCTTGCAGCATAACTTCAAGGTCATTTGACGACGATGAGAAAAGCACGATGTCGCCTGCGAACGAAGGTTTGTCAGCTTTTTGTTACCAGGAGACCGCTAGTTTAAAAAAAACGATTTTTCCCGGAGATGACAAATTGGTAATTGTAGAGTCGTTCTCGAAAACACGATTATAAACTTAAATTCGGCCCTTAGCTACTTCGTCACACATCATTTCTGTTTATTTACTTTGGCCACAGCTTTTAAAGACCATTTATTTGTCATTTGCAGGCCGACGCTGGAGGAGATCCAGATGTGGGGGCAGTCGTTTGACCGACTCATGCGCAGCGCAGGTTTGTACCTTCTCAGTATTACTATAATTACTAGCATAGAGGCATTCCATTTTATTTCTCAGAGTTGGCAACGCATTGGCAGTCTTAAGATTTTTATCTTAAAAAATGCTTATGTCCCACTTATCATCGGGTGACCTGTGTGCCCGTTTGCCTTCTCTATGTCATGAAAAACCCCGGTCAAGTGCGAGTCGGTCACTTGCACCGAGGGTTCCGTACCGCCGCACAGTAGTTATTATTATATTCTGATTTAAAATCGATTTAGAATCGAATCAGCGAGACCCCAACTTGCACTTGACCATGTTTAGTGTTTGTTTATCTTCAGGGTTTGTACTGTAATGATACCGATACTTGTATGTTTTTCCGTTAAACGAAGCAACAAATATAAAAAAACGTTGAAAAAAAAGTTTCTTGTATGTGTACCCCCTTTATTATTTCACTCTCTTTAATTTTTTATATGATGACTTACAGGGGTGGAGCTAACGTAACTTCAAACTTCGATTTTTGAAGTAGGGCCCCGAGCTATGCCGAACTTTCCGAGCTTCTATTTTATTAATCTTTGTCTGAACAGCCGGGCGCAAGGTGTTCCGCGACTTTCTCCGCGGCGAGTACTCGGAGGAGAACATCATGTTCTGGCTCGCCTGCGAGGAGCTGAAGCGGGAGACGGACCCTGACGCCGTCGAGGAGAAGGCGCGCTTCATATACGAGGACTACATCTCCATTCTCTCGCCCAAAGAGGTTAGCAAGATAGTTTACTTTGAAGTTGTCACGGCTATTCACCCTAACAGACCCCTGCAGGCCTAGTATGGATGCGTTTATCACATGACCAAATGTGAATGAAGCATCCGTCACTCTCGTACTTATACCTACGTGTCAAAGAGAGACGCATGTTTTATCCACATTTTGTCACGCGATAAATGCAGACATATTAGGCCCCCAGGTCTTATTCCCTAACCGATCCGTAGGCACACCAAATTGCCATAGTGTGAGTATGGGTAGTTTTGTTTATCCGTAATCACACCAACACACCGTTGACCCAATTTGCGTCTTTTATTTAGTGACTTCCCCACGGCACAACTGCGCTTATAGAGTTATTTGCCCGCTGTCCTACTGCGTACTTATAACTATTGACCAATAATTTATATTTTAAAATCCAAACCAGAGTTGACGGAGCTCCGCTCTAGCGGAGGTCCTGTTTCTAATGTTTTAGCCCTTCGCGCCAGTTGAAGAACTAACATAATCTAAACCTACCTCGCATTTATGATGTGTTGGTGTGACTACGGATTGGGTAAAATTATCTGCAGTTACACTCGTGACACTACGGATAAATATAATTAATCAAAGTCACGTTAGTGTTGCAATTTGGTGTGACTACGGATCGGTTGGTCCTTACTCCTTATCCATATACGTAATATAAATCTATTTTTGTTAAAGTATTCTTTGTTCCTTTCTGATGAATTCAAATATCAGGATGACACATAAGGACAAAGGATACTTTAAGAACAGTAACTATTGCGCATTTTGGAATGAGAGGGTAAGAGTACTAATTCAAAAGAAGTCAGTATTTGCTATAAATTATTTAACTAGCTGGCTGCGACCAACTAAATAAAAAAATATACATAAAAACATCTGTCAGTTAAATGCATCACTCTCCTTTTCTTGGTCATATGAAAGAAAACGATACATGTTGATATGGATGAATCGGCCTTAATCGCTAAAGACGGAGTAGTTACCTACTCCACTCCGTGGGCAGAAAAGTCACTTGGAGCAGGTGAAATTAAAACTTACTATTTACTTACTTTTTTTAAAGATACCATAGAGTCTGTCAAGCGTGTGGTGTGACCACGACAGGATAGCAGATTTTTTTAAATGTATGTCTATGCTGTACATACAAGCTGCAGACTACCTACTAATAAATCATAAAATATATTATTTTAATAAACTTAAAAAACACGATTAAAAAAAACTACAAAAAATCTAGTACTAGTATCAAACATAAGTTTATCTGTTATCACTTATCAGTACGTACATACACCTGTGAGATTTTTTAATTTGCCGCCTTTTCATAGGACACGACTCGCTTGACAAATCCAAACTCTCAAACGTGTGACCTCTCATTTCAGGTGTCACTAGACTCCAGAGTGCGTGAAGTGGTAAACAGGAACATGGTGGAACCAACCCCACACACCTTCGACGACGCCCAGCTGCAGATATACACGCTGATGCACCGGGACTCGTACCCTCGCTTCGTTAACTCACCGTTGTACAAGACCCTGGCCCGGCTGACCAGTTCACCAGCTGCCTCACCGCAGTGATCAGCCGAATCCACTGGGGAGTAACGTGACCATGGAATAACTTGAAAGAAACGGTAGATGCCAGCAGTTGCAGCCTCCTTGAGGTTGTGTATTCCCGTTAGACCAGAAGTTAAAAACAGACGCTCTATACCGGATTCCAAAAACATAAGGTTCAAAATATTGGAAAAACCTTACCTTTGTTGTTACCTTTATTTTGAGGTTCCAAAATATATCTCCTCTGCTGTAAAGCACAGAATGGCGTACATGCCCCAGCTATGGGACCCAGTGAGGACTTTGCCGCAGACCGGGTGACTTAAGAGGCCATGTATTCGTTATGCGCGAGTTTGGCGACTCCAAATTGGCTTGGCCACAGATCCATTGAGTAAGAAACCCGATTAAGGCCTCTCCACAGTTGAGGGGAGAGAAGCTGGTATTGGTAGACAAGTAGGCAAAGTCATATTGTGTTACGTCTTTATACCTAGCGGATAAAACGCAATATTATAGTAGAGTTGTCTGCGGATGCTGACAGAATGGTTTGTTTAAGCTAATTAAAACGCTTGCAAATGATTAAACGGTATCTGGTGAAGTTTAGCAAAATAGATAGTCAGTGCTCACAAGCGTTAAACCTTTTTGAATTTGGTCTTAAAGAGTCACGGATGCAACTTTGGCATCTAGCGTTGAGAAGCGCTGTATCTCGGAGGACCAGGTGATATGGCTAGGAGTATCCGTAACCGGTTTAATCTACGACAAGGTGAACTTTTTTAAAAATCATTGAGAACAATAGTTGAACATGCTTCGTGCAAGGTTCGATTTCGAGTCTGTAAATTTAATTGTTGATCATTTTTCAGCCACTAGTGCCACTAAAGAACCTGAAACAGACTTTAACACGCTCTTCGCAGGCAATCCCCATTTCCACTGACGATAATGACATATTTTTCATTTTAAATAATGAACGTCTCGTGGGTTCGGAGTTTGCGCGAGGCTGAGTACGTCACTGTGACGTCACCAGTGAGTAGGCCAGATTTGCTATCCTAAAGGCAAGTCCATACTAAAACAAGTATATGGTAAAAATACGTTTATTTTTCTCCTAGCAATAAATCGAAGGTGTTCGCTTCTTCGTTGTTCAAAGGAAAAGCCATAATTTCCGAGCACGCTTGAGAGAGCAGCAGTTAACTAGTTTCCTTCATCTGGTCCTCTGAGATACTGAATCTGTCTCAAAATACCAGGGTTGTTAGAAAGACGTAGGGGCCGGTTGTAGAATAAAACACCAGAACAAGAATTAGCTTTAGAAATAAGCACGGCTTACTAATCAATGGTCTACATATACTTAGCAATAATATCGTCAAATTTGTATTTTGCGACTTCTGCATAAATTATTTTTACCGTTTGTACTCGTGACTGGTATCTTGACCAGCCAAAACAATTGAAGGGACCGACACGAACAAATTACTGTAAAACATGTAAACATTTTGATTAAGTATTTTAAACTATAATGTGCACGCCCTAAAATATTGTTTGTACGCTTTGACAGGACAACTGTAACTCGGTCGTTACATAAGTCCCTCGAGATGAAAATTGTTACTATGAGAGAATAACATGGGAGTATTTTGGAATCTGGCCTATGTATGAGAGAAATCTAATCTAATCTAATGTCGTGCTCCTTAACTCATGTATAGTTGGGGGATGAGCCCCCTGCTGAAGCCGCCCTGGTTTGGTTGTCCAGGGTATCCTAAAGTACTCTGTCTACGTCATTCGGTTCATTGCCCAACTGTAGACTAAACAGCCGTGTACATACAAGAAAGTTTAGAGTAAGTGTGAAGTGTTTTCTAGTCAAGGTCGCGGACCTCTTTTACATTTCATAGGAAGGATATCAGTACCAGGGAGGTTATCTGGTTCTGTATGTGTAATTAAGGCCCCTACAGCGAAGGACTCGTTACCCGTCCAAGTGGATCACACTGGGACACGTGGTGTTCCCTGTTGGTCATTTATTGTCATCGATAGCACCAACCCTTTCATGTTCAAACTCCTCAGACTTCGTCACTGTCGTCTTAAGCAGTCGATCAGCAGACGCTGAGGCAAACCAAGCAGCCAAGGCTATGGTCAATAAAGTAAATGCTTGCCTTGGCTTCTGGGTTTCGTCGTTGTCTGAGGCTCTGGGCTGGTTCAGGCACATCGGGATCAGCTCCCGCTGGCTTCGACCCAGCACAATGTGCTATGTTTAGTTTTGGACAAGGCTGTGTTAGACTCAGGATGCTAGAAACTTGTAAGTAACATAGTAAGTCCTGTTGGCTCTAGACTTACGTTGCTACTTTTTAACGGCGGAAATAAAGGTTTAAATATTTTTGTGAATTTCGCATCGCACACGAAAATAGTGCACTATGATGTTTTGTGAACCCCTTTTTAAATGTTGTAATCTTGTACTTTTATACGTGATACGTTCGTTCCCGGATGTCCGGTGGATTTTACTTAGGCCTCGGTAGATTAGCACATAGTAATAGGCCTAACATATTGTAATAATGCACTTTCCAAGACTGTTGTAAGGTTTTTAAGATGAGGCATAAGGGCAGTACATACTGTTATTTAAGGCCAATGTCCACGATGTGATACCGTCTCTTATTAAGGAAGTGTAGGATGGGGTTGAGAACAAAATATATTTCGAATGAGGATCAAAATGACAGGAAGTTGCACAAAAAATTGTAAAAACCGTCCAGTGGCCACGGAATTACTATTCTTGTGTTTTCTTTTAAACTAAAGTATCTTCTTAAAATCGAAGCGTAGTTATATCTTGTACTAATGAACGCCCAATTTATAGGATATATGACATATATCTTTGTTAATAACCTTTAAAACCTTATTGTATTCAAGTTACTCATTCGCAGGTCAATAGTTATTAATATGTTTGTGGCGACCTAGCGACATCTAACGGCAACTTGTATCAACCAACTCGCTACCTCGCTAGCGCCACCAGCGTCAGAAAGCGCAACTTAAGTGTTCTACAACGCGCTAACGAAGTTTCTCCAGTCAGATGACATATATACAACTTCCAACTTCATTCCAATGGACTTCGGTCCCCAGGCATAACACCCGCCTGGAGAGAGATCTCTCTATTGTCCTCTCTTCCTACATTGGTGACTCCGACGTGATCGTCATACTACATTGGTGACCCCGACGTGATCGTCTTTCTACATTGGTTACCCTCGACAATGGACAATTACGCAACCTGACGACCTTCAAGCACTATGACGCAGTTTCACAGCAAGCCAGACAACCCGCACTGTGCACCACTAGCATTCTGTCATATCTCTATGCCTGGTGTCTACAGTGTGCACACTACTCTCACTCAACAACGCGACTCACTGCGTCCTACTAAGAGTACTTCACGAGCAGGTACACGACTCACTGTGTACTCCACTCACTCCTCTTCTCCTGCTACGCTCGCCAACGCGGCTCTGAGCACTACTGGAGACATCCCTACTGGCACTTGTAAGCGGCAATTCAACGCACAGACTGCACGTCATCACCATCAACCTCCGGTCTCAAAGGGGGGCTGGTGTGGCGACCTAGCGACATCTAACGGCAACTTGTATCAACCAACTCGCTACCTCGCTAGCGCCAACTTAAGTGTTCTACAACGCGCTAACGAAGTTTCTCCAGTCAGATGACATATATACAACTTCCAACTTCATTCCAATGGACTTCGGTCCCCAGGCATAACACCCGCCTGGAGAGAGATCTCTCTATTGTCCTCTCTTCCTACATGTTATTTAGCTATATCGTGTAGCCTATCACCTGTGTATGTATTTGTACAACAAATACCCACTCTTTGATTTTAAGAAAATGCTTTTGTTTTAAAAACACACAATACCTACTAGTAATGAGGGCGCCATTGGCGGGTCGGCGTTTGCATGGCGCAGTCTTAACACATTGACAGCCGTGTAGAAGTTCTGTGGATTTTCTTAAAAATGGCTTCCTGTCGATCGGTCAATCGAGCGAGAGAGCTCTTACGTGGAGTTAATCTACCTAATTGAGAATGCACGCCCTTTAGTGTTGTTTATAGCTCTGATAGGACGATTTGAACTCGCTGGTTAATAATTTGTGAGTTGAAAGAAAAACATTGTTGTTTAGAGGTCTAGTGCTTCAAAAGATCGTGGTTCTAAAACGCGTTTCTTATCTTAATGTTGCCGCACATTTATAAACTCAAGTATCGCCTCAGCTCGAGTCGGCCAGTATTTCTATGTATCAAATTTGCTAATGCAAAGCGCGCTAAGTAATAAGCATCGTAACGGCATCGTCTCACCTCGGAACAAGATAAATTTTTTTTAGTCTCAAGTGGTGGGTGGTAAATTCGTGGTCCTTACGCTTACATCTCACCGTTGCCACGGTTGTAATCCTCGCCTCACACTAGTGGAAGTAGACGATTGTCGACTTTAAATCGTCCCCGATACGCCTTGTCGTCAACCAGTCGTCTTCTAACCGTAAGCGTGACGTCCCGTAGTTACCGTGCCGCTTTGGCTACGTGTCTGCGTTTCGTTAACGCTTGGTTGACGTCTAGTTGACGGTGTCGGTGAGTCGTTACAGCTTCACTTGTGGTAGCGTGTCCCAGAAGTGGAGCCTCAGCGGAACCCGTTTAATTTTGTGGTCGCATTGGGTGGTTCAAATCCTTAGTCAGTTGGTGAAGAAGCGCGTCTTGGACACACCATTGCATTCTGGCTATCAGACTCAGTTTGCAAAGATTTTGAGTTCAGTGAGCGCCCGTTCTCGGTGGTTATCCGCGACGTTTCTGTTCGCGGTCACGATCTGTTTTTCTGTTGCCTTCTTTTCACAATTTGCTGTCGTATTTGTCTTAGTCTTACAACTAGATTAGTCTTGCAAACCAAAATGTCTGTATTGCCAAGCAACACGATGTAGATTCTAAAGAAATCCGTCTTACGAACAAGCAAGGGAATTTTCTACGGGTTAATTCAATCAGTTAAATCAGTGAGCTGTTTCATAAAATAAATAAAAGTCGGTGTTTTTTTTAATTTAAAAAGAAAGTTGATAAGTGGTATAGAATAGGATAACTTGATTTCAGACAGCAAGGCCTATATTTTCAAATACCTTACAGACTAACATACATAACAATATGTATATTATTATTTGATAATTTAAAAATTGACACGGTATGGTGGTACCTAAAGCCAGACTAGGATGCTCTCAGGGAAGAAAGAGCGACGATTTTTGCTCGGTGGCTGGCAAGAGACTTTGGTAGAAATGGCCGCAGGTAGCGCTCGGTTGCGTACAATGGGAGAGGCTATGTCCAGCAGTGCATGACTATAATAGTGATGATAATGATAAAGAAAATGATAATGGTGATGAGAATGATGATGATAATAAAGATGAGAACGATTATAAAAATGATAAAGGGAATGATGACGAGGATGATTATGATGACGATAATGATGATGGTAATGATAATGATAAAGATGTTGAGAATTGTGCTGAATATGATGATGACTATGATGATGATAATGGTGAAGGGAATGATGATGATGAATGAATCTTCACTGTTAATAAAAGCCCACAACACCAATGAATTGCAGTTGCAATGTGGATCTGCAAGAATATAGCAAAGAAATATTGAGAGACTATGTAGCTCTATTGCTAATACCAAAGAAGGAAAGCGTTTGTTTTAGGGGCAGAGCAATGCCTGTGCTGCTGGAAATAACCATTGCTAATATTAAGTTTGCTGATGGCTCTAGGAAATATCCTAGCTATTAAAGCAAATTATAATGTACTAATGTGATTGTAAGAGGCGGTTCACCTCCGTGGACATTGATGAGTCTAACACAGCTAAGTTTTACGTCGTCCATTTAAAAATGCATTTATATTTTAATACTATTCATTAATATTAAAGTGCAGTTGCACACACGCTCATTTAAGTTAATGTTGCCTTAAGTCACGTGCTATCACTTTGTTCCTTGGTGAATTAAAAGGTGTCTTAATTGACATTAGTGCAAAAGAACGTTTGTGCATCTAAGAGTTAGTCAGCAATCTTGCCTAACGTTGCTGTCTTTCGATTATGTGAGTAACTAGTCATTGAAGCGACCAAAAACAACTAAGCTACAGCACATTGTAAAACAGCATCATAGGTATTTATAATATAAATAAGGTATGTTTCCGCGATGTCACCTACGGGGTCGTTCGTGGCTGCCGGCCTCGAGCAATAAAAGTCTTTTCTTGTAAATAGTCTTAATATATTTACGGGTAATATTGTATATAGTTAGGTTAAGAGTATGTAGGTGCGCCGTGGCGACTTCACTGGTCCACCGCCGCATGCGCATCGCGACTAGTCACCACACATCCTTCATGACCAAGATTCGTCGACACTACCGTCACTTCATGACCAATTATCGTCAGCCGACAAATTTCAGTCACGCTATTGGGACTGAATACCTGATTATAAAAGTCCTTTCAGCATCCTGTTAATTTGTATACCACATTCATTACCTTTTTAACCAGCGCGCATTCGTGATTTTTATAATTCTAATATTGCTTTTCGTTAGCGATAATGAAACTTATAATAAAGCAGAAAGTTCAAGTCTAATTCTACGTAACCATTGTCCAAGTGCAATAGAACTGAAAACCAAAGACAGAAAATAAAATAAAATTGAAGCGGTTATATAAAGTTAAAGTAAAGGTCAAGTCACAGCATTTAATGCAGCTGTTTTATCTCACGAAAGCGAGTAGGGCCATAATTGTGTGTAGATACACGTGCACATTGTCTCCGAGTACGTAGCTGTCGACACTTTAGTGTGACCATACGCATTACAACGATCTAAGTACAATTTTCATGAGATAAAACCATATGGACTCATCTTGACTTGTGTCGTTGCCGTTTTAATTTTTTACAGCTCATTCAATGTACTAAGTATACACGTGAAATAAAATGGACAGTACAAGCAACTGCACAAGCTATTCCAATTCGCCCATGCGCGCTAGTTACATCCACAAAGTCATTCCGCCTCGACAAAAAGTCGTCACGACCCACAACCGTCACGACGTTGTCTCGTCACGCCAAGTGACCCCTTCCCGGCGCACCGCGCTCGCGTCTCTAGATAGAAGCAATAAGGGTGGACCAATAAAGTTTGCCTGATGGAAGGTCAACGAATAAATCTGTTCATGTATACTGTTGTTTTATTTATTTCCAACTTATCTATCCACTTGCCTGTCCAGGGATACCATAGTTTTAATTTCAGTCTACAAAGTTCGTGAATTTTTCATTATACCCGTGCACTCGATGGTGAGCTGAACTGTCGAGTGGTTATTTTACAAAGAAGAGTGTATCCAAAGTCCATAGCTTAATAAATTCATGAGTTGACTTTGAACTCTAACAGCGTAATGACTTTGATACAAAGCGTGAAAGACAAATCACGTGGCAGCCCATGGTTAATATATTGCAACATACTACTTCCTTGCTAAATAGTTAAAGTGCAGTTGTTTTATCAGTTTTATTACATGCAAGCTGGTGGGTCATACCTGTGTGTGTAGAATTGTAAACTCCATTCCAATTGACTTGTCTTATTTAGTAAAGAATTTTATACTCAATACTCAATACTCTACTCTACTTTATTGCAATCATAATGTTTACAAAGATGGAAATAATATTTAATATTAATATTTAAAATAATATTAATCTAATATTAAAATTAAACAATAAAGGTAAATTGTACATCATTCATCGTATTTTTGTATAATTTACCTTTAATGTTTAATTTAACTAATTTACTTTATTTATAATTTGTCGTCTAAGTATTCGTTTATTGTGTAGTAAGCTTTTGTAATTAGTAACTAGTTTATTTAAAAAATTACGTTCATTTTTTTCTTGTCTTAATATTTCAGGTAAATTGTTGTATATTTTTATAGTAATTACGTAAGGGCCGGATGAGATGATTTTAAGGCGGGAAGGTGGCAAGATAATTTTATGTTTATGGCGTATTGGGCGTGTAGGAGGCGTATCCTCGCGTTTTTTTTAGAAGTGTTCATGCTTACGTACGAACTTACATGCTTCTAAGATGTAGATGCTTGGAAGCGTAACCAGTTTGTATTCCAGGAAGTAGGGTCGGCAGCTGTCAGTTTTCTTTATGTTGACTAATATCCGTATCAGTTTTTTCTGTAGGGTAAATAGTGATATAAGTTATAACCTCTAAATGCATCATTTTTGGCTAAAATGGCCGTTTTCTGCTGAATAAAGAAATTAGAGACCATATTTTGCAAACCATTTTCCTGATTTTACATCATGGATGGTTTATTTTATGACAAAATTGTTATTTTATGCGAAAAAGGAGCATTTTGAGGTTATAAAAGTGTTTACTAAATAAGGCAAGTCTATTGGAAAAGACCTGCATGCATGCTCGTTGTCTCTGAAGCCGGATTCACATTCTGCCGTCCTGCCAAAGAACGCGGCTAACTGCAATGTAATAGGTAGTCGGACCATTTTATACTTTATTGTTAACCACATTAGATTTAAAATGCTATTCCTATGTAGTTAGCCGCCTTCTTTGGTAGGAGGGCAGCATTGGTCAAGGACAGTGGACAGTGGACAATACAGTAGTGTAAAACGATCGGACAGTAGCGAGTCAAGTTGCCTTGCATCCACTTGGATCCACTCCAAATAGAATCGCTTTCTATTTTTTCACTCCACTGCCCTTGCCACTGTAGTTTCCACTGTCCTTGACCAATGTAAATTGGGCTTGAGTGCCTAGCTGTCGTCGCTAAGCGTCGTTGTAGTGTGCGTGTCTATCCGCATTACAACAACAACAACAACACCAACATCAACAACAACAACAACAACAACAACAACAACAACAACAAGTATGTACCCGCTTTTGTAAGATAATACGACTGTAATAACGGTGTCATTGCGATCAGCATGACTAATATAAGTTTTCAGTGCATCCCTCTCTTATGGTTTATGGTGACGCTATAGTAGGGTCAACCTAGGATACTCCCTTTGACAACTCATATACACGAACTACCCAGTTTAAGTTTTTTTGACTTTTCGTACATATACATACAGTATACCTATAATATGCCTTACCCCACAAGCATCACTTGAATGCGCGTCTTAAATTTAGTGAACGGCGGCATATTGACAATATTTGTAGAAACGTATACAGAAAATAGAAAGCTACTTACAGGAAATAGACTACAGGTAACGCTAAAAGATACTATATCCAGGGGGACACTTAAAAAAAAAACTCGTTTTACACAATTGGAAACGACTACGAGGTCACAAGTATATGTAGTATATCACTTACTGAGTATTCTACATTGCCTTTATTTTCTTTCATATTGTTAACGTTATGACAGCCAAACCTTGAGTTATAGCACATTTCCCTAATTGGCCGGAAAAGCTCTTCTTGAGATGGCAAATTTTAGAGCAAATTTAAAATCAATTAAATTATTAAATTAGGTTCTTGTTTCAGTCAATTGAATTATTTTAATCATAATGTAAACTATTAAAAAGTTTATTGAATAGAACCTCAATAATAACAATAACAACAACAAAACATGTCAATCAAACGAATATTGCAAGAAAACGCAGTAAAAGGTCAAGGTCAATAACTTTGTTCCTTATTTTACTCAGTGAAAGTTGGTGCTAGAGTTTTGACAAAACTATTCAATCGGAAAAGAAAACACTTGAACGTCCAAAGGAAAGTAATTTATTCATGAACTTTCTAGAATAAGTAGGTACATCATTAAATCCATAGAAGCCAAGTAAGTGGGAAGTAAACAAAGCTTTTCTTGATCATGCGCAATAAAGCGTAAAAAAGTCTATGAGTAGTACTTACATGCATAGGTACCGGATTTCCGCAAACTGAAGTTTCTAGTACAACGCTGAAATCGTAAAGTTGCAAACAGCACCATCTATCGACGAGTAGCTAAACTCCAGGACGCTATCTGAGCTACTTGTCAATAGATGGCAGCAGCTTACGACTTGGGCTTCGTGTCGCAGGCGCCATAAAAGATGGCGCTGTTGAATAAATTTGATGTTTGTTTACCAAACCATTTTTCTTTGTATGCTAATCAAGTAAATTAACAAATAATAAAAGAGCAGCAGTGTATATCTGCGAAGAAATCCCGAATCCATAAACAAAATCCGATACTAAAACTACGCAAACGAAGTCGTAGGAATCTTCTAGTACAGAATTAAATAAAAATCCGAAATAAATCATATCAAGAACCTTTATTAAACGTGAGGTAGTTTATCAGGCTATCTGGCGCGCGGCCAACGCGACGCAGACTGTGACGAGTGGAGGATTTATGACCACTCCGGTAGGGGTGGTGGAATTGTAATAAACTTAAACTTGAAGTGCCGCTATTTATTTAAATAAAATGATAATTTAAATGTTACAAGACAATCTTTCAGAGATTGACGTTATCCCAAATAATGATCTAGGTTAGTAAACATAAACATGCTTATAGTATGTATACGTAGATCAATAAAATGCTTACTTAGAAATAATAACTCGTTCTCATCACCAAAATACTGCTCTCTTACAGAGAAAAAAGATCTTCTGTATGAATTGTATTTCACATCCAACCTTATTTATAACCTTTGAGAGTTTATTATGCTTCTGTGGATTAATTGCACATGTACCTTTTCTCCGTGGGAGGGCAGACTACGTGCTTAGAACCCGGGACCGTTAGCTTCGCAGGCAGGGTCACTACCCTTTTTAGGGTTTCCGTATTTATGTTACTAACTTATTTTATAGGACTTTTATAAGTAACAATGGACACCGTCTGAAATATTTTCTTGAATTTGAACTTGAATTATCGACTAGGTTCAACGTGTTGTCATTTTCACACGACTACCAAAAAAAAGGAGTGTAATATTTTCAGGGTTCATGTAGGTATGTACGATTTTTTAATCCACCATGACTTCTAAATGCCTGAGCTGATTTAGATGTGTGTGGTATCGTTAGAACCCTTTCACCATCCTGGGTGACAGGATAGCTAAACTGTTAAATTTGAAATAAAGACAATGGCAAAATGACAATTATTAACATAGGTACGACGACAATGTAAAAAATGCAGTCTGGTTTTTAAAGCTTGCTTTTGCATTTAGTTATTTAATAGGGTATTTGCCTGATATTAAATTTCATATATTAATTGGGATAATATATCAATATATGTAGTATGATAAAATAATTCAAAATCAAATTTGAAATTGGTAATTTAAAAAAAAGTTATAGCCTTTTAAAGTTTTTTCTCTATCTCTTTCTCACGAAACGATGTTTTGCGTGTAATTCATATGGCGGTTGAGTAATATGACGTCATATTACTGTATTTTCCTCTCTGTTTAAAAGCAAGTTTTAAACATTTATATCTTTCTTATTTTTAAAGATATTAAAATACTATTTATACTAGGCTATTCGGGAGGTAAAAAAGCTTCAATTTAAATACTAATAAAAAATTAGGCAAATACCCTATTCTGCAGAATAGTTTTAACAGCTACGCTAGGAAATATTAGCACCAAACGAACAAATAAGTATACCAAACAACTTCTTAACTAAATGCAGGATGGAAATTTATAAGCTTACTTAAGAGCGTTGGCGTTGTGAGGGTGGAAATTTCCATACAAAATGCGGTACAGTTTCTCTCCCCTTAAACCATGATATTTAAGATTTTTGAATAGGTATGTTGTACGTAGATATTATAAAAAACTAGGTATGATTCAGTCCTTTCCAAGAAAATGTTTCTTAGAAAGAAACAAGAAAAACCGAAACGTGAAATCCTAGTTCTTCATTTATTATAGCGGACTTGATTTAGAAATAAGAGCTAATTTGGAGCTAAGTTTTTTTTTTACAGCTACGCGATTGAATCGTCGCCTCACAATCCTCTTAAGGGTCATACACAGATTTAGGTTACCGTCTTTCCCTGTTTTTAAGGCCTAATTTTCAGGCTGAACCCATATCCGCATAAACGGCGTCAGGTCTACTTTAGTCCTATCAAATAAAAACATAACTTATATGCACACAAGCCTTGACGACAAGAGGGAAAACTTTTGTTTTTTCGAATGTGTATGATCCTTAAGCGTAAAAATGACGTTAGAAAACATTTTTTTTGTATTGTAACATTTTAACGCGGTAAAAAAACGTAAAACGGATCACATTATCTTTTAGCTAAATTGTCTATTTCCGGCTGAAGACTCAAAGGCTTTATGGCCTTTGATCTCAAATACTTAATTTGCCTTTACTTTGTGCAGTTGCACTGCATTCAGGCTATCCATTGATTCGTAAATTGAGGATTGGAAGCCGAATCCTAAAGCGGTTGGAGTTTATTAGGATGAAGAGGGTAATCGGGCTAAACGACGTCAAAAGGTTTGTTGCTTCCAAAGTTGGTTAGCGTAAAATGGATTGGGACGATGAATATACTTTGCTATACAAGGTGGAAAGTTGAGATGGGGCATTATGGGCAGCTACCAGATCCCTTGCTGCCACGCGAAAATGATCTTAGGAGACCTTTCCCAACTTTTTGAGTAATTCACAGATTTTTGATAAAATGTACAGTCAGCGAGAAAATCGTCAGAATTGAGTTTTTTTTTTAATGCCAATCAATCCCATTCCCATAGAGAATTAAAACACTCTTTGAGACCAACTGAGGTTAGAGTACTAGAACACCCACAAATCAAAGAAAACTCTTAGCAACCTTTAAAGGTTTGCAGACAAGATGTCGTAAAGCCAGGGAATTAACGACCTAGTTTTTTAATGCACTTGCAGTACAGGTTTCTTTGGCAATGTAATGATAAATCGGGCGATGTTGATAAACATTAGCAGAGCAGTTTACCACCAGTTAAACAGACAAGTTAGAGGCTGTCAAATTAAATAATTGAATATTGGCCTAGTCTACATTGTTTTTACACCTGTCATTATCGTATTGTTTTCAACTCGGCTCGGCCGCACTTATTAACTTGACAGTAAGTTTACAAGAGTTGTCATAACGCTGACAATGGGTTGCCAAAAACAAAAAATAGAATAGATAGAACGTTGACGATACGATAATTATAGGGGAAGAGACAAAGTATTAAGAATAAGCCCCGCCCGGTAACAATGTCGGTTAAATTGAGACTATATATTTCGTTTGTTAGTCCTTTAGGTACCTCAAAAGCATAAATTCCTTGTAGCGATTCACCGAATCGCATTTCACCTCGAATGAACAAAATTTCAATAGAATCTTTTACTTGAAGCAATTTTTCGCGTGGCTTTTTACATTAGTATAATTAATTTATAGCATTTCATTTTTCGTGTAGGATTTTACCCTAGACGCGAGTGATGTTTGTTTGGGACTCTATTTAATGTGACGCGTTAATTGATGTTCGCACTAAAATTCTGTAAAAAAAAATTGAAACGTGTTTTGTACCTGTAGTTTCATGTCTTAAGTGCTATCAAACTCATTAAAATATTATCTTTATGACTAATAAATAATAGATAATACCTCTGTCATTGCGACATTGAAGTACGAGTACAGTGACATTGATTTCAGATACAATAATTATATACTGCAATATTTGTGAGAAAATATGGAGCTTGAACCTGGCTAAAAAAGACAAAAAAATACGAAAAAGGTACATCGCGACTAAAGATATTGTCTAATACTGAATTAGACGATTAGCACGGCTAGCACATGTTGTCCGCGACTTGTTTGTCGCTCGGATCTCCCTTTCTTTCTAGTCTGTAACGACATAGACGCACTGAGCGACAAGCGAGAAAATACAACTTGTGCTACCCGTGTAGGATACAATGCGACAAAAACTAATATCGACTAAAAAAAATGACGATTGAGACACAACGCGATAGTTAAATGCACGATCGAGGTGAAATGCGACTAAAACTTATAGCGACTAAAAAAGTTAACGATCGAGACACAACGCGATAATTAAATATACGTTCGAGGTGAAATGCGATTCGGTGAATCGCTACAAGGAATTTATGCTTTTGAGGTAAAGAACTAACAAACGATATATTTTGACATCGCGGAAGGATGGGGGGTGGAGTTATTATGGTTTGTCAAAAAATTGCGCTTGTCATAGGCTATAGGTACATACGTATGTAATATTTATCGTGCGTCATACCATTCATCACTCGGGTTTTACCATCTCATTCATCAACGCATAATAAACTTATTATATTTAAAGTACCTATTCTTTGTCAGTTTCTAACACATTCAAATGTCATATAAAAAGATAAGGACGTAGCATACTTTAACAGTTTACTTACTTTGCGTTGATGAATAGGAGGGACTCTTTATCTTTCAAATTAAAAATGATAATTTTAACCCTGCCGCTGCACCATTTTTGCCCCGAGTGCAAAAAGCGCGCAGCCCTGACGGGGAAAAGATTTCGTTTAAATTATTACCGACAAAGGTTTTAGTTTCATTAACATTCCTGCATTCTGCACGGACGCTGCCCAGAACGGCGTGGAAATATTCAACAGGAAAAACAGGGAAGGAATTGAAATGAAATGATTTGAATAAATGAAATATGTTAGCGTTCCGCAATCTCTAATGTAATGCGAAAGTTTGTCTTTTTGTAAAGTTTTCTTAGCTAAATAAATAAGTATTGAATCGATTATGTATTGAATATATTTGTTTTTAAATTGAGATTACTGTTTCTAGTAATAGTCGTTTGGCCGTTGATGTTGTAACGGGGATTATCCTACGTAGATTGACCGAACATGTCAGGTTTGTGTTTGTCAACGTTTTAATAAAAGCGAGTAGAAAAATCATATTTAAAGTTAAGCTTTTGAAGAAACAAGTGCCTATTTAAAGTTAAAATTAACATTTTTCCTTAGCTAAGATCAACAATAATGTAAAACTTCCGTATTTTCTCTTTAGAAACTCTAACTCGGGCAATTCGTTTAATCCTTCTTTGCGTTGTGCCTTGTCACATTATGGCGCGTTTATCCCCCTCGTGAGTAAAGTTGAACTTTTATTAACAACGGCCATCGTAACGTGCTTACAGTAATCCGCTTGGCGCGGGCGAATAATGGGATGTTCCCACCCTTGGGCGGGAATGCCGCAATTTTCGACTTATGGTAAGCTCAGAACGATATACCACGTGTCCCAAAACTCAACGATAAGCCGGCACCAGAGGATGGAGCTGCTTATGATTAGTCGAGAAAAAATAAGGAAAAAAATATATCTTTTCCTTATTGGTATTGGTATTGGTAGTATCTTGATGTGTAAAAGTGCCCGAGCGGCCTACTTACTAAATAAATTTCTTTTATCTTTTTTATCTTTTTTATTTTTTCTCGACTAATCATAAGCAGCTCCATCCTCTGGTGCCGGCTTATCGTTGAGTTTTGGGACACGTTGTATACAATTGCTTTTCGTATTGAGTTTTTTTTGGATTTGAACTATTAATTTTGGATTTCATGCTCCGCTTTCAAATTATTACATTAGTAAATCGTTAAGAAAAGTTAAGAATTTTGTTGGTACCATTGGCTGTTTTTGGTTTTGGTGTACTAAAAGATAAAAACCTCCCCTTAGGGCTTTATTCAACCACCAGCGCAAACGGAAGGGTTTATTAGTTGGACGCCTATGTCTGTCTGTATGTCTGTCCCTCTATGGTATAGCAGTTCCGAAACAGATGACCCGATTCAGACACGTTTTTAAATTGGGTTGGTCAAGAGTTATCACCTCTAAAATAAGTGGCCTCCATTACACCAGGTTTGGATCTATTGATAGGTTTTATTTTATTGACGCAGAGCGTTGTGCGGCGCGTGACCCACAGTAATTTGAAACATATGGCGATGTATAAGAGCGTTTATGTATTAGAGTAAGCATTCTAGACGCAACTTTGACTACTCCGCCCCCGCGATAAGCTGTGGCCGATCGTACGACAACCGTCCGTATAATCAACATTTTGACAGCTCCTAGTTACTTGACAGTAATGGCGGCCGAGTTCAAAACAATACCATAACAAATGAAAGATGATATGGTTTTTATCGCCTAGAATAGAGCCGCAGAATACAGAACACAAAAAATAAAAACGTTTTTTTCCATTTATTCTTAAGAACTACGGAACAAACCTTAAATCCATCTGTACTCATCCCTTGGTTAACCCAAAGTAATTATCTCGTTTCCTGCGATAATTATCAACTGGCACATAACCGCTGAGATTTCATTACCCCATAATGGCTTCCAAGGGGGAATTATGAAACAATAGGAGAAATTATCGTCTTAGACAGTTCTATGGGTATTTGGTTAATTACGGCTCTCTTCTTTTATGAGGTTTAACACACACTTGACAATATTACATAGAATGTACTTTTGTGGCTTTTTTGTAAAGAGTAACCCAGTGATAATTAATAACCCATTTTTTAAGTAGGTACAGTACCCCAACAATGATATTTTATATTTAGATACGTTATGCTCATACTTAACGCATTCGAAAACCGTCGCCAATTATTACTGACAGTTGCTACGTTGCCATATTTCTACAGACAAGACGGCAATTCGTAGCGAACGCTATTGTTAGAATGACCCGGCGTGCCCGCTGATGGCTGCCATATAGCTACCCGTCTTTATCGCACTCATGCGATATCTAATTGTGTATCTCATGTTTCACTGGTGACAGTGACGCCACCGGTGCAAATTAAACAAAGTATGGCGATGTAAAACATGTAAAAAATATTTACGGTAGGTACTTACGAATGAAATGAGACATCCCCTTTCTTCCTTTCATAGTTACATACGGGATTTTTTATGACTTATATTTGTTGCATTTCGGTAATAAAACTTTACTGTTTTTGACGCGTACGTGTCAGCGGCCACGGCGCGACTGAACGATAGTAGGCAATTACCTTCTTTTTCGAGGAACGCTTTTGCGCGCAGATGACGTATCTTAATATAAAATATCATTGTACCCCAACGAAAATGTTAAGCACTTTAGTGCGCTCAAGTGCGCTGTCACAATAAACTTCAAACTGAACAAAAAATGATAAGTATGACAATAAAAATGGCAGACGCAATGACAAGGTTCTAAGTATGCTCAACATTTTTATTGGGTGGCTGTACACCTTATTCGAATTCACTGCTTAGATTTTTTACAATGTAAGTACTTGTATGGTCATCAAAATACATAAGTGGATAATAGTGGCTTACTGACTGATGCACACTTAATAAAATTGTCAGCCTAGATGTTTAAATGTATTTTCCCACAGGTTATTGGTATTTTCGTTTCGCAATTTTCAAATAAAACCTTAAGGTCAAATCCTACCAAATTCAAAAGATTGCTTCCTTTTTCGTCGTGTTCCTGATTAGTTGTATTCTTGTTTCGTCACTTTCCGTTTGCGACATATTCTGGTTTGGACACAGTGGAACCATCAAGTTACACTATAATTAATGCCTATGACTTTGCTTGCATAATAAAAATATAAAGTTTATTACAAGAAGAAGAAGGTTAGTCCAACTGATGTCGGCTTTTTGTTGAAAATATTGTGGTCGCCGACTTCAGTTGGACTAACCTATTACGTACCTACAATTTTAAAAGAAGTTATTTTTTGCGTTTTGGAAGGCAGTTTTTTGATTTTTAAAACATTTACGTTATTTTATACTTTTTAGTGATCATCAGGGGGGGGGAACTTTGGTGCCGGTGACGTCATTATGACGCAAATTCACATATAGGATGCTTTTATATAAACAATATTGCGACACCCCACTGATCCTTAATAATACTATAATGATAATGTAAATATTAAAATAATAACAAAGACGATATGAATAAAATATTTTGTTGGGTCATGTAATTCTAACGAGAAATATTCTTTCCACAAGTAAATGAAAAACATTATTAAACAAACATTTTGACGACGCGCTGGCCTAGTTGGTAGTGACCCTGCCTATGAAGCTAGCGGTCCTGGGTTCAAATCCCGGTAAGGGCAGATATTTGTGTGATGAGCGCGAATATTTGTTTCTGAGTCTTGGATGTTTTCTATGTATTTAAGTATATGTTTCTCTATATAAGTATTTATATCGTTGTCTAGTGCCCATAGTACAAGCCTGGAGCTTAGTTTGGGACTAGCTCAATTTGTGTGAGATTGTCCCCCGATATTATTAGGTACTTGAATGAAATTTCGTTGGATTTCGACGTATGAACGCTTAAAATTCAAACATAACATCCCATGTGCTTTGTTGTTTTCAAATGTTTTTCTAAATTCCTTACTTTTGCTGTTAGAAACATTAACAAAAAATTTAATAATTTATATTTAATTTTTTGTTAGTGTTATTCAACCTTCTCCAACGTCTCCAACAATTTTCTTTTCAATATAACAATGACAGTCAATTACCTTATTTATCAGTACCGTTTGCCGTCTTAACTTAAGTGTCAACATCGGTACACTAAAGAGGCCAGAAGTTGTTATTATTAGTGATGATGTAAAATCTAGATAACAACACTCTGTATGTAGCTTGACGTCATACGCCTGTCATCGGCACCAAAGTTTCGCTCCCTGGTGATCATAACCTCGTAAGGCCCACCATACTACAAACAGGGAGTTTTTTGTGAATGGGACTTTGAATCTACCATCAACGCAATAAAGTTCAATTACGTTTGTTCGATAATGACATTTTCAGTTTATGAACATAGGAAAATAAACCTTATTCACATTGCAACACAGTTCAAATTATATTGCCTTGATTATGTACATTCTATTGCGCACTGGGCCTTACGAGGTAAATTTCATAATACGACGTTACGTAGTCCCACTTCTTAGTTGATATGAAACTTTAAGTTATTTCAGCGCGCCGCAAGCAACGCCGCAGGAAAGTCATAGTCATATTTTAACAAGTAAATCTTCATCGTTGTAGTCGCTCAACTATCTTAATCGAGATATCTTATCGCCACCCTTGAAATCGGTACCGTTGAGGAGTTCCGGTGGCCATCTGTGGTCTTCATCATCAGTTCCACTTCACCAAATGATACTTTCTGAATGCAAATGCTAGATTTGTTACTAAAAATACTAAAATCACTATATGCTTGCCTACAATATTTGAAGAGTTCCCTCAATTCCTCACTGATCCTCTCATTAGATACAGATTTAGTGATAATAGGACCACCTCAAAAGCATATTCTACCAAACCAAAAAAAATATTTTAAAATCGATCTTCAATTGACGGAGTAATCGTTGAACATAGATAAAAAAAAACATGCAGTGGAACGTATAACCTTCTCCATTTTAAAAGTAGGTTAATAAATTGACCTCGTCCCAAACTAAGCTCTAGTCTTGTACTATGGGTACCAGACAACGATAAATATACTTATATAGAAAAATACATACTTAAATACATAGAAAATATCCAAGACTCAGCAACAAGTACTAGCGCTCATCATAAAACTGCCATTACCGTGATTTGAACCCAGGACCGCTAGCTTCGTAGGCAGGGTCACTACCAACTAGGCTAACGTGTCGTGTCAAAAAGTTTTTTTGAATAAAACTTGAAGATTTCCTAATTGCCCGAGTTACTACATTATACTTGACTAAATACCTACATTGACTGTACATCTGAATTAAGTCGTGCACGGGCAGTACCAACGGTCCAGTAACTGTCCACTCGTACTAACTCCATTACGTGGCTGTTCACAGCGACTTGATTAGCATATTCCGTGCCGCTGACACGCTACCGTGTCTGAATTACATGCGATTCCTAATCGTGTGGCACTAAATACTTTAAGCTTAACGAGCTAGCAATAGACGTGTTACCTCGAGCACGATCTTTATAAATGCGAAAGTTTGTACGTGTGTCAGTTTGTTATTCATTCACGCTGCAACGGCTGAACGATTTTGGATGAAATTTGGAATGGAGATAGCTTATACCCTGGAATAAAACATAAGCTACTTTTCATACAGTAAAAGTTCTCGAGGGAATAAAGTTAGTCAAAATCCTCGATATATGGCATGGCGCAATAACTAATTCTACGTGGACGAAGTCACGGGCGGAAGTTAGTAAAGGATAACTTTGCGCGTAATAATATTAAATTTTGGGGCTGATTTATGCTATTTAAACAACAGTAGGTATGGCGCAGATCATTTTTAGCTTTACCCCTTTTTTAACCGACTTCAAAAAAAGGAGGAGGTTCTCAATTCGTCGGGATATTTTTTCATTTTTTTATTTTTTTATGTATGTTCCCCGATTACTCGAAGACCACTGGACCGATTTGAAAAATTTTTTCGTTGTTCGAATGGGTATACTTTCTAGTTGGTCCCATTGTCACCACGTCAGGATCTGATGATGGGATCATGGAGAAATCAAGAGAACTCCTCAAATATTATAGGCACACCTATAGCGATTTTGGTATTTTTCACTGTAACTCATGCATTTGCTTTTGAAAAGTACTATATGGTGAAGTGGAACTGATGATGAAGACCACAGATGGCCACCGGAACTCCTTAACGGTACCTACGAGGGGTGCCTTTTAAATTCTGTCGTTTGAAAAAACTAAAGACAATTTAAGTGTTAAATGGTATTTATTGTTTTTCAAAGTAATCACCGTGATATGTAATACACTTTTTCATTCGATCGAACCAGTTTTCGAAACACTTATTCCATTCCGAAGTCGGGGTCTCCAAAATGGCCGTTTTGTATGCCTCAACCGCTTCTTCAGGCGTCCGGTACCGTTGACCACGAAGTCGTTGCTTGATTTTTGGAAAAGTGAAGAAGTCATTAGGGCTTAAGTCTGGACTATACGGCGGGTGATCCAAATTTTCGACGTTTTGTTCTTTTAAAAACGCAATTGTCTGCCGGGCGGTGTGCGAGCTAGCATTATCGTGGTGCAGTACTATACGACGTCTTGGGTTATTTTTTCGGAACTCGCCGATAACTTCTGGTAAACAAACAGTGGTATACCAGTCAGTATTAACTGTTTTACGATCTTCGAGCACGATGGTCGCAACGTGGCCACTTTTCGCTACAAACGTGGCGACCATTTTTTTCGAAGTGCTCCGTGAGCGTATTACTTTGGTCGGTTTTAGCTCATCTTGAAACACTCAAGCAGTCGACTGCTGTGTAGAATCCGGATCGTAGGCATATATCCAAGATTCGTCACCACTGATAATGTCATAAACGTGTTTAGAGTCTCCTCGGTTGAATTGCCGCAGAGTTTTGTGGCACCATCTAACGCGAGCCGTTTTTTGGTCTTCACTAAGTAAATGTGGTATCCAGCGTGAGATCAATTTTTTTACACCTAAGTGATCATGCAATATATTTTGAACACTGGTCCCTGAAATGCTTAATGAAGCTTCTATCTCGCGGTATGTCGCATGGCGATCTTCGACGATCAGTTGCCGTACAGCATCAATGTTTTCCTGGGTCACAGCTGTTTTTGGTCGGCCTTCACGATGCCTATCACTAAGACTAGAGCAACCACGTTGAAATTCCAAATACCAACGTTCCACAGTCCGAATGCATGGTGCTTCATTTTTAAAAACCGTAGTCAGCTCTTCAAAGCACTGAAGACGCGTTAAACTCCTTTTAAAGTTGTAAAATATTATCGCACGTAAATTTTCCTTCGAAATTTCAATTTTCACAACCGACTTGTCAACTTTGAACCGACGCTGTACTAAAACGAATCGGCCGATCTCGAGACATTCTTTTGTTTTTGAATTCTAAATTCAAATATTTTAAGATGATACTAGTTTTTTTTTTATTAATCACGGGAGTTTTGCAAACGACAGAACTTAAAAGGCAGCCCTCGTATTTCAAGGGTAGCGATAAGATATTTCGATAAAGGAAGTTGAGCGACTATGACGAAGCACATTTAGGTTTAAATATGACTATGACATTCCCGCGGCGTTGTCTGCGGCGAGCTTGAAATGTTCAATAGTTTCTTATTAATATTTAGAAGTGGAGCTACGTAACAGCATAAATAGGATCACTAAAAAGTATAAAATAAAATAAATGTTTAAAAAAACAAAAAACCGCCTTCAAAAAGCAAAGAATAACTTCTTTAAAATGGTAGGTAAATAGGTCGGTCCAACTGAAGTCGGCGTCCAACAATATTTTAACCAAAAGCAGACTTCAGTTGGACTGACCTATTTACCTACCATTTTAAAGAAGTTATTTTTTGCTTTTTGAAGGCGGTTTTTTACCCCTAAAAAGAGGGTAAAACTTGCTGATAGATATTTAATATGGGGATTAGATAAATCGGGTTTTAAAATACTTGAAAGAAAATCGCTCTTACTTTCCCCAAGAGTTTTTCCCTAAAACTAATAATAAATAAATAATAATAATAATTTATTTCAGATAATGCAATCCATATTATGTTAGTACAATCTTAAAAACTATATTAGTAGTAAGTAAGGTCCTAATTACAAAATATTATAAAACTACAAAATTACAAAATAAATAATTCCCTAAAATGCGTCGTAATTGGCCCTAGGCGTGTGCCTGTCTGCCCAGAAGGCGCGGATCGGGCTATCCAACCTTTCAGCCACCGTGGCCAGGAGGCGGTTGGCGCTGCCGCGCACGCGCCGCATTAGGGAGGCGACTCGCTTGCGCATGATTGCGTGAAAGTCGTCCGTGCGCGCCTCCGCGAACATCCCTGACGCACTGCAGTAGAGCGGTAGCCCCAACAGCATCCTGAACACGTTGTTGTACTGGACGCGCAGGGCGCTGTAGGCCTTGTTAGAATATTTGACCCACAGGCTGCACGTGTAGAATGACTGACCGTATGCTTTGAACAGAGTTAGCTAAACACTTTTCGTACATTTTGCAAACCTGCGAATCAACATGTTGCTCCTAACCGCCAATGCCCTACGCTCCCGCTCCACGTTCATGTCGTCCCTCTGCGACTCGGTGCCCCAGTGCCCCAGGTACTTGAACTGTGAGACGATCTTTAGAGGAACGCCTCCCAGCTCAACCGGCGGAACTATTTTGTAAAATTTTGTACCAGCCTTAAAAATCAGTAATTCGCTTTTATTGGCGTTGTGTTTGAGGTCATTGGACTCCGCGTAGCTCTCACACACGTCCAAAAGCTTCCTGAGGGCGCAGACCGATGGGCTCAGCAACACCATGTCATCAGCGTAGCTGATGTTATTAAACCACTGTCCCCCGACAAAACAACCCGCTCTGGTATTGCTGAGCTCATCGATCAGCTGATTTATATACAAACAGAACGACTTAGGTGAGGTCAATCCTCCCTGCCTTACACCACATCGCAGTTTGTATGGGTCAGACAACACGCCCGCCCATTTTATAATGTTGCTCTGGTTGCAGTACCAATATTTAAACAGTTCGACAAGCTCTCCGGGCAAGGAAGTTTGATACATTTTTTTCCATAATAGGTCGTAGGACACTAAATCGAATGCTTTAGTCAAGTCCAAAAAGCACGCATAAACAGGCGTTTTCCGATCTGTATAGTGTCGGACAGCATGCTTGAGGTATAGGACTGCTGCTTCCGTAGAAAGTCCAGCCCTAAACCCAAATTGGGCACCGTGAAGGCAAATTTTATCCTCTAACTGCTTATCGAGCAGACTGTCCAACACTTTACATACAATGGTAGCCAGCGAAATGGGTCTGTAGTTGTTTACATCCGAAACATCCCCTGTGCGGTTCTTAGGTATCGGAACCACAATCGTTTTAATCATTTCGTCGGGTAAGTAGGTATGACCAGTGCATAAAGTAAAAAACATAGCTAGCACTCGGGGCAGGTGAACACCTGCATGTTGCAGATGCTCTATGCTTAACGAATCATGCCCAGGTGACTTCCCTCGTGTTATTCTTTTTACAGCTTACCTCACCTCGCTGGCTGTAAACCTCATATAAGATTCGGCAAGGGGCCGACGCAGCAGAGGCGGATCCTTTGATGACCCTAGCGGCGATTCGATTCTAAAATGATGTTTAAAAATTTCAGCTATTTTCCCCGTATCAACTCCCATTACGTTAATATCACTATTATCATCTCTAAATATGTCTTTAAATACTACTAATATTATGAATGCGGAAGTTTTTGTGTGTGTTAGTTTGTTACTCCTTCACGCAGCAACGGCTGGACGGATTTGGAGGAAATTTGGAATGGAGATATCTTATACTTTATCTTATCTTATCTTATCTTACAGATGGGCCCTTTCGGATACACTTCGACCCTTTAGGATCTTTTGTGCATTTACCCTCTTACACCCCTCTACCTTTTTTTTTTAAATGTTATATGAAGCAAACGAGCAGACGGATCGCCTGATGGTAAGCGATTACCGTCACCCATAGACACCTGCAGCACCAGAGGAGGTGCGTTGCCGGCCTTTCAAATGAGAGTACGCCCTTTTTTTGAAGGTTTGAAGGTCGTAACGATCCGGAAATACCGCAGGCGACAGACCATTCCACAGTTTAGTTGTGCGAGGCAGGAAATTCCGAGTGAAACGCACAGTTGTGGACTGCCAACCATCTAAATGATGGTGGTGGAAATTCTGTCGCGTAGGACGAAGGCGGAAGGATGCGGCAGGAATTAATCCGAACAGCTCCTCGGAGCACTCCCCGTTGTATAAGCGATAGAGAATGCAGAGTGAGGCTACATCTCTACGCAGCGCCAAGGAATCAAGCCGATCAGAAGCACGCAGGCAGCCGACAATCCGAGTCGCTCTCCGCTGGATGCGGTCCAGAGGGAGAAGCTGGTACTGGGGGGCCCCAGCCCACAGATGAGAGCAGTATTCCATATATGGCCGAACCTGCGCCTTGTACAGCTGCAGGCGGTGGGCCGAAGTGAAATACTGTCGCGATCTGTTGAGCATACCGAGCTTCTTCGAGGCCAATTTGGCCTTACCATCTAAATGCCTCTAAATACCTCTTCGAATGTGCAGGTTTCCTCACGATGTTTTTCCTTCAGCGAAGAGCATCAGGTAATGCACTTAAGTTAGAAAAACTCTACATGGTGACCGCGGGGGTTTAAACTCGGTACCTTACGATCACGAGTCGACCGCCTAAGCCACTAGGCCACCGACGCTCTTATCTTACACCTTGGATTAACACATAGGCTACTTTCATCCCGAAAATTCGAAATCCCCCGCGACATGGGATGGCCAAATGACTTAATCTACGCGGACGGAGTCGCGGGCAGAAGCTAATTGTAAATAAATTAAATCGTACATCTTCGTAGTCGTAGCCAACTGTACCGATAAACCATCCAGTCCACTCGTGCTAACTCCATTACGTACCCGTCTATTCCTGCCGTGACAAGATTAGCACGTCCCCTGCCACGGACACGCTTGAGTGTCCGAATTACGAGCGATTCCTAGTCGTGTGGCACTGAATACGTTAGGCGTAACGACGCGGGAATAGAAGAGTAAAAACGAGCAACGTTAAAAATAGGGGGTGTGGTAAATACGGGACTGAGAATGATTTGATTAAATGTAAAGGTTGTATGGTAGTTTGATATTTGACATAAGATGTTAAGTGTGAGTGGGATTCTTTTAAAAGTTTAATATGTTTCAACAAGTAAGTACTTCAAAGAGAGGTGAAACAACCCTCCAAATACACTAAAATATCAAGAACGGTTTAATTTTCAGGGTTTTTATGATCTTAAAATGAAAACCATTAGGAGTGTGTAGTGTCTGTCAATATATAGAGACTTGTTTAAGTTTTTCACTAGGAAATACTTTTTATAAAGCATAAGAGCTTCATCTTGACACTTCATAAAATGTAGCTTTTCTCTGACAGTTAACATCCTTATTTTCTCTATACATAACAAAATTTCTCAAACCTATAGAGCCTTTTATTTATCAGTGATTTACAATTTACTTTCTTGTAACATAAACACCCAATTGTTAGTTTATTCATAATAAATTTCAAATAGTAACAAAAGCGCACTTAAACAACTTTAATATGAGCTATAAATAAGTAAGTTACCAACGCAGCAGTCGGGAGCCGCAAACGCTCCGACAACCGTGTATCCCGGACACACCCTCTATATGAAGCCGGCACTAGCATAGGCACTAGCAACAAATAAACAACATCGTAACAAGCTTTATAAAATAAACCCGACTGTTGCTAACCAAGTTTAAATCGTTATAAATCCTAAATTATCATAAACCATAAGTCCAATGATTTAGGCTATTTTCTGTCTACCAGTAACTCAGCTTAAATAATATAAGCATGCTCACGCGCCATATAAATAGCGAATAGCAACCAACGAGAAGAATAAAAATTGATAATGTCCTCAGTTGCCTGACAATATTATGAACAGTTATAATTAAATCAATACTCTTGGTTAAAAATAACTACACGATTACCCAAGGACTGTAATGAAAAACATTAGTGTGTGAATAAATTCAACAGGGTATCAAAAAATTGTCAGTATGAAGTGAAAGAAAATTAAGACTATACAAAAAAAAGTTGATTTGCGTAGACGGAACCTGCCAGATTATTTACAGTCATAAAACAAAAAATATCAAAATATGCCATACCAGATTTGCATAGCACTTATTTAATATAAATAAATTATACAAAGTATGACTAGAAAAACTTGGTCACCCATGCCCCGATTCGACAGTATAGTTTTATCGATTTTATGCGTGTACGCACAAAACCGCCCGTCGTAGAGATTGTTAGAAAAAGCCTATGTTAGCAATGGACATCTTTCGCCTGATATGATGATGACCATTTTTAATGGCATAGAGAAGGCAAACGAGCACACAGGCCACCTGATGGTAAGTGGAAGCTGTGACCCATAGACATTCGCATTCACAAGACTGCAATCCTAAGACTGCAAATGCACTGCCAACCCTGAGGACTAAGATGGAATGCCTCTATGCTAGTTATTTCATCGGCTGTCTTATCCCCAAACTGGAACATAACAATGCGAACACTGCTGTTTGGCGGTTGGTTAATGGATAAGATGGCGGTAGCGATCCGGACGGAACCTGAACAAGGCCTAAGATCCAAGGATTACCTACGTTGATGATTTTATTATATTACAAGTGATCGGACAGAACAAAATAAATAAAATAAAAATAAATAATAAATATCAGGGGACAATGTCACACCAATTGACTTAGTCCCAAACTAAGCTCTAGGCTTGTACTATGGGTACTAGACAACGATATAAATATTTATGTAGAGAAATATATACTTAAATACATAGAAAACATCCATGACTCAGGAACAAATATTCGCACTCATCACACAAATATCTGCCCTTACCGGGATTTGAACCCAGGACCGCTATCTTCGTAGGCAGGGTCACTACCAACTAGGCCAGCGCGTCGTCAAATATCTGCCGGGCTAAGTCAACTGGCCGTTAAGGAATTTAAAATTAGAAAAAAACTCTATTCTGAGAATGATTTCTTTTTAGATAACATGCTAGCCCGCGCGTGAAGATGCGGCGCGTTAAATATCGCCGACGTGGTCGAGAGCGTCAGACCTCTTTGTTTTCAAGACACTATAGTATATCAGACAATGCTGTAACGGCGATAAATAACGCTAAATGGGGAAACAAAGGATATCGCTTGAAGGATACATGTATCAAGTTATCAACGCTCGTGTATTGATTGACACATGAGTCGATGGTGATGTTTTTTTCCTTTATGAATGACTTTCACTTCTGTTTGTGTATTGCTTCAATGTCGAGTTATTTACAGACAATCACCATGGACTTATTAGAGAAATAAGTCCATGGATATAACTTGAGAGGAGAATTCTTCGGTTAAAGAGTATTTTCTCTTGTGGACTTGGCAGAATCACGTGGGATTGGTTGGTGGTGTTACTTTCGGCTCATTAGAAGACAGTGCTATTACAAAGGCCATTAAAGCGTTCATGTTTTAAAAATTTGAAACGTATAAAGTTATTTATAGGACACGGTCTTATCTTATCTTACAGTGTAACATCGTACCTGCGTTACTCGGCTCTGAGTCCTGATTATTTCTAATTTATTGCGTATATCTCATTAACTTGCAGACACGGTCCATTTTTTGGATATTTCTATTTCTGAAAATAGTTATAACGCATTAAAATTTAGTTCACAGTTCGACCGATAGATTTTTGGGACGCTTATTTCTTATATATATTAAAATCTACGGCGGAACGAACTTTGATAACGCTCACCTGTATTTTTCCTTTCTGTTTCATGTGTTTTTAACAGTATTATTTTATATTTATAGCTAAAATTTCAATGATTTGTTTGTTTTCATTCATTTGACAGTGCTTGTTATCTTTGTTGTCTAGACAACGGGCAGAGACGATATCTTAGGTTTATACTGAACCATGGAGTTAAAACGATGGTTAACCATGGAATTAATATCTGGCATGTATAACTTTGAAATTTTATGAATTTAGAATTTGTAAATTAAAAAGCTAGATCACCAGGGTATATAAACGGCGGCTCGGACTAGAGCGATCAGTTCTCCCTCAGCCTCTTAAGTGGTGACTAGAAACTCTGAAGATAGGGTCAAGTCGGACCCCTAGAAGCCTCTATCTCCCTCATACCAAAAGTCGACTTTGTGTGTGGCCAAGTCGGGCCCTACGCTTCAAGAGTCCTTCATCTACGAGGTTCCTGCTTTCCTCGGGAACCGCTACTCACTCTGACGGGTCCCACCTCGGGCCCACCTACCTTCGTGTACCACCAGGGCCGCTGCCTCTAGCGCCCCGCATTACAGCGTCAGCGGTGTTCCTGGTCCGACGACTCCGGGACGCGTACTAAAGGAAGTCCCGGAGGAACTACCTTCACCTTCACCACTAAATCTTTATCTTTACCCTGGTGATATTAGGGACTAATTTTATTTTATTTTTAAATTTATGTGTAATAATTATTTTATCTGTGTGAAGAAAGCCTAAGTGTTAAATAAATACCCAGACCCTGACTTACTATTGCTGTCCTTTTCTCTCTAATCTACCTCTCTTTTTCTCTGATCTTTCATTAACGTCTGGTACCTGGTCTTCCGAATTATCGGAAGACCACGTAACACGACAACAGGTGGGCCCTTTCGGATACACTTCGACCCTTTAGGATCTTTTGTGCAATTAACCTCTTACACACTCAGCTGTTCGAATATGCAGCTTTCCTCACGATGTTTTTCCTTCACCGTAAGAGCATCGGGTAATGCACTCAAGTTAGAAAAACTCATTGGTACATGGTGACCGCGGGGGTTCGAACTCGGTACCTTACGATCACGAGTCGCCCCTCTAAGCCACTAGGCCACCGACGCTCTCAAATATATATAATTCTTCGGTTAAAGAGTATTTTCTCTTGTGGACTTGGCAGAATCACGTGGGATTGGTTGGTGGTGTTACTTTCGGCTCATTAGAAGACAGTGCTATTACACAGGCCATTATAGCACTCATGTTTTAAAAAAATTAAACGTATAAAGTTATTTATAGGACACGGTGATATTATGTTCCTCGTACACCAATATTATTTTTTAAATTTAAAGATGTAAAGTTCAGGCATTTTGGCATAGGTCTTCTATCCTTCCTCATCTTCCTGAGTTCTCTCACCAGTAGTAATAATAATAAATTGTATGTTTGTCTAATTTATGTGCCGTTAAAAGACTCTATAGTATTTAGCAAAAATACTATGTTGCAGCGAGTCCTGGAAGTTAGAGCAATAAAAAAGTTAGTTTCATTGCGTAAAGTGCTAATTGGCGACCCCATTCCATTCGGAGTCGGCCGAAGCAGCTGATGTCTTTTTAATGGCACTCTCGTAACTGTTAGCGGGTTATGTCTTTTGTAACTTGTAAGTTGTAAGTTTGAGAATTCATCTTATCGTTGGGATGCTCCAAGATGTTACAGTGTATTAGATATAGTATAAGTACACCGTGTTAAAGAGCGTAGGACTGGTGATCGTAAGGTACCGAGTTCGAATCTCCGGCGATCGCCATGTACCAATGAGTTTTTCCAACTAAAGTACATTACCCTATGCTCTTAGAGTGAAGGAAAAACATCGTGAGGAAACCTGCACATTCGAATAGCTGAGTATGCAAGAGGGTAACAGTACAAAAAAACATAAAGGGTCGAAGTGTATTAGTATGTCTAAAGGTCTCATCTATAGATAAGTCGTCGTGTTGTTTTTGATTTTCCATAAATTTCCCAGACATACATAATTTTAAATCACGCCTGTTTCCCAGAGGGGTAGGCAGAGACCACTTCTTTCCACCTGCTACGATCCTGACAGGTCTCTTTCGCTTCTTCCACATTCATACATCGAGTCATGCATGCACGTAGTTAATTTGCCAGTTCATTTGGTACATACATGGAAACAAAGGTGTAGATTTTTTTAGTGTAGAACTTAGTAAGTGCATGATATAAAAAACAAAAAACCGCATTCAAAAACGCAAAAAATAACTTCTTTAAAATTGTAGGCACCTAATAGGTTAGTCCAACTGATGTCGGCTTTTTTTTGAAAATGTTGTGGTCGCCGACTTCAGTTGGACTAACCTATTAGGTGCCTACAATTTTAAAGAAGTTATTTTTTGCGTTTTTGAAGGCGGTTTTTTGTTTTTTAAAACATTTATTTTATTTTATACTTTTTAGTGATCATAATACGCTGTTATGTAGTCCCACTTCTTAGTTGAAATGAAACTTTAAGATATTTCAAGCGCGCCGCCGCGGGAAAGTCATAGTCATATTTCAATAACCTCCTTTTTTGAAGTCGGTTAACAAGTAAATATTCTTCGTTGTAGTCGCTCAACTATCTTAATCGAGATATCTTATCGCCACCCTTGAAATCGGTACCGTTAAGGAGTTCCGGTGGCCATCTGTGGTCTTCATCATCAGTTCCACTTCACCAAATGATACTTTCTGAATGCAAATGCTGGACTTGTTACTAAAAATACTAAAATCGCTATATGTTTGGCTACAATATTTGAGGAGTTCCCTCAATTCCTCACGGATCCTCTCATCAGATTCAGATTTGGTGACAATGGGACCACCTCGAAAGTATACCCTATCAAACCAAAAAAAAAATTTTGAAATCGGTCAACAATTGACGGAGTAATCGGTGAACATACATAAAAAAAAAAAAAAATACATACAGTGGAACGTATAACCTCCTCCTTTTTTTGAAGTCGGTTAAAAATTAGTAGGAAACAATGTGTATTTGGATAACTGTGCTGCTACTTCGTTTCTGTAAATGTACGGTAGAACTTAAAAATAGCTGTACATTTCAGAACCTTACGCATTTAAACCACTCAGACTTTAATGAGTTACGGCGACAAGGTACTACAATGTACAGCTACTGAGTTCGACTGTAGCTCCTTAAATTCCAAAGTTATTAGACATAAAAAGAACTGAGTAAACTGTACTTTTAAACTGTACGTGAAATTATTTTTAGTTTAACGTGAGTAAGAGGCGTACCTCTTACACAGGCATTTTTCTAACTTATTTGTTACTAGCTTTTCCTAAAGTAAATATTTTCATTCAAGTACATTTTGTGTGTGGCTACCTTGCATGATGTACAGAGTCTTATAGATCACGTCGGGGTCACCAATGTAGGAAGAGAGGACAATAGAGAGATCTCTCTCTAGGCGAGTGTTATGCCTGGGGACCGAAGTCCATTGGGATGAAGTTGGAAGTTGTATATATGTCAACTGACTGGAGAAACTTCGTTAGCGCGTTGTAGAACACTTTAGTTGCGCTGTCTGACGCTGGTGGCGCTAGCGAGGTAGCGAGTTGGTTGATACAAGTTGCCGTTAGATGTCGCTAGGTCGCCACGTGTAAATGTGGGAAATAAAAAAGCAAGAAATATCCACTTGAAAGCCTTGTAAAAACGTCCAAGCTCTGAATTCAAACCGCAATCCCACCGAGGACTTGTTTGGGTAACGACTGCGCTGCGAACGAACAAACAAACAAACTGGACACCCTGTAAACATTCACGACACGTGTGCGCCCGGTTATTATGAAGGCAAGTTCGACTTCGAATTATGTACCATCAAGGACTTTAAACGTCGATTCACCTTAGAACCTTGTCGTGATGACAGCGTCAAATGACAAGATAGAAATTACATTAACTACTACTATTAAATCCTATAGTTGGTTTTATGCGACAAGGTACTATGGTGGTTCATCAATTAAAGTCCATGACTGTACAGTCAAAACAATAATATCCATACGGCCATCGCGCCAAATATATGTAAACACTAGCTTCTAACTTCGTCCGCGTAGAATTCGTAATTTGTCATCCTACGGTAACCGTACATTTTCTCGGGATAAAAATTAGCTTATTTGCTATATCAGACTGCAATCTATCTCTGAGCTAAATTTTATTCGAATCCGTTTAGCCGTTATGGCGTGATTGAGTAACAAACATCCTAATTTTCGTATTTATACTTTTATTAATATAGTAATTATTATTATCAGTGGCGTAGGGCTGTGTGCATATTCTTGACGCCAGGAACGTATACATATTTATTACTTTGGCCGTATCGTGCGGTATAGAATACCCCCGTTCTATTTTTATTTGCAAGATACTTTTAAGCCGAAATATTTTTCGATGATTATAGTGGTTTTTGTTTTAGAACAGTTTTTAGAAAAAAACGTGTCTGAATTTTGTTCAGTAATGGTTAAAGTTTTGTTTACGGAGGTTCCTTACCGCCGTTTTCAGGACTATGTTATGTTTTCAGGATTATGAAAGAAATATGATTAAGTGATATAAAAAAAATGTTTAAAAAAACAAAAACCCGCCTTCAAAAATGCAAAAAATAACTTCATTTAAAATGGTAGGTCAGTCCACCTGCATTCGGCTTTTGGTTTAAAATATTGTGGGACGCCGAGTTCAGTTGGACTGACCTACCATTTTAAAAGAAGTTATTTTTTGCATTTTTGAAGGCGGGTTTTTGTTTTTTTAAACATTTATTTTATTTTATACTTTTTAGTGATCCTATTTATGCTGTTACGTAGCTCCACTTCTAAATATTAATGAGAAACTATAGAACATTTCAAGCTCGCCGCAGACAACGCCGCGGGAATGTCATAGTCATATTTAAACCTAAATGTGCTTCGTCATAGTCGCTCAACTACCTTAATCGAAATATCATATCGCCATCCTTGAAATAGGTACCGTTAAGGAGTTCCGGTGGCCATCTGTGGTCTTCATCATCAGTTCCACTTCACCATATAGTACTTTTCAAAAGCAAATGCACGAGTTACAGTGAAAAATACCAAAATCGCCTATCACCTCACCTATGTGTGCCTATAATATTTGAGGAGTTCTCTTGATTTCTCCAAGATCCCATCATCAGATCCTGACGTGTTGACAATGGGACCAACTAGAAAGTATACCCATTCAAACAACGAAAAAATTTTTCAAATCTGTTCAGTGGTCTTCGAGTAATCGGGAACATACATATAAAAAAAAACCCGACGAATTGAGAACCCGCTCTTTTTTTTGAAGTCGGTTAAAAATGAGATTCAAAGAAAATTACGAGCACAGAGATCGATAAGTTGACTCTGATCCACCTTTTTGTTTTATCAAGGCTAAAAAAAACTCACAATAACTATGGTTTACTTTACTTTGACGTAGGACCTTGTACAGGGTCCGTCCGAATCGCTACCACCATCTTATCCATTAAACCACCGCCAAGCAGTAGTGTTCGCATTGATGTGTTCCGGTGTGGGGATAACAAAACTGTTGAAATGACTAGCGTAGAGGCATTCCATCTTAGTCCTCAGGGATTGCAACGCATTTGAAGTCTTAGGATTGCAGTTTTGAGATTGTAGTCTTGAGATTTCAAATGTCTATGAGTCTCAGATCCCACTAACCAACGGTTCTCTATTGGATGGCATAAAATTATTTGTAATAATATTGTTACGCATAATTGCTTTTAGCCGAAATAGCGATGTGCATAATCATCTTTACGCATATATTATTAGGTACGCATAAAACTAAAAAGCATAATCGTCATGAAGACTAACGTCAAATAGCATAAATACAAAAAAGTCATAATAATAATTTGGCATCATTACGAAATGCATAACAGTATTGTCCTAAAAAATAGTCATGTACAAATGGTACATAGCAATAAAATTGATATAGCGAAAGTCGTAGACGTACTACGAGAAAAGCTTCGCGGACCTCCTATTCTGCGTTGCTTGGGCGCTTCGCGCCTGGATATCATATTACCTAACCCAACCTAATGTACCTAACGTGACCTAATTTAACCTTACCTAATATGTAACAACGAAACTGTGTTTAATTAATTTAGAAAACTGATATTATGGTTAATGACAGATATAAAAAATAATTATTAGTCCAAACAATAATATGTATAATGTGTATTAGTCTAATACAAATTAGTCCAACTGAAATTATTCTAACAGCGTTATATGCCAAAAAAGTAGTAGGCCAAAGTATTATAATGCGACAGTACTATTATGCCAATACAAATTATGCCAAATCAATTATGCGAAACAATAATAGTCTAAAAAAAATTATGCGATCCAAGAGGATCCCCTATAACCATCAGGTGGCCTTGCCATAAAAAAAAGATATTTGTTATTATGGTCAAATATTTGTGTTATCAGTCCTTCCTGACCTGAATCCTGAGTCCTGGAGATTTCCTCTGTATTTAGGTATTTATTTCTCTGAATTTATTTTTACTATTTTATCCGAAATGTATTTGCGTTTGACCTCAGTCTCATCTGATGTTGAGCGACGATAAGGTCAAGGGTATAGTATGTTCATCACTGTCCCATTTGTAACAAGCCTTGACCTTAGTTGGGGACTAGTTCAATTTGTGTGAGATTAACTTCTGATACTTATTTATTATTTTTTCAATTTCTTGTTTATTAAAAACATTGGAATAACGGGATATTTATCATAGGAAAAGACCAAAGACCTCCACACAATGCTTGCCAAAAAAAAAGAATTCATGCAAAAGTATTCAGGGACGCAAAACTGACACTTTTTTTAGCGCATACTCGTATGTCATCTTCTATCTTTGCCGAAACATAAACCAGGATAAAATACACAAAATTACTAAGGTAGATTCGATTTCAGGAAGGTCTGCCATCGGATATGATAAATGAAGGTCTTGGAGTAACCGCCCTGATGGGAATTTATTGCTCGGCAAATTTATGGAATCGCATAGTTCAGTAAGTTATTTGAACCATTCAAGACGATAAAGACGAAGGGTTCATTTAATATCTACGATGTGTTATAATTAGACAATAATATTTTGGGATTGTTATAATGCTTTATTCGATAAAAAGTATTTTATATCTTTAATATGGTAAGTAATATATGGCGAATAGGTAGGCTGAAAATTTTCTGAATCGGGTCTATATTGACTGACATAATTATTTTTTGTCATAATATGCTTTAGGTCATAATTATCGCAAGTCATAACGTGTTTTTTTAAAGAAACTGTTACTTTTCAGGATTTTTATAAATCAAACCTAACCTAACCTAGCCTTGTCTAGACGTTAGATATTTCAGAACTTCTGAAAAGTTTACAATTTCAGCGATATAAAAAATTATGACTATCAAAAATTATGTCAACAATTACATTATGACCAAAAAATATGGGAAACAAAGGGCTCCCTTCTGAATCATATAATATAACCTGAAATCAACACGGGTTCAGCAGAAAATAGTTTTCTATGAAATGAAAATTCTGCGAAGTGATACGTTCTATGAAATGAGTGTCGGTGAAACAAGGGGACACAAACTTAACACACAAACTTTCGCACATAACTATAATATTAAGTAGGATATACAGTGTGTAAATGGAATACGAGCAAACATTTAAAATAGACGTAGGTTTTTTTTTTTATAAATTTTATTTCAGGCAACGAGGCCCATAGTTACAAATACCTTATAGAATAACATACATAACAATATAAAACTTAAAACTAACACCGAGGTGACAGAACAGCGGGTATCTGTTGTGCCAAAATTGGTATGGCTCTACAAGTCATGTAAATGTGGAATTTCGTTAATAACCCTAATACATAGAGCGAAATTGTTTTTTAAAGGTCCCATCGAGCAGCAATGGTTAATGTTACCGAAAATTTTAGTCACAGTTAATTGCAGGTTGATTGGGCTATTTGTGATACATTGAGTGGCGAATTAATTTGTATGGAAAAAAACTTATGTTAACGTTACACATGTTTTTATGTTAATTAGGATGCATAATTAACCGCCGTTAAAACGTTTGGATGTATTCCATTTACACACTGTATTATCTCGTAGGATATTTGCCTGACTACTTTATGATTCCCTTAGTTTACGTAAAGCCTGATTACAATAACCACATCTACGACAGTACTTTATGCCCTTTCATTTAGATGTGGCACGCAAACTCACCATTTGGGCAAGAATGGGGCGTTTAGTAGTGAATAAATGACCGAAGGCCGGGCTTTTGTGCCCACCGTGCCAGATTGAGTTAATGAACCAGTGTGCAAGGTTAAGGGGAAATAAATATTATCGAAATACTGAAGGAAAGTACCTACAGTCATTGATGTCCGCTTTTGTATTTGGTCTGTTTACGTTTTTGGAAATCAACTTTAAGGATAATTTTCCAGGTTAGTGTTATGCATTTTTTAAATACGCAGAGTCAGCTTTATACTTAAATGTAAAACAAGAAGATACTTCATGCTTCAGTGACTCAGAAAGACATTAATTTTATAAGCGTTGTATTTTTGAATAAATTGTTTAGTTTAATATATTGTTACATTATTGACGATTATGTACAATGTTTGGAATCGCCAATTATTTTTGAGCCAGAAACGTGTGTCTGCAAGGTAGTGTGTTTCACAAAAGTGTTATTATTACACTCCATGTCTTCCCGTGGATGTCGTAAGAGACGACTAAGGGAATAAAGGCTTGTAGTACTGTTAGGCGATGGGCTTGCAACCTGTCACTAATACGCTGGTAAACATCTTAGCCTAATTGTGCAAATTGTGGTTATAGGATTATCAACAAGTTTTTAAAGATGTTTGTAATTCTGTAGCTCTGCCTACCCCACTCTGGGAACGAAGGCGTGAGATTATGTATGTATGTGTATGTTATTATTATGTTCATAACTTTTCAATAAATAATATCAACGCTAACTACCTAGGTATGTTACTTTCGGCAATGGTATGAAGAGGGCTTCTTTATGCTGCATAAAATTTACACTGTGTTTTGGGACACCCTGTATATTATAATGGATGAGTGTTAGGTTCCTCTAATGTGTGTATGTGTGTGTTATGTGCTTAAGTTGGCAAATGCAACATGTACCTAGGTAACCAACATTTGTTTCAACCTTCAGCCAACACACTAACAAAAAGCTGCGGAGAAATATTGATATACCGTTTCCTAGCCGGCGGTTATCGCTTCATTGTTACTTTTACAAAGAACAATAAAGAAAGACGTGTCATTTCTCTGATATTCAACAATTGTAGGATCATTTTACTAAGTAAACCGGTAGGTGTCGCTAGTAGTTTTGAACTTAGGCTCGTTGACAGAAAATACAGTGAATAAGGTTTAGGATTTCGAGATAACTCACCGCGTCAACCAAATGGACGGTACGTAAAGAATAAAGAGCTAAAAAATGTTTTGCATTTGTTTTAGATTAATCACTACTTCTTCATGAGCACTACTTGTCGCAGTCATAATTTGTGTTGTCTCGGTTCATTTCTCTAACTACTTCTAAAAGAAGAATTTCTGTCAATGTCATTTTATTATAAGGTACCCGAGGGTAATATGGTCATCTGGTTAATATGGTCACTTCGATAGATTTCAAAAAGTACAACACATTCTGGATAGACGGCACTGTAGTTAATAGCGTCAAGTAGCCTACTCAAATCTTGCAGAGTTTCATCGGGACTGCTTTACCGACGGAGTTTTGTCAGATCAAAAATAGCATTCGATTCTCAACTGACATCAACCTTCTAAAAAACATGTAAACATTAAAATCTCGCAAAAATATATGTGAGAACTTGTTATTTGAGGTAAGTGAACAGATAATTTGTCATATTTTAAAGTAATGGTATGCACATAAAGAGGTTAAGAAGAATTTTTTTGTGTGAATCGTAAAAAGTTGAACAAGTACGCATCTGTAAATATGAACATCAAGAGTCAAGTGTGCAAATGAAGACTTCTCCAGCACCACCGCCTCCAGAACCAAGAAGCTCACGGCAAAGAAAGATTTCTCCAGTAACTAAACAAAACCTCAACAAAAAAAGAATTCAAAGGGTCCAGGTGCCAATAAGTCATGGTACTGCTTTCTCTGTCAAGAAGACAGAGTGGCAGATATGAGGCTCTGCCTCTCGAGCTGTCAATACTTCCACGAAGAGTGTGTAGGTCTCTCAAAAGATGACGATGACCATTTTCTGTGCCCAAAGTTCGAGCGATAAATGGAGTGGAGACTCACTTCAAACCGTAAATAACGAAACCATGCGATGTCCATAATAACCGCACGTGCCGAAAATATGGACATTTACCACTTTTTTTTAAAGTTGATTTTTTGAATGGTTCTTAATTATTACCAAAGAGAATTTGTTATGTTTTCCCTAGTATATTAGTTAAAGTATCCAACCGTATATTATTTAACCCACCCCCCTATATACTTTTTTTTTTAAAGATTTTCAAATCTTAACGTGACCATATTACCCTCGGGTACCTTATATATTTTGATATTTATATATTTATTTTTGTATTTAAGTATAATGTCCTGTTTATTTATGTACGTCATATGTATCTTGTATTTATTTGTATTTGTGTATTTTTGCTTAATTATTTATTTGTTTTTTTGATAAGCGTTTATTTGTTACTTTTTTCTTCTTAGTTTTTTGTATACATGTTTAATTGCTAAAAGAGGTTCTTGTTATTGCTCGCGTGAAGTCTGCACCACCTACTGTGAAAAATATTTTAATTTGACACCATGTCCCTACTAAGGTTGTCTGGAAGAGATCGCTAATTAGCGATAAGACCGCCTGTTGTTTACCTGTATTGTTTTTTAAATGTGCTGTTTCTCTGTTTTGTTTTTTTATTTAGTGTACAAAAAAGTGTTTTGTATTGTATTGTATTGTATTAATCTGTAGGCACAATCACTGTCCATGTCATTATAGTAAACTGGTGTAAAGACAATGAATTGTTATTTCGATGCATTATTTTTAGAAATTATAGCTTAATGCAGCAAAAACGGTCATGTAGTATCATGAGTTAATAATAATTCAGAATAATTCAGATATTAAACAATAAATTCTGAACAACTAAATAAATTGTTTATAATTAGAAACGATGCTATGCTTCAAACTCGAAAACTGTTTTTCCCAGAAACATTTTCTTTCATCAATATATCTAATTTCTCATGTCTAGAAAAGTAAAGGACATTTCAACAGGTTAACTGGAGGAGATTCCTTAAAGGAATGAGTTCGCCTTTGTACATACCATTTGTTTGTTTTTTTTTGTTTTTTTTTTGTTTGCATACATACATACAAGTATTGTAAATAATAAACATGTCTCGTCTACTCGCTCCCCTATCTTTGCCGGGTAGCTGAAACAGTAAATAAAGGCTTAAGGCACTCGTATGGACGCCGAGCGTGTCGCGCGGAAGCATAAATCCTCATTGTCGACCTTGGGTTACCCACCGCGATAGGCCAGGGGGTGGCCGGGCAACGGGTGTGTTCGTTGAACTATGGTACGAGTAATATAAGGCCACCGTTGTTGGACACTTTAAACTGATGAAACCAGTAATGGACACGACACTTAATCCTTAATTCAAAGATCATACGGTCATAAATTGATTGTTACAAAACAAATGAATAACCCTTGTCTTCTGTAAATAAAAATCAAGTGTAATTCATTGGTCTTTGTCAATTACTGGTTTCATCGCCCTACAGGGGTCACTTGGTACTACTTGTATAGTTTCCCTAAATAAATAAATATCGAGAGAAAATCTGACACAAATTGACCTATAAAGTCTCAAACTGAGCTCTTGGCTACGCTTATACACACATCAAAAATGTCCAGGGATAAAAATTATCCTTATATTTATTTTATAAATGTGTTGCGCTACATTGTAAAATATCAAAATAATGTAAGAATAATTTTTATCTCTGGACATTTTTGATACGTGTATATCGCAACATATTTGGTATCTAAATAAATTGACTGGTTACTATGATTCGGACATGGGTTCTGCTGACCCGTGTATTAAAGTTAGAAATTAATGACTTAAAAGATTTCACCATTGTTTTGACCTATAAAGTGTACATAGTATCCATAGCTTTGGGGTACTGACTTTTTTAATTATCCGCTGTTTTGCTGTTTTGCTCCTTTTTGCCGAATTTTAAACTGCCCTGCCTTACAAGTCTTTATGGGGCAAATCAGAGATCTAAAAAACGTCGCTACTGCAAGAAATGGCAAGTTGCTATCATTGCCATTATGGAGTGACCTTTTCAGCAACCACCCCCTGGCCTACAAAGCCGTGTGAACGGCTCAAGAGCACGCAAAATTATCTGACGCCATTCCCGCATAATATTATAAGAAACGTTATTTATTATAAGAACTTTATTTACAGAGCCTTTCTTGTCCTTACGAAGTGTTGAGGAAGGAAGACGTCCGAGAGATTAAATTACAGACTTCACTGGGCAAAATGTATATTCCTTTTAGGTTGACTCCTTTTATGAGACTAAGTACTGTCCGCGGCTTTGGTTGTTAATTTTTTGGACACCTGTTTCGAGCTTCGTTTCACTGACGAGTTTTTTTTTTTAAAGTACCTACGGCATGTACAGTACTTCAGTTTTTCAATTTTTGTTTTGCTCTGAATCACGAGTGATAAATATAATAAACCAACCTATCATGTTATCGAATTTCATTTCATCTATTTACTGCTGAAACCATGAAGTTTTCTGTCTTAAACATTAATTACGTAGGTAAAAAAAAAACTCATGCCGCGAGAAATGCCATTCGATGAAATGAAAATTCTGCGTAATGATACGTTCGGTGAAAGATGTTTCGATATAAAAATAGGTACCTAATAGTGATAGCTATTCGAACGCTAAGACGCTGGGAGTACCTAGTAGGTTAAAATCGATTTTTATATTCATACGGTAAATAAGTAACTCTGATAAACTCATATTTTGGATCTGGAAAAGTCGGTTTGACTAGAATGAGAGAGTTTTAGAGCGAGTGAAACAGAAGAACGGTCACGAACGTTAATTTGTGACCCATTTAAAAAAAAATAGGCTTGAAGTCGTCAGTGTCTTAGAGATGCCAAATCATTTGTAACTAATGGGAAACTCAACCTTATTGTTGTAGAATGTCAGATTGACTTTGGACCTAAGGTGGGTCACAAATTTAAGTTCTCGATTGTACAAACTGGAAAGTCTTTTTGGGATCTATTGGCTTTGTTGTTAGTAATAAGTAAAGCCAATATGAATGTGTTAAAAAGCCTGTCTAAAGGTACGTACGGATACTTCAGTTTTAGGGGAGCTTTATTAAAAACTTACCCTTTGTGTAAATATTTAACCGGGCCGCTCAAAGGTTGTGTGCTTCGTCGCGCAAAATGCCGTTATAGTGGACAAAGTTCGGGTTTTTGACAACGGTGCAAATGAAACTGGTCTAAATTACTATTTGGAAGGCTTCTGCCCGCAACTTCGTCCGCCGAGATTTCGATTATCGTAATTCCCTGGGGAACTTTTTCATTTTCCGGGATGTAAAGCCTATGTGTTAACCTAGGGTATAACGGTTATACCCTATATATATATACTCCTTCACGCTGCAACGGCTGAACAGATTTGGATGAAATTTGGAATGGAGATAGGTTATACTATAACCTATCTCCATTCCAAATTTCATCCAAATCTGTTCAGCCGTTGCAGCTTGAAGGAGTAACAAACTAACACACACACAAACTTTCGCATTTATTAAGCATACCTTAAATAAGCGTTGAGCCTAGTTGGTAGTGACCCTGCCTATGAAGCTAGCATTCCTGAGTTCCATTCCCGGTCAAGGCAAATATTTGTTTTCTTTTTATATCCAAGCACGGACAAGCAGACAGCCCACAAAGTGGGTTCTGTGTCCATTTTGCTACCAAAATCCAATACATACTAAGTAACAAAACCGACAGTTGGAAACGATTGCTTAGGGATATTTCGCTATCTTTTTTTACTGGCTTGAATGCTAGTAATTTTATCACGTATCCGAAAAAGCCAGTCCTATGCTTTAAAATTCCCTATTCATAGAAAATAATGCAAAAATCTATCCTCGCGAGACATCGCCGTAGAAAATGTCGAATAGGTAAAACCTGTTTTCCAGCACTCTCGTCTTATATTGCGCTTCAGTAAATATTGAAGTATCCATTCTGGAACCAGAATATTGGAGCAATATTCTTCGTGTTTGGTCAGATTTTCCCAGAACGGACGTCCATCTGCCATAAGAAACGCTTGAGTAACGTATTCTAGTAACGTATACTTGTTTTTAAATAAGTACCTAATGTATTATTTTATTGTTTATGTCTTTAGTTCTTTACCAATCAGGGGACAATGTTAGTCCCGGACCTTTGGAAGGCGTACATGGAGCCGAAGCCAACACGCAGAGGCCGTTTAGACAAGTTTAATTTGTAAAAGTGTTGTTTGTTTGTTTTTGTGTTTGTTTGTTTTGTTTGTTTTGTATTGGGTAATACAGCGGGGCAATGCTGCAAGTGTTTTTAGCACTTTTGGTGTCACTCGTGGAAAGAATTAGGGTGTGCTTATGTAGTATGTAGTTTAAGGCTTTTAGTGGTTAAGTTTCTTTGATGGTGTACCTGACGAAACCTGTGTTGTGGATGTAATTTGTATTTTTGAACCGAAATAAAGATCCTAGTTTCGATTTGTAAAGTGATGGGACACCAACCGGCGATTGTCCCTGAGTTCAAACTATAGAAGTATGCTCCCACGGACAACCACCAGTAAGTGTGAGACTATTTAAGAAGGATGGGAACATTAATAATAGGATCAATGATTGAACTGATATGGGAGATCACACCGGGTTACTCACGTAAATATAAAGTCTAAAAACGCTCAACATGTTTTGGGCTCGTCCGGAGTGCCTATTCATGAGCAGACGCGGCCGCAGCACGACGAACACATTGTTTGAGTCTCACGGAAGTTTTATGTTTAGATATGGATTGGTGAACTATTCATGAAACTATAACGTATTATTATGATCATTTGGTCCAGGTATTATTTATGTAAGTATACTTATTCTTATAATATCATGATTAACATAAAACTCAAGAAGTATTTAAACATAAAACAAACCCAAATATTCACTCTTACTTTCAGAACTAATCACTACATAGTATAAAACGAAGTCGCTTCCCGCTGTCTGTCTGTCCCTATGTATGCTTAGATCTTTAAAACTACTCAACGGATTTTGATGCAGTTTTGTTTTTAATAGATAGAGTGATTCAAGAGGAAGGTTTATATGTATAATATGTTTTGGATTAAGTACGGGTATTACAGAAAACTGGCATAAACCGAAGCGAAGCGAAGGCCGGTCACTAGTAACTCATAAACGGCCCAACCGATTTTCATGTAACCTAGGAGAACCATCCAGATTAAACTGGATTGCTTTAAAAAAAATACCGCGTCCAGTTCCGTCCAGCCTTTGGGAGCTACAATGCTACAGACAGACATACAGATACACAGATACACGCACGTCAAACTGATAACACCCCTCTTTTTCCATCGGGGGTTAAACATATCAGCGGGCCTAGTATGGCTGCGTCGATATCGCGTGTCAAATGTGGATAAACATTCGTCACTCTCGTACTTATTTACGTGTCAGAAGGTGACGGATGCCTTATCCACATTTTATCACGCGATAAACTCAGTCATGGGTGAGTAATGTTTATCATAAAAACAAATGGTATAATGATCATTTTAGATAAAACGAAATGCATAATTTCAAAAACTATAATGTTTATTAATTTAAAAAGTAAATATTTCTAACTGCTTCCATTACTATTTATTCGGTCACAGTTCTAACCTGACCTAACCTAGTTAGACTAAATTGACTTAAAAGGCATAATAACTAGAAAATGATAGTTATGCTAAATGAGTGTTATGTTATTTGATCGCATGCCAGATAAAATTATACAATTGGTTTTTATGCTAAACGTTCATTATGCTTTTCGTGGTTAGTTAAATTAAACTATGCAAAAAGTTTGTATACTGATTGAAACGCACCCCTCAGTCATATTAGGGCCCCTGGCAAGTAGACATATCGCACCTTCAGAACAATAGTGACCTAATTCAAAATTTCTGCTTTCAAACTTCAAGTCATAAATTTATTATAATAGAGATCCAATTCGAAATTTAAAATTTCTGAATTACGTCATTATTGTTTTGAAGGTGCGAATAACTACATAGTATACTCGTAAAAGTCGAAAGAGGTAGTCGCGTCCCGCCGTCAGTCCGTCTGTATGTCCGCTTAGAACTTTCAAACTACGCAACGGATTTTAATGCGGTCTTCATTAATATATAGAGTGATTCAAGAGGAGGGTTTTTATGAATAATAAATTCCGGATTATGTAAGGGTTTAAAAGTTAACTCACATAACGATGCGAAGCTAGGGCGGGTCGCTAGTTTCATATAAAATTCAGTTCACGAATTTATTACATGCCATGCCTACCAATTAGGCTATTCCGAGAAGACCGGTCATTATTTTTACATTTAAAAGTAGGTCTTTGAAGATATTTTTTCGGTAAAATTACGGTAACGTCTGCGTCTGGGACTAAATCAATATTCTTTATTGAATTCCTGGGTTTTTATTGGTTGACACATTTTGTTACTTTCATGTTAAATTCTTTCGCAAACGTGCCACGATTGCTTTTGTAAAGACAATGCCTAAATGAAATACCATGTTATGAAAATCAATAGTTGCTTTTAAAATTATATGTAGAGAAAAAATGTTGGATAGGTTAGAAATAAAAGGTATGTTTCAATTTGAAACTTCCTATCCATTTTTTTTGGAATGTGCATTTCCGTTCCGACTTAGAATCGTTGGAAGTTTTACATCATATAAATAAATAAATATCATGGGACAACTACCTACTATGGGAACGAAAAAATAGACGTATATGTATAGAGAAAACCATAGAAAACCTCCGAGACTCAGACACAAATAATCACGCTCATTACACAAATCGAAACAAACCCAGCACCGAAAATAAATTTATTTATTTATTTATTGATCGTGTAATTAACACCAACAGTCAAGCCACACATGTTAATTAAATCATGGCAAACAATATTACTTAAATAAAAACTAGAATAGCGGCATCGAGTGATGGCACTTCTGATAGCTGAAAATTAGTGTTGTGAAACAATGCATTTCACTATCGTAAAAATTTCAGTCAAGTGCGAGAAGTATATTTTTAAAAAGTTTATTAAAGAAATAACGCATAAAAATAAAAGGCCATAAATTATAGATCAGACTCTCGAAATAAACTGTGTGGCTAGAAGAAGACGATAATATTGTGTCAAAATAATATTGTTGCGAAATTTAAAATATTGTGTCAAAACAAAATATACAAACTTTGAAATTATTGATAAATGAGTGAATAAATAATCATTAAACCACGTTTACTCAGAGCTAGGCTGCGAGTTGAGAGTGAAAGTGCAGTGACTTCATTGTCATACGTTGTTGTACCAGTCAGCGGTCCTTTGTTATCATCACGCGAATTGTTTTTTTGAGATGTTTTTTGTTAGTTATGATTAAAACGATGAACGCTAGAGTGCGAGCAAATAAAAACAACCTCAAGATGTAGCTAGTTATGAAATGCGTTTCGGTAAATTACAGCGCCAGCGGTACATCACTATTCCGGTACCTGCAACAATGAAGTTTCACATCTGTTCTTTTTTACTTGCTGTCAATATTTAGGGAACTTCATGAGCGAGCAAACTTCAAAAGTGCCATCACTCGATGCCGCTACTGTAAGTTACAAGTAAATACAAACTGAGCTTGATGTGACAATAGACTCTAGGTGACGGCTGGCTAAAACAAGGAATCTAGACTCAGAGTTGAAAAATATGTCTACTGTGCTGTCACTGTCCATAATGTCGTTGAGGAGTGTCAGCGCACGGTGCAGTGGTGAGTGCGAGAGAGCCCGCGTGCGCGCCCCGGCGGGATCGCGAGCAGAGGCCGGCGACGCGGGCGGAGCTGGATTTTGGCTCCAGGAAGAACGTGCCAGGGAATAACAGCTAACAGTGGCGGGTTGTTTATGTACCCACGTATCAGCTGGAAGAACTATTTAAATAGGTATAGGTACATTCCTTCTGGTCTCAAGCGATGAGTAGTAGACCATACCCAGTATGTAAAGGGTGGGATAGAGATATGGGTAATATCCGTGCATTTTACTATAAATAAATCGAATGAAAGCTTTCTGGACTCTTTCCAAGATAAGGACATATTGGTGTTCTATTAAATATAACGTGGGCCGACAGTTATATAATATAAATAAATGACTGTAATTTTAACCATATACATTATACCTAAACATATATGGTGGAGAGGGACGACGACCCAACCCAAAAACGGGAGATTATCTATCTGTCATACAATCCTAATCATTACCAATTACACTTCACAAGACATCGATAATGGGCTCGAAACATTTCGATCCCATTTATCCGATTACTCCAAGATTACTGAAAGCGATTATGTTCAGTGTAATCAATCGAGTTACGGTAATAACTGAACTGATTATACGATTATTGGAATTCTATAGATCTATTTCTGAACGGTTCTTAGTGATTTGGGGAGTTGGCGTCCAATTTTCATTTGATCTACTTCGGGGATATATTTACCGGTTAGTTAAGAAAGGAGGGTGGGCTATTTGGCCTATATGACCAATGAGGACAAGCGATATGTCACCGGATAGGTAATTCTAAGTTGTAAAACTATTACTAAGGCAGCTATTTCGAAATCTTTGTATGAAAAAAGTTATCGTCATGCAAAGACAGCGGTGTTTCAAAGTAATTATGCTCACGTCGTCTATGTAGGCGTCCCGATGTTCCGGATTTTTTAAATATTTCTCACAGTTATTTGAGGTTTCCCGCTACACAAAATCGTTGTAGAATTAAAAAGGATATCCGGTGATATAGTGCTTAATGTTATTGGTTTCTAGGCCAGTGTTCATACATTTTTGCCCGTTCTCCTTTATTTTACGGCCAAATTCTCTATTTCGTCTTTATCCTAAATAAATATCGGGGGAAAACCTCTACAAAATTAACTAATCCAAAACTTGTACTATTGAGAAATAAATACTTCTATACATAGAAATCACCCAAGACTCATGCTCATCACACAAATATTTGTGCTGACCGGAAATCGAACCCGATGATTCCCGATGATGATGATGGAATGCTTTATTGAATTGGCAATGACTAGATTGGGAGAAAGAGAGATGCAGATAGTTCAAGTTTGAACTTTGATTTCCATAGGGTTTATTTTTTTACTTGAACGAATATGGAATCACGATTAGGTACTTTAAATACACCAGCGTGTTTAGTAGTCGAGTACAAAAATAATCAGGGATAACAGAAGGCTAAACTAACCCTAAAACCTTCTTCAGTACCCAGTGATTCTAAAAATGTCATATATGACTGAACATTGAATAAAACCAATTTTAAACATAGTTTGCTGTGCCTATAGGGAAAATGTACGAATATTTATATTAAAACTGGCAATATAAAAAACCATAAGCCTTTATAGTACCTATATGAGATAAAAAATGGTTAAAATTTACACGTACCATTCCTGAAAGTCTATACACTCTACGTAACACCCTATGTATCCTTTATCCTTCGTTTTTGTATTTCCTTATTCTCATTTTCTCTGTATCTTTGTTGTTTGTTTGTTGTTTGACACGAATAAATGTTTTTCTTTCTTCTGTCTTTATATTTTTTGCATTCAGTAGCAAATAGCGCCGGCTCGCTGGCGTTGATTGTAATGTATTTAATAAAAATAGCCTTTATATTGACAAGATTCCTTGTTTAGAATTTCGTCTTCCAGGATTTTCCATTGCGCTTTATTGCTAGCTCTTCTCCAGTATGCTCCAGTAACTTCAAATCGTACTTCCATCTATTGAGTGGTCTCATCTGCCTCTCTTTCTCTTATCAATTTTCGGGTAGCAATAATGTGACAATTGTATACCATATCTCTCTCCTCTCCCGTTCTTTAGGATGTCCGTCTGGATTTCAATCTTGGTGAGAATGTCATTTGGTTTAGGTCTTCATTTCTTACTTTATCAAGTCATCGTATTTCAATATTTAAAAGAAAGAAAAACATTTATTAGTCACAAACAACAACAAAGAACAGAAATATACACAAGAAGAATGTAGTCACGAAATGAAATATGCAATGATAAATGAAATGTATTAACTGCTTCTTTCCATAGCACGTTAGCATGTTGCAAGCGTATGGTATGTGTTTACTCAATGCGATTTTAATATCTTTTTCCCTAATTTAAACCTCAGGAACACCACTCACCGTGAAGTTTACACAATATTTGGCTTACAAAGTAAGTTTTACACGGCTCCAGCGAGCTGGGGCTGTTTGAGGTGTGCGTGCATCAACGAGAGCTTCCTTTATCCGAGGGCAGAGAGTTTAGCGTCTGTTGTGGAGTTCTGGCGAGAGCATACGGGGCAGGAATGAGGGCGGGTGATTCTTTGCTTTTAGTTGAGATTTATGGCGTATAAGCGGTGAACATGCATTTAAAAAAAAACCATACAGTGGAACGTATAACCTCCTCCTTTTTTGAATACGGTTAATAAACACTATCAATTCAATTCAATTGATGTAACATTGTCCCCTGAGGGCCCTGCCAAGATGCATTGCGCTAACTAGCGTTTCTATTCGATTCGTTTTTAAACCAATCCCGTCACTGGTAGATGACGTGATACGAAAAGTCACGTGATCTACCAGTGACGCGATTGGTTTAAAACCGAAACGAATAGAAACGCTAGTTAGCGCAATGCATCTTGGCAGGGCCCTCTGATATTTATTTATTTTAATTCTTGACGTTTCAATCGTACTGTAATGATTGTTGTCACGAGAAGACTGGTTTGATCTTATAATATTGACGAGTGCACTATAAAATCAACTCTTCTTCTAGTGCACCTTCAATCGTGAAGGTTGGCCCTCAGCTTCTTGTATCGTCTCTATCCGCAGCACACCGGACCAGCTGTTCGATGGAGGCAATACCAGTAAGTCAACTCTAAATGTCCTTAATTATCAATGTCCAGGGATTGTAATAATTATAGACTTCGAAGTTATTGATGTTCTAAGTAATGCGATTGCTATCACTGTACTTATCTGCTTTTGCCTGCAATTATTGACAAACATTTGAGCAAGCCTCGCACTCGTCTTTGTTAAGGCTTGAGGTTGTGTTAAAAATGAAGGTTGTTGTAAGTTTCACCGCTATGTCTGTGTGTCTGTCTGGGGCACCGTAGCTCTTAAACGGATGAACCGATTTGGATCTAGTTTTTTTTTTGAAAGCTTTCTTACAGTGGTTCTTAACTAAGTTTCATGAAAATAGATTAGGCTATTTAAGAGATATCAGCTGTGAAAGACCATCACCATTATATCGGGGGTTCTTATTTATCTAATTAACCATTTTTTCCAAGATTTAGATTTCTTGTATTAGATAGGCGATAATATGTTTTTTTTTTAATTTATTTAAAATTGAAAAAGTGGCCATTGTTTTACAAATTTTAACCCTAATACAAAATGTCGTTAAGTACAAGTATTTTTTTAACTTGATGATGTATAGACTTAAAACTCTGATTCAAAGTTTCGAGCGCGACTGCTCAAAACATACACCAGAATGTTGTCTTTCACAACTTTGTAGTGTATAGTTTGGTTTACGGGCGTCCATAACTTGGGACCTTTAATAAAACCCGACAAAGTAATATCGGCGCCGTGTTTTCAGCTCAATTAATATTTTACGACCTTTCGTACTTGTTAGGGTTGTTTGCGGTGTTACGTGATACTTGATACAACGCTAATGGTGTTAAATTGGCTGATGATGAAGGTTAGAACAAAGTACTTAATTAATTAACTTCCGACGTACAAAGAGAGGCGTTATAAATTGACTCCTGTCTGTCTGTGGTATCATAGTTTTCAAACGAATAGACCAATAGGATCGCAGTTATACCTATAACATAGATAGCTAGTGTAACCAGAGATGGGAATTATTCGAATAATTATTTATTCGAATAATCATTCGAATAAAAAATAATTCGTAATATTTTTATTCGCGAATAATTTATTCGTCGGATAATTCATTTGCGAATGATTAATTTGCGAATAATTTATCCGCGAATGAATCATTCGACTACTTTTCGAATAATGAATAATTTATTAGTTTATTAGAGAAAAATGGATCAGGTATAATAAGTAGTACCTAATAATTATTCGTGGCAATTTATTAAACGAATAAATTATTAAGAATATTATATTGAATAAGAATAATCATTCGAGAATTTAATTCGTTATTCGCGAATAATTTGGTTATTCTTATTCGTTATTCGTCATTCGAATAAATTTTGCCCATCTCTGAGTGTAACTAGGGTGGTTCTTAGCTATGTTTTATGAAAATTATCTCGGCTGTTTAAGAGATATTAACTTTGGAAGTAGGGGTCGCACTTATAAATAAATAAATATCAGGGGACAATCTCACACCTATTGACCTAGTCCCAAACTAAGCTCTAGGCTTGTACACTGAAAAAAATAATTGGTCGCTTGTAACAAGATTGTGATTGTTGTGCATAAGCGTCTTGATCCCATACGAGCCTAACAAGACGATAGATACACCAACTAAGACGTTAGATACATCAACTAAGATGTTAGTTGAATCACTAAAGAAATTGCTGTTGTTACTATCCGCTTTGGTTGATATAACTAATATCTTAACTATTGTAGTAATTTTTTGTCAACTAAGTGAAAATCTCTCTTTGTTGGCTCCCATTTTTTTGAGTGTACTACGGGTACTAGACAACGATATAAATACTTATAGATTTAAAGAAATATAATATTCCAATAGATAGAAAACATACAAGACAAAGAAAGAAATACATGCACTCACCACGCAAATATTTACCCATACCGAGTATCTAACCCGGGAGTGCTAGCATCGTAGGCAGGGTCACTACCAGCTAAGCCAGCGCGTCGTCGTTATTATGAGGTGTCTATGGTTTGTGATGACAATGAGTAAATAAGTGGAATCTTAAAGGTTTGATATAGTTACATTAACTTGATTTTTGGTTAGTTTGCTTGAAACTTGCTGTGTTTAAAAGACAGTATCTAAGGGCTTGTTTACGGAGACGCGGAGCGTCGCGCGTGGCGTTCGGCTTGGCGTTGCGCGGCGCGTCGGGCGTTTTTTCGGTTTACAGAAAGGCGGCGTGTGCAGCGTACCGCGTCATCACACGCGCAAACACAAACATATGGGAATGTACGGTGTTGTTTATAAAGATGCGGGGCGTGACGCGGCGTGGTGCGGGGCTTAGAAAGTAGCGGTGTCCTCTACATCCGCAGCGGACTCTCGAGCGTGTAGCGGAGCGCGCGGCGGAGCACAAGACTGTCAGAAAGTTCCGCCGCGGGCCCCGCTGCGGGCGCAGTGGCGGGAACCGCCGTTATTGACGCGTGCGACGCTGCGTGCAACGCGGCTTTGCCATCCGCGGGATCCGCCGCAAGTAACGCTGTATTTGAAGCAAACGCGCGTAAAACCGCTTCTCCGTAAACGCTTTTATACAACGCCATATGTTTGAATTTAGTGCATTCAGCGCCGTCCAACGCTACGCGCGAGTCGCGCGACGCCCCGCGTCTCCGTAAACAAGCACTAACGCTAGCTAGAGTCAGCTCATCTTCTTCAACTCGCACTGACTACAAAATATTGTCTTAGTACGAAATAGTGATCTCACCATAAACGTAATTGTAAAATAACGGACCTCCTCGAGTTTGTTACGTCGGTTAAAAAATAGGTCACGGTCTCATGTTTCTATTTTCATCAAAATAAAAAAAACTGCGAATAGCAAAGCTGGAAATAGCTACAATATTAAAACGCTATTCATAAATCTATCCATTCCGTATCGATTTTTTCCTCAATTCGATTTAGCTTATAAATATCCGATAGATAAAACTGCTAAATTGTGCCGTCTCCATTTTATATTGAAAAGGCTTCCGTTATCTTATATTGAAAAGGCTATCGTACACGTGATTCGACTGACAAGCCTACTTTCATTTTATATTCATATTAAAAATGTTTGGAAATAATTTCCGACGATATTTGTAAGCGAAATAAGCGCGAAAACATTGAAGTCAATTTAAATATTGTAATTTTATATTTATACGAAGAGACTACTTAAGCTTAGCAGCATCTTTTGGTACAAATGCCGCAGGGGCCATTTTGAGATTTAATGTTTTGGGTTATTTTTACATCTTAGGGTAAGTTTTATTTAAGCTGAGTTTTACTTTAAATTTTCAGTTATTGTTTTATACTTCATGTAAGACACTATCAGCACGTTTTTAAAATGGCGGAACTTCATCGTATATATTTTTAGGTTTTGATTAGGTTACCTACTTCTTGCCAGCATAGTGGGGCATCGGTCGAATTTTGCCGGTGTGGCGCGTTCACTCGTTCACTCGTTAGACTGACCGAGCGCCGTTTTTAAGAGAATAACACCCCTGATGTTTATGGGCGACGGTGACCGCTTACCATCAGGCGGCCTGTCCACTCGTTTACCTTTTATCGCTATAACAAATAGGGTTAAAAATTATCTAAAATACTTACTTTTACTTTTGATCTCAAGAAAATTGTTACTTTATGTAGGAATAGATTATTTATACGCGGAAAATGTTGCGGAAAAGGTAGAATTGGGTTATGGTGTTCATTCTGGCGTTTCCACCACCGTCATTGTTAAATTCAATATATTAATGAGAATAAAGATACCTTCCAGAAATTTATAATGTACCTATGTAAAAAGAAGGTTAGCCGGGCGTAGTTTGTAGCTAGCTTCATCGTCGATAAAATCTTTGTCCTCCAAGGGCCGTAAAAAGCCACTTTTAATGAAAATAAAACAAAATGTAAAGCTGTTTTAGTGAAGTCTCACAAAGGCGAGCCACAAAATACGAATTATACGCATCCGCCTAATGTAGTGCACTAACATTGCAAAATACATTCACAAACTACCCAAGTATTTACTTAAATACATTCGCTACTAACTTGCTCTATAAATGAACTTTGTAACTAAAAATATTTTTTACTTTTAAAAACTCGTATCTCCTTCATAAACTTACTTGCACAATCAACCTTGACACAAACAATTTAAAGTTTAAATTTGAGCGTGAGTAAAAGTAATACACGATCGCGCGGAAGTAAGTGGTAGATATTTTGCGACTGAAAATTCGGAAGCTTTCATTTCCGTTTCCGAACATTGAAGTATTCAGAGCGAAACCTTATTGATGCGAAGTTTGGGACACAGAGTAAAGCAAATGAAGATGGTTCAATAACTGGCTGAATAACTCAATACAGTTTTTAATGGTCTTATGTCCGTTCCGATAGATTGGATTACTATTTCCTTCAAATTTACGCAAACTATCGATTCAAAGTAAATCCATAGACTAAATTATCTTTCTAAATTTAGTATTGCCACACAAAATTCATCAATAGTCTCACACTCACCTAAAGATTCACACCTGCCGCGACACTAACTATCTCTTATAATCAATACCGTCTTAACTCGAAATGTGACAGTGTTGAAAATTATATTCTAATTTCAAACTAGTACAAATAGTTATGCATTACAATTTATATTTGAGTTAATACGGTATTGAATGTCATGTGCGACAGTAACTACAAAAACGCTTGTCGGTGAATCGTTCATCGAACACGAAAGAATTGTTTGAAAAAAATTAACATCCTGTATTCGACTACAAAGAGATCCACCCGGATACGAGTATAAACCAAGAGTTAGTGTAAGTGGTTTGTAACCGTACTAGTTAATTAAATAAATACATAAATAAGAGATCCATACAGAGTATCCACATTTGGACATTAATACAGGAGAAAAAGTGGCTACATCTCTTTGTTGTCGACTGTACATTCTTAACTCCAGCTTGCCTGTGCCACGGAAACCTACAAAATTAATACTTGTGGTAAATAGGGGGAGGAATGAATGAGCGAATGGCTTCATTCCATTCAGCTCAGGATGGTCACGCGTCGGTGTAATTTATGATTGCTAAGGCAAGGAAATGGAGATGTCTTTGAACTTGTTAACTATTGTTACAAATAGCGGAGTTTACTTCTTTGGGTGATGTTTTTTGGGCGTATTAGATGTAGTGAGTTACAAGAAGCATTTAATTAAACCTACGCACAAACTTAATGGTACGTGGTACAGGCACATGACATATGTAAATCTTTGACAGTTTAATTTTTGTACTCTATCATCAAATCTTAACTGTGACATCTGTGGGACCAAATAACATGTGAACCAGACCAATCACGAATACATCCCAAATGGTTCGGAGTCCGTTAATTTAACCTTAAGTACGTTTGACAAACGTATCATTTTACAAACTAATGTCGCAAAAAGGTATTTAGGCGATGGGCTTGCAACCTGTCACTAATACGCTGGTAAACATCTTAGCCTAATTGTGCAAATTGTGGTTATATTTAGAATTATCAACAAGTTTTTAGAGATGTTTGTAATTCTGTACCTCTGCCTACCCCACTCTGGGAACGAAGGCGTGAGATTATGTATGTGTAGGTATGTATGTATTTTTGCTAAAACCATTACATATTAAATATAAAATAAGTTAGGTTAGGTTAGGTTAGGTTTGGTTAGGTTAGACTTGTGTCCAAATGAAATTGTAAAATGATGCGGCGAGAAGTAATCTTTGCGAAATGAAAGTTTGTAGAATTATATCGTTTGCCAAATGATGATTTGGTAAAACATAAGTGACTGTGGCTTCACACTCAAATTTCGCGAGGTTACAAGTAAACAAAATATATGATAATACTAACACAATGAATTGAATGTTCGCAACATTTAACATTCCAAAAGTAAAACTTTCGAATAACGCAATCCACTTAACAATCGCAACTTTGTGGAGCAACAATGTGTACCGTCAACTGGAACTGTGTTGCTGACATACCATTGCACTTCGCCGGCCGAAGTACGTTCTAGCCATTTGTAGTTAAATACTAACAGTCTAGTCTTAAATACGCGGCGGAAAAGCTCTAGAGCGGCGTCCGCGGACCGGAAAGCGAAGTGTTGGCAGGCCTTCCACAAGGTGTACCGACGATCTGGTGAAGATCGCGAGAGGCCGATGGATGCGAGTAGCACAAAACCGGCCGCCGTGGAGATCCTTGCGGAAGGTCTTTACCCAGCAGTGAACGTCTTTCGGCTGATATGATGATGAATCTTAAATCTCTATTTTATTTATACATTACTAGCGACCCGCCCTCGCTTCGCTTCGGTTAATAAAAGTTAAAATAATCCAAGTTCATCTGGAATAATATACTTTTCAAATTATAGATAGGTGCATTATGCATAGAGGTTTTATTTCGTGACGATTTTAGAAAGACGTCCAGTTTTGCGAAATTGAGTTTTAGATGCGGTTAGATTTTAAATTCAATTCAAATCATGACTGCCAGCTTTCACAGAATCTCTCATCATCAGCGGACTTCTCATTGCACAATACAAACAAATTTTGCCTGGAAGTGACGCGCGAAAGGGCTACATACCTCTATGGGAAAGACACTCAACGCTCAGGCCTAGTAGCATGGCTGCGTCAATATCGCGCGTCAAATGTGGATAAAGCATCCGTCGTTCAGGGACAGGGCTTAGGGCATGCGAAGCTCTTCATAGATGGAGTTGACCAGAGCTGGACCAATAAACTTTGGAAACTCAGCAGAAGACAACTCCGATATATTATAGGAGTGTTTACCGGGCACTTCGGTGTTAAACATCTCCTAGAAAAGATGGGCCTTTATGACAACACAGATTGTAGAATGTGCGGCGAAGAGGTGGAAACAATGAAACACTTATTGTGTGAATGTGATGCCCTCGCCGGAGTAAGAATGAAAGTCCTCGGTTGTGGCTACCCAGAACCAAGCGATTTCAAGGCACTGCCATTGCACTCCACTATCCGCTTTCTGGAAGGGGTGGAGGCTGCATTGGATTAAGTGCTAAAAAAGAAGGGGTAACTACACAAAAGATCCCATAGGGCCGAAGTGTATCCGTAAGGACCCCAATAAGATAAGATAAGATACTTCAGGATTATTTCAGATTTTTTGAATGATTAACTTCGGAGACTTACCTCTCTATTAGGGGGGGGACGGTCATTTTTTGTAACTTTTCGGCTATAAATCAAAAAGTACATCACAGAGAAAAAAAAAATGTTTTAAAATGATTGAGCCCTTTCATATGACACCCCATTTGCTATGATTAAACCACTTTCATTATTTAACCCCCCATACCAGACCCCTTTTTAACTATTTATAAATTTAATTGCATATTTTTTTTTACTAAAACCAGATGTGGGCAAGCAAGTTGTACAACTATGCCAAATTTCAAGTTTCAAGCATTTGTAGTTGCTGAGAAAACCTGCTGTGATATACAGATAGACAGACAGACAGACAACGAAGTCTCACCATAAGAGTTCCTTTTTTACTATTTTGGTACGGAACCCTAAAAAAAGTGTTACAATTTATGTCTGTGAATTGTTAAAAGCTTTTTCGTATTTTAATTATATATTTGAAGTTTATGGTCAGGAAGTCGGTTACTAGGTATTCATATATAAGTTTTATCATAATTAGTCAGTTTCGGAATTCATTGTTAACATCCAAGTCACCATAATCAAACTATAATGTCATTGTTGGTGACAATACAATTGAAGGAAAAACGTAAAGAACATGTCTAGTCACCTTAGTAACTAGTACTAAAACAGTTAGGCACTATGTAATTTAATACGTCATTTCCGTGTACAGGTTTATTAATTATCAACAAGTTTTTAGAGATGTTTGTAATTCTGTAGTTCTGCCTATCCCACTCTGGGAACGAAGGCGTGAGATTATGTATGTATGTATGTAGGTTTATTAATGAAAAAAATACTCATATTAAGATGAAATTATGTCTGTAACTAAGTGGTAAGTTAGCACTAATAGTTCATAGCCAACTACACGTCTTGAGATTAAAATCTCATTTAAAAAAATAGTAGATTTGTGTTTACCGTGTGTGTATACTCGTACTTCAATACTGAAGTGTATTTTAGTTTAGTTTCCTCTAAACAACTCTGTTATTTATTGTTAGTGGAAACTTGTTTAGCTCATGTAGGAACTAAGTATTATTTTTATTTATATCTTGAACAAAATGTTTCCAAAAAAAAAATTTAATCTACAAAAAAACAAAAGCGCGATGTTATGGTGACTCTGTTGGCCAAGTATAAATTCCTCTACGTATCACCCAATTTATTACGACCTCTGTCAGTGTATTGTCCGTCCGTCCATCCGTCCTTTGCAACTACTAACAAGGTTAAGAGCTGCTCGGTCGAGTCCCGGCTCGCTTAATTAGGCCTTTTACAAAAACGCATTTCGACTTAATGTGGTTATTTGACTGAGTGCCGAAATTGTTTTTCATTGTGGTGTCAGATATTTTGTGACATTTTAAAATAGGCTATTATAAATAGTAAAGTAGGTCGACTTCAAGCCTTAAGGAGTTTCTGTTACGTGTTGTGCGTTAGGGTTGCGTCGATGCGCGTAGTTCGATACTTAATACGCACACAACCAAACGCAGAGACGGCGCAGCTCGGTCAAAACCGGCTCGTTCCGTCCTGTTGAGTTTGCTTGTGGTGGCTGGCGGCGCGTACGGTCTAGGCGCGCACATATGCAAGCCATGTGATATATCTTGGTTTGAAGACGAACTACTGCTTATACTGTGATATCAGTCCTATATTATTTATTAAGGTTGCATTTGACCAAACTGGAATAAGGTCTTATGCCTAGATTAAGCGCTGAATTTGTATAGGCTAATCACGGAGTAAGTCTTTTTCCAGTTTGGTGAAATGCGGCTTAAAACGTATAAGAGCTTTGTATCCTCTGAATTGGGATATATTTAAATTTATTTTATTAACCCGTGTGTATGGATTTTTCTTTCTTTGTAGAGGCACTATAGAGGAACCGTTTTCTACATTCGCGTTATCTTTAGATTTGATTAGGGTCTCAAGTGTATTTTAGTTTAAAATATGTGCCGAATTATTTTAAATTAAATAACATTGTTAGTAACAAATATGCACATAATATCAAAGCATGCTGTCGCGGTTTTAAAGTTTACTTTTATTAGATTTGTTTGGCATGTTTGTTTGGTAACGAAAAATAAGGGTTTAGTCACATCTATCAGCATGGATTCGCATTGTGTCTATTATAAAATAGTTACTTTGTACCAAGATGCATACGCATCAATTCTCCTTTCGCATGCGTACGCGTCTTTATACAAAACAAACATTGCGAATCACTGCTGATGCTGATAGATGTGACTCCACTCTAAACGAGAGCACGCTGTCGTTGACCGAAAATTGATCGACCCGTCTAATCGTCATCAGTTTGTTTCAATTGTCTCCGCTTAAGCGTGTTAAACTACTCAGTCTCCGATACCGGTCAGTATTTCATCTTGCAAGTAATTTCTTCTTTAATGTTAAAGAAAAACTAGGCAAGTGCGAGCCGGACTTGCGTAACGAGGGTTTCGCATCGCCCGACTCACATTTGGCCGGTATGTAAAAACATTATTGGTTTTTGTTTGGTCTTTAAGATTGACACGCACCAAATTTTATCCTTATATGTATGTAGATTACCATCTTGATGATAGAACTAACACAAAACACGTCGAAAGAAACACACTTTGTACAAATACAAATACAAATACAAATTATTTATTGGTAATATATACATTACATGTCAGTTTAAAGTTATTACAGTATACAGTTATATTTATATTAATTGCTGATAAAATACATTAAATTGTTTTCTTAAATATTTCATTATGGTCGTAGAACGCCTGCTCGACAAGCCATTTTTTAAGCCTACGTTTAAATAGAGGTGCGCTTTGCGTAGTGGTAATGTCATCCGGGAGGTGGTTGTACACCTTAGGACCCATGACGTGGATAAGCTTCTGGGATTTAGCTAGTTTGTGTGGAACGAGCGGCAGCTTTCCGCCGCGCACGCTGCGGGTCATGTGCCTGCGCGGGGCATCGATCCTTGTGACCAGGTTTTCACGTGTTTGCACTGCCACGTGCAAAATTAAAAGTGAAGGCAGCGTCAAAATACCGAGTGACTGAAAGTGTGGTTTGGCAGATTCAGTTTGCGGCACACGTGCTATAGCACGTATCGCACGTTTTTGGAGACGAAAGGCTCTTGCCCAGTCTGCAGCTCCCGCCCACAATTCGATACCGTACTGCAGGTGTGCATGTACCGTTGCAAAATAGCACGCTCGGACCATATCAACAGGAACTATCCTCGCCAGTCGTTTTAGGGCAAAGCAAGCCGTTGACAGTTTAGTGCACACCTTGTCTATGTGAAGTCTCCAAGTGAGGCCCCTATCCAGTTCGGAACCCAGGAAAGTTGAGCTCATCACTTGTTCGATTGTGGTACCATTGGCCGTCACTGTCAACGGCTTCATCTGCCGGCCAGATAGATCAAAGTTAATATGGTGGGTTTTCTTTGTGTTAAGAATAAGGCCATTATTTCTGAACCAGCTGGATACCGATGCGGCAGTTGCATTCAATTTAACCTCCAGCTCGTCGAATGTCAACGCGTGTACAACAATAGCCACATCGTCAGCGTACATGAACGTCTCACCACTGCTAATAGCATCAGGCAGATCATTCAGCAGCAACGAAAACAGAATGTTCGACACAGAAGAGCCCTGCGCAACACCCATACTTGTGGCCACTACGTCAGATCGCACCTGACCACCATCGGCAACCATAACCTGGGTCCTGTTCCTCAGAAGATCAGATAGCAAGGCTAGCGCGGAACCTTCAAACCCATAGTGACGTAGTTTGTTGGCCAGAATTTCATGATCGGCTACGTCGAACGCCTTCGACAAGTCGCAGCAGAGAACTGCGGCACGTCTCTTTCGCTCACGAGCGTCCAATATCTGACGGACCACGGCACGCGCCAGCGCAGTCGTAGAGCGGCCCTTACGGTATGCGAATTGCCTAGCCCTTGCCCTTGTAGAGCGGCGAGATGCGACTCTCCTTCAATGGCTCAGGGAAAACGCCCTCTCGAAGGCATCTGTTATAGATGGCAGCAAATATTGGAGACAGTTCCACTGCAGCGGAATGGACTAGCATTACGGAGATATCGAAGATATCTCTGGTTGATTTTTTAGCTATGCGAGATGTAATTAATCATACGAAACACTTCGCCGGTTGAGAAAGGTTTTAGCCTAAAAATGTGTAAATGTTATTACTCTTTTTTTTCTTAGGAAATCCGCCGTTATATTAGTTACAACTCATCGTTTGTCCGGCTTATTGAAAAACCAGGCGGAAATGACTTTAGGATCCGTTACGACAAATGACGATTTAGGATTCTAATACAGACCCGTCAAAAATAACCGGCTATACAAACCTTCCTTTACGTAGAATTTGCTATTTCCAACAATTAAGGTAGTTGCCGTCCATGTGGCGTTCGTTTTTTTCCACCCTGTATAACGGTATAAAGGTAGAACGGACTGACGGACAACGAGGACTTCGAAATAAAGTTCGGTTTAGCACACTTTGGGTACGGAACCCTAAAAGCTATAGCGTGCAATTCATTCTTATCTCTAAATCTAGCACTCTGCGCTGCAAAAACTTTAGTGTTATAATTAGTCTAATTCAAATAAATTGCTTGGCAAGTGAACACTACTTTTTGTTTAGCATGAGATTATTTGCTTAGAACTGGTTCCTCCTGACCGAACCGGGTGTTATTCTATTAAGCATGCGCGGTTGGCCAGGTAAAATACTAGTTCGAGCGCGTTAAAGTTATACGGAGGTATGTGTCTACGAATTTAGCATTTTTTTTACTAGTCTCTCTTGAATTTTCATACCTTTTTTCATAGATTTTAGACTGTCAAGTAGCCTCACAAATATAGGGCTTCAGGTAAACTAAGAAAGAAGAAAAGAAAGGAAGAAAATTAATTAATTTCTAAAAATTTATAATTTTCTGGTAGAATACTTAAAACTCAAAAGATATATTATAATTGCAGTATTTAAAATTATATTATTATGTAACAGATTACTTAAAGTAGTCACTCAGCGTGGTGTCAAGGCACCCAGAGGTGCCACGACGCTGATCTTCCGTGGATCCAACAAACTGTTTGTCAGTGATGCCCTTAAGGTGGATCGACACTATTTAAGGTCACATCGCGACAGTACATCGTAAAATGACAAATACCGTCCTCATAACCGATACTGAAACGATCGCGGAACCATGTTACGATAAAATGTTCCGTGGACCCAACTTTTAAAGTGCAGTTTAGGCTTCTGGCTGATCTCGACGTGGGTCTAACGATAATAACCTCACAACGCTTGCACGATACAAATGAACGCACCAAGCCGAGCCCCCCCATTCCAACCCAGTCTGTGGAACGTATCACAAGTCGACATGATTCTGTTTTTGGTTTTGTGCATAATAGTGCTGTATGTGGTTGTAAATTGGATCAGTTTGCTGAGAGATGCGAAGGATTCCAACATTCCTGGACCCACGCCGCTACCAGTGATTGGAAATGGAAATTTATTTCTTGTTGATTCGAATCGTAAGTGTAATTTAAGACAAAGTCAAAGTCAAAGTTAATTGACCGTTGTAAATAGTAGGTACATGATTAGTTGCACTTTTACGGGACAATTCACCATTCGGCAGGCATAATACAATACAAATACATTTAAATATATTTTTATTGAGATAGAAGTAGCTATCTGTACACTGAGAAGAAAGCAGTATGTTCAACCGAAAAAACATGAACATTCACTGCTTTGCACCATACTATATGAGCATAACAATCGAAACGGTAATAGGGGTGTGTCTAGGGATGGGCGATTTCTGAAACATTGCAAAACTTTCCTTGACTGCGAAAATTACAGCGTCTGAAAGTTACTTGGAATATAATAATTAGATGGAAATGATTCTGACACAAGTAAATTGTCAAAACTATAGAAAAATTTCAGAAATTAAACGATTTCACTTTGGTAACTTTCAGAGTATTGCATGAAATTTTAGGTGAAAGTTTCACTTCCGAAACTTACAAGCCGCCCATCACTAGGTGTGTCCTGGGAATAATTCTAATTGACAAAAATTCATATGTGCTAAGGTAGTTAATTAAAATACCGTTTGTAGATTTTAGAATGCTGATTAAAGTAAAAATATTTTTGGATTTTTTTATGCAGTAGTTTTTTTATATTTAGGAAAAACAGTAAAAAAAGTTTGATTGTGAATGTTAGGAATACACTTATAGTGCCCTTAGTCCATTTATTACCATAGGAATTGAATAAAATATACAACTGTCATGTCAATTTTTTATCTGTCTGACGGACTAAGTACTTGATTCTAACGACACGCTTTCGGTTCTCGTAATACTATTGTTTTGATATACGCTATTAAAATGAAAGTGACTAACGGATTTGTAAAAGCGGATAACCGCAACGCAATATGCCCAAAGTCGACTATGTTGTTACAGTTGTTATTGTTGACAAGTGACATGACATGACAGTCAGTTCTGTTTCTGTTTAAAGTTACTTTTTTAATTTTATGTCATGCTAATATCACGACATCAGTATTCCTAACTTTGTATATACGGTCTTTTTAATGACTATTTCTTTAATAAATTATTAACGACGAATTTAAGTTAAATAAAGAAAAACCGAGAAATACGGGTAGTCTAATTTTTAACCAGCTATTATAAACGCGAAAAAACATTTTTTTTTTTTTTTAAATGTTGTCAATTAGTCCGTCAGTAAGATTATCAAAAAATATTGAACACGATATTGTCACAACGTGGTATAAAGTGTGCCACGGCGTGACGTGACGCGCAACTTCAACGCACTGTATTTCCGTAATTTTTTGTTTAATTGACAAAAGAAAAAATATGTGTTCAATATTTTTTGATAATGAAAATTACGGACTAATTAGATTTTTTTAGGACACTAGCCTATTGTTACTGGTCCAAACAGTTAAAGCTTGCGGGCAATTTTGATTGTCTTGACAGTAAATTGAAATGTGTGTAGCATTGTAAATTCCTTTGTTCTACGTGTGCCTAGACATTACGCATTATGCCTGTGTCGCATTTTGCCTAAACTTCATTCTTTGGTAGCATTTAGGCTACATGTTTAATTCGTCTATTTCGCTGTAGATCTATTGAGTATAATGTCTATTTCGGTAATGTACCTACTCCGCTATTTGACTAAGTCGCGTTTGGCCTAAACTTCAGTAATGCCATTATTCGGTCACCATGCACCAATGAGATTTTCTAACTTAAATGCATTACCCGATGCTCTTACGGTGAAAGAAGAACATCGTGAGGAAACCTGCACATTTGAACAGCTGAGTGTGTAAGAGGGTAATTGCACAAAAGATCCTAAAGGGTCGAAGTGTATCCGAAAGGGCCCGTCTGTAAGATAAGATAAGATAATATAATGCAATTATTAAATTTTGATTGATTTTGCTTCAGAAGGCTTATATGGTGAAAATTGAAAATATATATTCTAATATTTCTATAATCGTTAACGTGATTTAGTCAAAACGCGTTTCAGTCTTAAACTCGATTTAGTCAAAACGCGTTTTAGTCCTAATGCGTTTTAGCCCAAACAGAGTTAGTCATAATGCGTTTTAGTACAACAGAGATTTAAGCATAGTGATAATTAGGAACTTCGCGTTTTATTCTAAACGCGTTTTAGGTTTATGCAGCAACAGGGCATACTGCGTTTTAGGCAGACGTAGAACAAAGGCTTGATACGTTTCGTGATCAGTTACTCAAAGTGTTTATTGCTCTACTGTGTGTAGTAAGACATTATTTTTTTCAGTGTGTGTCGTCACTTTTGGTGTGAACCAAATATATAAATAAATATACAAAGTATGAAGATGTACATTTGTACAACAAATATGTGCGTTATATCTATTTGTGCGCTTGAGAGCTGTCTTTTGTGTTAACAACAATTTAGGAGCTGGATGACTTATGATTGTCTTTAAGAGGCCACCTATGGTGCCACGCCCCCATAAGAATAAAAAGGGATGGCTTTATGTGCTTCCGGGCGAAGAATGTGAGATGGAGATAGATCGCTCGCGCCTTAACGGCAGCGTTAAATTCAATTAATTGCTGTTTACTTTAAAACCACAACATTTATTGAAAAAATGTTTTGCCAGGATTAAGAAGTTACATATCCTCAACTATTGAATCGAAAATCATCGTTAAAGATTAAAGGATTTCGAAGATTCAACCAAAAACATGCAAAAAAGGTGTCATGTTTGAAAAATAAAATTATCAAGGATTTTATTTCTAATCGTGTTTTCACGTTCGACAGTCTCAAGCAAATATGATCAAGTTTAATATATCCAAAAACAGATACAAAGGCGTTATGGTTATTGAGATCCAGATCGCGGAACACTCCAGACTTTAGCATAGGTGGCCTCTTAATTTATTTTGGCCGTGACCTTTGCGTATAATTAATTTATGGTTGTTGTTAGTTTTATATAAATCGGTTGGAATGTTCAAGACTTTGTTTGTTTAGTTATTAAGTTAGGATATTTTGAATTGTAGGTAATTTGAGTAATACTTACCAATTATGATACACCTTTTTAACGATGTATAAAAATTTCAAAACCATTTCGAGGAAATAGGTAACAGTGAATGAATTATATTTCAATTAATAATGACCTTCATTTGACCGCTAAATACGGTCCAAATTGCGCTATACCAACCATTTTTTAATAAATTATTTTAAATAACAATAACACCTTATCATGAAATGCTATAAATTAGATCCTTATCCTTATGAAAAAGCGAGTTGTTGTCTTAGGTGTATCCCAATTAAAGTAATGTAATTTCTTATACGATTTGTTTCAGTGTTTTTCCAAATTTTTACGGATTTAGCAAAGAAGTTCGGAGATGTATATCGCGTTCATATGATGTCTCACCGAATGATTGTACTGTCGCACCCGAAATATGTTGACGTAAGTATCTTAAATAACATACATACATACATTAAATCACGCCTGTTTCCCAGAGAGGTAAGCAGAGAAATAAATAAAATAAATAAATAATAAATAAATAATAATAAATTAAATAACATAACTCTTTTTAACTCACTACTTACTTAATAGAGTGAATTTCATCGTCTTAAGATGCTTTTCCAGCAGCGTGGCGAGGCGAGGCGGCGCTATCATTTAAATGTGTGTATGTATATATGCAAACTATTTATTGTACAAAAATATAAATATAACAATACCTATCTGATGTCTAAAAAACATCCACGCTGAGAGGAATTTATTTCCCAATTTGTATACGTGATTAATAAGTAACCATGCCAAATTGCATAGTGACGGACAGACATGGCAAAACTATAAGGTTTCCTATGTAGCAACGAAATCCTAAAAAGGAGCAATTTAAACTTCAAAAGGAAAAAACAAAACAATTGCATGATATTCATAATGAACTGCCTAAAATTCAAAAATAACCTTGTCAAATTTGAATACAATTGCGAGTCATTATAAGTTCATTGAAAAACAGATTTTTAGAGACTCATCTTGTTGTTGATGACCTTTTTTCTCGTTTGTATGTTGTTCTGCAACTAAGGTCGGATTTTTATTCCCACAGAAAAAATGTAAACAAAGGTGTTGCCGTTCACGAAAAACATTTGCAGTATTCAAAATATTTATACTTTCCACATTTATAGGAAATCGACTTTCTATAAAAAAACTATATATTTTAATCAAGATTGAAGAATTTAATTTGTTGATGGCCAACTTTATTTTGATATACCTAAATTCTTTGTTGTATTAATTTAAAACGAGAAAACTGTTTTTGTTTTTATAATTTATTTATTGCACTGTTATCATTGACACGGGTGGTCAATAACTTGAGGCCCGCTTTATTGATGTGAGACGTCGCTTCACTCGCTTCGCTTTACAATTCGTGCTCCCGTCGTAATCGCTTTCCAGTGACTCATTTGTGCGATTTAAATTTCAATTATTTCACAAATTTATTTTTACACCACGGTACTAACGAAATGATAACTTAATATTATATTTCTTGCCGGCCCAAACATTGAGATCCCCTGAAATGTCATTTTGACAGTGACGTAACTTTGTTTACATTTTTCTGTAGGAATAAAAATCCGACTTTAAGGCTAATAAACTATAATTGCATGCCATCAAGGACACCTTGTTTGCCTTCTCGCGAGCCCACTGCATATTAATAACCTTGAGAGGATTGGGAGGCTGACAATACAAAATGTAAATACAAATATGTAAATTCGACACATGCAAGGAAAAACGTTGTATCTCAATTTACTGTGACTTCCAATTTCAAATGTATTTGAGCATGAACAAAATTGTAACTCAGGCTAACATAAAAGTTGAGATACAATGTTGTTCCTTGCATGTGTCGAATTGATGACTACTGATGTGCCAAAGGAAACTTTCCAAAATTGCAAACCATTTCATGTAGGAAAATTTCGGAAAGTTCTCACAATTTTGTAAGGGGATTGAAACTTTCCGTTTCTTAAATTTATATATATTTCTAGTGAAAGTTTCCGGAAATTTCTTAAAACTTTTCCAACATTTTGGAAACTTTCCGCAACTTGCACATCAGTATTGATTACCCAAATACAGACGAAAAAAGTTTTTTTTTTTTAAATAAGCGTCATTTTCGGGGGGCAAATAAGGAAATAAAAAAAAAAAATTGCAAACCTTACTATGTCATATTATCAAATTAAAAGGCTTGTTACCAGGATCTCAAATATATTATTGTTATTATTTTAAAATAATTAGTTTTGATTTTATTCATGAACGAAGACGAAAATTGACCATTCCCCCCTGATCTCCGAAACTACGGAGCCTAAAATTTGAAAAAAAAAATACAAAATATAGTTCATTGCTTGTACATTACGACAAAAGCAAGGAAAAACATTGTATCTCAATTTACTATGACTTCTAATTTCAAATGTATTTGAGCATGGACAAAATTGTAACTCAGGCTAACATAAAAGTTGAGATAAAAAATAAAATAAAATAAAGTTTATTTGATTCAGCAATACATCACAAAAAGGTTGGGATCTCCTAATAAGTATTTAAATACTTGTATCAGGAGATACAATGTTGTTCCTTGCATGTGTCGATTACAGGAAAACCTATAAAAAATAATTACGTAGGTACGGAACCCTCTTCACGCGAGTTCAACTCGCACTTGGCTGGTTTTTTCGTAATCACTACAACATATTCAAAAATCGTGAAAATCGGATCTGATTTAGAGTTTGAGAAACGATATCGCCCGGAGCAAGATTTGCATGGAAAATATTTGAATGCTATGCGATTTAACCGTCGCTTAAGGGCCGAGTTCACCAACCATTAAACGGATGGTTAGCGGTTTAACGGTTGTCAAATGTATTGATTAACAGCTGATTAAGACTTAACCGTCTGTTCAATTGGTTGGTGAACTCAGCCCTAAGAATAAAATAATAATAATAGCCCTAAATTTAGTATAACCAGTTGAGAAAAATAATGTTATGCCAAATAGCCTCGTAAGGCCCAGTGCAATAGGATGTATAATCAAGCTATTTAATTTGAACTGTATTACGATGAACATAAAGTTTAATTTCCAATTAACATAAATTGTAATTTGAAAAATCGAACGAATGAATTTAAACTTTATTGCCTGGTTAGTAGATTCAAAGTCCTAATCACAAAAAAACTCCCTGTTTGTAGTATGGTAGGCCTAACGAGGATAGAGATATCATTACTATTTTTGTCTTTGACATTTGTTTGAGTTGTAGATAAACAAGGAAAAAAATAAACCTGTTCGGATCATCAAGGTCGCGCCTTCTGTTTGAATAATACTAATACATGTTATTGGTTATGCATGTATGTATGTAAACTTTTTATTGCACAAACAGAAAATATCAAAGTAAAAAAAGAAATAGAAACACAAAAGGTGTGTACAAAGGCGAACTTGTATTTTAAGGGATCTCTTCCTGTTAACATTTGAGCGATTGAGGGATTGAAAAAACCAACGGATGTCTAATCGCACACAATTAAACATACAGAAGATAAAAATAGAAATAGCAAATAAATACGTAGAAATATATACAATCTATATTAAATGGGATATACTTACAAACGTAAATGTAATATAAGTATGAAAAGTAGAAAGGACATACAGTCTTAGATTAACCTATTTCAATTAAGAGCTTTTAAATGACATCACATGATAGGTTTAGTTTTTTTACGGTTACTCGGATTTCGTCGCTCCAAAAAACTGTTCAAAATTTCAAATTTGTAGTGATGAGGCTTTATTTTGACCACTTACTTAATACCACAATTGATTTTTTTAAAGTAAAGGGTCTTGACAGACCGACGTACAGACGGACAGGCGGGTTTTCAAATGATACAATTGGACCAAATATGTTTTGCTCTAATGGCAGGCATCGAATCTAATGACTAATTATTTTCACAGCAAATCATGTCGAGTTCAGAAACCATAACTAAAGGAAAGTCTTATTCCTTCTTGGAACCCTGGTTGGGGGATGGGCTTCTGGTTTCAACAGGTATGTTTTAACTTAATTACCTAAGTTTTTACTTATTTGGTGATGATGATGATGATGACGATGACGATGATGATGATGATTATGATGATGATGATTATGATTATGATGATGATGATTATTATTATAATAATGATGCTATCCAGCCGATTTCGACCAAGGTGACCGCTTTAACTCAGTAAAAAGTGTCGATAGAGTGCTCGCATGTGGCTAACGTAGCCAACGGTTTTAAAAAAAGCTTTCTCACAAAGTAAAGAGAGAGTAACGTTAACGCCACGCCATCGAGAAGACTTGTACAAAACAGCTGGATGCGAGTTGCACAGAGGGCAAAGCCAAGATGCAAACGCTGTTATCGTTTCTGTTTTCCATCGGCTCGAAACGTATTCGAATGATTTTCGAAAAGCTTTAACTTAGCGCTATGCATCTTGACCGTTCATGAAGGAGGTTTTTAGGGTAATCTATGTCCAGAAGTAGACGTGATTTGGTTGTCATGATCCAATTACAAAGAGCTCCTTTCATGAGGATTATCATGAGGTTATGTATCACACTAATATTATAAACGCGAAAGTGTATGTGTGTATAAAATAGGTGCAAGACGTCGAATTGCAGATACCACTCCACTATAATAAAAACAACAGTTTGTATGTGTATGTGTGTGAGTTAATTCGTCACGCCGAAACGGCTGGGCAAATTTGATAGCTATAGCTTATAGCCTAAATGAACACATGGTGGTGTAGCGAGTTATTGATTCTGCGCGGACATAAGGCAGAAGCTAATAAAACAACCCTTTTCATCTAAAGGTCCTAAATGGAGGAGCCACCGAAAATTCCTGACGCCTGCGTTCCACTACAACATACTGCACAGCTTTCTGCCCATCTTCCTGAAGAACGTGAGGATATTGAGTGAGAAGCTGAGGGAAAGAGCTGATGGGAGCCTGGTGGAACTGTTCCCGCTGGTCACCTTATGCACTTTGGACAACATTACTGGTACCGGAAACATATTACTTACTCGTATCTACCGTGAGAGCAACAGGCTCACTTCAGTTAGATTGTTAACCAAGGGAGGAATGAGATCAATTGCATCCGAAATAATTATCGTTATTTAATAATTATTTAGACTGCATGAACGCTAGCGCGTACGCGTATAGTGCGTCACTCTCAGTTGTTGTGCATTTTGACTTTTGAACCAAAAAATACCATATTTATTGTCCCGACATCACTTTGTCTTAATTATTGTCGTCCAAAAATAGGAGTGTAATTTTGTTCAACATACCATTTAAAAACTATTTCGAAAAAGTCCAAGTTATTTTGTTATGCCTGTGTAAGATTCAAGATATTTTTTTCTTAATAGGTGCCATTTTTCCGCCATTGAGAAAAAAAAGTAGTTCCTGAGGGAAAACTGGAAAATGGGTTATGAAGTCATCAAATCACTGACAATAGCAGATATATTTTTTGATTTACAGAAACCATTATGGGATTGTCTTTCGACGCTCAAAAAGACCGTGAGTCTGAATATGTGAAGTCCCTTAACGTGTAAGTTGATTTTTATTTTTAATATTTTCCAGAGACTTGACTTTATGGGAGTAATCTTAAGAACTTCTGAACCGATTTCAAAAACTCTCTCACTAATGTATTCTAATTTACCCTTCTTAATTAGAGACTATTTTAGGTCACTATTAGTATCAAAAGATTGTGAAGCGACACTTAAATCACGTGGCTGCCAATATTTTTCCATACAAATTTAGCTCCGGGCGATAAAGTTTCTCACCTAAATAATGTCAAATTTTTAGAATTTTTGAATAATGTTGTAGTCATTTTGACAAAACTAGGCTCGTACGTTTCCGTTTTTGTGTTGTATCTCTGCAAGGAATATTTTCTCGGAAAGCAAAACGTACGGACCTACTTTTTCAAAAAACAAATAAAATGAAAAATCGTAAAAATCGGACTAGGGTTAGGGGAGAGAAACGTTAACGCATTCCGTATGGAAATTTTTAGCTTAACAATCCTCCCCGTTGCCAGTGTGAACAACTGGGAAAAAAGTCTCAGTACCCATTCATTATAGTGGCAACAAAGAGCAGTGAACAGGTGGGAATAGCCCTATAGAATGCATGAAACCTGCAGGGGAGAGTAGCTATTGTGCTATAAATTTGTTACCCGTCAAGTGAAGTCGAAAACGGTGTTCAGTTTATACCGTGTATGTATGCATGTGGAGCAGAATAACGGAAGCAACTATCGTGTGCTCGCCTGGGGCCTTACTTTGAAAGTTTATAGTTGCGTATCCATTTCTTTCTCTCAATTTAGTTCCGAGCGACGTGTCTTCGATAAGGAGTTGCGGAATCCTAGGGCCGTACTAACATTATGAATGCGAAATTAATTTGTTTTGGCTTTCACGCCTTTCAACTGTTAGCTCCAATACTATTGAACACTGATTATAATAAATACGTACCTACTATTATATTTTTATTATGATTCTGCAGTGCTCCTGCAATTACATATCTTATTTTTAATTTATAAAATCAATGTTTGTTTTTTGTTCGTATTTTATGCGCTGCTTATACCGTTCATCGGATTGCTATGTTATTCCGTATGGAGATTGTTGGCCACCTACCAATTATTGGCCCAATGAACTTTAACATAAGGTAACAGAGACGATAATTCAACAATCACTAGGTGCCAGTAACTGGTATTTTAGAGGCCAATAATTAGGCGTTCTAAATAATAAATAATAAAATATCAGGGGACAATCTCACACAAATTGACCTAGTCCCAAAATAAGCTCGAGGCTTGTACTATGGACACTAGACAACGATATAAATACTTATATGGAGAAATAAATACTTAAATACATAGAAAACATCCAAGACTCAGAAACAAATACTCGTGCTCATCACACAAATATCTGCCCTTACCGGGATTTGAACCCTGGCCCAGGACCGCTAGCTTCATAGACAGGGTCACTACCAACTAGGCTAGCGCGTCGTCATTCACTTCGTTTTACCCTATGCTTGGGTCATTACCAAACACCGGATTAACGGGGCAAAATTGTACCTGTGCTAGTGATTAATTAAATATCGATTAAGTTTTATCGACATCGTTAAAAAGCAATTTTCAATCATCATAATTAATGGTCAAGTTTAGATATCTTTTAATAATTTGTAAATCTCTTTTATTTATACGTATTGCAAATATTCCGTCGTCAAACAAAAAATTCTTTTTCAAGATTTAATTTTACCACTAAGGTATATTAGTTTCGCCATGTCCGTCCGTCCGTCCGTCCGTCTGCAGCTTTTTGCTGTTATTTGGCATGAATATACATACGGGTGACTGCGGGGTCGTGATACAAATGATCACCTCTGTGTTCTACCCACGAATATGAACAACTTTCACTATGGGACTAACACTGAAATCACGAAAAAAAATCAGCTGTTTCATAGAAAAGTTCAATACGTACTCGACCAAAATGTATGAAGCAGCTGATTTTTTTCCCTGATTTCAGAGTTGGTCCCATAGAGAAAGTTGTTCATATTTGTGGGCAGAACACAGAGGTGATCATTTGTATCACGACCCCGCAGTCACCCGGTATAATTCACGCCGATAAAGTGGTAAAATAAATTTTTGAAAAAAAAATGTTTGTTTGACTAATAAAATAAAAGAGGATTGATAAACAAAAGAGGGTTACAAATTATTAAAAGATATCTAAACTTGACCATTAATTATGATGATTGAAAATTGCTTTAAACGATGTCGATAAAACTTAGTCGATATTTAATTAATCACTAGCACAGGTTCAATTTTGCCCCGTCAATCCGGTGCTTTCTCATTACGAGTATTTTGCAAGCAAGGCCACGGAGGAGTCGAAATGTGGCGAACAGAATATCTGCTGTATTAAGTAGACCTACCGAGTTGGATTCGTTAGATTCATCTCGACAAGAAGCTGATTAGTGGTGAACTAGTGGTTCTGAATAAGACGCATTAGACACATTCGACGCATTTGTCATGGTGGTCGAAAATAAATAGCATCGACGTAAGCAGCCTTATCCGAGTAAGGCCCAGGTTGCAATAGGATGTACATAATCAAGGCAATTTAATTTGAACTCTGTTGCAATGGGAATAAGGTCTATTTTCCTATCTTCCTAAACTGAAAATGGGATTATCGAACAAACGTAATTGAACTTTATTGCCTGGATGGTAGATTCAAAGTCCCACTTACATAAATCTCCCTGTTTGTAGTATGGTGGGCCTTACGAGGTGAGTGCCAGTTTTCGAAAATCGTTTACGCTACCGGTGACCTTATCGAAAACCTTTGGCAAGCTTTATGTTACGACTGAAACTTATTTTTGTAATTTTGTATCATTTCTCCAGAGCAGGAAAGATTCTGACAACGAGAGCGGCCAACGTGTTTTTGGCCAACGACTATCTGTTTGCCCTGACTCCGTACAAGAAGACCCTGGACAAAGAACTGGCCTTCCTCCACAAACACACCAACGACGTCATCGAAAAAAGGAGACGAGAACTAAAGAACATCAACGCTAATAAACTTGATGAGACCTCTGATATTGGTAATGTTTTTGGATTAATTAATAATTCGTATCACACTTCGTATGTTTGTAAGTAAACTTTTAATCGATCATTTACAAGACATGTTTGCATCGATATAGATAATGTTCAAAGGCGAACTTATCCCATATGGCATCTCTTCTTGTTTACCTTGGAGTAGAATAAGCAAGAGAATAGACTCCTACATCCTAGAAACAGAAAAAAGCTGTAATAAAGTACATAAGTACATATATGAATAAATAGTTACTAACTGTAAACAGCAACTTCTCTGTTGCTAACAAAATAAGTAATTATGTTATAGAAATATTTATTTTTCAAAAAGAACAAGGTTCACTTATTAGAGAAATAGATTAGGTACTTAACATAGCCTTAGCATGCAGTGGGTATAATTGTGTGAAACTATATAAATTGAATACTAGTTTTGTAAAAATATGACATATATGCTTGCAAAGAATAATTTTATACTCATAAGCAATTGTTACTAATACCAAATTTAATGTTACCATTTATTTTCTAGGTCTAAAAAACAAGCATGCTTTTCTGGATTTACTGCTTTTGGCCGAGGTAGACGGCAAAGGAATCGACGACAAAAGCGTTCGAGATGAAGTCGAGACCTTCATGTTTGAAGTACGTACTATATATAACTTGACTTTATTGTACAAAAGAAAAACAAAAACAATATAATAAAGATTAAAAAAAGGAACATATTCCATTAAGGGATCTCTTTCAGCTGAACCTTGAGAGATTGAGAAAAGTGAAAAGTTGTGCATCGAGTAGGCAAGTGTACAATTTTAAGATAAAGTGATCGGATCCTGGTGATAGCGATCCGATCCCTGCACAAGGTCCAAGGTCCACTCTATCTTAGGCATTCCATTTTAGTTCTCTAGGTTGGCCACGCATTCTCAATTTTAGGATTGAGGTCTTGAGAGTCTCAGATCCTATTTTCCATAAGGTCCTGTGTGCTCGTTTGCCTTCCCATACCATAAAAAGTCATAATGCACTTCTCTTTCTATTGCCTTTAACCAAACTTAAGTTTGCTAGAAGAAGCCCGTGAGGTTGCCGGGTTAGAATAGTGCCACTCCATGTCTTCCCGTGGATGTCGTAAGAGGCGACTAAGGGAATAAAGGCTTGTAGTACTGTAGGCGATGGGCTTGCAACCTGTCACTAATACACTGGTAAACATCTTAGCCTAAAATCTGGTTACAGAATTTTCAACAAGTTTTTAGAGTTGTAGATAATTCTGTAGCTCTGGGATTACAGGCGTGAAGGTATGTATGTAAGTTTTTTTTTACAGGGTCATGACACCACAGCCTCTGGAATAGTTTTCGGCTTATATTGCTTGTCGAAGTACCAGGACGTGCAGCAAAGAGTACTACAGGAGCAACTGGACATTTTAGGAGAAGATTTAGAAAGGGAACCAAGTTTTAGGTGCTGGATTATACTTACGTCTTCACTTTTTACCTGACTGCGGCAAAGCCCAAAAGGAGGGTTATGAGTTCGACCTGTATATACACACATCAAAAAAGTTTTCGGATACTCAGTATCGCTAGATAAATTTGATGTTTTGACTCAGTAGTAATATGCCTATATTGACATGTTCAAAACTGTCTAGGGATAAAAAATATCCCTAAACTCGGATTCATAATTGGATTCCATCAAATCTACCAAGTAATGTCACTGTCACAATAACATCTGTCATTGTCAGTATGACGGTCCAGATGCCACCAACCCTTTCTTAATAATAAAAAATATGATTATCTTACTGCAGGTGAAAAACTTAACGAAAATCTTTGTAGTGGTGTAGAGAATTAAGGGAATTTACGTCCAAATTCAAATATAGTCACCATTTTCTGTACACAGGCACTATACAATTACATAAACGTAGGGTTTCGTTAAGTTTGTCGCCTATACTACTTTGATTCCTATATGTTTGTTATGTATCGAAGTAAACATTTATATTCATATATTCCTAAATTATAAGTTAAAAGGATTCTAATTGTTTCGCTCTAATTAGTGAGATGGTTTAACGCCCCTCCTTCAGTTAGGATGCCACTGTCAGGATAATGTAATACGCTTTAAAAATAGGCAACACGCCTAGGTAGTGGTTTTTTTTTTTCAAATTTACGTATTTTAGGTATAATAATTAATAATATACGCACATCTTCAAACGATAATATTATTGTATCAAAACGGATACCAAATGTTATCGAGACCTCAAGTTTTAGCATTGCAATATGAATATTTCTACCACAAAATTGCTTCAATTAAATATTTATTTAAACAACAGGTTTCTATATGTATAAGCATTTTTATTAAAAGAAAGCATTTAAATGTTATTCTTAAAATTACTAAGTAATTATTTACTTACGTGCATTCTTTCGCCAAAAGTAAATTTACTAATGTTGGAATGTTTCATTACAATGGCAACACCGTGGTAGATTTGATGGAATCTAATTATGAATCCGAGTTTAGGCACTTTTGATGAGTGTATGTCCGACTCCATGTTCCCTCGTAACTACTAAACGGCTAAACCCATTTCAATAAATTATACGTGGTTAGATTCGTCATAACCACTAGAGTGTCATAGGCGGGGACTGCCCCACGGCACTACTAAACCGCACTGCTGACCAAAACTAGTATCATAAATATGAGGTAGGTTTAGGTTATATTAGTTGTTCAGCAGGCCCGAAGGGCCAAACCACCCAGAAAAAGGAGCTCCGCGATAGCGGAGCTCCGTCGACTCCGTCAAATTTTAATTAGAAATAGAAATCATTGGTCAGTAGTGCGGCTTAGTAGTACCGTGGGGAAGGAGGGGTCATAGGCTATATTAAAATTATTGGAAATCAAAATGGCGGCATGAAAACTAACATTATGTTGACGACATTATTCAAACAGCAGTTGGGTTTTCAAAGCATGCTTTTTGTTAGAATTGTTATACAAGTTTTTATTTTGACCTTATTAAAAAGGGGTACTATTAAATAAGAAAAAAACTGTCAAAACACTGAAGTGTCCAGCTACTTATAAGGTCGAGTTCATAAATATGTGTACACTTTAGTACCTCGTCTATTTAATGTCATGTTTAAACTGCCTTATATGAATTGTCACAGCATTTAAAGTGACAAGGTACTAAAGTGTATACATATTTATGAACTCGAGTGTACATCACACGAGTAATTTATCTTTGAACATGTGCAATTTACTTATTTTACATTTCAACAATATTACAGTGAACTCCAAGAGATGAAGTACTTGGACTGCGTTATCAAAGAGAGTTTGCGTTTGTTCCCGTCGGTCCCGCTGATAGAAAGACTCATCACGAAAGATGTCGGTGAGTTGTTTGAAGTAATTAATTACTTTAAGAAAGAAAGAAAAGCATTTATTCAGTGATACACATACAGCACCTAAGTGCAAACAGTAAGTAGGTACAGTCAACAGCATAAATAAGTGATCATTTATGTACCTTGTCACTTTAACGTCGTGTTTGAAATGTCATAAAAAATTGTGGAACGATTGAAAGCGACAAGGTACATAAATGATCACTTATTTATGCTGTTGACTGTACAAAGGATTAAAAAACAGAAAAAAAACAATGGTGAACTACTAACAGAATAGGATAAATCTACTTATTATTAAGGTGCTGTGGGTCCCACTGAAATGGATCGCCACTCAGCATAAAGTTTCGGCTTTAGATTTAATTTCATCGAGGAAAATAACGAACTTGATGACTTTTCTGTTGCAATAATGCTTACGTGGTTTACGTTACTATTATTTAATAGCATCCTGTATTGCATACATTTCGAATTCTGTATTTGCTGCCAATTAAAAAAATGCAGAAGTGAGTATTCAGTAAGGTGAATAACTTTTTTTTTTTGGATATTTACCTGACATACTACCCGAAAAGTGTAAGAAATAATATTACATTAATATTGCAATTGTGAAAGTTTGTTTGTATGTTTGTCACTTCTTCACGCTTATCTACGAATTTGGATAAAATTAAAAATGAAGATAGCTTATACCTAAATTAACACATTAAAACTAAATAAGCAACTCTAATCCTAAAAAAATGTTGTTGCCGCGTGATGGTCAAAGCGGCCAAAGTCGCGGGCAGAAGTTAGTTCAACTTAATACTCAATTCTCTATCCTTTTCCAGAAATGTCCGGATTGCGTTTCAAAAAGAATACATCGGTTACGATCAACATTTTCAACATGCACCGGAACCCGGACGTGTTTGAGAACCCGTTGGAATTCCGTCCGGAGCGGTTTGAGACCTCAAACAGCTTCAAAGGACCCTTCAGCTGGATACCGTTCAGCGCTGGACCTCGGAACTGTATCGGTGAGAATTTATAAAGGGGACTACAATATACAGGTTAAAAAAAACGAACGCCACATGGACGACCACTACCTTAAATATTAGAAATAGTAAATTCTACGCAAAGAAGACTTAGGGTCAATTCACACCGAGACGCAACGCGATGCGACGCTGCGCGCACACACCACTCAAAATATACGTTATTTACTACACGAAAAGGTACACATTTCATTGTTAGAATTCATGCTGCGTGGTGCAACGTATTCTGAATTCTCACCATGAAATATGCAACTTTTCGTGTAGTAAATAAAGTATAATTTGAGTCACATATGCGCGCAGCGTCGCGTCGCGTCGTGCCTCGGTGTGAATTGCCGTTACTTTTATTTTTGAAAACAATAGTAACCATATTTATAGATTTTTGAGAATTCGTCTGCCTTAACCGGGAATGAAACTGGTCGAATATGACAAAACATCAAAGTTTGTTTTTGATACTGTAAGTTTTAGGACAAAAATAATGATGCAAAAAATAACCTCCCTCCTTTTTTACAGGGCAAAAATTCGCAATGCTGGAAATAAAGGTGACCTTGGCAGCAGTGGTGAGGAGGTTCAAGCTGCTGCCCTGGGACCAGGAGCCGGAGCTGTGTTCTGACCTGGTGCTGAGGTCCAGAAACGGGGTCTGCTTGAAGATTCTGCCCAGAGAAACAACTAAGAAAATTTAATTTGCGCCAACTTTTTTCTTTGAAAATCGGGTTTACTGACTGACTATACACAAAATATCTCAAAAGTTTATGAGGCAAAAAATTAAAAAATAAACAGATTTATTTGTAATTTAAGGGAAAAATAAAATAATGTTGTCAAGTGTTAAAATTTACTCTTCAAAATGCTAGTTGCAAAAGGCTAGTCGTTCAAAATGGACAACCTGAGGACTAGGTCTCTACGAAAGATAGAGTTTTAATGTTAAAAAACGAGAGGACTTAAAAGTTCCATAACAACAGTTTTTTTATTAGCCTGTAGGAAAGTTAGTGTCCCACTGCGGCAAAGTTCCGTAACTTGCGTTGCTCTCATCATTATTTAACTTAAGAGCTAGGCTCTTGTCGTTGGAGTAATCGCCACTTTTCTTTGTTCTCTGCAGCTTTTTCACCGCCTGATACGACACGACATTGGCCTTCTGTCTTATTTGGCTGGAGTAAGTAAGCCTAGGTCTTCCTCATTCTCTTTTCCCCTCAACTTTGCTCTCCAAAATGTTCAAAAACTAACGGTCGTGCCGTATCAGGTGTCCCATCATCACTCCTCTTCTACATTCTATGGTTTCTAAAAGTCCGTAACTCTAAATAACGTTACTGATTGTCTGTCGTCTCTACAAAAGAATTTTTAGGTTAAATTCTACAATTAAGAGCGGTGCACGCAACGCTGTGATTTCAACATAGAGCGACGCAAGTAGGGTATGCAAATAACCGGTTATAACCGGTTTTAACCGGTTATTTTCATACAAAAATGGTTAATAACTGGTTAAATTGCATTCCCTAGACGCAAGTGTTTCAACGCATCGTGTGGCGTGGCGTTCTAATTTATATGTAGAACAACGCAGCGACGAAGCAACCCATAAGCAAAACTTGTGTGGCAGCCCTTTATCATGACGGGTAGGGCCATCCTGTTTTCATAATATTATCTTTGTCCAAGGTTTTCTCTCTTTTGTGTTGGTACAAAAACAAGATTATGTACACTAAACTATTTACTATCTGTTAAATTAAAATCAAATGTTATTTTCATTTTATATTAATTTGTTTAAAAAAAACATAAAATTAGATTGGCGCACATTATTTAAAATAAAGATATTTGGGTATAAATCAAAATAAATGTCCAGTTAAAGGAGAGTTTTTCACCAACGAAACTGTCGATTAACGTCAAACACATACATTTTTGTAACGAAATTGTAAGTTAGACATCATTTAAGTGACATTTAAATAGCGTCTTGATGTACATTTATTTTGGTTTTTACCCATTTACGAAAAAATGTTTATGTACCGCTGCAAAAAAGAAAAACCTGCTCAAAGTTAGTATGGAATTTATTATGGCCTTTAATCTTTAAATTACAACAACTCCAGGCAATTAACAGTTTCATTAAAAAGCGCTAACTACACTGCCCGAGCTTAACGTTTGTCATATCCAATTTCGATTTATTACACAACTGCCAGTTTCCTCGTTTTCCTTGTATAATTGGCTCTATATGGTGTCGGCGGTATAAGTTGGCTAGTGCTATACGCCCATGTTTAGGATTACTATAGAAAACTGGCTCCGTGTGGAGTCGATGGCGCTTGAGTGAGATTTTTATAGGGATGTCGTTAATTTGTAATGAACGTTTTACGGCGTCTCATAAACATAAGAAGTATAGTGCGAATTAGCTTTAAGCTACAGACTACAGTGTATAGGCTGCATAGAACTCAATCCAGGGTCTTTAATCTACGATAATAAACAATATTGCTTTTAACGTGTTATGGTATTGGATTTAACTCAGCCGCCATAACTGTCAAGTAAATAAGAGCTATCAATTTTTTTGACTACGCGCTGGCCTAGTTGGTAGTGACCCTGCCTACGAAGCTAGCGGTCCTGGGTTCAAATCCCAGTAAGGGCAGAAATTTGTTGGATGAGCGCGGATATTTGTTCCCGAGTCATGGATGTTTTCTAAGTATTTAAGCATATATTTCTCTATGTAAGTATGTATATCGTTTGCTAGTACCCATAGTACAAGCCTAGAGCTTAGTTTGGGACTAGCTCAATTGGTGTGATATTGTCCCCTGATATTTATTTTTAATATTTTGACCCTGATAGATTGCACAACCATGAGGTTTCTGAATATTGAAAATTTTGACGGACAGTAAAACAGTAATAGGTATACTACTCATATAGTTTTTCATAATAGCAACAATATATTTAAAAATCGTAAAAATAGGACTATTTAAGAAGAGAGTTACCGCATTTTTAACCGACTTCAAAAAAAGGAGGAGGTTCTCAATTCCTCGGGATATATATTTTTTTTTTTTTTTATAATGGAAATTATTAGCCTCACTACCCTCTTAAGGTGACGAAATAGAGAGTGTTTTGGCTTAAGGAAATAGATTTCTTTACCACTTTAAGTCTCTATTTATATTTATATGATTTTAAGGTCCAAAACTGATGAAGGACTTTCTTGGTTGATTATGTATTGACACAGGAAAATGCAAAGCTAAAATGATTTAGTTGTACGACTTACAGAAAGGCGAAGTAGTTCGATTGTGCCATTGTGAAGTTGTACACAATGGGCCATCAAAGGATTGCATTGGGGATGCATTTGTATATTTGAGAAATAGAACAACTTATATTGAAATCTCCTGTGACAGTAAAACAGTAATAGGTATACTACTCGTATAGATTTTCATAATAGCAACAATATATTTAAAAATCGTAAAAATAGGACTATATTTAAGAAGAGAGTTACCGCATTTTAATGGCAAATATTAGCCTCACTACCCTCTTAAGGTGACGAAATAGAGAGTGTTTTGGCTTAAGAAAATAGATCTGTCAATTTTGACATCTTCGTCAAAGTATAAACAAAAATTCAACTCCAGTCTTTTAGGAGCTGGAGCTTTATATCTACACAGACACATGCAGGCGGCGCGGGCGCACTGATTCAGTGTGATTCAGCGTTATCAGCGTTATGTCACGCCTCACCACTAGCTTGCGCCCCGTAAGTGTTCTACAGGTTTGTTTATAATGCGTCCAAGTAAAATTTAATTCGGTATATATACGTATATATACTTTTATATACATATATTTATGCGGTGTTAAAGTCCGTTTTTACCTGACTCCGTCTAAAGGAGGGTTATGTTTATCGAGTGTATGTATGTATGTCTATTCCTTCGGTATGCTCAGCAGCCTAAACGGCTTGATGGATTTTCATATGAGTTGTCGTTGGATTCGTTTTGGCTGTGGGAGTGGTATATCTACTTTAATCAAAGTAACAAGGTAAACATCTTAGCCTAATTATGCAAAATGTAGTTACAGAATTATCAACAAGTTTTTAGAGTTGTCGGTAATTCTGTAGCTTTGCCTAACCCACTCAGTGAATGTGTATGTAATATATGTATGTATGTATGTATGTAAGAAATGAGAGGGGGGGGGGTAAGATTTGTCATTTTTATATCTCATGTAAGGAACTTTCAAAACATACATAAAGACTTAAAAACAAAAAAAAAACGCGTACTTTGTATAACGAAAGTTAGCCATACCAAATATAAGGGTAAGTTTTGTTTTAATTAGTGGAAAACGATAAACGGTTTCTACGCGGACGAAATCGCGGGTAAATGCTAGTTTATAATATTAGTTCTCTGATATTACCATGATATTACCCACAACCTGGACATTCGTTTTCTTTTACTTTTATTAAAACTATAAAAAAGAAGTAATTTGACACAAGCTCGTGAAAGTTTATTGCGTGATTTTCATTTGTCTAGAAAATTAAACTTTCTGGAAAAACAAAATCCCTACCGCAAAATTAATCTCGGGGCAATTCTAATACCATTATTTACTTAATACATATTTTTTGTTGGAACCTTAAGAACATTTAATGAATAATGAGAACAAGAAAAGCCTTTGAAAAATCATGGTGTAATTCTGTCCAGCGTATAAAACATTTTTGACACAACCTCCTTATTACACTTTAATTAATAATGTATTTTTTTCTATGAAGGTATGATGATCTTAAAACATGTTGGAATAAAAAAATAAAAAAATGGAAAAATTAGTTGCTACTAAAGATTTTCTTAATAATTCACGTAAATTGCATGTACATTCAACCAATTTCATGTCTAGGCCACTTTGAACTATAAAACGTAAGAGACAAAATCCCAAGTGGCATGACATAGGGCTAAGTGAATTAAGTTGTTAGGAGTGAAGTGTTCTCCAACAAATTAACAATAAAATAGGAGTTCAATTTGAAAGTTTACTATTCAATAAAGATTTAAAGACTCTTTAGTCTTATATAAATTAAATAGTTCGTAAACTAAACAATTAGGAAAGTGATGCTTTGTGAAAACCAAAGTCCAGTCTTCTAATTGAAAATAATTTAAAAGATATTGCTGCACTAGAATAACCCTCAACCGACGTGGTAATAGGGTGACAAAGTTCGTGCTCCACCGCGGACAATCCCCCGAGAGCATACGGACAACTCGGTGACAATGCTTCCGAAGTTCCTTCGGATAGCTGCAGTTTTCTGAACTTTGGCCAGGTGAGAGTTCAGTAATGTTAGCAAGTATTGGTAACTCGATATAGAGATGCGTATTGGAATGTGTTGGTTTAGGCAACACAACAATTTATTAGCCAAAATAAAATAATGAATGCTGTTTTTTGGTAAGTGAGAGTATCAATTTTGAGAACATTGGTTACCCACAATTTAAAAAAAAAAAGAATACGAATAAGAATGTCGCGAAATTTGAAAATTTTGGGAAAAAGTAAGTGTGTTTTTATTCTATAAGATTAAAATGCACTGATGACCTTTATTAAAGACAGGACAACGTCTGTTCAGAATAAAAATCAACTAGTTCAGAATAAAAAATGGAACGCGTCAGCTGTGTGCGTGAGAATGAACGTAAGTTACGATATTCATCTTTGTTTATTGTCATTCAAAAATAACTCTTTACCACTTTAAGTCTCTATTTATATGATTTTAAGGTTCAAAACTGGTGAAGGACTTTCTTGGTTGATTATGTATTGACACATGAAAATGCAAAGCTAAAATGATTTAGTTGTACGACTTACAGAAAGGCGAAGTAGTTCGATTGTGCCATTGTGAAGTTCAAACACAATGGGCCATCAAAGGATTGCATTGGGGATGCATTTGTATACTTGAGAAACAGAAAAACTTATATTGAAATCTCTTGTGACTACAACGTTAATGACGGACCGTTGAAAATAAAGTATAGAATAAATATAAATATGTATATATCAGTAGAAAATCTTACACAAATTGACAAAGTTGTAGACTAAGCCCTAGGCTTGTACTATGGGTACTACACAATATATACTTCATCATCATCATCATCATGTCAGCCGAAAGACGTCCACTGCTGGACATAGGCCTCCCCCAAGGCTCTCCACTCAGACCGATCTTGTGCTTTTCGCATCCACCGCGTTCCCGCGATCTTTACAAGGTCGTCACTCCATTGTGTTGGAGGCCTACCTACAGCTCGTCTCCCGGTCCACGGACGCCACTCAAGAACCTTCTGACCCCATCGGCCATCAGTCCTGCGAGCAATGTGCCCCGCCCACTGCCACTTAAGTTTGGCTATTCTTTGGGCTATGTCGGTAACCTTAGTTCTACTGCGGATATCATCATTTCTGATTCTATCACGCAGAGAAACCCCGAGCATAGCCCTCTCCATAGCCCTCTGAGTGACTTTGAGCTTCCTTATAAGGCCCATTGTTAGCGCCCACGTCTCAGATCCGTAAGTCATCACTGGCAACACACACAATTATACTTAATATATACTTCATATATTAAGTATAATTAACTCAAGACAAATTGTTTCTGACGAAATTCTCCTGCTCATCACAAAAATATATGCCTCTACCGGTAACCGAACCCGAGACCATTGGCTTCGTAGGCACCATTACCAACTAAGATAATCGCGTTATCAAATTGAGTTTTGCAGTTAATGTTAATATCACATTGATGATAATAAATACTGAAATTCATGAAAACATTATTTGGAAGTTTGTCTTTGAACAAATTATGATGAAATTTGGCACTCATAATTGAACAAGGGCACCGATTATTTATGAAAATTCAAATTATTCAATAAATTGACCTGCGCCTCTATTCAGGACGGTAAAAACAATATCGCATTTGATCTGTTATAGTATTGTCAACGTTTTGATAGCTCGTATTTTTTTGACAGTAATGGCGGCTGACGTCATAACAATACCATAACAGGCAAACTACGATATCGTTTTTACCGCCTAGAATAGAGGCGCTGACGCTGACCACATACAGAATATTTACTTGTCGGTAAAGTGGAGAGAATCTATCATAATACAATTTGTAACCTATTCTTAGGTTTGAGGTACCTAATATTTTTTACTGTAATGACAGGTCTCTGGTGATTATCCAGCGTTTTATTAATTTGCAATTTATTAATGTAATTAAGTTTGAATATTTGGGTTAAATCATGCAAAGAAGATTTGAACCACTTCCCGGGGACCAATTGAGCTGAAATTGGGTATACCTTCGTAACTTTGATGAAAAATACACTAATATGGCACCATCGAGCTGGCCTAATGATGGAGTCGGACGGTGGTGACAGGATCTCCGCTAGACTTAACGCAGAGCCATTGGTCTTGATAACCAAATAAAGACTTTGTAACTACCGACAGCAAAACCATGTCCGAAAAAATGAAATTTTTGACGGAAACTTATTTATCTTCATTTTACTGTGACGCTTTGGAAGACCGTCCTTGCTAAACAAAAACGTTTAACAGCATGGTCACCCTACTCGAGGTACTCGCCGCGTTTTACACCGAGCCCGTTGATTTGACGAATTTATTACCTGCGCAGGTTGCGGGGTTTACAGCGCGATCTCGGACTATTTTATTGCTCTGCCGCTGGGCGAAACATGCACGATATTTGTTAAGAGAAAATAAAAACTGGAGTAGAAAACTGAAGTATTATAGTGTACAGTGAGCTTATTTATTTTTATTGAACGTGGCACCTCGTGCAGGGGTGTTATTCTCTTAAAAACGACGCTCGGTCGGTCGAACGAGGGAACGATTGAACGCGTCACAACACTGGCGAGTTTAAGTAGTCCCGTCAGAGCACACAAAACACATTTTAGGGAACAGGGCTTTTATTGATAAGATTGAACGTATAAGGCTGCCTAATTGAGAATGCACGCGCTAAAATGTGATTTGTGCGCTCTGACAGGACTAGTTAAACTAGCCGGTGTGGCGCGTTCACTCGTTCACTCGTTCGACCGACCGAGTGCCCTTTTTAAGAGAATAACACGCCAGCATCCGTCAGGATCATTACTTACCACCATCCAGCAATGCTCGCATTGTTGTATTTTCATATTTTGTGCAATAACACCTTTTTACCCGACTGCCGAAGGAGGAGGGTAATGTGTTTCACAGCCTATACTATATATGTATGTTTGTTCCTTTGTGGCACTATAAAAACTAAACCCGTTGTCCGACTTTGATGAATCTTTTGTCAATCGATTTGTCTTAATCTGGTGAGTGTCACTGAAGATATGACTAATCAAAATTCAATATGGCGGCAACCAGACGCCATATTGTGCAAATTTAAAAAAAAAGTCGACCAATTATGACAATTATTGAACAGGGATTTAAAAATCATCTGTAGGTTTCTTTCATCATTTTTCATTTTGAATGATCATTTAGGATTTATAACGATTTGAAGTTGGTTAGCAGCAGTCGGGTTTTGAAAGCTTGCTTTTTGTTAAAGTTATTACCCGACTGCGTCACAAGGAGGGTTATGTTTTTCTACGGAGCCTGCCGTTTGGCAAATATATGTTTGCCAAATGTATCGTTTCCCAACCTTTTATTTGGCCAACCCATTTTTTTCCTGCAACTGTAAATATTTCAGGATTTATTTCGGTAGGGTGACGGCACCAATGATGGACACTTTTAGCTGACAGGCACCAGTAATGGACACTTCACTCTTAATTCAAATTGTATACGGACCAAAATTGATTGTTATTATTAACCCTTTAACCCTTATCTACTGTAAAATAAGAATCAAGTGTTCATTATTGGTGCCTTGTCCATTACTGGTTCCATCACCCTACCAGTTAGGTTAGTTTTTATAAAATCCTGAAATATTTACGGTTACAGAAAACAAAGCGGGTTGGCAAATGAAAGGGTTGGGAAACGATACATTTGCCAAACATATTTCGCCAAAACAAGGGTAACCCGTTTTTCTAATGTATGTATGTTTATTTCTTTGGCACGGTCTGAAGTCTGAACAGTTTGATGGATTTTAACAAATGTGTTAGATTCAACTTGGTTGTGGGATTGACATAGGCTATAATATATTAGTCTAAGTACTTAATGAGACCTAATGTCGACGACAATATAAAAAAAGTTTCTGTCTAAATTTCATTTTTGGGACAAGCTTTTGTTGCCTACTGTACTTGTTTTGCACAGTCGTCATCTACTCGTCAAGACGATTCTAGCGAGCCCTAACACGACGGGTTTATCATGTGTAATTTAGGAGTTCCTATGGTCACCCTGAGTCTCCATCATCAGACCAGCTCGATGGTACTATATTATTGTATTGTCAGCAGAATGTATGCAAATTTACAGCTTCATGGGAAACCGGGAAGTGGGTCAAATTTAACTAGCAAGATTTGACCCGTACATACATACATACAAAATAAAAGCTTGTAAATATACCGTCGAGATTTTGAAACTTGCTTTTTATTTACTTATTAGGGAATGCAAATAACTGGTTATAACCGGTTTTAACCGGTTATTTTCATACATAAACTTCTAATAACCGGTTAAATTGTATTCCTATTACTCATGCAATTAGTGGAATGTGCATTTTCCACGGGAGGATTATCCTTTACCGTAAAAGCGTCGGTTACTGCAGAAACCCAAGTTAGAAAACTTATCGGTTCATGGGCGCCACTGGGGACTGAACTCGGTATTATGCGATCACAAATCGACACCGCAACCCACAAGGTCACTGTCGCACTAAGTACAGTCACCAGGAATAATATACAGGGTGTTAGGCAGAAGGTTGGACAAACTTCAGGGACTAACTCTGTAGGTCATACTCATCAACTTTTATTACGGGACCAACATCAAAATCGCGAATAAAAAACCAACTGTTCCATACAAACTTTGAGAGCTAAACAGCCGGCATGTATAGAACAGCTGTTTTTTTTTCGCGATTTGGATGTTGGTCCCATAATAAAAGTTGATGAGTATAACCTACAGAGTTAGTCCCTGAAGTTTGTCCAACCTTCTGCCTAACACCCCGTATTATCCAACATTACGCGCAAAAATATCTGTCAGGTCTTTATTACTAGAGGTATAAGAGCGTGTCAGATATTTGTTGCCCCCAATGTTGGATAATATATTTATTGCTGGTGACTGTACAGTACTAGACATATAAGAAGTGACTCCTGACACATTGCACAATCCAAGTGGGTTCTGAGACCCAACGACGATCTCAAGACTGCAATCCTAAGACCGCCTTTATATGCAAAATCGTTTAACGCCCGTACCGATACACTTTACAAATTTCGTATACTTTCAAACTACTAGTACTAACTAGCAGTTGCCCGCGACTCCGTCCGTGTAGAGGTCATTATCGCGGATGAAAAGTACTCCAAGTCTTTTCTCAGGATCCAAGCTATTTTCATACGAAATTTCATCGAAATCAGTTCAGCATTTTAGCCATGAAAACGTAACACACAGACAGACAAAGTTACTATCACTTGTAATATTAGTACCTGGATTTATAGCCCGGAGACGGACGTAGGGTACTTTTCATTTAGGAAAATTAGACTGTGTAAGAGGAATAAGATCGCCTTTGAAATTTCTGCTATATTTTGTTGATTGTTAAATCTTTTTTGTTTGTCCAACAAAGTGTTTACTTCCATATCATACACAGTTCCTAGAATCGCTACACGACTTTACGCGGACAGAATCTTTACATCACTACATATTATAAAACAAAGTCGCTTGCCGCTGTCTGTCTGTACTTATGTATGCTTAGATCTTCAAAAGTACGCAACGGATTTTGATGCGGGTTTTTTTAATAGATAGAGTGATTCAAGGGGAAGGTTTATATGTATAATACATGCATAGTATAGTCGAGAAACACTGATAATTTTAGAGGTTTCTAAAGTGATGTCGAAAATAAACACATTTTTTTGCGCTTACATTGTAAACGCTGGCTAAACCTTAAGAGATATATCAAAATAATGTACTGAAAAATTGTAGTTCTTTAAAAAACCTAAAGAAAAGTCCGCGATGGCATATATCTATCTCCTAAGATTGACTCACAGTAACCATTTTTATGTTTATGATTTTATTTTAAAATTAGGGTATTAGCGAATCTATTCTGTCCGATTCAGAATTTAATTACCTTATCCAGATAAATACTAGGTTACCTTGGGCATTTAATGTAGACTAATATTGTCCCGTACAATATATTATTTAAATTAAAACTTTAGAAGATATGGTACATTCAAAATTACGCGTAACATAGATTAGAAATCAAAACAAATTCGTTGTCTATACGTATGAAAACCGGCTCTTTGCAGAGTTGTTGCTCAAAATAGGAAATGGACAAATGACCTATTATAATAGGAGCATTAATCTTCAAAATGAAAACCTTTGCGTTTTAGTAAAAGAATTAGTCGACAAAAATGGCTTAATTATATCGAAGATCAATGCACCGACACACACATATTACTACTCTGTAGACACTGTGCTCGACCTGGAAGAGGCTGTCCATTTCCCAACGGAATTTCTCAATTCCTTGCAACGTTCTGGATCGCCCCACATAAATTGGTTTTGAAAGAAGGGTGTCCTATTATTTTACTACGGAACCTTAATTCACCCAAATAACATCTTTAAAAACGTTCATAATAGAGTGCACAATACTGACGTCCAGATGTGCGGCAGGAAAAGTCTTTTTCATTCCCCGGATTCCATAAATATTCCTTTCCAGTTAAACGACTGCAATGTCCCGTACAATTATCGTTTTCAATGACAAATTACAAGTCACAACAATAATTTCAAAGTTGCGGGCTTAGACTTGATCGTTGAGAGTTTTCCCATTGACTTATGTAGCCCTTTCGCGCGTCACTTCCAGGCAAAGTTCGTTTGTATTGTGCAATGAAAAGTCCGCTGTAAACATTGATATAGAGATTCTATGATAACTGGCAGTCACGATTTCTAAAAATGTCATTAAATAAAACCTCTATACACATGCACCTATCTATAATTTGAAAAGTATGTTATTCCAGATGAACTGGGATTATTTTAACTTATATTAACCGAAGCGAAGCGAGGGCGGGTCGCTAGTAGTATATAAAACAAAGTCGCTTCCCGCTGTCTGTACGCTTAGATCTTCCAAACCACGCAATCAATTTTAATGCGGTTTTCATTAATAAATAGTTTATCGGAATGTCCATGATGGTAGGCAGGGCCGGTTTTAGCACTACCAGCGCCCTGGGCGAGATTTCTACGGCACCCCCAAGGTGCTATTCAAACCCATACGAAAAAGGCACGGGATACAATGAAACAACCAGACGCAGCCGAACCGCGCCCTACCCTAAAGCCGCTACTGATGGTAGGGGTGAGAGAGTAACTTCTTTGTCAGTCAGTTAAAAGCTAATTTAATTACAATAACACATGCGTATATACAATGTTAACTTACTATAGTACTAACTAATGCGCGCTAGATACACGTACTGATAATGTCTAATCTAAATGCAATTCATCAATACGTGAATTGATAACAATTACGCAGCGTGCCTACCGGCACAAATAGGATAGAGTGGTTCAAGGGGAACTTTTTTATGTATAGTTTGGGAGCCCTTTGTTTCCCATAATTTTATTGGTCATAATGTAATTGTTGACATAATTTTTGATAGTCATAATTTTTTATATCGCTGAAACTGTAAACTTTTCAGAAGTTCTGAATTATCTAACGTGTAGACAAGGCTAGGTTAGGTTAGGTTAGATTTATAAAAAATCTGAAAAAGTTACAGTTTGTTTAAAAAAACACTTTATGACTTGCGATGATTATGACCTAAAGCACATTATGACTAAAAATAATTATGTCAGTCAATATAGACCCGTATAGTTTATATACGGGTGTCAAAGAAAACCTTACATAAACCGAAGCGAAGCGAGGGAGGGCGGGTCGCTAGTTTATACATAAAGTACCTATACAAGTGAATGGATTTCGGAAACACAAATTGCACTCGTAAATCAAACATTCTGTTCACGTTCCACTATTAGAAGTAACTATGTCTAGACCTCCGTGTATGAATTGTGAAATACGGGTCTTATTATGGCATCCCTTGTCAAACTTGTCTGCAGTAATCGAGTGACGAGACTTGCGTGACCAGAATAAGGTGTCTAATATTATTACAGACCAAAACTAGATGTTTTTAGTGTTTATAAACCTGTCACGGAAAAGTAATAGTTGTTATAGTAGGGGATCCGAATAGGAGACGACCTTCACCCAGTTGTTTGTTCGATAAAAAGTATCAAATTTAATATGGTAAGTAATATATAGCGAATAGGTAGGCTGAAAAAATTCAGTCCAGGATATAATTATTTAAAAATGTAAAAATCAACTTTACAACACAAAATTGCAATTGATTGTTTAATAGACAAATTACATACCAATCGAAAGTATGAAGCCTATAGAATATGCAAACATTAGGTTGAATATTTTTTCCCATAATAACTATTGGGTAGGCAGGTATAAACAGGTAACTCGGTACTAATAATTTGCACTAAAACCAACGTTTGCATATTTTATAAGCTTCATACTTCCGATATTAGTATGTAATTTGTCTATTAAACAAGCAATTGCAATTTTTAAAAAAAGTTCATTTTAACTTGTTTTAAAGTTGCATACAAATTTCATTACAGTCTAGTTTGTAACTTATTAAAAAGTGAAAAGGGCCATAATGAAATAAGGGCTCTGTGTCTGGATTCCAGACTCTGGAATAGCTTGTGTTTTTTTTAAAAGCTTGCGTTTCTCTTTTTCATAGACAAAAAGGCGGTAAAGAGTAATGGTTTTTTCACGTGAACTTTCTGTTTACATGCAATTCAAAAAATGAGTTCAGGCGATGAAGATTTTAATTGTACGCCAAAAGAATTGAAAGAGGAAGCTAATTTTACTCTAACACAAAAAAAAACTAGCAATTTTTGAGAAAAGCACTATAATTATTTGCCTTGGCAGGAACCGCAATAAAATTGCAGGCTTCGTATTTTTAAACGGACTCGATAGCTCGTCCGTTTATCCAATACTCGGCCCGCAATTGCCTACTTCCTGCCTAGGCAATAATGTACTATTTTTACTTTATAACATCGAATGAGGTGTCTTTGGATAGCTCTTAAAAATAGTATGTATATGTTACGATAAACTTTAGATTGGGGGACCGTTAAAGAAATACTTAATACACTTGAACGGTGTAATTTTCGCTCAAGTTACGCGTCCTCCCCCTAAAGACAAGTACTCTGAAAAACACTACTCAAGTCCCCCAAATATAAGTAAAAACTACAGTCACATTTCCTTACCAATGGACACAAAATCACTTGCGACATACAGAGAAACACGCAAAAAACTTGGGGTAATTTTGCCAATACTCCCCCACTCATAGGGAAACTGGGGCATATCGAACCATAAATCATAATATGGAGGACCAAGTCAAATAAATTATTCGGGGACACCGTGGAATCTTGGTACGTCTATAGTAAGAATATATGGTAGTCTAAATGGTTTGTGATAGCTAGGTCAAAATAAATATATGTTTTTTTACACTTGAATTCTAATTAGAGTCTCGTCTAGTTTGTTCCACTATTTATCATTATGTATATACGTTATTACATAATCGATACAATACACCTAGGTCTGATCGAAGAACTCTAAGAGATGACTTTTCCATTCCCAGATATATACGATTTTTGTATATCTTGTAGATAAAATTAACAACAAGTTTTTAGAGTTGTTGGTAATTTTGTAGCTCTGTCTACCCCACTCTGGGAATGAAGGCGTGAGTATATGTATGTATGTATGTAGATATCATGAAAAACGGAAACGTACAGACCTAGTTTTTCATGATAACTTCTACATATTCAAAAATCGTGACAATCGGGCGTGAGAAGCTCGGAGCTAAATTAGAATTGTTTTTTCTGGGTGACTTTCAACAAAAATTGTACGTAATTACTTATGGCCTTAATTAAGACAACTTTTTTCCATTGTGTAACAAAAATTTGTCATAAAATCATGTGGCAAATTTTCGTTACACAAATGAAGAAAATACGTTGTTTTTAATTGAGTCCTTAACTACGTACAATATTTTCGAAATTAACGCAGCTACGCGAATTAAGCGCCGGTTCACAACACTCTTAAAGTACAGTAGGTACTCTAAAAACTTCCCAATTACTCCATGTGCTCATGTTTTGCTAATTAGCGTTGAAACAGCGCAAGTTTCCGATCCTGGCTCGCATGGCGCGTCGGAATCCATCTTCTTAATCAGGCTGGATCTAGGACTGGACTTAACTGCTCGGGTTTAAGTAACGAGTTCTTGCTCCTAAGGCTGTGTTTGAGCACACGCGTTGAGAACTAATCGTTTATGAACAAAGCGACAGAAATAAAATAGAATAGAATAGAAAATATTTATTCAACGCACGCAGAAGAAAGACAATAGAAAAATATATAGCCTGTGTCAATTGAACTTGCCAAAGATGTAAACAAATTAGTACTGTTTGACACATAACCTCAAATATTTATTAAGCGTGTTTTTATTTAGAATATCGTATTAATAAAATAAAATGGCGTATAGTTATTAAACGGTCAACTAGTAGAGAATGTCATTAGGCATTAAGTTCACCTTTTGTACTCTATTTTGTATTTTTGTGCAATAAATATTGAATGAATAAATCTTAAGTACTCGAAACCGACGTGCGTGCATGACTCGATGTATGAATGTGGAAGAAGCAAAATACATTTGTCAGGATTGTAGCCGGTGGAAAGAAGTGGTCTCTGCCTACCCCTCTGGGAAACAGGCGTGATTTTATGTATGTATGTATGTATGTAATTAATAAACAATATTTATTTAATCTTAAACTTAATGTGAAATTAAAGATCAAGTGTAGAAATCATTGCTAAGATCCCGTTTGATCTTTAAGAACACGTGATTATCGAATACTTATTAATGGTAAATTGGTTCGTTTTGATGTGTTTATATCTTTGCCAATTTCAATTGGCACAGACTATAAAGTAAAAAGAAGACATTACGTTGAATAAGACCCCTCTCCGCATTGTGACGCAGTGAAACTGCGGTGCTGATTTTCAGACGGACCCTGACTTAAGCTCCTGCCAGACGGTCGTCAACAAGCCCTTCGAATAGCGTGATCTTGATCAAGACCATCCGTATAGACGGTTGTGTCCAGCAAAATTACGTTTAGAACAGAATATAATATAATAGAAATACACTGGCCCGCAAAACTAAGTATCACACTTTTAATACTTCGTTTTGCGGCACGTTTGTCAATTAGTTTGCACGTTTTTCAATTTACTATAATGACACACACATCCCATCTTAACCTATGCTTAGCCGAGTTTACGGACTCCGTTTAGCATACAACGGTGACTTCAAAAGGTTTGGTCGCGATGGAAACACTTTAAGTCACCGATGCTAAACCGATTCTCGAGACTCCGCTCACAGTGAAACGCTGCTTAAGTTTTAACACTCGCTCATCTTTGACCAAAGCGTAGCCTAATCTAATACCTTTAGTAAATTAACTAGCTCGTTGTTTTCCGCGAAGTTTACAAAAATCGCTGGATAATATTATAATGGCGCGGATAGGTTGTCCACACAATCTCGGCCATAATAACGGCTGCTATTAATAATAGTAATGGTCACCCTACTCCGCCTTTTATTCTTTTTTTTCAGGTCAGTGTGGTTAATTTATGGGATAGCATGTAATTTACAACTACATGCTCTATGATACTCGTGCTATCTTTACACCTAAATATATTTATATAGGAAAGTTTTTTTTTTACTTAACCTTCATTGCATAAAAAAGTACAAATGTCGGTCTTAATGCCTAATGGCATTCTTTGCCAGTCAACCAAATAATCGTACAGAAACTAACAAAAGTGGTGCATGAAAATATAAAGACAGAAAACAAATCAAAGAACATATTTACAATATAATAATAATTTACGGAAAAAGTACCTACTAACAAGTAGATATATAAATATAAATAAATAAATAAATACAATACTAAGTATAACGGGTTGCCTGACGGGTGAAAGAGTTTGACATGAAACCAGTGCGGTGAAAAGCGAGTTCAACAGAGCGGGAGTCAGTTCACGCTGTAATGGCTGACTCGGATTTGGATTGGATGATGGTTGATTTGGATTAAACCTTGAATGGAGATGGTACACACCCAGGCCTATTCTACTAGGAAAAACCATAGTGATATTGACGTGTTATGTTGTTGTTTTCAACTCGGCCGCCGTAGCGTAGAAAAATAAAGTATATGCGTCGTTGCGTTAGACCGTTCAGAAGGCGAGTGAGCGCCGGGGACGCCATGTGGAGATCTCGTCGTGAGCATCTGTTTGTGAGCCGTCTGCGTGACGGAGCACACACACATGCTACGCGTTAACAACTAGCATAGAGACATTCCATCTTAGTCCTCAATGTTGGCAATGCGGGTTGGCAATAGTTACCCCGAATTTTGTTTTCACATAATTTTTCTCCAGAAAAAACGGACAATATTTTTTAAAATGTTTTGTGCAATCCTGGTAGAATAGAGTAGGTTAGGTTAGGTTTATTTCATAACTTTTCAAAAAATTCAAAGGTATCAGTAGAATAACAATTATGCGAATTTAGTATTTTGCGAAATCATACATTCGGTCAATTTATGATTATGCGAAAACAAGGGGAACCTGGCAATGCATTTGGGGTCTTGAGATTTCAGTCTTAGAAATTCAAATGTGTAAGGTCTCAGATCCCACTTACCAGTAATTAGGTTATCTGTGTGCTCCTTTTGCTTTCCTATAAAAAAATGGTACCCTAAAATCATAGGGTGTTAAAATATGACTACAAAAGCCTTCGACGCGTCGACTCAAAACGTCAAAGTCCGGCAGTTGGAAGCTCACAAAGAGCTTTCAATTGAAAGGTGACGGCTGAAAGCTTCTGATATTGATCTACGTAATTGCGAATCTCAGGTGGATTGAACTATAAAAGAGCTTTTCTGGAATCATTTAAAGTTGCACTGTCGTGTAAATTATGAGTATGTGTACCTATTTCCTTACCAGATTAATGCCATAGTATAAAAAGAAAAGTACTTTATCTCCGGCCCTTTACGAGTTTCTGTTACTTATTGCCGCTCGGGCACTAGGCTTGTTTATTTATTTAATTAATAAGTATTGATCACGTCAATTAAATTACAGATTATGAAGATATAAGATGATTTCCAAAATCCTCGGATTGTTCGCTTTTGCTTACATACCTCTATTAAGGTAAAACGGCAACACGTGAAGCCCAATGAAAAAAAAAGACTTTCTATGCACTTACTCAAGATCACACCTTTACAAATAAATCTAACGGCTTCAAAAATTCAAATTCAAAATTCAAAGGGCTCTTTTACACGTCAGTAATATGGAGTGAATCTTCTAGCGCTTCGGACAAGACCATCATTTCGGAGAAGAAGCGCCGCGTAAAACTCCAGCAGAAGGTCATTTTTCCAATCATAAAATACGATAATACTTATAAGTAACATTACAAGGTAATAAAGTAATAAATAATTATTTTAAAACTAACACAAATAAAATCATTACAAAAGTAAGCTGAATAACATTAAGTCATCATCATCTTCGTCATCGACTTCAACACCGGCACAACTAAGTTAAGTGTCTCCATAAGGAACCTGCTGGACACTGAACCCATCCTTCTGTAGATTCAGTTGTCATCTTCGTCTTCGCAGGACGATGTCCTTGAGTGTATTTTCTTTTTAGGAAATTTTCCTTTTTGTGTCTTTATTGTCTTTTCCCCCTTCTGTTTTGGGAAATATTCTGATTTGCCTTCTGCGCTCTTTGTTTCTTCTTCAATCACATTTTTCATGTCAACCTCACGAGTATTTGTGCCAATTTGCTTACCAGATTAATGCCATAGTATAAAAAGAAAAGTAGTTCGTCGCCGACCCTTCACGAGTTTCTTTTACCTACTGCCGCTCGGGTGCTAGGGTTGCGCTGATGCACGTCGCTCGATACTTAATACGCACGCAGTCAAACGCGGCTATGGCGCGGCCCCGACTAAACCGGCTTGGTGCGTCCTGTTTAGTTGCGTACGGTCGAGGCACGACCACATGCAAGCCACATGATGTGTGTAAAAAGTAGGCTAATATGCTAACATTATTATTTATTATTATTATTTAAGAGTCTATACTCGTAATGTCCCACTGCTGGGCAAAGGCCTCCCTCCCTTCTTTCCACGTAGCCTTATCTTGGGCAGTCTCCCACCAGTCCCGATGGAAAGCATCAAGCTCATCTCGCCAATGTCGCCTTGCTAACATAAGTGTGTTAATAATTTAAAAAGGGCAAGAGCATGTCGGACCTTACTCAGTATAAGGTTCTGAAGCCGTTACGATAAACAGAAAAACTATCTTAAAAACCGACATGCACCTATGAATAAGTTTTCTACTTACTTAAAGTTATTTGGTTCTATCTTAGATGATTTTTAGTAGGTATACTACCAGAGGTCGATCAACAATTGATGCGGCATCTGTACTCATTAAACATATATATAACAGTTGGGAGAAATCTTGCGATGCAGTAGGAATATTTTGTGATCTTTCTAAAGCTTTTGATTGCGTGGATCATACGACCCTTATTTTAAAATTAGAACATTATGGATTGTCCAATAAAGCTTTAAGCCTTATGTCTTCTTATCTAAGTGATAGAACTCAAAAACGCAATCTGTTGGAGCTACAGTGAAAATAGGTGTGCCTCAAGGCTCTATTTTAGGTCCTTTTTTATTTTTGGTTTACATAAATGACTTGCCACCAACAGTAGATAAACTTTGTGATATTGTACTTTTTGCTGATGATACTTCACTAATTTTCAAGGGAGATAGAAAATCCGTAGACTACAGTAGGATTAATACCACACTAGTTAAAGTACTTAATTGGTTTACTAGCAACAATTTGCTACTAAATGCTAAGAAAACGAAATGTGTTAGGTTCGCTTTTCCTAATGTTAAACCGGTACATTCTAGTATTTTTCTAAATGACGAGTGTTTGCAAATGGTAGATAAGGCAATTTTCTTAGGCATAACATTAGATAAATATTTGCAATGGAGTCCCCATATAGCTGTACTGGCAGGTAAACTAAGTTCGGCAGCTTACGCCGTTAGGAAAATTAGACAACTAACCAATGTTGAGACAGCTCGCTTAGTCTATTATAGTTATTTCCATAGTGTCATGTCGTACGGAATTCTGGTTTGGGGTAAGGCAGCTGACATACAAACTATATTTGTGTTACAAAAAAGGGCCATTCGTTCTATTTACAACTTAAACTCCCGTGACTCTTTAAGAGAACTTTTTAAAGAAATTAATATCTTGACTGTAGCGTCTCAATTTATTTATGAGAATATTATTTACGTTATTAGAAATTTAGATTCTTTCACCAAAAATTCTGATATACATAATTTAAACACCAGAAATAAAAATAAAATCGCTATCCGAAAATTCCGCGTCCGTAAAGTATATAAATCATTTGTTGGTCAATGCATTCATTTCTATAATAAATTACCTGACGAAGTTTCAAAGTTACCCTTTCCAGCACTTAAAAAATACTTGAAAAGGTCGTTAATGTCTAAAGGATCGAGGACTATCTAACAGACAAAAATGCATGGCCTAAATCCGAAACTTAGTCAATAATAATTTATTCAAATGCAAAATCTTTATCTTGTCTAGGGGACACCGTTGATGTAGGAAAACATATCGAAACTTTTATGTGGTCGTCTCGCACCATCTTATATACACATAAGTATGTGTTTTTTTTTTTTCTCTATCTCTCCCGTAACATTCTTAATTGGCATGTTTTCCTGCTGAACTACGCATGTTATTTGATACTATATTTAATTTAATATTTATAGCTTTATATAATGCTAGACTAAGTAGTACCATTGTAATAAGAAATATGTTTAAAAAATGACTGACTGCTGAGTTTCTTGCGGCGTTTCTTCTCGGCAGTGGTCTTCTCTTGGGAAGCGCTGGTAGATTCTTGACGTGTAAAAGTGCCCGTGCGGCCTACTTGCTGAATAAATTTCTTTTATCTTTTTTATCTTTTATCTTTATAAACAATTTAGCCGCCTAGGTATCTCAGGAACTAATGAAATCTAAATCTACATCATACATCAATCTATAGACGTGACAGTTTTTCATTGAAGATATTTTTCAGATTTTATTACTTAAAGTTTAAAGTTTTCAAGATTTTATTTTACAACTTTGTGGGCGTAGTGATATACCAAATAACAGTTTTGTAGTGCCAAAAGTTTCTGAGTTAAACTACGGACAGACATACAAACATGGCGAATCTAAAGCGTTCCTTGTTGACTAAGGAACCCTAAAAAAAATGCTGTTTCGCAATGGTATGCAAAAACTATGAAAAACTTTTACCGCACGCTCCCGTTGCAAACTGTTACAAACTAACAACATTGGTAACATTTTCCCGGTCAAGTTCATCCCCTCGCGCATGAAACATCTGCATCGTCGAATTACTATCATGGCCCGGCTCGTTCCTGTCCTGTAATTGTTTGCGGTAACTCAGCGGAACAACGGCCCCTTTGGGATGGGGTAGAGTATGTTGGGTGAAGAAAGTGTGGTTGAAAAACTGCTGCTGTATTTAATACGTAGTTCCTTATATACTCGTAGAATTACATAGGAAAGTATGCAAAATTTCAAGTCAATCCGACCTTTTATTAACAATGTTAAAAACATCTTTCAAGATTTTAGTACCTACTTACATCATTAATTAGTTTCTTATAAGTAAAGCTATAAGTGTATTATTATATTTAGAAAAACGGGCAAAAGCATGTCAGAAAATGCTCAGAGTAGACAAACAAACACAAAAACTATCTCGAAAAACAACAAGAATTAACTAATTTTCTGATTAGTTATTTGGTGATCGATTTTAGTAGGTATAACACCACCTTAGTCGCCTATATCTCAAGAACCAAACAAATTTACTTAGTCGTGATATTTTTCCTTTTAAATTCGTTATATGAACTTTCATTCAAGATAATTTTCAAGATTTTTTTATGGTCGGAAACTGTTACAAACTAACAACACTGGTAACATTTTCCAGCAGGCCTTTCGCGTAACACACTCGCAATCACAATCGTTTTTATTTTGAAAATCGAAGGCTTGTCTGCATACAAAATGAAACCAATTGTTTTGTTTTGAAGCCGATCGCGATTGCGAGTGAGTTACGCGAAAGGCCTACCGGTCAAGTTCATCCCCTCGCGCATGAAACATCTGCATCGTCGAATTACTATCGTGGCCCGGCGTTGTTCTTGTCCTGTAATTGTTTGCGGTAACTCAGCGGAACAACGGCCCCTTTGGGATGGGATAGAATATGTTGGGTAAAGAAAGTATAGTTGAAAATTGCTGCTGCATTTATTATGGTACGTCGTTTTTCGCTATTTCCTCATTTGTCAACTGTCCATTTTTTTGAGATAAAAAGTACCCTATATCCTTCCTCGGGGCTAAGGCTATCTCCATACCAAATTTCATTAAAATTTGCTCTGTAGTTAAGCTGTGAAAGCTTTACAAAGAAAAATTGTTACTTTTGATTACTATGGACAAGAATGCGCACTAGCAGGTCGTTTCATGGTTAATTTCTGCTGCCTCTAAATATCTAATTACCTACTAGAGGAATTTTATCGGACTTTTAGTTATCCTACCTTATTCAATGTGTCAAAGAAGAGATATGTATGGAATCATGGGTAGCTATTATCTTATCGAAACACCTTACAACGAACGTATCATTACATTAATTAGACAGAATTTTCATTTCATCAAAATACTAGTTATCCATGTATAAGCTACCCTAAAAACATCATGATTTCAGAAGAAAATAGCGTTCAATGAAATAAAATTGAATGAAATGATAAAATAATAATTCGATGAATTGATGGTCTACCATAGAGTCATGCACGAAGCTATTTTTATAGTTGCTCCTAAAGTTTCGCAGGAACTTGTTGTAGACTACGACTTTGATAGGACAAATAAAAGCATAGAGATGCATAAAGAATGCCATGGATAGGAGGTAATTATAGCCATTTTTATGCATTGATTTCCGGCACCCACCACTGAAAGCGCCACAAGCCAAGTCGTAGGTATCTATGTGTGTTTTTTTTATGGCATGAACAATCGAGCACACCGGCGAGATGGTAAGAGGGCTATGAAGCATGTGTCATTCTTGTAGCGTGAAGGCATTTCACCTTAGTCCTGTTAAGTCATCAAACGCGCTCGCAATCTTGAGGACTGAGACGTTATGCCTTCAAGCTAGTCATACGACCCTCAATTGCATTTTAGTTAAGTAATGAAAAAATTCCGTATTAATACGATAATTAAAATTATACAGCGTGAGTATTCCATACGATCCTAAATTTTAACATACGATAGATTTAAGCAGTATTAAGAGGTACAGTAATACATTTTAACAAATACTCTCAATAATTAAGCGTAATGATTTTTTTTAAGTTTTCCCGGCCAGCAATGTAATCAAAATATTGAATTGACAATAACGTCGTCAATAAATCAATGAACACAAAGTGCTTACGTAGACGACTTGGTTATTTGAATACATTGCGTGCCGAATTAATTTGTATGAAAAGAAATTGTTTTCTTTTGTTAACTTAATGTACCAATTTACGTTAATTAGGGTCTTATCTAACTGTCCTTAAAATATAGGATCGTGTGGAATACACACGCTGTATAAGACTTTAATAAAATTAACCTTAATAAAAAGTAGCGGTTATTTGAAGTAGTTCTCTAGCTGTGTCACATCTCCTCTGTACCCCAGGCCTTGGACTTGCCTCGCCGGGGCGCTACATACTAAATGCTTTCCAATTACACGCAAAATATGTACTCTTCGGGGTCCGGGAATAAAAATAACAATATATTTCCCATCGGGATGAAATATAGACGAGCCCGGGGCAAGGAAAAGTTGATAGATTGTGACAAAAAGGTTTGTTATGGCGGCGGTTTTACCTGTAATGTGTTTAGATTTAGGAATGAGCCGGCGTTTATTATTTTACCCGAGCCTTTGATTTATTGGTTTGTGTTTTTTTGTTGTTATCGTGTTTCTGTGTTCATTCACTTTAATCAAATAAAGTAATTACAATGTAGTATTGTTGAATATATCTGAGGGTTTTATCTTAATATATCTATATCAAAATTCAATAAAGACGTTATTTAAGTTTGTTAACTCCTGGCGCTTGGTATTTTGAATTTCTATCTATGGTATAATTTACATTTCTTGTTATACTATATTTAATTTAATATTTATAGCTTTATATAATGCTAGACTAAGTAGTGCCATTGTAATAAGAATTATGTTTAAAAAATGACTGACTGCTGAGTTTCTTGCGGCGTTTCTTCTCAGCAGTGGTCTTCTCTTGGGAAGCGCTGGTAGATTCTTGACGTGTAAAAGTGCCCGTGCGGCCTACTTATTGAATAAATTTCTTTTATCTTTACCTTTTTTATCTTTTTTTTTTTGTGTTATGTCTAAAGCAACCTAGTACATTGGGATAAGGGTAAGGAGAAGATGATGATGATGATGATACTAAGATGGGCACATCAAAGGGTGTAGATCCATATTTTTAACCGTTTAACGGTTGTTGACACCTGTCACAGTTTTCGAAAATAGAACTACAACATTAATTCATAAGACTCATTTTAATTTTGTTATGGTGGTCAAATACATGCCCGTTAACCGCTGGAAAATAGGACGAAAAAAAAGGTTAGAATATGCATCTACAGTTCGGAATCCTCACTATGCTATCGCATCAATGCAATAGATAACATTCAAAAGAAATTGATTAAACGGATGAAGTATAAATTCCAAACCAATAAAGCGGATTCTATTGAAACTCTTCAATTGCGTCGGGGATTTAGAGATCAAATCTTTCTTTTCAAAATCTTAAACGTTTCCGTAGACTCACAAAATCTCTTCTCTTGGAAGTGTTATATTTATTTCCGTTCGTACTTCTCTATATTTATCGTTGTCTAGTACCCATAGTACAAGCCTAGAGCTTAGTTTGGGACTAGGTCAATTTGTGGGACATTGTCCCCTGATCTTTATTATTATTACTATTTATTAATATTTCGTTACGATGCACTAGTAGGAGAACTCCTTCCTTAATAGTAATTTACGGGACGGTTGCGTAATGCTAATTACGCAGAGTTGCGTACAATACTTTATCTACACACATATAAGTACTCTAAGATGGGTTCAGAAGCCGAAAGGCATATGACCAGCATTACCTTACCTGTGGTAGTAGGTGACAGCGATGACAGCTGTAACGTAATTTTGAAATTACGTTATCGAATATTGTAATGAGATCCAAATTTGGAACATGTTCCAAAATTAACGGTTGTCATCGCTGTCACCTACTACCACAGGTAATGCTGGTCATTGCCTACGGGTTTTGAACGCATAATAGAGGACTTATGATATGAGTGTAGATAAATCTTACTTCAGTTCCATCTTCTATAGAACGGTATATCTAAAGAATAGATTTATAGTCAGAGCGTGTAAGAAGCATAATGTAAAGTACAGGTATAGATTATAGTCTGGAATCTACTTTTTATCCCGGAAAAATTTACGGTTCCCGTGGGATGACAAAATTACAAATTCTACGCGGGCGAAGTCGATGGCAGAAGTTAGGCTTAACTAAGTCAATAAACAAATTAATCCACGACGGCGCGGCGTACTACTTAAGTTTACATACATTGACACAACCGAGCAAGGTTAATTTGAGTGGTGATTTATCTTAAATCTTAAATTGTAGAAAAAGTATGACAGACGGGAGTTAATTAAAAAATACTCCTCGAAGGTTTGGAGTAGGTTCTAGCTTTTATAAAGACCTATCATTAATCTCCGATTTTATTTCTTCCACGAAGTTACAGTCATTTAATCAAAATGTAGAGCATACTTAGAACCTTGTCATTGTTATTGTCATCCTTGTAATGGAGTTCAGAGGTTTATCAGAGAAAGTGTAAAAAACCAACAAAAAGAGTTAGTTTCGAATTAATAATATTAGTATAGAAATATGAATGAGGATATGTATGATGTATAATCTCCAGATTTGTCCCGCCTAATCTTGTTTCTGGTTATTGCGTTCCAGACTGATTCGATATGAGCCGCCTTCCGACAGGCTGGTTCATTAGCTTACGTTCGGGGACAAAAACTGGTGGATGACAAATTAACTGCGTAATACAGTATAACAACGTGGCAATGAAAAATTTACTAAAAGTTAATCAGAACAAAGAAAAATTGAATATTAATTTCTTACCCTAACATATGTATTTTATAAGTTTAGACTAGATTTCATATATTAAAACGGACTAAATAAAATTAGTTGGTATTTAGGGGTTGCACACTTTGACCACTATTTGAATAAATTTTCATGACTATGCAATTCTAAACTATTTTAAAGCTCTCTTCTGTTAAATTAAAAAATCTTTAGAATTAAGTGGGCCATTGTACTCATGCTAATTTAAATGTAACTTGAAACAAGAGTGTCGTTTGTTAATAAACAACGATAGATGGCGTCAGCATACCCTCCGAGTATGATAAAGCAAGCGATTACTAATTTCGTGGATCATAATTAGGGTCTTGGTGGCATAATTGGTAATGCGCCTGCATCGGCCCGGAGAGCCAGAGATGTAGGTTCGAATCCTGCCTAAGGCCGACGATTTTTTTTTCACTTTAATATAGTTTAGAATTTCGTATCAGACGTTTCTGTTAAATTTAAAAATCTTTACTATGCAATTCTCCAACGTCGCAACGGGCAGAAAAAATGGTAATGATGGTCGATATCATTAGTGCTTGACATAAGTTGACTGGAAAGTTATTATTGTTTGTTGTTTTTGGAACAATAACAATCATTTAAAATCTGCTATTGCATAAGTAGTCAATTTGTGCGACCTCTTTCCTTTCACCTTGATACTAGACATTTTCATTTTTACATTGTAAAGAGCGCGAGCGAGGTCTGCAAAATATATGACATTAATTTCTCCATACAAATGTGAAACAGCCTAAGGTAGGGATATAAATTGTTAAGCTCAGGTTTCAGCATATGCTGCGAGCTGGGTCAGCTGCACAGCGCTGGTTTTCAGCCTGCACCTAGCTCTCGGTAGACAACAGAATGTTTTTTTAAAGTAATGCTAGGTTAAGTCTCATCATCATCATAACTGTGGAGTTTCTTGCTGCATCATAAATATCCCAAGTTGGCCAACCTTTAGTAGGTAATCTGAGAGGCATGCGAAGATAGTTCGATGTTGGTAACATTATTACTGCACTGTGCATGTGCAATGTGCAATGTGCAGGTGCAAGCGCTGTGAACGCGCTATCACGGGAGAATCCGAGTGACAGTAATTGGGTTAGGCAACGCTAGTAAAATCACTACCTATAGCCCCGACAGGCCCCGCGTACAAAAAATTGTACATGATACAGCCATTGGAATAAAGATCCAATGCAAAGGAAATAAACTAGATTTTTCCTTGTTTTAATGACTAACAATTGAATCGAAACAAATTGACTCTATGGTATTCACAATAGGCTCATATTCCATTGTCAAATTTCGTTGTTTGGTGGGAAGAGGAAATAACTTTCAGTGACTACTACGAGCGCTACGCCGTAGCCTATGTAGCGAAAATCTGCTACGAACAGTGTACTCGCCTTCGGGTCGTTAGCGCTTAATGTTTTCGGTCCCCATACATGAAACGTTTTTTTTTAACGTAGGGTGACGGAACCAGTAATGGACAAGGTCCAATGATGTACACTTGATTCTTATTTTACAGAAGATAAGGGTTATTCATTTGTTCTGCAACAATCAATTTAGGACCGTATGAAATTTGAATTAAGAGTGAAGTGTCCATTACTGGTGCCTGTCAGCTAAAAGAGTCCATCATTGGTGCCGTCACCCTATTTTAATTTTTGTTGTGTCAAATTCGGTATGATTACGAGTATCCAGTGTACATAACTAATTATGTCACAACTAAGTACCTAAGTAACCTCAATTGTTAATAATAAAACTCGGCGACATCTATTTATACTTAGGTTATTTTTTTCTAAAATACATTATTACCGACTCATACTTAATAATGTTTTCTCTGAAGTTATCATAACGAAATAACACAATAACCACAATTATTAAGTTCCTATCATAAATGTTTTTACATAAACAAAAAGCCATGCATTGTAGGGATATACCTGAAGTAATTTTGCAAATCACGCCCAGACATTTTTTTTCCTGCACAATCGCGAACCTCGAAACGTACAACACACAAGTCTAACTCAAAGCCTTTCTTCAAAATCGTGTAAAAATAAATCTTCTTACTACCTTTCATTTCTCGGTAACAATGGCACCATATTTCTCTAGACTACTGTAGAGTGATCATTCGTGGGCAGGCCCCTTCGGTGCAAAAGGCTACGTTGAAAGACTCTGGAACTTCTTTGAAAGCCTTCTGGAACTTTAACCTTAGATGAAATTAAGTTGAAGATAGGGAGTTAAATTATTTTTTTTTGTTACGGGCTTTTTGTGTATTTGACTTTGAATTTGTGTGAAAAATGATAATAAAGTATTTCATTTGGCCTTACACTGAATAAAATAATTGGTCGCTTGTAACAAGATTGTGATTGTTGTGCATAAGCGTCTTGATCCCATACGAGCCTAACAAGACGACAGATACACCAACTAAGACGTTAGATACATCAACTATGATGTTAGTTGAATCACTAAAGAAATTGCTGTCGTTAACTATCAGCTTTGGTTGCTATAATTAATATCTTAACTATTGTAATAATTTTTTATCAACTAAGTAAAAATCTCTCTTTGTTGGTTCTCATTTTTTTGAGTGTACTGTTTTATTTATTGCTCAGTCATGTTATTAGTTAAAATTAAGTGTTTAGTACGTTAGTGACAAAAAGACTAGGTTCATAGGTACCGTATAAAATACGATTTATATCTGGATTTCTGAAAAAGGGGGGATAAAACAGTGAACATAGGTACATTAACAAATATTACCATAGCAACCTTTTTACTAGATTCATAACTTTTATAAGTGTTTTTAAAAGTTAGGCATGAATTAAAATTACATAAATATTTTAAGTAGGTAACGTTAAAGGACACTTAAACAAAAAAAATCTTAAATCTAGTTTAAAGAACTTGATTTAATAATTAAAACTTTATTTAAGCATGTTTTCCTGCTTAACTACGCATAATATTAGTATAATATTTAAGTTAATATTTATTGCTTTATATAATGCTAGACTAAGTAGTACCATTGTAATAAGAAATATGTTTAAAAAACGACGGACTGCTGAGTTTCTTGCGGCGTTTCTTCTCAGCAGTGGTCTCCTCTTGGGAAGCGCTGGTAGATTCTTGACGTGTAAAAGTGCCCGTGCGGCCTACTTACTGAATAAATATATTTTATCTTTTTATCTTTTAAGATGGAGAGTTCCATAAATATTGAGAATAAACTGAAATAAAGGTAAAAATTACTAACTTCCTACATTGATACGGAACCGGGACAAGAGCGTTAGTAAAAGGCAATAGTTATTTTTAATTTAAAATGCAATACGCATCTAAAATAGACTAAAATAATAATCTAAGCGTCTGACCCGCGGCCGGCGTCACTACACCACAATATTTCTAGAAAGAATCCCTCTACCAATCATAAAATGCCGTACGATTCTAGATTTTATCACAATAGTTATTTGGTTTCAAATGGAATAGCAAAAAATCATTAGTGTTCTTACAAATTGAGTAAAACTCTGTCAAGACAGAATAAGCTAGTAGCTTATTACTAAAGGATTACTGTATTCCAAGTTTATAATGAAATTTGTATTTTTTTGTTTATTTTTTATTTGTTAAAAATTATCTCTCTGCAAGATAATTTTATTATATTTTCAAGGGTTCTGAACTAAAAAGCTGCCAAACGGGACCCTATTTCTAAGCTTTCGCTGTCCGTCTGTCCGTCTAAGTCTTAAATTTCAATTTCAAGGGGGGGATGATCTCACACAAATTGGCCTAGTCCCAAACTAAGCTCTAGGCTTGTGCTATGGGTACTAGACAACGATATAAATACTTATATAGAGAAATAAATACTTAAATACATAGGAAACATCCAAGACTCAGAAACAAATACTCGTGCTCATCACACAGATATCTGCCCTTACCGGGATTTGAACCCAGGACCGCTAGCTTCGTAGGCAGGGCCACTACCAACTAGGCTAGCGCGTCCTCCATATATGCATTGGGACATATTTTTGGGATGTTGCGTTCTCTCATTATTTTTACTTAGAAACTTAAATGTACTTGTATCGGCAACAAACAAAAATCAGCAATGAGCCCTTTGAGCTTGCTATAAAAAAAATCTGTATAAAATATTTAACAATTCAATTCAATTTAACGATATAATTCAGTGCCGGAATAGCAACCGATTGAAACTTTCATATAATATGCAAGTTTTTGTCAGATTTTATAATAATATAACAAAAAATAAATTACTAAGTGATAATTAAGGCAAAAGCCGAACATTGCTTTTGTTCAAAACGGTGCCAAATTATAGTTCTACTAATTGGCGGGTTGCCGCCCTCGCTTCGTTTCGGTATGTGTTAGTTTTTTTTTATGGCTAGGGGAAGGCACGCGAGCACTCAGGCCATCTGATGGTAAGTAGGATCTGAGACCTGTAGACATTTGAAACCTCAAGACTACAATCTCAAAACTGCAATCCTAAGACTTCAAATGCGTTGCCAACCCTGAGGACTAAGATGGAATGCCTCGATGCTAGTAATTTCACCGGTTGTCTTATCGCCACACCGGAACACAGCAATGCGAACACTACTGCTTGGCGGTGGGTTAATGGATAAGATGGTGGTAGCTATCCGGACGGACCCTGCACAAGGTCCTACCACCACTAAATTTTCTGTCAACCTAATCAATCCGTTGCGTGGTTTAGAAGGAGTTATCGAATATATACAGACAGACAGACAGGAAAAGCGACTTTGTTATAAACAGTTGTCGTATTTGTTTACCATTTAATTAGCGTTCATACTGTGTAATGGTAATTGAATTCCTCGGTGCGCGAGTCTGGCTAAGGTATAGTCAAGTGCGAAAATATGTATCAAAAAAATCCTTGCATATTTATTTAAAATATTTACCTTACTACGTTCTTATTACACTGGAATATTTTTGTATTTAAAGCAGTTGTTCGAAGTGACGTCGTTACTACTAATTTCATACTAAATGTCATTGTATGGGAGTGTTTAATATCAACATTTTGGATTCTTCTCGTTTTATTTATAAAAAGTTATTGATGTAATTTTACTCATTAGGTAACGTACTTTCGATATTAGTTTAAAGTTTTTTGATATCTGTAAAAGTTACGGAAAAATCGCCTCGACACACTTAACGATTACACCCTGTATATCAATGATATAATATAGTAAAAAAAAAGTTTAAAAAAACAAAAACCCGCCTTCAAAAAGCAAAAAATAACTTCTTTAAAATGGTAGGTAAATAGGTCAGTCCAACTGAAGTCTGCTTTTGGTTAAAATATTGTTGGACGCCGACTTCAGTTGGACTGACCTATTTACCTACCATTTTAAAGAAGTTATTTTTTGCTTTTTGAAGGCGGGTTTTTGTTTTTTTAAACTTTTTTTTATTTTATACTTTTTAGTGATCATAATTATGCTGTTATTCTCCCATTTATCAAGAAACAATAGAACATTTCAATCTCGCCGCAAGCAACGCCGTGGGAAAGTCATAGTCATATATTTAAACCTAAATATGCTTCGTCATAGTCGCTCAACTATCTTAATCGAAATATCTTGTCGCCACCCTCGAAATATATACCGTTTAGGAGTTCCGGTGGCCATCTGTGGTCTTCATCATCAGTTCCACTTCACCAAATAGTGGTTTCCAAGACCAAATAGACGAGTTACAATGAAAAATACCAAAATCGCTATAGGTGTGCCTATAAATTTTGAAGAGTTCCGTCGATTCCTCATGGATTCCACCATCAGATCTTCATTTTGAAAAAAATGGGACCAATCTGGAAGCACCAGCTTTCAAATAAAAAAGAATCTTCAAAATCAGTTCACCCAGTCGAAAGTTCTGAGGTAACAAACATTAAAAAAAAACGAAAAAAAAAAACAGACGAATTGAGAACCTCCTCCTTTTTTTGAAGTCGGTTAAAAAGAGGTAGATATGTTGTACGCACTTCGATAGTGGCACCCTAAAACCAAGCCAATTGGTACACCATTACTTAGTCTTGCGCCGTCAACGGAACCGTGAACTAGTCTGCAGAGCAACTAACCCTCGTCTCTGTTTCGCTCCCGAAAATTAGCATACCATCCTACTTTCACTTGTCATTTATGAATTAGTGTGTAATTGCAATATTTACTGATTGTGTGCGTAAGCTGGGCCATTTTTACACGCGGAATACCGTATAGGTAACATATCTACCTCTTTTTATATTATATCATTGCTGTATATGCATTGGGACATATTTTTGAGACTTGCCTGTACATTTAACCAGTTTTTTTACATATTCAGGACTAACTTAGAAACTTAAATGTACCTGTATCGGCATAAAATAACAGAAAACAGTATAAAATATTGTCAATGCAAAGCTTGATAAATGGAATACAAACGCTATTCGTTCAGAAATCAGAATTTTCAATTAATCACCTAAAAGCTTTTTATATAAATTTGAAAGGCAACCAGGGCTAACAAACTAAAGGCTGGCGCCCTCAGACATTCTGAGACAAATGGACAGAATTAGTTTTAGATAGATAGATAGATAAAAATCTTTATTCACATATTACGCCATGACAAATAGAAACGCGTTTACATAATTAAGATAAAGTAAAAAGAAAAAAAAAAAGAAAAACATTAAAAGCTTAAACTATAACTAGAACTACAACTAAAATTAAGATGCGTGATTCAGATGTCACAGCATAGTAATGAAAGGGCGCCGACTCAGCATGTGCTGCGCGCATTGCTGCGGCAGCGCTGATATTCTGCCGGGACCCGGCGAAGTGAGACGCACTCAGTCACTAACTAGCCAACTCCGTTCGTTCTAGCCGTGTTTAACAATTTTGGAACTGGCAGTGCCTTTTCAATCTGAGTTCTTGACCTCGAGTTACTTAGACAAGGCTTTTTTTAAGGGTTTACTCGAATACTTATTTTTAACTAGATACTAAATACCTGCAGTTTTTCTGAAATATTCGTCCTCTTATTGAAATTAACACCTTCCGTACCTACATAACTGCGTTCATACATTATGTACCTATAGGCTTCGCCCCTCTGTAAATTTCCCACATTTTTTTTCAATTTTCTGACAATGACGAACACAACAAAAAAGAAATCAGCCAAATCGGTTCAGCCGTTCTCAAGTTATAGCGTGACCAGGAGAAATATTATAGGGGTTGATTTTTTTATATACAGTGTGTTACCAGCACCGTGGCTTTTTTTAAAGGAGATTAAAATAACGTATATCTGTAACGTAACCATGACATTAATTTAATTAATAAACAAATTTTCAGGCTTTGTTAACTTTCTAACAAAATTTTAATTGCCAGCAATGTAAAGCTCAGCAATTTGACAAGTGTAAATGACAGTCGACGGATACTTTGATTATTATGATTGGCCCCCGTACCACGACATGCCTCATACTAAGCAACAGCGATACTGATAACGATGAACATGCAGCACATGCACTACATTAAAAATGGATAGGATCTAAGAAAATGAATTGTGAAGTTATTTTAGTATTTTTTAATTGATAATACTTGCAAACGATTGCTAAAGCAACATTATCGGAGGTTTTAATAAAATGCCCGCATACCGGTAACACACTGTAAGGTCTGTTCATTTTTACTTGTCTTATATAGTAAACAACTTTCTAACCTCAAAATGAACCTTTTTTGGCTAAAACCGATATTTTAAACAAAATAAAGCAATAACAGACAATACATTGCCCAAATGATGCTAAAATCTTTATTCAGTTTACTTTATTTACGACAAAAGAGCTGTTTTAGCCAAAAAAGGTTCATTTTGAGGTTAGAAAGTTGTTTACTATATAAGAAAAGTAAGAATAAACAGACCTTATATATAGATGTTCCTTGCCTGTATATACGAAAATAATTATAAATCATAATTCAAATGTCATTCATTTCCACCGCCTTAAGTAGTTTACACTATTAGTCAATTATTACTCTGCACTATGAAATCAAAGCAAGTATTTTTACAATGTTATGTAAGTTTTCGACTTTTTACGACGAATTACATTGACACCTTAGAATAACAGGGGTTCATAACCAATATTCTAATAAAATTTGGCGTATGACATAATGCCTTAAGTAATTTATGTACGAGGACATTATGAACTCTAAGGACAAATTAATTAAGCGAACGTTGTTTGAACTTGTCAAAAGTGTTTGTTAATTATAGAAAGAGCAGGTATTTTTATTAAAAACATGCTTAATAATAAAGCAGTTTTAAATGAGCAATATTTGTATTTATATTATATTTGTGATCACATTCTCGAAAACAGCTTTATCGACTTCGATGAAATTTGCAAATCCAGTTTACGGGGACAAAAAAACGATCTGTCAAGTTGTCATCTTCGGGAAAATTCATTTTCGTTTTAAACCGCCATTTTTTTATTTTATTAAAATACTTAAACAGTTTCTACTAGGGCTTCAAAGATCCACACATACATTCTTAGTACGGGCAGTCGGAACAAACACATCGACACACCCCCGCCTAATGTTAGGGTGGAATTTGCAACTTTTTCGCTCAGAAACGTGACTTTGGGTAGATTTGTGGACTCTAGTTCTTCTCTAATTAAAGTAAGAAAGCAAAGTTGGGACAAACAACCCGCAAATGATAGATGCCCGGTATTATTTAACACAAGTGTGTAATTTGCTGGAGAATTTACAAAGACCTGTGAAGTGTTTACAAACTTCGCACAGTGCACAGTAAAAACAGTAGTTCGTCTTGAAACAAAGGTATATTGCGTTGCTTGCATGTGTCCGTGCAAGCAAACTCAACAGAGGCCCTACCCATAAGAACAAATAATAACTACGCCCTAGCTAAGATGCAAACTAGGGTTGTGTAGTACATGTACCAAGAGCCAAAAAGAATTAATTCCCGTCACTGTGCTAGAACGAACTATTCCGTGAAGTTTCTGCTCTTAGTTCATTTAGTACACGCGGAGCAAGAACCGAACAGAGCAGTGAGTGACACTGACAGCAAAGCCGGCCATTCATTCGGTGAATGGAGCATGAACAGACCAGTTTCTTTCAGTGTACTAGTGTACTAAAAGAACTAAAAGACCGAATTGGTACATTAGAGCGATTGTACTAGTTTGGAGCGATCCGCTCAGTGAACGAGCGCGCACTACCCTAATGCAAACGCTACTAACGTTTTTCTTTTCTATCACTGAAAATGTATGAGATGACAATCTTGTGCGTAGCGATAAATCACGTGGTAAACTGTCATCCTATACATTTTGAGTGATAGAAACGAAAAAAGTTAGTAGCGTTTACATCTTGGCTACGGCCCCAGGACGGACAGGACAGGGCCGAACTTTTGCCCCGTTTGGTTGCGTGCGTATTGAGCGACGCGTAATAACGTAAAAATATCGACACGTAAATGTCATATATGGACTACCCTAGCGCCCGAGAGGTAATAGGTAACAGAAACTGCTTAAGGACTGAAGATGACCAACTTCTATTTATACTATCGTATGAGTGCGCGTGCGCGAGTCTTGTGTGTAGTGTAGAAGTGCTCGCGCGCTGAGAGTGCTCGCGGTCGTACTGATAATTACCTATTAGGTGTGTAAACTAGCGTATTATATACGCGAAATTATTCTTCTTCTTCTTTTCTAGTGCTTTTTTGTTTTTTGATCCGAATAAGTTTTATTAAAAGGACCGGGGTAATTAATTTGAATATTTGAATTCTATCGCACTTTTAAGTTTTTGAAATCTAACACAAATTGACCTAGTCCCAAACTAAGCTCTAGGCTTGTACTATGGGTCCTTGACAACGATTAACTTACTAACATAGAGAAAATACGTAAATGCAAAGAAACATCCATAAGAAATGTTCGCGGTTGTCGTATAAAGTTTAGTCCCAAATGGGAGTCGAAGCCACAACTCGTGGCACAAAATTTATAGCCTAAAGCCATTCTTTACCGTCCATAACTACACAACAGCTATTTACAATCGAAAATCGAATATTTCTGGTTATATATCATTTTCTGAAGTTTTATTCGCTGCAAGGTATTTTCTGCGACAGCGGTTTACATTTTGTTTTATTCTGGAAAAAACCGAAAATATCTCTCTATCTTTGCGAATAAATATTTGGAAAATGAAACAGTATTTTTTGGCAATAAAGTGTTTACTTCCATACTTGGGTACTTTTTTTAGTATGTATGTATGTATGTATGTAAGTATGAATGTATGTATTTATGTATGTATGTATGTATGTATGTATGTATGTAGTATGTATGTAAACTCTTTATTGCACATAAACAATTACAAAATATTTTTGCATCACTATAGATAATGTACATAGGGGAACTTATCCCAATCACGTACTTTTTTTTACGTCGTAGAAAAGGTTTGCCTACTGATCATTTGACTTACAATATTTCGCTTAAACCGCAGGTTCCCCGTTTTAAGTAAAATTAGACATTGAAACATAGTTGCAAGTCTAAGATTTAAAATACAATTCTTAGTCAATTCAACGACGTAAATTGTTGAAATAATTAGATAGTTGTAAAGTTCCACTCCACGGTTGCCTGTGACGTCGGTAGCCGTCGAGACGGAGTGTAGTTTAACAAAAGGAATAAAACGTTGTTACGTCGGAAGCAACAAAACTGTAGACTTAATCAATTTCGACTAATGACATCTCTTAACTTGGAAAACAGGTACAGTCAAGTTAAATTTGGGACCCACCTTAGGTCCAAAGTCAATCTGACATTCTACAACAATAAGGTTGAGTTTCCTATAAATTACAAATGATTTGGCATGCTCTTATGACATTGACTAATTCAAGCCTATTTTTTTGAAATGGGTCACAAATTAACACCGTTTGATTTTTGGGCTAATTAAGTTAGTTGTAGTGAAAATAGGGTTTAAAAAATTCGGGCTATAATAAGAGAACCGGAGCGCTTATACCAATCGGCATACAAATTTTCGAGATAGCATTACGTTAAAGTTACTTACTTGATAGAAGAAAAATTCTCCTTGAGCTACATACACTACAGCTAACTTAAGTATTTACTCACTTGTCGCTTAGAGCGTCTCATTGAAAGAATGATGAAAGAAAGAAGAGAAATAAAACATTTATTTTGCAAACAATTTCACAAACTATTCCAATTTTCAGAATAAACTTTATTTCTTATGCAAATATTATAAATACAAAACAACTCAAATTACACGTCAAACTTAAAGCTAAAAGTATTTCACACAAAAATAAATTAGTAAATGAACAATAAGGGTTACACAAACTTAAAAATACTTACATAGGTAAACTAAACATGGGAATTAGGTACAATTGCATGATAAATGGAAACCACACTCAGCGTGATATTGAGTCGCTTGTAAGCGCCACGTGCTGGTCTTTCATTATTGACAAGGGAGAGAGGGATTGCCGACCCAAAGCGAATGAGATGAACCGATTATATAGAATAAGGGCAGAAGGTATTTATTTATCCTGAAAAATTGGACTGATCCCGAGAGATAAAAGACTCGTTATATCATAATGCCTTCCTCAACACGAGTTGAAAAGCGAAATGCTAAAGATACTCAAGAATCGAAGCTTTTAGATAACTGAGACACAATCATCATTATTCTCGAAACACTGGTCTTGGACGGAACCTTTACGGCTTTGTATAATAAATTAGCGTTTTACGGTTTTACGTTTAGCGGGCGACGTCCGAGGCGGGTCGCAACATGCATTTCATTTCCGGACTGGGATTTCTAGAGTCTCTCATGTATCTGGAAAGAAACATTCATTTTTACTTCGTATTCATCGTTGAGAATACTTAAAAACTGGTTTTGAACAGCATGGAGAAGGCAAACGAGTATATTGGCCATTTTTGTTGAGAATCTGTGACCTATAAACATTGGCAATCTGAAGATAGAAATCATAAGATGTGTTGCCAATCCTGGTGACTAATACGAGTATAGGATACCTTAAAGGTCACAGCTCATTAGACCCACCCGGCACCTGACCCGCACCGCCTCGCGTCGCGGTTAGTTTTTAAAACGTTACGTAGTGTAGTTGTTGTAGTGAGCGCATGCCCATACAAATCCATATAAAGATTACTAACCGCCTCGAGGCGAGGCGGTGCGGGTCGGGTGCCGGGTGGTTCTAATGAGCTGTGTATTCAAACACGAAATTGTATGTTTACTTTTGTACTTTATCTTTATTAGTTCTTGTGTGTACAAGACGCTTTTAAATGAGAGCACACTGTGATGTTCGCCGGACAGCTATATCACACAATATTACTTTTATGTTGTCCGGCAGCATGAGCACGTCATGCTCGCTCAAAGGTCTTTGCTTACGGCGGCGTCGTTGATCGGGTCACCACCATGCCACTGAGCTCGGTCTTAAGTTTTTGGTTTCCAACCGATTCCAGCCACTATTCCTACGTCATCGCTCCAACTAGCTGGAGGGCGTCCTACACTATATTTTCCAAGTCGTGATGTCCACTCCAGCTCACGTCTACTTATCCGATTCGACATACTCTACTCCGGTTAGGTTAGGTTAGTAAAAAAATAAAAGTCGATATCACTACTTTCATTTTTGATGAGATTTAATAATGAGCCAGAGCAGGCTCTCCCACGCTTACCTCATTAGCGAGTTGTATATGATCTTTAATACGCAATATGGCTAAATATTTTCATATTTCTCGTACCTTCATAAAGGAAATACCAATCCGCCTTTCAATATTTAATAAAATCGTAGAAATAGGTTTCCTAGTCACCGATCTACGTTAGTGTCAGCGCAAGACATTGCATCCGGTAGGGACAGACTTTTTCTCTCCATCTTATTGCAGTTTTATCCTCAGTTTGTTATGACGATAAGCTTGTTTGCAATTTTATTTTATGAAATGTTTTTGTGCGAAAACTGTCGTGCTTTTTAGTACTGAAAAGTATAAATTAAGTTAGTAGAAATTACAAATGAGTTTATAAAACGGGATTAGTTTATGTTGCCGTACGTATGCAATTTAATTTTTTTAAAGCGTACTGCCCTTACCATGAGTTCCAATTACCGTACTCGCTGGCGAGTCGAATGCTCTGTCCCTCGCATTCGAGGTCTGCGAGGGACAGAGCATTCGACTCGCTAGCGAGTACGTTAATTAACTTATGGTACAGGGGTGTTATTCTTTTAAAAACGGCGCTCGGCCACACCGGCAAGTTTAAGTAGTCCCGTCAGAGCGTACAAAACACTTTTAGCGCGTGCATTCTCTATTAGGCAGTCTTATACGTTCGATCTTATCGCCAGAAGCTCTGCTGCCTAATTGAGAATGTACGCGCTAAAATTTGTTCTGTGCGCTCTGACGGGTCTACTTACTTAAATTCGCCGGGTGTGGCGCGTTCAGTCGTTCACTCGTTCGATCGAGACGGAGCGCCTTATTAAAGAGAATTACACCCCAGGATTAGTTTAATGCATTTTACTTATGTTAGTTAAGTTATATAGGAATGGTAAGTAGGCACAACAATTTTTAATGATGGAATGGAATGAACCCCGGACCTAAAGTATGGAAAATGTGGTTTCAGTTAAATATCCTGAGATTTTGATATGTTATGGATTTCAGAGCCCTGAACAAAAGTCTCTAGGGGTGCTACCACTGTTTCCGAGTCCCTTTCAGAGTTTCGACTGATTTTATTCCCAGGTTCATGCATATAAAGCTATCTTCAAGATCGCTTTATGTTGATGAATACATCAACAACATCATTAGTCGTCAGTGGCGTTGTGGACTTGAAGTCCTGAACAAAATTCAGTAGCGGTGATACCACTCTTTCTGAGTCCCTTTCAGAGTTTTGACTGATTTTGTACCAGATAGCAAAAACTATAAAGAACTGAGTTGAGTGAGAAAAGTCTTTTTTTTGTGGCCTGGAGCAGGCAAATGAGGACAAGATCACCTGTTGTTAAAAGGGATCTGTGATCCATAGACATTTGCATTCTCAAGATTACAATCTTATGTCTGTAATCCTATAGTACATGCAAGAGGTCATTTACTTAAGTTTTTCACCTAAACATGACTATTAACATTATGTAGGCGACGAAACACATCAAGCAGTCTGGGGCTCTGTTTTACTTGACAAATCAATATTGCTTTTGACACGTTATCGTATTGTTTTTAACTCGGCCTCCGTTACTGTCAACTAAATAATAGTTTTCATAACGTTGACAATACATGGCAAAGGCAATGTTATTTTGCCGAATAGAATTTAGCTCCTGGGTTTTAAAAATTGCTTTTACAAAAAGTTTTTAAGTAGGAAAAATCATTGAAGATCCTATTGAGAATAGAAAAGCTGACTAATAGCTATTGAGAAACATTCTCCGATAGCCGTAACTAACTACGTCGATGATAGGACGTAATATTTCTTGTTCCTAATGCAATTTACTTCAACAAAGTAACGTTAACATTCTGCGGACCCTATGTCAAAGGTTAGTGGAACATAACGAACCCTGACAAAAAACATCTCACATCAAATTTATTCCATTCTAATTTCAACGTAAATTTAATTATGTAAAGGTCTACATTTCAGGAAGAAAATCAGTGAGTTGTGACATTTTATTTTGCGAAGGAATGATAAAGCGATAAACAAAGGACGAGGTTTGTCCAGGAATATTCTTTGTCCTGACATACAGGTTGTTATGAAATAAAATAGAGAGTAAAAACGTTTGCTGTTATTTTAAAACGGTGTAATTAAACAGTACCTATTATAACAAAAGAAAAGGCATTGATTAAACCAAGATAATTTAAAAGCCACTTTTTTTAATTATTGCCAGTACATTCTAAAATACTTCTCCGTGCACCCGAAAATTAAACGAGATTAAATACGCCAAGATAGAAAAATGGACTTGATAACCGGTTTAGATTAAATATAGAAAGGGATTCGATACATTCTTGTGTATTTTGAACCGGCGAAATACATCGCTTCCGATTTAATTATGTTTACTATGTTCGAGCTTGTTTTATCAGTGCATGTGTTTGTTCATAATTTCGTATTAAATTTGTACTAACATCAGTTTGATATAATATTAGCTTCAATTTTCGCATTTACTTTTTGATATCTTCCAGTAAAGGATTATTCAAAATACTTTAAGCAAAATACTGCAAAACAGGTAGAAAATTCCTCTCTTTAGTAGTTCGTATTAATAATGACAAAGCGCTCACTGTGGAGTTAAAACAACCTGTATTTGTCATCCTGGTCGCGGCACCGGCCATGGCCGCAAATTTGCCTTTCGCATACGGAAAATGCCAGGAAATGTTGTATGAATAAAATAAGAATAATTCTGTCAACCCTAGCCTTTGTAGCCAATGACTGTTGGACCTGTATTACGATTTTGTTCTTTACGAACTCCACCGCAAAAAAGGGTGTCGTAAATTTAACGTGTGTTCTGTTTTAATCTGTGTGTCTGTCTATGCCCCGTAACCTCCAGATTGACCGGTTTGGATGTGGTTTTCTTTTTAAAATAAAGCTAGTTTATTCGAGATGTTAGCTAAGTTAGGGTCACCATGATATCGGGGGTATGTTTCTGTTTGACAAAGAGAGATAGGTCTGTTTTTTGGATTTTATGTCAATTTCCTTGAGTTAGGATTAACGGTAAAAAGGTTTTGAAAATAGCTCTCTTTCCTTACCTCTGCTAGCCAGATTTTAACATAGAACTCAAAAATCGTACTGCTAGGTCTGCTACCTACTTTGTTAAAGTCGTTTTTTTTACATCTAAGTTAAGTTTAATAAAACAAAATTAAGTGCAAAACAAAACGAAGGTGTTTTTTATTTGATTGATGCCTGAATTCGCCAATCTGCCTAATGCTACAAGTGAACAAATTCCGGGTGTAATCTAAGTTTCATGAAACAATCGAACCAATGAAATAATCACCTTTTTGAAAAATCTGTTTAGGGGTTTGACTTAATTGCATTGTAATAACGTTCAAAAGTGAATACATTTACTTGTAGTCAACTGTATCTAACTAGGTGTTAACGAACCGTACCACATGTAGGGAATGCTAATAACCGGTTATAACCGGTATTAACCGATTATTTTCATACGAAAATGACTGGGTTAATAGCATTCCCTAACCACATGCCGTTGTCAAACAGTCAATATATCACATATTTTTTTTGTTTACATTTAGACGAACACCTACACAAATGAAGTAGAATTATATATTACTTTATATAGCGTGTCACGTACTGAAAAGCTTAACGTGCTTTTACTAGATTACGGCATAATGCACGTGACATGTGGTTAAAGTAATCTCTGGGAACGACACCCGGTGAGGGGGGGGGGGGTGATTATGCGCGACCACGAGCCCTGTTAACCCCCGTCACCGTAATTGTAGTTGGAAATATAAACACTTACCCGCCATTAATGTACCTGCAAGATTGCTACGAATCGGTGTAGAAATAACATGCTGTATAGCGGCACGAGCCGGCGTGTGCGTCGCGCTGGTTGGTCGTTCGGATTATTTGATGATACTTTGAACTTAAATTTGGGACTCACCTTAGGTCCAATGTCAATCTGACATTCTACAACAATAAGGTTGACTTTCCTTTAAGTTACAAACAGGGACCGGAACCGCTTAGCGCGAAAGGGGTTTTCGATATGGTATTTGATAGACTTGTTTTTACAAACCCCAAGGATGCGCTAAGCCTATCGTCGACTTAGTTCAAGGAAAGGGCAACCAAACGATACAGTTAATTGGACTAAGCGCTAACCCTATCCCAATACCCCATCGCCTGTTACCCTATTCAAACTTAATCGAAAGGTTTCAAGCTGATTTAATCTCTATGCGCAAGAGTTTCGACTTATTATTGCACTACCCAACAATTAATAGGGTAGCGGCAGGTAGTAGCCGCTTAAGTGAGACGGCCAGAATTCGCCCGAATGCGCGAAAAAGAGACAGGCGATCAATGGGGTAATACCCAGTCAATGCGAAGTGCTTAAATATTAAACTACCGAAACCCTCATGAACTTGGTAAGCTCCACGGATACGGTTAACTATTTAATAAAAAGGAGTTAGCCCTAATGTTAAGGTAACTCAGTCATAGGGTAACCACATCGATTGGATAACCAAATCATAGGGTTAGCCTATCGACAGTGTTAATCAAATGAAGGGGTTTTCCGGTCCCTGGTTACAAATGATTTAGCATCTCTAATGATATTGAAAACTTCAAGCATATTTTTGTGGTAGGACCTTTTGCAGGGATCGTCTCCACCGTCTTACCATTTAACCTACCACCAAGCATTCGCATTGTTGTGTTCCAGTGTAGGGTTAAGACATTCGGTTGCCAACGCATTTGCAGCTTTGAGATTATCATCGTAAGATTGAAATCTTGAGATCGCAAAGTCTATGGGTTCCAAAGCCCACTTTACATCAGATAGCTGTGTGCTCGTATGCCTTTTCCATGTACATACTTGTCATGATTTGATAGCACAACCTCAAGACTTTAATCACGATCACGTTCGTTGCTACTTTTTGCTTTTCTTATTTTCATCAATCACCCAAAGGTTAGCTGGAAGAAATCCCTTAAAGCGATAAGTTCGCCTTTATATATTCCTATTCTGTAAAATAAATAAATAAATAAATAAATATTGTATGTGAGTTTCTGTGTTTCGTACAATAAAGTGTTTACATACGTACATACATACATACATACTTTACTTCGTACATTGCATAATTGAACGTTAGAGAGCTTAATTGGTTTAGTTTGGAATCAATCGATGAATCAAACGAGCATACGTCTACAAATTGGATCCACTGACTCGTTAGCAAAAGCGGATTGAAAAACGGATTTATAAATGAAGTCATCATAAATCTATAAAGGTGAACTTGGGGTCTTTGAGGGATCACTTTCAGTTAAATTTAATTGTGTAAGATCAAGCAGGGCTACGTATTACGTCAGTGGGGCAATTACGTTAAGTGGTCTTAACTCCCGTTCTAAAGTTCGTATCGAAGAGTGAAGCGAAGTGAAGTAGAGAAAAAAAATCTATTGTCAATAGATGTAACTTTTCAATACGAACTTTAAAACGGGAGATAAAGCCACTCGACGGAATTGCCCCACTGACGTAATAGCCCCGCTTGACCGTAACACTAATACTGAAGGTCATTCGGGTCCTTATTGCATACTTTTTTAACCTTATATTATTATCATGCGGCCGCTATTACCTGTCAAGTTGCTATCATAACGTTCATAATACGACAATAATACCATAGAATAAGGCACAATGTATTTTTTTTTGGGTTCCGTAGACAACAAGGAACCCTTATACTTTCGCCATATTACAAAGCTCTAAGAAACAGGCGTGATTTAATGTAGTGTTGTAAGTATGTATAATTTTAAAATTATCAATTTTTAGATTTTTAGACTCTTTAGGAAATATTGAACTCGAAAAGAGAAAAATATACGCAAGACCAAAACTACAAGAACAAAATCTTAAATGAAAGTACACAGAACTCATTTTAAAGGAAACCTATCACGACTCAGTAGACTTGATTAGTTCCTGAAATACAGATCACGTTCCGACCAAAGTTTTTATACCTGCTAAAAATCATCTGATACTCCGGAACCCTAAACTGACTTTTTTATAGTTTAGTATATTTGAAATTTTTGATCTTTGGGTACCATTTGTAATAGACATTTAAAAATGGAATACCTACGTGTGGTTGTTCCCATGTTAAATTCTTCTATCGTCAAAATTTTATTAATGGGTGAAATCTACGTTTTTTTAGCAAAAAAGAGCAATAAAAAAAGAATATGAACGCTAGCAAGTAAATATTCAAGTGTTTAAAATAGCCTGCGTCTGATTCACGGCTCAATGTTTTTTGTTCAAAACTTAGTTTGCTCTTATAGTAATGGAATATTTACATTAAATGCCTGTAAAACTTCAAAATTAATCATAAAGTCACAGAAAGCGCTCAATCATTTTCTTACTTTTGTAACTTTTACTAATGATCTTACTCATACTCATTTATTTATAATATTATAAAATATTACATGTCAAAATAATTACAAAACTTTGGGTATGTTATAGTTAGTTGCATTATAGTAGGTACTTTAGATAATATTGAAAATAAGTTATATATTACACAATTTGAAATTAAAATGTCATTTTATAATTCGTTAGTCTAAGGTGAATTCATTAAAATCGTAGAAAGAATTGTCAATAAGCCATTTCCTTAATTTATTACAGAATCCTGCATTGCCTTCTAAGTTTTTAATAATAATTATAATTATAATTTTATTTAAATTACCTAATGTATCACGTGCTTACTTGAACTTCAACTACTTGGCCTTTTTGCACTATCATTTAGCATAGCTCTTTCATCGGAACCGAAATAATATTGATTCTGTTCGGGCGGAATTGAAACGAAAATGCTCTATTTGAAATGTACGGCTTTTAGGACGAGCTGGTTAAAAAAATTAACCAGGTTTCCGAGCCCCATAGGTGACATGCAATTAACCATTTGTATTTGAATTTGAATAACTGTTACCGTGATGGTCAACGCGAGCGAAGCCACAGGCAGAAGCTAGCAATGAATAATACTTGATGCATGTTTTTATACCATGGATGATTTTTTAAATAAAATACGCATTAATTTTTTATTTTCATTTTGATTTTGAATAATTATAATATAGGTAGGTTAATATTTATTTTTATAGTGGTGATTATTATTTATATCTTTAATATTTGGGTAGCTTAGTTTAATTTTAATTTTAATTTAAATACGTTTAGTTCTTTTAATTGTTTAAATGTTGAATTCTGTAAATATTATGTTCATTCGGTAAATATAGATAATAATTTAATAATGTAATGTACTATGTTGTTTATACTTGATAAATGTAATTTGAAAATATTGTAATTTATTTACTTCCCGTTCATTTTAAAAAGTAACTTTTAAATAGAATAAATAGTGCTTTAATTTATAGTACACCGGAAACGGTTCATTGTGATGAGTAGACCCCGTTATCTTGTCGCAGTGACATCGCTATTTTGTAGGGATTGAAGGTTTTTTATCGACCATCTCTGTATCGATGATTGTAGTTTATATTATTCAACCTAGCGATTAATTTTTGCCTTTTAATAATTTCAATATTGCGTAGGTATTAAAACTTATTGATTAAAAATAAGTAGATATCCTCATTAGTATCGTATCTCGTAGATGCAATAACCTTATGTACCTAATGATTGTGGAAAAACTAAGATAAGCAGTTTTAACTAACGAACACACGCGACTTTTATTCCCATTACTTTTTATCACAACTTTAGTAGTTATTGTCTTTAACTCATTGTCAGTGACATGACATAACTTTAAGCACAATACCATCGACATTTAGATGAGCCCGACCAATGTATCCATAACGACTTATTACAATACATACACATACATACATAAACTCACGCCTTTATTCCCAGTTTGGGGTAGGCAGAGCTACAGAATTGCCAACAACTCTAAAAGCTTGCTGATAATTCTGTAACCACATTTTGCATAATCAGGCTAAGATGTTTACCAGCGTATTAGTGACAGGTTGCAAGCCCATCGCCTAACAGTACTACAAGCCTTTATTTCCTTAGTCGTCTCTTACGACATCCACGGGAAGACATGGAGTGGCACTATTCTAAGCCGGCAACCTCACAGCTAAAACAATAACAAACTTATTACAATCCAACAATAAATGATTTTGACTTTCAATACAGATAACCAACAAGAATATTATCCACTCCAGAGTTTCTCGCTAAGCAGCGTATCTCCATTGATCCCCCGTCGAAGTTTCTAACTGTGAAGGATTTATTACCTAGTGGTACTAGTTTTTTTGTTGAGACTAACGTCTAAGTTTTGTATAGATTTAGCGCAAGACTGGCAGTTAGTATTCAAGTTTGTTGGGTTTTGGCAACCAGAATCAGTAAAAACCGACCAAGTGAGAGTCCACTCGCGCAGCGAGGGTTCTCGTACTGCTGCACAGTAGCTATATTTTAATTCGAACTGCGCCTCTATTCTAGGCGGTAAAAACGATATCGTAGTTTGCCTGTTATGGTATTGTTATGACTTCAGCCGCCATTACTGTCAAGAAAATAAGAGCTATCAAAACGTTGACAATACGATAACAGATCAAATGCGATATTGTTTTTACCGTGTTGAATAGAGGCGCTGTACCCTTACCATGAGTCACAATTAACGTACTCGCAAGCGGGAAAATGCTCCTAGGGCCCTGCCAAGATGCATTGCGCTAAGTAGCGTTTCTATTCGTTTTGTTTTTAAACCAATCACGTCACTGGTAGATCACGTGACTTTTCGTATCACGTCATCTACCAGTGACGCGATTGGTTTAAAAGCGAATCGAATAGAAACGCTAGTTAGCGTAATTCATTTTGGCAGGGCCCTCTGTCCCTCGCAACCTCGCAGTATTCTTATAGAGTGCGAGGGACAGAGCATTCGATTCTCTAGCGAGTGCGCTAATTGTAACTCATGGTAAGGGTACAGATTAAACAAGAGCCCAGCTCGCACTTTTTTTATTTTTTTTATTTTTTTTATTTATCGTACTACAAAAAAATACATATTTAAAATTTAAATAAACACCTCATAAACCACTTCAGGGTTTGTGCGAGGATAGAACGCTCTTATTAACTATATCTAACAATCACAACACAATACAAGTACACTTTTACTCACAAACATTATAGCTTATTTACAAAATACGATTTTAATTTATGTTTAATATTCTTAGGAGTTACGCTATCTCTAAATTTAACTTCAAGATCATTTATGAGACGAGGAATTAAGTAGGCCGGTTTTTTTAGGGTTTGTACTATAATCGTATCAAATTTGACGCTTTTATGTTTTTAACCGTTCTTGCAATACATCAAAAATAAAAATACTTTGCAAACAACGTAACTTGTATGTACGCCTTTATCATTTTTTTCATTTGTTAGGAAATTCGCCGTATCAACTACGGTTCAAGTTAGTACAGACGGACGGACGGAGGACTGTCTGGTTAAAAAAAATCACAGTGCATTTCTATAGGTACGAACGGCGACGACGCGCTGGCCTAGTTGGTAGTGCCCCTGCCTACGAAGCTAGCGGTCCTGGGTGCAAATCCCGGTGAGGGCAGATATTTGTGTGATGAGCGCGAATATTGTTCCCGAGTCATGGATGTTTTCTATGTATTTAAGTATATATATCTCCATGCAAGTATTTATATCGTTGACTAGTACCCATAGTACAAGCCTAGAGCTTCGTTTGGGACTAGGTCGATAGGTGTGACATTGTCCCCTGATATTTATTATTTATTTATTATAAGTACTCTGCTGTAACAACATAAGGGTGAATTTGGCCAAACTAGAATAAGGTCTTATACCAGATTAAGCGCCGTATTTGTATAGATTAATCTCGGATTAAGTCTTATTCCAAGTTGGTAAAATGCGACTTAAATAATCAGAATATTTTTTTTTATATAGGGCTCGTATTTGGCCGTTTTGTTTTACTTTCTGGTGACAGTATTAAAATAACACAACTACTATTTTTACGTCTCTTTCTTTGCAACCTTGTTAGAGGATGACAAAAGCACGAAAAAACCACAAGTAATTTGTGTTAGCCCTGAAACTGCGATTTCTCGAGGGATTTTGTCTGTATTTTACCTGAGACTTTTTCACGACACGACCTTTGCGCGTAGGCAAAATTGTGGCGTTATCTATGTAAAAGGACCTTATTGTCGATGGCGCTTACGCCGCACTGCGTCACGCGACGTTGTATTTATATCGGCGCATCTTTAATAATGGCGGAAGCGCCATCGACAATAAGGTCCCTTTTCATAGATAACGGCAGAATTTATCTTTTAAAGTATGTAGTTTTGTCACGTCGAATTTAAAGTACCTACGTATTTGTCAAACTCACGTACAAGTGGTAAATTCAGAATGTGGAATAGGCAAAAATGGTGGTAAATAGTTTGCGTTGCACTCGTCTGGAGGGCTATTTGAGAGAGATGAGTTGCCGTTTTTATTGTTTGTCAGCATAAAAGGTAACGGGTGTATAACGAACGGAAGACGAGGAGAAACTTGTTTCATTACATCTTGAAAGGATTGGTGTTATTTTTTAACCGACTTCAAAAAAGGAGGAGGTTATACGTTCCACTGTATGTATTTTTTTTTTTTTATGTATGTTCACCGATTACTCCGTCAATTGTCGACCGATTTCAATTTTTTTTTTTTGGTTTCATAGAGTATACTTCCGAGGTGGTCCCATTGTCACCAAATCTGTATCTGATGAGGGGATCAGTGAGGAATTGAGGGAACTCCTCAAATATTGTAGGCAAACATATAGCGATTTTAGTATTTTTAGTAACAAGTTCAGCATTTGCATTCAGAAAGTATCATTTGGTGTAGTGGAACTGATGATGAAGACCACAGATGGCCACCGGAACTCCTCAATGGTACCGATTTCAAGGGTGGCGATAAGATATCTCGATTAAGATAATTGAGCGACTACCTACAACGAATAATATTTACTTGTTGAAATATGACTATGACTTTCCCGCGGCGTTGCTTGCGGCGCGCTTGATATAAGTTAAAGTTTCATTTTAACTAAGAAGTGGGACTACGTAACAGCGTATTATGATCATTAAAAAGTATAAAATAAAATAAATGTTTTAAAAAACAAAAAACCGCCTTCAAAAACGCAAAAAATAACTTCTTTAAAATTGTAGGCACCTAATAGGTTAGTCCAACTGAAGTCGGCGACCACAACATTTTCAACAAAAAGCCGACATCAGTTGGACTAACCTATTAGGTGCCTACAATTTTAAAGAAGTTATTTTTTGCGTTTTTTTAACATTAAAATACGATTCGATTTTTTTTATGCTAAAAATATTATTTTGTACAGTTGACTTCGTAGATATGTGTACACTTTAGTACCTTCTCTGTTTAATGTCATGTTTAAACTGCCATATATTATTTGTCACAGCGTTTAAAGTGACAAGGAACAACAATGCCTCTTGAACAAATTTCAGCCAATGGCTAAAGAGCTTAAACACCACATCGTCTTTTCTACATCACAGCGAGCATACAAAAAATCAAAACGCAGCTATGAACAAAATTACGTCATTTCGACCACTAGTCAGAAGTGAGTAAGATGGTGGTAGCTAATTAGACGGACAGTCTTTTTTATGTGTAATGTATTGTTTTTATCGTTGTCATGACTGTATACGTCATACAAATACAATGATAAAACCTTCTTTTCAGGTAACGAGGATCAAATTTACAAATAGCTCACAGGCTAACAAACATAAAAAGTAAAACTTAAAACTCACACATTAATTGCATGGTTTGCTATAGTAGCACTTATTCACTTGACTGTAGGAGCGATTACATCATAAAAAAACAAAGCACCCCTTTTTATTTATTAAATTCGTTCGTTCGTTTGATAGGTGCACGGTTGACTTGTAGCGGAAAATGCTGCTACTGGCTACGGCGTAGCGCTCGTAGCGTTATGCAGCAATGAATGTGTCAATAACAAAGGGATGTTCAGAAATAGTAGATTGTGTCACAAGGGAGAAAAATGTCATATTTATGACGAGGGCGTACATTAAATCATGAACGAAGTGAAGGATTCTATAATTGAAATGAAAAGGATTCTATAACTGAGCGTAGTGAGGGATTCAAGTGTTAACGCCCAAGGTGGAAATTATCAAATTTGGGTATAAAATGTCCTTGAACAGAAAAGTGTCACTTAGATCGCTCCTAGCAGGCAAGAAAGGTCCCCTTTCCGAATAGGTGATGTGACAATATTCTTATTACATTTTAAGTTAATCCTGGAACTTTTAATCTACTGTTTTATTTCTTATAATCGTTTTGGTTGGTTCCGAGACACAAAAGTATGTTTAATAAATCAAGAAAGCTTATTTAAAATGTTACACCACTATAAATTTAAAACAAATCATATTAAAGAAACAATCCTCCGAGTCAAAAAAAGTAACAGATCAACATTAATTTGTCATTGAAAAGTAAAAATCTAATAATAAAAATAAAACGGTTGTATTATAAAAAACCTGCGATCATTAATTCTGTACTATTAATCATTTTAACTTACACAGAGTACACGCAATACAGAGGCTATGTTAAAAATGTAAAATATTGACACAGGTAATGGATGCCGGTAGCGCTATACTTAACACACATCTCAAGGTTATTTAAAATTTGAATAAACGGTCACGTAGTTACTTGAAAGGTCAGGCAGTCAGGGACATTAATTGTAAAACCATCACAACAACTAGTACAGTCAAGGACTCTAATTATTGAGCCACTATGGAACCCTGTCGCATAACGTTAATCATTAATTTTAGAGTAATTTCTTTCATGTGACTTGACGTTGTCATTATGACAGGGTTCCATAGTGGCTTAGCGATTAAAGTCCTTGACTGTACAGCACGGTAGCTCTAGGACGAACTTTTTCTATCTATCTATTTAGACTACGTGCTGGCCTAGCTGGTAGTGACCCTGCCTAGGAAGCTAGCGGTCCTGGGTTCAAATCCCGGTGAGGGCAGATATTTGTGTGATGAGCGCGAATATTTTTTGTGAGTCATGGATGGTTTCTATGTATTAAAGTATATATGTATCTATATAAGTATTTATATCGTTGTCTTCTACCCATAATACAAGCCTACAGCTTAGCTTACCTAGTCCCAAAGGACTAGGTCAATTGGTGTGACATTGTCGTCTGATATTTATTTATTTATTTATTTATCTTTACTATAGTAATGTTAATATAACGTTATTGCAAAATGTGTATGGCGACTTGGACAGCGTCTCTGTGTTTGTATTTAGTACAAAAAAACATAGCATGTTTCTTTTTTAAATTTATTTAATATCATAACTGACGTATTTTTAGCTACAAAAGCCTCTATTACGAACCTCTAAGGTTTATACATTATCTGTCGAGAGTGCGCAAAGCGGTACTAGACAACGATATAAATATTTATATAGAGAAATATATACTTAAATACATAGAAAACATCCATGACTCGGGATCAAAATTAAATATCCACGCTCATCACACAAATATCTGCCCTTACCGGGATTCGAACCCAGGACCGCTAGCTTCATACGCAGGGTCATTACCAACTAAGCCATGTGCGGAGACATTTTCGATATACTTAACAATGTTTTTTTTTTCAGTCTTACATCATTTTGGGTTAGGGTTACATACTAGGTGATGAATTAAATCCGTAGGGCTTTGAATTTTGTATCATGATCCAGTAGTAAAGATGAAGTAGGCGTTAAATAATGTATTTAAAGAAAGGTGGATTGTAAAAGTTCATGCTACGGATAGATTTTCTTAAACTTTAATATAGTCTACGTTTTCAAAAACATACATACATACATACATAAACTCACGCCTTTATTCCCAGTTTGGAGTAGGCAGAGCTACAGAATTGCCAACAACTCTAAAAGCTTGTTGATAATTCTGTAACCACATTATGCATAATCAGGCTAAGATGTTTACCAGTGTATTAGTGACAGGTTGCAAGCCCATCGCCTAACAGTACTACAAGCCTTTATTCCCTTAGTCGACTCTTACGACATCCACGGGAAGGCATGGAGTGGTACTATTCTAAGCCGGCAACCACACAGCTGAAAAAAACATTCAAAAACATGTTGATGTTGTTGTTGTTGTTGTTTTCGAAAACATGACGTATGATGAAAAGGTTTGTTCTCAAAACCCGAGTCAAACCAGACATGTCAAATGCATTCAGATGTGTCAGAAAACTGTCATTTTTGACACATCTGAAGACGTGCATTGCAACCAAGATTAATATAGTAATTAAGCCGTTGGTCATTTGTTAGTCAGTGATCAATTTGATGTTTTTTAAAACGAATTACGCCATTGTTATAGGATGTAACAGGATGTTCCAAAATAATCGTTTACGACCAGAGCAATAGCTCTCAAATAGACCTTCGGGTAAGGTCACAGCTCATTAGAACCACCCGGCACCCGACCCGCACCGCCTCGCCTCGAGCGGTTAGTATTCTTTATATGGATTTGTATGGGCATACGCAGCGTCACCGGATCGTCTCGCTCGCGAGGTGTCCACGCGCGGACAGCGAGTGGTCCACTCGATGGTAGCTCGTTGCTCGCATGCTTGCCTCACGTGAACCGCGCGATGACAGCGCGCGGTTCACGCTGGTAGACTGCTCGGAAATTCGTTGACCACGCAAGGCCCACTCGTTGACCACGCGAGGTTCACTGTGACAACGTGGTGTCCACCCGAGGACCACCTGTCGACAACGAGTGGAGTGCGGGTCGGGTACCGGGTGGCTCTAATGAGCTGTGACCTTTATCCTCTTTCCTTATCTTTCCGACTTTACCCGAACTAGAACGATACTTAGAAAGAAAGAAAGAAAAAAATAACAAAAAATGTTTATTTAGATATCTAACAGAAGGGAAAACCAAAAACAACACAAAATTAGTGAAATGGTACCAGCTCAGCAACTTAGTAAGAGCCATTTATTTATTTATTTATGTACTTACTAGCTTGTGTCCGCGACTTCGTCCGCGTAGATTTCAATTATAGTTATTCCCTCGAGAACTGTTACACTTCCCGAGATGAAAAGTAACGTATGTGTCAATCCAGGATATAAACTTTTTCCATTACAATTTTCAACCAAATCCGACCAGCCGTTGCAAAGTGACGGAGTCACAAACTAACATATACACAAACTTTCGCAAATATAATATAAAAAAATATAAACATATATAAAATATATATTTTTTTTAATAATGATAGTCATAAGAATACTTAAGAAAAATGTTAGTACAATTAAATGCTCTTAATAAATAAAGGACTGGCATCACACTCCCACGTCTCACGTCCATGGAGCGGCTCAGGACGGCAGGGTCCATTCTGTCCGCTACCATTACCGCTGCAGAATCTCTGCCTAACTATGGATGCGGAGTTCTTGCGCATGATTGCGTAAAAGTCATCCACGCCGGCATCCGAAAACATACCAGATAATTATAGGGTAGGTTTTTTTTTGCAAATTAGCATGAGTAAAAGCTAGTAAAAATGCAAATATTTGTAGCCCACCCTATATTAGTGAGATTGCTCTCTACAATTTGGTACTACTTTTTATTCTATACCCAGAAAATAGTGAACAATCCGATTAAACAGAAGGACACAAAGTTTTTTCACGTTGTTTAAAATGCAGTTCGAGATTATCAAATACTTGAAGAGACGTCGATATTTTAGAAAGTTAAATACAGTAGGCTCGCAAATTAAAACTTTAAACCGAGACTTGTTCAGGGTTTTTCTTTAGCAATTAAGGTTTTTCATTCTACGTGAAAGTGTCTAATTGGTAACTTTAGCTGGACTTGCTAGACTCTCTATTTAGGTATTTTTAGCCGGCCTTAACTAAGGGTGTTTAGTAATTACAACTACAAAGCATTTTTACTATTACCAGGTGAGTTAAAACCATAGTATAGATACATACATACATACATAATCTCACGCCTTCGTTCCCAGAGTGGGGTAGGCAGAGCTACAGAATTACAAACATCTCTAAAAACTTGTTGATAATTCTATAACCACAATTTGCACAATTAGGCTAAGATTTTTACCAGCGTATTAGTGACAGATTGCAAGCCCATCGCCTAACAGTACTACAAGCCTTTATTCCCTTAGTCGTCTCTTACGACATCCACGGGAAGACATGGAGTGGCACTATTCTAACTCGGCAACCACACGAGGCATATAGTATAGATATAAAGCAGAAAAGAAGCTACGAACAAACGTTCGAAACGACGCACTCACACAGACGCACGCCTCTACGAGACCGCTAAGCGGACATGGCGGTGCTGTTAGACGCGAGTGTCGTCGCGTCGCGTTTAGACGAACGGTTTCCTTTGCATTTTATATTCTTTCTTCTGCGTTTTTTTAGTAATTCGGCTGATTGTTTCCAAAATCGATATCTGGGGATCAGTGTGGTCTCCGACAGCGAATCCGTTGACATATTGTGAAAAAGTAGCCGCCATTTTGAACTTTTAGTTATTCGAGTGATTGCTTCAAAAATCGATATCATCAACTTTCCAGTTCAAGATGGCGGCTACTTTTTCTCAATCTGTCAACGGTTCATTGTTGGAGACCACATAGATCCCCAGATATCGATTTTGGAAGCTATCAGTCGAATAACTAAAAAAGTCAAAGATGGCGGCTACTTTTTCTCATTCTGTCAACGGATTCGCTATCGGACACCACACAGATACCTACATATCAATTTTGAAACCAATCAGTCGAATAACTAAAAAGTTCAAGATGGCGGCTACTTTTTCTCATCCCGTCAACGGATTCGTTGTCGGAGCCCACACAGCTCCCCAGATATCGATTTTGGAAGCAATCAGTCGAATAACTAAAAAGTTAAAGATGGTGGCTACTTTTTCTCATGCTGTCAGCGGATTCGTTGTCGGAGACCACACGTATCGACTTTGCACGAACTAGCTGAGATACAATAAAAAAAATCTTTTTAAAAATTTTCAAAATGTTAGTTGAGAACCCTTACTCTCAATTGGAGAGAAGGTATTTATCATGAAAAGTAGGCCTAGTTTATTTACTGCTTTATTTATATACTGTGGTTGAACTTAGGCGAAATTACGTCATTTGTAACATTTGTTCCAAACTTTCTTTGTTTTGCTGCAATAAACATTAGTGCCCTTACTTATAAACGTGTAGTAACCATGCTTTGTCTTTATCTGTCATAGTGACATTTGAATTTGACAGATAAGGACAAAGCATGGTTAAGCTACTGCACGGTTACTCCACGTTTATAAGTAAGGGCATAAATATTTAAGTATGGGTTTATCAATTCAGTATTTCTACAAACATTATAAATATAAAAGTAGGTTTGCCTGGCTGTGTTTACATTGAGTTCCAGGCTTAATCGATTTTGATATAATTTGGTATGGAGATAGCATGAATCCCTAGAGGACATTTCTTTTTGGAAATGGAATAAATAGGGTTTGACTGATAATTAAGTTTTTTCTTCGAAAGTATTTTTGTATTTTTAGTCAATGTACAAACACCCTGTGTATACTTTATTCTGTCTGTAAAGGTGCTCTACGTACATTTATTTAGATTTAGCATAATTACAAGGCTAACCCGTAGTCATTTGCGATTTCGTTGTTTACGCGAATAATGGCGTATCCCTTAAGGAATATTAAGCGTTATACACGTTAACGCCATTTATTTTAAGTCAGACAAAAATTGGTCTAGAAAAAATGAAATAAAACAAATATCAGGGGAAAATCTCACTGGCAAGACTTACGTTTTTGACTGTGAAAAGTTATATCGATCTCTCTTTGTCACGGTCAATTAATATTCCATAAAGGCTAACTTCCATAGATAAATATTATTGGAAAGTATTGCACAAATATCTAGTCCCAAACTAAGCTCTAGGCTAAAGAATGATGGGCAAAAAGGTATGAACGCTGGCCTAGAACCAATAACAATAAGCACTATATCATCGGATATCCTTTTTAATTCTACAACGATTTTGTGTAGCGGGAAACCTCAAATAACTGAGAGTTTTTTTTTAAATCTTGATCATCGGGACGCCTACATAGACGAATTTAGCATAATTACTATGAAATGCTGCCGTCTTTGCATGGCGGTAATTTATTTCGCCCAAAAATTTCGAACTACCTGCCATAGTAATAGTTTTACAACTTAGAATTACATATCGCTTGTCCTTATTGGTCATATAGGCCAATTTGCCCATCATTCTTTACTACGACAACGATATTTAAAATAAATAATTAAAGAAAATGTAACGAGTACATTACAGGTAAAAATCCAAGACATTAATTTAAGCAAACTATTTATAGGGCAAAATAGATGAAAATAGATAGAGTAATTTGACACGATGAATGGATGGATGAATTGACCTATGCCCGTAGGATAAAAACGGATCCTTCAGAGAAACTCCCAACATAGCCCTTTCTATAGCTTGCTGAGCGACTTTAAATTTGTGGACGAGCCTTAGTGCTTGTTAAGGAGACGCGGGTCGTCACGCGTAGCGTTGGGCGGCGCGGTCTGCACTAAATTCAAACATATGGCGTTGTATAAAAGCATTTACGGAGAAGCAGTTTTACGCGCGTTTGCTGCAAATACAGCGTTACTTGCGGCGGAGCCCGCGGATGGCATCGCCGCGTTGCACGCAGCCTCGCACGCGTCAATAACGGCGGTTCCCGCTACTGCGCCCGCAGCGGGGCCTGCGGCGGAACCTTCTGACAGTTTTGTGCTCCGCCGCGCGCTCCGCTACACGCTCGAGAGTCCGCCGCGGATGTAGCGGACACCGCTACTCTCTACACCCCGCACCAGGCGCCGCGTCACGCCCCGTATCTTCATAAACAACACCGTACATTGCCATATATGTTTGTGTTTGCGCGTGTGATGACGCGGTCCGCTGCACGCGCCGCCTCTCTGTAAACGGAAAAAACGCCCGACGCGCCGCGCAACGCCAAGCTGCACGCCAGGCGCGACGCTCCGCGTCTCCGTAAACAAGCCCTTACCGTGAGTGAAAAGAAAGACAGAAAAAATATTTATTATCACTTTTATAACGTAAGAAAAAAAATCAAAGGCGTAATAGTATGTGATAAATGGAGTCGACTCAGCAAATGCTGTGAGTGCGGGAGTTGGTAGCGTTGGTTTTTAGTCCGCTCCTGTTTTTTAATGCTAGGGATGCAAGTGTGTGATACAAGAGTGTTCCCGTTTCGTATATCATGATGGGTACGACGCATTGATTAAATACTTTTGTAATTAGGGGGAATAAGCAACATGAAAATTCAGCGTAATTTCCCATACACTACCTAACCCAGCTGTATCCTTCTGTTAGCCTCTTTAGGTATATACAGAATGTCCCATAAATCGAGAATCGAGTTTGTTTCAGTTTGTCTCAGTGTTTGTTTTTCACTTGGTATAGAAAAAACAACTTTGTCATTACTTAAAAAGTTGATCATAAAAAACGAGCAAAAGAGTTTAAAAACTTTTCTGATTCGTAAAAATTCTTATTAAAGTAAGATACCACTGAAAAACTTTTGAAATAAAACATGAAATTAAGGATTTTTCGTGGCAAAGGCATAAGGGAAAATTACAAAAAATCAGATAATAATGCTCAATATCTCCGAAACTAGTAAAAATCGCTGAATACACAAAGGGGTTAAATCGATAGCTTTTTATCTGCCCTATCAACACTAGGCGGGTTGACGTCGATTTATAGGACAAACGGGTCAAGAATATACAGGTATATTCTTTACCCTACTGCCGAGTTCAACCCAGGTAAACATATTCTTGAACAACTTCAGGAGCAACCTGTACTAACAAATTTACAATTAAAATGCTGAAATCTAAATTGCTAACTGAAGTGTTCCCTGTACCAATCCGCTCCTAATGACCACTCCGCTTTCATCTCTCATTTCAATTCCATTTAGAAATTCAAATTCAGACACTTAGATTTCATAATCTCCGTATTATAGAGGGTGGTTTGATTATGTAGAGTTGGCATGGTGATGGGAATGCTTTATGAATTGAATTTAGTGATAGCAATGAAGATAATGAGGCAAAAGATGTTTGCCATAGCGTATAAATATTTCTATGATTATCATAAGTCGTAAAAGAGCAATGTCAAAAATCGGACTCTGTTTTTTTATTAATTTAAATAATGGTATTAAGAGGAATAACACCTTTATTTATTCCATAGACGATAGTCTGTTCTTTATAACTAGTCAGATTGACTCAAAATCAAATTAATAGTTCGTAGGTAAATATTTTTGGTAGACTTTTTTCCGTGTCTTTATTCATAACTATACCTATCCTTGGTATTCTCTTACTACTAACTCACTCCGAGGTTCGCCGTAAGACCTCCCAGTAAATAATAAATTATACATCATATTTGTCCATATTTGTCAATCCGTTTTTGTGCGATAATTTCTTCAATACGACTCTCAAAACTAAACACCCTATAGATTAAAGACATTTTTATCACCAAAAATCGCAATATCAAGCCCAAGCTCGACAGAAACCGCCCTACAGGGCTCAGTCGGTCGCGCGCCCGCCCTGCACGAGGTCGGCCCGCGCCGCCCGCCCTGGCGATCGCTCGCAACTTTCAGTGTAGTGAAGTGAAGTGAGCAAGTGAAGTTGATTGTTATAGTGGATGTTTATTTTTTAAGTGACTATTTTTGTCCAGGTATGTTACTAAATCGTTTTTATTTTTCAAGTTTTAAGGTCACGTATATCCATCGTTTTTCTAAAGCAAAGTAATTTTTTGAGAAATCATTGATTTTTACAACGGGTCCTCTTCCTCTTTTTGTGGTTTTTAAAAGTAGAACTGACATGATCAGGTTGTGCTCAAAGCTCCCAAAATATTTAGGGTGTAAATAAATATACCTACAACCTACATTCCATACATTACATACTAGTACAGTTTACATACTAATAGATTGAAATAAACTTAAGAGTTATTGGCTAAGTCACATCTTGACTTGAAAAAATTACGCAAATCTGGAGCTAAAATTTACATACAAACATAATCTCACGCCTTCGTTCCCATGGGGTAGACAGAGCTACAGAATTACAAACATCTCTAAAAACTTGTTGATAATTCTATAACCACAATTTGCACCATTAGGCTGGCTTTACCAGCGTATTAGTGACAGGTTGCAAGCCCATCGCCTAACAGTACTACAAGCCTTTATTCTCTTAGTCGTCTCTTACGACATCCACGGGAAGACATGGAGTGGCACTATTCTAACTCGGCAACCACACGAGGAATTAATTTTAGAAATTTAATGACCTTTAAATTTTTGTTGTGCTAACTATTGATCAATTAAGAAAATTATAACTTTTATCTACATGGCTATCTATACCTTATTCTTCTTTCTATATTCTACTAACTATTTGCAATATGACGCAGACTGAATATTTGACTACAAACTACATCAACCTATTATTCTTAACACCTCTAAATTTCCTACTAAAATAATTCTAAGTCGTTGCCTTACTGATTCAATTAATTATTCTTATTGTGTTTGACGAAGATAAATGGGCTCGAACCAAACCACGGCGTGATTTATTGACTTCACTTTCAATTGAAAGCCAAGTTGTCGTTACAGAAAACCTATTGTTATAAAAAATCAAGAAGTTTACAATTCGAGATACAGGTTGATTCAGATCTGAGAGGATTCAGATCAAAATTGACGCATGTGCGGCTGCAGCGTTTTTTTATGCCATGGTGAATGGAAACGAGCAAATAAACTGCTTTAGTATGTCATCGTAACCCCCCTGAAAGCACAGTGCAAGAGGTCTTTATTTGTCTTTCAGGTTCGGGTAAAGTTGGTTAGACTGACATAAGAGCGTTTGAGAGCGAGTGAGAAAGAAGTACAAACCCGAAGGCCGTTTTAAGAGCTATCGCTACCTTAATCTTCCTCCCCTAATATTACTTTTAAGCTTTTAAGAAAAAAACATGAATGACTCGTTAGGACACATTAACAACAAAGAAAACATTAACAAAGTGTGTTCCCCTTAATAGAGACTATAGGAAAAGTGTTAATGGACACTTCCTTAGCTAAGTCTGTATTAGAAGTTTAAGTCAAATTTAAAATATTTATTAGTCATAACACTAGATTGTATTGATTTTAACCTTAACCTTAACCTTTCAACCGACTGTGCTGTTTGAAGAACGAGGGCAGTTTTACGATTATCTTTTGTTTAATATTAACAAAAAGATCTTAGTGAAGATTACAGACGCCAATCATATTTCGTGAACTATAACAAAATAGGTAATTTTATACAATTTGGAATATATGTACAGGGTGCTGTTAAACCTTTTGTATTTTATTGTGTCGGTTTTTTTAACAGATTTTAGCACAAAGAAGGGACCGTCTAAAGCGCTCGTGGATTATTTTTACAACCTACGTGTAAAGAATAAGGGATGTATCTTTCTATTTCCATTTGCTGTCTTGAGAATACAAACTCTGCCATACTAAGCTAATGGGCAGTATCCCAAATTTAATAACCAAAGCAGTTTGGATTCTCTTCTGTTAGTAATGAGGTTGATATTGGTACAGGAGTTTTATATGAGATACTCCGTATTGGATTAGCAGGGAAGACTGTCCATGGGTGTAAGACCCCACTCACCGTCTGAGGGCCTGTGTGATCGTTTGTTTTCTTGCAACAAAAAATTACCACAAATAATAGGTAAGTAGTAGGTACTTAACCAAGTATTTGAGCAGTGCATTCTTCCCGTCATGGTATACGGAGCCAAGACCTGGACGCTCACTAAGCAGACGATAAGTAAGCTTCACTCAAAGAGCTATGGAGCGAGCGACACTGGGCATTACTTTTCGCGACCGTGTTAGAAATACAGAAATCCGGAGAAGAACGAAGCTGCTAGAGGTTGCCTTGGTCGTAGCTCAGAGGAAGTAAATAAATATAAATAAATATCACGCGACAATGTCACACCAATTGACCTAGTCCCAAACTAAGATCTAGGCTTGTACTATGGGTACTAGACAACGTTATAAATACTTATATAGAGAAATATATACTTAAATACATAGAAAACATCCATGACTCGGGAACAAATATTCTTGCTCATCACACAAATATTTGCCCTTACCGGGATTTGAACCCAGGCCCGCTAGCTTCGTAGGCAGGTTCACTACCAACTAGGCCGGAGGAGGTGGGCGGGCCACATAAGTCGTGCTACGGATGACAGGTGGGGTATAGGAGTGCTTGAGTGGAGATTTCGTACCGGCCGAAGAAACGTTAAGAGACAACATATGAGATGGACTGGAAAGCTCAAGATCGAAAGAGATGGCGTGCATTAGAAGAGACCTATACTCGGCATTGGGTGGCGACAGGTTGAAGAAGAGAGAAGAGAGAGGCGAGAGAGGTATTAAATGTAAAAAATAATATTGAGCTGCGTCGAAGTACCATCAAGGTTAAAAGCGCTTAATGAAAATGCACTTTAAACGCACTAAAAGGTCAGCTTTGATCACCAGTGCAGTATTAAAAAAATAACACGGCAGGTGACAACCAATTTATCTCATTAATCATTTTATTAATATTTCAATAAATAAATGACGGTATTAATATGTCAAAGGGTTTTGTAGATGAATCATTTAATTACCCGAACAAATAGCTCAAATATTGTAAAGCTCGCGTGATTAAGCTGTAAGCTTCCATAAGCTCCCTGATGGCTGCACGTGTACTCGTTAGTATGTGCTTTCAGTTGCTAAAGTTTGAGGCATGTTAAGCTACATTTTAGGCAATATTTTATGAATATTCTGTTAAAGTAATTGAATTTGCTTTAAATACTGAATTTATTATACAGCGTGTTCAGAATAAAGCGCTAAAACTTTTAGCGTTCGTTAAACTGAAAAAGCAGTTATTACTTCTACACATGATTAAAAAAGTATTATGTTAATTACATTTGTGTATGTTTGTAGTAAACACGTTATTGTACAAAACCAAAACATTAATTAATATAAAAAAAGGTGAACGAATTCCTTTAAGGGTTCTCTTCCAGCTAACCCTTGAGAGATTGAGAAAACAGAAAGGTTGTTGTTCATCCAGTAAACAAGTGTATACATTTATTCAGGAGACCAAAAAAAGGTTTTCAATAAAACATATAAAAATAAAATGATCCATTCAAATAACAAAGTATTATAAATAGTTATAGAGATAAATAAATAAATGAATAGATTTATATAGCGTATTGTAAACTTATGTTATGTCTATATATGTTCGTCTCTTTTATAAATCAGAATGAGATTTTTTAACTAAACACAAATTCTTTACATCAAAGGTTTTAAATTGTTTACAAAGCAACCTGTATAGCGACACGAGTTAATCTGATTACTAAGTAATTAATAAAATTATAATTTTTATAACAAAAGAAGCCCGTTCACTTATTATGTAGGTATTATGTTATATATCCTCGTAAGTCCTTTGTTTTATTAATATCGTTAGTCCTAACTACCAAACATACTATACCAACTCCATACTAGGAAATCTAATTTTCCGTATTTTGTTTCTTTCTTGTTTTTTTACCTTATTATGAGATTTTTTTCTGTATATTTAGCGTCTGTAAATGAATACCTTATTCCCTTCGTGGTTTTACCTGGGGCATGTTTTATAAAGCTACAAATTACAATTTATAGGTTACAAGTTTCCATTTGACACAACCTCGACCAATGACCAGCCAATAGAGCAGTGTTGCCAATTTAGACCTGCAAAATTGTAACTTGTAGCTTTATAAAACGTGCCCCTGATGGTTCCAACGAAGGACCAGCATTGACTTTAATGCCAGCATTATGCTGAATTGTGACTATTTCGTGGCTACAACCTTGTACGTTTTAATCTATCCTTTGGTATGTCACACATAAATATTTTTTCTCCTCTCCTGTTGTAAAATCAGCCCGCGAAGTACTGAGTTCCAGGTCCAGGCAAAATTAAAAAAAAACAAAGTTATTATTTACCAACGGCAGCGGCCGCGAAAAATGTATGAAATTTCATTACGCACCTGGTGTTTTACTTTTTAAAACCATGTTTGGACTAGGATAAATAACTCCAGACAGCCAAAGACACGTGCAATCAAAATTCTCCCTTGTATATTTTACTTTTTAAACGTCATAGACTAAACAAGTTAAATATTTCAAATAGCGTTTACAGCGTATTTAAAAGTGTATCAAATAGTTTGACGTTCGTAAACCAAATAAATTGCCGAAATAATATAAACGCGTAATAAATATTATAATTAATACTATATTTTATTCAAATTGAATTTATTACGTTTAAATGTGTGATCTTATTTAATTAATGCTTCATTTCAGTGTCATACTAAATCGTACGTTTCTTTTCTTTTTTTCAAGGAAATGTTGGGGCTGTGTTTAATATTATTAACAATTGTGTTAAATTTCCTCACATTGTGGGAGAAAAGAATTATACAAGCCTCGACTGCGTCTCGGCCACGCTAACTCTACTCGTCCCGCAACGGCCTATTTCCCGGTCTGTGCAGTAATGTACTATTCTTTATTAAAAACGAAATTTTAAAAAATATTTTTACAATTGCGAATAGTCAGGTTAAACGCGAGAACTTACGAAGATATACCAAACCTAAGATTCTTAATGCAAAAGTATTTACATGTAGGTATATTTGTTTTCCTTTTTCTACTTTGAAAAAAGTTAGTAGTACTCTTGAAAATTTTAAATACAGGCTGCTCTTTTACCCTTCAGCTTAGTTCTACATACTCCTGTATATCTCAAAATTATTAAGCTCGGAAACCTCTACCAAGAATATTTTACATTCATAAATTCCCGGAAGTGAATGAATACGTTTATTACAGAGTTTCCGCTCCCGACACTGCTAGAATACTAAGTGCTAGTGTATCTATAACGTAGCACTTGTTTAAGTGATAGAGCTAACCTTAAAAATAGTAGTTTCGCTTCGTTTACTCTTAAATTGATAATAAATAAATAGGGTCTATATTGACTGACATAATTATTTTTAGTCATAATGTGCTTTAGGTCATAATCATCGCAAGTCATAACGTGTTTTTTAAAGAAACTGGTACTTTATCAGGATTTTTATAAATCAAACCTAACCTAACCTAGCCTTGTCTACACGTTAGATATTTCAGAACTTTTGAAAAGTTTACAGTTACAGCGATATAAAAAATTATGACTTAAACGTATGTAAAATTATGTAATGGGCTTAAACTTTATCTGCCTTCGCTTAGGTTAGGGCCCTTGCGGGACGTTCAATTCTGGTCCACTAATACGTTGTTCCGGTACTAAGATAAGTATGATGGTGAGGATGATGATTGGGGACGCCCGGCCGGATCAGGTGGGCGGCCCCCTTGGTTGAGCCGTAGGTTACTGGTCCGGCGACGCTCCCATCCAACATGGATCCCATCTTCTTGTTTTCCTACAGAACAAAAGTGCGTCCCGTAGGTTTACGCTTTTGAGTGCTTCGTTAGAGAACGCGTCCTCCCCGAATGTATGTAAGTAACTAAGAGCTAAGGTAAGTAAGTCATTTTGACAAACTAAGTTAAACAAAATAGCACTTTTGTGATGAACAAGTAAGTGTAGAAATTTTGTCACCAAATCATTTAACAATTTACTGCTATTTTTGAAAACATTTTAGAGTGAGTTCTAAATAAATATCAAGTGACGATCTCACACAAATTGATCTAGTCCCAAACTAAGCTCTAGGCTTGTACTATGGGTACTAGACAACGATATAAATACGTATATAGTAAAATAAATACTTAAATACTTAGAAAATATCCAAGACTCAGAAACAAATACTAGTGGTCATCACACAAATATCTACCCTTACCGGCATTTGAACCCAGGACTGCTAGCTTCGTAGGCAGGGCCACTACGAACTAGGCCAGCGCGTCGTCAAATAGCATTGAAGTTATTAATAGTAACCAATGATAGAAGTTTTTTTATACAGGTTGTGTGCAAATTTGGTGACAGTAAAAAAAAATTATTCCAGATTAAAGTAATTTGTGTGTTACGTCTTTTATTTTATTTATTTATCCATGAAAATTGAAATGAAAAGTAAATACTTTATTTTTAATTGTCTATTTGTATTGTTAACCTTTAGCGCTAGTTACAATTGAAACTTGTTTAACACTTTCATTTAAGGTATATAGGATGTTTTAAAGTTGAACCTTAACGTCTAATACTAAGTTACGTCCAAAATACGTCCAATATTTTAATTTAATGTACCTATGTATAGTATCAATATATAACAAAATGTACGTTACCAAAACATTTAAATATTTAATACTTGAATTCATTAACCTCAGAAAATTCGACTCCATTTCCTACATGTTCCAAGGATTCTGGCCTTGAACGTGATTAATTAGTCTTCTTAGAACAATACCGCCTTTGCCGGAAAGAAAAAAAAAGTAATTGAAAAGTTTTTAAAGTCGATTGTTGGATTTTTCTAAAAGATGTAGTAGTCCTAGTATTTTTAAAGTTTCTAAAAAAAATACTTAGTTTGTTACTCGCACAATGTAACAATGGGATCATTCGTGTAGAAGTTATGATAAAATAAAAAAAAAACAACACATATTCATACATATCTTGTAAAAAATACAATTTATATTCGGCACTCCTTTAAAAAAATACAAAATCATTAATTATTTTATTTGCAATATATACAAGATATTCGTAAATTTACCAAGAGTAAGGCTCAAACATTGACACAGAAAAACGGTATACACACATTATTTAATTACCTACTACAGTAAAGGTTACTTTTGCGTAGTATTTAATAAGACGAAAAGGCATGGTTAAGATGGACAACTTATTGAATTAATTGTTATAATGAGTCATATAAAAACCGGCCAAGTATGAGTCGGACTCGCGCACGAAGGGTTCCGTACCATTATATTTAATAAAATCATGTTTGTTGTATGGGAGCCCCCCTTCAATATTTATTTTATTTTAATTTAATTATTTTTAAAGTAAACATACTACTAAATATTCTGGGAATATTTCAAGCGTCTACCTGTTGCCGTTATTAATATCGAGCAAAACACGGCAAAAAAATCACGTTTGTTGTATGCCCCCCTTAAATATGAATTTTATTCTATTTTTAGTATTTTTTGTTATAGCGGCAACAAAAGTACATGTTCTGTGAACATTTCAACTGTCTAGCTATCACGGCTCATGAGATACAGCCTGGTAACAGACAGACGGACAGACGGACAGACAGACGACAGCGGAGTCTTAGTAATAGGGTCCCGTTTTTACCCTTTTGGGTACGGAACCCTAAAAAGGTTCGCAAAGAGAAACCATTTTAGCAAAAAACCTAATTTGGGAACAACCATATCAAACACATAACAATGCCTTTTAATTTTCAATATAGGCTAATCAAACCGCACTTCAATACCATTGTCACGCCGAAAAAAAATATCACCCTTTTTATAAGCACCGCAAATCATTGCCTAGATTATTGGCTCCAAATTGTAGAGATACAGGGGGTTGCGGGCACTGAATGAGATTGTTAATTAATAACCTAGTCCAGCGAAGCGCTGCGTGGAACAATGCCCCATCCATCACGGCTTGTTTACCGGCGGAAGGGACGATACAAAATAATAAAAAAAGGGTCAAGCGCGAGCGGGGTCGCAGTAAAGGTTCTTTGCAAATTAGTTGAAAGCGTACGATGTTTAATTTCAAAATGGATTAAAAAACAAAAAACCGCCTTCAAAAATGCAAAAAATAACTTCTTTAAAATTGTAGGCACCTAATAGGTTAGTCCAACTGCTGTCGGCTTTTTGTTGAAAATGTTGTGGTCGCCGACTTCAGTTGGACTAACCTATTAGGTGCCTACAATTTTAAAGAAGTTATTTTTTGCATTTTTGAAGGCGGTTTTTTGTTTTTTAAAACATTTATTTTATTTTATACTTTTTAGTGATCATAATACGCTGTTACGTTGTCCCACTTCTTAGTTGAAATGAAACTTTAAGTTATTTCAAGCGCGCCGCAAGCAACGCCGCGGGAAAGTCATAGTCATATTTCAATAACCTCCTTTTTTGAAGTCGGTTAACAAGTAAATATTCTTCGTTGTAGTCGCTCAACTATCTTAATCGAGATATCTTATCGCCACCCTTGAAATCGGTACCGTTAAGGAGTTCCGGTGGCCATCTGTGGTCTTCATCATCAGTTCCACTTCACCAAATGATACTTTCTGAATGCAAATGCTGAACTTGTTACTAAAAATACTAAATCGCTATATGTTTGCCTACAATATTTGAGGATTTCCCTCAATTCCTCACGGATCCTCTCATCAGATTCAGATTTGGTGACAATGGGACCACCTCGAAAGTATATTCTATCAAACCAAAAAAAAAAATTTGAAATCGGTCGACAATTGACGGAGTAATCGGTGAACATACATAAAAAAAAAAAACATACAGTGGAACGTATAACCTCCTCCTTTTTTGAAGTCGGTTAAAAAGTCCTAGGGTGATGGAACCAGTAGTCAAGGCACCAATAATGGACACTTGATTCTTATTTTACAGAAGACTTCATTTGTTAAGGGTTATTCATTTGTTTTTCAACAATCAATTTTGGCCCGTATGAAATTTGAATTAAGACTGAAGTGGTTACTGGTGCCTGTCTCGTACCTATTCGCTTTATAGTTGACTAGAAATAATTTATTTAAGGGATACGTTTTGTTGTACTTGTTTTTCATAAGCATTTCATGGATCAAATAGTGTAAGTTTTTATAAAACAAAAATTAAATAACGCCAATAAAACATAAAATTTAGTTATTTAATAAAAGAACCTTCGCTAAAATACCCTTAAAATTATGTACGACCAAAAAATGTATGCAGAAAAAGTATTTTTATTTATTTATCTATTTGGATTTCGGACTTTCCTATTGTTATCCAGATAAGAAACACACTGTATATATAACTATGCCCACAAAATCACAGCAACGAAAAAGCTACCGAAAGGCTTTCTACAGTAAGGCGTGGATCCCTAAAACCCGGAAAAGGCGTCTATAGGGTGTTCAGAGAACGGCTTCTTCTAGGATTGCCCTTTATTTATGTCCCTGACGCGATGTCATGTTGTTTGCCTTAAGAGCCCTATTCACAGGTTGAAGGTTATATATAGGGGGAGTGTTCAAAGCCTTTTTAAATTGCCAAGTCTCGTAGATTTTTTTGCTAAAGTATTTTTTGTATGCTCGAGTAAACAGAATTTTCTTTTCGGGTGTTACATACGAATCTTCGCTTTATCTACGATGTATGTTAATGTTATTGCTATAGTTTTAAGGAAAGAGGCAGAGAAAACTGTTTGGGTAGGCAACTTAGACTCTTGCTTTTTGCATACAAATATTGCAATCGCTGAAAACTTTATAAGAGCTTGATAAATCTTACCATTGGACAAAAGCTTTACTCCCATTCTTTCATATATTTTTGTTTCGGCTAGTCAGTTACCTGACTTAACTCCCGACGGTAGAATAGGGGTGTTATAAATTTACCGCGTGTATCTGTGTTTTTGTCTGTGGCATCGTAACTCCCAAACGAGTCGACCAATTTCGACGCGGTTTTTATTCAAAGAAAGCTAGCTTAATTAGAATTAGTTAAAGTTTAATGGAAATCGGTTCTGCCGTTTAAGAGATATCAGCTCTGAAAGTTGACGTCGCTGTTGTATAGAGTGATTTAATCTATTTAATAGGTATGATTGAAAGCGTCATATAAAAAATAGTTTTACGTATGTACCGTATGATACCATGAATTTTTATCCATTTGTTTGACAATATATTGAAATAGTGCTGTTGCCCGCGACTTCATCCGCGTAGAAGTCGTGTATAGCTATTGCCTCGGGAACTTTCAATTTTTCCGGGATAAAAAGTTGATTATGTGCTATTCCAGATAATCTATCTCTGTGCCAAATTTCACCTGGATCCGTTCAGCCGTACTGGCTTGATTGCGTAACAAACATCCAAACTTTCGCATTTATATTATTAGTAAGACTATAAAAGCTTACAAAGTGTTGCTTACAATTTGACATAAATATCGAGCAACATCTAAAAAGCAGGTATAAATTAAGATAAAATCATTGTGCAGCGTAGTTAATGTTTCATTTGGCATTTATCCAGGCACCAGGGGATATGATATATTATTTATGTAATGTTTAACGCAACTGTTCGGTTTGAATACTATCAAATCCGATTATTAACGAGGTAGCGATAAGCAGGAAAGGTCACAAACAGCATGATTTACGAACAAATAACTGAATTGTAATAAACACGTTGACAGGTTATTAAAGGCATTATGTGTTTAATTTTAGTGTCATAACAATGCCATTTGGTTTACGGTTTACGGTTTAAACTATTTATACTATGAGTACAATAAACAAGCAAGAGTAGGTAAATGGGAATGCTGGAAGGGGACGGCTATGGGGAACGTTCCACGATCACATCGGGGACTTATTAAGAAAGGGCCAGGTCAGGAGACTCAGGAGGACCGTAAACCGACGCACGTGTATGAAGAGACTTATGAGTGTGGGGGAAGCGAGGGAAGTTTGTTTGATCGTAGGAAGTGGAAGGAAGTGGTCTCTGCGAACCGTTACGGAAAAGAGGCGTGATTGTATGTATGTATGTACAACTAGCTTTCGCTCGCAACTCCGTCCGCGTAGAAGTCGTTTATCGCTGCTCCCTCGGGAACTGTCCAATTTTCCGGAATAAAACTATCCTATGACCTATTCCAGGACCTAACCAATGTGTGTGCCAAGTTTCATCTCGATTCGTTCAGTGGTTGAAGCGTGAAAGACGGACAAACATACACACTTTCACATTTATAATATTAGTATGGATATGGATATGGATAAACAGTTCACACAAACAACTATAGTTGTAAAAAGAACAAATAATAGCTCAAAAAATTACCTAGTTCCAAACTCAACATCCAAGACCCCTTACCAGAATTCATATCCAGGACCGCTAGCTTCGTAGGCACGCTCATACCAACCAGACTAACTGCGTCTTACAAACATCATTTACATTTAAAATGGATATAAAACCCCACCTTAAATCTACTGACTCCGCAACAGGACACCGCACTCTAATAAGGGTAATATAAACACCCTTTATAGTCCCACTTTCGTCCTTGTCTACCATAATTACCAAGACACAACTTTCTGCAAACCCTTTGCAGCCGGCACTTGGCCGTTTCATATTTCCCCCGATTTTCCCCCATTAGGGCACGGAAGTGGGGGACGAAAGGAACATTACTTTGCAGCGAGTAAATGTACCGAATTAGGTATTCGCGATTTGCAAAGGTTTGCAAAGATTTGGATGTTGTTATGCACGTAACTGTTTTCTTCTCTCTATAGTATAAATCACTAAAACCGTATTTTGATGTCAGGGTGACAATCTCACATGAATTGAATATCTAGTCCAAAACTAAGCTTTAGAATTGGTACTTGAAAACGATAATCATACTTACAAAGATAAAAAATTAAACTTACATACATATGAAACCTCCAAGACTGAGAGACTAACTCTGGTTCTCTGAGACTGAGTAAAGTATTATGTTAACTCTAATAAAAAAAGTGATTTCATCCAATTTGTATATTAACTACTTTTTTTCCGCTGTCGAAACGACATAAATGAATACTCGGAAAATTTTAAACGTCTTTATATTATTACATACACAAACTCACGCCTTTATTCCCAGTTTGGGGTAGGCAGAGCTACAGAATTGCCAACAACTCTAAAAGCTTGTTGATAATTCTGTTACCACATTTAAACCACATTTATATTATTAAATTGAATAAAAAGTCAATTGCGTGCTAGTTACGTGCGTGTTAGTTTTATTTCCTATTTTTCTTACATAAATAAAATATAATGTAGATAGTCATCTAGACTTCAGAAATAAATCTTTTTATCTCCATATATGTCTCAGACCGGAACTTAGCTGTTTAACATCGCAATTTGGCTGTATACCAGCCACACTAAAGCTGATTTACCGATGTTGACTGCGTTGCAAGTCCCATACTCTGAACGTTCTCTCTATAAAACCTTCAGTCTTATTGTAATCATTAGAGAGCCATTACAAGTTTAATATGGATAATTGTTGACAGGAACTATCACAAAGACGCGTAATAAATAGGATCTATTATGTTTGAGCTGTATAAATCTCTTATAATTAGAATAAAATATTTTTCTTTACATATAGTTTGTTGCAAGAAATATTTATTGAATTTAATTATCTATAAGATTGCATTGCGTTAAGTAAGTAAGTAATAAGATAACTGTAAGACCAATGTCAAACTGCGTAACCTTAGTTCTTATCAATGTAAGAAAGTGTTAGATAAGTTTCTAAATTCGCTTAGCTATACAGACGCAGAAAAACTCCTGAAATGAATGGCATAAAACACACACACACGCATACGCACACGCACACGCACACGCACACACGAACACGCACAAGCACACGCACGCACACACAAACACACACACACACACACACAGATGCACACACGCATAAGAATACACCCACACCTACTTAACATACAAACTTACATACATACAAATTATAATCATAACCCTGGTGTGTAAAATGAAAAACTCATCTATACTTTTTGCATATACTACTTGTTTACGCTTAAGTTACATTCAGTTGTACTTAGTAACCGGCTAACCGGTATAGTTATTTGTTCTTCTTACCCTCAACTTGTCAGATTTATTACTTTTATTTGTTAGTTTTATAATGTCTAGTTTAGACTTCATCAATAAGTTATTCTGCAACACAGGATCACATATATGTACTTATAGGAGTTCAAGAGAATCATTAAGTAAATAACAATAGGATAATGAGATATGGATCTTACTCCACCGTGATACAGTTTATACTAGTACGGGGAGTAAGGAACATTATTACAGTCATGTTTTTAAGATAACACACAATGATTAGTAGTTATAAGCTAATATGTTATACATGTTCCAGTATACTGTTGTTGTGTTTTGCTAAATAAAATTATTATTATAGATATTTATTTAATTTTCTGTACATTAGGTTTTTTATAACAAATATTCAAACATAAAAGTAAAATAACAATACTAATACAAAAAAATTGACATTATAAAAAACCTAACCTACGAGTGCCGCCGGCAGCGGGGCAGGGCTCAAGCTACCGGTGGTTAGGGCTGCAGAGAGAGGAACCTCCTCACAATACGTGCCGTGTCGAGGAGTACTGCCTTCTGTATCTGGCCCTTGATCCAGCCATCTAGCGAGAGTCTCTTGAGGTGTTGGTCGAGACTCTTCGCTATAAGACCGTTTGCCGAAACAACTATCGGGACAATGATAGTCGAGTCAACATCCCACATGGCGGTCACCTCGTGAGCCAAGTCAAGGTACTTGCTGAGTTTGTCCTTCTCGGCCTTCACAAGGTTCTCGTCATGCGGGATGGTGATGTCGACGAGCACTACCCGGCGTTGAGATCGATCTGTCAACACGATATCAGGCTTATTGGCAACAATAGTCCTGTCCGTGATGACAGATCGATCCCAATAGAGCGTAGCACGACCATTTTCGAGAACTGGCGCCGGTGCGTACTTATATTATAGTACGGCACTTCAGACTCAACAAGACCATATTGAAGAGCAAGTTGCTGATGGATGATCCTGGCTACGAGGTTATGTCTGTGCAAGTACTCGCCGTTGGCCAAATGCGAACAACCGGAAATTATATGTCTGAGGGACTCGCCGGGGCAACGGCATGCTCGACAAATGTCAACCGTGCCATCCCTCAGAATATATTTCCGGTAATTGTTCGTCATTACATATGACCTCGTCAGCAATTGCACAGACAAAACCTTCGGTTTCCCCAAAGAGGTCACCAAATCGTAATCAGTTCACAGACGCTAAAAAGTCTACGTCGGGCCTTGTTAGGGCCCGGTAGAAGCGTCCGTGTAGCTCCTTGCTCTTCCATACGTTCTTGCGGTCTTCAGTGCTCAACACCGTTGGTATGCGCCAGTTCTCGTTTGCCAAGGAAAGAGGCGTGAGGCTCTTGTCTACTGCAACCACATCACGATGCATCCCACACTCATTGCTAAGGAAATAATCCCTGAGATTGCACACCTCGCGGTTGCGGAGATTCTTAGCATTTAACATGCCTCGACCACCACATTTCCTGGGGATGTACAATCTCATAACAGATGAGCGTGGGTGCAACATGCGATGTGATTTAAGCAGTAGACGGACCCTCCTATCCAGGGCGTCCAGCTCAGTCTGAGTCCACCTTAGTATGCCAAAGGAATATGTGAGCAGCGGCATCACCCAGCCATTGAAGGCGCGCACCTTATTGCCACCCGACAAAAGACTATTAAGAACTTTTGTCAAGCGGCAGAAGAAGCGCTCCTTCACTGACTGCTTGACATCGCCGTCCACAATACCCAAAGACTGTGACATACCAAGATATTTGTAGGTTTCAACTTCGGAGAGGGATCTGAGAGTCATTGTCTCAGAAAGCTGCAAATTCGACGAATTTACAACTTTCCCTCGTTGAACATGCATGACCGCACACTTATCTACACCGAATTCCATCTTGATCGCGTTACTGAACTCTTGTGTGATTTTCAATAATGCGATAAGATCTTGGCGCTTCGATGCAAACAGTTTGAGGTCATCCATGAACAATAAGTGAGAAATGACTTCAGCTTCTCTACGAAGTCGATAGCCAAGCCCAGAATCCGACAGCATAGAGCTGAGGGGATTCAAGGCTAAAATTATTATTATTATTATCATTATAATAAACACCATAATATCTAACAAATAAATCTATCTATTTATCTTACCAATTGCACTAGTCATATCCATATTTGCTTTTAAGTACAATGCCATGCCCTTACAGGGTTGTACCCTTCACCTTATATTTAATTGCAATAAATTAATATATGAATAAGTTAAATGTTAAGAACTCAAAACAAAATACGAAAGCAACAAAGTTTAATAATAAAGTGTATATAATTTTATTGCCCAGAGATTCTACTCTAAACAAAACATTAAGAAGTTGAAAGTCAATTTGAATTGATATGTGAACATCCTGTATCTGTATTGTTTTCTTTTAACAAATTTACAAACGTTCCATTTTCTTCCATTAACAAGAAAACAAAACTGGGACGAAACAAATGACAGTTCGACAGACAGCTAATGATACGTGAAGCCGTGATTTGGTTCTCTTTGAAGGAATTACGTTAAGAACTCGTGAATTTTGGAAGATACATATTTACATACATACATACATAATTTCACGCCTTCGTTCCCAGAATGGGGTAGGCAGAGCTACAGAATTACAAACATCTCTAAAAACTTGTTGATAATTCTATAACCACAATTTGCGCAATTAGGCTAAGATGAGATGAGATACATATTTAATAAATAAATAAATGTCACGGGACAATCTCACACAAATTGACCTAGTCCCAAACTAAGCTCTAGGCTTTTACTATGGTTACTATACAACAATATACATACTTATATAGAGAAATACATACTTGAATATCATAGAAAGCATCCAAGACTCAGGAACAAATATTCGCGCTCTTCACACAAATATTTGCCCGTACCGGGATTTGAGCCCGGGACCGCTAGCTTCGAAGGCAGGGTCACTATCCACTAAACTAACATGTCATCCTGATGAATAATATGTGTTTTCGTGTAACAGTACTACACTATATTATACACTACAGCACTAATTATTTATTAAGCACTAAGCCACGCCCAAGCGGCTAATTGTTTGTTACATGGATCAGCTTTTAATGAAGCTGTGAAATAATCAAACACCGGATTGACTGGGCAAAATTGTACCAGTGCTAGTGATTAATTAAATATCGACTAAGTTTTATCGACTCGTTAAAAGCAATTTTCAATCGTCATAATTAATGGTGAAGTTTAGATATCTTTTAATAATTTGTAACCCTCTTTTATTTATACTTATCGCAACTATTCCGTAGTCAAAGAAGATTTTTTCAAGATTGTACTTTACCACTTGATCGGCGAGTCTAATTTGTATATTCATGCCAAATAACTGCAAAAAGCTGCGACGGACGGACATGACGAAACTAATACAATTGCTAAAATAAAATCTTGAAATAGAAATTTTTGTTTCACGACAGAATATTTGCAATAAGTATAAATAAAAGAGATTTACAAATTATTCAAAGATATCTAAACTTGACCATTAATTATGACGATTGAAAATTGCTTTTAACGAGTCGATAAAACTTAGTCGTTGTTTAATTAATCACTAGCACAGGTACAATTTTGCCCCGTCAATCCGGTGTTTGGAAAGAATAGTAGTTTATGTGACTGTACATAATGAAGGGCATTAAACACGAGTGTTTTAATGCCTAATTATGTACAGTTACATACACTACTTTATCTACCCAAATATCATAAGCCTCCATGATTCATTCAGGAGCCGCATATTAACCGGTAATGGCAGTAATGAAAAGATTAAAAAGTTTCCTGGCAGCTGTCATAGTTATTTTTAATTCAGAGACAAACTAGAGTCGGCTCCAACTATCATATCGTTCGATATCTCACTTACGTGCGACATTTGTCAAATTTGCAAATTGACAATTCATTTCGAACTAAACGTCATCTCGACTGATATTAGAATAGAGCTCAAATCAAATTTCTTTGTTTTTCAGAGATGTTCGAAATTTGAATGAAATAATATTATCGAAATCGATGTTATTATTTAGCAATAATAACATTTTAACAGATAAGAAATTTGTTCTAACAAAACAGTTTATTTTTATGGTGGTCATAATGTGCGGGTCTGGAACACATCATGGAGGGTTTATGATATTTGGATAGATAAAGCCATGAATATTCTCTCCTACTGCGTTTTAAAAACTGCTCGGCAGTTATCACCCCTTAGCTCAAAATTTAATAGTTATGTCAGACGTAGTAATTGCACGGCTCAGCGGAACAACCTATTTAAATGAAAATTGGACTCGCGCACTCGAGAGCGGCTTTTGTTTTTCTATTTTTATTCATCCTTTTAAACGCGGAAGAAAAATAACAGAACTTTACAGGAATTTTGATTAAACATTTTATTTAAAAATGTGTAGTCGACTTTTGCAAATTAGAATACGAAAACTATACATTTAAAACTTTGTCGTGACTTAGTGATAGACAATGGACAGCCTTCACCTTTAAACTTGGGAGCTTCAATCGAAATATGCAAGGAAAATTTCTAGGGTATCCTATGCACTATAAAATATTTTTTCCAAAATCCGCCCTAACTGGACGAAACGGGTGAATATTCGTGTGATCGGCGCATATAATTTGTTCCCGTTCCTGTGTCGTGGATGTTAAGGTGTTTTACATTTATATAATTATTTATTTGTCTATGGTGGGTAACTAATCTACACAATACATCGCACACTTACTCAAACAAAGAAATATCTCAAAAATAACATGTTTTGGTAACAAGCAATGTGTGTTATTTAAAAGAAAAAAAACATTTTTAAAGAAATTAATAATAAAACAATTATGTAGTGTATCTTAAAAGTTAAAGTTCAGTTGGTTCTTCATAAATTAATAACCATTGTTTTTTTTTATTATTAAAATACGGAGTTATGAAGGCGAATTTAGATGGATTATACATGGCGTTTTTGTTTAAACCAGTTTTATCATGCGACTAATGTTTATTAAACTCTGTTATTTCAGCCTAAAACGATGTTAGGCGTAAATATTTTAGACCAAACATTACTTAGGATGAACAAAAACGTTTAAGTTCATTTACGACCAATATTATTCCCTGAACATTATACAACGTGTCCCAAAACTCAACGATAAGCCGGCACCAGAGGATGGAGCTGCTTATGATTAGTCGAGAAAAAATAAAAAAGATAAAAAAGATAAAAGAAATTTATTTAGTAAGTAGGCCGCTCGGGCACTTTTACACGTCAAGATACTACCAATACCAATACCAATAAGGAAAAGATATATTTTTTTCCTTATTTTTTCTCGACTAATCATAAGCAGCTCCATCCTCTGGTGCCGGCTTATCGTTGAGTTTTGGGACACGTGGTATACTAGTCGTTTTTAAACAGCCCTTTATATTTTCATCACACTTGCTTGTAAATAGTGTCCTAACATGCTAGAAAAATCGACCGTAAATACAAAATAATACCCGCGGGCCTTTTTTTTACCATTACGCCCTGCGTGCGAAATAGCTTTTTTTTTTAATATTATACGTAGACTCAAACTATCATAATACGCCGACCCCAATTCTTGTGCCATTCGATATGAAGTTTCATTCGAGATGAAATGTCAGTTGCATACAATTTTCGACTGTCACTAGAATCGGACTCCTGACCACGTTTGACATTATCTATGGTAAGTCATAGACAATGATGTAGTCTGCCGCTAATTTATAAATACTGATTATAAACTGTGTGATTCCAAAATAATAATTAAAAGGGTGCCTTTGTGCAAATATTAAAATTTAAATATCAATAAAAACATTTCGTCATCAGAAGAAATGGATAATGCGACTCCGCCGGACATCGCCAACGCGGCTAAAGTTATTAGGGAGACTCGTAAGTTAAAAATATGATCATTTGTCTGGTTTTATTTCATTTCGTCGCAATTGTGATGAAAAACATTGTATGTTACACGGGTGGTAAAGGAAATACCAAGCTCGAGTCATTAAAGCCCTCAGCCTTCAGCTTCGGGCTTATAACAGACTCTCGTTTGTAATTATGTCTTTACCACCCTTAATACACAATGTACTATTACATAACCATTTTTTCTATTACTTTAGCGGGGGATGAACCAGAATTCAATCTAATTTATCTGATGGATCAACAGCACAGCGATCTTAAGTTGCTCCTTACGTCGAGTTTTCTATGCACATGCACTCTCTTTTGAAACCCTCCCGAGAGAGCGCAAGGCCACGGCACGTGTGTTTTTCGATCTCCGACATAATCTAGTCTGTCGACGCTGTATCTTGTAGAAGAATTTAAGGACACCCCGTATAGACAATTTGGGATTAGATTGGTCAATGTCTAAGCTCTATCGCTGTTTTATGCTTATCTTATTTTCCTGAGAAAATTGGGATAAATAAGGGATAATGTATATAAAAGCCGACTATGTACAGTCAGGGCTACGATATTTATATACACCACATACGCATAAAATATATACATACTCGTACAAAGGAAGGTAATATTAATATGGCAATTAAGTTGATTTTTGTGTATTTTTGTCAGAGTATTTATGTTTATTCTTGACTCCACAAAATCGCTTGGACGGTTTTATTTCAAATTGGTAATAAAAACATTTGAAAGTGGCTCAGCTAATGACGAATAGTGTATTACACTCAGTTGTTTAAATTAACCTTCTTTAGTTATCGTAATCTTTCTATGAAAACTAATAATTATTAAAGTCCTAAAGTGCGGTTACCCTACATTTAATACCCACCTGTCACACCTGTCACTCGAAGTTATCATCAACCTAATTTAAACATCTAGCAGGGTCGCATCAAGCCCAAAAAATTGGGATAAATATAAATTAGAATACTTTTAATTAAATTAGCGCCATGAGACTTAGGAGAGGGGTGTAGTTTAGCGAAGATGTGTGTAAAACATTGTTTTTGTATTACCTATTTGAAGTCATCAGGTAATTTAAAATACTTGTAGCAGACCTTATGACCTCATCAACTAGTTTAAATTAATCCATCAGTGCGCATAAAAACGTGTTTTTGCGTGTCTTCAATTCAAAATTTAGCCCACATTGCTTCGATATCGTAACTATACTGTCATAAAAGTGACATCATAATATCGTAGCAATTTGGGTTAAAGTAAAGTTGTCTTATGCCTAAGAGACAGCAAACGAGCACACTGGCCACGTTTCTCACGACTACATTCTCAAGACTGCAATCCTACGATTGCAATGCGTTTCGTACCCTGAGGATTAAGGTGGAAAGCCTCTGTGCTGATTTCACCGATTGTCTTATCACCGGAGCACAACAATGCGAACACTGCTGCTTGGTGTCAGGTAAAAGTAAAAGCCCTAATAGAGTGAGTTTGAAGACAGTGGTTAAGAAAATAAGAACGTATAAGTAAACAGTCACGGTAAAACAGCAACATAGGGACATAGGGTAATGGCACCATTGTTGAACACTTTAAGCTAACAGGCACCAATAATGTAAATCATCATCATCATCATCATGTCAGCCGAAAGACGTCCACTGCTGGACATAGGCCTCCCCCAAGGCTCTCCACTCAGACCGGTCTTGTGCTTTAATAATGGATAGTTGACTCTTAATTCAAAGATCATAAGGCCACAAATTCACTGTAGCTAAACAAATGAATAACCCTTGTCTTCTGTAATAGAGGTATAACGATCAAGTGTGCATCATTGGCCATAGGTCCATTATTGGCTCCATCCCCCTATGTCAAACATGTGGAAAGAAACCGAAAGTCACGTTCGGATCGTATTTCAGACATTGGACCGATAGAACATGCCCGGATCTTCCGAATTGATGTTTCCTCCAGATCAGAGATGGGCAAAATTTATTCGAATGACGAATAACGAATAAGAATAACCAAATTATTCGCGAATAACGAATGAAATTCTTGAATGATTATTCTTATTCGAATAAATTATTCGTCGAATAATTTATTTGCGAATAATTTATTCGTGAATAATTTATTGGTTGAATGAATTGCCACGAATAATTATTATGTACTTACTGGAATACCTGCTCCATTTTTCTCTAATAAATTAATAAATTATTCGTTATTCGAAAAGTAGTCGAATGATTCATTCGTGGATAATATATTCACGTGAATAATTATTCGAATAATGCCCATCTCTACTCCAGATGTTACAATTACAGTGAATGATGCGGCAAATACTAAACAATAACAATAGCGATAGTGTGTTCTTTACCCTAAAACGGAGCAACAGATCGTTGTGATTCTTTAAATTGAATTTGGTTCAAAATGAGGGCGCTGAGGCACTAGCCAAGTTGCAAACGCTCCTAAAAATTTCCTTTTATATCACTCATAGTTAATGGTTGGCGTCCGGTAGCATTTTATGTCACTTTAACGTCAAGCGTAATGACTAATATGGATAAGACTGTGTAGTTAAAAATAAAACCTTACTAATTAAGGTTTTATTTGTGACGTTATCTATGAAAAGGGACCGTATTGTCGATGGCGCTTCCGCCATTATTAAAGATGCTCCGATATAAATACAACGTCGCGTGACGCAGTGCGGCGTAAGCGCCATCGACAATAAGGTCCCTTTACATAGATTATGCCACATTTTATATTGTTAAAAACTCACTGAATTCAATTTTTTATAGTAAATTATCGTATTTTTTATGTTTGATAATGTCAATTGATTCGTTTTAACATTGAGGATCCATTTATATAAAGAAAATTTCTTTTCTATATTAACAGATGTGCGTAATTCTAAACCGATATTTCATGTTAAAACCTCGATTATAAAACTGCATAATTTTTTAAATGTATAAATTGTGCACGAAATTTAAATAGAATCATATCCATGTTATACTTTCGTCGAAAAATTGCTACCGGTCACCGATCTTTACTCATAATTAATGGGACGACATTCTCGTGCATTGCGATAAACCACGTTGTTAACAGTCATCCCATACATTTTGCGTGATAGAAAAGAAAAACGTTAGGAGCGCTTGCATCTTGGCTAGGGCTCTGTTCGAAGTGAATTGGCAACATGATCCACATTTCCACTTCATGACGACGCGCTAGAGCCTAGTTGGTAGTGATCCGGCCTCCGAAACTAGCGGTCCCGAGTTCGATTCGTGAATATTTGTGTGATGAGCGTTTAGGAACAAATACTCGCACTCATCAACCAAAGTGTGGCTAAGTCTTCGATGTTTTCTATGTACGAGTATTTAAGTATGTATTTCTCTATATTTGAAAGGCCGGCAACGCACCTGCTACTTCTCTGGTGCTGCAGGTGTCTATGGGTGACGGTAATCGCTTACCATCAGGCGATCCGTCTGCTCGTTTGCCTCCTATACCATAAAAAAAAAAAAACGTTTATCATTGTCTAGTGCCCATATTTAGTACAAAAATAGAGCTTAGTTTGGGACTAGGTCAATTTATGTGAGATTTTCCCCTGATATTTATTTATTTATTGACATGAAGTTTTTCGTTGTTGATATATTTTCTGATGTTTCTAAGAAAAAATATAATAAAATGTAAAAAAAAAATGGACAGTTCCCGAGGAAGTAGTGATAAACTACTTCTACGCGGATGGAGTCACGTTCAAAAGCTACATTAACATAATAGGTACAATTTATCAAAACTACAGTTGTCTCTCTCGCGCTAGAATATAATAGATTTAGGAACAGGGCGACAGTAATAGATCCGTTAAACCCAATGTATTGCCACCCGCTTTGCTCTTAAAGAACTCTCTCACTATACAATTGCTAACCATTGAAATAAATATACCCGATGAGTCGGCTCCCTACGCGGGACGCATGAACTTAAGTCGATCTGTTACTCTCGGATTAGTCTCGACGGTTATTGATTGGGATGTAGGGACCACGGGCCAACTTGTAGGGAACGGAACTTAGGAAAATATAATTACCGGTGCCCTGCGACCTAAATGTTGTTAAAGTTATTTTTCTGGCTTGTTGTATGTTATAGGGGGTGTTCACATTGTGCAACTGTTTAAAATACAGTGTAGTAAAATTGTAACGCTTTAAAAATGAGTAGACTATAATGGAAATCATTTATTTAACGCTTTAACAACACAACCTAAAAACAAATCTGGTGTTTTTTTTTATCGCCATCGACAGACAAACAGGCAGATGGCAACTCGATCCTCCTCATGGGTAGTGGTCACCGCCGCCTGTGGTAATTTGCAACGCCGGAGACGTCACCAATGCGTCACAATTAGTTGTGCGTTTCTTAAAAATTATCTAATGCGTTATTTCTTTAATGGGTTTTAAATAATACAAAAACAATAATACATTGTTGTATAATAGTCCAGTGCATAGAAAGCATATACGCGTTTTTTAAGTATGCGAGCTTCGAATAAAATAAAAATTTGACACCTGGAAAAGATGAACGATTCTCTTAATCAACTCGTGTTCGTCAGGCAAGTTAAGTGGTTTTGTCAGAGTATTATAAACATCTTAGTATGTATATAATTTAATTTATCCCAGGTTTTGTTGACAAGCAGCTCGTCCAAAGTGGCAAGTCCCGAACGTTGACTAACGTGTCTACGAGCCAGAGGGGCAACAATACTTTGCCGGTTAACCCGTGGCGCGTCCTGTGGACATACCTACGGTGGGTCTACGAATATTTGAATTTGGAACTCAGACTGGGTCAAAGTAAGATTTATATTGTAATACATAATTATGTATATGACATGAAGTTCCACGAGTTAATTTCGTCGTCGAATTATTAAGCAATTTATTTCAGAATAACAGCCCTGGACAAAGCGAATGCGTTAAATAAAAACTCACTAATTAATTTACAGAAGTTAAATTATTGTTAAATTAAATCCTGAGGTGGCATAATTGTATTTGAACAACCTTTATAAACTAACAAGAACAATTAGTTCCAAAAGCGCTTAATTTAATATTGTTTAACTGCGAATAACTAAATTAATGACTACTCCAGTATTTATTCGCCTTATGAACACAGAACAATCGCAAACTATTTATTCAAACAGCAATTAAGTAATTAAATTTGACCTTTATGAAAAGCTTCAAAAGACAAAGCTTTTATTCTCCATTCTGCGCTCTTAAAGCTAAAAAAAGTTATCCAGTGAATATTAAAAGCAGCATATTTCATAAGAACTTAAACAAGATCATTTTATAAATTATTTTCTTCTTACATCCATCTTACATGGTTGTTACTTATTATTAACAATATAATGCCATTATTCTTATAAAGAGTGATCCATCTTTGTAATGTAATTACCCGTAAAAATTTATTACATCCTGTACCTATTCCATATTGATGAAGTGGTATGGCTATTCTGCCGTCACAAAGAAAAAAGGTAGTATAATGGTTTAAACTCTACATGCATGTACAGCATTTTTGCTTTGGTCTGCAGTATTACACATCACGCTGCAGTTTGGGTTTTTTATGTCATTTTAAAGTAAAGAATGTAAACAAGCTTTCAGGAGTTCAAAACATTTTTATTTGAAATCTTGTCACTTCGAACGCAATCCAAACAGGCCGATTCTCAAAATGGCCGCCCTTATGTTGACAAATTCTGTACTGACAGCTTTCCTGTACCACGAATCACGCAACGACAGCCGTCATCGACCAACTGAAGATTTCTTGCGTACGAAAAATGAAGACACATACTAATCGCTCGCTATCGCATTACAACTCAGTAACGGTCAGTTTGTTTACATTCTTTATCTCGTCTCATTGGCCGTACTTTAGAGCACGAAATAGATCTTAATGTCTTAAATTCGCCATCCTAATTGATACATTAAACTAAGGGTTTTATTTACATAAATTATTGCAGTAAGTATGCACATTACACCTACGAGTCATTTTCTTATTTTCGTTATAAAAGGTATAAGATCCTAAACAAAAACCTCCATAAAAGACACTTTATAATTTGCAATGAATTAACTCGTCTATTTAAAAAAATCAACGCGGATGAATAAGAACAAGTATTTTTCATGGAAAAGTTTCGTCGCTTTGAAAAAACTTGGAGCGAAAGTTTAATTAAGTTGTTAATTAGCGAAGCGTCACTTGTTAACCACGCTCGTGAGTTTTAAAAGGGTACAGAACAAATTAGGTTTTAGTGTCATCGTCGGCAAGTTTTTACCACAGACTTCGCGTTTGTTCTATTAGAGGAAGCTTTAAAGTCCGGTCACGGACTTTATTTGATAAAACACTAAAGAACCTTGTCGGAAAAAACCTACGATTTATATCTTCAGCGTCACTTGACGCTATAATTATGACAGGGTTCTATGGTGGATCAGTTTTCAAAGTCCTTGATGGTACCAATAACCCTTTCAGAACTTAGCATTGAATCAAGAATGATAGTGAGTCTTATTGAATCTTTCTAATTAACACATATTATTACTAGTATTGTTTTGTTTTAAGGTTTAATTTAATTTGTTTTTTGATCGTACGGTCACGGACGTTAATTTGCTACCCATTTCAAAGAAAATCTGCTTGAAGATGTCATTGTCATTAGAGATGCCAAGTCATTTGTAATTGATAGGAAACTCAACCTTATTGCTGTAGAATGTCAGATTGACTTTGGAACTAAGGTGGGTGCTGTAAGGTGTCTAGAAGTTCTAGAAAAGTTGAAGAGTAATATAGATTAGCGTGGTATGGACAAATATCAGGGGGCCCATCTCACATCAATAATTCAATTAATTAAGTCAATTATTGACCTAGTCCCAATCTGAGCTTGTAATGAGGTGGGTGTATTGACATGTAATGAAGAGGGACGAAAAAAAACAAATAGAAGAGTGATGACTATTAATGTGAATGGATATAAAGTAAGAGGAAGACTGAGAAAGGTTTATGTATTCTGTGAAGCATGACATGTGTATGAAAGAGTTAACAGTGGATAGAGGAGAGTGGAAGAAGAAAACATGTTGTGCCGTCCCAACCTAGTGTGGAAGAGGGAGATGATGATGAATTTGCATTTGTTTTTACAGATTTACTTTTATTTAAAAAAGATTAAGAAAACATAAATGTCCTTTACAATGGCGACCTTTACTTCCAAACTTAACTGGTTCAAAGTTGAATTGCAAGATCTGACCCAATCATACATACATGCTCACGTGCTTTGTGCAACGAGAGTTGCGAGTGATAGCCCTTATTTGCTTATAAATAAGGTCGATCAAATTTGCACGAGCACTCGAGTGGATACTAACATACAAATGAAGTAAAATAAAGCTTGCAAATACTACTGTAGACGTAACGTCACAGCATAAAATTCATGATGCTGCTGTTTCCTTTCCTACCCCAACCGATTTTCATGAAACTAGCTAACACTCAAAAAAACGAGAGCCAACAAAGACAGATTTTCACTTAGTTGACACAAAATGATTACAATAGTTAAGATATTAGTTATATCAACCAAAGCTGATAGTTAACTACAGCAATTTCTTTAGTGAATCAACTAACATCATAGTTGATGTATCTAACGTCTTAGTTGATGTATCTATCGTCTTGTCAGGCTCGTATGGGACCAAGACGCTTATGCACAACAATCACAATCTTGTTACAAGCGACCAATATTTTTTTTCAGTGAAGAGTTCCCGATAAATCAGGTTTTTTATCCAAATCAGTTCAGTGGTAGCCGTGAAAGCGTAATAAACAGATTTACTTTCACATTATTCGCTATCCATACTGTTTTAATATTAGTATTGATAGCGAACAACAACTGCAACAACTTTATAACAACATTATCCAGACAACTCAAATAAACCACACAGCAAACAAGATAGCCCAACTAATGCTTCAGAGATATATTATAGCCGCAGGCTGGTAATCCAGCCGGTTACGTGAATGATAGGCAAGTGCTAGTTTACCTAGTCTAGTCTAGTATACTAGCTGTTGGCCGCGACTCCGTCTGAGAAGAACACTCGTTTATCTTAATTCCCTCGAGGACTGCCTTATTTTCCGGTATAAAAAGTGTCCTAATAACCTTTCTTGAGACTCAAGCTTGTACAAAATTTCATCGCAATCGGATGAACGGTATAGCAGCGCATAAAATACGAAGAGACAAACAGACAAACAAATATAATATCAGATTAACTATCACCCCAACTGTTCCAAGAAATAAATAAATGCAAAAGTTTGTCGTAAAGCAAGTTTGTTTTTTTATTCCTTCACGTCAAAAAGAAATAATTGATCTTTTTTTTTCATAATTGAAAATTAAAAATTTAAGTCCTTTTTTCAGATAATTACTAATGGCCTGTTGTTTGATCGGTAGTTAAACTAACGAATGGTCAAAAACGTTACTAATGGTTAAAATCTCAAGGAAATGTGTCAAATTTTCCATTCCTTTTTCGAATTTTAACAATTAGTTAGTTTAACTACTGATCAAACAACAGGGCCTTAATGTTAATATTATTCGATACTTAATACTGATATTGAAATGAAAGAGCCACTGAAATTCAAAGGAGTTCTTTCTTGAAACCTATATCCGATAAAGAATAATCACGCTTGCATAAAATAAAAAAAATAAAAAAAAACGATTTTGCGTGGAGAGATTTCATCTTTTGTCCAATTTCAATATTGAATGTACAGTTGAATATATGCCATCTTGGACCATCATTTTAATTTACCAAAGACAGGATGTCCTACGAGTTCAATCAGACTTCCATTAAGCTATTTGCTCAAATATTTATTACAAACATCCTTTAACCACATCTAGCTTATCACAACACAACAACTTGTATTTAATTCCCACGTGAAAAGCACTTAGATGACTTAATTATGTCCTGAATACCTGTGATAACTACTTCTTGGATGCGTGTACTTTATTCAAATTTCAACTTAAACTCAACGTAACAAAGCTGTTTGCAAGCGTAAACTAACTTGGCTGTGGTTTAGCTTGTGTAATGATAGTTTGGTGATGTGTAACCTAGGTCTCTTGAGCTTAGCCACATTGTAGTGAAATTTCCGTAATTTACATAACTTAGTGTACTTAGACCTACCTATTAAGTATTCTTGTATAATGTTACTAATGTAGGGGTTATTAGTACTTTACAGTGTTAGAACCTTGAGCAAGGGTATTTTGATTCCATCATCGTGCTAAAAACCTTGCCTTCAAGCAGCAGTGTTTGCACTGTGGATGAAAGACAGCCGGTGAATTATCACCATTAAGGTATTACATCTTCACCATTACCATCATAATTTGAGCCGGAATTCGTTCACTTCTGGGCATATAGGCACCAAGTTTTGCCACAAAGTTTTTATTAAAAATAAGTTTCTGTCAAAAATTTCATCTGTATCAACAAGCTGTTGTTGCTGACTGTACTCCTTTTCGTACAGTCGTCGTCTACTTGTCAAGACGATTCTAACGAGCCCTAACACGACGGGTTTATCATGTGTAATTTAGGAGTTCCTATTGCCGACGTAAGTCTCCATCATCAGACCACCACGATGATTCTATGTATTGTCATCAGAACTAAAGGGGTATGAAAAGTTTCAGCTTCACCGGAAACCAGGAAGTTGGTAAAATTTAACATGCAAGATTTGACAAGTTCATACATACATACATACATTGAAAGTTAAATAAAAGCTTGTAAAATACGAGTGAGTCCATAATATGGATATCACGCGACGACAATTGTTCGGTAAAAGAGAATTTTCTCATGTGGACTAAACAGAATTACGTGGAGTCAGGTTCACGAACTTCTGTCTACTCCTATTATATTATTTCTCAACTCTATGGTGGTTATGTCATCAAAACAGCAAACTACCTTAATATTGAAAACACCTCTCAAAACTTTTACCTCAAATAAATCCCTTCGTGACAGCTCCATGATAAATTTGTTCCCTCATTGATCGCTTTATTTTTAACCTTTCGTTTAAGAAGTCATTTAAAAAGAGCTCAGAACAAAGATTAAATCTAAGAAGGTAATTAATTAACACTCCACAAAAGAGGCAGTAAAAAACTCGCTGGTAATTAAATCGCAGTAAATCCAGTCTTGGAAACTAGGTGAATCAAACCTTAAGTAGAAGGTTTATGAGTGGATATAGTTTGCTGTGAGCTCAGTGCGGTGGAGAGGGTCTTAAGGTCTTAACCCTGAGAAGTAAAGTAAGTAGAAAGAATGGTGTAATATTTCAAGGATATGTAGGCTCGGCGATTTTCTGGACGTAGGGGAATTTTGACGCATTTGGGATTCTGAAAAAGATGAAAAATGTTTATTTATATAAACACTCGAACGTGTAGAATTAGATTCTCGCTACTCCCCTTATTTTACCCCTTTAGGGAATGAATTTAAAATTTTCTATACTAATATTAAAAGCCCTAGGCGTACTTTTTCGAATCAAGTCTGAGAAATACCGGAAAAGGGCCGGATCTTAAGTACCCGAAACCGACGTCCGTGCATGACTCAGTGTATGAATGTGGAAGAAGTGAAAGAGATCTGTCAGTATCGTAGCAGGTGGAAAGAAGTGATCTCTGCCTACCCCTCTGGGAAACAGGCGTGATTTAATGTATGTATGTATGTACTAAAAGCTGAAGAGTATGTTTGTTTGCTTGAACGCGCTAATCTCAGGAACTACAGGTCCAATTTGAAAACTTCTTTCAGTGTTAGATAGCCCATTTGTCGAGGAAGGCTATAGGCTATATCATCACGCTAAGACCAAAAGGAGCGGAGCACCAATGAAGAATGTTTCAACCTTCTACGTTAACAAAGTCGTGGGTTAAAGTTAGCGTTAGCCCAAAGTAACTATTCCACGGGGACGAAGTCGCGGGCAGAAGCTAGTACCTTATAAGTTCACGTCTAGGATATGCAAAGAATATCCCTTCCAAATTTCAAGTCCCTTGGTCCAGTGGCTTCGGCTGTGCGTTGATCGATCAGTCAACCAGTCAGTTTATATTGAGGTCATTAAAAATAAGTTCAAAAATTAATAAAATTACATCAAACATTATGATCATAAAGAATACAATTGCCTCTATTCAGGATAGTTAAAATATTATTGTGCGGAATTTGAGTATGTTTGTTAATCTAAGCTAAGAAAGAAGCTAGTAGCCTTAAATATATAAGATGGGTTTGCTTGACTTAAGTTGAGACCATAGTAGGGGGACTTTGTTGACGATGGAGCGAAGGCCAAACAGCAGCTTTCGCATTGTTGTGTTCCAGTGTGGGGATCAGACAACCGGTGAAATTACTAGCACAAAGGCAATCCATTTTAGTTATCAGGGCTGGGAACGCAATTGCGGTCTTAGAATTGCAATCTTAAGATTGTAGTCTTGAGAATGCAAATTTCTATGGGTCACAAATCGCATTTACCATCAGGTGACCTGTTTGCTAACTCTATTTCTGCTCTATTGTATTCGTTATAACCATTTCGACAACCATAACCATAACGATACCATAACCATATTGATATCACCCAAAGATTAGCTGGAAGAGATCCCTTGAAGGGATAAGTTCGCCTTTGTACATTCCTTTTCTGTGAATATTGTATTTGAATTTCTGTGTTTCGTACAATAAAGAGTTTACATACAACATACATACATACATACATACATATTGCCTTTGACATGCTATTGTATTGCCAACGTTAAAATACCTTTTACTTCCGAAAGTAATGGCGGCCGAGTTAATTATATACGTTATAAAACGGTATGACGTCATACCGTTTCGTTTCGATTGGTTTCGGTAGCGCAAAAGATTTTATCGGTAGGAATATAACGGTACCGTTATTTTTTTTCGATACCTGAACCGTTTTCATAAAGGTATCGTTTGGGCTTTATGAGGGTGCCGCCAACAGCGCCAACCAATCAGCGCTAGTTATTGAGCTACCTATTATTGTTAGCTTTCGTTTGGTGGATTGCTTATTGAAAATCAGTACCGTAATAATACCGGTTGACTACCGTTTTAATAAAGGTTTCAATACACCTATGAAAAATAGCGATACCGTTATACCGGTAGCGTACCTTTATATTTTAACCGGTATAGTTCTACCTTTATAACGAAGCGGTATCGATATCCAATACCGGTACCATACCGTTAATACCGTAACGAAAACGGCCCTGTGTCAAAATCAATATTATTTTACCGGCTAGATAAGAGTCCCCTGTAGATGCATTTCCTTCCCTTTTTAAATCGTTTCTGATGCCGAAAATAAATACCAAAATCTTATTACAGTTCTGGAAGATCCACGTATTCTATTAAGAGTATCTAGGTTTTGTTTCTCGTATCTCAGTGAAACGAACGTGCGCGGGTTCCCACGGGATTTTCTTCCGGGATTCCGGGTATTTTCCCGCATGGTAGCGTAAACAAGTGTATTGTTTACTTGGTAGCTTAATAGCCAGTATTGTCGTTTGCCGAGGTTTCTTGTTGTATCTTGAGTTTGTGATAAGTTGTTATTACAAGCTTTTATCTAACTTGCAATGTATGTATGTACGTAAGTAATGTATATATTAATCTATTTAATTTCATAACTTATTTACTTTCTATAATTTATGGTGTTTCAGGATAATAGTGTTATTATTATGTATGTATGTAACGTCTTTATTGTATCCCTTGTCGTAAGTCACAGTACGCTGTCCCAAACAACCCGCCTGGCTCCACTGAAAACCAGCCCGGTTGACATTCCCATGCCAACCATTTTGCTGAGTGGGACCATTTCGGCACACATCATCCTCATTGTCCTTTTTTTTAATTTAATATTGTCGCTTGTTAGGAGATAAGAAGTCGTTTTATTATGTTATGGTATCTTTTCTATGATGTACCCCTGTATTGATGTGTTTGTCGAATAAACGATTTTCTATTCTATTCTATTCTATATGTACGGGTCAAATCTTGCAAGTTAAATTTGACCCACTTCCCGTTAACGGAATGAGCTGAAATTTGGACCACATATGTAAACCCGATGACAATGCAATATTATGGTATCTAAGAGGTGATCTGATGATGGAGCCGGAAGGTGGCGACAGGATCTCCGCTATTCTTAACGTAGACGCACCGTGTTAGGTTGGACTTAATAGATTAAGTCTTGATAAGCAGATAAAGATATTGCAAAAAAAGTACAATCGGCAACAAAATATTGTCCCAAAAATCAATTTTGTTGACAGAAATTTATTTTTTAATCTTGGTATTTTTTTGTGACGTTGTGACGTGTGTCCTTTCCTAATGCAAGGTTTGTAATTAAACTAATTAATATACTATTATGTTTATTAAGGCCCTGTCCTCTCGGCTCATAGAATCCTCCGGAGATCCTACAGCTGGTGCTTACCTTTCCCAAAGGATTGGGCTAGCTATCCAGAGAGGTAATGCAGCCAGTGTCATGGGGACCATGCCGCCAGAGGGGTGTTCTTTTTATAGTGGTGATTATTATTTATTTCTTTAATATTTGAGTAGCTTAGTTTAATTTTAATTTAAATACGTTTAGTTTTAATTTTTATTTGTATTAATGTTGAATTCTGTACTTAGTTGGATGTAAATAAATTATGTTTATATTAAGGGTTCCATACCCCAAAAAAAACAGAATTCTCAAACTACCACTTTGTAATTCGACTGTCTCTCTTTTTGTGTCTGTCTGTTTTTTCTTCAGAATTTTGCCCCTGTTAAATCACACTTAACTCGTTATAAAATCATCGTTTTAATTATTTTACAGTGAGATTATGATGTTTTCCTATACCGTAAGAGTACAGCGGGCGTTATAAGTAGCTGCTCACTTTAGTACCTTGTCACTGGAACACCTTTGACAGATTACAGCAGCAGTTCAAACATGACGTTAAAGAGACAAGGTACTAATGCAGGACCTGCAGGAGTAGGCCTGCAAAAATTGCAGGCCTACTGCCTAACGCTCTCGCAATCGCGATCGTTTTCGTTTTCATACTTGTTATTATCATTGGCCGTCTGAATAGGACCCGACCGTAGAAAGAAGTTCATGACTTGACAGAATATACGAAGCATCTCTGAGTTTCGCGTATAGTTTAATTCACATTTATTTTGAAGTCGGTCGAATCGACTTTAAAGTCGATTGCGATCGCGGGTAAGTTAGGCAATAGGCCTGAGGGCCCTGCAAAGATGCACTACGCTAACTAACGTTTCTATTCGATTCGTTTTTAAACCAATCGCGTCACTGGTAGACCACGTGACGTTTCGTATCACGTCATCTCCCAGTGATGCGATTGGTTTAAAACCGAATCGAATAGAAACGTTAGTTAGCGTAGTGCATCTTTGCAGGGCCCTCAGGGGTGTTATTCTCAAAAAACGGCGGCCGGTCGGACGGACGAGCGAATCGAAGCGGCGAGTTTAAGTAGTCCCGTCCGAGCGAACGAGGAGTCATGCTGCCAAATTGAATACACGCGCTAAAATGTGTTTTGTTCACTATGACGGGACTATTTAAACTCGCCGCTTGGACAATCACTCGTTCGTCCGTCCATCCGTCGTTGTTGAGAGAATCACACCCCTGCAGGTAATGTACGTAGGTATGTTAGAAAATTCATTGGTTTCTACGAGTACAGTCAAGGACTTTAATTGTTATGCCACTATGGAACCCTGTCATAATGACAATGTCAAACCACATGACAGAAAATACGCTTAAATGAATGATTAACGTTATGCGACTGGGTTCCATACTGGCATAACAATTAAAGTCCTTGACTGTACATGACCACCACTGGAGCTCGAACTCTGTACCTTACGAGCACAAGTCGACAATCTAGTTACTAGGTCACCGCCGCTCTAATATAAGAGTCATAACTTAAATAACTAGAGCGAATATAGCACTAATTCAATTTAGTAAAAGCAAGTGACCCTGCCTACGAAGCTAGCGGTCCTGGGTTCAAATCCCGATAAGGGCAGATATTTGTGTGATGAGCGCGAATATTCGTTCCTGAGTCATGGATGTTTTCTATGTAATTAAGTATATATTTCTCTATATAAGTATTTATATCGTTGTCTAGTACCCATAGAACAAGCCTAGAGCTTAGTTTGGGACTAGGTCAATTGGTGTGACATTGTCCCCTGATATATTTTTATTTAATTTAGTTTAAAGTTTCAACGTCAGCACGTCGGATATATCAATACCACAGGTTGTCAACGGATATATCCATCTAGCCAAAGAGTGGGGAGGAGGGAGGCGATCATTTTCCGAAAATCTATTTTTTGTGGGCAAAATTTCCTTTCATACTTCTTCCCGAATTAAGTTTTCACAGTTATGTATTTCTCCCGCCGCGTTTTTTCTCTCCAAAAATGAATTTGTCAATGTTAACGTAGACGTAGCTCTTTAATGGGACTAATTGAGCACTTTATTCAGCAATAACTTATTGTAAACATTGTTTATTAACAAAATTACTTTCTTAACGAGTACGTTGCTCTCCAGAATACATTTACCTCCAGGTTCAGGCAAACACATGGATTTCTGGGTCACGACGGAACTATGTCACAGTGACATAATTAATGACCCCCTAAGAAACTTTTTTGCGCTTACTTTCGTAGTTCTGTAGTAGGTAGTCTAAAAGTCATTTTTTTATAACTGTTTATAGGCGATGAAACAATTTGGCTTTGCATGCAACAAATTAATGTCAAACATATAGTATGGAACAACTCCAATAAAATTTTAAACAATACTGTTTTTTTAAAGATAATTTTAAATCGGGGATATGGTAAGTGAGATCTGTGACTCATAGACATTTGCATTCTCAAGACTACGATCTTAAGACTCTAATCCTAAGACCGCAAATGCGTTGCCAACCCTGAAGGACTAATGGGTGATAGTAATTTCACCGGTTTTCTTATCCCCACACCGGAACACAACTGCGAACACTGCTGCTTGGTGGCAGGTTAAAGGGAGCAGGCAGGCAGGACAGCTTGCACGAGGTCCTACTACCACTTAAGGTACTGCAAACATTGGCCCTTTCAATATTATAATCTTTGAAATTAAGCTAAAAGTAGCCTAAAGCAGCCCTAGAGCGGAACGGCGGTAATTTTTCACACCTAAGTAATAAAAACAGAAATCCGGAATAATTGCCGGCTCTAATGCTTCTAAGCGCCAACTAGCGGATTGGCTTAAGTATTTCTTATACCGGCTGACAAACAAATACATTTTTAATTTGTTATTAAAAATGTGTTGTTTAAATTTAATGTAAAATTCCATTTCAAAATACTGAACATCTTATTCATAAACGCGCAATAGCTAAAGTTAAGTTAAAGTATGCTCTATCCTTATCTGTCGATATGACATTTGAATTTGTCAGAAAGGGCGAAAGAATGTAAACAAAATAAGTTTACTGTGCGTTTTTAAGTGTTAAGATTTTTAATGCTCAACTTTCGGACATTTTTATAATTGATTTTAAAGTAATTCGATCATTATCTATATATTTTTTTGTGTTTAATTTAAATTATTTAAATTATGTGTTATGGTTTTTAAAAGACATTAAATGTTATTGAAGTATTTTGGCTTAGTTTTTATTCCAAATAAATGGTAAATGTTAGAAAATACACAATCTAAACTACTAAAACATGAAAATAGGCAATACCTACAACGATATTTTTTCCCACTTAACCCTTAACAGAAAGTGGTCGGGGATGTACATAAAGCCAAGAAATAGACATTATCAAGAAACTACGAATAACACAATTATGAGATACCTTAGTGGCAACTCTAGTAGAGTTTTTTAAGTGAACCCAATCATTTAAAACCCAGCAAAAAAGACAATCAAAACTTTCTCTATTGAAAAAATAATATTTGTATCGCCAGCGTTTTTATACAAGTCTCAACCAGCCCAGCAAAGTCGCCTCATTAGACTCGGCTTTAACAACCAAGAGAACATTGTGGCCGTCCAAACAAAAAGAGATCTTACGGCGGCAGACGCTGGTGACATTCTTACCTTCCTATCAAACAAATACCATAACGCTAATTGGTAAAACAGCGTAAACGTCAGCCACCATAAAGTCCATTTTGGTTTGGATAGCAATGTTTTGTCTCACTCTTGCTAAAGCAGTGTAATTACCCTACAGGTTGCTGGCTGTTAAAAGTTTCACACGTCGTAATGGACCCTTAGGGATAATTAATGAAGTTCTTAAGGTTTTTAAAAAATTACCTGGCGGGAAATGCAAGTGGTGTCATAAAAATATGAACATCCTGTATAGGTACCAAAGTTTTAGTCCTTGTAACACCTTTTAAGTTTGTAAATAAACTTACCCTTTCCAAGCGCATTTGAGATTTATTTTTGCGTCGTACATTGAAGCGATAATTAACTCACTTGTTTGGCATCGGATTTATTACGCATCGATGTACTGCGTACAATTTAGCACGCAGTACATCGTTGTGCCATAAACCTAATGTAACTTAAGCAACGATTCTAATGCTTCAATGTACACGCACAAAAACGTTGAAAATTGCATGTAAAATTCAAGCCTAAATTGTTAACTAGCTTTGTTAATTATTCCTTTGGGGACCATTAAAATTAAATAACATTGCTTCTAACAAGATTGTGACTTTTAAATAAACGTCTCGGTTCCAAACGAGCCTAACAAGACGTTAGACATCAACTAGGCTGCAAGTTGAATCACAAAAGAATTACAGCGCAGCTGCAGGGTAATGGGGACGTTCAAGCCAGGCGCAAGCAATCTTAGCCTCTACTCTACTCCGGCAAGCTAAATAGCTTTTGACATTATTACTTTTAAGGCAAGGAGAAAGCACATGAGCAGACAGGCCAGCTAATGGATAGTGGAATCTGAGACAATTTAATTTTTAAGTCTAAAATCTCAAGTAGGGAATACAAATAACCGGTTATAACCGGTATTAACTGGTTATTTTCAAACGGAAAAGGTTAATAACCGGTTTAATTGCATTCCCTAATCTCAAGACTGCAATTCTAACGGCCGTATTAATAAACTCGTCTTGATTGAGATGCCCATCTCGAGAGACGTCAAAGTAAACGTCAACCCATAGAAAGATGTCATTTTTGACGTGTCTTGTGATTGGCATCTCAACCAAGATGAGTTTATTAATACGGTCCTAAGACTACAAATACGTTGCTAACCCTGAGGAATGGAACACAACAATTCAAACATTGTTGCTTTGCGATAGGTTAAACGGTAAGATGGTGGTAGCAATGCGGACGGTCTGTATAGTCAAGGAATTTAATTTTATAACCCACCTTAGGTCCAAATTCAATCTGACATTCTACAACGATAAGGTTGAGTTTCCTAAAAGTTACAAATGACTTGGCATCTCTAATGACATTGACAACTTCAAGCACATTTTTCTTGAAATGGGTCACAAATTAACGTCCGTGACCGTACAAGGTCCTACCACCACTTACAGTATTGACGATACGCTCGCCTAGTTGGTAGTGACCCTGCCTACGAAGCTAGCGGTCCTGTGTTCAAATAAACATACTTATAATCCTCGTCCTGCCCAAGCATTTGCAATTTCCGATTCCTGCTCAATGTCTACTATGATCGACATTTTTATATGGATAATTTGAACCAGGCACAACTTACTTAACCATTTGTTCTTATTTAAAAACATTAGGCAGGACGAGGATATAAAGAAATACATACTTAAATACAAAAACAAGGGAATAAATTCGCCCATATCGGGGATCAAATCCGGGACCGCTAGCTTAAAAAAGTCGTCAGATAAAGCCTTTACAAATGTAGCTTTATAACAAATATAATAAAATGTCATGGCTACTACTTCCAAAAGGTTAAACGTTTAATAAACAAAGTAGGTAGGACCAATAAGGAAGAATGCTCCAAAAGGGAGGAATTAATTCAACATTGCCAATTATTTCAACCGGCTGAGTGTTTTTGAAAGGATCGGCCAATATTAATTTTACCCCTTTTATTTTTGGCGAGGCAACCTTTCAAAAATAATGAACAACCCCCGAAATTAAAAGAGGGGTGCTGTAAGTTTAACGTGTGTCTCTGTGTTTGTATGCACAGTTGTGTTCATAAATATGTATACACTTTAGTACCTTGTCTATCTAATCTCTGTTTAAACTGCCATACATGAATTGTCACAGCGATTAAAGTGACAAGGTGCTAAAGTGTATACTCATTTAAATACATAGAAAACATCCAAGACTCATGAACAAATACTCGCGTTCATAATACAAATATTTGCCCTTAACGGGGTTTGAACCCAAGACCGCTAGCTTCGTAGCCAGGGTTACCAACCAGGCTAACGTATCTGCGTATGTGAATGTCTGTATACCTGTGTATTTGTGTAACGTCCGATAAATGGCGGACCCTATTTTCAGAGTTGATAATTTTAAAACCATCCAACCGATTTTCAATATAGCTAAGGTACAAGCAGCAGGTAGCTAGTTGTTTATTTTATAAATCAAGTTAATTTCTTCATTTATTATTTACACGACTGCCCAAAAATGGAGTGGTTCATGTATGTATGTATGTACGATTCTTTATTCCTCCATAACTTCTAAACGCCTGAGCCTATTTAGATGTGTGTGGTATCGTTACAATCCTTTCACCGACCCGGGTGTCATAGGATACCTAAACTGTTAAAATTGAATTACAACAATATCAAAATATCAATTATTAACATAATTATGTAGGTATATAAAAAATGCAATCGGGTTTTGAAAGCTAGCTTTTAATTTATTAAATATCCTTGTTTGTGTTCATTCTATCCAAGGTTGTCTGGAAGAGATCGCTTATAGCGATAACACCGCATGTTGCCCACCGTATAAAAATCTCATGTTTTTGTCTTTCCCTGTTTACTTTCCTTTGTACGGTGTTCAGTAAAGCGTATTATATTGAACAAACAGATTAAAAGAGCGGTTTTTTTTTAAATAGTTTTATAAGAAAACCGCGTCGGAATCAGTCCATCCGTTTGGGAGCTTCGATGCCTCAGACAGACACACGGATACACACTCTAAACTTATAAATTATCTCTGTGTGTGTCTTGGTTAAAAAGACCACAAACTTGTCAAATTTCTCAACAAAAATTTTCCGAAAAAACACGGGTTTTATTATACTTGGTACAACCATATTACTTTTGACATGCTATCGTAATGTCAACGTTATGATAGCTCTTCTATTCTATTATTAATTAATGGCTTTCACTCCTGTTAAGGTGTATTTCGCCAATGTCGAGTTATTTATAGACACTCTCATGGACTTATTAGAGAAATAAGACCATGGATATCACACGCGAAGACAATTGTTCGGTAAAAGAGAATTTTCTCTAATGGACTAAACAGAAGCACATGGGGTTAGCTCCACGCGATGATAGCTCTTATTTACTTGACAGTAATGGCGGCTAATTGTATGTCAAAAAACATGTCGAAAGATGGTCGAAAGTAATTTGGCACGAGTATATTAGAGCTCCAGTTTATTACCGTGTACCGTTTTATATTAAAGAAATAAAATAATGTGGTTTATTTCAGCGACGCGGCGTTGTATATTTTTTAAGCTGCAGTATTAAAGCCACATAATTATTTTTTACTGCGGAGTGGCTTACGCGTTGGTTCCGTAACGCCGTAGCTTGGTTTTTGCCGCCAACTTGCAGTAGATAATTTATGTACTGAGAACGCGTCTGGTCAGACATAAATATTATTCTAAACATTACAGTTGGTTCTCCTTTCTTTTTGATGCCGATTTCTTAGTAGGGTCCTTGTCAAACAAAGACACAGACGTGTGTTGACACATTCGCTGTTTCCCACGTCTAGTCAACCCGTAATCGGGCCGGTGCAGCAGCTGATCAGGCCCAAACACTCAAGCGTCGCAAATATTCGCCATTATTAAATAATTACGAATTTGTGGCGCTTGCAGTGGAAACCATGGGACCTTGGTCAGCTGATATGAAAAGCTTTATTAAGGCCCTGTCCTCCCGGCTCATAGAATCTTCCGGAGATCCTAGAGCTGGTGCTTACCTCTCCCAAAGGATTGGGCTAGCTATCGAGAGAGGTAATGCAGCCAGTGTCATGGGGACCATGCCGCGAGCGGACCTGCTACAGAGGGTGTTCTATTTATAGTGGTGATTATTATTTATATCTTTAATATTTGAGTAGCTTAGTTTAATTTTAATTTAAATACGTTTAGTTTTAATTTATAATTGTATTAATGTTGAATTCTGTACTTAGTTGGATGTAAATAAAGTCTTTATATTTAAAAAAAAAAGACAGATATTTCTTCTGAATTTAAAGGGAAGGTACACGGAAAGAACATGTCTAGTCACACGTTTACTAAATGAAATTTTAAACTCAATAAATTATTTAAAAAGTATAAATCTTAATAAAACTTCTATTTTTCCATCTAAAACCTCAACACGAAAACTACGTACGAAGATACACGGTTCCTAACTTTCAGATCGCTATATCTCAAAAAGTTACTTATACTCATGACTTGACGTGTTTTTCCCGGATACTCTTTATTTATTCTAATCTAAAAACAAGAAACCAATCTGAAAACGTGTGAAATTATAATCAAAATCAGAGCACCATAAAAATCGCGATATTAAAATGTCAAAACCTTCGCAACTGGCGAAAAAAATAACAAATTACTGCGGCCCGTTCCTCCACCTTCCTACACGAAACCAATCACGTAAATTGTGTTTTATGAGGGTATTTATTGGCAGTAAAAAAGTGACCAAAATGCAGTAAAGGCAATACTGAAGCTTGTAGCACGTAAGTTAAAATATGTTGGAAGTAAGAGTTTGTAATGGTGCTTTTATAAATATGCTGCCATAATAGTATGAGCATTTTAGATTTAATTTGGTTACCAATAGAGTATAGAATGCTTTGACTATTACTTTGTAGTTAGCGGCCTCTTTTGGTATTACAGCAGAACGTTTTTCAATGTTGCTTGTCCGGCTTTGTTTAGGTACAATCCGTACTATACAGTACAATCACTTTTTTCTCTGCGGTGGTTGCAATGTTCACTATTTTAACAAGTTCTTGTATTTTGTCTTTTTGCCTTGATAGGGTACTACTTAGTAATTATTTCGATGATATTACCTATAACTATTTAATAGATAACGGCAAATGCTGAAATTCTGTATACGTTTGGCTCATTATTAACTCGTTGAGTTCGCAACATCGCTTGTTTTGCACTGCGATAGATAATATTTCTTGTTTTTTAGCGGTAAGTTCGATATAGGTAGTAAGGTGGTGATGTTTAAGTTAAAAACCCCTAGATTCATTGCGACCGCTACTTTCAGAGCTATAACTCTGAAAAGGCTTAACCAGTTTTATCAAATCTTTCGTACCTAAGAACTACCCTAATATTGCTATACTCTTTTCCAAAATAAATGTGTACACTTGCCCATTCAAAGCACAACCTTACATTTTTCTCAATCTCTTAAGGGTTAGCTGGAAGAGATCCCTTAAAATAAGTTCACCTTTGCAATTTTTTTCATCTTCATTGTATTTTTTGTACCCGCAATAAAGTGTTTACATACATACATAAACCTCGATTTCTATAAAAAAAAACTGCTTCCGAATCAGTGCGTCTGTCTGGAAGCCACGATGCTACAAACAGATACATAGATACATAGACACACAGATACACAAATATACACGTAAATAAAAAACTGACTAACCTATTTACCTACCATTTTAAAGAAGTTATTTTTTGCTTTTTGAAGGCGGGTTTTTGTTTTTTTTAACTTTTATTTTATTTTATACTTTTTAGTGATCATAATTATGCTGTTATTCTCCCACTTCTCAATTAATAAGAAACAATAGAACATTTCAATCTCGCCGCAAGCAACGCCGTGGGAAAGTCATAGTCATATATATAGTGTGAACTTGTAAATGGCCTAGTTTATTATACACTGTAAAATTTATTTAGTGACAAGAAGGCTGTTAGTTTTCCGAATATAAATAAAATAAAATAAAATAAAATATATAAACCTAAATATGCTTCGTCATAGTCGCTCAACTATCTTAATCGAAATATCTTGTCGCCACCCTCGAAATATATACCGTTTAGGAGTTCCGGTGGCCATCTGTGGTCTTCATCATCAGTTCCACTTCACCAAATAGTGGTTTCCAAGACCAAATACACGAGTTACAATGAAAAATACCAAAATCGCTATAGGTGTGCCTATACATTTTGAAGAGTTCCGTCGATTCCTCATGTATTCCACCATCAGATCTTCATTTTGATAAAAATGGGACCAATCGGGAAGCACCAATTTCAAATAAAAAAAGAATCATCAAAATCGGTTCACACAGTCGAAAGTTCTGAGGTAACAAACATTAAAAATAATAATTTAAAAAAAATTACAGACGAATTGAGAACCTCCTCCTTTTTTTGAAGTCGGTTAAAAAAATGATAAAAGACGTTTATTCAGTAAATACACAGCACGTGCCACTTTTACACGTCAAAAATCTACCAGCGCAATCTACATTCGCAAGAGACCACTGCTGAAAAGAAACGCCGCAAGAAACTCAAAACACGTCTGTTTACTTGCTTGGTTAATAAATAAAATTACTGCCCAAAATTATTTAGATAAGCTTCACATTTACATTTACTTAAGCTTTTTCACCTTTCATTTTGGCTCATCGCCCTGTAATAATTCTGAATCCGAACTACCAACATTACCATTTTATTACCGTGCTGAAAGAGTTCTCATCATTTCAACATGGCGGATGGCTCAAAAGGAAATGAGGCTCTCGCGAAAGTCGTTTCGCCTAGACAAAGACTAATTAGCCAGAATTTTGCTTTTCGTTTGCAAAAAAACATTACTGTTGCGAGATAAATAGCAGTAAGTAAACATGACTTGAAATAATAAATGAGGAGATTCTGCTGGGTTTTACTGCAATTTAGATATTAGTGTATTGCGTGGGATTTTGCATTTTATGTTCTATTGAAATACATTTCTACTATTTGAAAGCGAGGTTAAATAGAAGAAATGACCGAACCGTGTGAAAGTAATGATTCTCTTTTTGCTGTCCTCCTGATTGGACAAATTCTTGTTTTGACAGAGGCGTTCCGGGATGGCCATTAATCAATCAACCTACGAACAAACACAATTGCAGACTATCTGCAGTCCCGCATATTTATTGTTCTTTTTCCATTTACGTGTGCAACATGTTTTGTTCTTCTAAATAGCCATTTTCAGCCAGCGTTATCATTTTAACATTCATACTCGTTTTTCTTATACACACAGTCTATTTTTCTCCTAAGTCCTCGCCTAGCCTTATACTCCTCCACAATTCCACCCGTATGTAACCTTACCGAGACATTCGAAGTCTCTATCACTAGCGCTTTCAAACTTCCTCTTACGTTTGTTTTAGTCCTGCTTATCTAAGTATTTTGATGTCATGAATACACATAAAGCAATGTTCCATGGATGGTTCTGACGAAAATCTCCTGACCTTTTACAAAATATATATATTTTACTATACTCGAAACTTTTGAAATTCAACTAAGTATAGCAACTTATAGAAATACACCAAATTCAAAATTCAAAATATTTATTCAGCAAATAGGCCACATGAGGGCTCTTTTACACGTCGGTAATGTAATGGTAATATGTGAATCTACCATCGCCTCGGACAAGACCATCATTGCGGAGAAGAAGCGCCGCAAGAAACTCCAGCAGAAGGTCATTTTTTCAATCATAAAAACATAATAATACTTAAAAGTAAGTTACATTAAAGTAATAATAAGGTAAATGTTGTTATCTGTGTTATTTAACCGGCGCCTATCAGCCCCCTGGGCGCCGTTTAACATATCTCTCCTAAAAATGGTAATGTAACGGGAACTCATTATAATAAATTAGTGAAGCTAGAGCTAGGTCAGGTTTCATACATATAACATTTAATGCGGTCGAATATGAAGAAATAAATATTAACCCGCTTACTAATAGTCATTGTCATAGTCATAGCATTTATTGCAAACCATAGTTTTACAGATCTTAAAGTTAACTACAGTACATTTAGATTCATATGGGCCCTGTGAGGGCGTAGCAATTCTTGATTCTAGTGAGCGATTACCTAAATAATTTCGTGTTAATATTTGCGATTGCATTTTCATTATAATTTCACATTCTCGAATTACAGTTCATATTCTAAATAAAAGGAGGATTTGCATGGAATCTTTTCAAAGTATATTAAGGTTGTCATTTGATTAAAATAGGCAATTATTCGTTCGAATAGATTTAAATTAAGTTACAAGTTGTAGTGGTGGTGTTATATCTGGTTATTATAAGATCTATCAATTATTGAGAGTTTGCATTTTATAGGTCAGCATCGTCCAAGAATTCATTAATTGTGTCTGAATGAGTCTTTAAATTCCCCCAATAAAATAAAATAAAGAACAACTCGCACAAAACGAAAAGCCATATTTCACAAATTTCGCGACCACAAAAAGGCATGAACAAAATAACCAATAAATTGAACACAGCGCGTTCCATTCTTAACGCACAAAGCACGTACTGGCAATAATAGTGCCTATCGGTGTCACGACCGATATTTCGTCGATCGGAACGCAAATAACGTTTTGTATCTGTGCTGGCCGGAAATTGATTCTCTATGCCCTGCGCGCTTCTATTTCCTAGCGTTCTAAGTTTGAAATTTTGAACTGTTTCAGGTATTCTATTGTGACAGTTGCAATTTCGCTTTGTGTTGTGAACGTTGCAATAATAGTCAAACGAGGTCGTATTTGGTCGGGTGATAGCGTATTTCGATGTATCGACGTCGTATTTCTCAATATTTTTGGTGGATATTGAAGCTAACTGAGAAAGCAAGATAAATACGACCATTGCTGCCTAAATAGTAATACGAGGTCGATGTTTGTTCTACATCTCTACCAAAACACTACAATTTGCTGCCTAGACACATTAGTAGTGTATTTCCCATTGTTTTAATTTTACATATTTTTGTCGCATGTCGTATATTTCCAATAGCAATATTCATTATTGTTGTTCATCTCAGTAATACAGTCAGTACCTGAAAAAATTTGGTCTGACTGAAGCAACCAATAACCGGAATGATTCCGCGCAGCACAGTTTCAGAACAAACATAAGCTTAGCGAGTTTGAAATCAGTCAATGCAAGCAATCCTAACAAGAGGGGCTGCAATCAAATACCTGAGCGACTGCTACGTTATGGGAATAATATTTTTACACCCTACGACTACGTCGCGACTGACGTTGTGCATATCACTGAACAACCAATATTGAGTCGCTTAACTTCAAACTCGGATAAGCCCATGCAAAAGAACAACGGAATTAGCGTCTTTTTTCGAACAAATTAAGTGTTAAATTCGTAAACCAAATTTCAAGGACATATCCGAGTTTGAAATTAAGCGACTCTATTGGAAACGGACGATTATGATCAAGAACAGCCTGCCATTACATAACAATACATAGCGTCGGTGAAACTGCAAAACCGCGTAACCAACAAATTTATTATAAGGCAAAATAAACCTTAAGATCTTAGAGAAAAGGTGCAGTTTGCTTCTTATTAAAAATGTTTCTTACGCGGTTTTGCAGTTTCACCGACGATAGCATCTTTTAAATTATTTTATAGGAAATGCTCTTACTAAATGGGCAATGAGGTCAGCTTTATATAGATTTACCCTCATTCATAAACGCACTATAAACCGACTTTAGTTAAAGTAGGTACTATGCCTTGTAATTTTCTGTCTTATGTAAATATCACAATGACATATTTCAAGCGTATTTAAAGCATACGTTAGCTATGGTGCATTTATGAATGAGAGGGTTGCTTTTTTCCTGAATTAATATTTTAAATGCGAGTGATGTGCTTGTTTGTTGTCCCATCTTCGTAGTTTAACGACTCAACCGTCTGACGTAAAACTGGTACAATGACAGTTTAAAGCTCAAAGTCAGATACAAGGTAGTTTACACCGGGAAATTGGACAGTTTCAGATGATATACCCTTACTTTACTGCAATATGTCTTTGTTAGCTGTGTTGTAGTTGTGTTCGCTTTGTTGTTTTCAGGTGCGGTGATAAGACTAAAAGTGAAATTACTAGCAAAGAAGTATTCCACCTTATTCCTATTCATAAACGTACAATAAGTCTATTTTAGTTATAGTATTCTTTGTCACTTTCTGGCAAATCTGTATGCATAATGATAGATAAGGACAAAGCTTATTTTAGGCACGCTTTAGCTATTGCGCGTTTATGATTAAGAGGGTAAGAATTTTAGTCTTGTGTACAGTTCGTTCGTTCGCATAGTGTGCATTGCAACACTTTGAAGTCGCCGACACCGCTTTCTGCCAATTAAGCTGCACATCAAAGCATAAAAATTATATGAACGAACGAACCATAAAATGTCTTCGGGTCTCAGATAGAACTTAGCATCAGGTGGTCTGTGTGCTCATGTCCCTCCTCTTTGTCATAAAATAAATAAAGAATCAATGATATTTTATATTTAGATACGTTATGCTCATACTAAACGCATTCGAAAACCGTCGCCAATTACTGACAGTTGCTACGTTGCCATATTCCTACAGACAAAGACGGCAATTCGTAACGAACGCTATTGTTAGAAAGAGATAAATAGTTGTTTCAAATTGCGTACCCGAATGACGCGGCGTGCCCGCTCATGGCTGCCATATAGCTACCCGTGTTTATCGCACTCATGCGATATCGAATGGTATATCTCATGTTTCAGAGGTGACAGTGATGCCAGCGGTGCAAATTAAACAAAGTGTGGCGATGTAAAACAAATTGTAAAAAATATTTACGGTACTTACGAATGAAATGAGACATCCTTTCTTCCTTTTATAGTTACAGTATAATTTCGGCAGCCTCGAAAAACATAAGACGGCAATTTTTATGACTTGTATTTGTTGCATTTCGGTAATAAAACTTTACTGTTTTTGACGCGTGCGTGTCAGCGGCCACGGCGCGACTGAACGATAGTAAGGCAATTACCTTCCTTTTCGAGGAACGCTTTTGCTTGCAGATGACGTATCTTAATATAAAATATCATTGTAAAGAATCCACTTTTCAATCGTATTCTTCCCGTGTCGTGAGCTGTAAACGAGCCTAGTTCGTGCAAGTTAATGTCTGTTGAATGTGCGCATTCATCAGTTCGGGGCAGTTCTCGATGCGAGTGCAAAGCCCGCATAGAGCCAAGCTACGGGAAATAACTCTGTCCAACAGCAAAATGTAGAATAGCGCATTGTTTTAGAGGACCTTAATTTGGTTTTAATCTCAGAAATGAGATTACAATCGCGGGTGTATCTACGTTTGAAATAATTATTTAGGGGGTATTTAATTTTTTATTAATATTGATAGTAGCCTACTTAATATCACTTTTTAGCTAGGTACTGTGGCTTGTGGATGAACTTTCCCTTGCCTTTATGATTATATCCACTTGATTGCTCGTGCAAATTTGATCGACCTTATTTATAAGCCAATAAGGGCTATCACTGGCAAATCTGGATACACGAAGCACGTGAGAGGATATTGGAAATTAGTTCGTATGTTTCAAAACCTACGTGTATAGAAAGGTATAATAGAAAGAAAGAAAGACAGACATTTATTCGCTATACAAAAGACACACAAATACAAAAAAAACAATGTGACAGCACGGATCATGTGTCCTCGCGGTAGCGAATCGGACACTGGCTCAGCAGAAATATAGCCTCATGCTGAGGTGTCAGACACCTACAGCGCTGATTTTCAGCCAGTACCGTTTTAGTGACTCACGTAACGCCGTACAAACATACATAATAGAGTAATAGCTTTGCAAAATGTTAAAGCAATAAACTATATAAACTTTAATAAACTAATTACTTTTTCACAGCTGGAAGAGTAAAGGGTACAAAGACGGTATCATCCAACGTAATTGCCAAAATGCTTCACTAATTAACTAACCACAGGCTAATAATTCACCATACACCCACTTAGCCCATTTGGCAGAAAACAAAACGAAACTTCCAAACATTTCTATTTCAAACAGTTGGTGAATTGGAATTCCCTTTTGATTAACGCTGTGTCATTAAAACTAAAGCTACATATCTCGAGTGCCATTTGAATGTGTAGCTTAGAAACTAACTCATTCAGAATGAAAATACGGTATTATGAATTTCCCTAAAAGGGACCAGTTTGCCTTTGTACATCCCTATTTGATTTTCATAAATATTGTAATTTGAATGTAATCTTGGACCTTATTACAATGCAATAAAGTGTAAAGTGGATATCTGTTAGTAGTCGACTGTACAATATTTTTTTACATACATACATTAGTGCTGTTACTGTTATTACTATGCGATAAAGAAGAGTTTTGGCGACGATTTTACATTGAAAAAAGTAAGTGCTAATTTTATCTTCAACTATTGAAAAATAAGGCGTCGGCCTAAATTGTAAACCTGCTAAATCCATTTTTAGGATTTAGCAGTTTTGCATTCTAAATAGATGAAATAAAGTGCAAACCTGCTAAATACTAAAAATGCAGTTAGCAGGTTTGCAATTTAGGCCGACGAAGGGTAATATTTTTGATCTGTACGTATGGTTCTTTGTATAAAAAAGACGTACATTTCACAGAAGTTTCAACCTACAGAATAAAAACTCACAGTAAAATTGTGTCTTTTTAAAGTAGGCCACAAAGAGAGTAGGCGACTGTAGTTCGCCAGTGAGTTATTGGAGAAAACAATGCCATTGCTTCGGTTGTCACACTCGTCGGTAGAAGTTTTGTTGATATACTCGTACAAACCTCTATTGCTCATCGTTGTCATTTTAGGGAAAGCGACTACTAACTTAAGATAACAAATCTTTTTTCCTCAATCGAGTGAGTAACGACAACGTATTTTCATCGAGAAAATTTGTCGATTGGAACAGCGTCCCTGTGTCCGTATTTGGCACAAAAATTTCCTAGCATGAACTTTGAACATATCATTTTGAATCGTCATCGAGTAGTAGGTACCTGCCGCTGAAGATACCTACGTAAAATAATAAATAGGAACGTGAGTTTCAGCTACGGATAGACTGCATAAAAGTGTCATTTAGCGTAAATTGGCAAATGTATACTCTACTCGTTACCTTTGTTAAGGTACTGAACCAAATATAAACAATTTAAACCACACGGTTTTGTTAAACAGCCAATCAAAACTGTTCTGTCGAGCGTAGACGTATTTGTGTTCTGCTCCTATTGCCACTTTTTTATTTCTATTGTCTGACCAACTATATCACGTGCTTTATATGTATGTAGGTATGTTTACATTTTATTAAGTAAATTTACAAATGGAGTATAGTTATTACAAAGATATTGACCCAACTGCACGCCCTTATTTGATGCTATAGTGACTGTCTTTCAAACAGAGTGTGACATATTATGTAGCTTTAACATACTAATTATAGAGATTTAATTAACTAATTTGCTACTGTTAAGTATTCATTAGCGTGTACATTCATAACGAACGTGTCACGCAACTAAACGAAGCTCTGTATAGATACTGAGCCTCATTAGTTATTTAACGCATTCACTGCCACCGAAGCATATATGCGTCACCGTGACTTCCACCCAGTGCCTTCAACGCATATGTGCGTTCTTACAGTAGGCAAGCTCCGTATAAAACAAAAGATGTGGTACCTGGCGAAAGTTCAAAAAACAGTACTGGCAGTGAATGCGTTAAATACTTTGTTGCACCAAATCAAACTACCGTACAAAAGGCGGACTTAATGCTACAAGCAGTGTTTACCAGTCATCTTTTACCTTTTTTTTAATCAATTTTATTCTAAAGCATAACAAATGTATATAAAAATTAACTAATAAAAAATCTTAAATGGGATTGTGTTGGTCCGGTCTACCCCATGCCAAGTAATTTTTGGTCCAAAATGTCCAGTTCAGGAGAGGGGCAGTCCTGGAGAGGCCTGAGGGGGTGGCTTTTTGCCCAGCAATGGGGCAGAAATAGCTAGAAAAGAAAAGATAATATAATAATAAACAAGTATGGAGGTACAAAAGTGCTTACTTACTTATACGTTCACTTAATAACGTCATTATTGACATTGTCTCGCTCGACTTAAATATTGTATTTTGCGGCATAATTTGCGTTGTTTGGAAGCTTCGAGTACCCTAGTTATTAAATAGGAAGCGAAAGTAAAATGTTCTTTGAAAACTTTATGATAGGGTTCAAATTCAATGAGGAGTTTGTAATTAGTATAACGGCAGAATGCGTGGTTCAGCTTGGCTTCTTATTAATGAGTATTTCGAAATATTTTGGCGGTTTATAATGACTTTAGAACTTAATTTGGTCGTATAATTGTTTGTGGGTGGCGGGACCTTATAATATAACAGGGAAGATCGTTAATGTTTTTTTTTTTTTCAAATATGGCCTACGGGGAAGATTCCATGGCATGTTGACTATCTGTATAGTCTGTGTCATTTGAATTGGCATCGATGTAAACATTGTACTGTTTGACATTAGAGTATTCATCAAGCGTGTTTTTATTTTAAACTAGCTGTCCGAGTGCCCACTTCATAGACACTATGACACTCAAAAATAACTTCGCTTTCTATTGGTAAAAGAATTTTCAAAATCGGTTCAGTAGATCCAGAGATTACCCCCTATAACGTCACAAACTTTACCTCTTTATAATATTTTATTATATAGTAATATAGTAAATATAGTAATACAGTAATATAGTAATAGTAATAGTATAGTTAACGTGTAATTGTAATTATTCCCATTTTTATTGATACCTAGGTACTCCTTAAATTGACCAAACATTACGGCGTAAAGACAACGAACTTATTAATCTTTTCTTAAGAACTCTTTCGGATACACTTTCACGTCTTTCACTCCTTTTTTTTGTTTAAACTCAGCAATTTGAAACTGTAGGTTTTCGTGATGTTTTTCCTTCACCGTAACGGGCATCGGATAATGTACTTAAATAAGAAAAACTTATTGGCACAGAGCCACTTGAACTAGGTTCCTTACGATCATTAATCGACGCCCTAAGCCGCTAGGCCACCAACGCCCCCAGTCTTTTAGTCGGTCTCCTGATAATAAAACAGATTTATTGAAAAATACTTTTTCATCACACTTGCTCGTAAATGGTGTTATTACACGCAGGCGTATAGAGCAGTTGTAGCCGATTTACCTCCCACGGGAGTTATGGATTTTTATAACCCCGATTGAGTTATGAGTTTAGTTTTAAAAATGTAGAACCCACTCGTCCGCCATTTCAGACTAAGGCCCTGTTGTGTGATGAGTAGTTAACTTAACTAATTTGTTAAAATTCGAAAAAAGAATCGAAAATTTGACTCATTTCCTTGAGATTTAACCATTAGTTATGATTTTTAACAATTAGTTGGTTTAACTACTGATCAAACAACAGGCCCTAAGGAGGGTTAAAATCAGTTGTTTAAAGACTCAGTCAGCGTTGTTTAAAGACTCAACTACGGCACAATAAGTAGCGACAGCATCTGGCTAATGTTTCTCACTTATACTTTTCTTAGGTATTTCGTATTTTATATTTTAATATGAGGTTGATAAGTTCGTTTTTAGGGTTCCGTTTCTGAAGGGAGCCCGGGGCCTTATTAATATGCCTAAAATGTCCGTCCGTCCGGCCTAAATTAAAAGAGCTGTATCTTTTGAAAGGTAATAGATAGCGGGTTGTTTTTTTTTAAATATGTGTTATTACGGCGGATTCACTAATAAATTATTTTCAAAGAAAGTGAAATAATAAAGAGGGCCCCAATACAAGAAACGTTTTTTTTGTTTTCTTTTTTTTTTGTTGTATCGTAATTTGGTATGATTAATGATCAAATATTACAAACCCCGAAAAAAAAACAACGTATAAAGATATTTAATTACAGAGCAAAATATTAAACTGACGACGCGTTGGCGTAGTTGGTAGTGACCATGCCTACGAAGCTAGCGGTCAAGAGTTCAAATCCCGGTAAAGGCAGATATTTGTGTTATGAGCGCGAATATTTGTTCCTGAGTTATATATGTTTTCTATGTATTTAAGTATAATATGTTTCGATATATATTATAAGTACAAGCCCAGAGCTTAGTTTGGGACTAGGTCAATTGGTGTGGCATTGTCCCCCCTGATATATTTATTTATTTAGTTTTATTTTATATGTATTGATACGTAGATAACATAAATTACGTATTCAAGTCACGTTCGTTATTCCAGGTGCCGCAAGTAATCAGTAAAGTAGGCATTATTGTACATGTACCAGATGCGTTTGACAGGTCATTTGTGAAAGCACTCTAAGTACTCGCGGTAAAGTAGCACTCGAGTTGACGTACGTACTTACACGTTTTTACCTCATGACCAAATGCGGGCGAAGAGACTTAAAAAAAGTAACTTTTACTTTCACTCTAAATCAGAGTGATAAGGAAAGCTGTGGCTCCAACTAATTACTTACCTTACGTAAAAATAAAAATAAAAAAGTCTCATTCTCGACTCGTTCACCAAAGGGGTTTGGGTAAAAGTGTTGTCATTTGTAAAATTCATACATTTTCAAGGTGAGCGGCCATTCGTAAAAGTGGTAAATTATGATAGAATTATTAAAAATAAACATATTTTGTTATGTAATGTAATACTCTTAAGTGCATCGGAGCCGAGATATTTAAATATTCATACTTGGGCGTACTTTTGTACTAATAACTTAATACTTAAATCTTTAAAATCTCCGCTCCGATATTATTTAACGCCATAAATTATATATATCTATGTGTATTTAGAGGTCCTCTAAATAACTACGTAAAAATCATCCGTGGCCGCTGAAAAAAAATGTGATAATATTCTTCAAGCAAATTTACCCAATGCCCTTTGAACCAATGTAAAAAATAATTCTTACCTTAAATAATCAGGTACTGTTCATGTTCCCTGTGTTCCAGTTTTAACATTAATCATTGTAAAGTAGGTGGCATTGTGTAGTAGGTATACTTATGAAGCGAGGCTTAAATCATTAAGCTGTCAAAAAAACCATAAAAATGTTGCTCCGGGCGATAACGTTTAATCTCCCCTTAAACCTAGTCCGATTTCCACATTTTTTTCATATGTTTTAGGTAGTTATTATAAAAAAACTAAGTCAGTACGTTTTTGTTTCATTCTAAGACATAATTATTTTCTTGAAAAGGAAAAAATACAGCAAAAATCGTAAAAGTCGGACCAGGTTTAAGGTGAAACGTTATCGCATTCTGTATGGAACTTTTTAGTTTCACAATCGGGAATATTATATAGAATTGTAGCGTTTATAAAAATATTACCAGGAAGAAGGGATCAATTACTTATAAACATTTCTCAGAATATACCGGCTCAAAACTCATTTTGAGGTGGGCTGATTTCTCCAAGATCAATATTAATAAAATATATTAAATACTAATACGTATTGAATATTTTAGATCATTTCAGACTTCAAATGGCAACCACAATCTCCCCAGTTCCACGACGGTTGCTTATCCGAATTTTTTATAATTAAATCTGCTACCAAAATCATATTATTTGATCAAAATTTAAAGCTATTAATGGTTCTGTTATTAATTACCTACTTAACCTACCTTACCTTACTTAAAAGAGCTGTGTCTTTTGAACCTTTATCTTTTTACTACCTACTTACTTTGCCTACTTGAAATTGCCTGTGGACATTTAATTAACAATTTTTTTTATGTTTAGGGTACCTACCCATATCTAAATAAAGGTAATCCTTCATTGTATCGACTAGTACTGCCCTCCTAAATAAAAAGGACGCATGAGCAACTTGTTAGTCAAAGTAAATTTAACCTTAATAATAAAGAAATAAGGTCACTAATACATGCGCAGTTCTATGAGACATACGCCCTTTTTTCTAAGGAGGGCAGAGTAGTAGTAGTACTAGTAGTAGTCATTTATTTCATATTGGAAATTACAATTATATGTCGCATAGTTATAATGAATTCACAATAAGATCGTCAGGGTAAAAAAAAAGAAGTAAAAATCAAATAATGACAATGTATACAAAAGTAATAATAATAATGAAACAAAATAAAAACAGTAAACACTAAAATGCTAGTCATAAAATGCCAATTTCACTTCATCGATCGTATCATTTCATGGAACGCTATTTTCTGCTGAAGCCATGATGTTTTCAGGATACCTTAAACATTAATTATGTACCTAGGTTAGTTTAGGTTAGACCTGTGACTACCATAAAAAAACTCATGCGGCGAGAAATGCCTTGCGATGGAATGAAAATTCCGCGCAATGATACGTTCTTGAAACGTGTTTCAATAAAATAATATGATGTACTTACCCCGTAATATTATTAAATAATAATAAAAAAACGACATGTAGGTAATTTATTGATTTTTGACTGTTCCTAAATTGACGGCCTGTTTGGACTATGGGTATTAGACGGTTCCCCTATGGAATCCCTAATCGTCATTTGTCCTAATGCATCGCTTGTCCGAATTCTCATTTATCCTAAAGCCATTTCCGCCTGAATTTTAAAACATTTTAGTGTTATTTATAATACAGCCCTAACCTAACCTAACCGCAGGTATTTTGGAGAACTTAAAAAATTGTCTCACATAGCTGAAAACCAATTTAGGACAAATGATTATTCGGACAAAAGATACTTTAGGACAAACGTTATTAGGGATTCCGAGGGACACTCGTACTAGATATTAATAAAAATATGGTTTTGCCATACTTCACGTGAAGCAACCGTTAAATCGTTTGCCTCCTCGAGCGTAAAATAAAATTGTTAAGCAAATATCCGAGACTTAGGGCCGTATTAATAAACTCATCTTGGTTGAGATGCCAATCACAAGACACGTCAAAAATGACAGCTTTCTATGATGGGCATCTCAGTCAAGACGAGTTTATTGATACGGCCCTTAGAAACAAGTATACTTATGCTCATCACACAAATAATTTGCCTTACTAGAAATCGAACCCAAGACCGCTATCTTCGTATGTAGAGTCACTAGCAACTAGGCTTAACTCGTAGTTAAATAGTTGAATTTTTGAATTTGTGACTATGCCTTGGATGCTCGAAATATCGGCTCTTTTCTGTTTGAAAATCAAAATATGGCAACGGAAGACCTAATACCATTACAATTTATTCGATTTCCGTGGCAAAGGGTAATTTGCGATTGTTTACGTAATTCCCCTTTCATTTGTGAATAAAGGAATGTTTATTGTGATCCTTTTATTAGTTCCTAGAATCGTGATTGGCCTACATTACGGTCCTTCGAACAATACACTAACCTACTAAGCCAAAAGGGTTATCTACAGTTAAATTGCTAAAACATATTCGACCCTCTTCTCTTACGGTTAAAGTTGCTAGTTTCATACGTGCACTTAGTTGATGCGTCTTTCGGGGATGGAAGGAGTAAAGGCATATTGTATAGATACAAAGGACTCTTTACAACTTTGCGTGATTTTCCCTCGTAAATCACATGTTCTAATCGAGTTAGTTTAGTATTTGTACACTAGATGTCGCTGCGCCGGTCGTTAAACATAACTATAATATTTTTCATAACTTATTGGGCTTGTGACAGATTAAAATTTTACATTTCATGCACATGTTGTTCTTATCAATAATTGCTCAATTATTGAGCAGGCAACTAACTTTAAAAAATACGTAGCTGTAGTAAATTTGATTCAAGAAATAATAATTATTGTTTAACGCCTCCGTTTTAAAAACAATTTATGAAGTTTCACGGAACTAAAGAAAAATACAATACTTTCACTTCCTTATTCGTTCTTGGGTCAAATCAAAATTCAAAATTCAAAATATTTATTCAGTAAATTGGCCACATGAGGGCTCTTATACACGTCGGTAATTATGACAAGACTATAATTGCGGAGAAGAAGCGCCGCAAGAAACTCCAACAGAACGTCATTTTTTGCAATCATAAAATACAATAATACTTAAAAGTAACATTACAATATATATGACATACAAGTAAGCATGATAAAATCCATTGTACCTAACACCGTAAGAAACAAGCACCGGAATGATGTAGACAAGCTATTTAAATACTGTAAAATTATAAATGTGTACGATAAGTTCAAAATGTCACTAGTATAATTATGATGAAATGTCAAATCTGTCGAGCCTTAGAAATAGATCTAGATCCCAAAATTTAAGGAGTACATGTCGATTATTCAAATATGTACTACCTCACTATAACAATACATATGGAAAACGGATGTGGGAATATATGTTACCTTATATATTTAATCATTTGCCTAGTCACGTGTGTCAGAGCATATTTAATGATGCATATAAGTGCAAAAGCATCCTAAAAAACATGTTCTTGTCATTTTAAATAAATTTTATTTAATCTCCTTATCAATAATAAGTGATACTAAACAAATACGGTGTGAACGAGCGCCGAACAGCGACAGATAAACCGTAAGCGGTTTTCGCTCGCTGTAATACTCCATGTTTTACATTTAAGTTATTTTGGATTTAAAAAAAAAAAAACATGGTAATAAAGTAATAAATAATTATTTTAAAACTAACACAAAAAAAAACATTACAGATGTAAGCTAAATTAAATTAAAAATAGTGTCTAGGAGAACAACATGACGAAGTCTCTAAGTCAGGAACGATAATTAAAATAACTAACTGGAAATCAGGTCCTTGCAAGCGTGAACACACCGGACCCCACAGACAGCACCCGTTCACGAGTATGACGCGTATCTCAGCCATCGCCTCTCTCAACCAAGTGTTCGGGAAGGTGGCGAGAATGATATGCTCATGCTCTCGGACAAAATATATCAATAAAGAGATAGCTGTCCGGCGAGAGACATCACAATGTGTTCTCACTTCTAAAGTGTCTTGTGCACAAGAACCAATACAATGACAAAAAAAATCATTAGGTATACTTAAATTTATCGATTTGCCGATACTATTTTAATACTCTATTTAATGTCATTGCAATTTTATTTTAACACGTAAAAACACCTATCGGACTTTACCATACGATGGTAATAGTTCTAGCGTGATATTAGACGATTTATTATACCTTATTTATAATAGGAGGGTAAATTAAATTAGGTTAGCTTTCTAACAGAATAGGTAAGTACTAAGTTGATTAAATTTAATCGAAAAAAAAACGAGATTTTAATTAGCAGCATCACTAAAGCCAAATGACTTTTGTCACAGGCCCAATAAGATTTGGAAAATAACGCTCCATTGTTCTGTAAGGCAAAATTAAAAGATTTATTTACATATTGTTGTCTTTTAATCATGGTCTGTTCATAAAAAAATGCAGTTTGAATTAAGCCATTGCACATTGTATAAATTTTTAAAGACCTTATAATTCTCTTTATAATTTTAAATGTCCGGTCTCTCGCAGAGCGCCTGTCTAAACCGAGCAGTATTTTTTAATTTTTTTTAGTCAATTTAATAAAGAAAATGTCGCACCGGCAGGAGTTAAAAAGTCTGGCGAAGCCAAGAATAAAGTGGCAATTACTGCACCAACAAGGACGTAGTTTAAAAGTAGCATTATGATAAGCATATATAATTTATATTTCTACTAGCTTTTGCACGCGACTCCATCCGCGTAGAAGTCGTTTATCGCTATTTTCTCTGAACTGTCAAATTTTCCAGTAATAAAAAGTAGCTATTCTAAACTATAGTCTATCTCTGTACCAAGTTTCATCCAGGGGCCCGTTCCAGAAAGCCACTCTGCAACTCTGTACTTCACAAATCCCACTCTTCAAAAGTATTTCTGTTCCACAAAGCTATTGCAGAGTTGAAGAGGCAGAGCCAAATGCAGAGTGTGAATTTGTGGATTTGTAAAGTATTTCTGTTCCACAAGACAAGCAAAGTTGATGAGGCAGAGTTAAATACAAAGTGTAGATTTGCAAAGTAGCTTTTAGGAACAGAATATTTGCAGAGTTTGCAAATTACGCAGAGTGTTTTCTGAAACACGTTTGCTCTGCACTTTGCATTATCGTGGATTTGCAAAGTGCAGAGTGCAGTGTTGCAAAGTGGCTTTCTGGAATGGGCCCCATATCTGTTCAGCCGTTATGGCCTGATTGAATAACAAGTATCATTTGAGTCATCATAATCATTTAACTTAAGAGCTAGGCTCTGGCCGGTGGAGTACAAGACTTGCCACTTTTCTTTGTTCTCTGCCAGTTTTTTAACCTCCTGAATCAATGACTCCTCCTGAATGAAGGAGTCCTGATATGACATGACATTGATCGTCTATCTTATTTGGCTTAACTTTGCCCCCCGAAATGTTCAAAAAGAAACTGTCATGCCGTATCAAGTGTCCCATCATCTTTCCAATTCTACATTCTATGGTTTCTAAAATACGTCTTCTCTCGTTTACCATCTTTAAAACCTCTTCTTTCGTTTCTTTTCCGTCCATTTAATTATTTCCATTCTTCGCCAACACTGTAATTATTCTGTAATTATCTCAAACGCTTCTTCTTACCGTTACCCCTGGTACAGAACCCTAAAACAAATAATTTCTTTAGAGAAAGTAACTTAGTATATTAATCAATGGGCACCCTTAAATCTTTGCTGGAGTCTCGAAGCTAATTTTACTGAAACAGTTAGAGCGTGTTGGGATTCGAGGAGTGGCCTTGAAACTAGTGGAGACATATCTTACAAATAGGACTCAAGCTACAATATTAGACACTTACGACAGGACTACAAAAACAATTACAAGAGTACAATCAAAATATGATTTGAATCTGCAAGGGGTACCACAAGGCAGTGTTTTGGGGCCTTTTTTGTTTTTGGTATACGTTAATGAGTTCCCCTTGACAATTAACCACCTGTGTGTTTTGTTCGCTGATGATGCCACTATTTTTGTATCTGAAGAAAAGGGCTCCGATATAGCTAACGAGTTACAAAATACCTTGAAAATTGTAATAAATTGGTTGTCCACGTTACATTTAAGTGTAAATCTAGATAAGACTAAAATTGTACAATTTATTAACAATAAGCAGATACAAAAAAGCTTAAATGTTGTTGTAAACAGTAAAATAATTGAAAAAGTGAATAATACAAACTTCTTAGGAGTAACAATTGATAGCAACCTAATTGGAAGTCCCACATAGATATCATAAATAAAAAACTAGCCAAATCCTGCTATGCACTATCCATATTGACTAACATAGTTCCGATTGATGTTGCGATGAAGGCGTACTATGGAAATGTTTACCCCGTACTTATGTACGGTATAATATTTTGGGGAAATTCCGTAAATGTTGAATCCACATTTCGTCTTCAAAAAAGATGTATGCGAATTATTTTTAAGCTCAGACATATGCAATCCCTAAGAGACATTTTTAAAGATAACGAAATATTAACTTTGACATGTATATATATACTACAAATTTGTTTATTTGTTAAAGACCGAAATGATATTTTTATTAAAAAAAGTGACTCTAAAAATAATATCCGATCCCAATATAAATACGATGTTTGTACAGTTAGACCTTCCAGCTTTATACTTGGTAAGAGCGCATATGTATATGGAATTAAAATATTTAACCATTTGCCTGAACATATTAAATCGCTAGATGGGATTAGATTTAAAACAAAGCTCAAAAAATGGCTTTTAACTGAAAGTTTCTACAATTTAAATGAATATTTCAGATGTATACCTGGTTAAGACTTTTTTTAATATAATATATTTACTTGTTATTGTACGCCCGAAATGGGCAAACTGTTGGACCTTTTATATGATGTGACCTAATTGTACACAGTTTCTGACAATAAATGAATCTTATCTTATCTTATCTTATCTTATCACTCCTTCTAATTGACCTTTCGTCACTCCTTTTAGGTACCTGTTGTGTTTTTCTCCTTAAACTTAAACCTACGGGTGCCGCCGGGCAGCGGGGCAGGGCCGAGATTCTGGACAGTAAACCAGCACCTCTATTAAACACGGTAAAAACAATATCGTATTTGATCTTTTATCGTATTTTCAACGTTTTGATAGCTCTTATTTTCTTGACAGTAATGGCGGCTGACGTCATAACAATACCATAACAGGCAAACTACGATATCGTTTTTACTGCCTAGAATAGAGCAGCTGTACCTGTTATCGTATTGTCAAAGTCTTGATAGCTCTTATTTACTTGACAGTAATGGCGAACGAGTTAAAAACAATACCGGTCAAAGACAATATGTTTTCTTCCATTTAGCAATTATCAGTCAAAACATTTCCGATAAAACTCACAAATTATGAAATAAATAGCGATCGTGAATCACGTCCGAACAAACTGAAACTCATAAATGTAACGCTTTTAACGTTCCGCCTGCGGAGAAGGTGCGATCCTTCACTTTAGAAATATAATGCAAGTTAGAAACGTGTGGCTCTTAAAATAAAATACAACCAAAGAGATTTGTTGGATTGAAAACGGAAGGTTTTTACTCGTCCGTGAAATTATTTCCAAGTGTACTTTTGCTATGGAGTTTGCTGTTTTTGGAACCTATTTATTTACGTTGTAAATGAATAACAATACATTTAAATTATAAATAAAGTGATTTCAGTTATTACATACTTAAATTAAGATAAGGTGTGGGGATAAGACAGCCGGTGGAATTACTAGCATTTGCAGTTTTATGAACATTGTTTTGAGAATGTAAATGTCTATTGCTCTCATATTTCACTTAACGTACTTACTTACAATGAAATTTAGAAGTCAAATCATTCCATACCGTAAAATGGGGTGAGTGGGGACTAAGGGGTGAGTAGAGACACAACGTAAAATAATTCATAACGTGTTACAAATAAGAACAATTATTACATGGACAATAACGTTACGTCTATTGGAAATAATTACAGTCTTATAATGAGTAACATATGCTTCATTTTAGGTCGTGTCCCTACTCACCCCTTAATCCCTACTCATTTTACGGTACTATATCAATAACCACATTAAATTTAAAATGCTTTAGCTTTGAATCATTATTTTGTTGTCTTCACCAACTGCCAAAAACATAAAATCTGATCATTTATTTACTACTATTTCTAATATTTACAAAAGTTTAGTAATCACGACACCTAAATTATAAAGTTTAAGTAATTTTGCGTCAGTAAATCCGTTTAAATTGTTCAAACCGAATTGTTAATTGGCAATAAAAGGGGTTAGAAATAATCGGATTTAACTGCGCGTCGTATTAGACGCTATCGTTAACAGTTCAGGGGAGATACCGGGTAGAATTAAATAAAAAATATTGTTATTTTATGTAAACGAGTCAACATTTATTTGTACTGTTATTGTTAATGTCTATGACAGTATTAAGGGGCTTAACGGCTTTTCTAAAGTATAAGGGATCCAATTTACCGAAGGTCAAAATACGTTTCCTAAATTAGGCTGCGTTAAAGTGGCTAAATGTATTTATATGACATAGAAAATATGACAAAGACGAAAGTGTACATAACTACAGAATAATTCAATCTTAGCCCTCAAGATTACCAACTAGCAGGCCTTTCGATTAACTCACTCGCAATCGCGATCGGCTTCAAAGCAAAACAATTGGTTTCATTTTGTATGCAGACAAGCCTTCGATTTTCAAAATGAAAACGATTGTGATTTCGAGTGTTGTTACCCGAAAGGCCTGTTGTTTCTATACTTTTATATAAAACTACAATATAAAGATCTAAATTTTGTTCGTAAATAAACTGCGTGACTTGCCATACTTGCCAAGGCATAACAAGTGACTCCTTGATTGGCACAGTTTGGCATTTCATCATTTTTAAGTTCAAACATACACATGTTAATTTTTTTTTTCTTTCTTACTTTCTAGTAGGGTAAGGTACAACAGGAGTTTTACTACAAAGGCCCTTGCCAAGATGCATTACGCTAACTAACGTTTCTATTCGTTTTTTTTTTCAACCAATCGCGTCACTTGTAGACCACGTGAATTTTCGTATCACGTCATCTACCAGTGACGCGATTGGTTTAAAAACGAATAGAATAGAAACGCTAGTTAGCGTAATGCATCTTTGCAAGGGCCTCTGGAATTATGTAGTAAAACTTCTGTAGGACTTTCATTTGAAAGGATTTTGGAAACTAAATAATAAAGTTATAATCAATTATTATTTAATGATATGGTATTTTATAATAACATTTGTGCACTAGGATCGCTGGAAAATTGTTTGTGAAAGAAAAAGCAATATTATTCTAGTTACTAAGGTTATGTTAAATATACCTTATAGGTACTTATATAAATCGATAAAAGCAATTTCAAGAATACAAGGCCAGGGATGAATATTAAAATTATAAGCCAATTATTAAAATAATGAATACAAATTACTTTTTGAAATGTGTTACCATCCATATTAAGAGGATTGTGAAGCTAAATATTTCCATACAAAATGCGTTTCTTTCCCCGTAATTCTAGTCCGATTTTAACGATTTTTGAATATGTTGTACATACATAAACTCACGCCTTTATTCCCAGTTTGGGGTAGGCAGAGCTACAGAATTGCCAACAACGCTAAAAGCTTGTTGATAATTCTGTAACCATATTTTGCATAATCAGGCTAAGATGTTTACCAGTGTATTAGTGACAGGTTGCAAGCCCACCGCCTAACAGTACTACAAGCTTTTATTCCCTTAGTCGACTCTTACGACATCCACGGGAAGGCATGGAGTGGTACTATTGTAAGCCGGCAACCACATAGCTAAAATAATATAATATGTTGTAGAATGTAGATATTATGAAAAACTTCTTAGAATGAAACAAATATAAAATTAAACAGAAACGTTCTTTATTTTAACTACAACATTCAGACCTAGTTCTTTATAATATCTACAACATGAAAAAAATCGTGGAACTCGGACTTTATTTAGGCGGTGAGAAACGTTATCGCCCGGAGTTAAATTGTGACGTTGTCTATGAAAAGGGACCTTATTGTCGATGGCGCTTCCGCCATTATTAAAGATACTCCGATATAAATACAACGTCACGTGACGCGGTGCGGCGTAAGCGCCATCGACAATAAGGTCCCTTTATGTAGATAATGCCACAATTTGTATGTTTTTTATTACAGCTACGCGATTTTAGCGGCGCTTTACGTACAAGTATATTTTGAAATTGAAATTAATGACTTAATGATGACTTGATGATATTAAGAAAGGGCCAGGTCAGGAGACCTTAAACCGACGCACGTGTATGAAGAGACTTATGAGTGTGGAGGAAGCGAGGGAAGTTTGTCTGGATCGTAGCGAGTGGAAGGAAGTGACCTCTGCCTACCCCTACGGGAAAGAGGCGTGATGGTATGTATGTATGATGGTAAAGGTAAATTGTAGGGAAATTACTTGAGAGTTGCGTTCTTTTTATCCAGTGGTAAATTGACACTCCAATGATTTAGATTAGAACGAGTCTGCTATCAAAAAATTGCGTTCGGAATTATGAAAATTCAGAATTTTGATCAATTCGGAATTATGACTTCGGAATTATGTAGTGTACCCATGCAAAAGCACATTTAGCAGTTCTTTTTACCCGACTGCCGAAGGAGGAGGGTAATGTGTTTCACAGCCTATATATGTATGTTTGTTCCTTTGTGACACTATAAAAACTAAACCCGTTGTCCGATTTTGATGATTCATATGTCAATCGATTTGTCTTAATCTGGTGAGTGTCACTGAAGATATGACAGTAATCAAAATTCAATATAGCGGCACCAGACGCCATATTGTGCAAATAAAATAAAATAAAGTCGACTAAGTATGACAAGAGGGGTATCATTGAATAGGGATTTAAAAATCATCTTTAGGTTTCTCCATCATTTTTCATTTTGAATGATCATTAAGGATTTAAAACGATTTAAAGTTGGATAGCAACAGTCGGATTTTGAAAGCTTGCTTTTTGTTAAAGTTATTTGGATGGCTATTTAGAACTTTGAAAATACCTCATGTTTAGATAATTTGTAGAATTGGTTATAGCTAAGGCTTTGAAACTATTAGGATAATCAATTTAGACGTTAATTAAGTTTGAGGAGCTCTGATACAATTTAGATAGTTGTTCATCCTACCGACTACGCCAGTTATTATTATTAAGTTACAGATACAATACTTATCACGGCTTGATTACAGCTCTTAATAACTATTAATTTAATATGAATAGGTACTGATTTAATATAAGCAAATAGGCCTAAGTACCAATTTCACAAAACGATGTTAAATTTAATCAATGTTAATCGACTATTAGTTCATACATTTTCGACAGCTGTTAACGTTTTAATCGTCTGTAAAGTAGTTAATGTCGTATGGTGAAACTGGTAGGAAACAAGCTAAATTTAATGTATCAATATACTTTCTAACTACACTCAAAAAAATGAGAGCCAACAAAGAGAGATTTTCACTTAGTTGACATAAAATGAATACAATAGTTAAGATATTAGTTATATAAACCAAAACTGATAGTAACAGACAGCAATTTCTTTAGTGATTCAACTAACATCTTAGTTGATGTATCTACCGTCTAAGTTGGTGTATCTATCGTCTTGTTAGGCTCGTATGGGATCAAGACGCTTATGCACAACAATCACAATCTTGTTACAAGCGACCAATTATTTTTTTCAGTGTAGTTGAGGAAAAAGCCGTCTTATGTAATTGATATATGTATTATACATAAGTAGGGATCGGAAATTCGGATATTTTAATACCTACAATTAGCAAATTTCAGGAAAAATCTCAACAAAGTTTAGTAGAATTATTTTAATAATTTAAGTTCCGGGATTCCGGGATTGTATAAAACATCAGGAAATAGTGATAACTGTCAAAATATTTAGCTAAAGACTATTTTCAGCAATTTTGATAAAATACCTACATGTTGGTAAACAGTTCAATTTTGTATGACTATGTATATTTGTTTTAATTTGGTGATTTAACAAAAATAATAATAATGTAACTTAACAAATTTAATTTAGTTTGATGTTAAAGAATAGTGTAGGTACTGTTACTTAAACAAACCACATATTTTATAAAAAGACACAACTAAAATATGTTATTTAAATACTTTAAAGACGTATGTGTATATGTATCCTAATTTCCGGTATCCCGGAAAAACCCGGGAAATTTATTAGCAAAATTAATCCATACTACTTAACATCAATACAACAACAAAAACAAAACTATAAAAGCATCTGAATTTCCGATCCCTATACATATGCGATAAGTTCGCCTATTTACATTATCTATATCGATTCAATAACGTTCTGTAGTTGTTTATGTGTAATAAAAAGTTTACATACCTTAAATAAAAAAAACCGGACAAGTGCGAGTCGGACTCCGCACATGACACGGTTAAAGTGCCAGACACACCGGTTGCGTGACGTGCACGTGCACGTGCGCGTTCGCTTTCCACTGCGTTGTATAGTATGAATTCTCATTACGACATGTCACTATACAACGCAGCGGAAAGCGAACGCGCACGTGCATGTGTACGTCACGCAACCGGTGTGGCTCTGCCTTAACTCAATTCAAAATTTGGACCGCCGTTCCTTGCATAAAGACCCTGTTTTTTTGGGGTTTAATTAAAAATGTGTAGTTTTCACATTTTTCCCTATAACTACTTGTATTATAAGACGGTATTACTTGCCAAATTTCATAGATCTAGGTCAACGGAAAATACCCTATAAATTTTGATTCCGTGAGAGTGTCGAAATATACGTTTTTTGGGGCAAAAACGGCCGTATTTTTTTTTTACGTTAACTTGAAAAATTGATTTTTTCACAACTTCAAGGGACTGTAGACCTGAGTATATGGTTTTAATTTCAACTCTATTCCTCCACGCGTTCCCGAGATAAAGGGTCTTGACAGATCCGGACAGACAGACGGACAACAAAGTGATCAGAGAAGGGTTCCGTTTTCCTTCTGAGGTACAGAACCCTAAAAGTATTTAACCTTAACCATATTATATATGTTGGTCTTTACATTTCACATTTAACATTTTGAAAACGTTTTGCAAACGTTTTTGAAAACTAATCTATTCCTTAAATTAAATCAAGGTACGGAGCAAGATTGCGCCGAGTGCTTACTCTGTGTTTAACACTGAACTAAGTTTAAACTTGTAATCAATTTTAAACGGACTTGGGGTTTAAGTTAGCAAGTTGTACGGCACCCTCACTGCAGTGAGTATAGGTGTTTTAGATTTCCAAGGAAATATTTACAGCGTACGGCAGCTAGCGGTCCTGGGTTCCTATCCCGGTAAGGGAGATATTTGTGTGACGAGCGCGATTATTTATTTCTGTGTCATGAATGTTTTCTATGTATAAAGTATATATTTCTCTATGTACGTATTTATATCGTTGGCTAGTTCACATAGCACAAGCCTAGAGCTAAGTTTGGGACTAGGTCAATTGGTGTGACATTGTCCCGTGATATTTATTTATTATTTATTTGCTTTGTTGTTTTTTCACTGTTCAAAAGAACAAAATTTATAAAAAAATGCCCAATTTTTGCAGTCTTTTTAACTTGTCACATGAAAAGCTTTAGCTAATAAATAGCCAAGCGGTTGGAGCAAAATTAAACTAGACTAGGTAGAATTTTCATAAACGCAAGTACAACTACACAATTTATTCTAGGATTATATTATAAGGAATTGAATTTTACAGACATTCAAGCTTTCTCGCTCACCTGGGCTGGAAAATAACCCCGTCTGTGAAACTAGGGAAACTAGGTAATAGACAAAGCAAACGTCTTATGATACATCTTTACTGTTTTAAAAGCTTTGTGGGTTTAAAGTAATACCATATTTGGAGAATTTAAAAAAAGGAGGATTGTTTTAGTTTTCTCTAAAGTTCAGAGTAATAGGATATTTGCCTTATATTAAATTTCATATATTAATTTGGATAATATATAAATATACATAGTATGATAAAATAATTCAAAATCAAATTTGAAATTGGTAATAAAATAAAAAAGTTATAGCCTTTTAAAGTTTTTTGTCTATCTCTTTCTCACGAAACGATGTTTTGCGTGTATTTCATATGGCGGTTGAGTAATATGACGTTATATTCCTGTATTTTCCTCTGTGTCTAAAAGCAAGTTTTAAACATTTATATCTTTCTTATTTTTAAAGATATTAAAAAACTACTTATACTAGGCTATTCGGAAGATAAAAAAGCTTCAATTTAAATACTAATAAAAAAATTAGGCAAATACGCTATTGTTCGTTGGTGGAGTACTTACATTGAATAAATAGGAATCAGCTCAGCGCAAGATTGTCCTATCTATTAGTGACCACTGCGATGAAAATAATAGTATTTTGTTTGTATTTGGTATTGATTGCAAAGTAGGTGACTTCTAACACTTTTTCTTGTTTACTCTTAGACGAGGTAGCGCGTATTTTAACTTTCGAAAATACCTACTCCTGTATGTTTTATGTTTTAATCAGTTCTGATAATAAACAACAAAAGTTAGGATTTCAATAATTATTTACATAACATAATTATGAGTATTAAACATCACTAAGGTAGAAACAATGCTATTATGGTCATTACAGAACTGTAATTAAATTGACAGTGCTGCTATCACCATGCCAACACGCTTTAGTTGCACTACGGGTAAAATTGTCTTAATAATAACAATTTTAAACAAACTTTTACTAATCTGTGCGTAAAAAAGAAACAATCAACAAATATAATACACACCAATAACAACCTTGTGTAACATAACATAACGTATGTATTTCGTGCGGTTTGTAAATAGGCGATGTCGCCTCATTGTCTCCTCTCTTCTGTATATCATTGTGAAACTAAACGCCGTATTCAGAATTGCTCAATAAACCGTGTGAAACGAGGACGGGGCATTTAATAACCGTTGAAGATGAATAAAGACAAATAAATACTTTATAATACAATTTTATTCAAGGTCAGAATACTTTGTATGACAATTTAAAGTCAGAAAGGTTGTTAAAATCTTTCGTAGATTAACGGTTTAATGCTATAAAATTTTAATACGTTTATGTACATTTTGCGATGGCAGTACGATTACGAATATATCTAATGATTATTGTTTTACAGTAACACGTTAAAAATCACGGGTTCAAAAACGGCATCGGTAGTTGTCGATAAACATGAATTTAAAATTTAAAGGCACCAACGTGGAGCTGAGTTCCCCACATACAATTTCAGAACCATTCTTGAAGAAACCGCTTCAATTATGGTTCGAGCCAACAGCGATGACAGGCCGGACACACAGACAAACAAAATCTTCAAACACATAACACTCTCAAATCGAATCTCTTCTTTTTAACACTTCTAGCAATGTATGCAAAAAAATATAGGAATGATTAAATAACCTCTTTTTAGTCATTGACTTAAAACTTTGTACGTTGATGTAATTTTGAATTTATTATAATAAAGTACCTACCATAGAACTGATATAATGATGGAGTCCTCTAAAACAACCCTGCCGAAATAATCCACTGAATTTGGACTCGTTTGAATCGTGTTTATAGCAAGCTTAGCATAATTATTAGAAGAGCAGTCGGCATCAAAGTGTGTTATCGTCATTGAAATATTTGCAAAACTTATTTATTATGGAATCGAGGGTTTAAAATAATATACATATACAAGATATCAATGTGTCCAATGTGTATTGGCATCACAATAATATCCATTTTGTAACTCCTCATAATCTATCAATCATAAGACTTCCACAGAAGCTGTTTAGCTTCCATTGTACCACTCTAGAGATATAAATCTAGTACAATAACTCACTTAGAATCTTTTCAACGTAAATAATTACTCTGTCAATCCGGGAATCGAACCCTTTGCCTCTTTCCGAGCGAGTGAGCACCGCACATCAGTCACGACCGAGTGGGTTTGCTCAAGGCACGATATTTGGGCATGAAGTATTTATTCTTTCTATTATGGTTGTGATTTATTATTCTATTTTGCTAAATTTAACGTGGTGTAGGGGATTACTTTAATGTTTTGATCAATGTAAAATATGAATTAACTTATTGGTTACTTTGAATTCCTAAACGTAATATAATTCTACCGGTTTCAAAGTATTATTTTAAAGTTACTCTACATTATTATCGCAAATGGATTGCCAAGTCAGCTGTTTTACAAAACTGTTAGCTGTTTCAAAAAACTGCTATAGTGCCTTGCTAAATAATTGGTGTTTGCTTTAAAACTACAACATTTATTAAAAACACGGATTACCAGAATCAAGAAGTTAGAATACTCGACTATTGAATCAGAAATTATTGAAAATCGTAAAGTTTCAAAGATTTAACCAAAAACATGCGAAAACGGTGTCATGTTTGAAAATAAAAAAACGAAGATTTTGTTTATAATCGTGTTTTCACGTTAACAGTCTCAAGGAAGTACGATCAAGTTTTATATATCCAAAGAACAGACCATAGATCCATATCGCAGAGCACTACCGACTTTATCATATTATTGTATGGCCTCTTAACCTTTTCTGTCTATTAACGTATCTAATAGTAGATACATTAGTATAGTAAAGTATTATAAAACCTGTCTATGGGGTTAAAAAGTTACAAAAGGTTATTTAGTAGCAAGCGACATGACGTGTCATATGACCTTTCGATCAAAGCTAATCCGAGATTGAGTTATGATTAGTCCTCGGAACAGCTATGATGAATGGGCCAATCAATCCTACTGGTGCTTCTACGTACTTTAGACGTAAATAACCTAATTTACTAAGTTAACACAGTACAAATAGCGTGGATTTATATTTCGTTTAATATCTGCTTGTACGTTTCAACAAAATGAAGTGCGTAGAAAATAGTAAATCGAGACATGAATTATGCCAAAAATACAGATCTAAACAGATTTTTGCGTGCATAATCATAGATTAAGGCAATATTTTGTACATTTTTCGCTTTAAGTACATTAAAAAACGTGCAAATAAAACCCGTGACATCATTTTTTGATGTATTAACTTCATTCTCATTTTTTCAACTCCTCATTTTAGGCCTTATCTTAGCAAATTAAGTAGATACAACTTTTTTTGGGAGCCCTTTGTTTCCCATAATTTTGTTGGTCATAATGTAATTGTTGACATAATTTTTGATAGTCATTTCTTTTATATCGCTGAAACTGTAAACTTTTCAAAAGTTCTGAAATATCTAACGTGTAGATAAGGCTAGGTAAGGGTAGGTTTGATTTATAAAAATCCTGAAAAAGTAACAGTTTCTTTAAAAAAACAAGTTATGACTTGCGATGATTATGACCTGAAGCACATTATGACTACAAATAATTATGTAAGTCAATATAGATCCACTTTTTTATGTGAAAAAGGAGGCAGTCGAGCAAGCGAGCCACCTGATGGTAAGTGATCATTGCAACCCATAAACATCCGCAACACAGGAGGAATCGCAGGTGAATGAGGTTTGAGAAAAGACATACATTTGGAGTCGCTAGAAAACATAAACCTTAGCAGTCTTAGCATTTTGGCTAGGCCTACTAAAAAGATGCATAGCGCTGACGTCAACGAAAATCAAAAACTATATATCGTCTATATATATCGTAGATGAGCATTTCTAAAAAAGTTTGTACATATCGTTTACGACTTCGATTTGCAAAAAAAAATGCAGGCAGGCAGGCAGGTAGGGTGGATGAAGCTGAGCCTAAATAACATAGTCTCCCAAAATTTCCTCATACATTTGTATGAAACTTTTCTTTTTTGTTACTAACTTTCTTTGGTTCATGGTAACAAAACAGGAAAGTTTCATACAAATGTATGAGGACATTTTGGGAGCCTATGTTATTTAGGCTCAGGTTCCTACCACCCCGCAATTTTTTTTGCAAATCGAAGTCGTAAATGTTATGTACAAACTTTTTTAGAAATGCTCAGATGATAATAGGTTGCCGTGGGTTGCTTATGTAAATTTTTAACCCCCGTCAAAAATATGGCTGGTAAATAAGTTTAACGTGTGTATCTGTGAATGTGTGTTTGTGTGTGTGTTTGTGTCTGTCGGAGGCATCGTAGCTCCTGAACGGATAGGCCGATAAGGACGCAGTTTTTTAAGAATTTAAAAAAAAAGAGAAAAAAAAAATCGTGACAAACATACTTAATTAACACGGAATATAATTTTGGACACAAATGCATGATTTGTCACGAAATGGTCACAACTCAGTGTGATGCTGGCAGAACCAGCGCTGGTCTTCTATTGCGCCCATTTGGTGAAGAAACGGCGCAATGACTCCACGATCGCACACGCATCAATCAAAAGCAATATTTACAAAACACCAATAAAAAAAAACACGCAAAACATGCCACGCTACTTTATAATGCCTTACACAGCTTTATGCAGTCTGTGGCTTTTTAAAACGAAAAGGAATAAGGTATGTATACACTGTATCTTACCTACCAGGCCTCAGACTCGTTTTGATGACTACTCCCTTTACCAAACGTCTATATATTACGTTAACAGCGCCAATGTTTCTGCTCGGAGGAGTGATGTCTGGCAACGTGTTCCCTTTAGCTGGAGCATGATGGCGATTTGTTTCGTGCTCTTGCGAAATTTTCTGCGATATTTCTTTATCATGAGTGTAGGTATATCTATTTGAGAATTTAGCTGTTGGAACATTTTTGTTTCACAGTATAGAATATTCAAGATTCAATAAAAGCTGATTCATGTAACAAACAACAAAATAACGAAGAACGAAACAAAGATATAAGCCAACACAGTTTGTTCCTTTCTATCAAAACAGAATTTAACATGGCGTTTATATGGCCGACCTGTTACATAACGTCACAGTGCATATCGGATCTCTCTGTCTAATGGCTGTCTAATCAGCAGTTTAAAATGCTTGTATCATCCGTATTTCTTGGCCGATTTTAATTTTAATTTCACTTTCGGTGATCTCTTTTACGGTATTTTCATATTTTAATTCCCTAATAATAGGGAATATTCCCTAATTCAAATGCGTTTTTTTAAATTCATTGCGAGGTAAAATGTTATGGAATTCATTTAATTGATTGAAACTAATCAACAGTAACGGTCTTGGTAAGAAATAATTAAAAGATAAGTAATTGATAAGGTTATCACGTCATTTAATCACAAATCGGAATGTTCTTTGTAAAACCTTACCACTTAATTATTTATTAGCCGTTATGCTACTATAATCTCCAGCTTTGTTGCTTAGTGAGAATTGTATAGGACCTTTTTACGTTTAGTTCTTCTCATAAAGGGTCTTATTCAACATTGTTTTTATATGATAGATAGATAGATCATTTAGCGACTCAGACTTATTGAGATTTAGTCGCAAAGCGATCTGGGGGGTTACCATGACATACTAAATCAGTACAGTTTAGGTTGAGTGAGAGAAAGGAACAGAGCTATATAACTGCTATAGCACTGTCCCTTTCTCTCTACCTAAACTGAACTGCTCTAGTATGTCATGGTAACCCCCCAGATCGCTTTGCGACTAAATGTCAATAAGTCTGAGTCGCTAAATGATCGTTATTAGTATCGAGATGTGGCTCTAAAGCTTCTATCACCCCTGCTATAACTCTATAATAATCTTATAGTTTTTAACACGGCCTCCTTTACTGTTCAGTTTATAAATAGCTATAGGTAATATAACATTGACAATTCGATTACAATGACGGTTAAAGACAATAGAAAGATAAGTCCCCTGGGAGGTTCACTGTTGGGTCGCTTAATTTTTTTACGCATAATGATATCTTTACGCATAAAATCGTTTGGCCTAAAACGGTTTTTACAATAGAAACGGATTCATTTTAATTATTATAAAAAACTAACATAACCTAACCTAACCTAATCTACAAAATGACGTTCGTTAATGCGTTATGTCGGTCCTAAATTGATTGTTGCAAAATAAATGAAAAACTCTTATCTTCTGTAAAATAAGAATTAGGGTGATGGAACCAGTAATGGACAAGGCACCAATAATGAACACTTGATTCTTATTTTACAGAAGATAAGGGTTATTCATTTGTTTTGCAACAAATGAATAACAATCAATTTTGGTCCGTATACAATTTGAAATAAGAGAGCAGTGTCCATTACTGGTGCCTGTCAGCTAAAAGTGTCCATCATTGGTCCTTACTGGCTCCGTCACCCTAAAGAGGCAATTTTATAACCGTAAAAAAACTCGATTCAATATTTTCCCAACGCAATCTGCCATGCAAAAGAGCGAATGTGCCACTTAAGAAAGACATATAAATACGAATACATATCGAACCTCAACGAAAGCCCCAAAAGTTTTGCCTAAGTTCTATATTGAATTAGTTCGAAGTACTTCGAAGGATTGAAGAGTTGATGATGTTGTCACAGCTAGTAAATATAAGTAACTGGTCTCAGTTGATACAACTTTTATTGTAAGGTCTGTCGAAGACATAAAAAAATCGGGTACATCGGACCATGCTCAGTGTAGGGTTCCAAAGCCGTTACTACAAATACAAAAATCTATCTCCAAAAACTGATGTTCTTAGCTGATTGTAAGAACTTTTTTTTCTATATTTTATTTAACAACTTTATTGGCGTAATTTGAATGTATAACTATGCCAAATTAGACGCTCACACGAGAGTGAAAAGGGATAGCTTTATGTGACGTGATGCTACTGTTTATTTTAAAACCACAACATTAAAAAAAATCAAAATCAAAGTATTTATTCAGTAAATTGGCCACATACGGGCTCTTTTACACGTCGGTAAAATAGAGTGAATCTACTAGCGCTTCGGACAAGACCATCATTGCGGAGAAGAAGCGCCGCAAGAAACTCCAGAAGGTCATTTTTTCAAACATAAAATACAATAATACTTAAAAGTATGTTACATTACAAGGTAATAAATTTATCAAAAAAATGTTTTACCGGGATCAAGAAGTTACAAATAATCAACTATTGAATCAAAAATCATCGTTAACGATCGTCGGGTTTCGAAGATTCAACCAAAAACACGATGAATGAAACTATCAAGGATTTTGATTCTAATCGTGTATTTACGTTTAACATTCTCAAGGAAATATGATCAAGTTTAATATACCCAAAGAACAGATACAGAGGCGTTATGGTCCACTTGCATGTAAATTTAAACCTAGGCTAACCCCAGGTTAAATTATTCACGAATGGCAGATTTATATATGACAATTTTAACGAAATAACCTTAAGCTAGGGTTGGATGAGGACCAAAAAGTTGGACCATAGTTAATCATACAAACAACGAAGACGAAAAAAGTTCCGTTGTGCGACGAAAAGTATTTTTATAATTATATGGCAAATTTTCGTGTCACAACGGAAAAGTTTCATAGAAAATTTAATTGAGTGAGTTAGCATGCCCAACTTTTTGTACCTTACTCAGTTATGCTGGGGTTAACATTTAGGTACGTGCAAGCGAGCCCTAAGAATAGACAGGTAGCCCAAGTCACTGTCCAAGATTTTCATTTATTCAGTCATTCTGTAACTCCCGATCTGACATAATTTATTATTCTGTCAGTGACTCACTTTTCACCTCAACGGATGAATTATTAACAGGTGAGTTTAAGTGTTCCCGTGAAAGTTTACAAACAACATTTAGGGCGTGCATAATAAATTAGATTGGTTAACCGACGCTCGTATGAGCTCGCTCGCTCGGATGATCGACAAGAAGTTGATTTTAGCGGCTATGTAAATCAACAAATACAAAAACTTGTATGTGTATGTATGTTTGTTAACTTTTCATTACAGTAAATATAAATATGTCGCAGTACGACTTTTAAATTAGTGGCTGTTTGCGGAATGGCCAAGCCTTATAAAATGAATCGAGATTGTCTATGCTTGGAGTGTGTTTGGTAGTAATGGCGGGTAGTTCGGATTATGAATTCCTTGAAGAGAGTGAGGGAAGTTTAGACTAGAACCGCCATTGCAATCAACCTCGCTGCATTTCGTAAAAGTTAGATTTAATAATTAATCATACCATATCTGAATCATCCATTTTGTATTTTGTAGTAATAAATCAGTAATTAATGTGTTGTGCGTGTGTTTGATAATTAAAGTGTTGTATGTTAAATCAATTCTGTGTATGATTGTGATACCACCTGATTATGGAGACCATGGCGGAGAAGAACTCAGACGGTGATGATCAAGGTGAATTGTTTCAGCCTTCGACAAATATTACAATATTGTTCTTAAACGAATGTAAAAAGGCAGACTTATCCCTAAACCAACTTACTTACTTCCTTACTTGTCTGTGTACTTAATTAAAAAAACAAAGTACCAACCACTATTCAATTAGAAACAAGAACAAACTCATGAACAAATATGAATCTTCTTCATTACAATTTGATCAGATTACATCTCGAACTTATCAACACAAATTAGTTGTTAGACAGAAACTCTTTAAGTAATCTTTACTTAGCTAATTTGGGTAATATGTACTATCGCGATCGTTAATTTGTGACCCATTTCAAGAAAAATAGGCTTGATGTCATTAGAGATGCCAAATCATTTGTATCTTATAGGAGACTCAACCTTATTGTTGTAGAATGTCAGAATGACTTTGGATCTAAGGTGGGTCCCAAATTAAAGTTCGTGACTGTACCTGGTCTATTAATTAGTCCGCGGTGATGCATTTTGTTCAACGGCACTTTGTTTAATCCATTTTTTTGTATTTCTTTTAAGTTATAAAAGTAAAGCTTAAAGGCTAACTGAAGTTAGTCAAGAATATTTTTTTGCGTTATTAATATTTTTTCAATTTATTCTTTCGGTAATCTCGGACTATTAGCAACTCATTATTACATTTTTATTATGAATATTTAAAGGTGATTTATAAGCCTTTTGCAGGTTTGAATATTAATAAACTTATGAACAGGCCTTTTCTTTTCTAGTAGTGTTTTTACAAAAAGGACGATTGGATTTTAAAACCGGTCTAAAGGCATTACATTCATAAGACAATAGGGTATTTGCCTAATTTTATATTAGTATTTAAATTGAAGCTTTTTTACCTTCCGAATAGCCTAGTATAAATAGTTTTTTAATATATTTAAAAATAAGAAAGATATAAATGTTTAAAACTTGATTTTAGACAGAGAGGAAAATACAGTAATATGACGTCATATTACTCAACCGCCATATGAATTACACGTAAAACATCGTTTCGTGAGAAAGAGATAGACAAAAAACTTTTAAAGGCTATAACTTTTTAATTTTATTACCAATTTCAAATTTGATTTTGAATTATTTTATCATACGACGTATATTGATATATTATCCAAATTAATATCTGAAATTTAATAACAGTCAAATACCCTATTAAAAACACTGTAAGTTGCTTTAGATTGAAAACTTTTAATATAATTTAATAATTAAATGTTAATTTTAAGAATTATTGTAATGAATATATTAATTTTCATTTAAATTCAATTATTGTAATAAGTATTTGCACGCCTGCATGCAGGTTGTTCACATTGGAAAGATTACATACTATCAACTAAGTTATACCGTGTTCTAGCAAATAGATCATTTTCATTTTTCATTTCATTTTATCTTAAAGACGTGTATTTCCTGCCATAAATCTTATAACTTGCTTATGCCCACAACTTTCTTCGCGATGAACATCCTACGAGAACATTGTTTTGTTTTCGGAGAAAAAGGAATTTATTTAAGTTTTAATTTAGGGTATAAACTATCGCAATTCTAAAATTCATATAAATTTATCCAACGGTTTCAGCGTGAAAGAGTAACAAACACATAAATAAACTTTTATATTTATAATATCTGTGTGAAACATCACAACTTTGTTTTCAATTTAAGAAGAAAAGATTTTCAAAATGGAATCCTAAAGGCCTGAAAAGGGTTCAGTTATTGTTCCGTAAATTCTGCTTCAGAACTAAAGAAAAGGTCCCTCTCAGGTTTAATTTGATTAGTTATTTTGAAAACGGAAGTCATGATCTTACAAATTACATCAGCCTCTCAATAGAAAATAGCCACCCAGTTTCTCTAAGTTTCAAAACAAATATTATAATTCAATAAGAATCAGACTCAAAGGTCGAAGTTTCAATTGTTCACAATTTAAATAAACCAATGATTAATTATGCGGTATGAAACTTGGGGAAAACTTTAATTAAAACGGTCGAGGAGGCTGAGAGGTGCGCTGTTGAAAGTTGTTTAGGGTGTATTGTTGTTGTCGCTGAAAAATAGATGGCGCTCAGAAAAAGTCTGTTGTACGCACGTCTATGTAGGTACAAGTCTATAGTTCCTTTCATTAGAACCATGATAGAACCCGAAAATCATATACACAAACATGGCCGCCTAACATTGACACTGGTTGTCTTTGCCCCCTGTTCTATAGAATTAATCATGAACCCCACTAACTTGCAATAGACAAACCCCGATTAAAAAAAATTAAAAATAACCCGAATTAAAAATAACGCTGTCATTTTTCATGTTCAAAATATTTTAATTAAATTAAAATCTTTAAACAGTCATATTATTTTATAAATGATTTCGAAAACAGCGTAAGATCAAGATTGATATTCAAATGTAAGTAATCACGGAGTAATAGTGATGAATTGTTTGTTTACCAGATTGTCGGTTTCTATTTAAAGGAACTTTAAATCTAAATATATAAAAGAAGAAACTTGCTGACGGAATGTCCTTGGTCCAGTGGAATTTGGGACGGGTGCTAGTGTGGGATGCAACCTGCGTAGACACACTAGCCCCATCACATCTCCACCGGACCTCTAATAGGGCTGGTGCGGCAGCTGATGCGGCCGAGACATTTGGTCCGTGGGGTCCTAACGCTTCAAGCCTCTTCAAAGAAATTTCGAAGAGGCTCAATGATGTCACGGGAGACCGAAGAGCTGGCAGTTTCCTCGCTCAACGCATAAGTTTAACTATCCATCGAGGAAATGCTGCCAGCATCTTCGGGACAATGCCATAGGGTCCTTTTTTAGATATAGCTTTTTAGTTTTAAAAATTAAGTAAGTTGTAAAAATATAATTTTAGTTTCGTAACTGTTAATTTCATAAATAAATAGATACTTTTGTTGTATATTACTTCCTTCTTATCTATTATTTCTGTTACCAATTACGTGGCTACGGTTGGTCACCATGTTTTTTTTTGTGATGTAAAGATTTTGTCAGTTGTCATTAAAATGCAGAGTAAAGTAACGCCACCTAGAAGAGAATGTTTAGAAACTATCATGTTTTTTACTTTTATTCGAATTTGAAGTCTATATTTGCTATCCTAAAACAGCTATAATATCAAGGATAAGATGGTGGTATCGATCTAGGCGGATCTTGTACAAGTCCTATCACAACTAAACTAACAGAATTATTTTTTATAACCGTACAAAATAATATTCTATAAGTATCTTTTATTATAGCAAATAATATTTCGGTTCGCTGTGATTTTTACCACTTTTACTTATTTGTTCGAACTAACATAAATAAGTTTATTAATGACGCCTGACATCCTAACTTACATCCGCTACATATTCATGATTTTATTACCCTATTCCTTTTTAGTGTGTAGAAATTACCACTTCCTCTTTTACTATCTTAATACAGGGGCATTATTCTCCGTGAGTTAACCGGCAAAGTAAAGTTGCTGCTTTATTCGAGCTGCTTAGTTGAAAAAACTGCAACCTAATTGAAAGTACATCCACTTGTATGAAGTTAACACAGCTCTAACGGTACAACTTAGGCTTGCTAGTTAATAATTCGTTGACGAATTAAACAATTAGTTGTTTAATAACTTAACAGAGGGCCCTGCCAAGATGCACTACGCTAAGTAACGTTTCTATGCGATTCGTTTTTAAACCAATCGCGTTACTGAGAGATGTCGTGATACGAAAAGTCACGTGGTCTACCAGCGACGTGATTGGTTTAAAAATCAAATAGAAACGTTAGTTAGCGTATTAGTGCTTCTTGGCAGGGCCCTCAGAATGCATGTGTCTGCCGACAACTTAAACTGTAGTATGTATGTATGTAAACTCTTTATTGCACATAAACAATTACAAAACATTTTGTAGTTCCGACCTGCACTGAAATTTATAAAGCATTTATAAAGCATTTCGGCCTCGCAATGTAGGTTCTGGAAACAGCGCGTGAGCCTTCGCGCCTGCTGCTCGCGAGAATTTTAGATGGGGAAATTTCCTTTTTCAAGTAAAGCGCTTTTCTTTTTAAGAAAATAAAGTAGTAAGTAACGTTTTCTTAAAGAAAATTTCATTATTTTACTCATCAATTTCAAATAATTTCCTAAAACTGCTGTGTCATTTTTTGGTAGACCGTGATACATCCTGTATACATCCAGAAATGCGTAAAAACACTAAGTATAGTTACGTTCTCAAGGCTTTATGCGCCGTCCGATGAAAACACGATAAAAAGTTATGATAGTATAAAAATCCTGCAATCATGACCATGCCTTTTATGATGTATGGGGTTTTCCTAATAAGGACCGTTCTGTTTTTCCTTGATAGCCTTGGAGCATCATCAACTGAGCACTTGAAGACCTTGAAGTTTCAACGAAATTATGTGTTATTGTAGCATTTACTTATGTGTGTTTTGGTAGTCTTGTCACGTTTCTGTAAGCAAACCTTTTTACAAATTTGTCCAAGGGAGACAATTGTACCTTTAAAACAAACGGCATTTATTTAATACTTAAGTGTAATGTTCGGTTTTGATTATAAATCCGAGTTCCACAGGAACTTAACCCTTACCGGGAATCGAACCCGATACCTTTCAATTCTAAAATATAAGCTTTCGAAAAACAACGAATCGAACTATCAAGAAGACGGTTCCTTACGCTAACAGTAAAACAAATATGAACGATATTGGTTTAGCTAATTCCTTTCAACTATGCATTGTATGAACATAATTTACAGAATTCAACATTAAAACCATTAAAAGAACTAAACGTATTAAAATTAAAATTAAACTAAGCTACTCAAATATTAAAGATATAAATAATAATCACCACTATAAAAAGAACACCCCCTCTAGCATTGTATACTTACTACAAAAGTTTCAAACATAATTTACCGCTTATTTAGTTTATGGGCAAAAGACGGTTACCTATCTGAAACACTAAAAAACGTTTGCCAGCTGTTTCATTTGTCCCAAAGTCATTTTTCTCTGAAACCGTTTAACTTTCCTGAATTGTTATAAAATAAACCTAACCTAACCTACAGGTTCTATAAGTATATCTCATTAAACATTTTGAAAAGTTATTGGGTTCAGAATAAAACGATAATTATGGGAAATGAAAATTATGGTAAATGAAACAGCTGACAAACCTTTTTAGTGTTTGCGATAGGATACCGTAAAAGACAGCAAGATCACAATTATCTTGTAAACTTTTATTGTATAGACCTCCCAAAAAAGCTAAGTACAATCCTGTACAGAATAAGGGCCTCTCCTAAAATAAAGCGAGACCAAGCAGAAACCTCTTACAGCTGTAAATAATACCGGGCAAAAGCTTTTGGTTATAAAAAGCTGCGTTGAGCTTGCGAAGTGTGTAAGTTACGGATATCGGCCTCTAGCGAGCTTTATTTTTATCCGAGAGTCCAAAAATGGAGGGTACTGCTTTTGATCTATTTTAAGACAAGATGGTGGTTGTAATAAGGGTCATATTATACGAGCTTAACAAGTTAACTTAGGTCTTAGTTCAATTACTACTAATTAATTATATTACGCGTACGAAGTCGCAGATGTCCTCTAATAGATAAGAGGGTAAGAGGCTCTATTTAACTGGCTATAATCATATATTGCTTTTGACATGTTATCGTATTTTTTTTTTATGGCATTGAGAAGGCAATCGAGCACAGGCCACCTGGGGCCTGTTTTATAAAGCTACAAATTACAATTTACAGGTAAGTTTCCATTTAACACAACCTCGACCAATGACGACCAGCCATTGGAGCGGTGTTGCCAGTTTAGACCTGTAACATTGTAACTTGTAGTTTTATAAAACGTGCCCCTGATGGTAAGTGGAAACTGCGACCCATAGACATTCGCATTCACAAGACTGCAATCCTAAGACTGCAAATGCACTGCCAACCCTGAGGACCAAGATGGAATGCCTCTATGCTAGTAATTCACCGGCTGTCTTATCCCCACACCGGAACACAACAATGGGAACACTGCTGTTTGGCGTTAGGTTAATGGATAAGATGGTGGTAGCGATCCGGACGGACCCTGCACGAGGTCCTATCACCAGCAAATTATTAATTATTAGTATTGTAAACTTTACAACCGCTCTTATTAACAACCACACCATAACATATCAAAAGCATTATTGTTTTACAGAGGAGAATAGAGAGCCTGAACGGATGGCCAAATTACTACAAGTGAGGTATCGTTCACGGACCTAAAAAATTACGGACGAAAACTCGTCTAATCATGAGTGAAGCATGAAAAATAACTAACTTTAAGATCTGTACAACTATTATTTGCAATAAATGCTATGACTATGAATATGACAAAATGGCTGTCTGCGCATGCACACTCACACACGTAAACTGTCACTCGTGATGTGACTCGGCGCATTGTCTTACATATAAGTATGTATCTGTATGCGTGCGGTAAGTCGCGTATAACGAACGACAATGCCGAGCTTGCATGCTTGACGCCTTTTTACAACGTTCCATATTTTTTTAGGTTCCTTGTATCGTTAAAATCGTTGTCGCAAATGTCACCAAGTTTTATTTCTGTTAAATAAATTATATCAATGTATTTTATTTTGCAAAATATCGAGAGAAAGACAATTATTATTTATAACGTTGAAATATTAAATACAATAGGTAATGTAAACATTGCGTTCGATTTTATTACTGTATTGTTTCGATGGTTGCCTAAACGAGATTGCGAAACATTGGTTGTTGAAGTACATCGTTAAAAGCTTTTATTAAACCTTAACATACAATATTTTTCCAATAAAACGTGTCGTGTTTCACTTCAAGAACAATTTCTTTTTCGATGGGCTTTATAATATCATTATACTGAAAATCACTTTATGTATGTTTTATTTATTACTAGCTTCTGCCCTCGACTTCATCCGCGATTTCGTTTGTAGTTATTTTCTCGGGAACTTTAAAATTTTCGGGAATGAAAGTATTCTATGTGTTAATCCAAGGAATAAGTTATCAAGTTAAGTTGCAGCGTAAAGCAGTAAAAAACAAACTGACAAACTTTCGCTTTTATAATATTAGTATAATTGAACCTGGTTTATAAAATAATTTATAACCATTTATATTATTCCCTCCGTCCACTAGGATCCATTAATGGGATCCATTATTGGGGTCAAGTGGACTTTTTGTACATTCAAATCCATTAATGGAGTTGAATGGGCTTTAATGTACGCTTAAATCCATTTGGAGTCATTTACACTTTTTAAGACGCTGGGATCCATCAATGCATTTAATTATACTATGAAGTCTGCGAAGATCCATGAATGGATTCTGTTGAACTTTTTATATACACCAGGATCCACCAATGGATTTTAGTATACTACAAGTCCACGAGTCTCCATCAATTGATGGATCTAAGTGTATTAACAGTTTAATAAAATCCATTGTTGGATAGGTCATATACATAAATAGTAGCGTACTAAGATCCATTTATGGATCGAAGTGTAATTAAGAGTGTAATAGAATCCATTGATGGATCCTTGCGTATTAAAAAGTGTAAACGACTCCAAATGGATTTAAGTGCACATTAAAGCCCACTTGACTCCATTAATGGATTTGAATGTACAAAAAGTCCACTTGACCCCATTAATGGGTCCTATCAATGGATCCTAGTGGACGGAGGGATATTATTTAAAACCTTTTTTACCGAATTGACGAAAAATTCAGTACACATTTTAATGTAGGCAAACGTAATGCTGGAATTACTAGACCTTACCCAATCATCTTGAAAACGGTTGGTTTTGTGCTACTCACATCCATCGGCTTCCCGCAATCTTCATCAGATCGTCAGGCCACCATAGGCCTTTGTTATCTCGTCTACGTCTCGTCTCGTATACTTGACCTTCGTGGCAATCGCAACAACATTATGTCTAAAGCGTCCCACGGTTTCTTTTAGTACCTCTCGGTGTATTATCAGAGCTTCATCATCATCATCATCATTTCAGCCATAGGTCGTCCACTGCTGAACATAGGCCTCTCCCAAAGATTTCCACCTCACCCGTTTGGAAGCAGCCTGCATCCAGCGGGTCCCCGCGGACTTGACCAAATCGTCCGTCCATCTCGCGGGGGGTCGCCCTACGCTGCGCTTACCGGTACGTGGTCTCCACTCGAGAACTCTACTGCCCCAGCGGCCATCAGTCCTTCGAGCAATGTGGCATGCCCATTGCCACTTCAGCCTGCTAACCCGATTGGCTATGTCGGTTACTTTAGTTCGTCTACGGATCTCCTCGTTCCTGATTCGATCTCGTAGCGAGACACCAAGCATAGCTCTTTCCATGGCACGCTGAGTGACTCTGAGCCTATTCAGGAGGCCAACAGAGCTTGCAATCCATTAACTATCACTATTAGTTGAAGCGTTTTTCACAATGACTCGTATGCGCCTAAAGTCGCAGAGTTAATGATTTTTCATCACCTATTTTATACCAATGATATTAAAAACCACTCAAAATATCATTTATCAGTTCTTACTCTAAATAGGCGACCTAGGACTAACAGTTCTTTGCCTATTTTTTTTTAAATAATGATCTGGAGTCGTATGTGAAAAATTATAGAGCTCAAAATTATCTGAACTCAACGCTGTAGTTTAGGATACTTAAGCACGTACGAGTATAATTGTATTGTCTGGCAATTAATTGTCCCTAATATATTTTATTCATATATTTTATTTGGAAAACGATAGTAAACGTCTTCAATTTCAAATGTTTTTATGCCAATGGGGACCAAGCACTGTAATTAGGCTACTAAATTATTCTGATAAGCAATTCGATGTTTCCGCTACAGTAATTACTTGCTTCTATTCCTCAAGGTTGTCTGGTTCCGGGCCGTTGGATACGACTAATGCTTACTGTAATTTCTTATTCGTGTGGTGCTTTGTAAAATTGTGTTACAATGTTAAAACGTTTATTTTATCTTCGTTATTTAAAGGGGATCAAACGTTCATCGTAAGCTTATGATATAACGTTTTGAAATTACAAATTATAGCTATATTTAGCTAAGAGAGGTAGGTGTACCGCAAGGTAGTGTAATTTACCCAGTATCATTAAAACCTTAATAATTATAAGCATATTGAAAAGCTAAAAATATATTTTGAACCGGTACAGAAAGAGCTTTTCTATGCTGTCAAGATTTGAGACACCTATAAACTAGACTAAGATTCGACGCATATAAACACACAGACACGACACAAAGATTTCTATTCGGCTCTATTCTACTCGGTGAATCCATATTGCTTACGACATGTTATCGTTTTTAACTCGGCTGTCATCACTGTCAAGTAACTAAGAGCTATCGTGACGATGACAATACGATTACATGTCATAAACAATATAGTTTTATTGAGTAAGTTAAAATCCGATTCCAATGTTTTTTTTGTCCCATAGCCACGGAAAAGTGGTTGCTTTAAATTAAATTCACTATGCGAATTTTTTACCGACTTAAAAAAGGAGGTTCTCACAGGTCGGGATATTTTACCCGTAACTTTAATTTGGGTACCAAAAGTTTTACTTTGTGCACATTAGCCACCAATTCTTTAACAAATGTAACCTTTTTACGTGTAAAAAACTGGAACACTTGACCCTAGAGTTCCGGTGTTGAATTTGTAATAAGACCGGGTAGGTTTTAGGTGTTTTTTTAGAAGGGCGACTGATTATTTTGGGGAAATACTGGAACGACGGGGCGCGACTGTCCCCTAATTTGACTGAGAGAGTCCATTACGAATCCATCATAGAGTAATTTGTAGAGGCGGCAAAGTTTTGGAATGGCAGTTTTGTCTTTGGTTATTTGTTTATGCTCGATTGTGACCTTGTAAAAATGGGGTGATATTTTAGCTTTTTTTCATAAGCACCTTTTTAGGGTACCGTACCATAATCGAAAAATGAACTGAATGAACTTCCATGCTCGCATCTATTTCTTTGATCCTTATTCTCCTTTTATATCTTAAAAAAGGGAGCCTGGGTGCACAAGATTGATGCACACTTGGCCAGTTTTTTAAAGACATCAGTTAGAATCTTACAGCAATTCTCCTGTATTTAGTGTTTAAACTATTTATTTACGGTGTTTTTAATAAAACTGTATCAACAAATAAAGGAGACGTATGTATTCAACGCGACTCTGTCAAAGCTAGCGACATCAAACGATGAATTTAAAACGTAACTCTTTCCAATACCGTTATTGCTTTTTTGTGCTACATTTGGAATTGTGAATCGCGACCTTTGTGTAGCTGCAAATGTTTACTCGTACTGAAAATAGCAAAACTATAGTTTAATTCCTTTGAAATTTCGATTTAAAACAATGCTCAAAGCACGTGAAAATAAAACCGTTTTCACAGGCAAGGTAACGGTATATTCGTTAGAGTGTTGTGTAGTTTGTACTGATATTTTTTATCAACATGGATTTAATATTGCTATCATATGAGCATGAACGATATAAGAACATTTAACGTCACACTTTAAACTTGTCCCTGCAGACCTTGTAATATTCGGTAAATTGTTAGTTTTTAAGTCAGTTTTTCTTTGCTGCGGCACAATGCTGAGAAGGATCCTGTTCTGCTCGGGCGTGATGTCTTTTTTTACCTTTATATTGTTTCTATTGTTTTTTTTTCTATGCGTTGAATATATATTTTCTATTCTATTCTAATATTGTTGCTAAAACTGAACCTCTGTAACGATATGTCGAATACAATAATCGACACTCGCACGCCAATTTATTACGTCTGAATAGCTACATGGACGTCAATCTTATGGGCACAAAGTAAGTAATATTTTGCGCTGTCAACAGTAACGACTTAATCAGTTGCTGCAAAATATATTAAAAAAACCACAAGTGACAATACTACTTTTAAGCAGCACTAAACAAGTAAAAACATATAACAGAACAGCGCCCTCATTTGGCTTTTGCCTTTGCACTTTCAACACTTTGCTAAACTAAACGTTAATAGTATAAAAAAAATAAAAATAAAAATCCCAAAATTACAGAATAAATGAAATCATGAAACGTCAATTTTAAAGACAAAACAGAGTTATCTACCCATTCAAATTAAAAATTAAATGGCATAATCTTAATCTCAAATCCCAGATACCTAATTACATTTTCGACCTTCTTTAAAGTCCCGCCGCACGATGATTTGAGATAATCTACAAAGTCGTTAATTCAGCACTTATAAATGTAAAAGAGCTGTCAAATTAATAAAATCATTTTACAGAGATGTGTCCTATCTGTTGTGTTCTTTGTCTGACCTCTGGCTGATTGCGTGCCCGGAGAGGCTTATTGGAACACATTTTTATACATTTTTTCGATAAAATCGTAAAGTTCCCTTTCATCTTACTTAGTATTCGTCTCTGTAGAGAAAGTTATATTTATGGCACGAGTTTTCGGACGCAATTTTTCGTGAAAAACTACTTTTACGATGACATGACTTGTTATTTTTTGAAATAAATGTAGGCCCACTATTAGTCTCCGTTTAAAATATACGTTTGAAACTTTGAAGAGTCTGAAACTGTCGTTTTAAAATGTAAATGTCTCAAAAATTATTTAAATAAACCCGTTAGCCCAATATTCTGTCAAGTTTAAATTTAGTAAAACTATCGTTTCGAATTAATCGCAACGAGACATTTTTTTGACGATTTCTATCTATTAACTTTAAAAACAGCACCAGAAGAATTATCTTAAGCTCAGTAAAGTCAACAAGAAATGTTTTGCTTTCAATTTTGCTGACATAGCTAAGCTAAACTTCGTTTCAGATACAGAATTTGTTGGGATTTTGTTCATGAATCCTTCTATATCGTCCCTTATAATAGCGGCCTTTACACGGCACAGTTAATTTGGACCGCGGGAAACGCCACGCGCCATTCCACGCGCCAGTCCGAACCGTAGGTTTTTTACTATTTTACTATTACAGTTGCATTTACACGTACGGTTCGGAGCGAAGTTTGGAATGTGGCGTTTCCCGCGGTCCGAACTCTACGTGTGCAGGCCGCTATTGTCTAACAAGATCGATCCGTCTGCTCAATATCAGACTTACTGGCGACAAGTTACTTCCGTGAAGTGTATAGGAACAAATCTATAATATACGCTTATAATAATATTTTGGCTGCCTTATAGGAGACTACGGTACAATACATAGATTATAATATGTAAGAACATATTAAGTAAGACGCTTTGTATTGGTATGAGTTCTGCGCCTCTATTCTAGGTGCTAAAAACGATATCGTAGTTTGCTTGTTATGGTATTGTTATGACGTCAGCCGCCATTACTGTTAAGAAAATAAGAGCTATCAAAACGTTGACAATACGATAACAGATCAAATGCTATATTGTTTTTACCGTCTTAAATAGAGGCGTTTTATTGAGTAACTATAGAATGCTCTCGCAGAAATAAAATAATTCAATTAAGACGTGACTAGCTTAGCTTTGTTTGTGACCCCGTTCATGTCGGGAGAGTTGAACTGTCAAAATTTCCGGAGTAAAAAGTATTCTATGTCTGTCTCATACTACAATCTATCTCTGTACCACACGTCGATTGGTTAAAGCGTAGAACCTTAAAAATGGAAGAAGCAAACAAACATACATTCGCATTCATGATTTTTAGGGATTTCATTCCTGGGGCATTCTGACAATATTCTATAGGGGTGCGCCAAAGTTCATATAAAATTGCAACTCCGATTATTGGAACTCCGAATTTTTTTCTCATACCATTTTACATCATAATGATCACTCTTCATACTCTTCTTAATATTTTTTAATACTAATGATCGGAACTTATACTCATCTGACCTTATAACGCCAATATTCATGGAACCGTACACTTTTCAGAATTTCTTAAATATCTTACGTGTAGATAAAATTAGGTTAGGTTAGGTTAGATTTATAACAATCCTGAAAAAGTAACAGTTTCTTAAAAAAATGCATTATGAGTTGCGATAATTATGACTTGAAAATTATGAACAAAAAAGTAGGAGCAAAATTTTTCGAAGAAATTATGAGTATAGACACAAATCGTTATTTGTATAAAAAATCTAAAGACCAATTTTATATGAGCCAATATGGATCCATTCTATAATATACCAACAATGAAAACCCTGGTACTCAAAGAAATTAAAATTGCTTTTGGTTTTTTATTCGCGCGTAAAAGTGTTTGCAAACGCAAAACGCCGATGGCCGATAGCTTTTGCTTACAATTCGCGCGCATTTTGCAGCGTGGCACGTGGGTTGACTTGACATGCTTTTAGTTTTAGCGCGGCGTGTAAATGGCACGTAACTAGTTCCATCTGCTATTCCACTAGAGAGGGGCTAGCGTTTTATTCCGACGTGGAACTAAAAGGCAGCTAAGTTCACTGGACGTCACTGCTATTTTCGACTCTATATAAACGACGGAGGAGTGGAAATTGAAAGTGAATTATTGGTGTTGACGGTGTTTTAGAAGTTCTTTTGCTCTATAGATAATTGGTTTAGGGAGGGCACGTACTTTCAATGTCTTTTTGATCTGTGCGCTCAAATAGAAGCCCAGGCTCTTATTATCTCGATGAAAATATATATTTTACATTTAATATACTAATGCCAAATTAAAAAATCATATCTATTTTCTATATGAATGTAAAACAAAGTCGTAACTAGTAGTTAAGTTATTTGTTACCAGTGTTTTATATAGACTAATTTGGTATTGGTTTTAACTCTTCAGTCATTACTGTCAAGTATATAAGATCTATCAAAACATTGATTACCTATACGATAACAGAGGGGCTATTGCCTAACGCACTCGCAATCGCAATCGTTTTCATTTTGAAAATCGAAGGTTTGTCTGCATACAAAATGAAATCAATTGTTCCGCTTTGAAGCCGATTGCGATTGCGAGTGCGTTGGACAATAGCGACGCTGGTCAAAGACGATATGGTTTGTATTGCCTAGAATATCGGCCCTGATGGCAACTGGTTTAATAAATTTAGGGATAAAGATATTTCATATGATATCAGTCGCTATAACGCTCATTTGATGTAATTATTGAATCATATAACAACATTTAATATATTTAAATATGATATAATTATTATTTTATATAATGATCATTTGATCTAACAATATTTTGTATAACATACTTTAAGTATAATGCCTATTTACTATAATTAACTTATGATATAAAGTTAATTCCAACTAAAGTGCAGTTGGAATAACCATTGTTGTTACCTTGTGACCCCACAGAGCGTCAATAGAAGCCCCGCGGTAGCGGTAGTGGCGGCTTCGACGACTCACCCTTGAACCCCTTGCCCGTGCTCAAAACTAAGTGCTACCAGAAATGTAGGTTAGGCTAGGTAAATAATACAATACGATTTTTATATCAAATGATGATTATACCAAATGATGTTTATAAAAAATAAATTATTAATGCAGCCAGTGTCATGGGGACCATGCCGCGAGCGGACCTGCTAGAGGGGTGTTCTTTTTATAGTGGTGATTATTATTTATAACTTTAATATTTGAGTAGCTTAGTTTAATTTTAATTTAAATACGTTTAGTTTTAATTGTGGTTATAGAATTATCAACAAGTTTTTAGAGATGTTTGTAATTCTGTAGCTCTGCCTACCACACTCTGGGAATGAAGGCGTGAGATTATGTATGTATGTAGTTTTAATTTTTAATTGTATTAATGTTGAATTTTGTACTTAGTTGGATGTAAATAAAACATTTCTTATATGGTAAATAAATAAATGATATGCCAAATTAATGATAATTATAGTAAATAAAAATAGATATTTTGATATTATACGAATCGTTTTATTATATAAAATGAGTGATTATATCATTTAAAATTATATCAAATGTTAGTATATCAAATAAAATTATATTAATCATTTTTATACCAATCATTACATACCCTTCCTATGGACATGCGTTCTGCCCTGCTAATCCAATACGCAGTATCTCAGATAAAACTACTGTAGCAATATCAACCTTATTACTAATATAAGAGAATTAAAACTGCTTTGGGTATTAAATTTGGGATACTCCTTAATCGCTTAGTAGGGCAGCGTTGCCGGTGAGCATTGGAAACTTAAATTACCGTTTTGTAACCGATCTTGAAATGTCAAATGTCTTCCTTTATGTAGGTAGCCCTAATTCGTGGAATTGACAACATTTCAAAAAAAAAGCTTTATCGTTTTTTCGCGTTTATAATAGCTGGTTAAAAATTAGCCTACCCGTGTTTCTCGGTTTTTCTTTATTTAACTTAATTTTGTCGTTTATAATTTATTAAAGAAATAGTCATTAAAAAGACCGTATATACAAAGTTAGGAATACTGATGTTGTGATCTTAGCATGATATAAAATAAAAAAGTAACTTTAAACAGAAACAGAACTGACTGTCATGTCATGTCACTTGTCAACAATAACAACTGTAACAACATAAATTCGTCGACTTTGGGCAGATTGCGGCTATCCGCTTTTACAAATCCGTTAGTCACTTTCATTTTAAATAGCTTATATCAAAACAATAGTATTACGAGAATCGAAAGCGTGTCGTTAAAGTCAAGCAATCCGTCAGACAGATAAAAAAATTGATATGACAGTTGTATATTTATTTCAATTCCTATGGTAATAAATGGACTAAGGGCACTATAAGTGTATTCCTAACATTCACAATCCAACTTTTTTTACTGTTTTTCCTAAATATAAAAAAACTACTGCGTAAAAAAATCCAAAAATATTTTTACTGTAATAAGTAGTGTAAAATCTACAAACGGTATTTTAATTTACTACCTTAGCACATATTAATTGTTGTCAATTAATATTTTCTTATTCCTATTCTTACTATTATTTATATTCTTAATATATAGCTTTTATCTCCTAACGTGGGTTGGCATCTAAAGGACTGACTAAACGCATATTCTATAAGGTAGGCTAGACTCGCTAGACTAGGCTTTTAGATTTGTTTTCTGGTGAACTTAAAATAATCTGAATTTTATTTCCCGTTTGGAAAATGTATTAGTTACCTACCCTACTTATTTCAAATCAAATCAAATCAAATCATTTATTGCTGATAAGTGAGTAGAAAAAGGTGTTACATAAAATGTATTGATCTGTCATAATCTGCTAGTATCTAGCATGCAATATAATATAATTCTTATTACTAAATACCTATTAGTGACTAGGTAAACTTAACTGTTAACGTTAAATTAATTTATGCACACAGCTTAATATTATTATTAATGTAATGGCACATCAGCTCTTAGACTTTGTCATTAATATATTCTTCTATCGAATAGAACCCTTTCTTAATTAAATATCTGTTTAACAATATTTTAAACTCTATAACATTTTTACAATCTCTTATTTCATTTGGTAGGCAGTTATAAATCCTTGGAGCCATTCCTATTATACTTTTGGATAAGAGAGCTGTTTTCATTGAAATGGCACGCACTTTATTGCGGTGTCGTCCGCTGTTAAAATTCTGAAATAATTCTGCATTACATTTAACAAAAATAGCGACTTCATATATGTACAGAGAAGGAAAAGTTAAAATATTTAATCTGTTGAAATATGATTTACATGATTCTGTAGGTTGTAGATTGCACACGGCACGCAAGCATTTTTTTTGGGCTTTAAAGACAAGGTCCCGATCAGTTGAGTTACCCCAGAATATAACTCCATATCTAAGAGTCGAAGACACATGTGCATGATATGCTGTTAGCACAGCTGATTTGTTTACTATTTTATTTAACATGTACAGTGCATATGAATATTTATTTAATTTAACACAAACATTTTCAATCTGAGCTTTCCATGTCAGATTATTGTCTAGAGTGAGGCCTAAGAATTTTGTAAGGTTCGTTTCTGATATTAAGTTATTTTTATGGGTGATTTTTATGGCAGGTAAAATACTACGTTTCTGATTAAAGTTCATGATACAAGTTTTACTTAAATTAATTTTTAAGCGGTTCACGTCCATCCAATTTGTTATTTCTTCTAGAGTCTTATTTATTTCTGATTCGTACCTATTGCCTTTAATATTATTAAATAAGATGGTGCTGTCGTCCGCGAAAAGGACCATTGTATTATTAGTAACCTTGGGCAGATCATTAATATACACTAGGAATAATAGGGGCCCTAGAATACTTCCTTGGGGAACACCACGTTGAACTGTTTTTGGCTGTGAGGAAAAGATTGTTTCTTTTTTAGTATTGTAGCATAGTTGAGATATTTGTGTAATTTGTTTCCTATCACTCAGATATGACTTAATTAGTTCGAGAATGTTACCCCTGACTCCATATTGATACAACTTATTTATTAAAATTGTATGGTCTACAAAGTCGAAAGCTTTAGTTAAATCCATATACATTGCAGAGACTGGCAATCTTTTATCCATATTCATAATAACTTTCTGTATTAAATCAAAGATTGCCATGTTAATACATTGATTTTTTCGGAAGCCCTTCTGTTCTTTAACTAACAAACGATTCGTTTCTAATTATTATTCTTATTAACTTCAGTTACGAAACAAAAACAAGTCTCCAATTTTTTATTCGTCACTGATAGCGTCATTTAGGGAAAAACTGAGACTGTATATTTACCAATAAATTCTATCTTCAAAGTAAACGTAATCTCATGAAAGATTCACGATACATTGGTTCCGTGGGCGCATGTAAAATAATCAGGGATTTTAAATAAGTCCAAAAAACAAATATCAGCAAATGTTTGATTCATTCGAGTGCTCTCTTAAAGGAATCTCGAGTCGCTCTCAGATGCCGGAATTAAATTTGCGTATTAAATTTCATATTTCTCTTATTAAACAGGAAAACATTAAAACGAAAATAATGAGGAAGGTAGAAGTAAACAAACAATTACCGTGTCGAAGAAGTCAAGAGCGTGTGGGCTGTTTTCCCTCCGGCGTTTAAAGTCAGTCTTGAAATGTCAAGTGCTTAAATTATGTCCAGATAGGACGATATCAAAATCTTGAAACGTCCTTGTCGTGTAATGTCAAGAGCTTACACCGTCAAGGTCTTACAGCGTCAAGGTCGTACAACGTCAAGGTCTTACAACGTCAAGGTCTTACAACGTCAAGGTCGTACAACGTTAAGCTCTTACAACGACAAGCTTACTACTCTGAAATTCTACGATCTAGGCAGCATTTCAAGACTTTAAATTTAAAATATGATGGTGTTTTAGTAACTGGTCATTCTGAGACTTTGACGTATTACTAATATGACATTCTAAGATGTTGACGTTGTAAGTAAACTGGTCATTCTGAGACTTTGACATATCACTACTCTGATATTCTTCGATCTAGGCATCTTGACATTTCAAGACTTTGACTTTAAAAGATGATGGTGTTTTAGTACCCGGTCATTCTGAGACTTTGAGGTTACTAATATGACATTCTAAGATGTTGACGTGGTAAGTAAACTGGTCATTCTTGGACTTTGACGTATTACTAATATGACATTCTAAGATGTTGACGTTGTAAGTAAACTGGTCATTCTGAGACTTTGACGTATTACTAATATGACATTCTAAGATGTTGACGTGGTAGGTAAACTGGTCATTCTGAGACTTTGACATATTACTACTCTGATATTCAACGATCTAGGCAGCTTGACATTTCAAGACTTTGACTTTAAACGCTGGAGGGACTTTTTTATTATGTGACAGGCAAATAAGCACACAGGCAACCAGGGACACGTTTTATAAAGCTACAAGTAACAATTTTTCAGGTCAAAACTGGCAACACCGATCAAATGTCTGGGCGTCACTAGTCGAGGTTGTGTCAAATGGTAACTTGAAACTTGTAAATTATAATTTTTAGCTTTATTAAACCGGCCCTTGGGGTCATTCTACTCGGTAAAACCATTTAATTGCTTTTGACTCGTTACCATATTGTCAACGTTAAGATAGCTCTTATTTACTTGACAGTAATGGCGGCCAATTTATGAGTATGAATGTGGAGGGTTATAATAAAGCAAGAGGAAGACCTAAACAGAGATGGATGGATTGTGTGAAGATATGAGAAAGAAGGGAGTGAACGCTGAGATGACGATGATGATGTGTGGAAGGAAAAAACATGCTGCGCCGACCCCAGATGATTTGAATAAAGGCAAGGAGATGATGATCAGTATGATGACTATGGTATTGTACACGTCAAAGGCGATATGGTTTAAGAGGATTGTGAAGCGCCGCTAAAATCGCGTAGCTGTCAAAAAAAATCCATACAAAACTAGCTCCGGGCGAAAACGTTTCTCACCCCCTGAATCAAGTCCGATTTTCACGATTTTTGAATATGTTGTAGTTATTATAAAGACCTAGGTCTGTACGTTTCTGTTGTTTGTTTTTTAAATTTTTTTCGTTCTAAGAAATATTTTCTTGGAAAAGGAAACGTACAGACATAGTTTTTCATGATATCTACAACGTATTCAAAAATGGTAAAAATCGGACCAGGTTTAAGGGCAGAGAAACGTTATCGCATTTTGTATAGAGATTTTTAGCCTCACAATCCTCTTAACCCTGTAGAATAAAGGCTCTATAGGTACCTATATAGGTCCAGACATTGAAGTTAAACTCCATTTTGAAAGTAAAACGTGAAAAAAAGAACGTCCATTTAAAATGACAAATTGAGTTTAACTTGCTGCGTTACACAAACTTCTTAAACGATTCCAATAAAACATGTAAATTGTAACAATACAGCCGAACGAGTCCAAGAAAAGTCGAGTGAGCAAAATGTTTTTGTTTTAGTTACAATGATAAAAATAATGACGTATTTTTAATAAATAGACTAGCTGTTGCCCGCAACTCTGTCCGCGTAGAAGTTTATCACTCTTCCCTCGGGAACCGTACATTCTTCCGAGATAAAAAGTAGCCATGTGCTATTTCAGAGTATAGTTTTTCTCTTTGCCAAATTTTAACAAGATCCGTTCAGCCATCCTGGCGTGATTGAGTAACAAACATACAAACTTTATCATTTATAACATTAGTAAGATTTTGACGACGCGTTGGCAGTTGGTAGTGACCCTGCCTACGAAGCTAGCGGTCCTGGGTCCAATTCCCGGTAAGGGCAGATATTTGTGTGATGAGCGCGAATATTTGTTCCAGAGTCATGGATATTTTTTATGTATTTAAGTATATATTTCTCTTAATAAGTATTTATATCGTTGTCTAGTACCCATAGTACAAGCCTAGAGCTTAGTTTGGGACTAGGTCAATTGGTGTGAAATGGTCAAGGACCATTTCACACCAATTGACCTAGTCCCAAACTATTACTATACTATTACTATACTATACTATATTTAGGTATTTATTTATTTATGATATAAGATAACATAGATTTTACAGATTTTTACAGATATTTTCCCGATTCCAAACGAAACTCTAGGCTTATACGTCTAAAAGCCCGTCATTATAGTTCAAAAAATATTTTATCCGTCTCATATTTTATGCGGCTGATGCCCACTAAATACAAACAAACTTCTCCAAATATCAGCTCGATAACTTCAGCCATGTCATGTAAACAGGCCTCTATTCTACGCGGTAAAACAATATTTATTTTATCATGTTATCGTATTGTCGACGTTATGATAACTCATTGCCAATGATATATTATAGTAAAAAGAGGTAGATATGTTATACGCACTTCGATAGTGGCACCCTAAAACCAAGTCAATTGGTACACCTTTATCTAGTCTTGCGCCGTCAACGGAACCGTGAACTAGTCTGCAGAGCAACATACACTCGTCTCTGTTTCGCTCCCAGAAATTAGCATAACATCCTGCTTTCATTTGTCATATATGAATTAGTGTGTAATTGCAATATTTACTGATTATGTGTGCGTAAGCCGGGCCATTTTTACACGCGGAATACCGTATAGGTAACATATCTACCTCTTTTTATATTATATCATTGCTCATTGCTTATACAGTAATGGCGGCCGAGTTAAAAATAATAACATGTCAAAAGCAATATTCTTTTCTCAAAAATGATCGGAAATGTTGACATTACTATTTACATAATGAGACGCGAAGTACATAGTTTACTGACATTTCTCAAATTAAAAAAAAAACATACACATTCCATTACTATCTAGCTTGTAACTTTTTAAAAAGTGAAAAAGCCCATAATAAAATGGTGGCACAAGTCTTATACATCCAAATTTTATTCGAAACATAACTTTTTTATCTGTGTCTGGAATAGCTTATGTTTTTTTTAAAACAAAGCTTGCGTTTCTCCTTGTCATAAACAAAATGCGTTTAAGAGTGATGGTTTTTTCACATGAAGTTTCTGTTTGTATGCAATTTAAAAAATGAGTTCAATCGATGAAGATTTTATTCCAACACAATTTTTTTCTGGCGATTTTTGAGAAAAGCACTATATTTGCCTCGGCAGGAGCAGCAATTGCGGGCTTCGTATTTTTAAACGGACTCGCAAGCTCTTCCGTTTAAACCAATCCTCGGCCCGCAATTGTCTACTTCCATGCCTAGGCAATAATGTACCTACTATTTTCTCAAACATGCAATAAAATGTTGGTGTTATGTTATATAGTTATTTTAGACTTCAATGTATCACGTTTCAGACGGAGCAAATCGAGAGAACTGTAAAGGAATTTCATACAAAATTGAAGGCCTAGGCCGGGAAGTATTTTATTTTTATTTTAATGTAAACATGGCTGTGTTTATGAACAGACTAAATAGCTGATTTTTTTTTAAATATACTAAGCCGTGCATCCAACCAAAGCGTTTGCATATTTAATATAAAGTACCAGGGGAGCAGACGTAATTCGGGGTGCGTAGCGAAACTTAGATCGCAGGCGATGTAGCACGGTGCGGCGCAGCGGCGGCGCACCCGACACAGTGCGTATGACTGAGCACTGTTGGTTACTTTTAATGTTTATGCACTCCTAGTATTTGACGTTGTAATTTTTTTTTTAATGAATTATATGTTTGAGAAAATCCTCGTGTGGTTGCCGAGTTAGAATAGTGCCACTCCATGTCTTCCCGTGGATGTCGTAAGAGACGACTAAGGGAATAAAGGCTTGTAGTACTGTTAGGCGATGGGCTTGCAACGTGTCACTAATACGCTGGTAAACATCTTAGCCTAATTGTGCAAATTGTGGTTATAGAATTATCAACAAGTTTTAGAGATGTTTGTAATTCTGTAGCTCTGCCTACCCCACTCTGGGAACGAAGGCGCGAGATTATGTATGTATGTTTGAGAAAAGTACTATACATACTTTGCCATGAAAAGGGGTTGCCAGCCTCGTAACTATCCGTCTATATGAACTCGGTCGGCCGGCCGGGTGTTACTTCCCAGCCTCTGTCGTAATGTACTACCGCGTAGAATAATAGATGCCTTGGATTTTGATAGACCAACGGACAGATGGACCACAAAGTCATTATAAAAAAAAAATAGCAAAATAATTCCCATTACCTTCTTGGGTAGTCGAGTAAAAAGTCTCATAATAAGTCCCCGTGTCATGTTTCATCCCCGTTTCATTCTGTTCCCGTTCTATTATGTCCCAATTCTTAAGACGTTACCAAGCGACGTCGTTGTATCATCGCTTATTTTAAATGGACACCTGACAGTTGGTTTTCCTTGTTTAAAAATAAACACAATGACAATTGAGCGTGTTTTTTATTTTTTGGGAACGGTAAACAAGAGCCAAGGCTGGGAGCCTAATATGAATCTATTTATCGCGTGACAAAATGTGAATAAAACATCCGTCACTTTTTGACACGTATAAGTACGAGGGTGAAGGATGCTTTATCCACATTTTGTCACGAGATAATCGCAACCATACTATGCCGAGAGCTGAGATTCTAGACGGTAAAACCTAGCTTTTGACGTGTTTCCGTACTGTCAATATTTTGACAGCTCTTATTAACTTGACAGTAATGGCGGCCGAGTTGAAAACAATATCATATCGGTGAAAAACTTAAGTAAATGACCTGTTGCATGTAGTTGTAACACATCTGCGCCTCTATTCTAGGCGCTAAAAACGATATCGTAGTTTGCCTGTTATGGTATTGTTATGACGTCAGTCGCCATTACTGTCAAGAAAATAAGAGCTATCAAAACGTTGACAATTCGATAACAGATCAATTTTTTTTTTTTAAATAATTTTGTTTTTACCGTCTTGAATAGAGCCCCTGTATAGACCGTTTGACATTCTTAATTTGAAATTTGACGTAATGTCCATATTAGTTTTGGACACTACTACATGCAAGAGGTCATTTACTTAAGTATTTCACCTATAATAAGTTAGAAGCAATATTTTACCGCGTTGAATAGAGACCCTGATGGTAAGCGGGATCTGAGATCCATAGACGAGCAATCTATAGACTTTAGGAAATGCAATGCTTTGGCTGCAGCTCCACTGAGGCGGAGATGAGCGGAGTGGAGCGGAGCTGTACCAATATTAACTAATAGAATCTAAACTAGCGTACGCAAGGCGCGCTCGACGTGACCGCATGCGCCTTCTATTGGTTAATATTGGCACAGCACCGCTCCGCTCGTCTCCGCTCGTCTCCGCCTCAGTGGAGCCGCAGCCTAAGACTGCAAATGCCTTGCCATGGATGAGTGGATGAATCTCACCGGGCATTAATTATCCTCACATCAGAACAACAACGCGATCGCTTCTTGGGGATAGGTTAAACGATAAGATAGGTTGTGTTTTTAACCCCCGACGCAACAAGAGGGGTGTTATAAGTTTAACGTGTGGATCTGTGTGTTTATCTGTGTCAACGTAGCTCCTAAATCGATAGACTGATTCAAACGTATTTTGTTTAAAAAAGAAATGTAGTATAAGCATCTCCTATAGTCCTATGCCAACCTCTCTGCCGTACGGATATTTATAAAAGGAATGCCTTCAATAATATTTGTATAATAGTTATTTATGTAACTGGTACATAATCTCTAATTACAGGTACGAGTACCTTAAGAACTAATTATGTACCGTTGCATACATAACTTTTTCTACAAGCTTAAGATGATACCTAATGCCAAAAATAAACAATCGCTAACTTTTCTTGTATACTTTCCTAGATTTTTCTGCTAACAAATTACTTGTCAGCAAAGTCATTGTCATTATTCCGATTGGCGTTAATAGTTTGTGAACTTTATTGCTAAATGTTTAAAAAATTAATGTGAATTTAATTACCTAGTTACTTAAACAGATCTGACAATTTATCATAAAAGTTGGAATGCCAAACAAAACGCCATTTTGTTGAAATCCATATTGAACGTAACCATGTAACCAAATAACAAATCGATGGATATTGATCATCTATTTTTAGTAACTTAAAACAAATGTAATTTTAAACACATAATTAGTCTCAAAATTAATTTGGTTTGAATATGCGTCAATTTAATTGGTATTTAAATATTTAAAAAGTTTATTATAAAAATTAGGATGTCCAGTGTTCACTAAACGCCAAGACTGATATCCGGAATGACCGTAACCATGGTAATAACAATGCTATAATAATTATTATAGAACTGTTATTCCCATGGCAACGCTGATTATAGAATTGTTTTCACGCTTCGGTTACGCTATAGGTGGTATTCTGATACCATTAAGGATATCAATATTAGCGGTTTATAGTACGCGAGTAGAAAAAAGTGTATAATAAGCTTCCTGATAACCTGAAAATTTTGCAGGGTTTGGATATCGAATCTAAGCTCACCAAGTGGCTATTGCGACATTTGTTTTATAGTGTTAACGAATATTTGGTTCATAAGGATTGTTAGGATTAAAATTGCTGATACTTAAATAAGAATATTTTTTGACATTTATTTACTAACATATTATATTGATTTTTATTTGTGAAACGTAGAATTAGGATCCTACTTTTAAGTACCTTAATATTGAAGTGCCCTTTCAGGGCGTCCATGTGCAACTGACTAATTTAGAATAACAACACCTTTCTTTTAAATGTATGTGTCTCTATGTGACAACAATAAATGATTGATTAATTGATAGATTGAAAGCTAATTAAACCATGGTGACTCTAAGCTAGGTTTAATAAAAATCAGTTTGGCCGTTTTAGAGATATCACCTCTAAAAATAGAGCGGGGGAGGAGAGGTTATCTATTTAATAGTTATTAATAACTTTAATAGCCTAAAGACAAGATCTATTGTTCACTGAATTAATGTCGTTATGAACGATTTCCGGTATTCCGTGATTGTCTTCACTACTTTGACTAATCACTTTATAAAAGACCACGATATAATCCCCAACAACTCTGTGGCAAAAATAACCTTGAATCGTTTGAAACAAAGTTGAAATTTAAATCCCACTCAAAACGACATACGTGGTTGTTGAATTGTAAAACTGATTCACATATCGCGTGTTAAGGGAGGGTGTAGAAGCCGAAATCATTTTAATGTATTCGATAAAACTTAAATTAGGGTTGTTTCCTGATTTGTCAGCCGCCTAATTCAATAACTTGACAATGACAGGGGAAAGGTGACAATTCAGTGGTCGTCCCGTAGACTATAAACTGAAAAAAATCTGTATGTTTAACAAAGAAAAAATACTGCTTTGCACCATAGTATATTATGAGTAGCATTGTACCGGAAAGTAACTTCTCAAATTGTGAAAGTTTCTTATGAGAAATTCTCGGAAATTTCTAAGAATATTTTTAAATTTTGTGTGGAATGAGAACATTCTCAATGCTCTCAAATGTTTCCGATAATATTCTCAGCAATTTCTTGAGAAGATTTCTTAACTTCTGAGAATGTTCTGCAACTTGTACATTGCTAATTATGAGGCTAACGATCAAAACGATAATTGTTACTGGTCCAAAAACAGTTAAAGCTTGAGGCCAAATTCTACTGAATTCTCATCAAATTGAAGTGACATGGGTATAGCTTTCCTTGGAAATAAAAAATTGGCAGGTTGCTTCACTAACAAGGCTAGGAGTGGCCTTGCGGCTCTATTCAACACGGTAAAAACAATATCGCATTTGATCTGTTATCGCATTGTCAACGTTTTGATAGCTCTTTTTTTCTTGACAGTAATGGCGGCTGACGTCATAAAAATACCATAACAAGCAAACTACGATATCGTTTTTACCGTCTAGAATAGAGGCGCTGTAATAAATAATAAATAAATAATAAATATCAAGGGACAATCTCACACAAATTTCACACCAATTGACCTAGTCTCAAACTAAGCTCTAGGCTTGTACTATGGGTACTAGACAACGATATAAATACTTATATAGAGAAATAAATACTTATATACAAAGAAAACATCCAAGACTCAGGAACAAATACTCGTGTTCATCACACAAGTGTCTGCCCTTACTGGGATTTGAACCCAGGACCGCTAGCTTCATAGGCAGGGTCACTACCAACTAGACTAGCGCGTCGTCAATAATAGTTATAGATGTGTTCGTACATTTAAAAATAAAAAACTTATATTTAGTAAGAAAACTGCACTCAACTGCGACGTAATTGAAATATTATGGAAGTGTTGGTAGATAACGGTATTAAAAGTATCCTTAAACTAATTATATTTAAACCATTCGAAGCTCCTCTTCAAGCATTTTATATGTTTACTCGAAAGAATCCACTTACTGGAATCAATACCATTACTCGCTACTGTATCTTAAATTTGGTAATAACAATTTAAAACATTATTAAAATCGAATGATAAACAGTGGCTATTATACAGTACTTAGGTAATGGTTTCATATTACCATATCCCTATTCAATTTTTCAATGACATGTAACGTGACGTCACTATTTGTTTTGAGAATACCTGTAAGTTAACTAGTTAAGTTGGAGATAAAATCTAACAACTTAACTTAGATTAAGATTAAGATTTTGCGTACCGATTAGGTGATTCCTACAATATTTAATGTTATCTTATGATGTACCATGTCTAAAGCAAAAAAAAGGTTTATGTGGTGTGTTCCTTCAAATAGATTTTTAAATATAGAATTAGTAAAAAAAAAAAAACTTGTGCAATCATAGTCATAAATAAGTGATCACTTTTGTTCTTTTTCGTTTCGATGTCATGTTTTTACTGGAATACGCAGTACCTAGTGTAATTGAGTGAAAGTAGAAAATAGAAATAGAAAGAAGTATCTTTATCTTTTATTGTTTTAGGAGGACCGAAATTACGCCTTTTATTTTAAGATTTAACTTTGACGATAACATCCAACAAAGGCTCGGAAATTCGGATATTGTACAATCACCACTCACCAGTAATATTATATTATTTTACATGGCACTTAAAAATATCTGACACGCTCTTCTAGCAATAAAGACGTGTTAGATATTGTTGAGCCCAATGTTGGATAATATAAATCATTTCGGGTGACTGTACGGACATAATTTAGATAAATAAAAAAATAAGATCTATGACATTTATTGCAATTTTACTATTAACTTTATTACATTTTTGTTGCATAAAACAAATCAAATCTATTGTACAGTCAAGGACTTTAAATGTTATGCTACTATGGAACCCAGTCATAATGACAGCATCAAATCACATGACAGAAATTACGTTTAAAATAATGATTAATGGTCTCGTGTGGTTGCCGAGTTAGAATAGTGCCACTCCATGTCTTCCCGTGGATGTCGTAAGAGACGACTAAGGGAATAAAGGCTTGTAGTACTGTTAGGCGATGGGCTTGCAACCTGTCACTAATACGCTGGTAAACATCTTAGCCTAATTGTGCAAATTGTGGTTATAGAATTATCAACAAGTTTTTAGAGATGTTTGTAATTCTGTAGCTCTGCCTACCCCACTCTGGGAATGAAGGCGTGAGATTATGTATGTGTATGTATGTAATGATTAACGTTATGCGACAGGGTTCCATAGTGGCATAACAATTAAAGACCTTATTAGTTTATTTCATTCCACGGAGAAGGCAAACGAGCACACAGGCCACCTGATGGTAAGCGGTATCTGTGACCCACACAAAGTAAACAAATAAAAAAATTATTTTCAAAATGCTTGCGTCATCGTCCCGAAGATGCTGAAAGTGTTTCTTGATTGCTAATTCATCATTCAATTACAAATTTTCTAAAGATACAATTTTATTAATTAAAAATGTACTTTGCTCGTCAAATGATGCTCAAAGTATATTCGCCTCGCCCGAATATAGCACTAATGGCCGTAGCAGTTGACCGGAAAGCGAAGTGTTGGCAGGCCTTCCACAAGGTGGACCGACAATCTGGTGAAGATCTCGGGAAGCCGTTGGATGCGAGTAGCACAAAACCGGCCGTTGTGGAGATCCTTTGGGAAGGCCTATGTCCAGCAGTGGACGTCTTTTGGCTGATACTTTGATGATGATGAAATATAGCACGTTTCACACGTTGTGTATTCGTTATTAGTGCCTGGTTTGTTTAATCTTAATGGTTTCGACTCGGTTGTTGCGTTGTCTGCTTCGGCCTCCATACATATTTTCACCAATTCTTCGTCGTGGCTATCTGATATGCCATGAGGATTCCCGGTTTCATTTCGTGTCAGGGTTTCTTCCACTTTAACACATAAATCAGCCATTTCTTTATCATAGATGTCTGAAATATTATTATTCTTCATGTGTTTCTGTTTTAAAAACAGTATTATTCTTCAGTATATTCCGTGATTTACGTTTATACCAGTGTTCACAATTCACAACAAGCTCTTATGATATAATGATACATTGCATAACACGTCGAGCCGTATTTATATTAATAAAAGTTACTAATGAACCTAAACTGTTCATTTGGTTATTAGATTAGAATTTAATGAGCCAGCAAATAAGATGGTGCTTACTGACACTACTTACTAATGAGTCAAATGCACTTTATGAATCTATATAATTTTGTTTGTAATTTATAGATTATGTAGGCATTATTTTTAATTATAATAGACGGAATAATCATCTCTTCTAGGTATCCAGTGCGACGTATAATTAATTAAGTACATATATTTATCCTTTAGACGACGTCTGTCTAAAGGATTATTAGAATTTGGAACTTAGAGTATTTCGAAATAATATTGATATTGTAATAATGCAACAAGCAGTAGTGTTCGCATTGCTGTGTTCCGGTGTGGGGATAACACAACATTACTAACATAGAGGCATTCCATCTTAGTCCTCAGGGTTGGCAACGCATTTGAAGTCTTAGGATTGCAGTTTTGTGATTGTAGTCTTGAGATTTCAAATGTCTATGGATCTTAGATCCCACTTACCATGAGTTGGCCTGAGTGCTCGCGTGCCTTCTCCTTGCCATAAAAAAAATACAACATTACACGGGATATTTACGTATATTGGCATAATTGAGTACGCCACCAAGATAGTTTAGTGGCGGTAGAACCTTGTGCAGGGTCTGGATTTCTACCACCTAATCTTTTAACACACCGACAAACAGCATGTTTTTGTGTTTCGTGTATGGGGATAAGACAACCGATGAAATGACTACCACAGAGGGCAGAGGTATTCCAGCTGGCAACGTATTCACCCTCTTAGCACCATGGACTTAGATGGTATTAGAACAAAGACTTCCAGTTTCTTTTAAGGTTTTTTACATATCTTCCCAGATTTGGGAACTGCCAGACGTTCTGAACTGACGGGAAATATTAACCCTTTTCCAGGCATAGTACATTTCATCGATCACATTCATGTCGCTCAAAATTGAACTTAACTGCCTACATTCTATGACACAAATTTATTTTACTTTCGTGAAATATGACTTCATGGCTCAGTATTCTTCAGGAAGTTACGAATTCGTGGCTCTATTCCATTTCTTGCTTGTATCCTTAAAAAGGGCCTGGAAAAGGGTTAAAAGGTTTCCTACCTATCTGTCGAACCCGAAATTCCCATTATTTACATAAATATAATACTTGAATCACAGTTCTCTATAACCTACATCAAATTTTCAATTAGTTTACAGTAGCTATTGCACGAAAATCGCTCGCAGAATCGTCCCCTATAAATTGCTAAAAGCTTTCGCAGTCTAAGACCTATTCTAGGCTAGGGCTATTAGGTTTTACTCGAGCCTTCATTGCGACCGCGGCTATTGCCCAGCTGTCTGCAATCAGCGATCATTACGACATTTACGACTGACTGCTCGTCAATGGCGGAGCAGCGCATTCGGTCGGGTAATGCTCTGACACCAGAATACCGGTAGTTCAATTGACGCTTGTATAACGTTTTATAGAGCGAGTAATACAGCCTTAACAAATGACAATCGCTACAGGCTGTCATCAATCTAAATAATACAAGCACAAAGACGTGTGCGTCAATATTTTTCTGGATATTTGTGTTAAAATGAAAACTCCGCATCTTTACCTATATAATTAAACAAAGTTAGATAGTTAATTACAGTCGGCCAAAAATGTGGTCTACCACCCTACGGTTGAAGTTAATTTGCACGTCATGATACAACAAGTTCGATTATCCCTCGCAATAATATTTATTTATTTATTTATTTATAATCAAGTATAATCTACACAGCATTACAGTTAACACTAATGCGCTGAGAGATACAATTAACCATACAGATAAATTTACAACAAGAGATTCACACACAAATAAAACAACAAGATAATAAAAACAATAATAGTGCACTTAAATAATCTATCCCTTCATGAGTTATCTATTTTCTCACTCTCTCTTAATATTATGACAGTGACTAGTGTCAACCTTAGCGATAATTAGATCTCACAGAAACTTTTGTCAAAACTGGTAGACCACTTTCTTGGTTTTGAAATAACGGGATGATAATGATCATCATTGTTTTGTTTTTATATAGGTTGTAGCCGGCTGGTTTTCCGCAACCGACTTAACAATGCACCTAGTTAGCGTAAGAGGTTGGGGATCGGATCCTTGGCACTACTCTTGCCAGCAGTTCCACCAGGAAACCAAGCAAACCCTTGATGTTGCCAACAACTTCTAATAGCGACTCGGCCATCCTTTTTGTTTCTTTTTAACCTACTTCTTTTTAAACTGACACTTTGGTTTCTTTTTAATCGACTTCAAACAAAAGAAGAGGATCTGAATTTGGTTATATTTTGTTTTAATTACATTATTGGATCTTAATCTTTAAATTACTAGGAGCCTTCAGCATTCTATTCTCAGCCAAAACTACTACGTTCAAGCCGTTTGTTAGTCCTTTACCTCAAAAGCATAAATTCCCTGTAGCGATTAACCGAATCGCATTTCACCTCGCATGAACAAAATTTCAATAGAATCTTTTACTTGAAGCAATTTTTCGCGTGGTTTTTTACATTAGTATAATTAATTTGTAGCATTTCATTTTTGGTGTAGTATTTTACCCTAGACGCGTTTCGTCGCGATCGATGTTTGTTTGGGACGCTATTTAATGTGACGCGTTAATCGATGTTCGCACTAAAATTATGTAACGTTTTTTTTGAAACGTGTTTTGTACCTGTAGTTTCATGTCTTAAGTGCTATCAAACTCATTGAAATATTATCTTTGTGACTAATAAATAATAGATAATACTCTGTCATTGCGACATTGAAGTACAGTGACATTGATTTCAGATACAATAATTATATATTGCAATATTTGTGAGAAAATATGGAGCTTGAACCTGGCTATAAAAAAGAAAAAAAAAACGAAAAAGGTACATCGCGACTAAATATATTGTCTCATTCTGAATTAGACGATTAGGATACAAAGCGAAAATTTATCGCACGATCGAGGTGAAATGCGACAAAAACTAATATCGACAAAAAAAAATGACGATTGAGACGCAACGCGATAGTTAAATGCACGATCGAGGTGAAATGCGACTAAAACTTATAGCGACTAAAAAAGTAAACGATCGAGACACAACGCGATAATAAAATATACGTTCGAGGTGAAATGCGATTCGGTCAATCGCTACAAGGAATTTATGCTTTTGAGGTAAAGGACTAACAAGCGGTTCAAGCCTACATTGATTGAGGTCGCAATCAGCGATCATTTCGATTGACTGCTCGTCAATGGCGGAGCAGCCGCGTTTGGTCGGGTAATGCTCTAACACTAGAATACCGGTAGTTCGTTTGATACTTGAGCAATGTTACTATCAGATCGATTGTTTCTTGGCATGGAGAAGGCACACGAGCACTGATGGTAAGTGGGATCTGAGACGCAAAGACGTTTGAATTCTCAAGACTGCAATCCCAAGACTTCAAATACGTTGCCAACCCTGAGGATGTAATGCCTCTATGCTATTAATTTCACCGGTTCTCTTATCCCCACACCGGAATACAACAATGCGAACACTGCTTCTTGACGCGGGGTTAATAGATAAGATGGTGGTAGCGATCCGAACGGAATCTATACAATACCACCACTAATAGTTTTTTCAACAATTGTTGAGTTGCGCTCAAATTACGTACAGTAACATGTATGCTTAAGTCTAAATATAACTTTTTTTATTACAGGTAATGAGGATACGCTCATCACGTCTCCGTAAGTCGAGGACAGTAAAGTACTTAATAACAGCATGCTTATATCGCTTCAGCATCGCCTCGCTTTAAGATAAACACACTTATATGTTAACCGGTATTGTATTGAGAGCCGGGGTAGGCATGAGGTGTGGGGATGAAGGACGAAATATCTCGACTAGTCACCATTGCCCTCTCCCCGCACCTCATGCATACCCCGCCTCTCAGTTAAGTTGTAGTCAATAACAAGCTGTTTTTTATAGTATTACAATGAACTAAAAAAAAACTAAAAATGTGTGCTATATTATATTCCAATTAACACTGAGGTGCATACCGCTAAGTTGGAATAATTCGTGACAGCAGGTTTTTTATCCATGTCAGTATTTTGTTGAGTTTTGTTTGTCTGTTTGTCACGAATAAATGTTTATTCTCTCTTTCTTTCTTTCTTTCAATTATGAATTAACAGATACAGACAGACGGACATCAAAGTGGTTTCTTCTCTACCCTGAAAACCTGACGCGGTAAATCATCCAATCGAGGAAAAATTTCTGCTTTGTCAAATCCATACTTCCATACTAATTAGTATAAAATAGCGGCCCGCCAGCAGCTTCGCGTCCGTTGCAAATATCCGACTTTTCTTTCACAGCGGATTTTTTTTCTTTCATGTGAACCTTCTCCTGACAATAACGGACACAACATAAAATAATTATTTATTTAACCGATTCATATTTTTCTAAATAGATGTGAAAGTTACTCTGTCTGTTTGTTTGTTAATCTTTCACAGCTAAACCACTTAACCGATTTTGATGTAATTTGGTATGAAGATAGTTTGCGTCTCGGGGTACATAGGAGCCCGAGGGAAAAGCCATAGCTAACTTGTACGTGTTCGGAATCGCGGGGCACAGCTAGTTATTATAGATTGTTAGATTACCCGTTAAGTATAGTGCGTGTCAGAAAAGTTAACACGAAATGTGCGTGTCAAGCTTCGCCTATGTTATAGGTTGGGTCCGTACTGTCGCATGACGTGATACTCTTTCAAGTGTCACATAATAACAGATTAAGTACGTCTGGATTGCTACCAACATCTTATCATTTAAGTTACCGCCAAGCAACAGTGTTTGCATTGTTGTGTTCTGGTGTGGAGATAAGACAACCGGGGCCTGTTTTATAAAGCTACAAATTACAATTTACAGGTTACGAGTTTTCATTTGACACAACCTCGACCAATGGCGACCAGCCATTTGAGCTGTGTTGCCAGTTTAGACCTGTAAAATTGTAATTTGTAGTTTTATAAAACAGGCCCCTGGTGAAATTATTAGCATAGAGATATTTTTATCTTAGTTCTCAGGATTGGTGACGTATTTTCGGTCTTAGGAATACAGTCTTTAGATTGTAGTCTTGGGAATACACTTTTCTATGGTCACAGATCCCACTTACCATCAGGTGGCTTGGGTGCTCGCTTGCCTTTTCATAAAATAATCAAACGACATCGTTATTTGTCGGAAAAGCTCGGCTTTTATCTTGCTATCTCGGGTTTTATAGTACCCATTAATAAGTTTGCTTATTCAAGAAAAATCATACATATTGTATGACGTCATTAAATTGATAATTATTTTTGTACTATTGTTTTCTGTTTCACCTTAAGGTTGACTGGTAGAGAATGCTTGTAGCACTAAGTTCGCCTTTTGTATACCATTTTAATTTTGTGCAATAAAGTATTAAAATAACTAATAAATATTACTTTTGAGAAAACTTCATAATCATAATCTGACGCCTTCGTTCCCAGAGTGGGGTAGGCAGAGCTACAGAATTACACACATCTCTAAAAACTTGTTGATAATTCTATAACCACAATTTGCACAATTAGGCTACGATGTTTACCAGCGTATTAGTGACAGGTTGCAAGCCCATCGCCTAACAGTACTACAAGCCTTTATTCCCTTAGTAGATGAGAAAACTTGTTTGTTATAATTCACGCCATAATTCTGTTTATACTTCAAAACTCTTGAACCGATTTTGGTAAATCTTACAATACATTAAAGACAATTTATTATGACTCACGGCATTGAAAGAGCTACCTTTTCTGGCATTCGAGGCGCAGCGCAGTGCCTTTTTACCCGACTACCGAAGATGGAGGGTAATGTGTTTCACAGCCTATGTATGTATGTTTGTTCCTTTGTGTCACTATAAAAACTAAACCCGTCGTCCGATTTTGATGATTCTTATGTAAATCGATTTGTCTTAATCTGGTGAGTGTCACTGAAGATATGACAGTAATCAAAATTCAAAATGGCGGCAACCAGACGCCATATTGTGCAAATTAAAAAAAAAAGTCGACCAAGTATGACAAGTGAGGTATCATTGAATAGGGATTTAAAAATCATCTTTAGGTTTCTTTCATCGTTTTTCATTTTGAATGATTTAAAGTTGGTTAACACCAGTCGGGTTTTGGAAGCTTGCTTTTTTTAAAGTTATTAAGCCAAAAGGTGATCTCTAATAACTAAGGCAGATTCGAATCGCTTCCGTGGACAGAAGCTAGTGTATCTTCTTTATCTTTACATAGTATAAAATGAAGTCGCTTCCGCTGTCTGTTCGCTTAGATCTTTTAAACTACTCAACAGATTTTAATACAGTTTTCAACAATAGATAGAGTGATTCAAGAAGAAGGTTTTTATGTACAATAAGTTCTGAATTATGTACGGGTGTTACAGAAAACTCACATAAAGCGAAGCGAGGGCGGGTCGCTAGTTAAATATAAATTTTAACCCCCACCAAACAAAAGAGGAGTTTTATATGTTTAACGTCTATATCTGTGTGTTTGTGTGACTGTGTATGTTTTTGTCTATCTCTGGCATTTGTAGCTCTCAAACGGTTATTAAAAGAAAACTTGTTTTGATAAAACTTGTTTCGACCGATCAAGATATTTCAGCCCCTCGTGTTCGATACTATACGGGGTTGTTATTTGTACTTTTAGGGCTCCGTATCTCAAAAGGAAAAAAACGCAACCCTTATAGGATCACTTTCTGGCCCGTCTGTACGTCTGTCCGTCGGTCCGTCTGTCTGTCAAAAACCTTAATCTCGGGAACGCGTAGAGGCATCGAGTTGAAATTAAAACCATATACTCAAGTCTACAGTCACTTGAAGATGTGAAAAAATCAAACTTCTAAGATAACGTGAAAAAAGATACGGCCGTTATGCCGTAAAAAACGTGTAAATCGACACTTTCAAGGGAATCAAAATTTATAGGGTATTTATTTTCCGTTGACGTAGAACTATGAAAATTGGCAAGTAATACCGTCTTATACTACAAGTATAGCAAAAAAACTGAAAACTAAACATTTCTAATTAAATAAAAAATAACAAAGTCTTTATGCAAGGAACGGCGGTCCAAATTTTGGATTGAGTTAACCGTGTCATGTGGATACCCAATCCTGTGGACGTTTTAGTAAAGTCGGAACATCAAAACATGACGATGTCTGGCTTGAGAATCTTAAGCAGAAAAGTCTTCGTCGTGCTCTACCACCTCCTGCGGACTCGTGTTCGATCGATGAGGCAAGAAATGCCGCGCTGCTATAGGACTCTATAGCCATCAACGGCGATGTAAGGAACATGAGTGCTGCAACAATCTCATCTACAACAGATGCTGTGGCCAATGACGAATAAAATACGGAACCCTCGGTGCGCAAGTCCGACTCGCACTTGACCGGTTCTTTATTTAGTAAATACTCACAAGTCTCACAACACCGTGGATTGAACCCCTGACCTTTACATGCTGACGGGGCATCAAAATCCGCTTAGTCACGACACCGCTTATCTTACTCGTAGGCTTTGTCGGTACGTTAACTCAACGTTGAACTTCATAGTTAATTATTCGTAAAAGGTATGTTCTAGAGATGGGCAATATTTATTCGAATGACAAATAAGGAATAAGAATAACCAAATTATTCGCGAATAACGAATGAAATTCTCGAATGATTATTCGTATTCGAATAAATTATGCGTCGAATAATTCATTTTCGAATAATTTATTCGCGGATAATTTATTCGTTGAATGAATTGCCACGAATAATTATTATGTACTTTTGTACCTGCTCCATTGTTCTCTAATAAATTAATAAATTATTCGTTAGTCGAAAAGTAGTCGAATGATTCATTCGTAGATAAATTATTCGCGAATAAATCGTTCGCAAAAAAAATATTAGACGAATAAATTATTCGCGAATAAAACTAATACGAATTAATTTTTATTCGTTTGATTATTCGAATAATGCCCCTATCTATGTTCTAGGTGAAATACGACCGCAAATTAAAGCGGACCCCAAGAAAGATTACCTGAAATATGTACGGTATAAACATGGAATTAATATGCTCGGGGATTTTGATTATAAAATACTTGCGACCCGCCCTCGCTTCGCTTCGGTTTATGTGAGTTTTCTGTAACACCCATACATAATCCAGAACTTATGATGCATAACTATTATAAACCTTCCTCTTGAATCACTCTATCTTTTGCTGAAAACTGCATTAAAATCCGTTGAGCAGTTTAAAACTTTTAAGCGAACAGACAGCGGGAGCGACTTCATTTTATACTGTGTAAAGATTTGTAGCTAGTATTTTTATGAACCTAAAAATATTTACGTAACACCTGGCCATAATGTGAGTTTTATCGCACGCTGCGCGCACGGTAAAACTCGCATTGTGGCCAGGTGAAGACGTAAAATTGTGTACTCATCACGGGCAGTAAAAAAGAAAGCCCTCTATCGCATATTTACAACCCTCGCCTACGGCTCGGGTCTCAAATACCTGCGATTTCGGGCTTTCTTTCTTTTACAGCCCTTGTTAAGTAATGTACTATTCTATCATCAGTCGAGAAGAAGACATAAAACTATGAAATATTAGCACAAATACTAACTACTTTACTCTATAAATTTTATTTACATCCAATTAAGTACAGAATTCAACATTAATACAATTAAAAATTAAAACTAAACGTATTTAAATTAAAATTAAATTAAGCTACTCAAATATTAAAGATATAAATAATAATCACCACTATAAAAAGAACACCCCCTCTAGCAGGTCCGCTCGCGGCATGGTCCCCATGACACTGGCTGCATTATCTAAATAAATACATAAATAAATATATAATTACTATTTACATAAATATGTAGGTCTCACATAGAGGAACATCTTTAAATTCCGCTTCCAAATAAGGCAGTTATTGCAGTGACGAGACCCTTTTAAAAGCACATTGTTAAAAATTTATATGTACGTTTGTACCTACTGTCAGCGCAATGGTGGGTCTATTTAGTGAAGTGGAGATCCTGTCGTCACCTTCCGATTCCATCATCAGACCAGCTCATAGATACCATAATATTGCTTAGGGAATCATATTTATTTCCATTTTCAGTTCATTATGATAGCGGGAAATGTATCAAAGTAGATTTTTTGTGGTGGTAGGACCTTGTGCAGGGTCCGCCCGGATCGCTACCACCATCTTATCCATTAACCCAAGCAGTAGCGTTTGCTTTGCTGTATTCCGGTGTGGGGATATCACAACCGGTGAAATTACTAGCATAGAGGCATTCCATCTTAGTCCTCAGGGTTGGCAACGCATTTGAAGTCTTAAGATTGCAGTTTAGAGATTTCAAATGTCTATGGGTCGGGTCTCAGATCCCACTTGCCATCGGGTGGCCTGAGTGCTCGCGTGCCTTCTCCTTGCCATAAAAAAAGGTGGACTTGTAAAATTTGACTCATACTTACTCGTACGGTCGGCCAAGAAAGTGGTCTAGCAGTTTTGATAAAAGTTGCTGTAAGATCTAATTATCGCTAAGGTTGACACTTGTCACTGTCATAATATTATTAATAATATTGTTCTATAGCAAAATTAATCAAATAATAGATGAATGCGTTCCTGCAAAAAATCGTAAGCCTAGGAACTCTCGATATTGTTACCCAGAATGGTATACAGCGCAAATAGTTCACGACATTAAATCAAAATATGCATTACACAAAAAGTATAAATCGAGTAAGTGTACGGAGATTTACGAAGCGTTTTCTAGGATCCGAGCCAAAGTTAAAATAGATATTGCCAACGCTCACGACCAATACCGAGACCGAGTGCAAAAACAATTGGCGTTAGATCCTAAGTCTTTTTGGCGGTTTTTGAAATCTAAAAAGTCAACCGGTTGTACTCAGAAGTTAGTGAAGGAGGGACGGATTCTATCGGAGCAGGAATGCGCCGACGAGTTCGCAAAGTTTTTCTACTCTGTTTTCAATCAGTTGCCGGCGGATTTAAACTGGGTCACTGCTGAAGCAGCGTCGGTAGCGAACAGCGCGCGAGTCCACATCCAACGTATGGATCTAAGCGAAGTGAGGCAGGCTTTGGCGCGACTCCCGTCCAAGCGATCAACTGGGCCAGATGGGATACCATCATTTCTCATGAAGGACTGTCGAGGCACACTAGCTGAACCATTGTGCTATATATTTAATGTTTGCCTTAGGTTACGGATATTTCCCGAGAGGTGGAAAGTTACAAGGGTGGTACCTGTCCCAAAGGGTGGGGGAGGGCCGAATACCAGTGACTACAGGCCAGTAGCGGTACTAAATGCACCAGCCAAGGTTTTCGAATCGGCTTTACATAAGACGCTGCAGTCGCAAGTAAGTGCTCAACTTACGGAGGCGCAATATGGATTCCGGGCAGCACGCAGCACGACTGGAAATCTGTTGCATCTTATGACGTTATTATTACCGGCCTTGGATGCCGGTAAACAGGTTGACATAGCGTACTTCGATTTTCGTAAGGCGTTCGACACGGTGGATAACGACATTCTACTAACGAAGTTTGCGACGTCCGGTTGCACGCCACATACGTTAGAATTTTTAGCCAGCTATATGCGAGACAGGCAGCAGTATGTAGATTGTGCGGGCAGGAAATCTCAGCCGTACTATGTTAGATCAGGAGTGAGTCAAGGTAGCAATTTAGGGCCATTAGGGTTCATAATCATGATCAACGATCTCCCGGATGTGGTGTTAGATTCTACATGCCTTTTATTCGCTGACGACTTGAAGCTAGTTCGAGTGATAAATGATATCTCGGACTGTCGTAGGCTGCAGGAGGACATCGACAGAGTGGTGCACTGGAGTGTGCACAATAAGCTTTACTTTAACGAATCCAAATGTAATATAATTTCGTTCAGCCGGGTGCGCAGCCCATTGCACCATCATTATGATGTCGGTGGAAAGCCAATGCAGCGAGTGACGGAGGTGCGTGATCTCGGAGTTCGCCTAACAGCCGATTTATCATTTCGTGACCGCATCATTTCTATCTGCAAAAAAGCATTTCGTAACCTCGGTTTCTTGCTACGCCAAGCGAAGGATTTCACAAACATCTCGGCGATAAAAGCAGTGTATGAAGCTCTCATAAAGAGTCACCTCGAAAGGAGTGCTGAAATCTGGAGTCCACGTGAAGCTAAATACAAGCTCATGTTGGAGCGTATCCAAAACAAGTATGTTAGGTTTCTTTACTTCAAGCTGTATGGCGTGTATCCAGGATATCCGCTGTTGTATCCTACTCTCTTCGTGTTAGGAATGGTGGGGTACATTAAGTTAGAAATGAGGCGGGAACAGGCCCTCGCTTCGTATGTAGTTAGAGTACTACGAGGTGAGTTGTGCAACCCCGGGGTGGCGGGTGCCCTGGCGCTGAACGTGCCGGACCGGTTCGTGTGGCGCCGCCGCCGGCCGCCGCTGCTGGCCGAGCCCGCAGCTCGCACGAAGCTGCTGAAGGACGCACCGCTAACGCGGGCTATTCGAACAATTAATAAGGTAGCGCTCACATTAGACATATTTGTGTGCTCCCTGAACGATTTCGCAAAGGCCACTATGTGTGTTCTATGCTATACTCAATAACTGTATAAATATTGTGTTATGAATGTAGGTACTGTTAATATTGCTCACTTGTCTATTGCATTAGGTAACAACCTGTAATGATAGATTTAAGTTATTTAATAAATAAATAAATAAATAAATAAAAAAAAAAAAAAAAAAAAAATTATTGCAAGGCAAAATCGAACTTGTTGTATCGTGACGTGCAAATGAACTTCAACCGTAGAGTGGTAGACCACATATTTGGCCAACTGTACTTTTTTTTTTGGTAATCCCCTGAGAGCCCAAAGACAAAAGTCCTTGCTTTTGTTTGCTTTTACTTGAAATAAATAAATATCAAGGAACGATCTCACACCAATTGACCTGGTCCCAAACAAAGCTCTAGGCTTGTACTATGGGTACTAGACAACGATACAAATACTTCTATAGAGAAATAAATACTTTTAAATACATAGAAAACATCCAAGACTCAGAAAAAAAAACTCGCGCTCATCACACAAATATCTGCCCTACCGGGATTTGAACCCAGGACCGCTAGCTTCGTAGGCAGGGTCACTACCAACTAGGCCAGCGCGTCGTCAAAATTACTTTAAGAAAAAAGGGGCAGAGGTGAAAACCCCTTCCGGAGACCTGGGAATGGAGGGCCCAGGTACTGCCGGGCGGCTAAAAACACCAATACACATACAATACAATACAAATATTGTACAATATTATTTTTCACAACACTGCTCGGAAATATGGCCATAGATGGTCTTGTTTGGGGTCACAAAACGTCACTTATAAGGACAGACCAAGAATGTTTTTGTCGGCGTGTTTGCTGATTGGTCGAGAACATGTCCAACTTTAAGAACCAATGAAAATCAGTCACTCAATTTTTGTGTCATAGCTCCTTAAAATTAAAAATTGAAATCGACCAATCAGAACACACCATTTTGTGTCGTAAAATATTAGGTGTATTTTTGCTAAAAGATACACAGACTAAAAACTATGTCACTGCTTTTTTTTAATGTAATTCAAACTTGGCCCCTAATCTCGAACCACTAGAGATGAAATTACATGGGAGATATGGCGAAACAAATACAATTTTATATGAAGTTGACATCTTCATCTCGCATGTTAGTTTATTAATCTCGAGTGCCACGAGAAAAGGGGTCCAGATTAAAAAAAAGTTATCCATGGTAAAATTGGCGGTGATGTCACATTAATTATCCTTTTGAACGCCATACGTCGAATACAAAATGTGCCACCCACACGCCAAACATGTTTGCTATGCTCTGCAAATTACACCTTATTGCTACCAAAGTCTCTTTTAATCTTGAACTCTTGTCGGTTGTAGCCGACGTGGCGTCAGTGGCACGACTTTTAGTTGACGGCCAGAGCCGACTGTGGCGTTGAAAAGGTTAATATAATTTTTATTTTATTTCCTCTCTAGTTGTGAAAAGCACTAAAGTTGCAGTAGAAAGTGCAATTTATGGACTCGTACACTCGTATATGACTCGTCCAAAAATCGCGTACTTTCTATCCTCTGCAACAATGTTCTATAGGCAAGGCCTCTAATCTAGGCGGTAACACAATGTGTTTGACCTCTTATGGTATTGTTTTAAACTCGGCCGCCATGATTGTCAAGTAAATAGGGGCTATAAAAACGTTGGCGATACGATAACAGGTCAAAGACCATATGGTTTTTAGCGCCTAGAATCTCAGTCCAGGCAAAGAAGAAAAAAAAAGATGTTTATTCAACTAGGCCTCACGGGCACTTTTACACGTCAAAAATCTACCAGCGCTTCGCAAGAGAACACTGCTGAGAAGAAACGCCGCAAGAAACTCAACAGTCAGTCGTAAATCTTATGATATACAATTATAAAACTTAACTTAGCATTATATAAAACAATTAATCAAACATTAAAAAAAATATCATTCGTAGTTGAGCAGGAAAATGTCTCAAAATTCAGAATTTTCACAAGAACTAAATTATACTTAGCTATGACGGTGCAAGACAACCACATAAATAGTTTTTATTCATTCTCCTACAGAAAACGTGTCAATCCAATCCAATATTGCACGACCATGAAGTTTCTGAATATTTATAATTTTATCAGCAGTAAATTAATGCTGTAATTCATCATCATCATCATCATTTCAGCCATAGGTCGTCCACTGCTGAACATAGGCCTCTCCCAAAGATTTCCACCTCACCCGTTTGGAAGCGGCCTGCATCCAGCGGGTCCCCGCGGACTTGACCAAATCGTCCGTCCATCTCGCGGGGGGTCGCCCTACGCTGCGCTTACCGGTACGTGGTCTCCACTCGAGAACTCTACTGCCCCAGCGGCCATCAGTCCTTCGAGCAATGTGGCCTGCCCATTGCCACTTCAGCCTGCTAACCCGATTGGCTATGTCGGTTACTTTAGTTCGTCTACGGATCTCCTCGTTCCTGATTCGATCTCGTAGCGAGACACCAAGCATAGCTGTTTCCATGGCACGCTGAGTGACTCTGAGCCTATTCAGGAGGCCAACAGTTAGAGACCATGCTGTTATTACTTTCCTTCAAACCAATAAGTGAAGCATTGTATAATAAACCTAAGGCATTTCTTTACGGAAGCAAGCCTTTGACGCAAATAAGACAAAATTGTAACCTTTATTGTAACATTGATTTTCAAGTTGCGTTCGTCATTTACTCATCCAATGACACACACAAATGCACAGCTGTGACGACTTAGCCTGTAGCCATATTCCTCACTGATGCGGAACGCTATGAAACCGGATGACTTGGTATATTTTATCGCATAATTTCCCCCAAATCTGATCATCGGGGAGCACTCGGGTTTCGCGGAGCTTCCGAGGGATTTCCCAATCGTTAGCGGATAGAATTTCGTGCGGTATAGTTGATATTCAACGAACATTATAAAGAGATTCAATTTCAATAAATTTGAGACCTTCAAGAGATGAGCATACTCTTTTCTCAAAGGCCGGCAACGAAGCTGAAATTCCTCGAATCTCGTCGTGTTGCAAGTGAATAGCTCGTTGGCCCTCTGTAGCATAAAAACACAATATGGTTCTAACTTTCGTTTTTGCGTCATAGGCAACTTTAAACAGTTACGTTTAAACAGTTTAAACAGTTGTGGTGTTACGCGAATGGATATAATAAGAAATGAGTATATAAGAGGAAGTCTGAAAGTGACACCGGTGACTGAAAAGTTATGTGGAAATCGGTCGTCATGGTATGGGCATGTGATGCGGAGGAACGAGGAAAATATCGTCAGGAAAGTTTTGAGTATGAATGTGGATGGCTATAAGAGTAGGGGAAGACCAAAGAAACGATGGATGGACTACCGAGATGACGACTAATAGAGAAATATGGAAGAAAATACATGTTGCGCCGACCACGAATAATTGGGATAAGGGCAGGAGAATGATGAGGCAACTTTAAACAGTAGTTTCTGACTTGTAGTTGACAAAGAAAGTCTTACCTTTTTCATACCTTAAAGTCTTAGAAATAAAGGCGAAAGGTTTTAATTGACTCCGAGATAATAAAAAATTACATTTACATAATTAGCTAAAGCTTTTAATTTTAGATTGCGCAATTTGTCGAGATTATAATGATATTTAATTAGTTTTCTAGTCAGCCTGTGATATATATTTTTTTCTTTAATAACTCATTCATTTGTGTACACCTTCGATTTAACAGCTAACCCTCCGCATCAGTGTTCACACTACCGTGTTGTCGTTGCCGCTGTTAAGACTTCCACTAATTATTTTTTTGCGTCACGATTTGGCTTTTATGTTTTAATATTAGAACCAATGTGATTTAGTTCAAAAGACATGTATGAAAAAATACTAAAAACATAGGTATACCATACCTACATTTAAACAGAATGCCGAACATTCTAGAATAAAGATTTTAGGACAAAAATATTTATGCGAAGCAATACTCCAATTAAACTCGGGAATCATATTGGTTGAGAAGGTATTCTACTAAAAAATCTTACAATTAATATGAGAAGTTATCTATGAAAAGGGACCTTATTGTCGATGGCGCTTCCGCCATTATTAACGATGCTCCGATATAAATACAACGTCGCGTAACGCGGTGCGGCGTAAGCGCCATCGACAATAAGGTCCCTTTACATAGATAATTCCGCATATAATGTAACTATTTGTATAATAATATAGATATTTCAAATTATTTCAAGTTCTAAAGTTACAGTTTCAACAGCCGTTTTATATTTTAAATGCAGTATTTTGCGGTGTACAATTATCTTATAATGTTAATATTTCATTAAAAAGGGCTCATATTTTATGCCGAAACGTCGTGATATACGTCCCTACCGAAATTAATTATTCCAGAAGGATTAACCACATTATAATTTTAATATTATAGGTATAAAGGTGCAGTATGTTATGCTTAGGGTCGGTCTCCACTCAGAGCGGGTGAAAGAGACAAGATCCTTTAAAAAAAGAAGCGACATCAAAACCACGTGATTCTAAAGAGTTTTTTTTAAGGCTGGCTGAGTCACATTAACTGCCATCCCCACACATGAATCAAAAGGGATAGCTTTATGTGCTTTCGCGTGAAGAACGTGAGATGGAGATTTTGCGCGCGCCGTGATTGAAATGTCAGATTGTTTGTTGTTTACTACAAACTATAAACCACAAGATGTATAAAAAATCAGAAGTTATTAATATAATTTTTCAAATTTTAAATCACAAATCACCTTCAAACATCGTATGGTTTTCAAGAAAAAGGCGTCATGTTTGTAAAATAAAACTATCTTGCGTTTTTTTTTTTCTAATTTTATTTTCTCTAATATATCCAAAGAACAGACACAGGCGATATACTTATTGAGATCCAGTTCGCAGAACACTTTAGCATATTTGTGGCCGTGGACAAATGGACAGATGGGCATGCGGAAACTATAAGGGTTCTTTGTTTGGTTTCGGAACCTTAAAAAAACATACAAAAATGCCTAACAAAGCATTAATAAATAAATAAAATGCACGCAAACTGCAGTAAATGGGTTTTTATACAAAAATATTAGATAAATATACCATAATTGCCAAATGGCATTAAGTCAGCCATTTGTACTTTTTTGTGCAGTAAAAGTTAAATAAATAAATAAATATACAAGCATGTCATTTTAACCCAATCCAAACGCAACGTCTTCCTGCTGCACAGATAATTTCCAGCCTAGAAAAGAACAATACACAATAAAAGAGTTATTTCCTAACGGAAATTCATGCGAAGGAAGGAAGTTTCTCTCAAATTCGTCCACCCGTTCATCTGTGATTCCGTATCAAACTTCCGAATGCCAAAGGCATTATATTTCTTACTAGCTTTTGCCTGCGACTTCATCTGCGTAGTACCCGTTCATCGCTTTTCCCTCAGAAACTATAAAATATTGCAAGAAGTTTTCTATGTTTTACCATCTTAGTGCCGAATTAATTTCAAATATTTATACGTAATTGAAAGACATCAAAAAATTCAAATATTCTCACATTTTTCCATTTACAACTGTCACTAGATATTTGCCTGTGACACACATCGATTCGTTAATCAATTTAGACATTATTTTAAGAACAACAACCAATGGATAAGTGGAAGGGCTATCATAAAGGGATAATGTGGCCTTTGTGCATTATTTTTTGTGTTCATTTTAGATATTGTTTTATTTTTATTTTTTACAGTCACCAGCAATAGAATATTATTATTTTACATTGCGCTTACAAATATCTGACACGCTCTTGTGTCTACTAATAGAAAAGTGTCAGTTATTTTTGAGAACGATTTTGGATAATTATATAATTGCTGGTGACTGTACAAAATAAAAATAAAACAATAGCTACAATAAATACAAAAAAAGGATGCGCACAAAGGCGAACTCATCCCTGTTCTAAAGTGTTTATTTACACAACAAAAACCACAAACAACAAAACATACTTTCGCATTTACAAAAGTTATTTTTCTCAAACATGCTCGGAAATAACGGTTTTCCGATTGAAACACATGGACGGAAAATGCCTCTTTTTACTCCTAGGAGTAAAAAAACCATATGAAAACACTTTCCGTCCATGTCCATATTGTTCATGCATAAGTGCTCTCTATTGCGTATAAAATCGAACGGACCATGAAAAAAATCCCGTACAACCAACTTGTGGGGGCGCAGTGAGGGGCGGCGGCGCGGCCGGGCTCTGCGGAGCGGCGGCGGCGGGCGGCGGCTCGTTGTGCGTGAAACTATCGCTACTAATACTCGTATGATGCAAACAAACATTCTCTCCGAATTTTTCAAAGGTTTTTAGAAATACTTATTATCATGTATTTGTATAATTTCCTCGCAATGTTTGAGAAAAGCATTATGTATGCCTCGGCGGAAACGAGGATTTCCTGACTCGTATTGTACCAGGCCTCGCTATTGCTCGGCCTGCTAATCACCTCGACAGGAAATCCCTTACTTTCCGCGCCTAGGCAACAATGTACTATTATTTTCCGCTGACAAAGGGTCAGGAGCTTTACGGTCCGTGTGGGGAAAGGTCTCAAGATTGGACATTTAAGTTCAGAAAGAGCTTTCAATAGATTTATCGGAGTGCGAAGCTTTACCAGATGCAGTAGTTTTCCTGTCAAAGTTCGTAGTCGCAATTCAATTTGAAAATACGCGGTGAAATGCGTTAAATAAGTATGAGACATCGTACCCCTTAGTGGTGTTGCTATTATGTAAACTCTTTATTGTACAAAACACAGAAATTCAAATACAAAAGAAAAGTAATGTACAAAGGCGAACTATTTATTATGCTGAGTGTATGCTATTTTCGCACCTCTATTTACATACTTAAGTTAGTAATACTATTTTTTTTATGGCTTGAAGAACAGGCCATTCTCAAGACTACAATCTTAAGATTGCAATCCTAAGACCACAAATACGTTGCCATTCTTTAGGACTAAAGTGGAATGCCTCTATGCTAGTCATCTCACCGGTTGTCTTATCCCCACACCGGAACACAACAATGCTAATACTGCTGCTTGGTGATAGGTTAAACGCTTCTACCTAATTTAATAAAGTTCGGATCCACTATACTCAAGTAATCCTCAAACAAACATATGAACGCGTTGAATCTAGCTAGGAGTGCTAGGAATGTTTTTTTTTCGGTCGATTGCTATACAATAATAATAATATTATATTAATAGTACTTACTTTAGCATAGACATAAAAGTCCAACTGCCTGAAACATAATCTTCAGCTAAGGAAGAAAGGAATAAATGTCTTGCTCTCTTCACACCGCAATGAGTTAATACGCCGCCCTTGATACCTAAATAAACATACTCGTAACTAATCACTAATATTAATCTAATTTAATTAGTTTGGATAAAAAAAGATAAAAAGATGTTTATTCAGTAAGTAGGCCGCACGGGCACTTTTACACGTCAAAAATCTACCAGCGCTTCGCAAGAGACCACTGCTGAGAAGAAACGCCGCAAGAAACTCAACAGTCAGTCGTTTTTTTTAAAAATTACTTATACAATTATAGAACTTAACCTAGCATTATATAAAACAATGAATTTAACATTAAAATATATATATCATGCGTAGTTGAGCAGGAAAATGTGTCAAAACTCAGTATGTTCAGATGAACTCTTAAATTGTAATAATAATAGTATACATATACTTACCCATGACGGTGCAAAACAACCACATAGTTTTGATACATTCTCCTACAGAAACCGTGTCCCCTAGACAATAATTATACCTACAATGTTTAGATATTTTCCTGACTAAGCTATTACTAAGTTATTTAGGTGTTTAATTTAGGCCAAGCATTTTTATCTGTTAGATAGTCCTCGACCCTATAATAAGCTTTCGACATCAACGACTTTTTCAAGTAATTTTTAAGTGCTGGAAATGATAACTTTAAAACTTCGTCAGGTAATTTATTATAGAAATGAATGCATTGACCAACAAATGATTTATATACCTTACGGACACGAAATTTTTTAATAGCAATTTTATTTTTATTTCTTGTATTCAAATTATGTATATCACAATTCTTAACAAAAGAGTCTTGATTTTTAATGACATAAATAATATTCTCATAAATAAATTGTGACGCTACTGTCAAAATACTAATTTCTTTAAATAGTAATCTTAAGGAATCACGGGAGTTTAGGTTATATATGGAACGAATGGCTCTTTTTTGTAACACGAATATAGTCTGTATGTCAGCAGCTTTTCCCCAAACCAGAATACCGTACGACATAACACTATGAAAATAACTATAATAAACTAAGCGAGCTGTCTCAACATTGGTAAGTGGCCTGATTTTCCTAACAGCATAAGTTGCCGAACTTAATTTACCTGCTAGTACTGCTATATGGGGACTCCATTGCAAGTTTTTGTCTATAGTTATCCCTAAGAAAAGCGCCTTGTCCACCATCTCCAAACACTCATCATTTAGAAATATACTAGATTTTACCGGTCTAACATTAGGCAAAACGAACCTAACACATTTAGTTTTCTTAGCGTTAAGTAGCAAATTGTTAATAGTAAACCAATTAAGTACTTTAACCAGCGTGGCGTTTATCCTACTGTAATCGACGGATTTTCGGTCCACCTTGAAAATTAATGAAGTATCATCAGCAAATAGCACAATATCACAAAGGTTATCTACCGTGGGTGGTAAGTCATTTATATAGACCAGAAATAAGAAAGGACCTAATATAGAGCCCTGAGGCACACCTAATTTAACAGTTGCTCCAATGGACTGTGTTTGGTTTACAACAACCGTTTGTGTTCTATCGCTAAGATATGAAGACATAAGATTTAGAGAATTATTTGACAGACCATAATGTTCTAATTTTAATATAAGAGTCGCATGATCTACGCAATCGAAAGCTTTGGAAAGGTCACAAAAAATTCCTATTGCATCACAGGATTTCTCCCAAATATTGTATATATATTTAATGAGTACAGATGCTGCATCAGTTGTGGATCGTCCTCTGGTGAAGCCGAACTGATTACTGTTAAGCAGTTTATTTCTATTGAAGTGACCTAACATATCTTTTAACATTAACTTCTCAAAAACTTTACTTAAAACCGGTAGAATAGAAATGGGACGGAAATTCGTTAAATCACACATGTCGCCCGATTTAAAAAGTGGTATGACTTTACTATATTTCATAAGATTTGGAAAAACCCCCTCTGAAATGCAATTATTGTAGATTAAAGCTAAGTGAGGTGCAATTATATCTATGACATGATGGATCACTTTAACTGACGCTCCCCATAAATCCTCAGTTTTTTTTAAACTAAGCGATTTAAATACCTTAACAATAGAAATTGAATCTACATGGCTAAAATCAAAGGTTACATTACATTTAGTAACATTAGCACAAAGTAGTTTTTGAGCTACAATCGCAGATGATTGAAGACATTTCGTTGTATTAATAGCTATAGTGGAGAAATAATCTTCGAACGCTAAGGCCACGTCTTTGTTTGACGTGATTTGTTTGTCACCCTTGTTTAGGGTGACTTGATTATCACGAGTTTTAGATTTACCCGTTTCTCTATTTATAATTTTCCACACCGTTTTTACCTTATTATCAGAAGCTTTGAGTTTAAGACTTAAAAAGTTTGACTTAGCAGTTAAGCAAACTCGCTTGAAGGTCCTCGAATAATTCTTAACGTAAACTAAGAAGTCAGCATTCTTGTTCTCCTCCCTCTCTCTATATAGTTCATAAAGCCTATTTCTACTTCTATGGATGCCTACAGTAGCCCATTCACTAAACTTAGTTTTTGACCCAGAAACAGTTTTCATCTTAAAATTGTTGTTAAATTGATGAAGAATTACATCAAACAAATCTTTATAAATACTATTTGAATCATTATTTGAAAAAGATAACCCACAGAGATTGCTCTCAACTTTATTTTTGAATAATTCTAAACGATTGCTAGTTATGGGTCTGTATGTTATTGCCTGCGGTTCCTGATGAAAATCATTTAAAAAAGAAGCCTTCTGGCCACTATGATCAGAATTAAAGCAATTAAATATTTCCTTATCCAAACACTCGCAATTACAATAAATATTGTCTAAACAGGTAGCACTTGAAACTCCTATCCGTGTAGGTTCAAAGAACAAATTACCTAAGTTAAAAGATTTAAATAAACTTAAGATCCTAATAGTATTATTTGAAGATTCCAGTAAATTAACATTAAAATCTCCACAGACAATAACATGCTTTTGGGTTTTACATACTAATTTTAACACATTTTCCATACTGGATTCAAATGTGCTAAAATCAGCTGACGGTGGTCTGTAAACACAGATAATTATGTAATTTTCTAATTCTATGCATGAGATTTCTACAAGCCTCTCTATGGATAGCCTAACAATATCTTTCCTTTCTTTGGATTTAATGGTACTTTTAACAATTATTAATGAACCACCATGAATGGCGGATTTTCTGGCAAAAAAACTAACTAATTTAAAATTAACGAAATCAAAAATTAATTGATCTGGTCTAAGCCAATGTTCAGTAATACACATAATGTGTACATTCTCAGTATCTAAAAATAATCCTACTTCTAATTCTTTGCTGGAAAACCCTTGAATATTTTGATGAACTATATTTATACGATAGATAGGATAGAGTATGTTCACATGTAAGTATGTAAACTCATTATTATACATAAACAATAACAAGGCATATTTTTGAATCAATACAGTCAATGTACACACATCAAAAAATTCATGGGATACTTAGTATCTCTAGACAAATTTGATGTATTGACTCAGTAGCGGACCGGGAGACGAGCTGTAGGTAGGCCTCCAACAAGATGGAGTGACGACCTTTTAAAGATCGCGGGAACGCGGTGGATGCGAAAAGCACAAGACCGGTCTGAGTGGAGAGCCTTGGGGGAGGCCTATGTCCAGCAGTGGACGTCTTTCGGCTGACATGATGATGATGATGATGATGACTCAGTAGTAATATGCCTATATTGAAAAGTTCAAAACTGTCTACGGATAAAAAATATGCCAAAGCACTTTTGATGTGTGTACATAGACGAACTTATCCCATACGGGATCTCTTAGTAGGTATGTAGTTAATGGTCTAAGATCCGAATAGGAGATGACCTTCACCCAGCTGTTTATTCGTTTTTTTTTTTTTATCAAATTTAATATGGTAAGTTAGGCTTCATACTTTCGATTAGCATGTAATTTATTTATTAAACAAGCAATTGCGATTTAAAAAAGTTCATTTTTAATTAAAAAAAAATAATTAAGTACTGGACTGAAATTTTTCAGCCTACCTAGTTTAGTTTAGTTTATTTATTCATCAATGTAATATTACAATATAAATTGCATTGCATGTCAAAAAATACGAAATTACATTGATATTGTCAAAATTAATACTAAATAATAATATAATAATACAAAAATAACACTCAAAAAGTCAACATTAATAAACAAGTAATAAATGGTCAGTTTCCGATGTCAATGTACAAAAATTAATAAAGTCAAATAAACAATAATAATTTAATTTTACAATTTAAGTTGCATATATTCGTCGACATATATTACTATGTTAATATGTTCCCCATATATTACTTAACGTTATTAAATTTGATATTAAATACTTTTTATCGAATAAAAAGCCCGGTGAAGGTCGTATCCTATTCGGATCCCCTGCTATAAGTATTTTAGATATTTTTCTTAATATTTACTGAAAAGTACAAATAGATGTTGAGGCAATAAAAAAAAGATGTAAAGGGGTTTACACCCCTGCCCTTAGATCCATCTCCAAACTTTAAAGTACCCATTTTGCTGTCATAAAACTACAAAACAATTCAAACTGCTCCTTTAATGCTGCCCAAACTTTTAAGACCCAAATCCTAAACGCTGTTCGGCCCCAATGTTTTTTTTATTCGATTGGAATTGGAGTTTAGTCCTACGCCATTTGCCACTGCGCATAATAAGTAGGGTAATGCGTTTATACTGAATAAATAAAACGGTACCGGCCTCCATAAATGTTTTAACAAATAGAGATAATGAAAATAAGATTGGAAGGATTACTTTAGGGATTTGAGACTACTTGGGTTGACTTTGTCTTGATTTTTAGGAAAGGAACCCTTAAAGGATCACTTTGTGGTCCGTCTGTCTATGTGTCAAGACCCTTTTTCTCCGGAACGCATGAAGGTATCATGTTGAAATTAATATCTAATATGTCAGTAATCTGCTGGAACTGTAAATAATCTAACCTTTAAGACTTACATTGCGTTGACTTAGAGTCTAATCAGAATCTACGGCCGTTTATCCCGTATAGGTACTTTTATACTCTCAAGAAAATCAAATCCTATAGGGTACTTCCTGTTGACCGAATCATGAAATTTATTAAAAAGCAATTTTTATTAGCACAAATCAAGAAAAACATCCACAATCTGTAAATTTGTAAATATATCTCAAAAATTAAACCTAAACGTTTGAATTACCGTCTCTCATTTCATAATAGTTTAGTTTAGTTTAGTTTATTTATTCATCAATGTAATATTACAATATAAATTGCATTGCACGTCAAAAAATACGAAATTACATTGATATTGTCAAAAATAATACTAAATAATAATATAATAATACAAAAATAACACTCAAATAATCAAAGTCAACATTAATAAACAAGTAATAAATGGTCAGTTTCCGATGTCAATGTACAAAAAGTAATAAAGTCAAATAAACAATAATAATTTTACAATTTAAGTTGCATATATTCGTCGACAGAGTATAATGGATTATCCAATAAAAGGTTTCTCAGCTGATGTTTAAATGCTTCGTCGGATGGAACATTTTTAAGTTTAGCGGGTAGACGCTCATAGTATGTGGGACCGATGACACGCGGGTTCTTACCTAATAAATAAAATAAATAATAAATAATAATGGTTCTTGGCTTAATAATGTTTTAAATGATGCTTAGCATCACTAATGCCAGAAATTGGATATGATTCACCAGGTCGGTAAGGGTGTGAATTTGAGCATTCTATTCGTAGTTACGACACTTCGTTTTAGTACCTATTGTTACGCCAATTGAGAAAGCAAGACATGAATTTATCCGACAAAATTACAATGTCAAACGTTAATTCACTACATCTGCACATGTTCCACTCAACGTAATTTGAGAGTTTAAATGTTGTTAGACTTCATAGTGAGCATCCTTTCCGTCAAACCGAACGTAATTAAAACTTTCCCCAAAATTCACACGCGCGAGTTGATTGCGCGCGTTTGTTCGATAAACGGCACTTGGCCAAGTAATTTGGACGGTAATAAACTCGCTCGTTTGTCATGATACGGATACGTATCTTACTAAAGACTTCAAAAAGCAGGTTCTTTGTTCAACTGTATGTTTTTTTTTCATGGATTTCTCTGTCATTTGTTGACCGATTTCAAAAATTCATTCTCACCTAATCTGAATCTTATGAGGGAATCTGTAAGGAATTGAGGGAATTCCTCAAATATTTTAGGTATACATTTAACGATTTAAGTATTTTTAGTAACATGTCCAGCATTTGCATTCAGAAAGTATCATTTGGTGAAGTGGAAAGAACTGATGATGAAAACCACCGATGGCCACCGGAACTCCTCAACGGTACCTATTTCAAGGGTGGCGATAAGATATCTTAATTAAGATGGTTGAGCGACTATAACTAAGAACCTTTAATTGTTTAAATATATTATTATATTCATACTCATACCCATTAAATTTATTGCATTACGTGTATACAAGATCTTAAAAATATATTTAGTCCAAACAGAAACCCTGCAAGGCCGCAGCAATCGAATAAAAAAAAACACGTTATTAACTAATTTAATTAAACATGTCATCATAATTACAATTAAGTAATTAACTAACTACCTAAGAATACACATACACACATACACAAACTCACGCCTTTATTCCCAGTTTGGGGTAGGCAGAGCTACAGAATTGCCAACAACTCTAAAAGCTTGTTGATAATTCTGTAACCACATTTTGCATAATCAGGCTAAGATGTTTACCAGCGTATTAGTGACAGGTTGCAAGCCCATCGCCTAACAGTACTACAAGCCTTTATTCCCTTAGTCGACTCTTACGACATCCACGGGAAGGCATGGAGTGGCACTATTCTAACCCGGCAACCACACAGCTAAGAATAATTAAATATAAATGCTGATTGTTTTAAATCAATCGTAAAAATATTAGAATTCGGATGTTACGCATTTAGTCATGTTCCTACTGATACATCTTGTAATCCTCGTACAGTTTTCTCAATCATGGTCAGGTTAACTGGAAGAGATCCCTTAAAGCGATAAAATGTATGTGCAAGAAAGAGTTTACATACATATACATACATACCTTTTTCACAGTAATAAATAATTTCTTTTCAGTTATTCTCCCTTCCGCGTAAAATTAAAACAGCTATTAATTATTTCTCCAACGATCAAGCACCATTTTATACATTTCGTCATTTCCGCTTGAAATGAAATCTTTTCCGACATTTCTTCTTTGGAGAACTCGCGTCACAATCGTTCCATAAAGTGCTTGACCTTGTTTTAGGAGATATAAAATGGAAGAAATTTCAATGACAACCAGAGACGTTTCTTTTTAGATGTGAAATTTGAATAGGTATAAACACTTTAGCCGCCTGTATCTCAGGAGCCAATCAAGTCTACTTAGTCGTGATAGTCCTTTTAAGTTCGTTACATGAGCTTTCATTCGAGATATTTTTCAGATCCTTATGAATTGTAGTTTCTGCTGTAGTGGGGGTCACCTTAACTCTATCGAAAATTCCACTTTTGGGTTCAATATTTCCTAAACGGTCCCACAAACCTAAAAATGATGATATAATAACATATAATTTAAAGTTCCTCATCGTCCTACACGTTGTAGAAACTTATTTGCTTACCTGCTTACTTACTACTATTTACTCTTCAAATGCTGAGAGGGATCCTGTTCAACGTAATGTATTCTTTTCACTGTATATTTTTTCTACTGTTCTTTCTTCTGTGTGCGTGCGATATTTTCTATTTCTTATTTCTATATTTTTTTCAATGCTTTATGCAATCGCTGTCTCGATTAATACAATAAAATAATAATTAAATAGACATTTAAAAAACTAATAGTTGTAATAAGTTCAAAGATCAAGTGATTAGTCAATTTAAATCTTATCTTACTTGTTTACTTTGCTCCCACGCATGGGTGTACTACATTCCTAATGAAAAATAATTTTATTTTAGAACTGTCGATGTAATTACAATGTAGATCTATGATAAATTACAACAGCTTTGTAAGAGTAGTACCAAGAAACCGCGGACAGATTGACAGACGGACATGGTTAAACTATAAGGGTACCTTGTTGACAACGGAACCCTAAAAAGGAAAAATAGAAAAAAAATCAGGTAAAGAAAATAATTTCATATCTCTTCACGTAGACAAGGGTCAGGTTAAATTAGTTATTCACGGTCCTTTTTAGCATGATAAAGAATAAAACCGCAGAATGAGAGCAAAGGAAAAACACTTTCTGAAGGAAAACACTTAGATCGTTATTATGCCATACCTGGGAATATCTACGGAATTATATAACTACTATTATTTTATGCTCTTTGCTAAGTACGGTAAAGCTTTTACGAAAATAGGTTTGAAAACATGTTATTACAAGATTATATTGCCACTTCTAAAGACCACAATTGTGCTGCCACGGTAACATACCGTCCCGTAAAAAAAAAAGTTTGAAAAAGGGATGGCTTTATGTATTTACTTGCGAGAAACGTGGGATAGAGATAGTTTGCGCGCATTTTGATTGTAGCATTATAACCGACAAATCAAATTAAAAAAAAAAACGCAACATTTATTAAAAATGATGGTTTGCAGAATTGAGAAGTTATAAGTACCGAACTAACTAATCAAAGTTACTAAGTAAGTTATTAGATTTAGGTTTAACCAAAAACTGGCAAAAAAGGTACTATGTTTAGCCTTAACCCTGTTCAGACTTACTTGTCTTATATAGTAAACAACTTCCTAACCTCAAAATGAAACTTTTTTGCCTAAAACAGCTCTTTTATCGTAAATAAAGTAAACTGAGAAAACATTTTGGACATCACTTGGCCAATGTATTGTCCGCAGAGTTGGGCAGTATTTGAAATACTTGCTTAAAATGTAATTTGTAATTCGTATTTCAAATACCTGACGCCGAGGTATTTTGTAGTTAGTATTTCAATTTATTTTGGCTATAAAATACATTTTAACATAAATACATTTAACCTTTATTTAACGATCTTATTAATGGGTGCGTTCTGAAGAAAATAGCGCTCGATAGCTTCCGTAAGCAACATGGCGACCGCTAAATATGTCAATCTTTATAAATATGTGTTCTATAGCAGGTTTTATTCATTCTCCAACAGGAGGCTGTTTGTCTGCCAGTACATTTACACACACACACACACACACACACACACTGTGTGGGTTGTACACTTGCCTACTTGATGCACAACCTTCACTTCTCTCAATCTCTCAAGGGTTAGCTGGAAGAGATCCCTTAAAGGGATAAGTTCGCCTTTGTACATTTTTATTTTTTTATTTTATCTTCATTGTATTGTTTTTGTTTTGTACAATAAAGAGTTTACATACATACATACATACATACATACATTTAAAAATCTAGTGTTCATGAAAGGAAAGTCTAGTTTTACTGATTAATCTAGACATGCGGCAGCGTGTCAAGCCAAGTTCAAGCTAATGGAACTGGCCAGCAGCACCGTGGGTAATTAATGTTTAGGATACCCTGAAAAGACCATGGTTTCAGCAAAAAATCGCGTTAGATGAAATGAAATTCGATGAAATTATACTATTGATGAAGTGAAATTCACCAAATTATGAGTTGCCAATAAAATGCCCAGTTAAAGTAATAAATGTTACCAAACGTAATCACATTGAAATATACTAAACAAACATATATGTATATTTGTGTATAATCGACCAAGAAAATCTAATCCCGCTTTTCGACTTTATTTTTATGAGGTTAGGATCTAAAAGAGGTAAAGGACATGTGGACTTCCGAGTAGCCATTGATTGTTGTTATTGGAACGCGTGTTTTGGTAGCGGTGGCGAGTGTCCACTATTTTTCTGGTTCCCAATGAATAGCATACATTATGTATAGCGAAATGACTCCGTCCTTTCCATTGCATACTATATGTATTTGTATTGTGGGTACATAAAATAAAAAAGAGCGTAAAATTCGTAAATATAATTTGTATACTTCTAAATTTAGAAATAACAGTTCCTAACACTTAGTGCAAATTCAGCGAACAAACTCTACCCAAACATTAAAAACGAATAAACAGCTGACACACTATAAAAGTACTCTTTATTGAACACCAAAAAAAATCGAACAGTACATTTAAATTATAGGTATACAACTAGGCGCTCTTACCGCTAAATACCAATCTCTTCCAGACAACCTTGGACAGAGAAATCGCTTTGAACAGAGATACATGGCAGGCGGTGTAAACTAATTTCTTTAGAGCCTAAACTAAAGAAAAGAAACTACAAGAAATATTTAAAGTACTAAGTAGTATTTTACTATTTTGAACAAATTCTACTTATATATAAATGTAGATACACAAATACATAAAGTAAATAATTTAATAAAGAAATACATACTAATTACATATCATTATACATTTTATGTAAAATATTATACATATACCTTCATCGTTACCTTCCATTTATAAAATAACATATCTTTTTAAAGACAAGAAAAGTACGCCTCAACCATGAAGGCGTGATTTCCAGCTAGCATTTTCTCTGGGCATTCGAAATTCAAATTTAATTTTGCCGTGACGGGCTTCTGTCGTCGGGACGAGGGTATCTAACTGGCAACTCAGATATTCAATGTTACGGTTGACTATTGAATGAAACTTTCATAGAATTACCCAGATGACATGTTATAATATAATATATTTTTTAGAAGTAAAGAAACTATGGTATTTTCGTATAATATTATTGTTTTGTGACTTTGATAGTTTATGAGAAAAAGTGACGGTGAAATTCATACAGACAGACGGATAAGTGATCAAACTATAATGGTTCCTAGTCTGACTACGTAAACCTAAAAAGATGGACAAAAATAATTTCAAAGGCCTTACATTTTTAATATTAGTTAGGTATTTTTAAATTATTTATGTATCTATATTACTTTGTGGCATTATGTTTTTTTTTTTAATTAGTTTGGTTGTGAAATTTTTTTTTATTATATCCTTCTCAGTACCAACTTTAATTGTTTTCTGCTTGGCCTATAGGTTGACTGGTAGAGAATGTCTTAAGGCATTAAATCTAAATAAATCTGCCATTTTTACCTACTTTGTGTATTGTGCAATCAAGTTTAAATAAATGAATCGTTGAAAGGCTTTCTTAGTGACGACTATAACTTCAAAAGTTAAAAAAAGGACGAGCTAATTCTAAAATATCTCGGTTTAAAACACAAGTATTTGTATTACAAGCAAAAATCGATCAAAACCCAAAACAAATAATAAAATAACAAACCCAGCAATAAATGTCTCCGAAAGCTCCTCAATAAATCATGCATACATTATCCTTTCATTTCATTCAAATCTCGAAATTTCCACTTGAATAAAACACGAGAATTTCTTCAAATAAAGGTACTATTTTGGCTGACGCTTCGTTACACCGCGATTTGATTTATTTCTTCGAAGATCAAGAGCAGCGGGTCAATTTTTTAGAAACCAGCTATTGGTCTATTTTACTCGGTTAAACCTAATTGCTTTTGACATGTTATCGTATTCTCCACGTTACGATAGCTCTTATTAACTTGACAATAATGGCGGCCGAGTTTAACAAATCCAAAGCAATAGAGCCCCAACACTAAAAATAAATAATTGGTCATTTCTAACAAGATTGTAGTTATTGTGCATAAGCGTCTTGATTCCATATGAGCCTAACAAGACGTTAGATACACCAACTAAGATGTAAGTTGAATCACTATAGAACTTGCTGCTGTTACTACAAGCTTTGGTTGATATAACTTATATCATAACTATTGTATTCATTTTATGTCAACTAAGACAAAATAGCCAAACTTGAGTGGCAGTGGGCGGGGCACATTGCTCGCAGGACTGATGGCCGATGGGTCAGAAGGTTCTTGAGTGGCGTCCGCGGACCGGGAGACGAGCTGTAGGTAGGCCTCCAACATGATGGAGTGACGATCTTGTAAAGATCGCGGGAACGCGGTGGATGCGAAAAGCACAAGACCGGTCTGAGTGGAGAGCCTTGGGGGAGGCCTATGTCCAGCAGTGGACGTCTTTCGGCTGACATGATGATGATGAAGACAAAATCTCTCTTGGTTGGCTTTTTTTGAGTGAAAGAGAGTAGAAAGTAGAAAATAAATCGCATGCGAAGGATCGTCACAATCGATCTAGCACGGCTAGCACAAGTTGCCCGCGACTTGTTTGTCGCTCGGATCTCCCTTTCCAACTTGTCAGTAATGACAGAGACGCACTGAGCGACAAGCGAGAAAATACAACTTGTGCTACCCGTGCAGAACTTTAAAAACAAACAATTTTACCGTTTAACGTTCATTTTCGAATAAAAAAACTGACTGTTCGATTGTCAAAACTCGAACCCGGTGGTGTCCGATTCGTAGGGGATATTTTACGCAAGCGCTTCGAATAAAATATTACTCATCATGAAACTAGGTACCTAGTGAATATCTGGAATCATGCATTAATATAGTCTTTTAAAATTACAATACTTCTAGAAAACATGATATTCAAAAAAAACATGTTTTCAATTGGTATGTTCTTGGAGAATAAAATAAAAAATTACCTCGACGTTTCGACTGTGTTACAACAGTCGTAAACAACACCAAGTGCGGGTAGGTCGAAAAACTCGCACGACAAGCAGACGAACAACCTCCACTTCAGTCTTCACGTGACCACGGCTGTTGTAACACAGTCGGAACGTCGGGGTAAATATTTATTTTAATTCGCGATTAAATCCCGATTGATTGTTTTTGTATGTGTCGTGTTAAAAGAAAGGTTATATATATTATTATTATGACTAACTTTTAGGACCAAAGAAAAATAGTTTAACCCTTAAACGGATTTTGTCCGTTTTAAAGGACACATCAATTAAATGCTCACCCTTCTAATTTCAACTGTCGCATAGATTCAGTACCAAGTGATATTAATTAGTTTATCTCTTTCCCACTTATGCATTAAGAACGACTATGCACGAGACGAGAACAAGAAGCGAGCAAATTTAAAAAAAAAACAATTTAATCACTTGAAAATTTACATGATATTTTTCTTTTCTAACCTTAATTTCTTACTGCAGTTATAGTTTAAAAACAAACAACCACTGAAACGTAGAGAGATTGTTTAAGGGTTAATTAAAATGTATCAGTTTCTATTAATTACATTGGTTCTATTTTCGTAAGCACCATTCGCTATTACATCTGGCCAAGGCCAAGGGTTCATTGCATCCCGGATCTTGCCAAATCGCCCTCATCTCAACTAACTTACGAACTAGTTTTGGCCGAGCGCCTTCAGAGCTTTCCACACTTATATTTATTACACCAAAAGCCATAATAAGATGGCAAAAGCGAAAACAAACAAGTCATGAAGTCTGGGCATTATCTGAGAAAGATTAGCTATTATAATTGGTTAGGGTAATTGTGTAAACAGGATTTCTGAGCTGGAAGTTAGAAAGAAAGAAAAAACCTTTATTCAGTGATACGTACAGCACCTAACTGTAACCAGTAAGAAGTTAGGTACAGTCAAAAACATAAATAAGTGACCATTTATGTACCTTGTCGCTTTCAATCGTTTCACAATTTTGTATGACATTTCAAACACGACGTTAAAGTAACAAGGTACATAAATGATCACTTATTTATGCTGTTGACAGTACAAAGGAATAAAAAAAACATTAGAAAACAATGGTGAATTTATACCACAGATATAAAAATACACATAGATAACGTAAACATCTCAATCTGTATGAAAAATAACCTTGTCACTTTTTGCTACCAACTGGGAGACACCAAGAGAAGAGAATTTTCCGTTTTCCGCGCAAAATCGATTCAAAGTCGTCGCTTTTTTGGGCTATTGCAGTTTATTATCACACAACGAGGTATTTTCTTAATTTACAGCCGACCAGCTGCAACAACAGGCGCGCGGAACGTTAGTAGCGACGGCCAAACCCGACGCTTGGTCGGGGTTTAAGTCGGGATTCGGACACGCGAAGTAGATGCATTTGCGTTATCTATTTGTATTTATATCTGTGATTTATATATCTATCATTAAATCATTAAGAGGTCACAGCTACAAACATAAGACATTGACGAATGATTAAATGAATGACGTAGGTATATATTTATTTGCTATTTTTACCTATATCTCCTGTCTCTTTTATTTGTTATAGGTTTAGCTATATGTTGTTTTTATTTAACTCTCAATCGCTCATAGGTTAACTGAAAGAGATCCTTTCAAATGATAAGTTCGCCTTTGTACATACCTTTTGTTTCTGTTTCTTTTTTAGTTTGTTATTTGCTACTTGTGCAATAAAGAGTTTACAACCTCCCCACGTCCCAATCCCACTTGAGTGGAATCAAAAACGTAAAATTGGCCATGTGCCACAACCTCTCGAACTGCTCAAGCCATTCTAATTGCAGATGCTTCAGATATACTCTAATTAACTTCTCTTATTACGGGCCTTAATTTGGGCCCGAAACAAATGACGATTGTTATCTTTGTCCTCTACCGTCTCATAACTCAAGGGCGGCTGTTATTTTGCAGAAACATCGTTAGAATCTTTTGGGCCATTATTTTCACTCATTAATTATGACTAAATCGAAAAATTGCGCTGACTCGCGCACTGATAGTTTCGTACCCCGCTCAGTACCTATTAGACTTTCATTTTTTGAAGTGATAACGTCTTAACGGAGGGTAAACCATTTCGTTACGTAACGCGCGTTACTAGACAGCTTGTCTGGCTTCCCTTTCTCTCACGCATACGGCAGCGGTAGAACTAATTTTTAAAATGATAAAAGATACTGGAATCGGATGGGATTTGAACCGCATCACCATGGCGTCATAGACCTACCTCTCAGCCGCTAGGCCAATCGTAAGTTAGAGTTATGGACGAAGATGGTAAACCGTATTTGATCTTACCTGCTCACGTCGCCCCGTATTTCGTTTCTAAACATAAATACTAGCTGACAGTGAGCATATAACCTAAAACTATCACCGTTGTTGAAAGTGATTAGTTTAAGTTATTTGCTGGTTCGATTGTCTTGAAAATCGATATCAGAAGGCCCCTTGGGACTACAAAATTTAATGCGAACCCGTAATCAGATTTTAAAAAAGTGGCCGCCATTTTGAACTTATTTGTTACTGGTTCGAGTGTCTTGAAAATCGATACCTGAGGATCCGTGGGGACTACAGATACGAACCCGTAATCAGATTTAAAGAAAAGTGGCCGACATTTTGAACTTTTTTGTTACTGCTTCGATTGTCTTGAAAATCGATATCTGAGGGCCCCTTGGGACTACAAATGCGAACCCGTAATCAGATTTAAAAAAACTGGCTGCCATTTTGAACTTTTTTGTTACTGGTTCGATTGTCTTGAAAATCGATATGTGACCCTTGGGACTACAAATACGAACACGTAATCAGATTAAAAAAAAAATGGCCGCCATTTTGAACTTTTTGAAGTGATAAATTCTTATGGGAGGGTATACTCGTAGTTCAACTTTTTTTTTATGCACTTGACAGAACCCGCGGCAACATCCCAAGGTTGAAAACTTTGATGTTTAATTAAGAGACCACTTACCTAATGATAAAGTTATCTGGATCTCAATAACGCCTATGTATCTGTTCTTTGGGTACAATAAACTCGATACTATTTCCTTGAGTTAACAGTCTCAGTGAAAACACGATTAGAAAACTATCTTCATCTCACGTTCGTCATTGCACGCGGAAGCACATGAAGCCATCCCTTCTCATTCTTGTATGGCCAGCATATTGTGTCCTCTTAGACCTCTACCTGTAAAACTTGTCCACCTTTTGCACCTTAATACCTTGGTAATTATATCTAATTGCGTAAAAAAGGAAACTTAAATTCAAGATGAAAAACTAAATTCTCATTCTTAAACAGTATTTTTTTAGAAAAAACCATAAACACGGGAAATATTATACTTTTTGTGCTAAATGGGCCGTTTTCAAAAAAAGTGTACATTGTAACGGACTAAAATTAAGAAAGTCTAATTTTAGACAGGTGAGTCACGAAAATTTATTATTCATTTATATACTGCCCTCATTAGCCAATGGGAGGTTGGTATCTCAAATTCAATGAACGAAGAAGATTCAAGCTCACCCGGTAGTGATATGGTCGCACTTGCTACAGCAGTTTTGCCTGAGATACCACCATTTGTTTTTTAACGGTATAGTCAATTTTCGTGACTCAACTGTCCAAAATTAACGGTCCCTTAATTTTAGCCCTTAACTATGTACACTTGTTTTGAATACCGCCCAAATCTAAAAAATATATTTGCTGTTTTCATCAAAATAATAAACAACCGTACAATTTCGTAAAGTAAAATACAAACTCGATGTCAATCATATTTTGGACGACATAATGTCAATCATATATTATCGTTGACGCAAAGCTGAATATGAAAACACTACAAAGATTCTCGGTAGCGAGCACAGAGGGCCGTAAAAATACATTTCGCGTGTTACACTCGTGAGCGGAAACCAATTACTATGGCATTCGGGGCGCGCCGAAACCGACTGGCACAGACTACAACCGGTAGAACACACCGTGGGTATCAGCCTTTTGAGGTTACCTTTGTTTCGGCGAAATATGTTTTCCAAATGTATCGTTTCCCAACCTTTTCATTTGCCAACCCGCTTTGTTTTCTGTAACCGTAAATATTTCAGGATTTTATAAAAACTAACCTAACCTAACTTATAGGGTTCTACACGATGGTATTGAAATAAATTCTGAAAAATTTATATAACTTTGGGTTAGCAAATGAAACAGTTGGGAAACGATACATTTGGCAAAAAATTGGTATAGGTTAGGTTAGGTTAGTTTTTATAAAAATCTTGAAATATATACGGTTACATAAAAAAGCGGGGTGGCAAATGAAACGGTTGGGAAACAATACATTTTTCCAAACATATTTCGCCCATACAAAGGTACTAAACACCGTGACACACGAAGCTACATACCTGCCATGCCACGTCCACATAAGAATCAAAAGGGATAATATAATAATATGGCTTTTATGTGCTTCGCGAAGAATGTGAAATGGATATAGTTTGCCCGCGTCTTGATTGCATCGTGAAATTCAAATGATTGCTATTTAGTTTAAAACTACAACATTTAATACTAAACTTGCTAAGTTGAGGAACACTTATATTACATCGGTGTCTGCCTGTCAGTATGTCACAGCAGTTTTTCCCAGAAACTAAAAAGCTATTAACTTGAAATTACTAAAAAAAAGTTATTTTTCTAAATATTTCAAAAGAGGTCTAAAATACTGGGTTGAAAAATGAAAGTGACTTCATTATACCAAAAGGTGTCATATGAAAGGGCTCAATCTGCACATTATAAAACTACTTTTTTATTATTTTCCGTGACGTACTTTATGATTTATAACCAAAAATATACAAAAAATTACCGTTCGCCACCCCTTATCACCAAAGTTTATGGACCGAAAAATCTGGGAAATTCCTGATGAAGCTATTTAAAATCGAACTTAAAATAAAGTTCACAACAAAATGAGTATTTTCTTGCGTTTTTCAACCATATTATCGTAAAAACGGAACCCTCGGTACGCGAGTCCGACTCGCACTTAAAAAATATATATTTGATACACTTTTAAATAAGCTGCAAAAACCGTTCGAAATTTTACTATTTAGAAACTAAATTAAGCACGGAGAACTTTGATTGTACAAACGAGTGTTTGGCTGTTTGGAGTTAGTTATCCTAGTTCAAACATGGTTTTTAAAAGTAAAAAACGCGGTATGTAATGAAATTCCATATATTTTCGCGGCCGCTGCCGTTGGTAAAAAATAACTTTTTTTTTTGCCAGAGCCCGGAACGCAAAACTTCGCAGGCTGTTTTTACAACAGTAAGGTTAAAATGTCCGAGCCTGTGTGAGAATAATAATGATTACTTATCTATGACTATAACTATACCAACCGTTTTTAGTCCACGAATGGAAGAATTATTCGCAGTAAAGACATTTCCACTTTTCACAGGTATAATGTAAGTATATTGAGAAGCAGAATACTCGGGGAATTACATTAACTCGTTCCAAATTGAACGCGACAAAAATATAAAGAGCCGGAGTATGAAACTCGTTTCTTGAAATAATATTTATTTTATGGTGTGTTTTTAAAATTAATGAGATGGAATTATTCATGTGAAAGTGTATTCAAATTTTGGTGCAGTAGGCTATTTAACAAAAAAAATCTACTTTTCGAAGTTTTTTGGAAGGAGCAAATGTAAGACCACCTGCAATCCAAGCACTGGAAAAGTCAGAAATGAGAGTCAAAGTCCGACATTCCTACTGAACTATGACGTCATAAATAAAACTGGTATTTGTACTATTACTTATTCTGTGGAACTACCAAATGTATGGTAAAAACAAGTTATTTGTAATTTTTGCCATACAAAACTGCGTTTAAGTACATAGTTGCGATGAAATTAGTTTTTAATTTAAAGGCAAGGGTTCTGATAAAACCATTGAATTGTCTATTGGATGAAAAAAAAAATCCTCTCTCTAGTGTCACTTTAATATTATAAATATTATAATTTCCAATTTTTCGATCCATATTACTCTACTAGATTAAAATTATATTAAAGATAAAAGATAAAAGATAAAAGAAATTTATTCAGTAAGTAGGCCGCACGGGCACTTTTACACGTCAAGAATCTACCAGCGCTTCCCAAGTGAAGACCACTGCCGAGAAGAAACGCCGCAAGAAACTCAGCAGTCAGTCATTTTTTAAACATATTTCTTATTACAATATTATCTAAGTAGTAACTTAGTCTAGCATTATATAAAGCTATAAATATTAAATTAAATATAGTATCAAATAACATGCGTAGTTCAGCAGGAAAACATGCCAATTAAGAATCTTACGGGAGAGATAGAGAAAAAAAAAACACATACTTATGTGTATATAAGATGGTGCGAGACGACCACATAAAAGTTTCGATATGTTTTCCTACATCAACGGTGTCCCCTAGACAAGATAAAGATTTTGCATTTGAATAAATTATTATTGACTAAGTTTCGGATTTAGGCCATGCATTTATGACTGTTAGATAGTCCTCGATCCTATAATACGCTTTAGACATTAACGACCTTTTCAAGTAACTTTTAAGTGCTGGAAAGGGTAACTTTAAAACTTCGTCAGGTAATTTATTATAGAAATGAATGCATTGACCAACAAATGATTTATATACTTTACGGACGCGGAATTTTCGGATAGCGATTTTATTTTTATTTCTGGTATTTAAATTATGTATATCAGAATTTTTGGTGAAAGAATCTAAATTTCTAATAACGTAAATAATATTCTCATAAATAAATTGAGACGCTACAGTCAAGATATTAATTTCTTTAAAAAGTTCATTTAAAGAGTCACGGGAGTTTAAGTTGTAAATAGAACGAATGGCCCTTTTTTGTAACACAAATATAGTTTGTATGTCAGCTGCCTTACCCCAAAGCAGAATACCGTACGACATGACACTATGGAAATAACTATAATAGACTAAGCGAGCTGTCTCAACATTGGTTAGTTGTCTAATTTTCCTAACGGCGTAAGCTGCCGAACTTAGTTTACCTGCCAGTACAGCTATATGGGGACTCCATGGCAAATATTTATCTAATGTTATGCCTAAGAAAATTGCCTTATCTACCATTTGCAAACACTCGTCATTTAGAAAAATACTAGAATGTACCGGTTTAACATTAGGCAAAGCGAACCTAACACATTTCGTTTTCTTAGCATTTAGTAGCAAATTGTTGCTAGTAAACCAATTAAGTACTTTAACTAGTGTGGTGTTAATCCTCAAGTTCGACATGAGTCAACATCCCTGAGGGGCGAAGATGCATTACGCTAACTAGCGTTTCTATTCGATTTGTTTTTAAACCAATCGCAATCGCGTCACTGGTAGATGACGTGATACGAAAAGTCACGTGATCTACCAGTGACGTGATTGGTTTAAAAACGAAACGTATGGAAACGCTAGTTAGCGCAATGCTTCTTGGCAGGGCCCTCTGAGCCTCTGCCTACTGCTAGAGTTTCCTGCGGCGCTTCTCCTCTGCGTTGATGGTCTTGTCCGAAACGATGATTCACTCCTTATTACCGACGTATCAGAGTCAATATGGCCAATTTACTGAATAAATAAATTCATCATTTCATTTCATTTTACTGATCTACGTGCCTGTAGTCGCCAATAGTACTGTCCACAACTTTAACTGTAGCAGAAAGCCAATGATAAATTATTATTTCTCTCGTGATTTGACAGCTTCAAATTGACGTAATCAAAACGGATTGATTGAAAAAAATGCTGTTTTATTACAGGTAAATAATTTGCAATCATCTTTGGTTCATTTTTGCAATATTACGACAGCTCATTTCACAGCTGATTTGATAAATATTTTAAAAATTGGGTTAAATGAGTAATTGGATTTTATTGTTTCTTTTCGTCTTTATTGTTGCATGCAATGTTTATTCTTTGCTAATATAATTAGCCCAAAAGGTAACTTAGATATTAAGGGTTTATTTTAACTTTGTACGTTTCATCGCGTTGTTTTGATATTTGTGTAATTAAATTAGCTGTTTTAGTACAATAAATATCTTGACTTACATACATACATATTCATACTACTTTTTCACAAACAAGCTGTATTTTACCGTGCTGAAAGCAATGAATTAAATAAGATACAACTCCTATTTAATTGTAACTTAATACGAGTATAAGTTAATAGCTTTAACGTTACAAGTACTATCATAGCACAGTTCGCGAGTCCTCAAAACTTTCAGGGACCGTCGAAGCTCTCAAAGCTTGTCTGTAACTTAATTACTGGTGAGGAAGTGTTTTTAATTTTATTTCCTGCTCCGGGAAGGGATCAGTACAGCAATTTAAAAGTAAGAGCAATTGAGATAGTTTGTTTAATAAAGTGGTAGTTAGTTCCGTCGTGGAAAAGTAAAGATACTAACCGCCTGTTTCACAATCGGCGAGTAAAGCATATTTGACAGATTATTTAAGCCCTTTCTCTTTCTTACACTTTAAAGAAGACAAGGAGAGAGCCAACTTTAAATGGCAGATAAATTTATTCGTAGATTTTAAACGGGCCCTTACAGTCTGTGAGCACCTAGAAGGTGCTTCGGGTTTATACTTCTCTCACTTGCTCTTATAAGAGCGTATGAGAGCGAGTGAGAGAGAAGATAAACCCGAAACCCCTTCTAAGAGCTATCGCACTGTAATAAAATACATCCCCGTAGTATATTTATAGCTTTACCCTCTTATTCATAAACGCATGATAGCTAAAGTTTGGTTAAAATATGGTTTGACCTTTGTCTTTATTGTGACATTTGAATTTTATTCATACACACAATAAACTTGAGATAAGCGCGTGGAGCTTTAGTTATCGTCCGTTTATGAATTAGAGGGTTAAAGTAAATATTTCTTCCAATGCGGACAATGAGAAAACACACATACATACACACGTCTTGAAGAGATAGAATACATAAATATGGCAGTTACAATTAAACAGTAAACAAATATAACAGTAGACAATAACTTATTAATAACTAATTCTTTATAAACCATGTCCAAAATGGTCTCTTCTAAGATTGGTATCACAAGATTACATAATAGTGCAACGCCAGTTTTCATTAGAGCCAGGCGATGAGATGTGTATGTATGTGAGTGTTTTCAAATTGTAAGAAACTTGGAAACCCACCCAATAGAGAGCATTCCAATAAATAAGTGCAGAAGAAAAAAAATTATAGATAGGTCCGATGCCTAGTTAATGAGAGATTCAAACCTCTAAAAGTAGGTAGAGTTTTTTAATTCCAAAATAAATAAATAAATATCAAGGGACGATCTCACACAAATTGACCTAGTCCCAAACTAAGCTCTAGGCTTGTACTATGGGTACTAGACAACGATATAAATACTTATATAGAGAAATATATACTTAAATACATAGAAAACATCCAAGACTCATGAACAAATACTCGGGCTCATCACACAAATATCTGCCCTTACCGGGATTTGAACCCAGGACCGCTAGCTTCGTAGGCAGGGTCACTACCAACTAGGCCAGCGCGTCGTCAAAATAGCCTGTTTCTTAGAACAAAAGACATCAACTTTGACTTATTTCTGTTTGGTCTGTTGTATTTATTTACTAGTAGAGATTGTTCGCTATTAGTATACTTTTTTATCATGCAGTAAACCTACAAATTATAATTCCACTCTTCAGTATAGGTCCACTAAAAGGTAATTCCTCAAGAAAGGTAACAAATAACTATCCTCTCGGGTATACTCGCCACGACGTATGAAAAGGCGGCTAGCTATATAGGGGCGTGTATACACCGGTCCTCCTCCTTTATAATATTTGGTGTTCATTTTACACCCACTTTGCAACTTTTTCAGCGGTCTTCTTCAGCATTGATGCAAAATATCACAATACATAAATTAAAATGTATGAAGTAGTCGTAAGTATCTAGAGTAGACACACGGAAGTGCGTTGCTGTACGTAGGTTAGGTTAGGTTTGGTTTTAAACTCAAACTAATTACATTTGTTTGACAAAAACACGCTACAACACAACTGACGTGGTACAAAAACAGAAGAAACAAGATAAGAAAACAGGAGTGGCTTGAAAACCAGCGCTGCCAGCTCCCGCGCCCACGCGCAGAAGCGCAGCATCCTTTTACCACATGCTATTTATTTATTTTGTAAGTTTTTTCATTCATGTATCTATTATTACTAATATTAGTTTTTTTATATGTGGTAATAAATCTATTTTCTTTCTTAAGAGCAAAATTAGAGTCGTTGCACTGCACTATAGTGTGAAGACAAATATAGGACTCAGCTCATGCATGTGCTGCAGCTGGAGCCACAACGCTGCTTTTCAACTGAACCATGAGTTATAAGCTATCCTGGTTTATAAGCGAAATCCAAAAGTGAAGTCTTCTATCAAAACATTGCATTTGGAATTACGAAAATTCGGAATGTTGAATAATTCGAAATTATGACTTCGGAATTATTTAGTGTACCTCATTAATTGTCCCTTAGTCATCAACTTCTTGGTTACTCCGCAGAGAGCCCATTTAGGGTTAAGTCTGCCTTAGCATGTTTATTTAATTATTGTAATTGTTATATTTATGTGTAATAAAGAGTTTATATGCATAAAAACATACTATTCTTTTATACAATTCCTCATGTTCACTAGCTCTCCGAGTACACTTCACCAAAGTATAAACTGGCCATTTGCTCGTAATATGCTGTCCTAATTGAATGTTTGACATTTACTGCCAGCTGCCCTTTGGAGGATGATATCAACGTCCGTCCATATGTCATTCCCTTTCATCGATAATGGGTTTTCCTTAATAATAAACAGCCCTACGATTCTTATATCAATACAAATCAAGTCACTATACAGGGAGGAGAAAACGAACGCTACATGCACGTCAACTGCCTTAAATATTTGAATTAGCAAGTTCTACGCAAAGGAGACTTACTTTAATTAACCTTAACCGGAAATCGAACTGGTCGAATATGACAAAGTAATAAAGTAGGGTTTTTTACAGTCTTTATTTAATTTTAAGTTGTATTTGTTATGATCAATATCAATGACCCTTTCGATCTGTATCATAAAGCACGACTTTATTGTTTTGGAATATTCGACCAGTTCGATTCCCGTGTAAGGAAGAGGATTTATTTCAAAAGTAAGTCTCCTTTACGTAGAACTTGCTATTTCCAATATTTAAGGTAGTTGCAGTCCATGTGGCGTTCGTTTTTTCCACCCTGTATAAGGCATGGCCAAAATACAAACGCTGCTAACTTTTCTGTTTTCTATTGTACGGATAATGTACGGAGTTAACGTAAGCGGTCGACGCGATCTGTCTTCAGGTTACGTCAATCCTCGATTTATCGATATATTTGCCCGCGACTTGGTAAACGTAAAAGTTATTTGTCGTTATTCACTCAGGAACTGACATTTTTTGTGAGATGTAAAGTATTTTGTGTGGTTCCCCGGAGATCAAACTGTCTCCATACTAGTTTTGCATAGCCGTGAAAGCGTGACAAACAGATAAGAGTCAAGACAGATAAACATACTTTTGCGTTTAAAGTTTTGGCAAACTGACATAGTGACAGGGTATAGGTAAAAAACTTAAGTAAAAGACCCTTTGCATATAGTTGTGTATAAAACTAATATGGAATTTAGGTACGTCAATTTTCAAATATAGAATATCAAACGCTTTATACAGATGTGTTACAACTACATGCAAGAGGTTATTTACTTAAGTTTTTCACCTATACGTGGGCGTTGTAGTAGTGACATGTCGAAATGATATAGGGTATATAAAATTGTATAAGGCCGTCAACTTTTTACAACGAGTCCGAATCAAGTTAGGCCGCATTCTACGAAAGCTAACGACTTTCGTTTCGAAGTGGGAGATGTAAAAATGTATGGAATTGACGTAAACTGCCCAAAACACTGTCCGGCAGCTTCCGTCAATCTTATACTTACTTAAAGATGACAATTCATTGACTATATTTACGTCAACTCTGGTTTTACTCTTCTGTTAATAACAACTTTCATAAACACTCGATTTCATTAAATTTTCTCCTTAATGTACCGCTTCCAATTTTCCCGTTTAGAATTGCTCCAAATTCCAATGAATCCGTTTAAACCAATCCAATTGTTCCAAATCTTATTGTTTACATTGCCTTCGGTTAATTTCTATTGGGTCTAGTTTATTTGGTAATTTCTAGAAATTGGATTTAAACACAAAACGGGTGTTGTTTGTCCATTGATTTTGGTGATTGGATGTTTCTCGTATTTCAATTTGAAACCGTATTATTTTTAACTACTGACAAAGAAGAGGGGTATATGATGGGTTCCCTTTATCTGGCATAATATGGATTGTCCGAAATTTACTTCGTACAACAGTTAAGGCAGATATTTTTTTAGCCTAATTGTACTTTAGCATAACTGTAATAACGCATAACATTCATTTGGCAGAATTTTAAATAGCAGAATAATAATATATCCGACTTTAATTTCGCATAATTTTATGTAGCAGAATATAACTGCCACCGAATTTATTATGGCATAATTGTACCATAGCATAATATTAGTAACGAACTGGTACCAGTAAAGTAGGTTAGTTTAGGTTAGAACTGCGACAATAACAGTCAGGACTGAATTGAAATTGGTTCAGTAGGAAAAACAAGATCAAAAGCTTTCTAAATAAATACTATGACATAATTACAGTCAAGTAATCCTTGAGAACGTAGTAAAATATTCCAATCACCCTATCGTCAGTGAAACTGCAAAACCGCGTAACCAACAAATTAACTATAGAGCAAAATAAACCTTAACATCTTAGAAAAAAGGTGCAGTTTGCTTCTCATTAAAAATGTTACTTACGCGGTTTTGCAGTTTCACCGACGCTATGGTTCATTCCAATAGACTTGTCTTATTTAGTAAACACTTTTATAACCTCAAAATGCATTTTTTTTGGATAAAATGCCCGTTTCCAGCTGAATAAAGCAACTAAAGACCACATTTTGCACACCATTGTCCTGGTTTTACATCATGGATAGTTCTTTTTACGACAAAATTGATATTTTAGGCGAAAAGGGAGCACTTTGAGGTTATAAAAGTGTTTACTAAATAAAGCAAATCTATTTTTTTGTGGCAAGGAATATAGGCTATTTTTATAGGCTATTGGAATAAACCATACCTAGATTACCTAGTATAGTATTCTGCTTCACAACTATCTGCCTACTAAATAGTATGCGATACAAATTTCGCTGAGACAATTATTCCATCATAAGACTATTATTCTAATCATAGTTTTGCCAAGCCTCGTGTGGTTGCCGAGTTAGAATAGTGCAACTCCATGTCTTCCCGTGGATGTCGTAAGAGACGACTAAGGGAATAAAGGCTTGTAGTACTGTTAGGCGATGGGCTTGCAACCTGTCACTAATACGCTGGTAAACATCTTAGCCTAATTGTGCAAATTGTGGTTATACTCGTAGAATTATCAACAAATTTTTAGAGATGTTTGTAATTCTGTAGCTCTGCCTACCCTACTCTGGGAACGAAGGCGTGAGATTATGTATGTATGTATGTAGTTTTGCCAATGTACTATTCTGCCAAAGAAAATTGTGCGAAATGACAGTATGCTAAGAAATTTATGAAACCCATTTTGTGTATTTCGTCAGTTGCTTGCTTTCGTTGAAGACAAATTTATTGCCTTTGACATAACGTTTAACATATCACTAACTCGGCCTCTATTGTCATATAAATAAGAGCTATATTAACGTTGACAATACGATAACATGTCAAAAGCAACGTGGTTTTACCGAGTAGAATACAGCCTCAGGCTAGACCATAAAGAAACAACTGTAAAACACTAATTTGTAAGATGCTTATCAAATAATTGAAGACGTAATTTAATCTCAAGCTTTACGAGTAAGAGGAAAATATCCCAAAAAATCGTGCAAATACCTGGGTGTTATTCTCTTAAAAACGACGCTCGGTCGGTTGAACGAGTGAGCGAACGAACGCGCCACACCGGCGAGTTTAAGTAGTCTCGCCAAGGAGCACAAAACACATCTTAGCGCGTGCATTGTCAATTACGCAGCAGGGCTTTTGTCGATAAGATCGAACGTATAAAGCTGCCTAATTGAGAATGCACGCGCTAAAATATGTTTTGTATGCTCTGACGGGACTACTTAAATGATTTAACCATGCGGATTAAGTCTCCTATCCACATTAGTTATGCTACTTATCTGTGAGTTATCATAACACGTTTCAACTTTTATAACCACTGTTGTCATGAAAAGACTCAAATTTTGTACAGCCATAAAAGGTAAAAGAGCCTGACGGGCTACTGGTAAGCGGTAACCGTCACCCGTAATCGTCAGCACCCCACAACTATGTTACTGCCTTTCAGTAAATAAATACTCTTTAAAAAGCCATCCAGTGCGAGGAAAACAATCCACCAATAGGAGAGCTGCGCTGAGCGAGGCTAGAAAAATGAAGCATTCCTATTGGTGGATTTTTTCTTCGCACACCGCTCCATACTATGGGGACCATAATACGGAGTCAGGTACATAGTTTATAAAATGATTATTTATTCATTAACTTAGGTAAGTAATAATACAAATTGGTGCTTGTCATGAGTTTTGAGTTATCGCGCACTTTTAGAATTGTCTGTATGCATACTATGTTCTAACATTTAAAACGTCATTGAAGGGATCATATTACGGAATAGAGACGTTACGACTTCCCATCTTACTCCGTAACTCCATGGCTGATTCTACTCATGTTCTAGCTTAAAAAATCTACTAGCCTCTACTACTTTTCTACCAAATTTCATAAATTTCGAATCAACGATATGAAAACGAAATACGAATTTCGGCTGAGATGACTGCGGCCGCACTCAGGGCCATTCAATGACGATTTAAGTCGCTCTTTATTTACGATTTCATACACACGTTCGAAAAAGGAACCAGTGTAATGTTTCTAAAATATCTTTGAGTACCGCGGTAAGACCTCTATGCGGTCGATTACGGAAATATTTCCATCATTTGAGGTAAACTACGCTTTCGTATCCCTGTGACCGAGTCACCGCGGTATGAAATTCATCCTCACGGATCATTGGTATTCTACGGACGCCTCAGTTTAAGAATAGGGTGCAATTTCATAAGGAAGCTCGCATTCCGCGGCTCGTTGTCACAAAAGGAGCATCACCTTTTTTGAGGGAGCAAAATGTTTGGGTACGAATAATTTGTTTTTTTTTCTCGGATTTTTGTAAGGGTACGACTGGTATAAGTCAGAGTTGATGTTGGGTATCACAAAGACTTTCGGCAGTTTTTAGAATGATAAATTACGGAGACAGTGAAATATCCATTTTATTTTGAAAATACGCATGACAACATTAATGTCTAAGAGGAGATTTTTCATTTCCAGAAAAAGGTTAAGTATCTTATACCTAATTAATTTAGGCTCTTAGCTTTTGTTTTGCGTAGGAAGAATAAGAGAAAACTGTAGGAAATATATTTTTGTGAAACGTTAAAATAAAAACCTTTTTAACATGTTTGTTTCATCAATGTAATCCTTAAAAATAAACTTTCTAAACTTTACGTTTGAATCTGCCAAAACAAGGAGCCAATATGCACACCTTATGGTGCGATGCATGTTGTTGAAGATTAACAGCTTGATCACAACAAAGTAGTAACACTTCTGTATAGACCGTTCGGCATTAGAAATTTGACGTAAATTCCATAATAGTTTTTTTTGTATACAACTTCATGCAAGAGGGGCTTTACTTAAGTTTACTACCTGTAATAGCTTTTAAAATGGTTAAAATTGTTACTTTTGACAATTTAAATCCGAGGGATGTCATCATCATTGCTGCCCTTATCCCAACTTATTTGGTTTCGGCGCAACATGTTTTTTTCTTCAATTAGTTGTCATCTCGGTAGTCACTCCCTTTCTAGGCACATCATCTTTCACACAGTGCATCCATGCATCGTTTCTTTGGTCTTCCCCTACTCTTATAGCCATCCACATTCATACTCTAAACTTTCCTAACGATATTTTCCTCATTCCTCGGCATCACATGCCCATACCATGACAACCGATTTCCACACAACTTTTCAGTCACCGGTGTTACTTTCAGATGTACAGTCAAGGACTTTAATTGTTATGCCACTACGGAACCCTGTCGCATAACGTTAATCATTAATTTAAGCGTAATTTCTGTCATGTGGTTTGACGCTGTCATTATGACAGGGTTCCATAGTGGCATAATTAAAGTCCTTGACTGTACACACCAAATATTATTACAATAAGGTTTTAAAGCAGTGAAAAATGTATCTTTATCAAATTTAACAGCTAAACACAAGCACTTAGAGACATGTAAGTGGTAGCTAGAATGACAATACAAAGCGAACGTGTACTTCAATAAGGTAATACAACGCGGTGGCACGCGGAGTGGAATGTAATATCCCCACGGGCATGAAAGGATCGAGCATGCTCCTGTGTTCATGAATTTACGATTGCCTAATCAACCAAGTTATGCTTTTATTCAACAATTTGCATTACAATATCAACCATGTGATATGAATTTATGTTAAACTAACTGTCGAATAACATGCTTTAAAACCTAATAAGCAAGCTTTATTTCATCTTTTCCCCGAGCGGTTGCCGGTGCCACTCCATGTCCCGTGGATGTCGTAAGAGGGGACTAACAGAATATAGACTTGTAGTACTGTTAGGCGATGGGCTTGCAACCTGTCACTAATACGCTGGTCAACATCTTAGCCTTTTTGTGCAAACTGTGGTTACTGAATTATCAACAAGTTTTTTAAGTTGTGTTAATTCTGTAGCTCTGCCTACCCTACTTTGGGACTACAGGCGTGAAGGTATGTATGTATGTATTTCATCTTACTAATATTATAAATGTGAAAGTTTGGATGTGTGTTACTTAATCACGCCAGAACGGCGAAACGCATCAAGACAATGATATAATATAAAAAGAGGTAGATCTGTTACCTATACGGTATTCCGCGTGTAAAAATGGCCTGGCTTAGGTACGCACACATAATCAGTAAATATTTCAATTACATACTAATTCATAAATGACTAGTGAAAGCAGGATGGTATGCTAATTTCCGGGAGCGAAAGAGAGACGAGTGTATGTTGCTATGTAGACTAGTGCACGGTTCCGTTGCCGGCGCAAGACTAAGTAAACGTGTACCAATTGGCTTGGTTTTAGGGTGCCACTATCAAAGTGCGTATAACATATCTAGCACCTATGCTACGTTTTATTCCGGATAACTGAACAGTTTTCGAGATAATGCGATAAACAAAAGTTAGTGACCATTCCCTGAACACTTACAATATCTGCAGTTCCAAACCTAGGTTATGTCAAAAGTTCTTTAAATGGCGGACAGTCGCCATTTTCAATGAGTACGATCGGCGAGAGCTCTCACACAACTTTCAAGCTCAACTTTTGTGGCAGCGCTGCTTTTGCTGAAAGGTACTCAGTGGAGTCAATTGCTTTCCCAACTTGCATTGATACTAGGAAATACTAGAGTACATTCAAGGAATTGAAGTAATAAATGTTGACTGACCAAACTGAAACTTTTATCGATGTAACTAGTGGTTACCTAGTTTTGATTTCATAGTTCAGAACTTTATATTAATTTCCATAGAAAGCTATCATAGCTGATCACAAGTTACAAGTCTATATTTGACTAATATTTCACTCTTTATGATTTTCAAGGTGTACTGCCTTTTTGCCGAATTATGTTTCCTCAAATTTCATTTGGCAACCAACCTTTCGCCGAAGTTTTATTTGGCGAACCAATCCCTGGCATAATTTTACTTCGTATTTTTTTTATTTCCCTACATTTTTATATTGCAATATTTTATTACGTCAAATTTTATATGGTAAATAATTGTGCAGCAAATGATTTGCTAAGTCAAATAACTTTTTTTTTATGACCCTAGAAACGAAACTGCTCCCAGAGATAGGTAGGTTAGGGTTATTTTTTTATGACCCTAAAAACGAAACTGCTCCCAGAGATAGGTAGGTTAGGGGTATTTTTAAATTAAGGTAGGTATTCCAATCAATACAATTGACGAAAACATAATTGACATCTTAAAAGAATCCCAGGTAATAATTTATCAAATCACTAGTTGGGAAATGATATCAGTGCAAAACGTTGAGTTGGGAAATAAAAATTTGCCCAAATAGAAATATGGGATACGTATTTTGGGGAGTTAAGAATTTGCTAAATAATTTTCGTCGAAACATTAGTAAACCGATTTTCAACTACACAAAGCGAAGATCGTCTAAGTAAATATTTTTGTGTATTTCTGGGAGTTTCATTAATTACGTGGTCAGTGTAAAAAAATAATCTGTTCCACTGTTAATCTTTATTATATTTTTTAATCTTATGATCGCGGCTAATATTTCTAATGTAAGTAGGGTGACAGCTCCAATGTTGGCACTTTTAGCTGACAGGCACCAGTAATGGACACTTCACTCTTAATTCCAATTGTATACGGAACCAAATTGATCGTTATTCATTTGTTGGCAACAAATGAATAACCCTTATCTTCTGTAAAATAAGAATCAAGTGTTAATTATTGGTGCCTTGTCCATTACTGGTTCCATCACCCAACGAAACTTTATTTTGTCTAAGTCTATAAAAAAGTACATTAATCGTTGCCTAGTTCCCATAGTACAACCTAGAGCTTTTTTAATTGATAATGGATTGATCTTGTCTAACTCTCGCCCTTAGAGCATGAAGATTTTGTCGACGATGAAGCGAGGTAGAGTGTAAAATAAAACCTGATATCTATTTTGTTGAAAGATGCATTATTCTACCGTAATAACAATAAATATCGTAATGCAATATGGTAGTTGAAGTATTCTATACTCTATTGGTGACCACATTAAATTTAAAATGCTTGTACTATTACTATGTACTTATAGGTGAAAAACTTATGTAAATGACCTCTTGCATGTAGTTGTAACACATCTGTATAGACCGTTCGACATTATATATTTGAAATTTGACGTAAATTCCATATTGGTTTCGTACACAACTACATGCAAGAGGTTCAGTTTTTCACCTATAACCGCTTCTTTTACCCGACTGCGGCAAAGCCCAAAAGGAGGGTTATGTGTTTGACCTGTATATATGTCCGAATCTAGGTCCCCTCGTAACTACGAACCGCATAAACCGATTTTAATAAATTATACGTGGTTAGATTTGTCTTAACCACTAGACTGTCAGAGGCTATTTTAAAATTAATTTAAATGTGAAATTGGCGAAATATAAAATAAATACATGATAAGTAACATTATTTTGACGACATTATTCAAACAGAAGTTGGGTTTTTTAAAGCTTGCTTTTTTTTTTAGACTTCTTGGATTTCGTCACTATTTTTCATGTTACTGATAACGATACTGAAACATTTCCTAGAATTAAAACAGTCCCGTAAAGTAGTTGTGCGGATCAAAAATACTTCACTTTGACTAAAGCTGCATTCAAATAATCATCAATGTATTTCCGCTTGGAACTCAAACGCATTTTTTACTTTTGTTACGAATTCTCGCAAACTAAAAAAGAATGAATTCCACTCTTTGATTTTCATGTTTTTATTCGAGTTCCGGATTCCAGCGATTGGACATGGATATTGCAGATCTTTGTAATCGTTTTTTTGGTTTATTTAAATGTTATTACTCTTTTTAAAGTGGAACTGATAAAGAAGATTCGTACAGGAACTCATCAATGATTATTTGACGGTTAATGAATCAAAATGTTGGGTGTTGGTATCTTTTTATATTTTGTTTAAATTAGTGACAGTTTTAATTTAAATTAGAGGTAAATTAAGTGTACTGCTTCCCCCTTGCGTGGAGATGGGTGTAACCGGTTTCCCAAAACTCGATTTATCCGTGAAGCAATTTTTCCAGTCGCAATTTTTCCCATTCGTGATTTTGGGAAAAATATCGCCATACTCGTGGTATTTGTATTGCAATACCAGTTATGACTAGTTGCTCCCAAAGTCGGTTTACATTATAGAAAAACGTAATTTCCTAAAGGGGCTTCTAAACGGGCCATATTTTCACTGCAATATGTGGCCGGCAACTATTGGTGTCTTTCTCTAACATACGAGTAAGAGAGGGACACCAATACTTGCCGGCCACATATTGCAGTGAAAATATGGCCCGTTTAGAAGCCCCTTAAAATCAGAGATATTCCTACTAATTTCCTAATACTTATTGTCCACACATTAAATTCTCGATCCTGGGTCACTAAGAAGGCAATCTCTCTAATTAACTTAGTCCTCAACAACTAAATTCTAGGTTTGTCTTATGCGTACTACTTAGACCACGATAAACATACACATAAAGATAAATAAATACGTATACAGGGCGGCCGGAACAAAGACGTCCAAAAAAAATTTTGGTTCCTCGTGTCGTGGGGTATCCGAATCACCCCCATGTATGTTCCGCGATTTTTAGTATTTTCGGAGATATGGATCATTTTAATCAGAATTTTGGTAAGTTTTCCTTATGTACATATTATGAAAAACCCTTAAGTTCATGTATTATTATAATATTTTTTCAGTGGTTTCTTACATTGATAGAATAATTATGAACTGAGGATGTTTTTAAAACTGCATGCCAGTTTTTTTTCATGACAACTTTTTGTGTAATCACACAAAGTTTGTTTGTCCATACTAGGTGAAAAACAAACGTGGGGTACAATTAGTATGGAGAAAGTAACTTTGTGTGATTACACAAAAAGTCATCATTAAAAAAAAGCTGGCATGTAGTTTTAAAAACATCCTAAGTTCATAATTATTCTATCAATGTAAGAAACCAATGAAAAACTATTAAAATATTACATGAACTTAAGGGTTTTTCATAACATGGACATAAAGAAAAATTACAAAAGTTCTGATTAAAATGATCAATATCTCTGAAAATACTAAAAATCGCGGAACATACATGGGGGTGATTCGGATACCCCACGATACGAGGGGCCTAATTTTTTTTTTGGACGTCAATGTTCCGGCCACCCTTTATACATTATAGAAACATCCAAGACTGAGGGACAATATTTGCCCTAAATATTTGCCCCTACCTGCAATTTAATAACTACCGTAATAAATATGTTTATTTGACATAGAGAAAGCAGTCAAGCAAACATACCACCTGATTTGTAATGAAAATGAATATGTAATAGTGGTGGTAGGACCTTGTGCAGGGTCCGTCCGGATAGCTACCACCATCTTATCCAATAACCCACCGCCAAGCAGTAGTGTTCGCATTGCTGTGTTCCGGTGTGGGGATAAGACAACCGGGGAAATTACAAGCATAGAAGTATTCCATCTTAGTCCTCAGGGTTGGCAACGCATTTGAAGTGTTAGGATTGCAGTTTTGAGATTGTAGTCTTGAGATTTCAAATATCTATGGGTCTCAGATCCCACTTACCGTCAGCTGGCCTGAGTGCTCGCGTGCCTTCTCCTTGCCATAAAAAAAAACTGAACTTGGTCAACATGCCTGTCTCGAGATACTTCAAAGTAAACATCATGTTATAGAATACTGTAATTTTTATACTGTACCTACTGAAAAATAAACTACAAATGCCTTGACAATGTTAAAACATTTTAAAGTAGCTTAATGACAAATACATCTTGTTTTAATATTTAACTAAATATTATCACCTTTTGCCCTCTTTTGACAGATCAGTTGGAAAGCCGTCTTTTTTCTTCGACCGTTAGTTTTTTTTTTAAATCTATACGGCTAGTAAAAACTGCCAGTGTGAAAAGAGGCGGATTACTTTTTATATTTTTTCTAACATAACAGTTTATGAATTATTATTTTTTTGTTTATTTTTCAAAAAAGGTACATGCGTTTTTAAATACTTACATGCTCGCCAAGCTGTTTGTTTTGTGTGTTTTCTGCTGTGTTGTTCTAAGGCCGGCATTACACCTGTAAGTTTTGAAACACAGCTATATGCAAGAGAGAGATGCAGATATTTGCCACTCACTCTTTCCCATAGTTGCGTCTCAAAACTTGCAGCAATAACTTACAGGTGTAATGCCGGCGATGTCAAAGCCTTTGCCAATCCTAAATACAAAGATGGCGTTCCTAAGGTATTTTAACTAAATGGGTAACGCTGCGAGTGTCGGCACGATGCCGCAAGTGGGTGCAATGGAGGGCTTTGTTTTATAAGTTAGCTGTAGTACAAAGAGCATTTGGGTAAATTTGTTTGAAGAATATTGTCTTTTTTTTTTTCAGCTGCCATGGGTGATTTTTACATAGTTATTTAGAGGGCCTCTAAATAGAAATATAGATATATAATGTATGGCGTTATATCGGAGCGGATATTTTAAATTAAGTATTCCGTTTTTGGTACAAAAAATACGCCCAAGCATGAATATTTAAATATCTCGGCTCCTATTCACTTAAAAGTATTACATCACGTAACAAGATATGTTTATTTTTAATAATTCTATCATAATTTACCACCTTTATGAATAGCCGCTCACCTTGAAAATTTAGGACTTTTACAAATGACAACACTTTTACCCAAACCCCTTTAATATTTACCAGAGGCCCGTTTCACGAAGCTACAAGTTACAAATTACAAGCGGAAGTCTCTTTCTAATTCCTCTTGCTAGAAAGAGATTTCCGCTTGTAATTTGTAACTTGTTGCTTAGTGAAACGGGCCACAGATTGTATTTTTTGATATTGTCGTCGACATTTATAAAAAAAAAAAGCAAGCTTTAAAAACCCGACTGCATTTTATATTATGTCGTCGATACAACTATGTTAATGGTTGTTATTTCAATTTTAACAGTTTAGGTATCATATGACACCCGGGACGTTGAAAGGCTTCCAACGATACCATACACATCTAAATCGGCTCAGGCGTTTAGAAGTTATGGTGGAATAAAGAATCGTACATACATACATACGTATGAACCCTGAAAACATTACACTCCTTTTTGGACAGTCGTGAAATGAATAAAACAAGGCTCTGGACGTGTTTATCCATCCAGAGCACATAATATGCCTTCCCGAGTGATCACCGACGAAGTTAATTCTCTGCTCCGGACACGCGCTTGTTTGCCGCCTATTTGTTAAGTTGTAGTAATACAATTAAACACGGCCACAGCGAACTCTGAAACAGCACGTCTGTTTGAACGACAAGCAGATCCTGTAGCTATCTTCCAACAACTTACAACATAATACAATACTGACTGACATAATTATTTTTAGTCATAATATGCTTTAGTTCATAATCATCGCAAGTCATAACGTGTTTTTTTAAAGAAACTGTTACTTTTTCAGGATTTTTATAAATCAAACCTAACCTAACCTAGCCTTGTCTACACGTTAGATATTTCAGAACTTCTGAAAAGTTTGCAGTTTCAGCGATATAAAAAATTATGACTATCAAAAATTATGTCAACAATTTTATTATGACCAATAAAATTATGGGAAACAAAGGGCTCTCCTTGCAACACAGTATGGAAAGTAAATACAAAAAAAAGTGCTCAACATAATGAGTCTTTAAAAGTTTCAAGCGTTTATTAAGTAAGTATTATAAAACCGGGCAATAGCGTGTCTGACTATGCTCAGACAAGTATGAACTAATTATCTATTTAAAGTTATTTGGTGCTGTCTTAGGCCTGATTTTTCAATGTCCTTTTCTTTTATCTGAAATAGAAAAGGACCGAAGATCTACCGAAGATCTCCCCGACGTCAGCCTGTACGAGATTAGTATGGCCCTCAAACAGCTTAAGAATGGCAAAGCCCCAGGTGAGGATGGAATTACAGCCGAACTCCTGAAGGCGGGTGGTAAACCCACCCTTAGGGCCCTTCAGACGCTGTTCAGCTCCGTCCTCCACGAAGGGAGAACGCCGAAAGCATGGAACAGAAGTGTGGTGGTTCTCTTCTTCAAGAAAGGTGATAAAACTTTGTTGAAGAACTATAGACCCATCTCACTTCTGAGCCATGTTTACAAGCTGTTTTCGAGGGTCATCACAAATCGTCTCGCGCGCAGGTTTGACGATTTTCAGCCTCCCGAACAAGCCGGTTTCCGAAAAGGCTATAGTACCGTAGACCACATACATGCGTTGCGGCAGGTTATACAGAAGACCGAAGAGTATAACCTCCCCCTTTGCCTTGCATTTGTGGACTACGAGAAAGCCTTCGATTCGATCGAGACCTGGGCTGTACTACAGTCTCTCCAGCGGTGCCAAGTTGACTACCGATATATCGAAGTGCTGAAGTGTCTGTACGAAAACGCCACTATGTCCGTCCGACTACAGGACCAGAGCACGAAGCCTATTCCTCTGCAGCGGGGAGTCAGACAAAGAGATGTGATCTCTCCGAAGCTGTTCACCGCTGCATTGGAGGATGCTTTTAAGGTTCTGGACTGGAAAGGACGAGGCATCAACATAAATGGCGAGTACATTACTCACCTTCGATTCGCTGACGATATCGTAGTCATGGCTGAGACCATGGAGGACCTCAGTGCAATGCTCGCTGACCTCAGTGGAGTTTCCGACCGAGTTGGCTTGAGGATGAACATGGACAAGACGAAAGTCATGTCCAACGTCCATGTCGCGCCAACTCCCGTGATAGTCGGAGGCTCTGCGCTCGAAGTTGTTGACGACTATATTTACCTGGGACAAACGGTCCAGTTAGGTAGGTCCAACTTTGAGAAAGAGGTCACTCGTCGAATCCGACTCGGATGGGCAGCGTTCGGAAAGCTTCGTAGCACCTTTTCGTCCAAATTACCGCAGTGTCTGAAGTCAAAAGTCTTTGACCAGTGTGTGTTGCCAGTGGTGACTTACGGATCTGAGACGTGGGCGCTAAAAATGGGCCTTATAAGGAAGCTCAAAGTCACTCAGAGGGCTATGGAGAGGGCTATGCTCGGGGTTTCTCTGCGTGATAGAATCAGAAATGATGATATCCGCAGTAGAACTAAGGTTACCGACATAGCCCGAAGAATAGCCAAACTTAAGTGGCAGTGGGCGGGGCACATTGCTCGCAGGACTGATGGCCGATGGGGTCAAAAGGTTCTTGAGTGGCGTCCGCGGACCGGGAGACGAGCTGTAGGTAGGCCTCCAACAAGATGGAGTGACGACCTTGTAAAGATCGCGGGAACGCGGTGGATGCGAAAAGCACAAGATCGGTCTGAGTGGAGAGCCTTGGGGGAGGCCTATGTCCAGCAGTGGACGTCTTTCGGCTGACATGATGATGATGATGATGAGAAAAGGACCAAGCTAAAATTTACCCAACAGTTACTGTTATTTGGACATTGAAAAATCAGGCCTTAGAAGTTTTATTTTTAGCTGAGTTAATGTTTAAACTCGCAACTGTAACAAATAAAAACCGGTCAAGAAAATGTGTTTCTTGTGTGGCCTTTATTACAACACTTTTTTTTGTACGTCCGCCATAATAACACATAATTGTAAAAAAACAAAAATACCCGCTATCTATACGGTTCCAAGGATATCTCATTAAAGTTACGACGAACAGACAAGCAGACGTACAGTCGAGTTCATAAATATGTATACACTTTAGTACCTTGTCACTTTAATCGCTGTGATAATTTGTATATGGCAGTTTGAACATGACATTAAATAGACAAGGTACTAAAGTGTATACATATTTATGAACTTGACTGTAAGTACAGCGTAAGTTTATTAATAGGGTTCCATGGGCGCCCTTCGCATACGGAACCCTAAAAAGCAGAATCTTACACAAATACCGACTGTCCCTAACGCCACTATGACATAGTTCAGACAAAGGGCGATTTCGGGCGAGGAAATTGAATATCTTAGGTTTCCTCGCCGCTTTGTGCGAACCCATCCGCTTTCCTTCCCCTCGCAAGGAGGAGCAGTTCTAAGTCCTTGGGGTTAATTTCACAATAAACTACGCTTTCGTAATAGTCCATATTAAACCTGGTGGTTAGAACATTTTCGTTGATAGTGAAAAGGTTGAATTTGAAGCACTATATTTCTTACTATACTCCGTTTGTTTAGTTAGTACCTGTAGTACCTACTAGACTAGTCCCAAAACTGAAAAACGCGTCTCTAAACCGGATGGCGGAGAAACAAATAGACCTGAGGCCCATTCCAGAAAGCCACTCTGCTACTCTGCACTTCACAAATCCCACTCTTCAAATGTATTTCTGTTCCACAAAGCTATTGCAGAGTTGAAGAGGCAGAGTCAAATGCAGAGTGTGGATTTGTGGATTTGCAAAGTATTTCTGTTCCACAAGACCATTGCGAAGTTGAAGAGGCAGAGTCAAATAAAAAGTGTGGATTTGTGGATTTGCAAAGTATTTTTTAGGAACAGAATCTTTGCAGTGGTTGCAAATTACGCAGAGTGTTTTCTGGAACACGTTTACTCTGCACTTTGCATTATCGTGGATTTGCAAAGTGCAGAGTGCAGAGTTGCAGAGTGGCTTTCTGGAACGGGCCTCTGGAGGGACAAAAAATTTGGGTTACATTGGCTATTCTGTCCTTTACAACATATTAAAAAACCGTAACAATCGGACCTTTTTTAGGGAACCGTAACAACGATTTACAAAATGTTCGATGAAAAATGAATGGGCTCCACCTTTTCCGCTATAGCATACTTCCGGTTCAAATTTCGGAATGGCGACAGGCAGATCCGTGTTCTGCAGGGTCAAAACCCTCTGATAACGTTCTCACCTCAACTGTTACATGATTTGCCGCTTGCATTATAATTCTTCGAAAATGGTCCTAGACTATACCTATAAATGTAAAAACAAGAAAATATTGAATGGGAAAACGACTTACAATTTCAAAAATATTGTAGCTGTACCTACAATATTTTTGAAAATAAGAAGTCAAAAAAAAATTAACCAATAAAATTGACAGACTAATTTTGGTTCCACAGTGGAAAACAATTAACGTTGTCTCAATTACGAGTAAGTCCTTAACTGAGATATTTTTCACTCATACTTTTTTAGGTCATAATTATTTACCTAAACATAAAATCCCCAAAACATTTTGCAAAGTCAGTATTTGTTTGTTATTGCCAACGTCAACATCGTAATTCTTCTTTTTCTCCTTCTTCTTTTTCTCAGCATATGATTATATGCTGAGAAAAAGAAGAAGGAGACAGTATGTCTCATGCATTGGACGATTGTCCACTGCTGAACATACGCCTCTTCCATGGATTTCCATCACGTCCTTGATGCGGCGCTCCTGGTCCAGGTCGGCCCTGCCGTCTTCTGGATATCGTCCGACCATCTGGCTGGTGGTCTTCCTCTAATTTCGGCTTTCGGTTCGGGGTCTCCAGTACAGCGTTCTTTGGCTCCATCTGTCGTCATCTACGCGACAAACATTGCCCGCCCATTGACATTCCAGATACGCAACTGTTTTACCGTTGTCGGTGACTTTAGTGCGTTGGCGAACATGTTGGCGGTCAACTGATCAACGTCATAAAGTCACTTAACTATAGGTATAAATCTACGTAACAAACTTTTCCGTTTTTATACCGGAATTATAAACCCCAAAAATACCTTCGTATCGTATTGCAAAAAATAATTACATGTCAGTCCTTGTTTGCTGAGCTTGGCCTTTGGCAAATCTGTCCAAAGCATTTTATGTTAGGAACTCATAAAATTGGAAAACTTGTTATATTTTCCCGGTAGAGTTTGAATTACTTTTGTAGAGAGATTGTGTTGTGTTTGTTGAGTGGGGACGACACTTTAGAGGCTCTATTCTACCCGGTAAAACCATATTGCCTCTGACGTGCTATCGTATTGCTTTTAACTCGATCATCATTACTGTCAAGTAATTAAGGGCTATTGACAGTCCGATAACATCCAAGGCCATATTGTTATACCGAGTAGACTACAGGCCCAGGTTACAGCTGAGAGAGTAAAAACTGCGATCTAATGCCAAAAAAAGGAGAGCTCTTTTTGAAGACGTGTTTAGTTTAGTTAGTAACCTTGCTTACGAACCCAGTGGGCCCTAGTTCTATTCTTGAAAGGGGCCAGTTTTGTTTAACGAACGCAACCCTTTTTTCAGAATTTTTCTATATTTTCTGGGTTGTATATAAATTTAGGTATGATAATCGTTTATGTCATGTTTCGACTATGTCATATTACTTTACATTATTCTTCTCTTTAGTTAAAAGTTTTGGAACTCTCAGAAAGCGCTCGGAGAATTATCCCAGAAAATTACAATTCCCAGAAAAAGTGAAGTTTCTCGAAACACGAAGTAATATAATTGTAATTATACATATTTTACTCTAAATGCTTCTCTAATGAGAAAACAAATTTATTACAGGCACTTAAAGCTTATAGCTTAAAAGAAAATCTCACGTAGTAGGTAATAGACCCCCAAATTATTATGAAGGTTTCCTCCATTTCTAAGTGATTTATTTCATTCGGAAAGGGCCCGGGAGCTTTCTTATGTTTCGCGAAAGTTTATGTTGGGCTTCCATGTGATAGCTTAATCAAGGAAAATAAGTTATTTTATTTACTTTCCTGTACCTACTTAGGTATATTATATGGTTATTGAAGCTGAAATCTTGCTTGTTATTTACTTAGTCTGTTATACTCGTATCACTTAAACATTTTCTATCTGTCTTCCTTTCTTCCTTACGTCTGTTTTTAATCAACTGCATCAGAAAGTGTTATACATATATGTGTTTCAAGTGTATGTATGTATGTCTATTACTTTAGCATGCCCTGCACTCAAACCGGCTTGGAGTCGTAGATTCGTCTTGGTTTTGGGAGTGACTATAATTTTAAACACACAAACACACATACATATCGTCACGCCTGTAATCCCAGAGTAGGGTAGGCATAGCCACAGAACTACCAACAACTCCAACAACTTGTTGTTAATTCTGTAACCACATTTTGCACAAACAGACAAAAAATAATAATAATCGACCAACACCTCAAGAGGATCTCGCTAGATGGCTGGATCAAGGGCCAGATACAGAAGGCAATACTGCTCGACACGGCACGCATTGTGAGGAGGTTCCTCTCTCTGCAGCCCTAACCACCGGTAGCTTGAGCCCTGCCCAGCTGCCGGCGGCACTCGTAAGTTAGGTTTTTTTTAAATGTTTATTTTTTGTATTAGTATTGTTATTTTACTTTTATACTTGAATATTTATTGTAAAAAACCTAATTTACAGAAAATTACATAAATACCTGAATAATAATAATATTATAATTTTTACGTAATGACAATATCGCAACATCACAGATTATTATACTACCTAATTACAAAAAAAAAAACTAAGTGACGGTCTCACACAAATTGACCTAGTCCCAAACTAAGCTCTAGGCTTGTACTATGGGTACTAGATAACGATATAAATACTTATATGGAGAATTAAATAGTTACATACATAGAAAACATTCAAGACTCAGAAACCAAATTACTCGTTTTTTTTATTATAATAAGCTACACACCGCAATACGTTAATGTCAAGCGTTAAAATTGACGTATTCCAATTTCAGCAGATACAATTTTCCGATTGCCGTCGACCATACTAAATGGAACACTGGACGTTTCCCAGATACGTCGTTCACAAACTGATAAAAACCCAGTTCCATTCAAAAACATCGGTATCGTTATCAGCCGTCGTGTACAGCTTATCGGGGTTGTACACTACAAAGGCTCCACGGACTGCTATGCCAGTTGCTGTCATAATTGCTGGAAAACTTGTACAGAGCAGTTTTTTAATTATGTTGAAACTACACTAGCGAAAATCAGAAGTTAGGAGTCCAATGGATTATTTTCAATAGGTTCATGTTGGTTTCATTTGCCTTCCCGCTTTTTTTTCTGTAACTGTAAATCCTTCATACTTTGGTTATATTACTTTAGGAAGAATAATAAACGGGAGTTTCATAAGGCTAAGGCCACACAGATAAGAGGCTTGCTTAGCGCCTAGAGCCTAGCGTGTTACTTTTGTTCGTAGTCGCCTAGCGAGGCGCCAAGCGCGCAGTGCGGCCGGTTGCAAAGTTTCTAGTACATTTGTTTCACGCTAGCCTCTAGGCGCTAAGCAAGCCTCCTATCTGTGCGGCCTTAGCCTTACTCTTTGTCAATTGCAACCTCCAGCAAATATTTTAGGAAAGCGACTAACAATAATCTTGCCATCTCCACTCTCCACCTCGATCTGCATCGTCGTCTGTATTGGTCCTATACTAGATTATTATTTATAAATTACTCTGGCATGAGACGTTGGCACTAACATTTTACCTTAAGACATTTCAGTTTAATAACGAGAATAAAACCTGTGTTCGTCGTGCATCTCTAATCCCGCTCAATCTTAATCTTTTTGCTTTCATAAAATGCCATTGAAAAGAATTTAATTCCATTCAAAGGAAAGTTCTAGAAAGCGCTTTGTACTTACCGAGAGATATTCATAAAAGGTATTGAAAATGGGTGACGTGGATTTTGTCAAAGAGATGTTAAAAAATAAACCGCTGTATTTGTTAAGAAAATTTATTAACAATATGACAGGAGTCACCTTGATAGAAATGATGAAAATACCTATAAATAACATAATAATAATAAACATACAGAGCCTTATAAACCAGTTGACTGCAAAAATAATCCTTATAAACAAATAACCTTCCCCTCACCACTTTGCCTTTTACCTTGTGTATCTCCGTATTATGTACGCATTATACGTGTAATTAAAAAATGGTCAAAAAACATTAAGCCAACTAATTTAAAAACTCGTTACGTAAAAGTAAACATACATCTGACAGGGGGTTGTGCCTTTGCGTGGCTTATTTTTGGCCACAAAGGGTCAGCGTGTTCCATCGAATTTACATAATTTCCCCGTGTGCCCAATGGTTTAGAATTTTTGGAGGCCTTTTTTAATAAGTTCCGTACAAGTTATGAAATGAACACATACGGTTTGATATTAGTCTTATTAATGGAGATTATAAAACACTTTAACTTTCTCATTTGTCTTTACAGATCGTTCCAGTTGCAATGTTTTCAACAGAGAAAGACATCGATAACCACAAAAACATGTAAGCATATTATATTTTTAATTTTAAACATGTGCTGTACAAATTCAGTATTTGACGAAAAAAAGTTTAGCAAAGTGCTGAAAACAGACTGTTGCACGCAAATAGGCGTTGTAATATTTGCAATATCCTTTGATATTGAATGTTACACGGCCAATGTATTTTTTACTTGCTTAAGGTTTCCCACGATTTCGTTATACCAGATGTAGTGAATATAAAACGACATCCTATTACTATACTAATTTATATTTATCTTTCTTTCTCAGTTGTTTTGGTAGGTATCTATTGATAAGTTAACTGAAAAAAAAGAAGTTAAGGAAGACTCCATTATTTTCCATTATTCGTTTCATTCTTTAATGTCATTCTTTACATAATTATTGATAGTTATTATATTTATATCGCTGGTGCCGAAAACTTTTCAGAATATCTTAAATACTCGTACCGTCGTACCGCAACGTTTGGGTAAGGCTTATTTTAAGTAAGGTTTGATTTATAAAAATCTTGAAAATGCAACAGTTTCTTATAAAAATACGTCATGACTTGTGATAATTACGACCTTATTGTAGTGTATGATATGCATACTGAGAGGTATATTAATACACGATTGTGTAAGTGTTATGAAACGAGCCGAAAGGAGAGTTTCATAATAAGATCTCACGAGTGTTTTAATGCTTCATTATACTATGTTCAGTCGCATGCATAACTTTATCTACATGCAAATAATAAGTTTTCTACAATATGTTTGAAACCTGTGGTTGACCTGTGTCTTAAAATACCTGTATCTTAACGTTAACATGAAAGTATCATTATCATCAGTATCAAGTATCATGCAACCACATCGATAACCGATACTTTAATGACATGCAATAATTTAATGTTAACATTAAAATACAACCGCAGATACAAGTTTCTTAATATATGCCATTTGCTTATCGTTTCTGAACATATTGTAGGGAATTTATGATATGGATGTAGATTGAACATTATTATAGGTATATTGTGAACCTGTATGCCTATTGCTTAACGCACTCGCAATCGCAATCGTTTTCATTTTGACAGTCCGAAGGCGAGTCTGCATACAAAATGAAAACAATTGTTCCGCTTTGAAGTCTATTGCGATTGCGAGTGCGTGCAGTCATCCGTTAAGTGTTTTTACTTTGTGATTTACTCTTGTTTTGCTTCTTTCAGATATTTTGTACAATTAGTCATAGAAACGTTGCTGATGAAGTTGCGCTCAAAACTCATTTAATAATAAATCCGTGAGAGAGCATGACCGAGCATGGTTAGTTTAGGTTAGGTTAATTACGAATTTTTACGACAATGAAACCTCCCCGAAGCGAAGAAAAATCCAATAAGCTGAGGTTTTTAACGAAGTTAAAGTCGTTTTCAAGAAAAGAGAATAACTAAAACAAATGTTGCATGTCATTAAATGTGATATTATAGTACTGATGTAGTAGCCGAGCACTAACGCAAGCTCATTCTGCTCAAAGGAGTGGCAAAGTAACGTGGTATCGTAAGTGAAAAGCATAAAATTTTATATCCCTCGAGATATATACTCTCGGAAATACTTCCAATGCGCAAACTTCAGGGAAGCCATATCCGTGGGACTTCCAACGTTCGGAATACTTGCTTCAAGGAAAAACTAGGCGTGGCTTTGTGAGCCAACAGGTATGAGCACGATAAACATCAATAAATAAAGTTTTAGCCGGTTTGTTTTACGTTTTGTTTACAATACAATAACTGATATACAAAAAATACGGGTGTCCCTCACAATCCCTAACAACGTTTGTCCTAACACATCGTTTGCCCGAATTTTCATTTGCTCTAAACTGGTTTTCAGATGAGTCAGGCAACTTTTTAAGTTTTCCAATTATATCTTCGGTTCGGTTAGGTTAGGGTTGTATTATAACAATACTAAAAAGTTTTAAAATTTAAGCAGAAATGGCGTTAGGATAAATGAAAATTCGGACAAACCATGCATTAGGACAAATGACGATTAGGGCTTCCATAGGAGAACCAAAAAATACATATTACATTAAGATTGTCAACAGACGCTTTTATCGTTAAATTGCGATCTCTTCCATGTATGGAAAAATGATTGATTTCAAAAAAATGATTGAAAATATTCCAGTGCAAACGGAATATCCTATAAATAATGGCATATACGTATCTAAATAAGAAATACATAAATACTTAGGCACAGCTTTATTCAAGGAAAATAATGTCGAAATGAGCCACACAAACAGTAAACAGAATCGGGGTTTAAGTAATTGAAATATACATATATATATATGGTAAGGTACCTACTTAGATATCTATGATATTTCCATCGGACGACACGTATTAACAAGAAAAAAATAAAATAACTTTATAAAAAAATAACTTAAGATGTTGGATAGGTAAATTTTAGACCATGGAGAAGGCACACGAGCAAACAAACCACCTAAGTACAGTCGAGTTCATAAATTATGTGTACACTTTAGTACCTTGTCTATTTAATGTCATGTTTAAACTGCCTTATATGAATTGTCACAGCGATTAAAATGACACGGTATTAAATTGTACACATATTTATGAACTCTACTATCATAGGCCTCTGCCCTCCTAAGCCAACTCATCCGCGTAGAAGTCGTTTATCCCTCTTCCGTCAGGAATCGTTTATTTTTTTCGACTTATAAATTACCCTATATCCTTTTCTGACTTAATCTCCATACCAAATTTCATAAAAAAATTACTCGATTTCACTCTTTGACACCACTCTGCTTTAGTGAAAACACACCCTAATAATCCATTCATTACACAACACATTCAACATAGCATTGTTAATGCACGTTGCATTAGCAGTCGCTTTGAGCTGCACAGTGGCAGGTAAAGTCGGGGAGCGTGGCTCGTCCTGTAATCCGCTGAGTGTTGTATGACGTGATAAGACCGCCGAGTTGTGAATTTGTATCTATAAGCTGTATATAAGTTGCCGTAAAGCTTGTATACAGATGCGAGTAAGGCGTTTCAGGATATACGCACAAAAATCCGTTTAAAGAGGCTTATAAATATCTAAACATTGTAGGTATAATTATTGTCTAGGGGACACGGTTTCTGTAGGAGAATGTATCAAAACTATGTGGTTGTTTTGCACCGTCATGGGTAGGTATATGTATATATATATATAATTATTATTATTACTATTTAAGAGTTCATCTGAACATACTGAGTTTTGACACATTTTCCTGCTCAACTACGCATGATATATATATTTTAATGTTAAATTCATTGTTTTATATAATGCTAGGTTAAGTTCTATAATTGTACAAGTAATTTTAAAAAAAAACGACTGACTGTTGAGTTAGAGTTGCGGCGTTTCTTCTCAGCAGTGGTCTCTTGCGAAGCGCTGGTAGATTTTTGACGTGTAAAAGTGCCCGTGCGGCCTACTTACTGAATAAACATCTTTTATCTTTTATCTTTTTTTATCTTTTATATGTATATTAGTCATGTGGGGCAACTGTGCGCACTTTATTTTCAAACTAGTATCAAAATTAAACGATAAGCATGAAAGGAAAATCATTAATTAAGGTAATAATTAAATCAAGAAATTATCAATAAAACCTTGCCACTTTGAAGAAAAATCGCCTTAATTCAACCACCTCAAAATTCGCCCACTTACCCATACTGCGGGTACTTAAGTGTGCGCAGCTAAGCGAAGTTTGTGGGTTTTTTTTAACGACTTCAAAAAAGGAGGAGGTTATACGTTCCACTGTATGTTTTTTTTTAATGTATGTTCACCGATTACTCCGTCAATTGTTGACCGATTTCAAAATTTTTTCTTTGGTTTGATAGGGTATACTTTCGAGGTGGTCCCTTTGTCACCAAATCTGAATCTGATGAGAGGATCCGTGAGGAATTGAGGGAACTCCTCAAATATTGTAGGCAAACATATAGCGATTTTAGTATTTTTAGTAACAAGTCTAGCATTTGCATTCAGAAAGTATCATTTGGTGAAGTGGAACTGATGGTGAAGACCACAGATGGCCACCGGAACTCCTTAACGGTACCGATTTCAAGGGTGGCGATAAGATATCTCGATTAAGATAGTTGAGCGACTACAACGAATAATATTTACTTGTTAACCGACTTCAAAAAAGGAGGTTATTGAAATATGACTATGACTTTCCCGCGGCGATGCTTGCGGCGCGCTTGAAATAACTTAAAGTTTCATTTCAACTAAGAAGTGGGACTACATAACAGCGTATTATGATCACTAAAAAGTATAAAATAAAATAAATGTTTTAAAAGACAAAAAACCGCCTTCAAAAACGCAAAAAATAACTTCTTTAAAATTGTAGGCACCTAATAGGTTAGTCCAACTGAAGTCGGCGACCACAACATTTTCAACAAAAAGCCGACATCAGTTGGACTAACCTATTAGGTGCCTACAATTTTAAAGAAGTTATTTTTTGCGTTTTTAAAGGCGGTTTTTTGTTTTTTAATTTATTATACTTTGATCAAACTTATCTCACTTTATTGAGACATAACATAGCTTTAAATTTTATGCAAAATTGAAGGCTTAAATACATTACAAACAGAAATAAAATTAATATTTTATTTTTCAAGTAAATCAATGATACCATCTGGGTTTTTCTTGCATAAACTAATTCTACACCAACATATCTTTAATTTGCTTACACATATCACAAACTTCTCTATCCCCATTTCTAAATAAAGGGGTTGCGCACACTTACCCGCTGCGCAGAGTTACCCCACATGACCCTACTACGCCGAATTGAATGAATATCAGTGGCAATCTTATCTTATCTTATCTTACGGGTGGGCCCTTTCGGATACACTTCGACCCTTTAGGATCTTTTGTGCAACTAACCTCTTAAACACTCGCTGTTCGAATGTGCAAGTTTCCCCACGATGTGTTTCGCCGTAAGAGCATCGAGTAATGTACTTGTAATGTCCACGGTACCTCCTAAGCCACTACCACTACATCGACGCTCTGCCCTGCTAATCCAATACGCAGTATCTCAGATAAAATTCCTGTAGCAATATCAACCTTATTGCTAACAGAAGAGAGTTAAAACTGCTTTGGTTATTAAATTTGGCCTACTAGTAGAGCAGCGCTCTAAATGCTCTAAAGAACAATCTTACACAAATGAAACTAAACTCAAACTAAGTTCTAGGTGTGTGTGTTTATACTAAAGGACGCCCGCTACTTCGTACACGTAGAATTAGTTTCCCGCTACTCCCCTGTTTCTTCCCGTTGGCGGTCGATTCTCCGTGCACCCCTAGAGTACCCAAGGAATACTGCCTCCAAATTTCAAGTCCTAGGTCCAGCGGTTTTGGCTGTGCGTTGATCGATCAGTCAACTTGACGATAAACATACGGGTAAGGACCGAAAAGTTGGGCACGCTAACTCCCTCAATTAAATTTTGTATGAAACTTTTCCGTTGTGACACGAAAATTAGCGATACAATTGTAGAGACACTTTTCGTCGCACAACAGAACTTTTTTCGACTTCGTTGTTTGTATGGTTAACTTCGGTTAGCTATGGTCCAACTTTTTGGTCCTCACCCATACTTAGGTAGTATAGACAAATTCATTTTTAAATATATAGAAGTCATCTAAGAGTCAGGAACCAATCCTCGCGCTGATCACACAAATACTTAGGTTAACACTTCATCGACGAAAAAAAAAGCGAGTTGAAAGATAATATTATCATCATCATTTTCACTGGAAGTCCACTGGGCTGGGACATAGGCCTCCCCCAAGGTTTGCCACAAGGACCGATCCTGCGCCGCTTGCATTTATCTCTTCGAGTAACGTCCGCGTAACCTAAGACGCAGTGTGGGTATACCTCCAACAAGATGGACCTCAGATCATGTAAAGGACTATTTCTATGACGTGAACCGACGACCTAGCGAAGGTTGTGGCCGTTGCGGGTAACCGATGCAGCATGAGATGAAGAGAATAACACCTTAAATTTGTAATGTTTTTTATTCAAGGAGCATCTAATAATTAGTTGTGTCCAACTGGGTCCAGCTGAAAATCAGTGCTGTAAATTTTTGTCGCAGCATGTTGCTGAGCTGGTCGCTCTTTGTGGCGTCCGGTCTGTTCACGTCTGCAAGGACTTGTTGTTCAGTTAATTATTCCAGTTAGAGACCGTGTCGTGTTGTTCTCCTAGTCATTATTTTTAGTTTAATGTATTTGACCTTACATTAGTAATGTTTTTATTTGTGCTAGTTCTAATCATTAATATTTGTTACTTTATTACCTTGTAATGTAACTTACTTTTAAGTATTATTGTATTATATGTTTGAAAAAATGACCTTCTGCTGGAGTTTCTTGCGGCGCTTCTTCTCCGCAATGATGGTCTTGTCCGAAGCGCTAGTAGATTCACTCTATATTACCGACGTGTAAAAGAGCCCGTATGTGGCCAATTTACTGAATAAATATTTTTATTTTGATTTTTTGATTTAAGTGCTAAATGCATATTAGTAGTACGTTTTTAGTTAATAATAACCTATACTGTATTAGCACTAAATAAATGTTTCTTCCTCTGGTTCCCTATTAATTTGGCAGGCATGTAACCACATCGCCAAAGTAACTCCTAATATAGTTGGTATAGTTTAGAAAGTTTGTTCATCAAGCCGGTCGCGTGCTGTCCTGATAATAGTTTCAAATATGTCTGATTCATGACTGCATAGTCGGTAGGAAGTTTTGGGTATCCGTGTGGAATTTAGACTATAATTTAAATGAGGTATGTTCCGATTAGGAGTGTATTTTGAGAATGTGTTGTGCAAACCTTTTTCAGGGGACATAAAAGGGCAATTACACATACATACATAAATAAATAAATAAATAAATATCGAGGGACGAACTCACACAAATTGAATTAGTCCCAAACTAAGCTCTAAGCTTGTACTATGGGTACTAGACAACGATATAAATACATATACGAGGGCCGTTCTGAAAGTTTCTAGCTGGCCCGAACCTATTAACAAAACTATACTTTTTATACTACCGATTTAAACCTTTTTTTATTGCCTTCAAAACCCTGGCCGAAAATAATTAAAAATATTTTTCAAAGACAATAAAAAAATGTTTTTAAAAACATGTGTCATACATTGTTTCGATTTCAACATGAACGTTACAAGAGAGGAATTTCGTGTGATGATTTATTACGACTACAAACGAGGTTTAACATTTAAGGAGTCACACGAAAACTTAAACACAGCTTTTGGGGAATCTGCTCCTTCATTAGCCACCATTTCCTTTTGGTTCCGCGAGTTTAAACGAGGCAAGGAGTCAGTCAAAGATGAAGCTAGACCGGGGAGGCCGCCGACTGCAGTGACTCACGAGAATGTCATCAAAGTGGAGTGGCTTATTAAAGAAAACCAAAATATTACACATAGGGAGATACAGGATGAACTGAAGATTGGATCACAAGCAGTTTCAAATATTTTGAACGATCACCTAAAAGTACGGAAAGTTTGTTCACGATGGATACCGCATTTGCTCACTGAAGACCAAAAAGCTCGGCGGGTAGATTGGTGCAAATATATGCTCGAAAAATTTGACTACGGCAAATCACAACAGGTGTCGAGCATCCTGACAAGTGATGAATCGTGGATATATAGCTACGACCCACTTACCAAGCAACAATCGACGCAATGGGTGTTCGAGGAAGATGGCTTGCCTACGAAAGTTGTTCGAGGAAGAACGGTCAACAAAAAAATGATCGCCGTGTTTTTTCGACGTAGTGGTCCTGTGGCAGTTATTCCTCTAGAAGACCGAAGAACTGTCACTAGTCAATGGTATACCGAAGTGTGCTTACCTCAAGCCTTCGAACAGCTCGGCGAGGATCGTCCGAAGAGCGGTACCCGCGGCATTCTTTTTCACCAGGATAACGCCCCAGCTCACACTGCTGCCCGGACCCTCGAATTTTTGGCCACTTCCGGTGTACAACTATTGCCTCACCCACCATATAGCCCAGATCTAGCTCCGTGCGACTTTTTCCTGTTTCCCACAATAAAAAAAACCTTGCGAGGACGAACTTTTAACGAGTCCAATGACGCAGTCAATGAATTTAATCGTGTATTTTTCGACCTTCCGCAAGATCAATTTTTTTCTTGTTTCGAAAGTTGGTTTCGAAGAATGCAAAAATGCATCGAAGCTGCAGGCGAATACTTCGAAAAACTGTAAATAAATAATAAAGATATCTCTTCGTTTTTTTGAGTAACTAGAAATTTTCGGAACAGCCCTCGTATAGAGAAATATATACTTAGATACATAGAAAACATCCATGACTCAGGAACGAAATATTCGCGCTCATCACACAAATATCTGCCCTTACCGGGATTTGAACCCAGGACCGCTAGCTTCGCAGGCAGGGTCACTACCAACTAGGCCAGCGCGTCGTCAAACACACTCACGCCTCAATTCCCAGAGTGGGATAGGCAGAGCTATATAATTATCAACTAACTAAAAACTTGTTGTTAATTCTGTAACCACATTTTGCACAAATAGGCTAAGATGTTTACGATGTGTATGTTAGTGAGAGCTTGCAAACCCATCGCCTAACAATACTACAAGCCTTTATTCCCTACTAAGTAACTTAGGGTCATTACCATACATCGGGGTTTTCGGTGCGGGAATGATTTAAAAAAGAGTAGAGATAAACAGATAGGTAATATGAGAAAATATATATTATGCCTAATGAATAACTACCTCTCTGCGAATTGTATACTCACTATGATATAATTTTATTTTAACTCACGTAGTACTTTGGCTTTACTACCAAGGCTATGAGATAATAATAAAAATAACTTTAATTAATTACTTGCAGTAAATTTAGTAGTTGATACGATTTTCAGAATAAATTATTAATATTTTTATTTCATCATTTCATTTCATCTTTCTACGTCGGCAGTTGTAATAGGTGCATATAAATGTCATATATTAATCTTTACGCGTCCGATATCTGTGACCTATTTGCTTATAAATGAGTTGGGACTTAACTGAAGAGGTTGATAATGATTGACCATTTTATTTATAAAATACTTTTTTTTTTCAATTCCTTATTCATTAGGTATATTCAGTTTTTTAAGTCAATACCTACTCTTTGGCTAATGTCAGACATTCCCGCACCGAAAATCCCGATGTATGGCCATTATAGGTACTTACCTACATTTTACAATTTGCTATCTAGTATGTGACATTTAATGTTGGCACCGCTGTTGATGATGACCAAAAATAACGCAACGTGTCACGGAGTCGAGCAGTAGGCTGTATGAGTTCAGCCAGTGCTTCCATCCACGCCGGAAACGACGGAAAAAACGCACTGGCTGACAGGCGGAAAGGCTGCGCGGGGGAGACGCTTGGAAAAAAAAGAAAGATGATGGCGGTTGTCGTTCGTTGGCTGTGGTTGATGCGGGCCTATTTATTAAGACTTAGAGAGCTGTTTACTTATTAGTTCTAGAGTAAATGTTTATTTAATTGTGTGAAAGTGTTTGCTGCCTGCCGCTGCAGTAATCTTACACTAATTATTTTTGTCTGTAAATTATGTTTGTATAGCAAGAAAATCGAAATTTACATAAGAAATAAAATGAACATAATATCAAAACATGAAATAAGCATTATAGACTAATGTTTCATGTCATATAAAAGTAATCACGCCTTTTCTTTTATTATCATCAAATAGAAAAGGCAAACGAGAATGGAAGCTACAGGTAGGTTAATATGCATTTACAATTATAAAATAACTAGCGACCCGCCCTCGCTTCGCTTCGGTTTATGTAAGTTTCCAGTAACACCCGTACGTAATCCAGCATTTATTATACAAAAAACCTTCCTCTTGAATCACTCTATCTATTGCTGAATACTGCATTAAAATCCGTTGAGTAGTTTAAAAGATCTAAGCGAACAGACAGCGGAAACTACTCCATTTTATACTATGAACCTATCTATAAAGAAGATAGCAGATAAACACAAATATTAATGATAAATGTGCAAATAAACGTGAATATAACAATTAGGTACTTAACAAGAAAACATATTCTATTTCCCTAATTACTATTCTACATTATCACCAACGTGAAATAGTATCATTTTCGATTAATGGAAAGATAGATTTGGGTTCCAAAACTTCTAAACCCTCTGTCACGGCTTAGCGAATTCGGACGAAATCTAATATACAGATAACGTCTGTCCCGGCACAGGTTTAGATTAAACTTTACAGCAGGAAATTGAACAGTATCCGGGGGAAAATGCGAGAACCCGGTAAAGAATCACGTTTAAAAAATATTTACGGCGTGGCGAAGGGGAAGGCAAAAGAGGTCACAGGCAACATGATCAAAGATGGATTCCGAGACCCATGGATATTAACAATCTCAAGATTTGACTAAAGCAGGTATGTTTAGTTTATGGTTATTTACTTTTTGTGCACACCTTGCGATTTTGCCACAGTTTCTTAAATCATGGTTAAGTAAACTGGAAGAGATCCTTTAAAGGGTTTGCCACTGTATATTAAGTTAATCTTAAGTTTATGTACGTACTGCCCGCTGTTTATGTATGTAACCCGCGCGTCATCAGTCCCACCTACTACGAGCGTCTACCCGCCGAACTCAAACGCGAACCATCGGACGAAATGTTTAGGCGCCGGCTTAGGAATCTTTTGTTGGATAACCCAGTCTATTCTGTTAATGAGTATATCCTCGTAAGGCCTATTGTGCAAAAGGATGTACATAATCAAGGCAATTTAATTGGAACTGTGTTGCAATAAGAATAAGGTTTATTTTCCTATCTTCATAAACTATAAATGGCATTATCGAACAAACGTAATTGAACTTTATTGCCTTGATGGTAGGTTCAAAGTCCCACTGACAAAAAACTCCCTGTTTGCAGTATGGTGGGCCTTACGAGGATATGGATCTTGACTTGTAAATAATATTGACGTTTAAATTCTTGATGTACTCTGTATTTGTGTTGACTTCATTTTAATTTTAATTTTACTTTTTTACTATTATTATTTAACTATACTTCTGACGACCTCAATGTAACTGCATATAATTTGACATGTCATGTAATTTATACTGTGTTATATTGAGTCAACAATCTGAATCTGAATACTTGTAATTGGTTTTTTGTTCAATAAAGAGTTTACATAAGTTAAAAAAACAATCTTTAGAAACCCGCCATAATAAAGCCAGTAGCTTTAAAGTTAAAGTAACTTCCGCAAATAAACGGTCAAGTGCGAGTCGAACTCGCCCGCCGGGGGTTCCGTACAAATTTCTATACATCATAAAAATACTTACAAATCTGTTTAAGCTTGTGCCAGAGAAGCCCTTTTATACGATACCCAATACGCTTGCATAAAGACATTTTTATTTGGGATTTAAATACAAATGTTTCAGATTTTTCCCTATACTTGTGGTATAAGACGGATGGACGGATGGACAACAAAGTGATCGGGTACACTACATAATTCCGATGAGTCATAATTCCGAATTTTCATAATTCCGAATGCAATGTTTTGATAGAAGACTTTATTTTTTGTTATCGCTTATAAATCAAACCTAACCTAACCTATGTATAGCAATTACATTATACATTTAATCTTACATGGCTCCAGCATAAGTCCAGAGGTCGGAATAGGTAGTGCTTATTAACCTAAACTTGTTGCATATTCATTCAATAACGTATTCCCATCTCACTCACGCATGAATGAACATGAGTCAAGTTTAGGTTAATAAGCACTACCTATTCCGACCTCTGAGCATAACATACATTTCGGAAAAATTAAAATTCGGACAAATGAATATCGGGAAAAAAAAATTGGAATTTTAAGGTGTTTCCAAAGTGATCCTATAAAGGTTCTGTTTTTTTCCTTTTGAGGTACGGAACCCTAAAAACATCTGTGACCGGAAAATCCCGTTCTGCAATTGGCATACCTGAAAAGTAAATACTGGTCCCGCGGGAAATACGCTCGGCCACCGACTTCCTCGTACTTTGGAAAGAAAATAATTCTCTTCTTTGAGTACGACCTAAGACTATTACGGGGTACTTTGAGTGTAAACGCAGACATTTTAAAGGAAAGGAGGGAGGAAGGAAATAATAATGTTCAACCGGAAGTTGACATAAAAAAGTGAAACTTTTTAGATGATCACGTTCATACATATGCATAAACTCACGCCTTCATTACAAGTCCCAGAGTGGGGCAGGCAGAGCGACAGAATCACCAACAACTCTAAAAACGTTCAACTACGTACAGTCAACAGCATAAATAAGTGATCATTTATGTACCTTGTCACTTTAACGTCGCGTTTGAAATGTCATACAAAATTGTGAAAAGATTGAAAGCGACAAGGTACATAAATGATCACTTATTTATGCTGTTGACTGTACTAGGGATACTCAAAATTTATTACAACTACTAGCGACCCGCCCTCGCTTCGCTTCGGTTTATGTGAGTTTTCTGTTACACCCGTTCATAATCAAGAATTCATTATATCCTCTTGAATCACTCTATCGATTGCTGAAAACTACATTAAAATCAGTTGAGTAGTTTGAAAGATCTCTAACAGACGGCGGAAGCGACTTCATTTTATACTATGATTTAAAGCAAATTAAAACATAAAACGAAACTAAAGCTATTGCAAATTTAATAATTAAAATTAAAATTAACTTTATTAAAACTAAACTAAAAAAATAAGAACGAATAAAGAGAGAGCGCCCGTGGCAAAGTATGTACAGTCGCCATCAGATATATTGTAGCGGGCTAGGTAATCAAATATTTCGGAGCACCATTGCTTTTCAATAAATTCGTTACACTAGTTATGGTCAATAACACCAGAACATGCAATTTATCATAAATATAAGAGCAGCGACTTTTCAATAAATTCGGAACATATAACGAGGTAAAAATATCAGAAAGCACAGAACGTCAAAGGTATCTACGCACTCAGGGTGATCATAAAGATCGAAACATTTATGGAAAATATACCTTAAGTCTGTATCACACAGTTTAAATTCGTTATTATAATTATTATGCATGTCGAATCTACTCGTGACGTGTACACGTCACGAGTCGATTCGAATTACAAACAAAACCTAAATACGTCATGCCAAAGATCGACATGCATAATAATTATAGTAACGAATTTAAACTGTGTGATACAGACTTAATTGCATGTTCTGGTGTTATTGACCATAACTAGTGTAACGAATTTATTGAAAAGTAATGCTGCTCCGAAATATTTGAGTACCTCGCCCGCTACAATATATCTGATGGCGACTGTACCACAGGATGCTGGCAGCATTTGCTCGTTATATAGTAATGCTTAAGCGTTATCCGAGGAAGCTGCCAGCTCTGGGGTATCATTCTCTCAAAAAACGGCGGTCGGTCGGACGGACGAGCGAATCGAAGCGGCGAGTTTAAGTAGTCCCGTCCGAGCGAACAAAACACATTTTTAACCGACTTCAAAAAAGGAGGAGGTTATACGTTCCACTGTATGTATTTTTTTTTTTTTTTATGTATGTTCACCGATTACTCCGTCAATTGTGGACCGATTTTAAATTTTTTTTTTTGGTTTGATTGAATATACTTCCGAGGTGGTCCCATTGTTACCAAATCTGTATCTGATGAAGGGATCAGTGAGAAATTGAGGGAACTCCTCAAATATTGTAGGCAAACATATAGCGATTTTAGTATTTTTAGTAACAAGTCCAGCATTTGCATTCAGAAAGTATCATTTGGTGAAGTGGAACTGATGATGAAGACCACAGATGGCCTCCGGAACTCCTCAATGGTACCGATTTCAAGGGTGGCGATAAGACATCTCGATTAAGATAGTTGAGCGACTAGGGACAACGAATAATATTTACTTGTTGAAATATGACTATGACTTTCCCGCGGCGTTGCTTGCGACGCGCTTGATATAAGTTAAAGTTTCATTTCAACTAAGAAGTGGGACTACGTAACAGCGTATTATGATTACTAAAAAGTATAAAATAAAATAAATGTTTTAAAAAACAAAAAACCGCCTTCAAAAACGCAAAAAATAACTTCTTTAAAATTGTAGGCACCTAATAGGTTAGTCCAACTGAAGTCGGCGACCACAACATTTTCAACAAAAAGCCGACATCAGTTGGACTAACCTATTAGGTGCCTACAATTTTAAAGAAGTTATTTTTTGCGTTTTTGAAGGCGGTTTTTTGTTTTTTATAGTGCGTGCATTGTCAATTAAGCAGCCTTACTCGAGAAGTCATGCTACCATATTAAATACACGCTCTAAAATGTGTTTTGTTCACTCTGACGGGACTACTTAAACTCGCCGCTTGGACAATCACTCGATCGTCCACCCGTCCGTCGTTGTTGAGCGAATCACACCCCTGTGGTCTTCGGTTGTTCATATAAATTGATTGTTTTGAACTTGTCTCAGAATTACTCCATTATTATTTATTTGAACGCTAAAAAAAATTCTGTAATGACATTTACGTCTTTATATTCACGTTAAAATATCCAACCATTAAATTATCATATGAATAAAGGAGAACAATTAAATACGGGATAAGTTAATGTAGTATAGGCTCTTGCATGTAGTTGTGTACAAAACTAATATGGAATTTACGTCAAATTTCAAATGCAGAATGGTCTATACAGATATATTACAATTACATGCAAGAAGTCATTTATTTAAGTTTTTCACCTATATAACATACAGCGAAACCATGTGCCTCTATTCTACCGTTATTTCCCCTAATGCAATCATATTATTAAAGACTCAGCGGAGATAATAAGATAATAAGAGCTTTCATAATATTGACAATACGATAACAATTGGGGAAAAGACAAAGTGGAATATAAGCCCGGGAAATCATAATGTTTATTTATGCTTCCTGCAGTTCAACCAGTAGCAGAAGTGCTCATTAATATTCTTATTATACGTACATTGCAAGCGACCTTCATTTTGAAACACAGCAAGCATAAAAACGTTCTTAATAGGATTCTAACAATATTAAGTATAATAGTTATTAATTCAACTATCGACTTGTTAGATAAATTTCACGAAAGCGTTATTTCTTTCCGCATTTTTTCCGTTCTTAATTTTACCCAATTTTGTTTCTCCCCGGTCGATTTTTTTACTTTCTCTTTTGATTTCTATCCCAGTCTCACTTTTTCCCAAAAAAGAATTACATCATAATGTAGGTAGGTTTAAGTAATGTTAGTTTTGCAGCACGCTCGGAGGGCCGAGTAACGCTGAAACAGGAGCTCCGTCGATTCTGTCAAATTTGATTTCTGGAGTGGGAAACGCACTACAGTGAATATATAATGCTAGGAAACGAAGCGACTGGATAAAACTCGCAAGGGTAAAAACACGGATGTGAAAATAAAACGCCGGAAAAAAGGCAACTGGTATCACGTTAGGGAAAAAAATCAAAAATAATATAATCTTCAAAGAAAAATTGCGTTTGGGAAAGTCATCACAAATCTCCTTACTAGTCACAAGTATCGTAGGACCGAAATGTAACATTGGATGTAAATTAATAATTCAATTTTAGTAAAAGTATGCTTTGTGTGACGACAAGTGAAAACGCGATGGCCTAGTTGGCAGCGGCCCTGCTTACGACGGCCCTTTTTAAAAAGTTTATTTAAGAAATAACGCATAAAAATAAAAAGCCATAAATTGTAGATCAAACTCTCGAAATAAACTGTGTGGCTAGAAGAAGACGACATTGTCAGAAATTTGAAACATTGTGTCAAAATATACAAAATTATTGATAAATGAGTGAATAAATAATCATTAAACCACGTTAACTCAGAGCTAGGACGCGAGGTTGCCAGCGGCGGTGACGTGAAAGTGCAGTGACTTCATTGTCATACGTTGTTGTACCAGTCAACGGTCGTTTGTCATCATCATGCGAAGTGTTTTTTTGAGATGTTTTTTGTTAGTTATGATTCAAACGATGAATGCTAGAGTGCGAGCAAATAAAAACAACCTCAAGATGAAGCTAGTTACGAAATGCTTTTCGGTAAATTACAGCGCCAGCAGTACATCACTATTCCGGTACCTGCAACAATTAAGTTTGACATCTGTTCCTTTATACTTGCTATCAATATTAAGGGATACTTCATGAGCGAGCAAACTTCAAAAGTGCCATCACTCGTTGCCGCTACTGTAGAAACTTGAAATTTGGTACAGGGAACCCCTGTTCATGATGTAAGTGAGCACTAAGAAATAGGGGGAGTAGCGGGGACTAATTCTACGTGTATTAAGTCGCGGGCGTCCTCTAGTCTTTCATGAGTCAGAGGTTATTTCTAAAATAACTCACGAATCTAGAAAACATTTCCGACTAAACTCCGCGTCCAAGAAACAGAAAACAGTCTACAAAACTTCGTGAACTCCGTAATAATGTTGTGAAATAAATTTATTCCCTAAGTTGTTCTCGAGTAAACGACCAAATGTAGTTTTCTGACGAAACTAGACGCTAACTGGTTGGGCAAAGCGATACTATTTGCTGTTTATTTCATGTTTTCGCCAAATGATGTGTGGTAAATTGACTGGCAAAATACGAAGTAAGATATTTGTGGGCACATTACGAGTTAAGTTTTGATGGCATAAATAAAGAAGTTAAATTATTGGACACATATTACCTACTATTTCGTAGTCTTGAGGAGTTACCTATAATCGGCCGGATTTGTTATAGACATAAAATATGATAGTGTTTATCAAATTAAAAAAAGAATTTAAAAGAAAAACAGTTGCGCTCAGAGTCATTTAATGAGGATGAAGTCATTCAGTAATAAAGATTTTTCACACACAAGTTTAAAAAAAAAACGAACGAGTGTGACGACGACGCGTTGGCCAAGTTGGTAGCTACCCTGCCTACGAAGCTAGCGATTCCAGGTTCGATTTATTATGGGCAAATATTTGTGTGATGATACAATGTGATGTTTTTCTGATTCTTGGGTGTTATCTATGTATTTAAGTATTTATTTCTCAATATAAGTATTTATATCGATGTCTAGACCCATAGTACCAGCCTAGAGCAGAGCTTAGTTTGGGACTAGGTCAATTGGTGTGAGATTGTCCCCTAACATTTATTTAGAAGTCAGTCTAAAAATGTTCAAACATGGCAGTAAATTGTTAAATGATTTGGTGACAAAATTTCTACACTTTAGATATATCTCTACATCTCTCGTTTATCTAAAAGCCTATCCAGTCTCAACAAAATAGTACTTTTGTCTTTTACACGACTGCCCGAAAAAAACAGTGTACCCTGTGTACCTCTAATGTTTTCAGGGTTTATGTTTGTATGAATGTTTGTATGTAGGTATATGAGTTTCTTTATTGCACTATATCTTCTAAATCCCTTGACCGATTTAGATGTTTGAGGTATCGTTAGAATGCTTACGTCATAGCTTACCTAAACTGTTAAAATTGAAATAACAACAATGGCAAAATGACAATTATTAACATATGTAGGTATATCAACGACAGCATAAAAAATGCAGTCGGGTTTTTAAAGCTTGCTTTTCATATAGTTATTGTTTAACTTAGCCAAAATGACTTAGTTACCTTAGTACCGAGACAACGTACGTTAGTGGCCCAGAATTGAACGTCCCGCAAGGGCTCTAACCTAAGCGAAGGCAGATAAAGTTTAAGCCCGTTACACTTTTCTTAGTATCGCTGATTATAAATTCATTAAATAAAAACGCAAACGGAAGCATTTCATTATTTTATTCTTATAATACGTCAAACAGCATTACTCAGAGACCAAAAATACCTTTATTTCATCAAATCATCAAAATCCCCCACCGATTGTAAATCAAATCAAACGAGATTAACAATGAAACTCTGAACATATCTCCATTTTCAACGTTTCGCAAGATTACCCAAAGGCAGGTAAATAATTAATAAGTATTACCTTATTACCTTGTCTTTGCGGAGATTAACGAAGCGGAATGGATCTCGTTGCGATATTGCGGGAAACCTTCCATGCCCGGCATAGATATTTTTATATTAAGAAACCTCGATGGGGAGTTCATGGCACTCAATACATTGAGAGTTTAAGTCTTTTGTCGTGTTAGATGGTAATGCACGATTTTGGTTTATTAAATGACAATAGGCACAATAAATAAAAGGATTTAATGTGGTTTCAAATAAATTTCGCAATTTCAAGATATTTTATTTGCTTCGATTAAATCCGTTGTTTAGAAATACATTTATTGTTTGCGATTCTGTTTAAGTAGGTTGGTTGCAAGCTAATATGTATACTTGGGAAGTATCAAAATTTATATGTTACTACATAGGAGCTATTAAAATTTTCGGAATAAGAAGTAGATACCCAATACCGTTTTTCGGGACTTAAGCTATACCAAATTATATCAAAATCGGCTAATAGTTAAGCGGTTTTACCTTAAAAGATTAAAAAACATACAAAATCACTGCTGCGGGAGCCTGCCGTTTGGCCGAAATATGTTTGCCAAATGTATCGTTTACAGACCTTTTCATTTGCCAACCCGATTTTTTCCTGTAACTGTAAATATTTCAGGATTTATTTCAATACACATCGTGTAGAACCCTATAGGTTAGGTTAAGTTAGTTTTTATAAAATCCTGAAATATTTACGGTTAGGTACAGAAAACAAAGCGGGTTAGCAAATGAAACGGTTGGGAAACAATACATTTGGAAAACATATTTCGCCGAAACAAAGCTAACCCAAGTCACTTATTAGTGTTTATTTGATATATAAATAGTAAGTTATATTAAAGTAATTGCAAGATTACTAAAATCTACAAGATGCTGCACCAACTAATACATAAAACTTTAACAACGGAGAGATAATCTCCATCTTTAACGATTATTTTCAAACTTGGAACTGCTTGGACATAAAACAGCGACAAACATCCATCAACCAATCCATTCCAACCGCAAACTGTGAATGTTCCATATCATCATTGCTTTGAAAAAACCTCGTATCTCATATTTCGTGACGCACGATTTTAAACTTCAATGTGAGCAGAATTAAGTTTAAACTCATACATCTCGAAATATCAGATACGAGTTTTTTTTCCAAAGTAGTAACAATATGTTATATGTGCTTGTTCGCCTTCTCCAAGCCGTAAGTAATAAAAATAAAAATATCAATAAACTCGCTAAAGGGTATTGGGTAAGTTTGTATGAAGAAAATTGTCTTCTTTTTTAGCTGCCATGGATTATTTTTACATAGTTATAGAGAGGAACTCTAAATACATGTAGATATATGTACTTTATGGCATTAAATAATATCCGAGCGGAGTATTAAGGATTTAAGTATTCAGTTTTTGTTACCAAAAGTACACCCAAGTATGAATATTTAAATATCTCGGCTCCGATGCACTTAAGAGTATTACATTACATAACAAAAATATGTTTATTTTTAATAATTCTATCATAATTTACCACTTTTACGAATGGCCTCACCTTGAAAATGTATGACTTTTACAAATGACAACACTTTTCCCAAACCCCCTTAAGTATTTATCACGTCAACGCGTTGGCCTAGTTGAAAGTAACCTTGCCTACGAAGCTAGCGGTCCTGGGTTCAAATCCCGGTAAGGATAGATATTTGTGTTTTTGATGGATATTTTTTATGTATTTAAGTTCATATTTCTTTAAATAAGTATTCATATCGTTTTGTCTAGTACCCATATTACAAGCCTGGAGTTTAGTTTGGGACTAGGTCAAATTGGAGTGATATTTATTTATTTATTTATTAGTCTTTTAATGGGAGAGCTAGGTTAAAAAAATCTTTACTGAGAGTATACAATTCTGAGAAGCAGGATAATATAATTTTGTGCGAAAACGTGAACTATTAAGCAAAATATGTTTTTCCCCTCCCTTAAAACCTCTGTGAATTAGTTACGATTGTAGTCGAATCGAAGTCGTTAGTCGATCTATTTGGATAAAGTCGATTAGACTCACATAAGAGCGTATGAGAACGAGCGAGACAGACTCAAAAACCCGAAGGTTATTTAAAGACAACAATCCGCAACATACATACATACATACATAAACTCACGCCTTTATTCCCAGTTTGGGGTAGGCAGAGCTATAGAATTGCCAACAACTGTAAAAGCTTGTTGATAATTCTGTAACCACATTTTGCATAATCAGGCTAAGATGTTTACCAGCGTATTAGTGACAGGTTGCAAGCCCATCGCCTAACAGTACTACAAGCCTTAATTCCCTTAGTCGTCTCTTACGACATCCACGGGAAGACATGGAGTGGCACTATTCTAACTCGGCAACCACACAGCACAGCAGCAACAATCCGCAAAATATTACATAATTAAAATGAAATGAAAAGATATGACTAATCTTTATTAAGACCAACATCTCTGTAATAATGAAAACTTTTACGTTTGAAAAATGCGATATCACTTTTTATTAAAACGTGTATAAGAACATTAATAAAATAAAAATAACGTCCCATTTATGAATGCAAAATTAAAAAACTTATAATAACAAGCATCATTTATAGGTTCTCTATTGGATGGCATAAAATTATTTGTAATAATATTGTTACGCATAATTGATTTTAGCCGAAATAGCGATGTGCATTATCATCTTTACGCATATATGATTACGCATATAATTAAAAAGCATAAATACTCAAAGCGTAATCGTCATGAAGACTAACGTCAAATAGCATCAATACAACAAGTCATAATAATAAATTGGCATCATTACAAAATGCATAACAGTATTGTCCTAAAAAATAATCATGGACAAATGGCACATACCAATACAATTGCTATAGCGAAATTCGTTAACGTACTTCGAGAAAAGGTTAGTTTTGGTTTTGTGGTTATATATATTTAGGAAGTAAGGTGAGGTCGACGGAGGTCCGCTTGGAGGACCTCATATTCTGCGTTGCTTGGGCGCTTCCTACCTAACCTAACCCAACCTATTGTACCTAACGTGACCAAATTTAACCTTACCTAATATGTAACAACGAAACTGTATTTTATTCATTTAGAAAACTGAAATTATGGTTAATGACAAATATAACAAATAATTATTAGCCCAAACGATAATATGCATAATGTGTATTAGTCTAATACAAATTAGTCTAACTGAAATTATTCTAATAGCATTATATGCCAAAAAAGAATTAGGCCAAAGTATTATTATGCGGCAGTACTATTATGCCAATACAAATTATGCCAAATCAATTATGCGAAACAATAATAGTCTAAAACAAATTATGCGATCCAAGGGGATCCCCATTTAATATACTTATGTAAGTACAGAAAGTAAATGAGTTTACTATTGATGTAGGAATATGAGGTGAACTTTAGTGCTTACCTACTTTCATATTCGCAATAAAACCATATCTTGCACCGTTTATTGCTCATCCTCGCGAGTTCATACGCTTCGTAATAAAGTCTGTTTCGAATTCGATGTTACATTTATTTCCATTTATTGAAATTCATATTTCAACTCTGAAAGTATAGTTCATTTCATATACCAAGGCCCGATTCCACTTGAGACGCTCATTAAGCGTGAAACTGATTAGTGATAGTAAAACATTGTTGAAAGGAGTTGAAGTGCTCAGGTAGTAAAGCAATCAGTAAACAACAGCTAAACATTATGACTCTCATTGTTAAGCCTCAAGTGGAATCGGGCCATGGTATTTGAAATGAACTATACATGATATAATTCATATTCCCTGTTATGTAAATTGATAGAAGACGCATTAGTTCAACAGTAGACGAGTGTATGCTTAGAAAAAGAAGACATTGTAAACGTTATCTTAAGATTATGTACGTACTTACTTGTAATTGGTTTTATGTGCAATAAAAGGTTTACATACATACATACATACATACATACATACATACATACATACATACATACACACATACATACATACGTTAGATTGGTTTAGCAAACATTAAAGTAGTGAAGCTATTTATTCTTTTACAGAAAATTAGCTTTTGCCGTGACTCCGTTCGCGTTGTTTATTGCTATTCCCTAGGAAATTGTCCATTTTTCCGTCATAAAAAATATCCTACGTCATTTTAGGGGCTATAGCTATCCTATTATTTTTACTATTGACACAAAAAACAAGCTTATATTCAAATGCATACAACACATTATACATCAATATTTTTTCAAAATGTCATGCCTTTTTTTAAACTGATTTACAAGTAGGTACCCATTTTGGTACAATTTAGGTATGATCATTTGACTTTTGTTTTAACAACTTTCACATTAATTTTCATGTAAAACTTAAGCAAAATAAACATATCCCTATTTTAATGCAATTTAGTACAATTACTGACTTCTACAATGACGTGAAAAATTATTTGAAATTCCGCTTTGGCGAAAGATTCGCCTCGTAAAACAATTGTCGTAGATTTATGCGATGGTTTCTTCGTAATAGCATTCCGCGGGATGAAATGTAGTGAAAAACATTTTCAATTACGGCCCGTCATGACACTAATGGAATATTTTATTCCTTCATTTTTAGTGTAAGTTGTGTGTGGCTTGATGAGTTTATTTTGTTGAGTTTTGCTCGTGATTGTACTTAAAAGTAATTTAAAAAAAATTGTACGTCGGAAATTCTGCTAGCTTGTTGTACGGGTCTATATTGACTGATATAATTATTTTTGGTCATAATGTGCTTTAGGTCATAATCATCGCAAGTCATAACGTGTTTTTTTAAAGAAACTGCTACTTTTTCAGGCTTTTTATAAATCAAACCTAACCTAACCTAGCCTTGTCTACACGTCAGATATTTCAGAACTTCTGAAAAGTTTATAGTTTTAGGGTTTAAAAAAACTATGACTATCAAAAATTATGTCAACAATAACATTATGACCAATAAAATTATGGGAAACAAAGGGCTCCCTTGTTGTACCTATGTATTTTTGTTGCTGCTATAATAACAAATAAAATAAATATTTAAGTGGGGCTAATACAACAAACGTGTTATTTTTTGCCGTTTTTTGCTCGTTATTAATAACGGCATCTGGTATAGTGTCTAATGTTGTATAGGTATTGGTACGGACCCCTTCGTGCGCGCGTCCGACTCGCACTTGGCCGGTTTTTTATCAAAAAGTAAATAACATCACTAGCCACATTCCCGCACAAAAATCACAAACGGTTCCTTTAAACTCCGGATTATCTTTCCCGCGGATCGAAACCAGGAATTTCAATCACGACGGGATTTTACTGTTAACCGGATATTAAAAAAACCGGTCAAGTACGAGTGGGAATTGTTTCCCGCGTTCCCGTACCGCCGTACAGTAGTTATTTTTACATTCCGATTTGAATTTCGATTTCGAATCAAATCAATGCAAGCCTAATAGACTTTTTTTGTCTTTGTTGTTTTTCTTCAGGCCTTGTTCAGTCGAATTCATTAATAGATATGTGTACACTTTAGTACCTTGGCATTTTAATCGCTGTAATTCATACGCACATAAAAAAGTCTTGGGATACTCAGTACCCCTAGACAAATTTGATGTTTTGACTCATTAGTAATATGCCTATATTGACATGTTCAAAACTGTCTAGGGATGAAAAATATCCCAAATTTGAAATAGACAAGGACACATTTATGAACTCTACTGTACCATAATCCTACCAAATTTGACGCTGTATGTTTTACCGTGTTTACGATACAACAAAAATATAAATAATTTTGTGTTTATGGGGAAAAGGGGTCCTTCACTTTCTGTAATTTTTGTTTTTGTTAGTAGGTAAATCGCCCGTAATAAAAGATGTTCTGAAAAAATTATCAACCAGCTATCGACAGACGGACGGACGGAAGGACACTGCAGGCTTAGTAATAGGATCCCGTCTAACTCCCTTCGGGTACGGAACCCTAAAAACATCCCTTGAGTAAAAAACTGACCGCGAATACATTCTGCACCGGGCAGATTTAATCCAACATTATGTTCGTTTTGTTGGAAACTTTATATCCCGAATTGTTTGTGGTTTGTAATTCTGTCGGTGATTTATTTGGGAAAGCTGAAAATAACCGTTGGAATTGGTTAAGTGGGATATTAACCTTTTTTATACAATTAGTGGCTTTGGTTCGGCCAGATTTATTTTACAAAAATTTGGCAGCGTGGGAGGCTACGTATAACATGCTCGAATTTGCTCAATTATATATCATGCTAACCTCACCTTAAAGTAAGTCATTATAGCCATCGGTTAACCAGCGGGTTATAATGAGATTCATTATAATATTATAACCCGGGCGGTATTTGAATTCGTATGAAAAACTGTTCCATAGAAACCTACAGCAAACTGAATTTATTTGAAAATCGAACTGGCTACTACAAGCCATATACGCAAAACAAAGAAAATAAAACAAAAAGATGAGAAAAGTAGAGTATTCTCCTTTGGATAAAGCTGTTTTCGTCATCGGAGAGCTTGAATCCCTCGCTGCACTCAGGAACCCGTTTTAATTCCCTCACTTCCCCCAGGAATTAACTCGTAACACCCTCGCTACGCTCGGGAGTTAATTCTAGAGTCCCTCATTTGCTCAGGATTCAATATCACGCCCGTGACATAAAACAGTGCTTTATCCCCTCGATGTATAATCTACTATTATTACAAGCTCCACCGTGCGCGTAGCAGTTTATTGTCATTCAATCGGGAACTGTAGTTTTTTCATAGCTATAAGCCAGTGGCGTTCCTAATTGCAAAACCTCATCATCATAATCCTTCTGCCCTTCTGCCCTTACTAAGCGGGGTTGGCACTACATGTCTTCTTCTTCCACTCTCCTCTATCTTCTGTTAATTCAGTACTCACCCCTTTCATAGACATATCATTCTTCACACAGTCCATCCACACCTTTTTTGGTCTTCCTCTACCCATGTCAACATTCACTCTATTTAGTTATGTGACCTTCATCCCTCCTCATTGAATGCCCATACCACGCCAATCAACTTTTCCACTATCGGTGGTACTTGCAAGCTTCCTCATATATATTCATTCCTAATTTTATCATCACAAAACCTCAGCATTATCGTCATTTAATGTTTAATGTTTAATGTTTATTTGGGCACAAACGGTACAAGTAAAGAAAAAATAATACAGAAAAACTTACATAACACATTGACCAGTGAAGTTAATAATAATAATAATAATAACAATAATAATATTTATTTTCCAGAAATTTTTACATGTTGAGTTGCTTAGATCTAGCTTATGCATTAATATACGAGCATAAAATGTGTACCCCTGACTCGGAAACTAGTGAAAACTGTATTTTCCGTGTCAGTGATTCCTCAATCAAATATGGTTTAAAGGCTATTAATGTATAACAATACTAAGAACATAACTGGTGTTACTGAAGATATAAAGAGACTAAAGTAAATCAAGTAATAGTAATAGGCATGCGTGTGTGTGTGTGTGTGTGTGTGTGTGGGAGGCCAAATATATTTTACAAGATCTGTAAGGACAGACTCGAACAGAGGTGCGTCGTGAAAGGACACCCACATCTAACGGTAGGGAAGCGTGCTTCCGGAGACTAGGAATAGGTTGCCACAATTAACTAATACAGTACAGAGTAACACGTTAAAAATGTGTGTTTACGTAGTATTAAATTCAAGTACAAATATTAAATTCAATTCAAGTACAGACAACAATTAATGGTTAGACAACGCAATTTTAAATCTATGAAGGGAAAGACTAAATATGTCTAAGTGACAAAATGTGCTATTATAGTTTTTAGAAGTTCTACATTAAAATGAATTTGACGCATATTTGTTACGAGTAAAGGGAACATGAAGTAGATTGTTATTACTGCGAGCACTAGTACGAGGAGTCCTAAGGCCAATCTTGCCTAGCAAATACGGGGAATCAATCTCACAGGAAAGAATTTTATGCCATAAAATTAGATCTCTAATGTGCGCCGACTCTCAAGGGAAACAACATTGCCGCGGCAGAACGAACAATTTAATTCAATCAAATCCGAAAGACGAGTACTGGACATATGCCTCCGCCAAAAAAATCTAATGCGAAATCTAATCATCACCAAATCACAAAAGTAAAATTAGAAGTTGCCGAGGGAATAACAATAATCGATAACGGATGAACGAAAACGAATGAACGAAATGAGTGAGTGAATGTAAATGTAAATCATCATCATCATCATCATGTCAGCCGAAAGACGTCCACTGCTGGACATACGCCTCCCCCAAGGCTCTCCACTCAGACCGGTCTTGTGCTTTTCGCATCCACCGCGTTCCCGCGATCTTTACAAGGTCGTCACTCTATCTTGTAAGAGGCCTACCTACAGCTCGTCTCCCGGTCCGCAGACGCCACTCAAGAACCTTCTGACCCCATCGGCCATCAGTCCTGCGAGCAATGTGCCCCGCCCACTGCCACTTAAGTTTGGCTATTCTTCGGGCTATGTCGGTAACCTTAGTTCTACTGCGGATATCCTCATTTCTGATTCTATCACGCATCACCAAATCACAAAAGTAAAATTAAAAGTTCCCGAGGGAATAACAATAATCGGTAACGGATAACGGTAGTATAGGTAATTCCACGAGAGTTGAGGTGAATGATTACGCACACAGCTACATATTATAAGTACTGATTGCAAAAAAAAGTTAATGAATGAAATGAGTGAGTGAATGTAAATGTAAATAAAAACGCTTAATTATATTTTTAAAAGGTATCAAAAGCAGTAAAAAAATCCTTTATGAACCGTCGTCACTTGGCATATCTTCATCTGAGGGCCCTGCAAAGATGCACTACGCTAACTAACGTTTCTATTCGATTCGTTTTTAAACCAATCGCGTCACTGGGAGATGACGTGATACGAAAAGTCACGTGGTCTACCAGTGACGCGATTGGTTTAAAAATGAATCGAATAGAAACGTTAGTTAGCGTAGTGCATCTTTGCAGGGCCCTCTGATTCGTTAAGATTGATTACAAGGTTTTCGGTTAAATAATCAATCCTAGGTTCCAATATCCTGTATCTTTCTTCTTTTTCTTATCTCTTACAAAATGCAGTTGTCAATAGTATGACATCGATGTAACGAGTGCCAGTTACTTCAGTCATCTTTGAAGAGGTTTGATAACGAAATAACAGAGTAATGAAAATATAGGTAAAGACAATTATTTTAACAGCTACATAGATAAAAACAAGGCAATTTATTACTTATTCTCTTTGGTTCCTACGATTAACATTATATTCATATCCCTACGCATATCAGACCTTTATTTAATCATATGACTCATTTATTTAAATAAAATTGGTCAAAATATTTTATTTTCTGTTTTGTTTGAAGTCAATGAATTGTTCTACATAATACTTAACAAAATAGTTTAAAGAAACTTTTTGGTTTTTCTTGCAGTTCTCTGTTGAACTTGCTATCGGTACAGTATAAGAAAATCCCGCTGTCATTACATGACAGTGTTGTTGTGTGCGTGACCTCAACTCTCGTGGAACTACCTAAACCTACTGTATAAACATTAAAAAGAGTTTCTACTAAAATGTTTACAGGCCGAACTCTTCTAAATTGCTAACGCGCTGTGAATATTCTAGAAAGGGACGCGAATAACCGTAAACAATCGGGAAAGTCGGCAAAGCACGAATCGTAAAGCGGCAGGCATCTGTTTGCGTTCCTACGTGACAGGGGCGTTAAGTCGACTTTAAACTCTTTACGGGAAAAACCGATTTTGGGTTGCGTGTTCAAATACACCTTTTGTTTTGTCACGCGTGATTATTAAGGAAGATGCCTAATGTAGTTCATCAATTTTGTATTTGGTATAGTAGATTTGAATAGAGAGTGGATATTGGCCACCTTTAAGAGACGAGAATAATCTTTGCTTTACAGAGCGATTATTACTTCTCATACTCACCATAGCATAGTTATTGCTTAGTATGAATTTTTATCAGTGACCTCACGATATTTTTAAGCCCATCATGTTTTATAAATAAACTAGCTTTTGCCCGCGACTTCGTCCGCGTAGAACTCGTTTATCGCAGTTAAGTAAATTAATAGTTTTAAGTAATTGTAAAGTTTGACGTCCTCCCTGGCAAGAATGATCTTTCAAACACATGTAATATTGAGCTCGAAATTTACCGGGACACCAACTTTAACCATTAACTCTTACGGGAGGGCACTCCCGACACCTCGAAAGAGTTCAGGAACTCTAAGGGTAGGACGTGACTTGCACTGTGTCTATGACATTGTCTACCAAGAGATACTCCACATCATCGCCTTCTACATGAGACATATTTTTATATTTATCCGCCCGACAATTTCGTTTATCGGTGCTAATATCGCCCTCTCGCACAAACATTCTCTATCCTTTATATTGTTTTTTAGATCGGGGTACACGTTATTTTTTAGATCATCTGTGTTATGTACAATATTACAGAATTCGCGGTTTAATGTATTCAAATCGTTACTATCTCTCGCCATACGATCTTCGCCAATTTTTAGTAGAGCTGCCGCATATATTGCCCCGATTGTGTACTCGTAGTTCCTGGCATATTTGTAGTGAGGTATATTTTTTATATATATACCAATATCGTAGATGCCGAAATGCATTTATTTTATCCGCTGGTGTGCCCCTAGTTATCACCGGTAGATGAGAATCTGTCTAAATTCGCCGTCTCAAAGCACCATCCCTCCCATGATAGTTTGGTTGCTCTTAAAATATCCATCATAGTTCAATATTACATATATTATATTATGAGTCTTAATACTAATTATAATGTAGGTATCTATCATTATAAATGGCGGAACATCCAAACATCATCAGTGGCCGCTGAAAAAACAAGACAATATTCTTCAAACAAATTTACCCAATGCCCATTAATCTAATTCGGTTCCGCGGTTAATCCGTGAAAGCGTAACAAACAGACAGACGACAGACATAATTGAATTGCCATTTTGAATTTCTACCTATACTTTCACATCATTTTCGAAATCTTCGTCCTCAAAATCTAAGAAAATGACAATTATATCCACTTTTTAAAAAGATCATGGCCTCCATCTTGAATTTTAAATTTGACATAATTTTCATAATCTGCGTCCACAAAATGTAAGAAAATGATACCAATAACGACTTTTTCAATAAACATCATGACGGCCATTTTGAATTCCAAATTTGATATCATTTTCGAAATCAGCGTCAACGCAACCTAAGAAAATGACACCCACGATGACTTTTTCAAAAAACACCAAACATTGTCGTTATTCCCTCGGGGACTTTTAAATTTTCCGGGATGGGATTTTTCTATGTGTTAATCCAGGGTGCTACCTCCATTTTAAATTTCATCCTAATCCATATAGCCTTTGCAGCGTTAAGGAGTAACTAATTAAAACCCCCTTTTACCCCCTTAGTGGTAGTTTTTTCTAAATCGCTGAAAGCAGTATATTTTATTTATAAACAGTAGCCTAAATATCAATTTTCTAATGTAGCCATTTCGATATCTCCCATACAAATTTCTACTCCCCATTTATTTTAGGGGGAGTTTTACCGAAATCACTGAAAGTTTTTTTTAATGTTAAACAGTATTAAACAGTAGCTTAAACACCAATTACCACGTTTCCAACTAAAAAAAATAACATAAATGACCAAATTGTCATACAAACTACCATCCCAAATCTCACCCTCTTAGGGGTGATTTTCGAGATACTAATTTAATCTAATTCAGTTCCGCGGTTTATCCTTGAATGCATAACAAACAGACAGACGACAGACGTAATTACTTTCGCGTTTATAATATTAGTATGGATTTTCTTTCTACAGCAATATTATGTATACCTATCGATGTATAGTTTTTTTACCCCTTGAGTATTGTTTGAAATGACATTTTAGAATTAAATAACCGACCAATTCGCCAAAAAATTAAATGCCTGTCCGTAATTATTTTCAAGTGATCATAATAACCGCCCTAATATTAAATAACAGCCGTAGAAATAATACGCCGTGAATAGTGAATAGTATTGAAAATAGCGGATTTTTTTTTAAAAATCTGGGTATGTCAACGCTGACAACTTCAATCTGACACCGCTCCTTTTGATATAGACTAACAAAACTGAATGTAGGTACAAAGCCTGTCTCATGTTGTCACACTGGATGGCAAAAGCCATAGGAGAAATAAATTATTTAATTGCGCAATTTTGTCAAATAATTACTAATCTTATTCTATATTAGTAATTATTTGCGTCCCCAAAAACTAAGAAAATATTACCCGTGACAACTTTTTCAAAAAATATCATTGCCGCCAGCTTGAATTCTAAATTTGACATCATTTTCATAATCTGCGTCCCCAAAATGTAAGAAAATTATACCAATGACGACTTTTTCAATAAACATCATGGCGGCCATCTTGAATCACAAATTTGATATCATTTTCGAAATCTGCGTCAACGCAACCTTAGGAAACGACACCCATGATGACTTTTTAAAAAAACACCAAAGATATTGTCGTTATTCCCTCGGGAACCTTTAAATTTTCCGGGATGGGATTTTCCTATGTAACATCCAGGGTATAAGCTATCTCCATTCTAAATTTCCTCCAAATCCATCCAGCGCCATTGCAGCGTGAAGGAGGATCAAACTAAAACTCCCTTTTTAGGGGTAGTTTTTTCTAAATCGCTGAAAGAAGTATTTTTTATTTATAAACAGTAGCCTTAAAATACCAATTTCCAAATTGCTTATTTTAAAAATAACTAATCTCCTATACAAATTTCTACCCCCTATTTTAACCCTTTAGGGGATGAATTTCCAAAAATCCTTTCTTAATGTACCCTTGGGGTACCCAAGGAATATTCCCTTCAAATTTCAAGTCCCTAGGTCCAGCGGTTTAGGCTGTGCGTTGATCGATCAGTCAGTCAGTTTTACCCCTTTCTATCCCTTCGGGAATGAAATTATCAAAAACGCTGAAACACGTATAAATTAATTTTCAATTTTCAACCTAAACACAAAATTTGAATAGTCTAACTTAAACTAAAACTGACGGACTTTCATACAAATTTTCATCCCCTTAGGGGTGGAATTTCCAAAAATCCTTCGTTAGTGGATCTTTACACTGTATAAGGTATCTATGTGCAAAATGTCAAGTCTCTAGGTCCTAAGGTTTGGGCTGTGCGTTGATATATCAACAATCTGTTTTACCCCTTTTCATCCCTTCGGGGTTGAAATTATCATAATCGCTGAGACACTTATAAATTAAAATTCAATCGCCAACCTAAACGCAAAATTTGAAGCGTCTAACTTCAAAACTGACGGACTTTCATACAAATGTTTTTCCCCTATTTTACCCCCTTAGGGGTGGAATTTCCAAAAATCCTTCCTTAGTGGATCTCTACACTATATAAGGTATCTATGTGCAAAATTTCAAGTCTCTAGGTCCAGCGGTCTGGGCTGTGCGTTGATATATCAACAATCAGCTTAGCATTTTATATAATAGATAATGAAACCATCTCCTTATGATAAGTCTGTAGCATCAACCGTAAAAACAAATGAATCGTTATGGAATATAAAATTATGGCAAACGACTTTCGGGAAAATGAGATTATTGCATATGAAATTCGGGGATACGGCAGAGAACCGATAGATGTTGCCCGCGACTCCGTCCGCGCTGAAAAACAAAACGTAGCCTATGTTACTCAGCAATAATGTAGCATTTGTAGTTCATTCATTACAATCATACAAATATTTCCTATTTATAATATTAAGGTGTATATTGTGCTTCATGGCTTAAATCTATCGTTATTTTTTTGTTTATTAACCGAAAAAGGCATATTATCAATACAAAAATAACTTACTACGTACACAAACCTGAGAGAACCCGTATAATCACATTATTGACCCTTCCCGCAGCTACATCTGTTACGAGTAATTTGCCCCTTGGCCGGGGGCGGTGGGCAAACGTTCAATTATGTGGGCAAACATCACGTTGCATCAGTTTGATTGGGCACTTCATAGTTTTGGGTTAGCAACGACATTCTGTGGTCATTTGCGATGATTTGGTTGGATATAATTTGATTAGTGATAGGTACGTAATAAATATAAGTATAGTACAGTCTGTCTACGAATACAGTAAAGTTGTCTCCTTAAACGCCCAACACCAGTCTTTTGCAACACTCATCTGTGACTACATCCATCGGGTTCCCGGGATCTTCACCAGGGGCCCTAATATGGCTGCGTTTATCGCTTGACCAAGTTTAGATAAGGCATCCGTCGCCTTCTGACACGTAAATAAGTACGAGAGTGACGGATGATTTATCCACATTTGACGCGCGATATAGACGCAGCCATACTAGGCCCGTAGATCGTCAGTACCTTGTCTTGTGTGGTCTTGTGTAAGGCCTGTTAGCAATGAAAATTGGAAATCCGTAGGTATAAATGAGAATCTGTAGATTAGGAATATGTAGCGATGACAGTCTGTAGAATTGGGAATCTGAAGAGATGAGAACCTGTAGAATAAGGAATCTGTGGAGATGCAAAGCTGTACACCGGGAAATATTAGGATGCCTACATTTGCAACTCAATGAGTGACTCCTCATGTTGTTCTCCTAGTCACTATTTTTAATTTAAGTAATTTAGCTTAGATTTGTAATGATTTTATTTGTGTTCGTTTTAAAAGAATTATTTATTACTGTATTACCTTGTAATGTTACTTTTAAGTATTATTGTATTTTATGATTGGAAAAAATGACCTTGTGCTGGAGTTTCTTACGGCGCTTCTTCTCCGCAATGATGGTCTTGTCCGAAGCGCTAGTAGATCCACTCCATGTTACCGACGTGTAAAAGAGCCCTCATGTAGCCAATTTACTGAATAAATATTTTGGATTTTGAATTTTGAATTTGACGTCGGTAACTTTGGGTATTTTGCGTCTCGCCTCATTTCTGATTCTATACTAATCCAATCTGATATTTCTTGTCTTTTTTTCGTCTGTCATCTTCTGCAATTACTTTATGGTCTTCTTCTTTCTCTCCTCTAGTGTCTTCTCTTATTTACGGTATCCTTTCATTTGGCACAAAAACGTTTCCCAAACTGATTCATTTCCCAAACATAATCATATTCCGAAACTGTAAATATTTCAGGATTTATTTCGGGTCAATCTTGTAGAACCCTATAGGTTAGGTTAGGTTAGTTTTATAAAAATCCTAAAATATTTACAGTTTCGGAAAAAAAAGCATTTGCCCATATGATATTTTTTGGAAATGAAACACTTTGGGAAACATTTTTGTGCCAAACAAGGGTATTCCATATAACCTACGATTACTTTCTTTAAAAAATGGATTATGAGAAAACGGAATAATTTAGTACTAAATTTAATGTTATCTAATCTACTTGCCAATTAATAAATGAAGTTAATTCAAATTAATAAATTTATGCAGATCCTCTCGAATTTCCTATGAAACAGATTTATTACAAGCCGGACCAAAGAAGTTCTTCTCATATTTAAGACAGCAAGTGACCTCAAAGGTTAGCATACCAACAATAATACGCAACAAAAACGGAGAATCAGTAACACACACCTTTGAAATCGCGGAAGCATTCGCAGAACAATTCGCAAGCGTTTTTCAACAGGAACCAAAATTCAAAATTCAAAATTCAAAATTCAAAATATTTATTCAGTAAATTGGCCACATGAGGGCTCTTTTACACGTCGGTAACATGGAGTGAATCTACTAGCGCTTCGGACAAGACCATCATTGCGGAGAAGAAGCGCCGCAAGAAACTCCAGCAGAAGGTCATTTTTTCCAATCATAAAATACAACCAACAATACACAACCAACAACCACATGGACAACTACCCTTTTTAGAACCATTTCTTAGAGTGGAGGATTCAATTGCAGATATTATATTTACGCCGGATAAAATTGAGCAAGCTATTAAAGAGATGAAAACTGATTCTTCACCTGGACCAGACCAAATTCCTGTTATATTACTACAAAAGTGTGATGTGGCAGACTCATTAGCTACAATAATGCAGAAGTCTTATGATACTGGAACCTTACCAAGGCAATCGAAAACAGCAACAGTGACGCCAATATTAAAGAAAGGAAATAAGCTAGAACCTTCTAATTACAGACCTATCAGCCTCACAAGTGTAGTTTGCAAGGTAATGGAGAAAGTTATAGTGAAGCATATAAGAAACTTCTTTACACAGCACAAAGTAATAGGCGACCATCAGCATGATTTTTGTCCGCGCCGTTCAACAGTGTCTAACTTGCTTTCATGTCTTTCGTCCTGGACCAGAAGTTTTAACGAAAGAGAACCTGTCGATGTAATTTATCTTGATTATGAGAAAGCCTTTGATAAGGTCCCTTCGTCGAGACTACTGCAAAAGCTGGAATTCGTCGGAATACGAGGAAAGCTTCTCAACTGGATCGAGGCATTTCTGCGATACAGAACCTTCCGTGTAAGAGTTGGGGAGACATTGTCAGAGCAGCGAGAGATTCACAGGGGCGTGCCGCAGGGTTCTGTTTTTGGACCCGTGCTATATATAATCTACACGTTTGATTTACCTTGTTCCCTGCATTGTATCAAATGCATTCGCGATCAAATGACCATGTTGGCTGAACAGCTTGCTGATGCAGCCTCCACTGTCATGCAATATCGTACTTCGCTTATTGATTGCTCCAAGAAGTTTGAAGATATCAGTGGGAGGCTGGAGCAGTTGGAGTTGCTGCCGCCATGCTCTTGTCGGAACGCTGTATCTGATTTGAATAATTCGGCAAATGGTGCAGCTGAAAGAGACCCTACGCTCAAGAAGAAACCTAAGAAGAAATCTAAGACCCCGAGCAAACAGAAAGCTCCATCAGACAAATCTGCCGAAGTCGCCTCACAACCCGTATCTCAAGACGCTCTTCTCAAAAATAATAAAACCCAAAGGCGTCATCGTAAGCCGAAGGGTGAGTTGAGTCAGGATGAGGAGGCAGCGGACGTCTCTTCTGAATGCAGCTCTGAAGAATGTATTGCGGGATCAACTTTACCAAATTTGGGCACTAGTGCTATGACATACAGACAAGCTGTTGCGGGTACATCCAAGCCGAACATTGATATTCCCGCCGTCATCTCAGCGCAGCCCAACAACGCATCGCATAATGACAGTGCTCTTTCACAGCATGAGGATATCAACGACGCAATGTTGAAAACTGTCGAACGCAAAAAGGAAAAACGTTTTGGTTCGTTGCGTGGTACCGCAGATGCTAGCGTCACTTCTTTAAAGGCAGTAGAACACCGTAAACACTTGCATTTATGGAACATGCTATCTGGAGTTGACGATATCCGTGGCTATCTGCAGAAACTGTGCCCGGTAGGGTCATGCACTGTGGAGGAATTGAAGCCAAAGGGTGATTATAAATCGTTTAAAATCGGTGTCCCTGTGGCTTATTTTGACACTTGTTTGTCAGCTGACGTTTGGCCATATAATGCTAGGATTAAGGAATGGTTTTTTCGTAGAGCATCAGGGCACAGTAAACCATAAACCAGTGCCCGAATCCAAACATTTTCCAAAATCGAAGTCTCCCATTCATGTTATCTACCAGAACGTCAGAGGATTAAACACTAAACTTAAACACTTTCGTCAGAATTTCCTTTCGTCTGATAGTGATTTTATAGCAGTGACAGAATCGTTTCTCAAGAATTCCGTCGAAGACTCAGAAATTGTGTGCGGCGATTGGTCAATAATGCGACGTGACCGGGCCACCGGTGCTGGGGGAGGCGGCGTTCTTCTCGCATGTCGCCCAGGCATTGATGCTACGAGGCGTAAAGATTTGGAAATCTCTGCTGGTGAAGATCTCTGGGCTACAGTGACAATGCAGAACACTCTCCTCCACGTTTGTGTAGTGTACATTCACCCGAGAGCCTCAGACGAAGTGTATATGTCATGGTTCCAAAAAGTAGAATCTGTAATAGATACTCTTAAGGGTACTGTCATCATTGTTGGTGACATAAATCTAAATCCTACTTATACTTCTTTAAGCATCTTAAGCTACTATAGTTACTTTCTTACTGTTTCCGGTCTGACTGAGACGAACGAAGTTGAAAATATGTTTGGAGGTAAGCTTGATATTGTTTTGATAGGAGAGCGAGTTCGCGTTGTAGGAGTCGAGGAGATTGAGGGCGGTGGATTGGTCCCAAAGCGCGACGCTTATCATCCGCCGTTGGATATTATCATCTGTCTAAGCCACTGTCACGACGGACCTGTTACGGAACTATTAGAACCTAGTAATGTGGAATCGCTGCAAGATTGGAATTTCGCTAAAGGCGACTTCAATCTGTTGTATAATTTGGTATCGGAGCAGTCGTGGCAGGAGGTACTTCAGGCTCGACAAGTTGATAAGGCTGTGGATGCTTTTTATAATATTCTATATAACATATTTAATGTAGCGTTTCCCAAAAAGAATCGCCCTAAAATACCTAGTAGACGTTATCCGGTGTGGTTTCACTCCGAAATAATAAATAACATAGTCCGCAAGGCTAAATTTCATCGTGCTTGGAAGTCTAACAAAAGTGCGGCTGCATATAGCGAATTTGCTAGATTACGTGCTGAAATCAAACACCAGATAGGTGCGGCATATGATAACTACACTGGCAGTCTGCAAAAAAATATTGCTAGTAATCCCCGTGCGTTTTGGAGACATATAAGCAGTCTAAAATCGAAAGGGGGTTTTGAGTCTCGTCTTCATTATGAAGGAAAGGTTTACGAGGGCAGTGGTACAGCGGACGCCTTTGCAAATTTTTTCGCTAGTGTCTTTTTACCTAATATCCCGAAACTGGATCCTGATTCTATAAATAGTCAGGATAAGTCATGCTCCGCTAATCGCGTTCACATAGAGCATATAACACCTTGGGATGTGGAAGCAGCCATTAGACGACTTAAGCCACAAAGTTCAGTGGGTCCCGATCATGTGCCTGCATTCATAATCAAAGGCTGTAAAGAGTTTTTTATACTGCCTATCCTTCATATTATTCGCATTTCGCTTAGTACGGGAGTATATCCAAGCCGTTGGAAAGTCACTAGAGTTACTCCTATACCAAAAACAAGTGACACCTCGTCCATCGATTGTTATCGTCCCATAGCTATATTATCAGCGGTAGCAAAACTCTACGAAACTATCTTAAAAATAAAAATTTCGGGTCAACTGAAACCTTTCTTTTGCAATTCTCAGCATGGCTTTAGGTCTAATCGTTCTGTGGATACCAACCTATACACTCTCACTAACCTAGTTTCGGAGCATCTGGACAAAGGGAAGCAGGTGGACGTGATCTATTTTGATTTTACAAAAGCATTTGACCGAGTTAACAACGATGTGTTGCTTGACAAACTGTGCCGCATAGGTTTCACGCCGCATCTGCTTAAGTTATTTTCTAGTTATCTGCGGGGTAGGCAGCAGTTCGTCAGGCATGGATGCTTTATCTCAAAGTCATATTTAACACCATCTGGTGTCAGTCAAGGTTCTATTCTTGGTCCTCTTCTATTTGGCATCATGGTAAACGACCTTGATACGGTTGTCAAGCATGCTACATGTTTGCTGTATGCAGACGATTTGAAGTTGGTTTATGGGATACATCAAATCGCAGGCTGTGAGGCTTTGCAGGATGACGTAAACTCTGTTTTGCTCTGGAGCATTGCTAATGAACTCCAATTTAATGTCAAAAAATGCTGTGTAATGACCTTCAGCCGGGCGCAAAAACCGTTGCATAACATTTATACACTGGGATTGGAAAGCATTGCTCGCGTTACAACCGTAAAAGATCTCGGTGTTCTTTATGATAGTGGCCTTACTTTTCACGATCATATTAAAACGCTGGCCGCTAACGGTTTCAAAAGACTTGGATTTATTGTGAGGAATTCTCGTGACTTTTGTAACGTCAATGCCATCAAACTTTTGTACACGGCCCTAGTTCGTAGTAAGCTCGAAGCGGCAGCTATTATATGGAACCCCCACGAGACTACTTATGCCTTGGTTTTGGAAAAAGTGCAAAAAGCGTTTCTTAGGTTCATGTACAAAAAACTGTATGGATATTATCCCTTTCTATATCCGACTAAATTTTTGCTTGGGTCTCTTGGCCTGAACTCTCTGGAGGTAAGACGCAACTACAACCTGTTGGTAACGGTCTGTAGCGTATTGCGGGGCGCTTCCGACTGTCCCGATATAGTGTCACAAGTGGTAAAACTGTCGGTGCCTTTTATGACAAAAAACCTCCTCAGACCGCGACACCATAACCTCCTCGCGACACCTAGGACGCGGACTGTGGCCCACCGGAACTCTCCCACTGTTCGGGCTCTCACGAGCCTCAACACACTCTTTTCATCAGCACCTGATCTTGTTGATGTATTTGCAAGTCGATGGTCCGTTTTGTGTTTTCAGTGTCTTAGGTTCTGTGAGAGAATGGATGGTAGTGGAATTTCCAGATAAAAACTTTTTATGAAAACTATTATTAGTTTGCGTGTGTTATAATATTAATTTTCTTTCTGTATATAATATTAAGTTTCTCAGTGCATTGGTTTTACTGTAATGCTGTGAAATTTTTGTTTAAAATAAATAAATAAATAAATAAATAAATAAAATTGTAGTGTCAGCGTTTTTGCTGACGACACGAAGATATTCGCAAACCCACTACTTGAATTCGACCGACTCCAAAGTGACTTAAATACGATAGCTAACTGGTCAAAGAAGTGAAACTTAAAAATAAATCCTACGAGGAAAAACTGCAGGTGCTGAAACTCACGACTCTAAAGGATCGTAGAGAGCGTGGCGATTTAATAGAAACCTATAAGATACTCACAGGACATTACGATTGACAGGAGTTTCATAAATTGTTCAAGCTAAATACCAACACTCGTCTCCGGGGCCACCAATTTAAACTACTAACTGAGCTTTCACACAACAATCCTCGCAGACACTTCTTATGTAACAGAGTAGTGAAAGCATGGAACAAACTGCCAGAACGAGTAGTCTCAGCACTGAACGTCAACCAGTTTAAAAACCGACTAGACCAACACATGGATCAAGGAACAGCTGGATACAGGCATCTATCAGTTCTCGCAACTGCCGCCTGATAAAATAAATAATAATAATAATAATAAATTCAGTGGAAAATACCTTGAAACGTACGAGCTCATAAGTACTCATAACTGCCAATTATTATATTCCGTATCCTTCTCCTATTGAAATAATTATTGTTATGGGTATCGAAACCGGATAGCGACAACCACGAAGCAATTACTGATATGGCAAATAATTTCCCATTTATACCTCCCAGCTCAATAACACATAAATACCGGTTTCACATTTCACAATAGATAATAATAATTTTGTCTGATACGATTCGTATAAAATATTCCAATATACATTAATATTTCCACATCGCAGCGTAGTGATGAGATTTCCTAAACACAACGTAGGTATTTACGTAAATATTTGCGTTATCTATGAAAAGCGACCTTATTGTCGATGGCGCTTACGCCGCACTGCGTCACGCGACGTTGTATTTATATCGGAGCATCTTTAATAATGGCGGAAGCGCCATCGACAATAAGGTCCCTTTACATAGATAACGCCACAATTAAGGATTTTATGTTATCGCACCACGCATACCTAAAATTGTAAATATCAAGGGACAATCTCACACGAATAGACCGACCGCTCAAACCATGAGCCTGTATTGAAGATTGTATAGTTAGCTCTAAAGACAAGCAATCCCCCCCCTGATAAGGAACCTCTATGCTGTGGGGGTTAGGTTAGGTTGGTTAGATTTCTCTTCAGCTGACTGTACTACTTATATATAGAAATATATATTCGAATACATAGAAAAAATTGAAATACAAATTAAATGAAATTAAAAGATATTTTATCTACAACCATATCATAAGTCCTCTATTATGCGTTCAAAACCCGTAGGCAATGACCAGCATTACTTGTGGTAGTAGGTGACAGCGATGACAGCTGTTAATTTTGGAAGATGTTCCAGATTTGGATCTCATTACCTTACAATATTCGATAACGTAATTTGAAAATTACGTTACAGCTGTCATCGCTGTCACCTACTACCGCAGGTAAGGTAATGCTGGTCATTTGCCTTTCGGCTTCTGAACCCATCTTATAGTACCTACTTATAATATGTGTGTAGATAAAGTAGTGTACGAGACTCTGCGTAATTACGAGTAGCATTATGCAACCGTCACGTACACTACTATATTCCTACATTGCGTAGAAGTCGCTAGTCGCCGCTCGCGGAAAAAAGTACCCTATGTCGTTCCTCGGGGTTCAAGCTATGTCTATACCAAATTTTATTAAAATCGTTTACTATTAACTACATTTACAATATTGGTATGGATTAGTTATGTTAAATACTACATTTTTATAAATTGGCAAGATAATAAGAAAACAGTCTTCAGGAAGCATAATACGAGTATGTAAGTATTTATATTTTAGATCTTTTATCGTCATTTCTATGGAAAAACACCTCACGACAGCCTTCAGTGATTGATTACCAGCTTTGCCTTAATGATGAAATGGTAAAAAAAAACAGCCAACAATCATTTCTAGTGTTTGAGGTTATTTTTGGGGCTAATGGGTTTTATAACCGAATGAGTTAGAACTTTTTTCTTCATCACTTTTTAATGGGTCTACCACACTTCCTACAAAATCAAGTGTCATAAAATTAGATGTTATAAATTCATTTCCTATAAAATCACTTCCTATAATCATTTATTTGCTATAAGCAGAGATCGGACAAATGGGTGTCATTACTCGCAATAGTGTGGACATGACTCCGAAGATTTTAATTAAACAAATTACATTTTATTAATTGATTTCTTACCTGAACTTTATTTTTTATCCTTTGCAAGGTAGTAATAAATAAATAATACAAAGACGTGAGCAGTGGCCATTAAGAATAATGTACTTAAGTTTGCTCCATTAACATCCGTGGATTTCGAAAGGAGCTTTTAACCTCATTAGTTTATTTTAGCCGTGAAAAGGAATAAACTAACCACGGAAAAATTATAAAAAATAATGTTTATTTGCTTTAATAAATCTACACAATTACAAGTCTTTGTATTATTTATTTTTTACTGCCTTGCAAAGGATAAAAAATTAAGTTCAAATAAGAAATCAATTTATAAAATTTAATTTGTTTAATTAATATCTTTGGAGTCATGTACACACTATTGCGAGTAATGACACCCATTTGTCCGATCTCTGGCTATAATAGCAATTTTCTATAACGTGTAGTTACTATAATTTTAAAATGTCTAATGTTTATCATGCATAACATTTAAAATCTATATAATTGTGTTTTATAATATTAATTTCCTATAATTATTCTTTATTTTACTGTAGATAAAAATAATACCTCGAAGGCCAAGGCAAAGCTCCTGCTTTGGCTTTCTAACCTAACCTATCCAAGTCAGTTCTGCCCTGATTCGTCATTCGTATTTCATTTAAAGCTAATTATGACTAATAATTGTTAGAGTAAATTAATTCATAGAATTTGAAAGTATAGTAAATAATTTTAGAGCATCTAAAACTTATAGTAAGTGAAGATTATAAAAACGAACTGTTATAACATTTGAATATATAGCATGTGATTGATTATAGCAAATTAATTTAGAGAAAGTGTTATTATAGCCATTGATTTTATAGTAACTACTTAAGGGGATACCCTTTTTAATAGTTATCTAATGTACATAACGAAGGTGTATTATCAATATAATCATTGTGCAATTTCGTAGTATAAAACAAAGTCCCTTTCCGCGTCTGTCGGTCTGTGTGTCTGTATATGCGCTAACTCTTAAACCACGCAACGGATTTTGATGCGGTTTTCCACAAAAGTAAGATATTTTTACGGAACGTTTTTTATGCGTAAGAAATAAATTCTGTTTTATCGGGTGTTACAGAAAAGAAAGAGGGCGGGTCGCTAGGACTATAATATAAAACTAGACTCCGCCAATATTATTATTATGTGAAACATTACACATTCAGTTGTGTAGGTACATTAATAATAACATCACTTTACTAAATTAAAGTTGTCTAAGGTTTGTACGGCTTCCAAATGACTCGGACTCCCATAGTCCCGTGATTGGTAAATAAATACAAACGATAAATAATTATTTTTCTCAAAATAAGCTTGACATAAAAAATGCGCTTTTTTTTTTTTTTTTTTAATCTTTATTTAAAGAGCTTGGTCACTATGGTGACCATGCCGCTCTATTTTTGTTACAAAAAGTATCTTATCTTCTACCTAGACCTACTGCCGCCACTTTATACATTTGTTTGGCGCCATCAGACAATGGATGAGATAAACAATAATTACAACCCCCTATCAAAAAAAAAGTCTCGTCAATAATTTGCCTTCTCGCGGACTCGTTCCGGACGCATTCCATCAAAATGTGGTACACGTCTTCTACTACATTGCATTCTGTACAGTTGGGTGACGGAACCTTACGCATCAAAAACGCGAACTTGTTTAAAGGAATGTGTCCGGAGCGTAACCTCATGGCTAATACTATGTCTCGGCGATTCATGTCGCAGTCATTAAACCATGGGCCTCGAGGAGGCTGAGGCTGGATAGTTTTGTACCAAATGCCTTTAGTTTTAGATCTCAGGTCGAAAAAATCTTTCCACATCTGGTAATTATTCATCCTGAGAATACCTACACAGTCCGAGAACGGCGGTAGGATGCTGAAAGGGATACCGTCGCTACATGCTTCCTTTGCAAGACTGTCTACTTTCTCATTGCCATCTAGTCCTATGTGAGACGGTATCCATTGCAACACTAGGGTTTTTCCTTGGGATTTAATCACGCCAATGGTTTCCAATATTGAATAGGCTATCGGTGTGCCTCGAAAATTCGAGGTACACCGAGCCACATGCTGAAGTGCACTCTTCGAATCCACTAATATTACAAATCTTTCCAGTTCCATTGACTGAATTAATGACAATGCTTCTACTATAGCTATAAGCTCTGTTTGCATTATAGATATATTCGCCGATATTTTAAACTTCAAACTAACTTTATTTTGGGGATCGAAAATAGCAGCACCAGCACCTTCTTCGGTTTTGGAACCATCGGTGTAAATTTTATAAAAGTTTTGAAATTTATTTTCCAAATAGTGAGAGCATGTTATAAGTAGCTCCTGATCTTTGTAAAACCGCTTTGCTTTTGTTACTGGGTCCAATTTAGAATTTATAAAATCCAAATCTATATTACTCATCCAAGTGTCTAAGTTAAACATATCAAGTTGTTGACTGGAGTGCATTACCATATCCTTAATACTATCATTAATACGAGATAATAAGGGTTCCTTTCTACGTAATTGCCCTGAATGAACCAAACCTGAAAGTGTTTTGACAAGCTCATGAATAGGATTTCCCAGCAAGGCTTTAGCTTTCAATAAAAATACTCCCGCAAGATACGTTCTACGTATGCTCAAGGGAGTGAGGGTAAGCTCAGTCTCCATCACATGGATAGGAGTAGTCTTGATAAAACCACCAATAATACGCATAGCCTGGTTTTGAACCTTGTCCAATTTATAAAGGTGACCCTTAGCACTCGTGTCGTACAAGAAACTGGCATAATCCAGTCGACTGCGAATTATTGACATATAAAGGCGCCTTAAGTGTTTAGGATGTACTCCCCAGCCAGGCCCAGTCAAAACCTTGAATATGTTAAGAAATTTAGAGACCTTTTGTACTGTTTCGTTTATATGTTTCCCCCATTTAAGTCCACTATCCAGCCACAGCCCCAAATACCTCACATTTTCTACTAGAGCGACAGGGGTGTCACCGATGCTTAAATTTACATTTTGATATCTGCGACCTCTTCCAAATATACATATCTTAGTTTTAGACGGAGATATTTCAAGTCCTCGCTCATCCAGCAATCTGGTCAACAAATCGAGAGCGGCTTGCATTTCACTAACTCCCTCATTGATATTTTTAACTGTGACATACAAAACAAAATCGTCAGCAAATTGTGAAATATTAACATTTGTTATACTCTTGCAAATACTTAAAGTAGCAATGTTAAATAACAAGGGAGATAGTGGGTCTCCTTGACTTAACCCTCGACCAGTACATCTGGATATGTACGTATCACCAGTAGGCGATTTCAGTACTCTCTGCTTAAGAAAACTCCAAAGATAATAGCAAATTTTGGCACCAACTCCATGATGATCAACTGTCCGCAATAGGCTTAAAATATCTACATTGTTATAAGCATCTTTAATATCAATAAAACATCCGACGGTGGAGTATTTCTTTGCGAAACCTATTTGTGAGCTTGTGACAATTTGACTCAAATTATCTAAACACGAACGTGCCTTTCTAAATCCTGTCGTTTGTTCAGATATTATTTGATTCTTCTCGTAATACCATTCTAGCCTTTTATTAATTATAGCATGGAAAATTTTACATAAACATGACATGAGAGATATAGGACGAAGAGAAGACACAGAGCTGGGGTCGCGACCAGGTTTTGGAATGGGAACAATTTTAATATCCCGCCACTGATGCGGAATGAATCCACTAGATAAAGCTAGGTTATACAATTTAAGGAGAATCATCTTACCTCTTGTCGGGAGATGTTTGATCATGGTAAAGGATATATCATCGCAACCTGGGGCGGTATCTTTAGACTTAATGGAACTTTCCAGTTCATGTAAGGAGATATCTGCTTCCAGTTGCTGGTTACTCGACATAAAGTTTGGGGGTGGTGGTGACACAAAATCGGGAGCTAAATTATGTAGAAGGCGATCCACACTTCCGCTATCAACGTGTATTCTTCGCGACCGGCATCCTTTAAGCCATCTCATGCGTGCCCACATTAGACTTGGCGACGAAACTTCGTCCACTGATGAACAGAATCGCTGCCAGTTGTCACTTTTGGCATTACGGATTTTTAATTGTGCAACGCGAATTTTTTCGTTGAGGTAAACCATATTGTGGGGTGTCGGGTTTCTTCTTAATTCCGCCAGTGCCAGCCGACGCTCCGCAACAGCTCTTGAGAGTTCTGCATTCCAATACGGCTTCGGGATAAATCTATTAGACGGATTGTTACTTGATTTAACGAGGGGAATACAATCTTTCGCCGCGTCCTCTATTTTTTATACTACTTACTTACTTTTTTTTTATTTACTTGGTGAATTTAAAATACTACAAAACACTTCATATTTTGGTTTTAAATAAAACAGCTGTATTTCATGTATTTTTCAATCATCTTCTAAAGTGGTACGATCTTACGACATAAATCAACTAAAAGAGCCGTAACTCGTTTTACGAGCATTCAACTGAAAAACGATCTCTCAGTGATAGCGGTGCAGTACCCACTGCATATAAACATTGTATTAAGAATATTCAAGACCATTTTACTAGCTTTTATCTAACTTCACAATGGTTGTTTGTTCGTTTGTCACAGGTTTTATTCAAACGGCTCTCTGAAAAACGATCGATCGAGTTAGCGAAGTCATGAAGTCGAGTCAGTGGACGATGCGTTGGCCTAGTGGGTAGTGACCCTGCCTACGAAGCTAGCGGTCCTGGGTTCAAATCCCGGTAAGGGCAGATATTTGTGTGATGAGCATGAATATTTGTTTCTGAGTCATGGATGTTTTCTATGTATTTAAGTATATATTTCTCTATATAAGTATTTATATCGTTGTCTAGTACCCATAGTACAAGCCTAGAGCTTAGTTTTGGGAATAGGTCAATTTGTGTGAGATCGTCCCTTGATATTTATTAATTTTATTTATTTATACTGCCATTGTAATCATGTGAAATATAAGACATTCGGTTGCGTTTAGTGCAATGCGACTTGCTGAATTTAGAACACTAAAAAACACGTCATCTTTGGTTTTAAATAAAACAGCTGTATCTCATGCATTTTTCAAGTACCTCATAAAGTTTGACGATCTCACGACATTAAAGAACGGATCAACTAAAAGAGCCGTAACTCGCTTTACGAGCATTCAACTGAAAAACAATCATTCAGTGTTAAAGGTGGTACTCACTGCATAAAAAACATCGTATTAAGATTATTCAAGAACATTTTACGAGGCTTTATCTAACTTTACAATGATGACAATTTGTTTGTTGTTTGATCAGCATGATCGATGCAAATCTTATGATAATAACATGTCTACTAACTACTAATTAACCATTATACTTAACGTAAGTGTTCTAAACTCCTAAGCTAAATGAACACTGTGTAACTTTGCATAATGTGGATACAATTAAGTGAGCAGTATGTGTATTTTATGACTGCGTGGACCCTAAAATGTTTGCTATAGGTAATATACCTATCACTTGTCGGTAAACCTCAAAAAATATTTAAAAAAAGTTTAACACGTTTATTGCCACATAACGCGACGTCGCGTGAAGTGGCTTTATACGCTGTGGCCAATCACTCGACGTCGCGTGATGGTCCCATACAAAATTGTTCGAGCCACAAAATTACGGCCGTAGCGTATTGGCTTCTGGTTTTAGTTTGGCCACTAATGAAGGGAATTAAACGTTTTTTTTATTTTGGCCATCTGGTAAAGTTCTGCATTTTGACCTTGGCAATGAACGTGTTACTAAACAACTACCTATAAAAACCAGACTGCGTTTTATATATTGTCGTCTATCTAATGTTTACTTATTATGTAAAGAAAATGAACTCCCTCTCATCTACACTAATATTATAAAGAGGAAAGATTTGATTTTTTGTTTGTTTGTTTGTTTGTTTGTTTGAATTGAATAGGCTCCGAAACTACTGGACCGATTTGGAAAATTCTTTCACCATTAGAATCCTACATTATCCCTGATGAACATAGGCTATAGAATATTTTCAAAACAGTTAGGGATCCGTATGAAAACTTGGACAATGTAACCCAAGGTGTGAAAAAAACACCAAAAAAAATCCTTATATCGCGTACGCTGCGGAAACTATTGACAATAGAGCAAAGTACTGTACTACAGTTTTATAGAAGACATCAATATCTACAAAAAAGTCCGCAATATTATATGTCTAACTATTACAGTTATGTCGCAATAACTACTTTTTCATGATAAAATATTCAATAGTAACGCCGGTACTAATTAGGCCTTATTATTCGTACCTTGGTATTAATCCTTATCCAAATAAATCATTTCGTTTTCAAGGCTATGTCAGTACCTGCAAATTACTTTTTGAATTATTTAAATCGGACATACCATTCAAAAGTTATCATGAGTGAAATAATTATCAAAATTGAAATTTAAGAAACAGCCCTCTAAGTGACTTTAATTGGTTTTATCTACAACAGAGAATAGATAGACACGTAAAATTAGGCTAATGGTTCCTACATATTGTGTAAATGAGTATAACATCACGCTTTTATCCCTCAGCAGAGCATCAAATAGTGTATGTACATACATACATATGTAGGTACCTACATTAAATCAGGCCTGTTTCACAGATGGGTAGGCAGTGACCATTTCTTTCTTTTCACTTTCAAGCGTGTATGTGATGATGAGAAATCTATTACTTAAGTATCTAAACATTTTATTAAAACCATGCATCTCTTCTCTAATCTCTTCTCTAAATAGGTAGTATACATTAAAGTCGCTTCGCGCCTGTCTGCCTATTTCTCCGCTAACTCCTTCTAAACCACGCAACGGATTATGATACTGATTTCACTGTCGTTGACTGCCAATTAGAGAATTAATTCGAGATGGTTTATATGTACATTTAATTCTAATTCAGTTTTAATATAGTTGAGAAAACTTAATGTTTTTCTACCAAGTCGTCAAACAACGTTTTTCGGGCCCTTACATAGCTTACGCTGGCTGAACCTTAAGAGAAGTGTCAAAATAATATACTCCTAAGATTGACTCACAGTAACCAGTTTTAAGTTTATATTTTTATTTAAAAATATTAGGTTATTAGCGAAGCTATTCTGTCCGATTCAGTATTTAACCTTATCCAGATAATTACTTTGGTTACCTTGGGCATTTAAAGTAGATTAATATTGTCCGTAAAATATTTTATTTAAATAAATACTTTAGAAGATATGGCAGATTAAAAATTACGCGCAACATAGATTAGAACTCAAACCAAATATGAGAGTTTCGTCGTCTGCATGTATGAAAACCGGCTCTTTGCAGAGTTATTGCTCTAAATAGGAAATGGACAGATGCCCCAAGATAAAAGGAGCATTAATCTTCAAAATGAAAACCTTTTCGTTTAAGTAAAAGAATTAGTCGACAATGTTTATTCCGAAATTAATAATATTAATTCTAAGACTGTACCCTGGGTTAAGGAGAGAGCTATTTTATCACCAACTAATAGTCAAGTAGGTATAGAATATGGCTTAATTCTATCGAAGATCAATGAACCGACACAAGTATAGATACTACTCTGTAGACACTGTGCTCGACCTGGAAGAGGCTGTCCATTTCCCATAGGAATTTCTCAATTCATTGCAACCTTCTGGATCGCCCCACATAAATTGGTTTTGAAAGAAGGGTGTCCTATTATTTTACTACGGAACCTTAATCCACCCAAATAAAATCTTTAAAAACGTTCATAATAGAGTGCACAATACTGACCGGATGTGCGGCTGGAAAAGTCGTATTAATTCCCCGGATTCCATAAATACCAACGAATCTACCTATCCAGTTTAAACGACTGCAATGTACCGTAAAATTATCGTTTTCAATGATAATTTACAAGTCACAACAAGGTCAAACATTAAAAGTTGCGGGCTTAGACCTGAGCGTTGAGTATTTTTCCCATGGACGTATGTAGCCCTTTGGCGCGTCACTTACAGGCAAGATTTGTTTGTCTTGTGCAATGAGAAGGCCGCTGTAAACATTGTATATATAGAGATTCTGTGATAACTGGCAGTCATGATTTAAATTGAATTTAAAATCTAACGGTATCAAAAACACAATTTCGCAAAAAGTGTCAGACGTCTTTCTAAAATTGTCATAAAATAAAACCTATATTTTGAAAATTATATATTATTCCCGATGAACTTAGATTATTTTAACTTATATTAACCGAAGCGAAGCGAGGGCGGGTCGCTAGTATACTCTTATGTCTGAACAACGAAAATTAAATCGAGTGTAATCTTACTACTAAAATGGTCGCTACTCGACTAAATCACGAATAAAATCTGTACAATCTCTAATTTCCTTTAAACTAAATACAGAACGTTAACAGCGCATATTCCGAGATTGCGACGTCCTCGATCGATGGACGCTAAATACAGCGGTCTAGAGTTTCACGAATGGTGGGTTTACACAGACATAGTGTTTGTGGTTAGCAAGTAAGGCTAAAGGTGAATATCGACCAGCAGACTTATTGCCTAACACACTTGCAATCGCAATTGTTTTCATTTTGACAGTCCGAAGGCTAGTGTGCATACAAAATGAAAATGATTCCACTTTGAAGTCGATTGCGATTGCTATTGCGTTAGGCATTAGGCCAGCAGAGCTGTATGGGGTAGCGGAGCGGTGCGCAAGGAAAACATCCACCAATAGAAATACTTCATTTTCCTAGCCTCGCTCAGCGCAGCTCTCCGTGGATTTATTCCCCGCACAACGCACCGCTACCTCGCTTAGGTCTGGTGGATACTTGCCCTTAGGCAACATTTATTGAGCTATAAGTTCCTAAGTTTGTACCATAGGGGTAGAAAAGGGGAACATGGTGACATAGAAGAAACTGTTATGGCACCGTACTGGTTATTGGCATCGTGAACTTTAGCAGAAAGTGCCAAATCGAGAATTACCCTTCACGTAATGAAAATAAATAAATTAGCATTTCCTCTGTCATAATTTATTTTAAAATTTACATTTATTATGCCTTTGTTTACAAATTATCACTAGACGTAACCATAAGTTGAATCCATTTCTCCTTTTTCATATAAACCTTGCTACTCTCGACACTCGGAGATGTATGAGCCGCTCTCATCATTTTTTCTGGCCATACTTTTAGACTTTAACCATTCGAAGTCAAGAAACATTTGACATTGAGTGTTTCTTATATATTTTATTTTTTACCATGTCTCTTGTGTTGTAAGGTCTGTTCATACTTACTCGTCTTATATAGTAAACAACTTTGTAACATCAAAATGAACCTTTTTTGGCTAATCAGATATTTTAAACAAAATAAAGCAATCACAGACAATACATTGGCCAAGTGATGTCCAAAATGTTAACTAAGTTTATTTTATTTACGATAAAAGAGCTGTTTTAGCCAAAAAAGGTTCACTTTGAGGTTAGACATTTTTTTACTATATAAGACAAGTAAGGATGAACAGACCTTAGTGTGTTTTTGTCAAATAAATGTTTGAATTTGAATTTGAATTTGAATTTCATATACGCACAACATTAAATACACTTTTTTGCTATGGCTATCGCTATCACGCTTGCACTCGCATCTGACAGTACCTATATATATTTGTCAGTCGTGTGTCATAGAAAAACTAAGGTTGCCGATCGCTATTAGGAAAATGGTAGCAATGTATACAAGTTGCTCTACTTGGCGGGCTTTTTACAATAAGGGCCACTTGCACGAAAAATTTAACACTGGGTTAAGACACTAACTCGAATAGTAAACGTCAGATTCATACGAAAACTGTCATTTTAACTCGAGTACTCTTAATCAGCTGGTAATCGATACATTTGACACCCGTTAAACCGCTAATCGTCCGTTTAATTGTTGGTGAACTCGGCCCTTAGTATCTTAACCCAGTGTTAAATTTTTCGTGCAAGTGGCCCTTATTGTACAAAACCCGCCAAGTAGAGCAACTTTTATACATATAATTCTCCTAATAGCGATCGGCAATTTTAGGTTTTCTATGACACACGAGTGACAAATATACTGTCAGTGCAAGCGTGATAGCGATAGCGAAACTTATTAAGAAGCTGAAAGAATACTGTAAAGTTATTTGTTTTTCTTCCTCAACTAACCGTTTTAAACTGGAACTCGATCAGTAGCTTAAGCACGAACATTTGAACCATACGTCACGTTTTCGAATCGCCTTAACTATTCGAAAACGTGTAAATAAACTTTACGGAATCCTTTCGTACCCTCTGGCTCTCGTTAACTCGACAGGTAAATAATGGTCTATGGATATCAGCCCCTATTTCTTCTTCTATCTTCATCTTGACAATGACACGTGATAGGTGACGATTCTTTATACATTGCAAATTTTACACGCTAATACATAACTGGGTCACATATAAGCTTTGCCATGTACATGAAAATGACACCTGTCACGTCATTGTCAGGTCGGTAAAATAGGGGGCAGATCTCACTTGCCATCAGGGCCTCTCTTGAAACGGTAAAAACCATATCATTTTTGATCTGTTATCGTATTGTCAACGTTTTGATAGCTCTTATTTACTTGACTACGGCTCCACTGAAGCGGAGACGAGCGGAGCGGCGCGGAGCTGTGCCAATATTAACCAATAGAAGGCACATGCGATCACGTCGAGCGCGCCTTGCGCACGTTGGTTTAGATTCTATTGGTTAATATCGGCACAGCTCCGCGCCGCTCCACTCGTCTCCGCTTCAGTGGAGCCGCAGCCTAATGGCGGCCGAGTTAAAACAATACCATAACAGGACAAATATGATTTGCATTTTACCGCCTAAAATAGAGAGGCTTAGCTAGTGCGCTCCTTTGCCTTCTTAATGCCATAAAAAATAGGTACCTACCAACGCTGCCCTATTACTAGATCTATTTGGTTTCGAGTAAAATCAGTAATATCCGTATAAGAACGACTTAAAACCCGACTGTTGCTAACCAACTTTAAATCGTTATAAATCCTAAATGATCATTCAAAATGAAAAATGATGAAAGAAACCTAAAGGTGATTTTTAAATCCCTATTCAATGATGCCCCACTTGTCATACTTGATCGACTTTCTTGTTTTTATTTGCACAATATGGCGTCTGGTTGCCGCCATATTGAATTTTGATTACTGTCATATCTTCAGTGACACTCACCAGATTAAGACAAATCGATTGACATAAGAATCATCAAAATCGGACAACGGGTTTAGTTTTTATAGTGCTACAAAGGAACAAACATACATATATAGGCTGTGAAACACATTACCCTCCTCCTTCGGCAGTCGGGTAAAAAGATCATATCCACCAGTTTGACGACGCGTTAGCCTAGTTGGTAGTGACCCTGCCTACAAAGCTAGCGGTTCAAATCCCGGTAAGGGCAGATATTTGTGAAATCATCGCGAATATTTGTTGTTGTTTTCTATGTATTTCTCGATATAAGTATTTATATCGTTGTCTAGTTCCTATAGTACAAGCCTAGACCTCAGTTTGGGACTAGCTCAATTGGTGTGACATTGTCCCTGATATTTATTGATTTATTGATTTATTTATTTATCGTAGTGTATTTAATTATAAAGTAGATGTTTTGAGTTATTAAATCGTAAATAGCCTGTGAAGTTCTTAGACCGAGTAAATGTGGCATAATACAGGTAACTGGCTTGCAATGGAGTGGAAGTAACGGCTGATTGTGTTTCTATACAATACTCGTAATGGGATCGTCTTCGAAGCAAGATACACTTTTAAAATAACGCTTAAAGTGTAAAATCTATAAAAGTATGTATTTTTAACGCACAAACTGTACGAAAGTCATTGAATAATGGTTACTTATCACGAGGTCAATTTTTTTTATCCCAATGGAACTGTTTCAATTGTCCGAAAATCATCTAGTATCTTACTTAACCTATAGGTTATAATAGATATTTTTAATGATTTTAAGAAGTTAAAGGATTCCAAAAAAAAAGCAAATTTTATCTTATGAATTTTCGCATATTTACACTAACTCGATTTTTCCAGTCGCATATTTTCCCAGTCCAGAAATTAATTTCATAGTGTCGACCCATAGTGTTACCCAAATACTATACACAATCGCGCATCCCACAACGTGCGACATTGTAATACTGTGTTGGCAGATCCAACTTCAGCCCAGGCTAAATTAATGTTTAAGATTTATACAATGTGTATTTACATTTAAGAATTCCTGTACAATGTATTTAACCGTATGGAGCGTCATCATCGTTTAACGACCAAGCCTTAAAACTAGATTTAAAAAAAACTATACATAATACTTTTGTCACTAAATTATATAACTAAGTATTTTACACGTGTATTATGATGGAGCATCTATAGCATATAGTATACTATAGTAAAGAATGTTTGTACAGCGTTTTGTGAGTCACCAAAACGGTACTGACTGAAAATCAGCGCTGTAGGTGTCTGACACCCCAGCATAAAGGTCACAGCACACATATCAACTCGGAAAGGGATCAACTCAAAGTGAAACATTGAAAAGGGAACTTTGACCTGTGTTAATACGATACATTTTTCAGTGGACGACTGCTAGCTCGTGCCGAGGTGAGGCGTTGCCGTTCCGATGCCGATAAGTGTGCGTTGCAGTAGGGAGTTTCATACAAATGATACTGAACGGCTCGAGTTGATAGGGTGACGATCCCTTTCCGAGTTGATATGTGTGCTGTGCCGTGCTGTTTCTATGACCTTGTTTGTTTTCTTTTATTTATCTATTTGTGTGCGTTCTGTGTGTTGAATAAATGAATTTCTTCTTCTTTTTCTTCTTCTGAAAAAAATGCCACTGTTAAAATATGGAACTGGAACAAAGGACTCCAAGCAAAACTGATTGGCATAAATTATGAGCTTCCCTCTGATACGAGACCTAGAATATCTACGCTGACATGATGACCCAAAGTTGTTTCCATAGACTTAAAAAACGGCTGTAGCTCTCATAGTATCTGCATTGGACTCAAACTGTCAATTGCATCGGCTGCATTGATTTGTTTTACACGTCAGTCGCGAAGGCATGATGGATCTCCTATGAACGATGTTTTGACTCGGAGCTGCTTTGAATGATGGTACAGTCGCGGCATGAAAAAGTTCGTCACTTTTCGACTCTATTTCAACGCTTTTAAGGTCCAAAAGTGAAGAACCCTTTCATACCGCGATACATTGGCAGGCTTGATGATAGATTGGAAATTTCTACGAGACTAGGGATTGGAAATTACTGGAATCGAATTTAAACGAGATTTATCTTTGACGACGTTAACTTTGGAAGCACTTGATTTGCTTTTGCCATAAGTATGTAACTACGAGTTATCTGGGCCTAGATTCTAGGGACCAAAAACAATATCGTCTTTGATCTGTTATCGTATTGTCAACGTTTTGATAGCCCTTATTTACTTGACAGTAATGGCGGACAAGTTAATAACAATGCCATAAGTCAAAGACGATATGGTTTTTACCGCCTAGAATAGAGGCCCTGTAGAAGTATATGTTTATCGATGTCTAGTACGCATAAAACCCTAGAGTTTCGTTTTAGACGAGGGAAATATATATGAGATCGTCCTCTGGGAGCCTGGGAGCAAGATGCATATCGGTAAGTTAACGATTTTCGAAAATGTATAGTATTGACTATAATACCTGATAAGAAATCGCGTCGACTGTCAACTCCATTCATTTCAATCGATAGAAAACAGAAACTGACTTAGCTAGGCCTGCTGACGTTTTATTTATTTTCATTTATCATAACGATTCATTTGACATAATTCAGATTATAGATTTTCAAGGATAGGTAATTTAGGAGTTAGTTAATTTGACCAGTTAGGTAACTAAATACAAAATGACATCAATCTAACACTATCATACTCACAACGTTAAAAGAGCTACCAACTATAGCGCCCTGAGTCCCTAGGTCCTTACTTGAGGACATAACACCAAACATAAAAGGCACCCTATAGTTAACTTGACAAGGTTGTATTTACAATGTTACAGAAATAGGTATAAGGTTTTACGAGAATAATGCCCGTACCGTTAAGAAGAAGTTTCTGAATATGGATAATGCTGACCGCAGTTAAACAATGCTGTTATTACTATTTCTTCACACGCAACAAATAAGTTTAGCATTTTTTGCTGCTGTCAACAATGTCAATAGTCAGAAACTTCATGGTCGTGCAATGTATACGGATACTTCTTATACGGTTCGGATACGGCGAGGGAAAGAGATAAATATATCTTACAGCAAGGTCAATTAAGGTATCATAAGATACCTTGCTATAATATATATTATAGCTGCGTGTGTAAACTCTGTCAACTAGTACGGAAAATATATCGTAAAATGCATTGCTATAATATATGTGTATTTTATTTATTAAAGAAGATACATATTTCATTTTCTTCCTCTTTCTCTGTTGTATGTACCTACTATTTGTTATTTCCTGTAATTTTATTTATTTATTTATTTATTAGGCAAAACCAACTAAATATGTACATTACATTTCAAATAATACATACTATTTACAGAATTCCACAGTACACATCTAAATTATAGGTTAGCACAGCATTCACAATTTTAAAAGCAAGCTACGCAATAAAACAATAGTAAGAATAAGCAATATCACATTAAACGGAAAGGCTTAATATTGTGATGAGTATAAGATGATATTTTTAAATTTACCTAAACTAATTGAATGAATGTCTACATTTCTACAGTTCTTAAAAATACTGTTGTAAGACCTACATAGAACAGAAATGGGAGAATTTTTTTCATATCTTTTTCGGCTAAACTTAATAGATAATGGCACAAAGTTAAAGGGGCGAGAGTTGAGTCTGGGCACGCGGAAACCCAGTTTAGATAAGAGGCAAGAACAGTCAATTTTGTTATTAAGGAGTTTATACAAAAATGTCAAGCCAAGGTATACTCTCCTGCTTTCTAGTGTTCTCATTTTGAAGACTTGAAGTCTGTTTTCATACCTCTTATTTTTTTTATATTGATGGCACTTATCGGCTAATCTTTTTAAAAAGATCTTTTGAATAGATTCAATACGTTTTTTATGAGTTTCAAAGCAGGTTTATGAGTTTCAATTTTGTTAATTTGTCTATCCTTCTGCATTGTCCTTGCTTATTCTAACCCAGGGTTAACTGGAAGAGATCCCATATGGGATAAGTTCGCCTATGTACAATATCTATATTGATGCAAACATGTCTTGTAATTGTTTATGTGCAATAAAGAGTTTACATACATACATACATATATTTAGGCATATTAATATATATTCCGTGTGTGTCGCCCCTGACTGACTAGACACCTCAGGTGTCGCCAGGCGGTAGGTATCTAACGCGCTGAGCGCGCGTCCGGAGCCGGGAGTTTCGCTTCTACCTAGTTATTATTCATTCGTATGCGTAGTACTTGAACTTTGCATTCTTACTAGTGAAAACAACAAAAAGAATTAGCAGTATTTACTGCCCGAAGAATTTAAATTAACAAATTTGCCTAAGCCATTAAGCTTCTTACAAAGATTGCGAAAATCCACCCGGGTAAGGAAAAAAAGGAGATGGAAACGCTATACTTTGTAGCTGTTTAACACAAGGACTTTTTCATTATTTTCGTGCAATTTCACTAAAAGGGGTCCGGCGAAATGAAAGGCTAGAATCAGGATGACATTCGTATAAAATTCTTGATTATATCTCAAAAGTGTGACGTCAACGTTTATACATTGCCCACGACTCCGTCCGCGTGAACTATTTCATCGCTTTTCCCTCGAGAATAATCAAATTTTCCGAGATAATTATCACCATAATTAAAATCCACGTCGATCGGTTAGGGTTTTCAACCGTGAAGAAGAAACAAACGAACAAATAAACTTTCGCAATAACTAGCTTTTGCCCGTGACTTCGTCTGCGTATATTTCGATTAACGTTATTCCCTCGGGAACTTTTACATTTTCTGGGAAACGTAGCCTATCTGTTAATCCAGAGATTTCATCCAAATACGTCTAGCCGTTGCAGTGTGAAGGAGTTATAAACCAACACACAAACAATACAAAGTTTATGTACGAACTTACTTGTAATTTAAGACCTTTGCAATAAAGAGTTTACAGACACACATACATATGTTCGCATTTGTTATATTAGTAGGATTGCTCTCCCTCAACATTTATTTTTGTTGCATTTTATTCCTTTCCCGGGATTTTTGAGGTCTCGTTACATCACCGCTCGCTCATGTAGGTGTTCTACCCTTGTTGGCACTAATTACGGACATTAGCCGCCCGTAGATTGATGTCCGGGGTTTTTCCGGAACTCCGGGACTCCGGGATTGGCGGCAGTTGTTGACGAAAAAATGCTAATGATCGCGGGAAGGAGTAAAACGTTATTATTACGGTATTCTGTTGGTTTAGGATCGATTATTCCTTTGTGGTCGTTTATAATTTTGTTTGGTGCCGTTGACCGTTAGATAATTTAGAAGATAAACATTAAGAAGATCAGGGGCTTTAGATAAAATGTTTCACGATAGCGTAAACGTTTTTCGGAAACTGTTAAAATTTATTATTTATTTATTTCAAACAATATTTTACAGCCTTACAGTTAACACCAAGATGCTGTACAATTCAGTAAAAATTGCACTAAGACTAGCTTAGAGAAAAAAATACAAAATAAATAAATAAAAAGACTTTCAAAAACAAATGCCACTGCCATCCATCGCCTCGCAAATACCTCAGGCACTCACGACATACACTTCGCCATCGACTCGCAAACAAATCGCACTCAGGCGCTGATGACAGAAGTGAGTTAAGCAGCGTCAATGCTCGCGTGGTCGGGGAATTTTGTCGGACACGGTGCGTGAGGAGGTGCTAGGAGATTGGGAGTCCACCTTCTAAGAAAAATTCTTAGGCACAAAACGAACATGTATGTATGGATATATGGAATTGACATAAGCGCTCGACGCGACCGCCCGGAAGCTTACGTCAATTCTATACATTTTTGATAACGATAATGTGGACCGAATACATCTTGTCTCTGTTGTCTTCTGGTTGATTAAATTTTAGAATTATTTCTGATTAACACTTTCAGTGGCAGCAACCCGCTCGGCGGGTTTTCTGTTCGTAGGCAGTTTTCGCTACAAAGCGGGAAAACTCTGATCGGCTACGAGCGTACCCGTACGATGCAGGGTTCCCCCTGTTTACGCATTTTTTTTAGTCATATTTCAGTATTGCATAATTTGTTTTAGCCGAATTATATTTGTGCAGAAACTGTTCTCTCATAGTTTGATGACACCGAATTCTATCACGCATATCTTATTGTAGCCGAATTGGTTTTACGCATATTTTCTGAATTCCGAATAGTAAATTGGCAGAAAATGCCTTACGCATAAATTAGTTTCGCATAAAGTTAGTTTTAGCATAAGCTTATTTCGCCGAAAAAAATTTGTTAATGTAAAATAACAAATAAAGCCTGATTAGTAAATATTTTTGTTTTATTTGTTATTATTATTTAATAATGACCTAAGCGAGGAGAGTCGCCTTATGGCCCGCTTCCTGTGGCGGTGTCAGGCGCGGATCCAGCTTTCAGATTAGGGAGTGGTCATTAACTGCTGAACGCAGAAGTTCGGTCAAGTGCGAGATAATGCCACACGACTATTTACTTTCTGACCCGTATCTACGAGTGCCGAAGGGGGTGGTCAAGTACGTCATGACCACCCCCTTCGGCACTCGTAGATACGGGGATCCGCCACTGGGCGGTGTCGACGGGGCTCCGCTTCGTTCGGCTTGAAGAAGCCAAACGCGCTCACAGGCCACCATGGTAAGTGGGATTTATGACCCATAGACATTTGCATCCTCAAAACTACAATCCTAAGACTGCAAATGCATTGCCAATCTCGAGGACTAAGATGGAATGCCTCCTATGCTAGTAATTTCACCAGGTGTTTTATCCCCACTGTTGCTTGGCGATAGGTTAAAGGTTCCACCTTGGTAGCGATATTGTTATATTTGTATTACATATCTATCCCATTACGTTATCATATCAACAAACCACCATTTTGAAACGGCTCAAAAGGACAGCACCCAGAGCACCCTATTGTGCTTGCCTCGGTAGATTCGTTTTACGCTTACTCGGCCAAACCCTATAAAGGCAGCATCCCAAAAGGAGATAATGCATTGTAAGAAACAGGCGAATTTTGCATTTGAAGACAGCTATTGTTGTGCTTTTAAGGATTAAAATGTTATGTCAGTAGGCAAGTGGATTTATTGAAGGAAAAAGAAAGTGAAACACAGAGTTTTTAGGTTAGTAAAAATCATTTTGTATCATTGTAACTTATTGTGTATTTTATTCCAGATACGAAGTAACAAAGTGATCAAGATTTTTCTTTGAATAGGAGCTGATCAAACCAGACACATCAAAAGCAAAATCGATGAATGCAAGTACCATGAAACAGACCGTTGTGGAGATTCTTTCAGTCTTTTTTATTTAACTTAAAAAAAATGCGTAATAGTTTTTTTGGTAGAAAATAATGTGGGATGGAAATAATATGCCAATATAACGTTTCTAATTCTAATTTTAATTTTAATTAATGGCTTTCACTCCTGTTAAGGTGTATTTCGCCAATGTCAAGTTATTTATAGACACTCCCATGGACTTATTAGAGAAATAAGTCCATGGATATCACTCGCGAAGACAATTGTTCGGTAAAAGAGTATTTTCTCTAATGGACTAAACAGAAGCACATGGGGTTAGCTCCACGCGCTTCTGTCAAGTCCAGAATAACGTTTAAGTAATTAATTTAAGTTTAAGAAAAGTTTGGTCAAAAAACCAAGGCATCCGCCATTATGCCAAAGCCAAAAAATTACCTTTTCTTTAAATCCTACTTTAATATACCCTTTACCTTAGAGGGAAAAATATTAAGGACTGCCCGAACTTAGCCGTGATGTCAGCTGTGGCGTCTTTCGGCCATAAATGATGATGGTGATGATGATGATGATGATGATGGTGATGATGATGATGATGATAAGAAAGAACATAAGACATTAACCTAACAAGTGCCGCCTGCAACGGAGTGAGGTTTAAGTCACTGGAAGGAAATGTCTATTGGTATCCAGGGGCCCTAATATGGCTGCGTTTATCGCGTGACAACGTGTGGATAATGCATCCGTCACCTTCTGACACGTAAATAAGTACGAGAGTGACGGATGCTTTATCCACATTTGACACGCGATATAGACGCAGCCATAGGCCCGCAGAGTTCATTTAATACCAAGTGGCCTGTGCGCTCGTTAGCTTTCTAAAGTCATTAAAAAACGGATAAAATATTTCAGAAATACAAATACAAAACCAACTCGTTCCGATGTCTTTGTAAAACATTTTTACTCTCGCTCGCAGCGATTATTAAAATTAATTTGCATAACGCTCTGAACCATCTTCGTTTACAATCGATGGAGATATTCTCTACCAAAAATGTCGGCATTTTTATTTCCCCAACTTGAGTTTCCGTTTCTATAACTCCAGTTTTCATTTCACCAAACACATTTTTCTCTAAAGCAAACTGTAAACTGTCTGTGGATCCATAAACTAGTAAAAATAGTACTTAGTTCTACATTGGAGATCAAAATTCACTCTGCTTACTGTTAAATAACAAAATAAAAATTCAAAAAACTCTTTTCTCACTGCAGTCAATATTATAAGCCTGAATCGAGAGAGTAATCGATCACAAAAAATAAGCCTAAAATGGTGTTTATTGAAGAACTTACGCAATTCTAAAAAGTTTGTTTCGAAATAATACACAGGTACATCAATCACATGATTAATGTTGAAAAGACAAAGTTATGTTGTGATCATTTTGGCGTATTAACAGAGACAGTTACGATACAGAAAATATATTTTTTTTCCTTTTTAAGTGTGTTTTTGTAAAATAATATTTTCATCTCACTAGCTCGGAAAGCCCTTTTTGTTTGTTTGATATCTATTGAGAAAATCGCTTTTTATCAACATGTGAAGAAAGAGTTTTGACATTTGAGTGATATTTGACACCTAACAAAACGTAAAACGTCAAAAGTGCTGAATTTTTAACACCACAATTAATGAATTGCATCGAGTAAAAAACACTAAATACAGTCTTACAACTTTATTTTAATTCATAAATATCAGCATTCAACATTAACCTTCATTCTTGTTGTAAAAACGGGTAAAATGTTCTGACAGTGCAAGTAAGTCGATGTGCAAACAAAACGCATCCGAAATAAGTCAAAACTTTTCAATTAAGCCATCAACATTAAATATTCGCATGTTTTTCTAGTTGGTTTTGTTATTAACAATGAGTAATAAATTACATTTGATAAACCTTACTTACTTACTGAGGCTGGAATTATAAAATTTATGCTAGTCCATTTGTTACTATGAATGTTATGATTGTATCTGTCGGTATTGGAGCAGTTCCATAAATACTGGATATGCTTTGGCTATTTTGCATTATTTTTTATTTTACCAATACTTCTATACATCAAAATTATTGTATTGACGAAGAGGTAAATAAATAATAATTGATAGTACAAACCCTTTTTCTCATTTTCCTCGCTGTAGTGAGGTGAAAAGTTTTGTGTTATACACGGGTGCAAAGTTATTTTACGTCTCGTGTGTTGAAACACTCGCAGGTAAAAAACAACTTCCCCCCCTTGTATAACAAATAACTATTTCTCAAAAATGTCCGGAAATGTTGACATTCCTATCTACATATTGAGACGCGAAGTACATAGTTTACTGACAGTTCTCGAATTAAAAAAAAAAAAACATTGCGTGCTCGCTACACAAGCCCGCAATGTTGCATACAAATTCCATTACTATCTAGCTTGTAACTTTTTAAAAAGTGAAAATGGCCATAATAAAATGAGGGCACAAGTCTTATACATCCAAATTTTACTCGAAACATAACTTTTTTATTTGTGCCTGGAATAGCTTATGCTTTTTTTAAAACAACAATTGCGTTTCTCCTTGTCATAAACAAAAAGGCGGTAAGGAGTGATGGTTTTTTTCACATGAAGTTTCTGTTTATATGCAATTCAAAAAATGAGTTCAAGCGATGAAGATTTGACTCCAACACAAATTTTTTCATGCGATTTTTGAGAAAAGCACTATATTTGCCTCGGCAGGAACAGCAATTGCGGGCTTCGTATTTTTAAACGGACTCGCAAGCTCGTCCGTTTAATCCAATACTCGGCCCGCAATTGCCTACTTCCATGCCTAGGCAATAATGTACTATTGTTTTGTGCAATAAAGGGCTTACTTACTTTACGCCCCCGGTTCGCTTCGGTTTATGTGACTTTTCTGTAACCCCCGCCTTAATCCAGAATTCATTATATATAAAAACCTTCCTCTTGAATCGTCTTGAATCACTGTATCTTTTTCTGAAAACTGCATCAAAATCTGTTGCGTAGTACCTAAGATCTAAGCGGACAGACAGCGGGAGCGACTTTGTTTTATACCTACTTATAGGTATGTAAAGAAACCCATGCTTATAATAGAAGATATAAGTCCTGTGCTACATAATGCTCCGTTAAATACTATCAATCATTGCCAAAAGACATACATAAAAAAATACGGTTTGTCGATTTTCTTGCGGCGTTTATTCCCACCAGTCAAGTGGTCTCATTTATCGAAGCGTTGGTAGATTTTTGACGTGTCAAAGTGCCCGTAGTTACTCACTGAATAAACATCTATCTATATATAAAAGGCGAACCTGACTTACTGATTTATTTATCAACGCACAGCCTAAACCGCTACGTCTAGATATTCCAAATTTGGCATGTACGTTCCTTATGAGGTCTAGGGGTGCACTAAGAAAAGATTTTTCAAAATTCAACCCCTAAGGGGTTAAAATAGGGAGATTAGCGGGAAACTAATTCTACGCGTACGAAGTCGCAGGCGTCCTCTAGTCTTTTATATATTTTTAAGCATTCTCCGAAACCATCATCGTATAAGCAAAATATTAGCAATATAGCTGGTACTGTCGGACTTAACTCGTCCGTTAAAGAATTACCGGAGTTTGATGCCGGCTTTGTGCGGCGGACGTACGAGTGGTATTAATCATGATGAGGTTTACGGTTTACGTATGATAAAAGATTTCAATTTGTCGGGAAACCCTTGCGTTATAGGATTAATTCCGCTGCAAATGGGCGTATTTATGTAAAATAAAAGATAAAGATAAATATTGTTTATTGTGGAAGAAGCGAAAGAGATTTGTCAGGATCGTAGCAGGTGGAAAGAAGTGGTCTCTGCCTCTCTCTCTCTCTGGGAAACAGGCGTGATGTTATGTATTGTTTATTTGTATCACAAGTAATCAATAAAGTTGTGGTTGTGAACACTGCAGAAGTATTTAAAACTGTTACACTTAGGTCACATATTTCATTAGGACTAATAGTTTCGATAAAATTAAACATTTAAGGGGCTACCATGGGCAGATGACCTTCGATCTGATCCTCTAAACCTTTAGTTGTTATTAAAACCTATTTGCATTAACACTGCTGTTCTAAACTAGCTGCCATTTAAATTTTTCTTTTACAAGTCACTGATATCGAGATTTACGCTATCAAAGTTTGTCATTTTTACAAACTAACTAAAAAAAACCTTCGTTGATTTATTAGATATATTAATGAAGAATATTTAGATGTAGTTTCCATATCATTTGACGCCAAGATGAAAAAGTTATATCCAATTTTGTGTTTTTATAGTCATGTTTTTAAAAATTTATAACAAATAACCATGGATTATTTTGAAATTCTGTTCGTCGAAATCAAAGATGAATATACGGATAATAATAATATCGAAAATTTACCTTCAGTTTTGACTAAGTTATAAGAACTTAAACTTCATCAAAAACGACTGTTATGGGCATGGTAGCCCCTTAACAAAAGTAAGAAAGGAAGGAATCACAAATCAATCAATCAATCAATCCTTTATTTCATCGATTTACATAATTAGCCTAGTTACATTATTTTAGCAATAAGATGAGTAGAAATAGTACTTAATGTATTACATTTCAGTATACTAAATAAACTAAAAAAATAATGTGTGTTACGTGTATGGTGTGTGTGTGTGTACGTGCGTGCGCATGCGCATGTGCGTGCGTTTGTGTGTGCTCGCGTACAAATTGTCATCTATTGTAACCGATTTTTCAATGTGCATTATAATTATGAATATTATAGGTAACAAACTCGAAGGAAAAAAACTTTTGTCTTCCGGGCCATCTTATTCGTATGGGTACAATAAAAGTCCGAAATATTTTGGGCAGAAAATTCAGTGCGGTACGGAAGCCAGCGCATTTCCATATTTATTCTGTTTCTTTTTTAATTGGTCTCAACATTGAAAGCTATATCAGGAATACATTAATTAAAAAAAATGGTATAAGGAGATCTCTACTCGGTAAATCCGTATTACCTTTGGCATGTTATCGTATTGTCCATGTTACGATACTTACCTTAAATTCTTGACAGTAATGGCGGCCGAGTTAAATAAAACGGTAACATGTAAAAAGCAATATGGTTTTAATGAGTAAAACAGAGCCTCTGCAGTCTTTATTAATAACAAAGTGTTATTGCAATGATTTTTGACCACATAACAGATCTCTTACTTTACTTTGTTTTGTTCCATCTGGCTTCGTTTTAATCACAGCTCTTATCAAGTGAATAAAGGGGTTCACTAATGTTTGACCAAAAAACGTTTCACCAAATGATTCATTTCACAAACATATCATTTGACAAACCTTTATTTTTTCCGAAACTGTAAATATTTCAGGATTTTTAAAAAACAAACCTAACCTAACCTATAGGGTTCTACACGATGGTCCTGAAATAAATCCTGAAATATTTACAGTTTTGGAAAAAATAAAGGTTTGTTAAATGATATGTTTGTGAAATGAATCATTTGGTGAAACGTTTTTTGGTCAAATGAACGGACCCCGAATAAAGGTTAGCGCAGACTTATCCGTTCGGCACCGGATCAAACCGGATTTTTTAAAGTTAAATTGAAAATGACAGACGTTTACAGGCTTCGCGTTGTCCCATGAAAAATGTATCGTACTAATACAATTTAACGCTCACTTTTCAGTGGCTCACTTTGAGCTGATCCAGTGCCGTTATGTCTGGGCCAATCTTAAAAGTTTAACGCCAATATCATTGCGATATTAAAGCAAGGTGGGCTGATATAAATTAGAATAAAGACCCTGCCTAATGTAGCATACCTAACCTTTATCTGCAGAGTAAAATTCAATGTAATTTTTCCTTATCATCCACGAAATTTCACGACAGTCATGACTGTCCAGATTTGCCAAAGCCCGTAATAAGCCTGAAAAGTAAAGCCCAGGTATTATGTTTCAATTTCCAAGCTTTAATAAAGACTAATGTTACGTAAATTGCACATTTCACATTAAATTTGTCAAAATGGGATTATCTTCTACTATATAAAAATAAGTCGGGTTTTCCTTCCTGACGCTATAACTCCAGAACGCACGAACCGATTTCCACGGTTTTGCATTCGTTGGAAAGGTCTCGGGCTCCGTGAGGTTTATAGCAAAGAAAATTCTGGAAAAATTTGAAAAGAGAAGCGGGGAAGCCATCTGGTGGCGAAACGGAGTTCGCCGGGTTTGCTAGGATTATGGGATTATTATTTCTATTTTTCTTTTTACAGATAAGTATATAGTTTTACACAGTTTTTAGTACTAACCGATAGTTGGCAGCTTGGGTGGTCAGTTGGGAAAAAAGTATCAACCCGACGGCAAGGACGTGTGTAGGAACGTCTACTTTTAACCAATAAACCAGATGTTCGCTTGAGAAAAAAGTACCTACTAACCTTCCGTAACCAGAAGACAGAGGGGCAAAGCGGGGTGACGGGGGATGTAGGTATTTAAAGCGCGGCATTTTGGGCCTGGGTGAAGAAGATTCGCTTCTGCGTAGTTATTATTTATTCTTATGCTGGAAAAGACATAACGTCGGTGAAACTGCAAAACCGCGTAAGTAACATTTTTAATGAGGGGCAAAATGCACCTTTTTTCTAAGTTGTTAAGGTTTATTTTGGTCTACAATCAATTTGTTGGTTACGCGGTTTTGCAGTTTCACCGACGATAATGTTCCTGGATATTCCTAAAATAAATATAAATTTTCAATTTGCTCGTGGAATTACTTTAACTGGGTAAATTATTTAATTGATTTAATCAGCAACTCGTATTTCGAGAGAGATTAAATAAATCACCGGCAGCCGAGGAAACATACAGGGTGTCCCAGAAACGGACGTCAATCCGCCTAGGGCTGATAGAGCAGCTAAAAAGCTATAGATTTAACCACTATGTATGTTCAGCGATTTTTACTAGTTTTTGAGATATTGATCATTTAAATCTGAATTTCTGTGATTTTTCCTAATGCGCATGTCACGAAAAATCGTTAATTTAATGTTTTATTTCATAAATTCTTCAGTGGTATCTAACATAATTGGAATCATTACGAATCAGCGAAGTTTTAAATCTATTTGCCCGTTTTTTTGAGTAATTTTTTAAGTAATCACATAAAGTTGTTTTTTAGATACAAAGTGAAAAACAAACACTGTGACTCCTAGTATGGAAAAACAAACTTTATGTCATTACTTAAAAAAATATTTAAAAAAAAACTGGCAAATAGGTTTATAAACTTCGCTGATTCGTTATGATTCTAATTATGTAAGATACCACTGAAAAACGTATGAAATAAAACATGAGATTAATGATTTTTATGTAGAGAACACTAAAGGTCGCCGGCGACTTTTTACGCGTAGAATGAGTTTCCCGCTACTCTCCCTCTTTTAACTCCTTAGGGCTTCCGAAAATCCCATCTGAGTGCACCCCTAGGATATGCAAGGAATATTTCCTCCAAATTTCAAGTCACTAGGTCTAGCGGTTTCGGCTGTGCGTTAATCGAGCAGTCAACCACTCATTTTCTTTTTTTATATACAGGGTATCCCATAAATCGACGTCAACCCGCCTAGGGCTGATAGAGCAGCTATAAAGCTATCGATTAAACCCCTATGTACCTATTTTCATCGATTTTTACTAGTTTCAGAGATATTGAGCATTATACCTAGTAATTTGTTTCTCCATACTAGGTGTCTCAGTGTTTGTTTTTCACTTTGTATGGAAAAAACAACTTTATGTCATTACTTAAAAAGTAGAGTATGAAAAAAAACGAGCAAAAGAGTTTAAAAACTTCGCTGATTCGTATAATGTAAGATACCACTGAAAAACTTCTGAAATAAAACGTGAAATTAAGGATATTTCGGACATAAGGAAAAATTACAAAAATTCAGATTATAATACTCAATATCTCCGAAAATAGTATAAATCGTTGAACATACATTGACTTTAAATCGATAGCTTGTTGCTGCTCTCTCGGCCCTATGCAGGTTGACGTCGATTTATGGGACACCCTGTATATAGATAAATATTATAACGCTTTCAACGTTTCTCAACGTTCCTTAAACGCTAGTTCTCGCGCCCTGAGGGCTCCGTGGAGACTTGATTACCTATGACTAGATAGTTTATGCATCCTGCAAATCTAAAGTTAGGTAAGTACCTCACGTTAATCGGTAAACAGAACGCAGGTACTAAAACGATTACGTCATGTTGTTGAAAGTATGTACAGTACTAGGAATAATATCTAAAGATTGCGCTCAAAGTTATCTGACACGTGCTTTAGGAACCGAGATGTGAAACCTAACTAAGAACCGTATCCTATTTAAATAAGCCTTCATTGAATAAAAACCGCGTTCAAATCGGTCTATCCGTTTGGGAGCTACGATGCCACAGACAGACACAGACACACACATACACACACATACTAAAGATACATAGACATAATATACAGGGTGCCTATGGCCTTGGGGCTTTAAATGCATGGGTCGTTTCTACTCCTGAAACTGAACTTCTGTTGTTCTGTAAGTTGTTAAAAATATGTCCAACTTAAATTGTATGTTTTTCAAACAAGTTAAATGTAATTTTCAATGTACGCGATCCAATTCTAAATTTTCCTTTAACCCTGGTACCAAGGAAATGTCGCCCCCTACCCTAAAGATTGTGATTATATGGCCATGATATAATACACTGATTTTACCATTAACCCTTACTTATAAACATGGATTAACCGTGGAGTAGCTAAACCATGCTTTATCCTTATCTGTCATTTTGACATTTGAATTGACAGATCTTATCTAAACTTAACATATTTTTTAATGTTGCAGAACAAAAGTAGTTCAGTGTAGCGAGTAGAGTCGGTCGTTACATTTAAAGTCCCAAGGTCAGACGCACCCTGTAGGTCAGATACACGTTAAACTTACAAAACCCTCTTTTTTATCAGTGGTAAAATCAATTCCAGCTTCAAATAACCTTTAAGATAAATTCTTTCAAAACCTGAAAAATCATAATGTAAAATTCCATGATTAAGCCCTAACGCGTTTAATTAACGACTTAATTACCAATTTGGCTTAAATTATGACCGATAGCGCGGCTAAATTACTCTTAAGATTTTTAATAAGGCCCGATTTATTAAACGCGTAGATTTTCATCACGAGTTTTCTGTGAAATGAGTTTGAAAGTTTCAGGTGAATTGGGGACAGAGGCTTTTTTCTGAAGCTCTATATTACTCGGTAAGTCGATATTGCTTTTGAAGTTTTGTATTGTTTTTAACTCGGCCGCCATCACTGTCAAGGAAATAAGAGTTATAATAACGTTGACAATACGATAAAAAAAATAAGTAATAATAGTAGTAATAGTAAAAATATGTAATACTAACATTAGGTTAAATTTTTAATTTAATTTACTAACACTTTGTAATAATATTATGGTCCAAAGATGGCTGAAATAAATGATTTTGTTTTTTTTTTTTGATTTGATAACATGTCAAAATCAATATTGCTTAACCGAGTAACAATAGTAGATTGTGTCACAAGGGAGCAAAATGACGTATTTACGGCGAGGGCGTACATTAACGAAGCAAAGCAAGGATTTCACATCATTATACTTCATTAATCAATTTTGAAATTTTTAAATGCATTTTTTCTTTTTTTGAAAATCGACGCCGGTATCTAAGAACATATTACTTACTCAAACACTTATAGTTTCCGAATTCGCCTCAAATATCCATTAGCTTGAAATGCTTATGTATATAGCCGCTTGAATTCAGACGACAAATATTATATTTATAATATTCCTCTCTCCTACCCAAACCCTAAACATCCCAGTGGACAGCACGTCAATAATGCTTGCAGTTGAAATTCGAGGAATTCCTCCGTTTAATGACGAATATTTGGACGTAATTGCGGAAATGCAGAGCATTCGCATTAAAATTGTTCCAAAGCTCAAATTCAGAGGTTGCTCGTCCAACTTGAATTACATTTAATCGTAGCATATTTTGTGTAAGTTTACGGGTTTAATTAAACAATTTTGTTTCGCGATGTGGTTGAAATGTTTAGTTTATAGCTGGTTGAACTCAGTATTAAAATATTGTAAGACAGATTTGGGCTACAGAAATTATATCTCATCATTTTCCATAGGTTTTGCGGCTCCTGTGGTCCCAGAACACTTTCACATGGATTCCACTCCAAACTTCACAGTTTTTGATTTTTAAAATGAGGACGCGCGCCGGCCGGCGGCAGAAGCTGAAGCTGGATTCCTCTCGCCGCAGAAGACTGAGAGTATAAATGGTGATAGATGGGCGAGTAAGTACGCCGCACTTTGGCATTTTCACGAAAAAGTGTACCCAATAAAGGACTGAAATTAAGGAACTTTACCTTTGTCAGTTTTGTGACGAAAATTAGCTATAGCTACATTGACGGCCGCCAAAACTGACAAAGTTAAAGTTCCTTAACCCTTAATTTGGCAAAAATAAAAAAAGTCGGGAATTCAAACCCTTTTTGATTTTGAATCAGAAAAAAAATAAAAACACAAATCAAATAAAAAATGTGAACCTTATGGTATGTATGGTATGTCATACACTGCCAAATTAAGGGTTAATTGGGTACACTTTTTCGTGAAAATGCTCAAGTACGGCGTACTTACTTGCCCGTCTATCATCCCTTTATGAGCTCTTTCGGTCGCTCCGTTCATTCAGTTCGAGAACGGATCAGTGGTTGATGCGCGGGAAAGAACGCACATTTACGGGAGACATTTGGTCTCAAGCCCGAAAGCGTACAATAGCAAATTTTAAATGTAGCGTAGTAGAAAATAGAATAACGCGTGACATTTTCTATAATCATTTAGTCGTCAAGTACAGTAGTTCATCAACTCGTTTTTAGGTTTCCGTTTCGTAACCGAAGGGAGCCCAACTAGACCCCATTATAATATACGTACGCTATCCGTCCGTCCCTTCGTCTGTTAAAGTAAAGCACAATAAACGTATTTATAAGATTTATTATATGAGGACGACAAGCTTTGTACTGAAATAGAAGGAAGGAAGAGAAAGTTGCCAGTAATTAAACTTAAATATAAAATCTTGTGTTACCAACATAAATTGCGCGGGCACAAAAGTAACAACTTCTGTTAACAATGCTAAACGGCCTAACTAAAACTAAAAGAATTAAGTACAATAGTACGTCGTTTAATTTATCGGAAGGACTACTAACTTGGAAACAGCACGAGTGTGCAACTTGCCATTTGGCGTTTTAACTTCAACTACTCTCACCTTCGTATCATTCCCGCTAAAGGTCTTTGTAACTCTACCGAGAGGCCAATGAAGAGGTGGGGTATTAGGATTTTTCAATAAAACCACAGAGCCTTCTTGTAAATTAGGAAAACTCTTTGCCCATTTCGTCCGTTCATTAAGAGCAGACAAGTAGTCCTTAGACCAAACCTTCCAGAAATGCTGCTTCACCTGCTCGCAGCATCTCCAGAAATGTAGTCTGTTAGTAGGTATGTCAGTTAAGTCTGGGTGTGGAATTGAAGTTAAAGAGCAGCCTATTAAGAAATGACCTGGAGTCAAATAAGAAAAGTCCGAGTAATCCTGAGTCGTAGCTAACATGAGCGGGCGTGAATTTAATATACTTTCTATCTCGATCATAATGGTGTTAAACTGCTCGTAGGTAAAAACTTTGCATGACGAGATCCTTCTCAAATGAAATTTTGCGGACTTAACGCCTGCCTCCCACAAGCCACCATGATTGGGACTGTATTTGGGAATGAAATGAAAGCGTATTTCTTTCTGAAGAGCATAATTATGGATCGTACTCTGAAACTCTTCGCTGTTATGTAACGCATACAAATCCTTTAATTGATTATTTGCGCCCTTAAAGGTGGACGCATTGTCACAATAAACGTCAGAGGGAACACCCCGGCGAGAAACGAACCTTCTGAACGCGGCCATAAATGTGTTCGTTGACATGTCAGAAACTACCTCCAAATGAATGGCCTTGCAAGCGAAACAAATGAATAAAGCAACATACCCCTTAGTGATGATACTGTTACGTTTTGAAGACTGCTTAATCTCAAATGGTCCGCAGTAGTCCAACCCCACCTTTGCAAATGCTCGAGCGGGAGTGACACGATCCTTAGGTAATGAACCCATTAATTGTTCGGCGGTTTCTGCTTTATGTCTGTGGCAAGTAACACATTTAGAAATTACTCTTTTCACCTCCCGGACGGAGTTTATAATATAATATTTTTGAGATAAATTACCCAAAATAAGCTTAAGACCACCATGCAACATCGACAAATGTTCCTGTCTTATTATTAAAGTAGTAATATGACAATGTTTCGGCAAAATTATAGGAAACTTCTTTGAAAAATCTAGATCGGCGTTATGCAATCTACCAGAAACTCTTAAAATCATATTTATATCTAAAAAGGGACAAGCACGCATAAGCTGGCCCTTGATTGGCCTATTATCTGCCAGGCATTTTAATTCATCAGAAAAATAATAGTGTTGAATACCTTTAATAATTGCAGTGAAGGCTGATCTAAACTCTTCAAGCGAAAGCTTACCAACTTCGGTGTTAAGCCTTTTACACCCTTTGATGAATCTTAACACATATCCCATCACAATTGTAGTCTTGTATAAACTTGAGTATTTCTCGAAAAATTGATGGATAGGCTCCTTACTTGAAACTGCTAAACACGAAACTTCACCATCGTTGCTGCTGGTTGGGAGGACCCTTTCTATTTCAGATAAATATAGATTATAACTATCACATTCATACAAAAAGTCAGGCCCATGCTGCCATAATAAATCATTAACAATATCCTGAGGATCGGACCCTCTTGACAGTACGTCAGCTGGATTAAATAAGCTAGTTGTGAAATGCCAATTCATACCTTGCGTTAGTTTAGCTATTTCCTTCACTCGATTGCCTATGTAAGCAGGAACCTTTACAGCAGGGGTTTCCAACCAGGCAAGCACAATTTTTGAATCACAAAACAAGTGCACATCATTAACATGCAGTGTGCAAGCTACATTTGAAACAAGCTTAGCTAACAGCAGCGCTCCATTGAGCTCCAATTTCGGTATTGTCAGTTTAGAATTTATACCAGCCAGTCTGGATTTAGAGCAAAGCAGGTGAATGTGAGTGGTACCTTTGACTTTGACCTTAATATAAATGCAACAACCATATGCACGGGCCGACGCGTCGCAAAAGCCTACTAGCTGAACTTCATCTGCATCTGCAATTTGTACATATCGAGAAATGCGAATGATAGGCATGTTGACAAGGTTATCATAGAACAATTGCCATAATCTTGCCAATTCGTTAGGTAATGGTACATCCCATTCAATATTATGTTGCCATATTTCCTGTAGGATAAGTTTGGCTTTCATAGTCACTGGACCAGCAAAACCCATAGGATCGAATAATCGGCTGATTGAACTTAACACATTTCGCTTTGTTGGCACCTCAGTGGGTGCAACCACTCGTCCACTCAGTTGAAACTCATCAACTCTCGCATTATACGACAATCCCAATATCTTGATCACTGATTTGTCTTGATCTATATCTTTAAAATTTAATCCTAAACTAGTTTCAGGCAAATCACTAAGCAGTTCGAAACAGTTTGATACCCATTTGTGAAGTTTAAAATTAGCAAGCTTCATAATTGATATCAACTCGTTTTTTAACTGAATTGCACCCTCAAGTGTATGATGACCCGTTTCAACGTCATCAACAAACGAGCTATTTATTATGGCCGAACTAGCTAGTGGGTAATCCTTTTCGAACCTTTTTGCTAGTTCAATTAGGCATCTGGTAGCCAAATAGGACGAGCTCGTTAAGCCGTATGTAATGGTTTGCAATTGCAAGATGTTCATGACCCCGTCTTCCCGCCATAAAATGTTTTGTAATCGCCTAAAATCAGGATGCGCTTGTATCATTCTATACATGTGGCGGATATCACATTGCAACGTGTATTTAAATGTGCGAAACTGCATAATTATATCAAATAATGACCTCTGAACTACAGGACCCTTACACATTATGTCATTAAGGCTGAGACCATTTTTTGTCTTGGCACTCCCGTCAAAGACCACACGAAGCTTATTGGTCTGTCTTTCTGGACGCAGCACGGCGTGGTGCGGTAAGAAAAATAATGGATCATCAGCAGGATCACAATTGTCTGTATTAATAATTTTTGCGTGACCTAGCTCTAGGTACTCATGTATAAATTGCTTGTAAAGATCGTGATATACCGGATCCTTTGTAAATCTTTTCTCGATATTGTATAAACGTTTCAAAGCAATGGCATAAGAGTTTGAAGGGTCAACATCCTGCAATGCAACCTTGAGCGGAAATTTGACCTGAAATGTATTATTTTGTAAAGTAACCGATTCCTGAAAAACCTTTTCGCTATACTCGTGCTCTGACAGGGATTCCTGAAACACATCAGGAACCTTCTCTGCCTCCCAAAACTGACGTACACAATGATCAAGATCTGGTTCAACTACTGTATGCATAGCGATGGAAGACGTGGAAGTCGCATGGCTGGTGGACGAGACGATGTATCCCAGCCGAGTGTTGAGCAGTATGGGGTCCGCTGGTCCACCTTCTATTTTTCCATCTTGTATGATTTTGAAGAAAACATCACTGGCTAGCAGCAATGATATTTCTCCTGGAATGTGAAATTCATTATCAGCTAAAGCAATAAACTTCGGAATTACAAAGCCGCTTAAGTCTATTTGTTTCTGGGGCAACTTTGATGTTATTTTATTTATGACTGAGCAAGTGATATTTAGTTTAAAATCTTGCACCAGTGATTCTATTGTCAAATTTAAACCTTTATTAAGGTTATTACTGTAAACATCCCCTAATGTACCTACATTTTTCTGCAAATGTATTTGTGGCAACCCTAATTGTTTAGCAAATGAAGCAGTGCAAAATGAAGTTTGGCTGCCGCAGTCCAAAAGAGCTCTCACAGTGTATTTTTTGTTATTAGCGCCCGTAACCAAAACCTTGGCGGTGGGAAGAAGCACACATTCATTTATAGGTTGAGCAATGTGCATGTTTACCTGTTTCTCACATTCACCTTCTTGTGTCTTCATCACAGACTGGGCTTCATCTACATGTATCAATGCATTGTGACCGCTGGAATGACAAATGTTACATTTAAAATTGTACCTACACTTTTTGACATGAGCGGTTAAGCAAATTTTGCAAAGTTTGTTTTTAACAACATAATCATTCCTTTTGTCAGGCTTTAGAGCATTAAATTCAGGACATTTAAATAATTTGTGATCTTTTGCACAAAGCGAACACTGCAACTTATTTGTTGTCACAAGATTTACGGACTTATTTACCGGTTTACTGTTTGACTTCTCACTGACAGTGGGACTGGCCTCCAGCGTGGCAGCACGTTTATCTAAAAAGGCTAGCAATTCCTCAACAGTAACAACAGTTGCAGTATCCCTTTCAGAGTGAAACAATCGTGAGGTGAACGTGTCAAGCTTGCGCAATAATATGCATGACAAAATAGCATTCCACTCATCAACATTTTGCTTAAGATTTTTTAGTGCTGTGACATGCTGTCTTATTGAGGCTACCATTTCTCTTAGTTGCTGGGCTGTTCCTCGAAGCAAACCTGGCAAGTCCAATAGGCTGGTGACATGGCTATTTATTAATAAAGCAGGGTTATCATACCTTTTTTTTAGCAGTGCCAAAGCAGGCTCATAGGACTCACTTACAATAGGTAGACTGTCAATGATATGTAATGGCTCTCCCTTCAGATATTTCTTTAAAAAGCAAAGCCTTTGAATGTTGGATATCCTTGTATCTTGATGTACTACAGCCTGAAACATTTCTATAAATGGCTTGTAGCTGGAAATGTCCTTACCGTCGAACGTGGGTATATCCAATGCTGGCAGCTTTGCCTTGCTGTACGAAGGCTCCCTTTGACAATCCTCTTGCACATTGTGTGACTTTAATTTACGTTCAATTAATGCTATTAAGCTTAAGTAACGATCCTCCATGTCGTCATCCTCGTTATCCGACTCATCCAGGGTAATTAAAGTCACAACAAGCTCCTTGTATTTTGAATAAACCTCTTTTACGTTTTGCTTTCTTACTTGTAAATCTTCAATGGTCAGCTTGGTGTCACTAGCTAACAATTTCTCGGCACGGGTAATTGAAGCTTTGCATTGACCTTTAGTTGCTCTCAACTTCTTCTTGTCTAATTCCGACATCTTCGATAGGCAAACGATATCTGATTCGGCACTAGTATATTGAGATTCTGTCTCGGAATCACTTTCTAACTGTTTTACAATCGGCGCCGCCAGCGTATCACACATTTAACCATAACAAATTACTCCATATGCAATCGTTGCTTTTTAAAAATGATAGATGTCAAAATAATCAGGAGGATTTCTGTTACAATAATTTGCGTTACGCAGGCCCGTAAGGTTTTTAGACGGGCGGCACGCGGCACGGGAGCGATTTGAAAATTCTGCTCAACGAAGACAATTTTTTTTGACATTTGCGTATTTGAGCAATATGGCGATTTTTCCTTGTGCCGTTCAAGAAGAAAATTGGGAGATTTGACAACAATTTTTATGAATCCACACGAAATAACTTCACACGCAAGAGTTACCATAAAACTGAATATCTTTTCGGCACCACATGTTAAAGTAAAGCACAATAAACGTATTTATAAGATTTATTATATGAGGACGACAAGCTTTGTACTGAAATAGAAGGAAGGAAGAGAAAGTTGCCAGTAATTAAACTTAAATATAAAATCTTGTGTTACCAACATCGTCCGACCACCCCAACTTTAAAGAGCTGTATGTTTTGAACGGAAATAGATGGCGGGTTGATTTTCTTTTCAGAATCTGTGGTATTACAACGCATGCAATAATCTATTTTTTTTAAAGAAATTGAGATCATAAATGTGCTTAAACATACACGCTTCAAATTTGGTATGATCATATCAAAAATCCTGAAGAATACCCACAAATAATAAGGCAAATAATTATGTGTTTGTACCTTCCGTGGTTTCACCTGACGGTTTCACCTGACGGTTTCAACGGAAGATCAGCGCTGACTTTAATGCCAGCATAACGCTGAGTTGGGACCATTTCGTGGCTACTTTCTTCTTGTACGTATTGTAACCGACTTCAAAAAAGGAGGAGGTTATACGTTCCACTGTATGTTTTTTTTTATGTATGTTCACCGATTACTCCGTCAATTGTCGACCGATTTAATTTTTTTTTTTTTGGTTTGATAGAGTATACTTTCGAGGTGGTCTCATTGTCACCAAATCTGAATTTGATGAGAGGATCCGTGAGGAATTGAGGGAACTCCTCAAATATTGTAGGCAAACATTATATAGCGATTTTAGTATTTTTAGTAACAAGTCCAGCATTTGCATTCAGAAAAAATCATTTGGTGAAGTGGAACTGATGATAAAGACCACAGATGGCCACCGGAACTCCTTAACGGTACCGATTTCAAGGGTGGCGATAAGATATCTCGATTAAGATAGTTGAGCGACTACAACGAAGAATATTTACTTGTTAACCGACTTCAAAAAAGGAGGATATTGAAATATGACTATGACTTTCCCGCGGCGTTGCTTGCGGCGCGCTTGAAATAACTTAAAGTTTCATTTCAACTAAGAAGTGAGACTACGTAACAGCGAATTATGATCACTAAAAAGTATAAAATAAAATAAATTATTTAAAAAACAAAAAACCGCCTTCAAATTTATTTTATATCTGTTCTTGATTATCTTTGTCACGAATGATTTTCTTCTTCTTCTTCACAAAATACTAAAAGATGGTCAAGTGTGTCTTGCGCTCGCGCTGATTCGATTCAAAATTGAATTCAAATTGAAATTTAATAATACCTACGTTATACGACGGTTCGGAACCTTCAGTCCGATCGCACTTGACCGATTTTTTTAAAGAGAAATTAACAGTTGTATTTTTACCAAAAAGGAGAAAGGCAAATTTAGCGACGAAGCCGGAAGGCGTAGGGGCAACATATACCTATTCTACCCTTCTAATCCAATAGGCAATATCTTAAATCCTCTGTTGCAATATTAACCTCATTATTTAAAGAATAGAACTGAAACTGCTTTGGTTATTGAATTTGAGATACTGCTAATTGGCTTAGGAAGTTCTCTTAGAACCGCAAATTATCGTTCACTCGGGGAACAAAATTCTGCCCTACTACGGAGTAAAGGCGCATCTACTATATACTATATATATGAATTGTAATGCACATCCAACCTTATTATAAACGCTTGAGAGTTTAATATGCGTCTATGAATTGATTGCTCATGTGCCTTTTCTCCATAGGAACGAATGAACGAGCGAATCGCGTACTGCTAAAGTATAGGTACTTCGTTTTACGGTTAAGGCTAACCTAGGAGACATCAGCGTATGGGGTCCTAGTGAAAAAGGGTATAATTCTTCTGAAGATCAAGTGAAGGTTTAAGTCTAGTATACTCCGTGTATGTATATACCCTTCTTTAGTACGAGTTAAGTCGACTCATACACTTTTTCACTAGGAACCCAGCATTATGTAACATAATATTGTTAACCTTGTACTGCTCGCCGTCGCTTCAAGTAATGAAGGTTAATTTTTAGGGTTCCTCCAAAAACAGTTCCTTCTTATAATGACGATGATCCTTAGATGCATACTTGTTTAATTGTCAAGCTGTTGCAAGAGAACACAGAAATACTTAATTTTGCAGCCTATTTCTTATCTCGTCCCTTTGTCAATTAGTGTACAGTGCGACCAAAAAGAGTAGAAATTAAATGAGGGCGCCACTTTCTATGTAACTGTCACATTTTTGACGTAAAATGCGTAAACATGGCAACAATTTAGTATGGATTTTTTTTAGTTCGATTTTATTTAATTTCTACTCTTTTTGGTCGCACTGTGAGGCGTTAAAAGTCTTCTTAATCTTATTTTTTTCGAACGGACCCTAAGATAAAGTTGAATTCAGTAAGTTTTATAAAATGAAGACACATCACAGATTTACCGGAGAAATAGTGTAAATAAACGAATTTTAAACTTTAAAATAAAATAAATTCCTCGTGTGGTTGCCGAGTTAGAATAGTGCCACTCCATGTCTTCCCGTGGATGTCGTAAGAGACGACTAAGGGAATAAAGGCTTGTAGTACTTTTAGGCGATGGGCTTGCAACCTGTCACTAATACGCTGGTAAACATCTTAGCCTAATTGTGCAAATTGTGGTTATAGAATTATCAACAAGTTTTTAGAGATGTTTGTAATTCTGTAGCTCTGCCTACCCCACTATGGGAACGAAGGCGTGAGATTATGTATGTATGTAAATAAAATAAATATACGGGTCTATATTGACTGAAATAATTATTTTTAGTCATAATGTGCTTCAGGTCATAATCATCGCAAGTCATAACGTGTTTTTTAAAGAAACTGTTACTTTTTCAGGATTTTTATAAATCAAACCTAACCTAACCTAGCCTTGTCTACACGTTAGATATTTCAGAACTTCTGAAAAGTTTACAGTTTCAGCGATATCAAAAATTATGTCAACAATTACATTATGACCAATAAAATTATGGGAAACAAAGGGCTCCCTAAATATACACCATCTCACACAAATTGACCTAGTCCCAAACCAAGTTCTAGGCTTGTGCTATAGGTCATAAAGGCGACAGTGATAGTATAGTATAATATTTGAGTAATAAAAAACTAGATGACGATAACACATACAGTCGTGGCCACGACTGTGTAAATATATGACGACAAAAAACATATTTTCAAATCCTCACAAAATGAAAGATTCGTTATCAACAGCGATGAATTGTACATACATTTAAACCTTAGTATATTAGTTAACGATAAGTGTAACTAATGATAAAATTGGTGAAGAACTTTTTAATCGGTTGTCAAAATTGAAAAGTCATATTTGTAGGCAATTGTATGGGAAAAGCGTCCCTAATTATGTGTCCACCACTGTATAGAGAAATACATACTTAAATACATAGAAAACGTCAAAGACTCAGGAACAAACACTCGCACTCCTCACACAAATATTTGCCAATACCGGGAATCGAACCGAGGACCGCTAGCTTCGTAGGCAGGGTCACTACCAACTAGACCAAACACGCCGTCAATCAAATACGCTTGTTATTAAGAACTATACGGGGTGGGAAAAACGAACGCCACATGGAAGGCAACTACCTACCTTAAATATTGGAAATATGGGAAATAGCAAAGGAGATTTACTTTTATTTTGAAAAAAAAGATCCCGCAGCTATGGTTTTTTGATAATATGGCCGCCTTAACCGGAAATATGTCGAATATGATAAAACAATAAAGTCGTGTTCTTTTTACGGTCGTTATTTAATTTAAAGGTGTGCAGTATGTGTACTAGATATTAATGATCACTATCAATAACCCTTTCGATCTAAATCATAAAACACGACTCTATTGTTTTGTCATATTCAACCGCAGTTCGATTCCCGGTTAAGGTAGAAAAATAATTAAAAATCCATAAATGCAGGTTATTTTAATAAATGTAACTCCTTTGCGTAGACTTTGCTATTTCCAATATTTTAGGTAGTTGCTGTTACTTGTGTTCAAGAAAATATACAAAAATTTATCTTCTCGTCCATGATTAAAATTACGATAAAATTACAGAGACGGAACCCGTTCCACGCTAGTGGCCTCTTACTTCACCGGTGTTCCCAGTAAATGTTACACTGTGTGGGCAGTAAAGGGCAACCTCACGTTAGAAACCCTTTCCTAAGGGCCCTCAGCTCTCAAGAGCTCTTAAATTACGGTAATTGCTTTACTGCTCTCCAGGAAATACTTCAACGGGAGGAATAGTACATTGTTGCAGAGTATAGAAAGTACGCGATTTTTGGACGAGTCATATAGAGGGCCGAAACGTAGTGTGCGAGTCCATAAATTGCCCTTTCTACCGAGGCAGACATAGTGCTTTTCACAACTACTGAGAGGAAATAAAATAAAAATTCATATTCAAAACTAAAATTTTCAATCATGTTAATATGACATCACCGCCAATTTTACCATAGATAACTTTTTTAAATCTGGACCCCTATTCTCGTGGCACTCGAGATTAATAAACTAACATGCGAGATGTGTCAACTCCATATAAAATTGTATTTGTTTCGCCATAGCTCCCATGTAATTTCATCTCTAGTGGTTCGAGATTAGGGGCCCAGTTTGAATTACATTTTAAAAAAAAAGCAGTGACATCGTTTTTAGTCTGTGTATCTTTTAGCGAAAATACACCTAATATTTTACGACACAAAATGGTGTGTTCTGATTGGTCGATTTCAATTTTTCATTTTAAGGAGCTATGACACAAAAATTGATTGATGGATTGTCATTGGTTCTTAAAGTTGGACAACAATGTTCTCGACCAATCAGCAAACACGCCGACAAAAACATTCTTGGTCTGTCCTTATAAGTGACGTTTTGTGACCCCAAACAAGACCATCTATGGCCATATTTCCGAGCAGTGTTGTGAAAATTCATTTCTTAGTCACAAAGTATTACCTATTGCTTTAGTACGGTCCGGTGTACGGTCGGGGCGGTGGATGCGAAAAGCACAAGACTGGTCTGAGTGGAGAGCCTTGGGGTAGGCCTATGTCCAGCAGTGGACGTCTTTTGGCTGACATGATGATGATGATGATGGTCGGGTTTGTAAGTGGGTACATACTTTAGTACTTTGTCACTTTAAGAGGACGCCGACCGTCCAGCACGGGTGGCACAATTTATATTTTCTCGCTTGTCACTCAGTGCGTCTCTATCGTCACTGCCTAGATAGAAAGGGAAATCCGAGCGACAAGCACGCGGGCAACTTGTGCTAGCCACACAGTGGCGCCCTCATTACTATTATTGCAATAATGGTTTGTCCTTATCTGTCATTGTGATATTTACATCTGACAGAAAGTGACACAGCACACTTTAAGTAAAGTAAGTTTATTTTGGACTTGACAGAAGCGCGTGGCGCTAACCCCATGTGCTTCTGTTTAGTCCATTAGAGAAAATACTCTTTTACCGAACAATTGTCTTCGCGAGTGATATCCATGGACTTATTTCTTTAATAAGTCCATGGGAGTGTCTATAAATAACTTGACATTGGCGAAATACACCTTAACAGGAGTAAAAGCCATTAATTAAAATTAGAATTAGAATTAAGTTTATTTTGCAGTTATTAATATAGCGGTAAGACTGCATTTTTTACTGATGCCCTAAAGGTTTAAAATACAAAAAAAACACTTTTTTACCCTTCTATTTATTTCTCATTCAATCGCAGAATTTACTCTTAACAGCACGGCTAGCACAAGTTGCCCGCGACTTGTTTGTCGCTCGGATCTCCCTTTCTATCTAGTCAGTAACGATAGAGACGCGCTGAGCGACAAGCAAGAAAATACAACTTGTGTTACCCGTGCTGAATTCCACACAAGATGGCGCGGCGAACACGCTTCAAGTTGGCTTCAATCGCTTTGTAACTTATTTAACAGCGGCTTACGACAGCCCGCCGCGCTGATTCAATTAAAACCTTATTTCACTCAACAAAAAGTTTAAATTGAAAGTAGAAGGTAGCCTTCTTTTTTTACCGAACTGCTCAAAATGTAAGAAATTAATTTTGCCCAGTATAATGGTAAAAAAAAAATTGCCTCAAAAACAGATTAATACACAAATATGAGATGAGAACAAGATAAAATTATTAAAAGAACTTTTACTTATTTTTGTATGTGAAAAAGGAGGCAGACGAGCAAGCGAGCCATCTGATGGTAAGTGACCTGACCTGACCCATAAACACCCGCAACACAAGAGGAACCGCAGGTGCGCTGCCGGCCTTTGAGAAAAGAGTAGGCTCGTTTTTGAAGGCCCCCAAGTCGTATTGGTACAGACTTATAATATCAAACCTTTAGGGACCCTGACATACATCACGGTACTAAATCCACGTGAGATGATTATGTACAGGCACGAACTTAAATTTGGGACCCACCTTAGGTCCAAAGTCATTCTAACATTCTACAACAATAAGGTTGAGTATCCTATTAGTTACAAATGATTTGGCATCTCTAATGACATTGAAGATTTCAAGCCTATTTTTCTTGAAATGGGTCACTAATTAACGATCGCGATAGTATATCCAGAGGGACTATTGCCTAATGCACTCGCAATCGCAATTGTTTTCATTATGAAAATCGAAGGCTTGTCTGCATACAAAATGAAAACAATTGTTCCGCTTTGAAGCCGATTGCGATTGCGAGTGCGTTGGGCAATAGCGACTCAGGATGCTGTTTTATTTTATACACCCGCTTCTTTTGTAAGGAAGTAATAATAGTACATTACTACAGAGGCCGGGACAAAAGGGGTTGCCGGCCGAAGACGTACATCGTACATATAGATAGGTCTGAGGCGGGCAACCCATATTTCCCGCCGAGGTGTGTAATAGTGCTTTTCTCAAACATCAAACATAATAATAATTCATTAAAAAAATTAAAACAAAAATTAAAAAGTCAAATTACTAGGAGTGCATAAACATTAAAAGTAACCTACAGTGCTCAGTCATCCGCGCTGTGTCGTGTGCGCCCGCCCCGCGACGCCTGCGATCTAAGTTGCGGTACGCACCCCTAAATACCTTTGTTCTCCTAGTACTTTAGATAAACATGCAAACGCTTTGGTAGGATGCACGGCTTAGCATATTAAAAAAAAAACAGCTATCTAGCCTGTTCATAAAAACAGCCGCCATGTTTACATAAAAAAATTTTTTTTATTGATTTTTTAATACGCATAGTGGCAGAATGTCATGATGCCTGTGCCACAAATTTATGTGGAATGAAAATTTAAAAAGAGGACTTTCCCGGCCTAGGCCTGCACGATTTGTATGAAATTCCATTAACGACCTCTTGTCCTAGCCGCACCTGAAACGTCATAGTTGGCGGCCTATTATAAGGAACATAACATTAATATTTCATGGCATGTTTGAGAAAAAACTATTTAAATCGTATTCTGCTTGTTGCACTCTGATTTTTCTAAGATGGTGCGTGTGACAGCCGTATTTCGTAATTTCGATCACTTACTTTACTCACAAGCGATGTGTTTAAAAATAGGCGATTAATTATTTAAATTCCTGAACGCCTTCGCTAGGTTTGTACCGATGTAGCATTTATGTAAAGTTAAAGAAATAAGTGTAATAAGTGTTTATATGAGCTGTCACAGACATCATCTTATAAAAATCTAATTGTAGTCAGTAGTTATTTAACGGGATTCCCATGGATCGCATAATTTGTTTTAGACTATTATTGTTTCGCATAATTAATACTGTTGCATAATAATACTTTGGCCTAATACTTTTTTGGCATATAACTCTATTAGAATAATTTCAGTTGGACTAATTTGTATTAGACTAATACACATTATGCATATTCTGCCGTCCATTATCTAAAAGGCGGCTAAAGGATCATACGACCTTTTTGAGTTATATATACAGGGCGACTCAGCTACTTATTACCTATCGATCTATCTAGGTTTGGTTTCAATATCTTTAAAAACAACCGAGATACAGCCTTGAGCGGCTAAATACAGTTTTTTTGGAATATTACTACCAAAAAGGCGGTTATTTAACACTTTCTTATCTTAAAGGCGATTAAAAGTTCATAACTGCCAATTTTTAAGCGTAACACGTGTTACGGTACAAGACTTAAAAGCGGCTATTTTATTTTCAACAACTTAAAAGCGGCTATTGGACTTTAGCCATTTTATAGCTTAGAAATGTCATATTCAACTGCAAAAGAGGTCATAGATTAAAAAGCGGTCTATCCGTGTGTACATAAGAAATAAGCGGTTAAAATCCAATAGCCGCCTTTTTGTATGTAAATTTTATTATTTTTTATCAAAATACATACCTTAAAGGCCGTCACGGTTTTATAATCTAGCAACAAAAGTAATAAAAATAAATCCTTGCTTCATTAAATGGCGGCTATACGACATTGCCTAACTAAAAGGCGGCAACTCATTCCCCGCGCAGCAGTCCCCTTATCCTCTGTGTCGAATTCCACCATGTCGCTGCCTCCAAAAAAAACGTCTGCCAGGTAAAGTTAAAATTTCTCAATAGGCGGTTAGGTCTAGCTAGTACCTACTATTAAGTAAACTTTCATTATTGTAGCTTGGTGCCCCGCTCGCTTTAGGTACATGGATTTTATATGTGCCAAAATGTGCCTTATTTTACGAACTTAAAAGCCAAACCATTGCAAGGGTTTATGTGTATAGTAAGGTTAAGTACCTACCTATACACAAAGTGAATGTTGAAACAATTCTTACCTGATGTTTTCGTAAATAATGTAATATACCTACCGATTGACACGTACGAGTACTTACATATAAACTAAAGAAATTTACTACCATTCAAATATTAGGGGAGATGTGTACATAATGATCCCCCTAAGGGAAAATCTTTACTGTGGTCAGAGTTTAAGACATAATCACAAGATTTAAATTGTTAAGGATAGTGAATTTATATATCTAGGGAACAGCATACTTATTTTTTATGATTTGTATGTGTTTTTTTAATTACGTCATGTTTTCTAAAAGTTTACTACGGGATCATTTTAAACACATGCATGTATAAAATGATCCCCTGGATACCGTGATATTTAACATTAATAAAAAAAACATCCAGGCGTTTACTTTAATCATATGATTGCTCAAGACTACGGCAATATGTAAGCGTTTGTTACACATAAAATTTTAAGTCGTGAGCGACAAGGAGATATTTTTTTAAATTAAATAATACATAATAAACGAAATTAAACTTTAAATAGTTGTAAAAAACGTTTTGAAGTGATTTTTCGATTCTAAACTCGCGGCAGGATCTGCAAAAATGAAAAATATTTATTTTATGTTAAGGAGAAGGCAAACGAGCACACATGCCAACTGATGGTAAGTGGGACTTGTGACCAATAGACATTTCCTAATGGGGTAATTTGATCCCAGGGATCATTTTATACTCACGGAAAGGGATCACTTTACCTCAATCATCAAATTTCAAGGCATCGATCAAAATATGAGTTTCAAGTTCAACATGTGGTACTATAACATCGCTTAATTATAGATGAACGTCAATGGAATACGCCAATAAAACCAAATTTTAATAAAAATCAACACGCGGAAAGTAAATAAACTTTAAAAATAGGCGTACCATAGATTAGACACTCACTTTTTCATATTTTTTTTATAAATCCCCGCTCTGTGCTTCCACCTCCATGACACTTGGAGAGACAACTGGCTGGGTCGCGGGGAATACAGTTAATGAGTATTTGGATGGGGAATCATTTTACCTTGAGGGATCATATTGTACACATCTCCCCTACACTCTTTAATAGCTTCTCTTGTCATTAACGAACTAACTAACAATGTAATAAAATCCACGAAGTCGATTTTAACCTACTTACTTCTAATTGGCGGATCGACTTGACATTTTGCATACAGGTTATTCCGACGACAAAACAATATTATGGTGTCATCGAACTGGTATTATGATGAATACTGGAGGTGGTTATACGTAGGAACTCTTCAATGCCTAATGGTAGGTCCATCAAATTTGGACTGCTTTGACTCTTCTTTTAATATCGAGTTTGTTATCAGTGATACAAAGTACAGTCGGTAAAAATAAAGCGTGTCACAAAGATGTTTCTTTTAGAAAAGCTTATTTTTCAATGACCGGGAGATACTGACACAAAATTTCCGGTTATTTGTACCGGTATGGCGACCCTTCAAGGTTCTAATTACGTAATGACGAAAAGGAAAATGATGGTCATAGCGCTGGTACCGGCGGCCCAAACGCGTGGGCGTTAATCGAACGTGTCGCATAAATTACGAAAGTCGAACGATTTGTACCACTAAAATTCTTGTATTTTCCGACAGTCGAAGAAAAAAGAAGTAGGCGGTAGCGTAATGCCATACTTCTCCGGTGTGGCTTACAGCCCGCCATAATGGTCGCCATACCGCCGCAAAGAAGTAAATTTTATTGTTTTGCTTAACGATTTGTACCAGTATAGCATTTGGATTTTTGGAAAGTATATGATACTATGTGACCGTTATTATATTTGTCATACTTCTAGTAGGAGGAAAAAGTGGTGCCATACTGGTACAAAACTGGTGCAAAATTGTACACTTTGCCACCTCCCACAGGTATGGCATTATCAAACTTCTATTTATGATCATACAAAGAAATGGTAAAAAAAAGTTATAGAACAGTACAAATCGTTCAGCAAAAAAAAATGTACTTCTTTGCGGCGGTATGGCGGCCATTTGGAACCGTCGGAAAAGTATGGCATGGTGATTTTCGTGAACGGCTACTCGACGATGATTAGCTGTGCAAAAATTAGCCTGGTACAAATGGTTTGATTGTTTTTTTTATTTAACGTGTTTTCGTCGGTATGGCTGGCTGTAAACCACACCGGAGAAGTATGGCATTACGCTACCACCTACTTCTTTTTTCATCGACTATCGGAAAATACAAGAATTTTAGTGGTTCAAATCGTTCGACTTTTGTAATTTATCCGACTCGTTCGATTAAAGTCCACGCGTTTGGGCCGCCGGTACCAGCCCTATAACCATCATTTTATTTTCATCATTACGTAATTAGACCCTTGAAGGGTCGCCATACTTGGTACAAATGACCAGAATTTTTGGGTCAGTATCTCCCGGTCTAAAATGCGTTTGCATACTGACTGACTGTTTGTGTGTGTACGTGTGTGTGAGTGCGTGCGGTATGCTTTTGTGAATGCGTATTTGCGTGTGTGTGTGTGTGTGTGTGTGTGTGTTTATACGTTTAAAATAAGTGCTATAAAATGTTTTAGGTACATACCAAAAACTTCTCGATTAAAAATCTTAATGGGGAGATGCCAAAATCCCCCAAACCCTGGTGGGCCATGTGACAGTCAGAGCAATATTAATAACGATAAGGTATTACCATCAAATAACAAATTGAACCCCGTTTTACCAAAAGAAAAATAACGTTTAGACTATAATTAAATAAGAATTCATGTAAAGAAATGGTTAATGAAATATCAGGGCACCTTTGCAATTAGTTCCTTTATTATAAAGATTTACATATTTCTTATGAATAAACTTGATTTTAACATAATAAATGGTGTTTTCATTCAGTTTAATTTCGCAGTGTTTTTAGCAACTTCCCCAAGTCATTGGATATAGTAACATACTTCGATTGCAATCCATAACAAAAAAGCAATTATTTTTATTTGTTCTTCAATTAACTGCCTTTTTCTCTAGCATTGATGATACAAAACGTATATTAGATTCCACCATATTCGCTCATTTTAAACTAGAAGGCAGTTAAAGTCGTAAGGCTGTTTTATAGTCATGTCGGTTTGCACAAGATTAACTAGGCATACATTGCTAAAAAGCGGCTATGTCATGTAACCGCCTTTTAGTTATGTTTTTCATATATCTTTTTTGTATATTTGTACAATCTATCGTGGATAACCTAAAATACTGAGCTAGAAGGCGGCTAAACATACTTTAACCGCCATTAAGCTATGTAACGTATTTCATAAAATTCTACGGTATCTTAGCTAAAAAGGAAAATCGAAGATTTCAGCTATAAAAACAAGTAAAACAGTATCAAATTTATATGTAGAAAATAGGGTAAATCTCGAATATTAGTATACAAAAAAAAGTACAGTGATATCGCTCACCAGTTTTCAGAGACATGGTTTCGCATGTTTTTTGGCCATAACTCAAAATGACCCTCTTGTATTTAGCCGCCTTTTAGATAATGGACGGCAGTATTATTGTTTGGGCTAATAATTATTTGTTATATATGTCATTGACCATAATTTCAGTTTTCTAAATGAATAAAATACAGTTTCGTTGTTACATATTAGGTAAGGTTAAATTAGGTCACGTTAGGTACATTAGGTTAGCTTAGGTTAGTGTGATATCCAGGCGCGAAGCGCCCAAGCAACGCAGAATAGGAGGTCCGCGAAGCAGACCTCCGTCGACCTTGCCTTAGTTCCTAAATACATATAACCACAAAACCAAAACTAACCTTTTCTCGTAGTACGTCTACGAATTTCGCTATAGCAATTGTATTGCTATGTGCCATTTGTACATGACTATTTTTTAGGACAGTACTGTGATGCATTTTGTAATGATGCCAACTTATTATTATGACTTTTTGTATTTATGCTGTTTGACGTTAGTCTTTATGGCGATTATGTTTTTTGTATTTATATTTATTAATTATATGCGTAAAGATGATTATGCACATCGCTATTTCGGCTAAAAGCAATTATGCGTAACAATATTATTACAAATAATTTTATGCCATCCGATAGAGAACCTATTTAACATGGGTATTATATGTACTGTTCTCTTTTTTCGGTCTTAATGTAAAAGCGTTTTGGTATATGATGTATTTACTGTTAGCTTGTATGTTTCTGAAATAAATCAATAAATAAAACCACCACACGTTTTTAATACGTCTATCATCGACGAAGCATTCATTCGTGGAAATAAAAATTAGAGGACACACAATCACGATTAAATTAATATGAGATTAAATTACAACAAACAGAAAAGCAAAGGGCTCGGGCTCAGCATTGAATCGTCCTAAATTTAGGACATTTGTCAAAGTGACTTTTGACTTTAGTTGACCGACACAAGATTCTTTTTAGGACTTGACAGAAGCGCGTGGAGCTAACCCCATGTGCTTCTGTTTACTCTATTTGAGAAAATTCTCTTTTACCGAACAATTGTCTTCGCGTGTGATATTCATGGACTTATTTCTCTAATAAGTCCATGGGAGTGTCTATAAATAACTCGAAATTGGCGAAATACACCTTAACAGGAGTGAAAGCCATTAATTAAGAATAGAATAGAATAGATTCTTTTTACAACTAAATAAATTTGACGTGAGCCTTACGAGGTGGAATATATACACAAACACGATTATTAACCATGAGTGTATTTTGGCACCGAAAGCACTTTTGTCAAGAGTCGTTAGATGCCAGTTTGGGTTTGTAAAGAAAGTTATGCGAAGTTATCTATCATAAAGTTTGAGAATAAACTTTGATTTTTGGGAGTGGATTTTGATGTAAGCTTGTCTGAAAACTTGGACCGATGCGTGATTGAATTATATTAGCAGAATCACATAGACTTTTCTTAGAAATAGGCGTTCTCAAAAAAAAGTGCTTTAAAATTTAACGTGATAGATAGATTAAAAGAATTTACAAAATATTTCCCGCGACCTACAACAATAAAAAAGGGTATCCTGCCTTTTGGCCGAAATACGTTTGGTCGAATGTATCGTTTCCCAACTGTTTCATTTGCCAACCCACTTTTATTTATGTAACTGTCAATATTTCAGGATGTATTTCTGTACCTTCGTGTAGACCCTACAAAAAATCCTGAAATATTTACAGTTACAGAAACAAAAGTAGGTTGGCAAATGAAACGGTTGGGAAACGATACATTCGACCAAACATATTTCGGGCAAAAGGCAGAGAACCCGGAAGCGCCTTCGAGAATGTTAAACCTTCTTTTATAATAATGCACACCCTGGCAATTTATATTCTATTATTTGAAATTGTCTTATTGTCATCTGAACGTCTGTCTGATTTTTTGCTTTTGCTATCAATGATTATATCTTCTTGTACTCCACGAAACTCTGCATTTTATTAACTTAAAAGGTTATGGTCCTATTTGCAGCAGTGCTATATATATAATATAATAAATGCTTTATAGATGTGAAGAATAATTAGAGTGAAAAATTTGTGCTATGGATAACTGTCCATCGACATCAACGTCGGCACTAAGCCTGAATCAGTCTACGACGTCACTAAGCCTGAATCAGTCTACGACGTCAACAGGCGCTAGCTTCAGTAAACTAACAGGCAAGAATTTGAACACATGGATTTTTAGCCTAGAATGTTACCTAACTGATTTAGACTTATGGAGTGTCTGCATCAATCCTGTTAACATCGCAGACCCTATGGAAGCCAGAAAAGATCAAAAGGCACGGGCTAAAATTTGCTTGACCTGTGAAGAATCAGTTTATCCAGTCATTAGGTCAGCTACTACGGCCCATCAAACATTAAGCAGTCTCAAGAAAGCCTATGCTGACAGTGGTCTGATAAGAAGGCTAGGCCTTATTAAAAAACTCCTAAATAATGAGTTTAAGGGAAACCTTCACGAGTATGTCAATAACTCACTGGCTACGCAGCAAGAACTGCAGGGAATCGGAGCAGGAGTTGATGACGAGTTCCTGGCAATAATAATGCTTGCTGGTCTACCCGATAGATTCAAGCCACTCGTTATGACGCTGGAGCACTCCACTATGAAGATCACATCGGAAAACGTAGTGACAGCTCTTTTAAAGGAAGAATCGCGAGCTGTACCCGCCACTTCCAGTACCCGGGGGATTACAAACACCGTGCTACATGTCGGCAGTGCACCGAAGAAATTGTTTTGTACTTATTGTAAAAAGTCAGGTCATGTAGTCTCGAAGTGTAGGAGTTTAAAAAACAAAACCACTAAGAATGATTCGGCGATCAAGTCATACAATACATCCGAATTCACCCTGTCGTCTTGTTTCTCTAATATATCTCCCTCAGGTCAACATCATTGGTACATCGATTCCGGCGCAACATCCCATACGAGTAATAGGAGAGATTGGTTTACAAACATTTCATCCCACATCACCCCTATTACTGTTGCTAACAAGGAACAATTACTGAGCCATGGAAAAGGTACTGTAAATATTGAAATTTCCGACAGTGTAAATAAAATAAGTAACGTCTTGTATATTCCTGGCTTAGCAACTAATCTTTTGTCAGTAAGCAAATTAAATGAAAATGGCTTCGATGTGTTGTTTACGTCAAAAGGCGCAAGCATCGTCCCAAGTGGAGGATGTCACTTGACGGGCTCTGTCATTGCCACAGGTTCTGTACATAAAGGTATGTATAAACTAGACATTTGTTCGACTAGTTCACAGGCCATGTGCTCTGTCAGTAAAGAGTCTGCTATGCTATGGCATAGACGCCTTGGTCATTTAAACCATAAGACATATGCTAATAGAGGTTTGAATGTTAAATGTATTTCATGCTTACAGGGAAAACTAGCAAAGAAACCTTTTCTGAGCTCTACAAGTAAATCGAGTTGCGTTCTTCAACTAATTCATTCGGATCTATGTGGTCCAATGAGCACGCACTCGTGGGGCGGAGCCCTATATTTACTTACTTTTACAGATGACTTTAGTCGAAAATCTTTTGGATATCTCCTAAAATCAAAGGATGAGTTTTTCACTAAATTCGTAGAGTTTAAGCACTTAGTCGAAAACCAAACGGGTCGCCAAATCAAAGTTCTACGCTCTGATAACGGTCGTGAGTACGTTAACCACGGGCTGTCTACCTTCTTGAAGGAAAACGGTATTGTTCATCAAACTACAATTCCTTATACTCCTCAGCAAAACGGAGTCTCTGAGCGTGCCAACCGAACTATTATTGAGAAGGCGAGATCTATGCTTCAAGACTCTAAACTACCAAAAGCATATTGGGGAGAAGCGGTTAATACGGCTATTTATTTGAAGAACCGTACACCTACGCAAGCTTTAAATAATAAGATTCCTGAAGAAATTTGGACAGGGAGAAAAGTGAACCTTTCTCATCTGAAAGTCTTTGGTTGTGAAGCGCATGTTCTCATACCGAAAGAAAAACGAACGAAGCTTGACGCGAAGACCCAAACTTGTATCTTTGTAGGTTATGCGACAGAAAGCAAAGGCTATCGTCTCGTAGATCGCCAAAACCCTCGAGTTTTAAGTTTTTTTTGCGACTACGCAAGAGATGTTGTTTTTATGGAAGAACAAACACGCTTAGATTCTAATCAATATCTCCCTTACAGTGAGATATCAGAAACTTCGCCTGAATCTCCACAAGTCTTTCTGCCGATTTTAGAAGAAGAACCTATTCAACAAGTTCCAGTGCCGTCACTTAGTCAATCACCACCTGATATTCAACCGGAAGCATTACCATCGGACCAATCCGAATCAGCTACCCCGCAAGTAACATCTGGTATCTTGGAAGCTGAAGTCATTCCTGAGCTCTTACCTGAACGGAGATACCCTAATCGAGAGAGGCGTCCTCCTGAAAGGTATGTCTGTGCAGTTCAAATGACAACAGACCTGGAACCAGAAAATTACAAGGAGATTACAGATCATCCTCAAAAGGGTCAGTGGCTGGAAGCCATGCAGGCTGAATATAATTCGTTGATGAAACATGGAACTTGGACTCTAGTCGACAGACCTAAAGATCGCAAAACAACCAAATGTAAATGGGTCTTTAGAATAAAAATGGACACGAGTGGAAATGTAGTCAAGTATAAAGCTAGACTTGTAGCTAAAGGATTCACTCAAATACCAGGAGTGGACTACGGTGAAACTTTTTCACCTGTTGCGAGGCTATCATCAGTTCGACTTTTGATGGCATTTGCCGTCAATCTTAACTGCCAAATTGATCATCTCGATGTGGAAACAGCCTTCTTAAATGGTGATTTAGAAGAAGAAATCTTCATGGAACAACCAGAAGGTTTTTCAACTGATCCAAAACACAAAGTGTGCTTACTTAAGAAGTCACTCTATGGATTGAAGCAAGCTCCACGCCAGTGAAATAAAAAGGTGTGCGAAGCAATGGCTGCCTTATCATTGAAACAAGCTTCAACGGAGCACTGTCTCTATCACAAAAGGAACGGCAACGACATACTAGTCGTAGCAGTTTTCGTCGATGACTTTTTTATAATGTCCAATAGTGACGATTTAAAAACACAGTTCAAAAATGACCTTAAAAAGATCTTTATAATTAAAGATCTGGGTCCTGTCAAGGACTGTCTCGGTATGAGAGTAATACAAAGTCTGAACTCTATAACTCTCGACCAGACGCATTATATCGAAAAACTAAAAAAAAAACTAAATTGACCGATATAATATGAATGAAGCTATATCTGTCACTACACCAATGGAACCTGGACTTAAATTAACTCTACCTGAAAAAGAAAACGAAGTTGAAGTACCGTATCGTGAACTTATCGGCTTAAATTGGAACGAGGCCAGATATTTCTCACACCGTGTCGTATCTCTCTCAATTCAATGCACATTACGGGGGGGTACACTGGAAGGCCGCAAAAAGGGTCCTTCGGTATCTTAAAGGTACCAAGGACCTCAAACTTCAATTTCACAAGTGAAATTCAACCCATTGGTTACGGAGACGCTGACTATGGTAATAACATAATGGACAGGCGATCATTTACAGGATATGTTTTCATTATGAGCGGTGCACCTGTCTCGTGGGAGTCTCGAAAGCAGCGCACGGTCGCCCTTTCGACTACCGAAGCAGAGTATATGGCCCTGGCCGAAGCGTGTAAAGAAGCCATATACCTAAAAACCCTCATAATGGAAATCTTCGCTGTCACTCATCCCATGGTTATCCACACAGATAATCAAAGTTCCATTAAATTAGCACACAACAGCACTTATCACGCCCGCACAAAGCACATCGATATCAAACATCATTTCATACGCGAGTCTCTAACACACCATCAACTTTCCCTTCAGTTCATACCTACTTATGACATGATCGCCGATATTCTTACCAAAGCTTTACCGAAGATTAAACATTTTAAATGTGTAAATTCTTTAGGTTTACGGTAGATTAAGGTTTTTCATTGTAAATAGACAGGTATAGGGTGTGTAATTTAATGATGTAAATATAGGATGTTTTTTTTTTGTGATAGTATTGTGTATACAGTTTACTTGGATATTATGTTATACTTGTATGTACGTATGTACAGGGTGTTTTTATTACGAGGGGGTGTTAAACCTTCTTTTATAATAATGCACACCCTGGCAATTTATATTCTATTATTTGAAATTGTCTTATTGTCATCTGAACGTCTGTCTGATTTTTTGCTTTTGCTATCAATGATTATATCTTCTTGCACTCCACGAAACTCTGCATTTTATTAACTTAAAAGAGAATAAGGTCAATTTTCATAGATAACGTCACAAATAGTACTATACATTTTTCTTTCCAAGAATAAAATTGAAAGAAAAAAGCAGAAACGTACAAACCTACTTTTTCATAATAACAACAACATATTCAACAATCGTGGAAATCGGACTCGATTAAGAGGGCCAGAAACAGTTATTAAAAATACCAAGTACTTACATTTGTTTAATTTTTTTGGTGAAAACACCCATTACAAGGGCAATGAAATCAGGTAACATTGTCCGTACAGTGAGCCGTTTTCTTTGTTCTTAAGTGAACTCGAATAATAAAGACAAATTGTATGCAAATGTAAAAACGAAAGAAAGCTAGTAGTTACTATGAATAATCCAATAGAGAGATTTCCATTGGCAACGCTTGCATTACAATTCATTGAAATTCAAATTAATCAGTTTTTACAGATAAAAAAACCCGGCAAGAGCATATCGGACTATTCTTATTGCTCAGGGTAGTATTTATATTTAGATTAGGTACAGTCAAGGACTTTAATTGTCATGCCACTATGGAACCCTGTCGCATAACGTTAATCATTCATTTAAGCGTAATTTCTGTCATGTGGTTTGACGCTGTCATTATGACAGGGCTCCATAGTGTCATAACAATTAAAGTCCTTGACTGTACTTAGTTTAATTAGTGATCAAACAACAGGCCCTAAGTGCTCACAGATTGTAGGTACCTAAGTTTAATTTTGTGTCATGTCATAGCTGTAAGCTTGTACGATTTTTACTAAAAATTAACCTCTAAATTCAAATTCAAATTCAAATAATTTATTTCAAATAACTATGATTCATTTGGTTAGTGACAAAAAAGATTCCTTACATCTATGATAGTGATACATTAAATAATACATATTTTTACAAAACCTTATAATTACGAGTCACCTGGGTCCGGACATGAAGACTTAAGCAGTGATTCATGTACGGACAGTCCACGCGGTTGGCGATCATGGCCAGAACGCTGTTGCGGCTGGCGCGCACTCTCAGCAGGGACGCGCACCGCTTGCGCAGAGTGGTGAAGACGCAATCGGTGCGCGCCTCCGCGAACATCCCCGACGCGCTACAGTAGCGCGGCAGCCGCAACAGAGGGCCCTGCAAAGATGCACAACGCTAACTAACGTTTCTATTCGATTCGTTTTTAAACCAATCGCGTCACTGGTAGACCACGTGACTTTTCGTATCACGTCATCTCCCAGTGACGCGATTGGTTTAAAAACGAATCGAATAGAAACGCTAGTTAGCGTAGTGCATCTTTGCAGGGCCCTCAGCACTCTGAACGCGTTGTTGTATTGAACGCTTTGGGCGTCAAACGACTTACGAATATACTGGGCCCACAGGGGGCAGGTCTAAAGAAATGTTCTCATACCCTTCATTGAGTTTTACCTTCATCCGGATTTCCGGAAATTTATAAAATTGCTTTAGCCAGTTTCAAGCAAAGGTTTCCCATTTTTCGGTAAGAGCAAAGGTCAGAGCGGCGTTTGCATGATCAGACTGATCAGGCAAACTTTGTACTAAGTAGTATTAAGTTCACCATTATTCATGATTATTTGTTTGTAGATTCCTTTTTAATTAGATTCGGGTTGTGGCTTTATTACGTTGACCCACAACTAGTAGCCTCTATACTATAGGTAGATTAATGTCGAATTTCACCAACCACTTAACAGAAGATAAAGGTGTTAACAGCTGGCAAAATGTATGAACTAACAGTCAGCTGTTAACGCTCTAATAGTCTAATAGTAATGTATGGTTAAATTGGTACTAAGTACCAATTAAAGTTAAAATTTTAATATTGTTTGGTGAAATTGGTACTAAATCAGGCATTTGATCTGTTATCGTATTGTCAACGTTTCGATAGCTCTTATTTTCTTGACATTAATGGCGGCTGACGTCATAACAATACCATAACAGGCAAACTACGATATCGTTTTTACCGCCTAGAATAGAGGCGCTGGTCTTGACACATTGGACATGCATGAAATGTTTTAATATTGAATATGTCGGAGTCAAGTCTCGTTGAAGGAATGCAGTTCTTCAAGCTGCTGTAATTTGACAATCATTCAGATGAGGGTGTTTAGTCATCCTATTACCAGGAGTTCAGAATCTGTAAGGGTCTACTTCGAACTGGCTGGCCTTACGGTCAAACAGAAGTTTAATTGAAATTGAAATGTTGACAGCAGTAAAACAATGTTGATATGAGACGTTATCTATCAAAAGGGACTTTATTGTCGATGGCACTTCCGCCATTATTAACGATGCTCCGATATAAATACATCGTCGCGTGACGCAGTGCGGCGTAAGCGCCATCGACAATAAGGTCCCTTTACATAGATAATGCCACATATTACTTACTATTCCTTTACACGCAACAAATAAGTTTAACATTGTTTTACTGCTATCAACACTATCAAAAATCTGAAACTTTATGGTTGTGCAATGTGTCAGAATATCTGTGGTCAGGATTGACTTCTTATCTGCCTAGTACTGTGTACAGTCACCAGCAATAATATATTTTTTGTACTCGTCGATTAAAATCTGTGTATTCAGATTTCATAGAGAATACTGCAACGTCACTCTTTTCATCGTTGAATAGTCTATGTTACTTCCGAAACAACCGAAATAACTGTTTCGATACGCTCTAGACAAACGTTTTTTTTTTTAAATAGAACTTCGTATTTCAATAATATGCGTCCTTGTTTAAAGAGACTCGATCCGATACAAAATTGCCAATCTATGGCGTTTCGGCACAAGTTCGGAACGAAGCAGCGTCGCGTCATCTGTCAAAAATCTACTTATACTTGGTGCTGTACCCAGCGCATAAAAAAAATAAAAAACTACGCTTTGTGATTGGCTAGTATTTGGCCAATCACAGCACAGTACTGCTACATTACGGACGCGAAGTCGGATAGACGGATAGTAGAACTAGACAATATAGTACTTACTATTTTATTTATTTATTTAGTTTTCTTATATACTCATATTAATGACTTAAATTATTAATTTTAAAGAACTCGTACAAAAAATATTGTTCACAATAGTGTCATAAACAAGCTTTTTAATCTCGTACCTTACTTAGGCCACTCAGCAAGCTTCTTAGCCTAAACACGGTACTCGACTAAAAAGCTCGGAAAAGATTATAACACTACTGTGAAGAATTGTAATCAAACATTGGGCCCAAAAACATCTAACACGTCTTTATTACTACAGGTAGAAAGGCGTGTCAGATATTTTTGCGCCCAATCTTGGATAATATATTATTGCTGGTTACTGTACTTGATTTATTCAGTTTCTAAAAATAAATACCAGTAGTAACTCCTAATACCCTCGATTTACCACCCATGCCAAAGACAATCTTTGTACAAAAGGGGCCTAAATCGAATCAAGGGTTTGTTTCCGGCTCGGCTGGCGACATTCGGCATGTTTATTATTTGTTCCGAATATTTTCTGTTTTACTAACTTCTGCCGATAGATTTCGAATATCGCTATTCCCTCGGGAACTTTTAAATTTTCCGGGATGAAATGTGCCCATGTATTATTCCAGGGTATAAGCTATCTCCATTTCAAATTTCATCCAATTCCGTCCAGCCGATGCAGCGTGAAAGAGTAACAAACATCCATACATCCATACATACAAACTTTCGCGTTTATAAAAAATATTAGTAAGGATTTATTACTAGCTTTTGTCCGCGACTCCGTCCGCGTAGAAGTCGTTTATCTTCGGGAACTCGATAAAAAGTAGCCTTTGTGCTCTTCCAGACTATAATCTATCTTTGTGCCAAATTTCATCCAGAAACGTTCAGCCGTTCTGTTTAACTGAGTAACAAACATCCAAACTTTCAGAAGGTTTAGTCGGAGCCGCGCCGTAACCGCGTTTGATTGCGTGCGTATTAAGTATAGATTGACGCAACCCTTGCGCCCGAGCAACAATAGGTAACAGAAACCTAAAGGCCCAGCGACGACTTACTTTTTTATTTACACTTTCCTTATGCCCGTGATCACGGAGAAGTCTTTTATCGTTATTTCCTAAGAAACCGTTCCATTTTCCGGGAAAAAAATGTTTCTAATTTTCGTTTCCGAGCCATGAGCTATATCTGTACAGTGCCATAGCTCTTAGAAAGTACTTCGGGTTTGTACTTGTCTCTCAGTCGCTCTCGTACGCTCTTATTACGAGCGAGTGAGAGAGAAATACAGACCCGAAGCACCTTCTAAGTGCTCACAGACTGTACCTATCATGACGATCGGCTGACGTATAGAACCCAATAAACCAACAACGTTCGCATTTATAATTATTAAGGATAAGGATTCCAAACAATGACGAATATAGGAAGGTAAAAGGAAAAGAGAACATAAAAAACAGGGAAAAAAATACTGCGTTGATATTGTTCTGACGACCGCATGGGACAAGCCGGCCCGTTGGTTCTGTGAAGCCACGTACTATTTAATTTATTTAATTCAGGATTTCTGCACGTAACGTAATTACATAGGGAGTGATGTGCTACAATAAATACTTAGACAGACGTACAAGTGTAAAAACGTTTTTAGAACATGTGAAGTAATGAAACACTCATGCAACGCATGCCTAAGCCACAGTATAAACTGGAGTTCATCTTCAAGCAAACTCAACAGGACGCACCAAGCCGGTTTAGTCGGGACTGCGCCCGCGTTTGGTTGCGTGCTTATTAAGTATCGAGCGACACGCAGCGACGCAAGGACGCAACCCTAGCGCTCGAGCGGCAATAGGTAACATTAACTCCTAAAGGACCGGGACCAACTACTTTAATATGTATACCTACTATGCCTTAGCCATGTTAGAACTATTACTTTTTGTTAAGGTTTCGCCCATTATAACAACTCAACGGCGACTCGATTCTATGCCAAATATTGTAAATTTAAGTCATATTTTCTAGGTTTAATTTAAAAAAAGGATATTAAAGTAGTGTACGACGTGTGGTGTACATACACTATGGTCAACTCCGAAACGTTTGTCACGCGTTGACCACACGTCGTCCCCGCGGCGACTATGCGCTTGCGACTGACGCGTGACGGGCAACCATTTGCGTTGTCCACTCGTTGACACCGCGTTGTTCATTAGTGACCATTGGGTGGATCAACTAGTTGACTACTCATCGAAAGTGTGAGAAGAGTTGCTGCCGCAGTGGCGTGGAGTTGATATAGTGTGCGAAGACCTTTAATAGCATAACAAGAAGAAACCATACCAAAACACAAGTACTAGCTTTACTAAGTTAAGTCGATTATTTTTTTAATCTCTAAATTACCTAACTAGTTAATCCATTTTTAAATAAATAAAAATAAATAGATATAATGGTTAAGCTCTATTCTTGCACCTTGGGTGCAAGGAAAATATAAACATACTTATATTATAACGGAATGGTTCACTGTTGGATCGCTTAAAATCATTTGTAATAATATTGTTATGCATAATTTATTTAAGCCGAAATAGCGATATACCCAACCATCTTGAGGCATAATTTTTTAAGCATAAAATTAAAAAGCATAATCTTCACAAAGATTAACATCAAACCGCATGAATACAACAAGACATAATAATTAATTGGCATCATTACAAAATGCATAAAAATACTGTCCTAAAAAAATGAAAATAAAGAACCACAATCACGAGCCTGACGAACTATGAGAAAAGGTTAGTTTTGTGTTTATATATATTTAGGAACAAAAGTAAGTTCGACGGAAGTCCGCTTCCTACGTCATTTAGGCACTTCGCGCCTAGACAACCTACTAACCTAATCTAACCTAGTAACCTAGCCGAACCTAAACTATGGTTAATGAAAGATATAACAAATAATTATTAGCCCAAACAATAATATGCATAATGTATATTAGTCGAATACAAATTAGTTCAACTACAGTTATTCTAAAAGCGTAAAATATCAATCAAAGTAGTAGGCCAAAGTATAAAAATTATACGAAATCAATTTTGCCAAATTAAAATACGCTAAAAAAATTAGGCGAATGATAGGAATCCCTAGCGGAATACATAGGTACACACAATACATAGGTACAATACACGCGCTCATTACACAAATATTATGGGACTGTTAGCTTAGTAGGTAAGGCCACTAGGAACTAGCTTAGGCTGAACGCATCGTCATAATGTTTGTTAGACCTTTGCGTAACGTAATTGTTTCAACAAACACGTTTGAGCCACCTGACAAGAAAAAAATACATTCAATTTTGCCCTTGCCTTCACTTGGCTAACTCGTCGTTTTATAAAATATAGCCCATTTTGGTCCGCGTTTAAAATCAAATGATTTTATATCTCAGTACTGTAGCTCATTTATTTAATTATTTCACCGTTTAAACGAAATATTTCCGCTTTTCAAATATATCCTCTTTACTTAGTCAGGCTTACAAAATTTGCAACTCAATTAAGCCACCGTAGTGTAATTCCACCGCTCTCTTCACTTTTCTCGCAGCATATTCAACAGCGCCACTCCATAAATTTCGTGGAATCTCCCATCTCAGCATTAAAACAATCGGAAGGGGATTAAAATGTCTTCAATAGTCTATTAAGGGTTGCTATCTGCGAGACGAATGGCGCGAAAACAATTGAAAATGTCACTAGTTAAAGGAAACACGATTATTATTGTTTTTACAGAAAACAACCTTATGTAGTTGTGGGTACAGTAGCAAATCGTATGTTTTTGTAATGTTCCTTCAAACCTTTGTCATCTCGTCACGGCTCAAGACAGCCCTAACCATTGCGTTTCCACTTGCTTGGTTTAAGGGAACGTAAAGTCGCTAATAATCGTGTAAGACGCTATTGGTATCACTGTCTTTCAACGAAGAAATACGAGGCAAGCTCGCACACAAAGGGTTTTTATTTTGCTTATAATCACATCAAATTTGACGGTTGTATAGTAGTTACTTTTTTTTAAACTTTTCTAAAAAAGCTCGGAAATACAACCTTTTGAAAACCGCATCGTTTCGCCCGTTCGAAGTCAAGGCAAAGACAGTGATAACTAGGGATGCCAACCGTACTATAATATATAGTATTGTACTATATTTTGACTCTGTGTACTATGCAGGGTGGAAAGTTGAGATGGGGCATTAAAAGCAGCTACTAGATCCCTTGCTGCCACGCGAAAATGATCTTATGAGACCTTTCCCAACTTTTTGAGTCATGACAATCGACATTCTCAGATTTTTGATAAACTGTACAGTCAGCGAGAAAATCGTCAGAATTGAGTAATTTTTTTTAATGCCAATCGGTCCCGTTCCCATAAAGGATTAAAACACTCTTTGAGACCAACTGAGGTTAGAGTACTAGAAGACCCACAAATAAAAGAAAACGTTTTCCATACATTTAATAGGGTAATAACACTAATAACAGTGAAGAAAGGTCTTCGCATGTGGTTTTTTTACGCGTATCGGTCCCTTATACTTAAAGAATTCTAATTTCAAAAATAATTAATTGTTCTAAATTCAAAATGAAAATTTTCTTCGTACATTCTTTTTTAATTATAAAGCTTTTTTACCCATGACGGCTAGCTTTGTCTATGTAGCAAAAAGTTTGTATCGTATTTAGTGTTTTTTTATTTGTAAGAATACCGATTTTTCTCATTTTTAATGTCCTAATGGAAGTTGTCCCCATAAAAATTAATGATCTTTAAGCTTAAGAACGCCTTAAGAAATCCTTAATGGGAATGGGATCCAATGGCATTAAAAAAAAAACTCAATTCTGACGATTTTCTCGCTAACTGTACATTTTACCAAAAATCTGTGAATGTCGATTGTCATCACTCAAAAAGTTGGGAAAGGTCTCCTAAGATCATATTCGCGTGGCAGCAAGGGATCTGGTAGCTGCCCTTAATGCCCCATCTCAACCTTCCACCCTGTATACTGTTGAAGAAATATAAGGTACCCACGCAAAAATACTATATTTCGGTCAGTCCTTATATATATGCTGTTTGGATTGGCCATTTCAACTTGATTTTAAGCACCAATGTATGTAGTTGGAGTGGAGAAATAGGCTTTTTTCAGCTCAGATAGTTGCCCCAATAGCAGGCAGAATGTTAGTGAGTAGTAAATAGTGTGCATTATATTTAATGAATAAATATACACACATTTTAAAAAGTTTTTCTTCAAAGGAAGTACTATAATATTTTCCCGTGTACTCGGGCTGGAAAATACTATATTTGCCCAAGAAATAGTTGGCAACCCTAGTGATAACAGGCTTTATGACCAAATTTTTACCCAAAAACTCACCAATCCCTACCTACGAGTAACACAAGTACGCTGGTTAGGCTGTGGCAATCAAAACGACAGTTCTTTTTTGTGCCAATTATAGGCATAATCAAATTGCTTAATAGCAAGTATAAAAATAGAAAACTGTACAAAAAGTACTTTTAATGCGGTTGCCACTTAAAAATAGTATCGTTCCACCAGTCACCACGGCAAATTACTTTTCTCAAGACATTTATTTCAGTACTAAAGTCTTGTTAAGTATATGAGCTCTTTCCACGCTTTAGTTGTGTTCTGACTATTTCTGAGGTTTTTCTCTTCTTAACTCGTGGTGTTTGTCCCGACTTCTTCATTTTACATACGTTGACGCAATCAAAACTGACTATAATAAAACAATCCAGATCAATCATACAAAACCAAAACAAAACACAAATAAAGTAGTTAAATAAATAAATGTATTTCTTCTTCTTTTCAAAAGAAAGGGTCCCAAACAAAACCGGCTTTGAAAAAAACGTATACACGCAGTAAGATAGATAGTAAAGATGCCGTCTTCTTTATTTAGTGGAATATCTTTCCGAATAAATGCTTCTCTTTTACTCGTATTAATTTTTCGTTTCCCGTCTAGGTAATACTCTGTCTACGATGTTTATACACCACAGTGTTGGCCACATTGTCGTAAAAGCTAGTCCATACCATAGACAATAATATACCTAGCGTAATATGTACAGTAGACACAGTGACTGTGCAAGCGAGAGCGCAGTCGCTTACGAATACGAGTGCGAAAGAGAAAGCGAAAGAAAAATCCACAGCTTCTTACAAAATAATAAGGTGATATTCGTCTTAAATACACACATTTTTTTATAATGAATACATCAAAGGTCAAAAACCCTTTTTTTACTTTATTGCGAAGCGGTGGTAATACTATGACTGTCACCGACTGTCACAAACTTACGTCAGTGTCAAGTCAACAAAACAAGAACAAAGATTTTTTTCATGAAAAAGTTGGCCTCCAGAATCGGAGATCGGAAATGGCTGCCATTTAAGAACAATCTTTTTGTTTATTTTGTATATGAAATTTCAGTGTTAGTAGAAGAATTGTGACCGTAACACAGGAAGAAAATAGGTCTGTCCATCCAACCATCCATGTTTGTTATGACCATTTAAAGAAAAGTTGATTAGTCGAGTCCACTCTTATGTATACGCTTGATAATTCCCCGTATCCATAGATCCACAAAATTGTGCAATAAAACATGTGAATTGATTGACCGAATCTTACACAATACGTTCGTCGTTTGTCCGAGGCTATGGTGTAACCTGTTAATCCAGCAATCTGCAAAGAGAGATATTTTACAATCTTACGGTTTATTAAATGCAAAGCCAAAAAGAATTTACAATTCCGATGTATCAGGCCGTAAAAAACAAGAAATTATCGCATTTAAAAATACATACATACATTAAACCACACCTGTTTCCCAGAGGGATTTAAAAATAACAATTTTTATCTGAACAGACCATTTCATGCTGCAACAATGGGTCTTCTATGTGATATCAGTTTGATCAAACCCCCGAGTGGCGTCTACACTCCGGGAAGCACAGTCACCGGGAAAATCAAATACAGAGTTGATGAAGAAACCACGTTTAGTAAGATCACAATATCTTTAAAAGGCCGGGGCCGGATCGCCGTTGACGACAAGTTCCGGAAAGGCAACGACATATTCCATTCCTATAGAAACTGCGAGGACTACGTAGATATTGATAATGTTATTCATGATGACAAGAAAGGCCAAGCGATGCCAGAAGGTACTTACGAATCTGAATTCAATTTCAAACTTCCTACTAACATTCCGGCATCGATCAGGTATTATAAAGATGGTCCCGCGCTCACAATGTGGCGGAACATAAGGTTCTACATTCGCATTAAGTACTATATTCGTATTAAATTCGAGAAACCAGGAATGATGTCCTTTAACAAGCACTTCAAGAGGAAGATCACGGTTGTATCGGAACCTCCTCCTCAGGTGCCGCCTGAACCTGTTGAGTACACGAAGGAAAAAGTATTGATGCAATTAGTCAATTTCTTTTCCAACTACAAAAACTTGGTGTGCATTAAAGCCACAGTATCCAACGAATTTGTACAGCCTGGGGAACGTGTGAAACTTAATTATGAGGTTGAGAACAACACAAATCTTGCTCTTAACGCTATTATAATAAAACTGGTGGAAATAGATACGTTCAGCCCTGAAGATGATTACGAAGTGAAGATGAAAGAAGACATCGAAGACACAGATAGAAAGTATGGAGCTATGAAAACTAGGGAGCTCAAGAAATTTGTAGATGAAATAGTAATTCCTGAAACCCTTACTACTGTATCGAACTCGAAGATTTTCTCAAGAGAGTACGTAGTTTCTATCACGGCGGTGTTACCAATGCCTCATCGTAACGTGGTGTTGGAGATTCCTATAAAAGTGAATGCCAGAATTCGAATCCCTGAAGGCCCTGATTCACCACCACCTTATTGCGAAGCCATGCCTGGAGAGAAATTGGAGAAACTGGAGCTTACTGCTTTAGATAGCACTGATGATGACGAGCAATCCACGAATAGTGTCGTTCCTTCGGAAATGCCATGAGTAATCTCATTGCTTACACACATTTAATTAATAGCTCTTGGCCATGAGTAATCTCATTGCTTACACACATTTAATTGAAATCTCTTGGCCATGAGTAATCTCATTGCTTACACACATTTAATTAATAGCTCTTGGCCATGAGCAATCTCATTGCTTACACACATTTAATTAATAGCTCTTGGCCATGAGTAATCTCATTGCTTACACACATTTAATTAATAGCTCTTGGCCATGAGTAATCTCATTGCTTACACACATTTAATTAATAGCTCTTGGCCATGAGTAATCTCATTGCTTACACACATTTAATTAATAGCTCTTGGCCATGAGTAATCTCATTGCTTACATACAATTGATATATCTCTTAGCCATGAGTAAACACATTCCTTTCTTACAAATCAATTAAAAGCTCTGGAATCATTAAAACATGTTTTTTACGTTTTAAACACTAGTAAATTTCCTGGAGCTTAAGATTCTTTTTAAATTGCTCCCGGAAACTTCTTCCGAATTATATCTCCGTTACAATTATCGGTATTACACAAAATATAAATAATTATAACAGAGATAAAAGCGTTTTAATTTTACCACCCACTCCTAACCAATAACAATTATACGGATAGCAATTAAAAACTGAATCCGATTGACAAAATGTCAAAATGGAGGACGTGGTACGAAGCTAGCGGTCCCTAGTTCGATTCCAGTGCTATTGCCTAACGCACTCGCAATCGCAATCGGCTTCAAAATAGAACAATTGTTTTCATTTTGTATGCAGACTCGCCTTCGACTTTCAAAATGAAGACGATTTTGATTGCGAGTGCGATAGGCGGATTAGGGGACCGCTCGTCGCGCGAAATAAGTTAATTTGGTCACACCTCTGAAATAAATAAAATGTTAATAAATATTGTTTCTATTTATTCACGCTAAAATGCAGGTTTGGGTTATGTTAGGTGTGCAGCAGGCCCGGAGGGCTAACCATCCAGAAATAGGAGCTCCGTCGACACTGTCTTATTGATTTCAAATTAAATTAATTAATTAATTAACTAACACCATGTAGTAGTCGTGACGAAATGAAACTATTTATCTCTACAAATTAAGTGTGACCAAATAGAACTTATTTCGCGTGACGAACGGTCCCCTAATTTCGTTAGGCAATAGCTCCCGGGCCTCTAATCTACTGGGTAAAACCATATGAAAAGGGACCTTATTGTCGAAGGCGCTTACGCCGCACTGCGTCACGCGACGTAGTATTTATATCGGAGCATCGTTAATAATTGGGAAAGCGCAATCAACAATAAGATCCCTTTTCATAAATAAGTCTCATATTGCCTTTGAAATGTTAAGGAGCGTCCTCACTAAGAGAATTCGCGTGAATATTCGGGTGGTGTAGAGGTTGAGCGTCGAATGCTCATTACACGCGAATGCTCTCAGTGAGGACGCTCCTTTATGGTATTGTTTTTACTCGGCTGCCATTACTATCAAGTAAATAATAAGAGCTATCGTAATGTGGGCCGTACGATACACCTCAAAGACAAACATTTTACACAGTAGAATAAAGGCCCGCGTCGCTATTGCCTAACGCACTCGCAATCGCAATCGGCTTCAAAGTGGAGCAATTGTTTTCAATTTTTATGAAGAAATGCCTTCGACTTTTAAAATGAAACCGATTGCGATTGCGAGTGCGTTAGGCAATAGCCCCCCGGTTTGTGTGAAATTATCTCCTGATATTTATGAAATTTAGAATAACAATAATATATTTTTTCTCCTTCCTCGATTATAGCGTCTGTTAAGCTGTAAATAAAGGTCTGACGACTCTCTAAACGAAATAAAAACAAACCATCTGATGTACCTTAAAATTTGACTAGCTGTTGTTGTATGAATGTTTAATACTTCTTTAGTTAGTACCTGTATTATAGTACAGACACTGGCAATTAAATCTGAACTAACATGCAACAACTAGTGCTCAAAAAAGCGGCTGACTCGTGGTCGAAGGTTGAAACCAATAGCGGCCTTTACACGTAAAGTTCGGTCCGCGGGAAACGCCACGCGCCATTCCACGCGCCAATCCGAACCGCACATTTTTACTATTTTACTATTACAGTTGCATTTACACGTACCGTTCGGAGCGAAGATTGGAATGGCGCGTGGCGTTTCTCGCGGTCCGAACTTTACGTGTGCAGGCCGCTAATATCAAGTTAGGAAGTGACCCTGCCTTTAAAGCTTCCTTAGTTATTTGTGATTTGAGCGCGAGTATTTCTTTTTAAATCTTGGAGGTTTTCAATGTATTTCTCTATGTAAGTTCGTGTCTCCTTGTGCCCATTAGCCTAGAGCTTAGCTTGGTGAATTTGCACTGAAAATAATACGTAAAGAGAAAACATTCACGTTTACTGTTTGAATATTACTATTTAATTGATTTATAATATTTATAATGCTATACACATTTCAATTTTCTATCAAATTGGCCGCAAAGTACAACTGATTTTGGACCAGTAACAATCACCGTTTCGATCGTTAGGCTCATTTATGTACACTGGCCCGCAAAACTACGTATCACTCTTTTAATACTACTAGTATTAAAAGTGCGATACTTAGTTTTTTGGGCCAGTGTAGTATGATGCAAAGCAGTGAACGTTCATATTTTTTCGGTTAAACATAATTCTTTTTTTTTCAGTGTGCGTGAGATTGTTCCCTAATATTTTTTTTATTTATCAAAATTACGAGACGACCTCCGAATGTCTCCAAATAACAAGACTCATCCAAATGTCTGAATTCTTAACCAAAAACCAGCAGAAATTAATTTAAAACGGGCCATAAGAAAACGTAAGATAAGGAACTTTTAAAAAACTGTCATTCTCGCGATATAAACCCTGATAAAATGTCAAAAAGCTGTCCCAAGAGCCGGAATACTTACTTAAGCAGTTTTGCGTAGCGAGGGCTAAATTGATTTATTTTCGCAAACAATTTTGAAGGATATTTTCTTGTTTGTTGAATAGGATGAATATTTGGAACAGCCGGGCTGGTGTTTATTATGAATTTTCTATTTTAGGAAATAATTTAGATTTGAGATTGACAAACGCGGTTATTAAAGCCCGATGGATGTCTTTTTTTCCCATTCTTATTTTTTCCTGGTCGCATATTTATCATCGTGGTTTTTTGCCATTCGCAAATTTCACCATTGTTATTACGCCGAAATAAGTAGGTAGGTCTTGGTTATGTTGGTTTTGCAGCAGGCCCGAAGGGCCAAACCACCCAGAAGTAGGAGCTCCGCGCCAGCGGAGCTCCCTCGACTATGTGAAAATGATATAACTATTGAGATAAATACAGATTGGGAAATTATGATAATGGAATTATTTCTGCTGAGAAAAAAATCTTTGGCAAAATATAAAGACTAGTAAATTTTGCGAATGGAAATATCGCTTGCAGTAAAATTCGATTTTCGTATAGTCATCGCCACACTCCTTCTAGGACACCCTTTAAGTCAGTAAATTGGACAGTTGGAGAATGACTTGGAATATGTTTAATCCCAGAATATATTAATTCCTCAGGGAAATTTTGAACCCTGCGCTGACATTCGCAGATTAAACTAATTTATTTAACTGTACTTTCATTTGCAAAGTAAATATTGAAGTGTACTGTAACTGGAGAGCTATTCCGATTGCATTTCTACGAAGTAAATTAAAAACAGCGATGTCGATATAATATCCCACTCAGGTAATAAGGGTGATCTTATTCTGGCATTGAAAGTTCTGCACAAAATTATTATTTAATATATCTTAATCACAATAACGCCAAACTCACACAAAATGATTTGATTTGATCCAAGAATGACAGAAGGCAATCCTTTCTGCAAACGTTATCGACAACCGAAATCAAGAAAAAGGTACTAATAGGATTGATGTAAGTAGCTAATGGGCGCCATATACGGTACGATTCGTCGTTACGATCCGTCGGTTCAGACTGAAATCGAACGACGGATTGTACGTGTTTGGCAATATCGCGTCCAAAATTCAATAGAAATATGGATCGTCACGATATCGTTTCAGATCGATCGTAACGACCGATCGTTCCGTATATGGGGGCCCCAAGCTGCCGGAAGGTGCGTCAAGCGAGTCTGATATTTGCATACATTTTGACTAAACTTTCAACTAGGGTGATGGACCCAGTAATGGACAAGGTACCAATAATGGACACTTGATTCTTATTTTACAGAAGATAAGGGTTATGCATTTGTTTTGCAACAATCAATTCAAGACCGTATAAAATTTGAATTAAGAGTGAAGTGTCCATTACTGGTGCCTGTCAGCTAAAAGTGTCCATCCAGACGTCACCCTAATGTTGTAAGTACAAAACCAATTTGTATTCGTGATCAATTTTTTTAAAGCAGTTCGGAATATGAACTGCAAACATTTAATCCTTAGGGTTCGATTTGTTTATATAACCAGAAATTACACAAATGATTGCGGAACCCTAATCAAACGGTAGAAAGGAGCGCAATGTAAACATTGTGGCACGTTTAATTCCACCGATTTCAGTAGCGAATAAAAACCGTTGGGAAAACCGCTTGTAACAGGTTATATCTGCCCGAAACTGGTTACACTGAAACCGAGGTATAAAATTGTTAAACTTTGCTGGCCTATTGCATAACGCACTCGCTATCGCAATATACTTCAAAGTGGAACAATTGTTTTCATTTTGCATCCAGACTCGCCTTCGAACTGTCAAAATGAAAACGATTGCGATTGCGAGTGCGGTAGGCAATAAGCGTGCTGATCCACCTAAATTGGAAACAGTATTAATGACTGATTCAGAAGAAAAAAAATATTTAAAAATAGCTTCTGCCCGCGATTTCGTCTGCGTAGATTTCGATTATCGTTATTTTCTCGGATTTTATTTAATTTTCCGGGATTAAAAGTACCTAGCCTATGGTAATCCAGGGTATAAGCTCCATTTCAAATTCCATCGAAATCCGTCCAGCCGTTGCAGCGTGAAAAAGCAACAAACTAACACACAAACTTTCGCATTAATAATATTTGTAGGATTTGATTCACCCGTTCGAGCCCTACGCAAATACAGACAGACGTACAGACACATCCCATTTATTAATTCTAAGTCAACGATAATTAGTTTTGATACTCTTGCAAGTGTCAAAATACGCGGCATAACCGGCCGTTTATTTTTATTGCGTTGACTTAAAAGTTGTTTTTTTTTCACAGCTGCATGGGGTGGCAGACTTGAGCATTAATTTCAACTTGAGACCTCCATGCGTTCCTGAGAAAAACGGACTAGAAGATGAACGGACAACGCAGTTATCCTATAAGGGTTCCGTACCTAAAGGGTAGCCCAATAGGACCCTAATAATATGCCTGCGTGTCCGTCCGTCCTCACTCTAAAGACCTGTATCTTTTGAACCATAATATAAAGAGGGTTAAAAAAAAAACAAAATGTGTTATTACGGCGGATTCACAAATATAAAAAAAGTTAAATATGAAACGGGTTTTTTTCAACGAATTTGTTTTTGTTGTTTCGTATAAACGGTAAAAAATACAAGCGTCAGGTATGATTATAGTAAAAACCCTGAAAAAAAAACACATACTAAAAAAGCGGCCAAGTGCGAGTCGGACTCGCCCATGAAGGGTTCCGTGAAAGGTAAATTGCGGTTTACGATTTATGACGTATAAAAAAAAACTACTTACTAGATCTCGTTCAAACCAATTTTCGATGGAAGTTTGCATAGTAATATTCATCATTATTTTTTTTAGTTTTATCATTCTCTTATTTTAGAAGTTACATGGGGAGGGACACACATTTTACCACTTTGGAAGTGTCTCTCGCGCAAACTATTCAGTTTAGAAAAAAAAAAAATTAGAGACCTCAATATCATTTTTGAAGACCTATCCATAGATACCCCACACGTAAGGGCTTGATGAAAAAATATTTTTTGAGTTTCAGTTCTAGGTATGGGGAAACCCCAAAATTTATTGTTTTTTTTCTCTTTTTGTGTGAAAATCTTAATGCGGTTCACATAATACATCTTTTCAACAGTATAGTTCTTATAGTTTCGGAAAAAAGTGGCTGTGACATACGGACGGACAGACAGACAGAAATGACGAAATCCATAAGGGTTCCGTTTTTTGCCATTTGGCTACGGAACCCTAAAAATGGCCAAGTGTGAGTTGCACTCGCGGCTGATTCAATAATAATAATAATATAATAAATCATTTATTTCAGACAACATAAGTCCATACATTCATCTCTAATTAAGTGTTGTTAGTATCTTAGATCTAAGTGTTAGTATTAATTATTATAAATTATTAATAATTGACTGGGGCATGTAGCCCACAACACTGACGGATGTAGGGGCAGTCGTACCTGTCCCCTATCATTCTCAGGATGTTATTGGGACTGCCACGCACCCGGCGCACCAGGGATGCGGCTCTTTTACGCATAGTTGCATAAAAGCAATCTATTCTTGCTTCTGCAAACATCCCTGATGCGCTACAAAAACGGGGCAGCCCAACCAACACCCGGAACGCGTTATTAAATTGGACCCGGAGAGCCCTATAGGCCCGTTGCGTGTAACGTTGCCACAAGCTGCACGTATAAAGAGAGGTGCAGTAAGCTCTAAACAAAGCTATCCTAACCTCCCTCGAACACCGTGCAAACTTGCGCGCAATCATGTTAGTCCTGACCGACAGAGCCCTCCGTTCCCGCTCAATATCGGTATCGTCTTTTAGATCCCACGTAACCAAATGGCCTAAATATTTAAATGTATCAGCTCTGTTAAGGGGAACACCGTTAAGACTGATACGTGGAACATCGACAGTCCGCCTCCGTCCGACTTCAAAGACCATGTACTGGCTTTTTAATACATTATATTTCAGCCCATGACTAGCAACATATGCCTCGCACACCTGCAACAATTTCCTCACACCGCACACCGACGCACTCAGCAGAACCATGTCGTCGGCATAGCTAATATTGACACAAATATCGTCCACATGACAGCCAACATGCATTCTGCTGAGCGCGTCGAGCAGGCCGTCGATATACAAGTTAAATAGTGTTGGTGAAGTTAACCCCCCCTGTCGTACACCACACTCCAGTTTGTACGGATCTGATAGTGTATCTGCCCATCTAACGCTATTGACCTGGTTTCCATACCAATACCTGAAAATGCTTATTGTTTCCGGAGGGAGATTAATAGCTTTAAGCTTACTCCACAAGATCTCATAAGAAACCAGGTCAAAAGCTTTAGACAGGTCGAGAAAACACGCATACACTGGCGACTTCCTGTCAACGTAATATTTAACAGTGTGCTTAAGGGACAAGATTGCACTTTCCGTGGATAACCCCGGGCGAAAACCAAACTGGTTATGACTCAGTTGCACGTATTTGCTTAGCTGGACTATTAGGACTATTGCACTGCACCACTGACACATTGTAAAAAAGCGCACTCCTCCACAACATGCCGACGCCGCCGTAAGGTCGCCCGCGAAGCACTCCCGCCTCCGTGTCCACCGCCGAGGTGCCCGTCGCACAGAATGCATTATCGATGCTATTCGAATAAGGGATTTCATCGGGCAACAACCACGTTTCCTGCAGTGCTATAATGTCCGATGATCGGCATAGCTCTCTAGTACTGTCAACAGAGCGCTTCACGCTTTTACAATTAAAGCTGGTAAATGTATAAGAGGCCGTATACACATCATTGGATAATGGAGCCGCAGTTTTGTACCTAAAATGTACAAACTTACGAAATACGATGCCTTTCGGCCATATATTTTTATCCAAAAACAGAGGAATCTTCTCCTCGCTAACAAAAAATTTATATGCTTTGTGATCTACAGCCTTTTTAATTTCAATTTTCTCAAGTAATACAGTCTCCTGTGTTTTTTGAAGAATGTATTTTGCTATCTCTGACTCGTCGGAATCTTTGTGAATCTTCGTTATAAACATAGGAACTTTACGCTCCGCAGCTTTGAAATTGCAATCAGTTATATTCGCGATTCCAACTTGCCCACGATAGCGATAAGATTTCTTTTTCCGGTACATAACGTTTTGCCAATCATACTTCGTCTCCGCTTTGTTCGAATTAGATATTATATTATTCGGTGCTCTTGCACTAGCGTCAGGCAACGCAGGCGCGCGGAGCGCGGGCGCGGGCACAGGCGGCTCAGACAGCTGATCGACGCGCTGACTCATCGCGCCCGCCGGCGCGCTCAAATCCAACGGTTGCTTATCTATAACCATGGCGGTAGACTGACTACCCGAAATCACAATTGATCGGTACTGATTGCTTAAGCTTTCGGCTACATTAGTAGGAGGCGATGTAGTAGTATGTGCTGTATCGTTTAACGTTGAGTTATGTATGTTCGATAACCCAATCGGGCCACTGTCCGCACACCATGCCCCTCGTCTTGTGTTTACGTTACATACGGATAATCGCGCAGGCGGCGCAGGAGCATCACAGTACTTCCCTTGCACTTCCTTCTAAACGTTTCCAGGTCCTCAATCGTAGCATACGTAGATTTAACATTTTTAACCTCGTCTTGAAGCCTTTTAAGATCTTTGAGCAATTTGCTACAATCTATGTGGTCAAAAGTCAATGGAGGTAACTTCTCTAATTGCCGAGCTACAAACACAGGCAATGTTTCAGAGTCCACCGTTCTACATACGTTAAGAATGTCAGTTAAATCGCGTTCTTCCTTGCCATTTCCTCTACGTTGAGTTTTTAGTTTGTAATTCGGAAGCGCACCTAACAATAACGTCTTCGAATTTTGTATTTCTTCACTCGTAAAAGACGTTGAACACAATTTCACTATGGTGTCATTATCAACCACGGATATTTTGTTTTGAACATACGACAACATTTCGTCGATGACGATATTGCAAACATTACACTTTAATGTATTCAACATAATTACGGCACTCACGCGTAACTATTCACAAGGCGTACATGCGTCACCGCTGAGCGCAGACGCGAGACTGCAATCCAAATCAGAATATAGTAATACCTACCGTGCGACGGAACGCTCGGTGCGCGAGTCCGGCACCCACTGGACCGGTTTTTTTCCTTTTCCTTAAAGAAATATAAATTCCTTCTCCAACATTTTATTAAATAAATCGGATCACTGGACCGAAACCCCGCAATACGACTCGCTCAAAGGGATTAGTAACTTTGTATCCCAAAACCACAATTCCAAGATGTTAGCCGTTTGACCGAAATTAATAATAAGATCTGTTGAATTCTCTAACGTCGGAATAACAAAGCTATCCACTGTTTTATTTGAAACGAGCAGATAACTATACCCTTCTACGGATCTGTAACAGCGTGCAACTTAGAGCCGATTCGGTTGGAAAGAGATTGTATTTTTTTGTCGCAAAATTTTTATCTTGCCTATCAAGATCAAAGTATGGAGTCCTAACACGGTGGGTCTACGTTAAGAATAGAGAGATCCTGTCGCCACCTTCCGACTCCATCATCAGATCATCTCTTAGATACCATAATCTTGCATTGTCATCGGGTTTGGTCCTGACGTAGAGACCTCGTTATGTTGTTCTCCTAGTCACTATTTTTTTTAATGATTTTATTTGTGTTAGTTTTAAAATAATTATTTATTACTTTATTACCTTGTAATGTACCTTACTTTTAAGCAACTATTGTATTTAATAATTGAAAAAACTACCTTCTGTTGGAGTTTCTTGCGGCGCTTCTTCTCCGCAATGATGGTCTTGTCCGAAGCGCTAGTAGATTCACCCCATATGACCGACGTGTAAAAGAGCCCTCATGTGGCCAATTTACTGAATAATTTTTTTGAATTTTGAATTTTTGTTTACATAATGTGGTCCAAATTTCAGCCCATTCCGGTAACGGGAAATGGGTCAAATTTAACTTGCAAGATTTGACCCGTAAATACATCCTTAACAAACATACTTACATACATAAATATATACATGAATTGTAAGTTAAATAAAAGTTTATAAAAATAAAGTGTTTTGGTCAGTTTTGAATATTTTCTTGAAGTAATTTTATAAAATTTATATTCAAGTCTTTGTATTAATTTAGTCGTTGTAAAGTGGTCGGTTCGGCTTTTTACGCCAAATTTTGTCGAGTATAATCCAGTAAAGGGACGAAGTTCCGCAACTTGGTTCGGAGAATTTAATTAAATTCTTTACGTAGTGTACAGTCAGTTGCTGAAGTAGATCAGGAAATATAAAAAAAAACATGCTCTTGAATAAATGGCGTCTATGCCTTATACTTACTTTTTCCCGCGGCTTCGTTTACATAAAACATGTTTATCGCTCTTTCCTCGGGAACTGTCTAATTATTTCGGCTAAATGTCCGTGCCCGGGCTATAAACTTTTTCTGTAAGCTTTAATGTCAATCGGTTGCCTCGTTGATGCGTAAAACCAGAACAAACAAACAAACTTACACAATTATTATATTTACATTACACAATTATTTATTTGAAAGGGGTTTTATAAAAAAAGTTGTCATTTGTAAAAGTCATAATTTACATTTTCAAGGTGAGCGTCCATTCGTAAAATTGCTAAATTATGATAGAACTATTAAAAATAAACATATTTTGTCATGTAATGTAATCAATCTTAATAAAAAATCTTAAGTGCATCGAAGCCGAGATATTTAAATATTCATACCTGGGCGTACTTTTAGTACCAAAAACTGAATAATTAAATAGATAATATCTCCGCTCCGATATTATTTAACGCCTTAAATTTTATACATATATGTGTATGTAGAGGTCCTCTAAACTGCCGCTGAAAAATAAAATGACAATAATGTTCATACAAACTTCCCCAATGCCCTTTGCTGTCTTTGGATCTAAATTAAATCCTTAATTTCTGTTGGTAATTATTATTTATTATACAGCTATTAAAGGCGCATGGCTACATCGAACTGTAATGAAAACCATCCTTAAACCAGCTTTTACAAAACCGTTAGTCCAAATATTAAAAAACCAGTGTACTCGAAACATGCTCATAAAATTAAAAAAATCCTGCTTTCAACGAAAAAAACTAAATTTTGTTAATTTACGGGCGTTAGATTTACATGATTTCTAAATTAGTTTTTGTTTTATACCAAAATAACAACGTTGCTTTAAATATGTAAATTGTATCGGTAAACTATCGGTAAGTTTTTAAGTTTAAAAATCTTGTTTAAAACTTAGCAGCTGTATTCTGCCCTCATAAGCAAAAATGCAATAACTAAATACAAAAGCCAAAGCAGATTCAACTCTCTTCTGTTTGAAACTAGGTTGCAATTTCTACAAATGTTTTGTCTGAGATATCGCCATTATGCTTAGTAGGGCAGTATTTGTGGCGTTATCTATAAAAAGGGACCTTATTATCGGTGGCGCTTACGCCGCACTGCGTCACGCGACGTCGTATTTATATCGGAGCATCTTTAATAATGGCGGAAGCGCCATCGACAATAAGGTCCCTTTTCATAGATAACGCCTCATTTTAATAAATGCGGCTGTTACGAGGACTTATTTAAAGTTTTAGAAGGAAAATATTTAAAAATAACTTGACAGAACTATTTATGGTATAACATCGGTGTTACATTATTGTTAAGTATATTTCATACAGTCTCATATACCTACTTATAGTAGACGGTAAAAATATTATTTACCTGAACATTCGAAGTATTCAAAATTAATTTTACAACCAGCAGCCTTATTGCCTAATTTTGACAGTCCGAAGGCGAGTCTGCATACAAAATGAAAACAATTGTTCCACTTCGAAGACGATTGCGATTGCGAGTGCGCTAGGCAATAGGCCAACAGCGCCTCTATTCTAGGCGGTATAAACGATATCGTAGTTTTCCTGTTATGGTATTGTTATGACGTCAGCCGCCATTACTGTCAAGAAAATAAGAGCTATCAAAACGTTGACAATTCGATAACAGATCAAATACGATATTGTTTTTACCGTCTTGAATAGAGCCGCAGGGCTTCTATTCAACACCGGTAAAAACCAAATAATTTTTCACCGGTTATCGTATTGTCAACGTTTTGATAGCTCTTACTAATTTTTATTTGACATTTAGATTTTACCGCCTAAAATAGAGGCGCTGATTTAACAATCGGTTACTATCACGACTTGACAGGCGCGTGCAGACTACTGATACCATGCTAAAGCTCTGATGAACGAAGGGTCGGACGTATAAGGCTGCCTAATTGAGAATACACGCGCTAAAATGTGTTTTGTTCGCTCTGTCGGGACTACTTAAACTCGCCGCTTGGACCTTCACTCGAGCGAACGATCACCTTTGCTTGTTGAGAGAATCACAACCCAGCTAACCCCATGTGCTTCTGTTTAGTCTACAAGAGAAAATACTCTTTAACCGACGAACAACTGTTACTGTATTTCTCTAATAAGTTCATCGTAATTGTCTAAAACTCGACATTGGTGAAATACACCCTAGTATACTTACTATATGAAAAGCAAGCTTTAAAACTCCGACTGCATTTTTTATATTGTCGTCGATATACCTACCTAAGTCATTGTCATTTTGTCATTGTTGTTATTTCAATTTTAACAGTTTAGGTATCCTATGTCACCCGGTATGGTAAAAGGATTCTAACGTTACCATACACATCTATATCGGCTCAGGCGTTTAGAAGTTTTGGTGGAATAAAGAATCGTATACATACTTACATGAACCTTGAAAACATTATACTCCTTTTTTTGAGCACTTATGTAATAAGGAGTGAAAGGCAGTAATTCAGGAAAACAAAGCTACTGAAACTTTTTCAGGATCACCTATTGTTATTCCTAATCGTATTTTAAACTTCTAGGTAAATATATTTTCTCCGTCATGCCATTTTACTTGGTTTGCACATGAAAGGTTAACAAAAAACGATCAATTAAAAAAAAAAGTTAAAATAAATTATAACAGTAAAAAATGTTATAAGACAATATTTCTACAGCCTGTAGTTTCCTACCAAACGCAAAGAACACCCTTATTCATTATCTAACATCAAAATTAGAAATACAAAGCAAAATTCTAAAAAAGCAAAAATTAACAGCAACCATCTCTTTCCAGATCAGCGGTCCAAAATGGACGACACCGACCGGCTCGCACCGAATGAAATAAAACAATGAACGACATCAACCCGATGGCTGTAAACGGAACAAACCATAGACTAAGCGAGCTGCGACCGCCGGACCCAAATGGAACATACCTAAAAAACGAAAGCGAAACGCTTCGAATGCTATTAGATTTGAATGACACTCTAGATTTCTATAGCTACCGAATGAACGAAACGAACTGTACTTTTGAAAATGGAACGTGTAGTGATGTGCATTATAATTATTGGGCGTTGTCGTTGTTAGTGTTTCCCCTGCTGACGTTGTTCGGGAATGTGCTTGTTATAATGAGTGTGGCTCGGGAGCGGAGCCTGCAAACAGCCACGAACTATTTCATCGTCAGTTTGGCGGTAGCTGATTTGCTGGTGGCGGTGGTTGTGATGCCGTTTGGTGTTTATTATTTGGTAAGTAGTTTTTTTTATTGTTTCTAGATTATACGGATTGAATGAGTAATTAAATATTAGTCACGTGATTTGAAGTAATTACTATTGGCCTAAAAATCCATGGTCCCATCCAGAGGAATCGTTGGTTTTTGAACATTAAATAGAAAATTAGGGAGCAAAAGAGAAAGGACATATTCTATTTATAGCAAACTATTTTTTTTATTTTTTACGAGAGCTGTGTAGTAAATTGCTGTATATAATCAATAATCACAGTTAACCTCGTAAGACCCCAATTACAAAAAAATGTACATAGTAGGCCATTGCAATAGAGATCTATTGCAAATAAACTAGAATTTCCCTTGTTTATATGACTGACAATTAAAATAGAAAACTGACCTTATTGCAATCATAATAGGTTCATTTTCCTTTGGCAAATTTCGTTGTATGGTGGGTCTTAGGAGATTTTAGGAATTTTAATGCAGTGTATGGATAAAACCCGAGTAGCGGGACTGTTCGTAGCGTCTGCTACGAAACGGTGAAGCGCTACGGCTGGGGCGTAGCGCTTAGCGAAGCTTGACAACTACGATATTATACAAATATTTGTATTGTATTTACCTCGCCCGCCATTACTGTCAAGTAAAGAATTGACGATACGATAACACGTCAAAAGCAATATCGTTTAACCGAGTTGAATAGAGGCCCTGTACAGTCAACTAATTTGATTTCTAGGCCACTATATGGGCTATGCTAAAGTGACGTTGACAACTAAAAGACTTCTTATGATTTGGTTTACAACGTCACGTTGACAAAGTCCATAGTGGCCTAGGAATCAAATTGGTTGACTGCAATGATATTTTATATTTAGATACGTCATGCTCATACTAAACGCATTCGAAAACCGTCGCCAATTACTGACAGTTGCTACGTTGCCATATTTCTACAGACAAAGACGGCAATCCGTAGCGAACGTTATTGTTAGAAAGAGATAAATAGTTGTTTCAAATTGCGTACCCGAATGAGCCGGCGTGCCCGCTCATGGCTGCCATATAGCTAACCGTCTTTATCGCACCCATGCGATAACTAATTGTGTATCTCATGTTTCACAGGTGACAGTGACGCCACCGGTGCAAAATAAACAAAGTATGACGATGTAAAACCAAATGTAAAAAATATTTACGGTACTTACGAATGAAATGAGACATCCTTTCTTCCTTATATAGTTACAGTATAATTTTGGCAGCCTCGATAAACATAAGACGGCATTTTTTTATGACTTATATTTGTTGCATTTCGGTGATAAAACTTTACTGTTTTTGACGCGTGTGTGAATTGCTTGACGTACACACATAATTATGTAGACGGAAGACTTAACCGGTCTTGTGCTTTTCGCATCCACCGCGTTCCCGCGATCTTTACAAGGTCGTCACTCCATCTTGTTGGAGGCCTACCTACAGCTCGTCTCCCGGTCCTTTTTTGAGTGGAGATTCGAGCCTTGGGGAGGCCTATGTCCAGCAGTGGACGTCTTTCGGCCGACATGATGATGATGATGAAGACTTAACCATGATGTACCATACACCAAAGCGATTCATAGTACATATACTTAGATCGTATGAAGCACAGGCCTCATAAGTGATATGTTTCAAGTAACTAACCAAGTATTAGCAATTCAGGTGGTAATTTTAATGCAAATTAGTAAACGAGGTAGTTAACGAACTCGCACCGCTGAATGGGTAATGTAATCAGAGAGCGCGCGCTTGTAATTTTGTTGTATACACCGTGTTTTTTTTTTATTTGGAGTAATTTTGAGGGAGCATTTCTTAGATCAAATAAAGTTAATTCCTCCAAGAAACTAATGTACTAACTCGTACCGTTGAGAAGATAATCAATTATTAAATTTAATCGCTAATTTACGTTAAACCAATGTAAATTTTTAAATAGGGGCATTGGTGTTTTTAGCCGGTGCGAGCCCGGCAGTACCTGGGCCCTCCATTCTCAGGTCTCCGGAAGGGATTTTCACCTCTGCCCTTTTTTTCTTAAAGTAATTAAAGCAAACAGCAAACAAAAGCAAGGACTTTTGTCTTTGGCCTTACAGGCGATTACCAAAAAAAAATATGTAAAAGTTTCGTAATCCATAAACAAATACTTGCTTTTAAAATCCTGTGAGTAAAGAGTTTCTGATTCTTACGTGGGCCTCTGCACCAAAATCGAGGACCGAATACTCTTAGTTGTGCCCTTTTCTCTCGCCTTGGTACCGAATGGAGAAAGAGTGTGACGGAGCCGTTCAATTCTTCGGTCAAGCGTGAGCGTGCGTTACGCTTCACTGGTCCTGTGCTTTGATAAATTGACTATGGCTCAATTCTATCATGGTAAAGTTTTAACACTGACATTAAATGACAACAAGTTGACACTAACTTTTGCCTAACTAAAAAGGACCTTTTAAAATATCCATCAATTAAATATTTAATTATTTTGTATGGGTTTTTTTTTTCGAATATCGTAAAACGGTTTAAAGGATAAGTTTACGTTAATGTTCCAAGCACTATGTCGAAGTTTAAGCAAATGGACACGAACACCATGTATAATTAAAAAAAAATACTAACTTAATTTTTACTCTACTTGACGATACACCACGAGCAAAGGAGCAGTAGAAATAGATATGCGAAACGTTATTATTTATTACAACCTTACATATTTTTATCCACTTTTATATGCGTTGACTATAAAGTACCTTTCTGGGCCTATATTCTAGACGGAAAAAGCAATTGTCTTTGACCTATTACAGTGTTGTCAACGTTTTGATAGCTCTTATTTACTTGACAGTAATGGCGGCCGAGTTAAAAACAATAATAACAGATCAAAGATGATATTATTTTTACCGCCTAGAATTGAGACCCTGGGTCTCTATTCAAATCGAAAAAACAATATTGATTTTGACATTATCGTTTTGTCAACGTAACACCAACGATACCATATCAAACGCAATTAGGGAATACAAATAACCGGTTATAACCGGTTTTAACCGGTTATTTACATACGAAAACGTCTAATAACCGGTTAAATTGCATTCCCTAAACGGAATATTGTTTCACCGAGTTGACGTAGATCTCTGAAAATAAACTCTAATAGGTTTTTTGAGTTCATACTTCATCTTTTTTTTATGGCATGAAGAACGCACGCGAGCTCTTAAGCCACTTGATGGTAAGTGGGATCTGAGACCCATAGACATTTCAAATCTCAAGACTACAATCTCAAAACTGCGATCCTAAGACTTCAAATGCGTTGCCAACCCTGAGGACTAAGATGGAATGCCTCTATGCTAGTAATTTCACCGGTTGTCTTATCCCCACTCCGGAACACAGCAATGCGAACACTACTGCTTGGCGGTGGGTTAATGGATAAGATGGTGGTGTGGTAGCGATCCGGACGGACCCTGTACAAGGTCCTACCACCACTAAACAACAACATCTTCTTAGTACAATAATACAATTTAATACAATTTAATTGTTATTCTTAATACAATTTCTTTAATTTTTATACAAAGGAACAACAGACGGGGCGGCAAGTGACTTTGTTTTACACACAGAACAGAAAAAACAGTAGAAGTGTCAAGTGGGCGTGTATCGTGTGGCATGGTTATGCGGAGTTCCGCGCAACCTACCATACTTTTGCCGCGATCGCTTATTTTGATATTTCTAAAAAAGGAAATAAATCCAGAAGCATGCCTTAGGGTGCCGCTCCACTGAGGCGGAGACGAGCGGAGCTGTGCCAATATTAACCAATAGAATATAAACTAACGTGCGCAAGGCGCGCTCGACATGACCGCATGCGCCTTCTATTGGCTAATATTGGCACAGCTCCGCTGCGCTCCTCTCGTCTCCGCCTCAGTGGAGCCACACCCTTATTGTCCTATTGGATTTGGAATGTAATGTGTTTGGCGTGTTGTTTTTATGATAGGTTGAGTATTGGCGACAACAGTTCTGATACTAAGCGAAGCTCATGCCACTTCCACTGTTTTTTCTATTCCGTGGTTTTACAATATGTAAAGAAACACATTCAGCCAGCTACGGGTGCTACGCATAAGCTTGTAGCTTTAGTTTTCCGGTATATAACTAAAATCTGCTACGAATAGTGAACTCAACTACCGGGTCATTAGCACCACTAAGTTTCAGAGGCTACGTGAGCTTTCTTACTTCAGTATAATCTCAAAGTACTTAAAGAAATACATCAAACAACCAATCTGCTGTATACTCAAAAGATTGGCTCCAGGCCGTATCTTTAGATGTCTGTTATGATGTAGCCCCCCTTTTTACCCGAAAAACATAACGTTCTCGGGGGAAATCCGGAAAATGAGCGAATTTGATATGTAAATTATGTAAGACGTACGAAATATTTCTTGCGACGATTTTTTGCTTGAGGTATGCTTACAGATTTAAGAGTATTTGACTGTCACGATGAGAAATAAGTTTCTGTCCTAATTTTTATTTTTGTGACAAGCTTTTGTTGCCGACTGTACTTTTTTGGCAGAGATTATCTGCTTATCAAGGGCAACCAAATGAGCTCCAACACGGTGGGTCTACGTTAATTTTTAAGAAATATTTAATCGTCAGTATATTTAATAATTCTTCCCCGGGGAAGACCACGAAAAAGATGGGAAGATGAGCTGAAGCTCACAGCCGGTCACAACTGATAACGGGTTGCTAAAAACAGAAATCAATGGAAAATGTTAGAGGAGGCCTTTGCTAAGAGGCACACTGAGCTAAGAGACATATTATAAAAACAAATGCATTACAAATTAAGCTCAGGAAGAGAGGCTCATTGATTGATTGATTGATTGATCTCTAATAATTAGCTAGAGAAAAAAACAATACACGAATTCTTGACTTACAGTGGCAAACCAAACATAAACATTTGTACACTCGTAAAAAAAAACCCTGTATCTTCTCCTTCTTAGTGAAGGTTGGGAGTCAGCTCCGCATAATTCACTCAGTATTTGGCGAGGTTGAAAAGCTCCGCTGGCACTTGTGACTCCAGTCCATTCCCGAATGTTTCGCAGCCACCCTGTATAATGACATTAATGACAGAATTAAATGTAATGGTTGATTAAAATTAAATAACAGAACATAAATTACGCTTCTGAGTGAACGAGTGATCACGTGGTTTCACGGAATCGATTGTAATTATCCACGTACCGCGACGTGTGTGATTTACATTTAAAATTCCGTTTTAAACCTGTACTGTACCCCTACCATGAGTTACAATTACTGGACTCGCTAGCCAGTCGAATGCTCTGTCCCTCGCACTCTATAAGAACACTCTGAGGTCTGCATGGGATAGAGCATTCCGCTCGCTAGCGAGTACGTTAATTGTAACTCATGGTAAGGGTACTGATGCGGAACTTGCATATACCCTCGTAAGGCCCAACATACTGCAACAGGGATTTTTTGTAAGTGGGACTTTGAATCTACCATCAATGCAATAAAGTTCAATTACGTTTGTTCAATAATGGCATTTTCACTTTATGAACATAGGAAAATAAACCTTATTCTTTTTGCAAAACAGTTCAAATTCATCGTTGAGATTGCGAACCTGGTGGAGGCTAGGGATGCTTGGTGTGAGTCGTGTCCGGGAGTGGATATGCCTGTCAAGAGGCATATCCAGAGAGCATGGGATACACCTCGCCACATATCAATTCATGCATCTCTCATAGAAAATAGTCAGGACGTTTCAGATTGCGCCCGTCTCCTCGCTGACTGAGCAGGCGAATCAGGTCACTGGCTCCACGCTCTTCCTTCCCGCAATATGGGCACAGTCTTGGACCCAAGCAGCTTGCGCATAGCAATAAGCTTGGGGCTTGGAGCTAGACTCTGTGAACCTCATACTTGCGCGTGCGGGAAGGAAGTGAATGAGCTGGGACGACATGGCCTTTCATGCTTCAGAAGTACCGTCACGGCACAATTAATGATCTGATCCGGCATTCGCTTGCCACTGCCTCTGTACCAGCTGTCCTGGAACCAGCAGGTTTGCTTAGAGACGACGGTAAGCGACCAGACGGAGCTACATTGGTGCCGTGGAAACTAGGTAGGCACTGGTGTGGGACGCGACGTGTGTTGACACATTCGCCCTTTCCCACATCCAGTGAACCCGTAATCGGGCCGGTGCAGCAGCTGATCAGGCCCAAACCCTCAAGCGCCGCAAATATTCGTCATTATTAAATAATTACGAATTTGTGACACTTGCAGTGGAGACCATGGGACCTTGGTCACCTGAAATGAAAAGCTTTATTAAGGCACTGTCATCCCGGCTCATAAACTCCTCCGGAGACCCTAGAGCTGGTGCTTACCTCTCCCAAAGGATTGGGCTAGCTATCCAGAGAGGTAATGCAGCCAGTGTCATAGGGACCATGCCGCGAGCGGACCTGCTAGAGGGGTTGATATTTTTACAGTGGTGATTATTATTTATATATTTAATATTTGAGTAGCTTAGTTTAATTTTAATTTCAATACGTTTAGTTCTAATTTTTAATTGTTTTAATGTTGAATTCTGTATATATATATATATATATATATATATATATATATATATACTACATATGATTTAATAAGTCTTAAAATAACGATTAAATTTATAAAACCCCTCGATATAATGGGATCACCATTACATCGAGGGGTTTTATTAATTTAATATTTCTTTGAGAGCTGATATCTCACGGCTTATTCGATTTTCAATAAACCTAATAAGAACCATCTCGATAAGCCTAGAAAAGAGGCGCAGCTGCAGGTCCGAGATATTAGACGTTAAAAACCATAATTATCTTTGTCCTGCGGGCCTAATATGGTTGCGTTTATCGCGTGACAAAATGTGGATAAAGCATCCGTCACTCTTATATACGTCGTGTCAAAAAGTGACGGATGTTTTATCCACATTTTGTCACGCGATAAACGCAGCCATACTAGGCCCCCTGTTATCGTATTGTCAACGTTTTGATAGTTCTTATTTACTTGACAGTAATGGCGGAGTTAAAAACAATACGATAACACGCCAAAAGCAATATTGTTTCATCGTGTGGAATAGAGAGAGCCCCTGTAATTAACAATATAAGTTTTAAATGACAATAAATTATAGACTCCAATTTCCAACATTTAGTTAACAGTTTCACCAATACGTTTGTAAGTTTATGACCAAAGTCTTATCGCAGCTAAGCATACGTGCTAGTGAAACCGCAGCGTAAATCTCGTGTTCAAGCCGAAATTAGCTGCAAGTTGCCACGAAGTTGCACAGGCCAAGTGTCGGCACTTTGTTTGAGTTGTAACTTCAGTGCCGCGAGTACCGTTTAGGTGTACATTTTGTATCTAAACTGGCACTAAACGTGTTACGCTAGTAGTTGGAGGGTTTCTAGACTGTTTTTTTTTAATGTTAAAAAGGAGGCAAACGAGCAAGCGAGTCACCTGATGGTAATCATATCGCGACCCATAAACGACCGCTTCCGGCCTTTGAGAAAAGCGTACGCTCGTTTTTTGAAGGCCCAAGTCGTATTGGTTCGGAAATACAGATGCCGACAGCTGATTCCACATAGATAAGGTTCGTGGCAAGAAGGCTTTCGAAAAACGCACGGTGGTTGATTTCCAACTATCAGGACGGTGTTAATAAAATGATAATTTGGTACGAGTTGTACGATGGTGGAATCCAGCTGCTGGTATTAATCCGACTAATTCCCGTGATAAATGCGGTAAAAAACACAGAGGGAAGCAACATCCCTCCGCAGGGCCAGTGGATCGAGATTTCTGAGAAGCCCCCGGTTGCCGACACATCGAACAGCTCTGCTCTGAACGCGGTCAAGTGGAAGATGTTGATATTGGAGTGCTCCGGCCCAAATACGGGGGCAGTATTCCATGTGTAGCCGTATTTGTGCCTTGTGAAGTTAAAGGCGATGAGGCGTGAAATATCGTCCTGCTCTCCTGAGCACACCAAGTATCTGCAAGGCTAACTTAGCCTTACCTTTCAGATAACATTGGGTAAAGAACAATACTAATTACGACAAACTTTGTAATTTCGTTTTATATATGGGTCTATATTGACTGACATAATTATTTTTAGTCATAATGTGATTTAGGTCATAATCATCGCAAGTCATAACGTGGTTTTTTAAAGAAAATGTTACTTTTTCAGGATTTTTATAAATCAAACCTAACCTAACCTAGCCTTGTCTAAACGTTAGATATTTCAGAACTTCTGAAAAGTTCACAGTCTCAGCGATAAAAAAAATTATGACTATCAAAAATTATGTCAACAATTACATTATGACCAATAAAATTATGGGAAACAAAGGGCTCCCTTTATATATCGAGCAATGTTCAGTACATTGCTGGATATAGGTATAAAAGGAAACGACACAGTTTGTCGTAATTAATAATTGTTCTTTCTGGCGGTTTCTAAATTGTCAGCGACCACAGAGAAAATATAGAATCATAGAATCATTTATTGCTATCAAGTTCATTACAATTATAAGGTGGTTAGTAAGTGGTTAACTAGTAGTAGGTACTTGATACCCTGTCAGGGCACTGCAATGTCTTATTAACTAGATTATAATAAATGTCCGAAAAATTATATCATTTTAGAAATTAAAAGTTGAAAGTTTCAATTTATACAATAAAGTCATGTTTGAATGTTCGAAAAATAACATCTTTGGAATTAAAAGATGCAATAAAGTTAGGAATGTTGCATTAAATCTATCAATCAAATTACAATTAATTAAGAAAATAAACAATAATAAATTACGTACCAATTAAAAATAAGTAAAACTATTATTAAGGTTTTTTTATTTTTACTCTTTAATCGTTTAAGAATTCGACAATTTTGTAGTAGCTTTTCTTCACTAGATATAACTTTAATTTATTAAGGTAGGTTTGGTCTTTGGTTTCTGTTTTTATATGTTCCGGGATTTTGTTATAAACATTTATAAGTCTATAGTGGGGGCTTCTTTTAAACATAACAAGGTTAGGCTTGGGCGCGACCAGTTGGTGTTGATGGCGCGTGCTCCGTGCATACGCCTCCTTCCTACATTTAAGGGGCTACCATGCCTATAACAGAAGTTTTTGATGAAGTTTAAGTTCTTATAACTCAGTCAAAACGGAATGTAAATTTATGAAAAAATTTACAACTATCCATATATTCATCTTTGATTCCGTCAAACAGAATTTCAAAATTATCCATGGTTATTTTTTTATAATTTTTTAAATACATGACTATAAAAACACAAAATTGGATATAACTTTTTCATCTGCGCGTCAATTGATATGGAAACTATATCTAAATATTCTTAATTAATATGTCTAATAAATCATCGAAGGGTTTTTTTCTAAAGTGAAAAATATGGAAATAAAGGCCAAAAAACTACTTTTTTTGGAGTAAAAATGTCAAACTTTGATAGCATAAATCTCGATATCAGTGACTTGTTAAGGAAAAATTGAGACGGCAGCTGGTTTAGAATAGCAGTGTTAATGCAAATAGGTTTTAACAACAACTGAAAGTTTAGAGCTTCAGATCGAAGGTATCTGGCCATGGTAGCCCCTTAAAGAAGTGCCTGTGTTTCCGCACAAACGTAGCTGCCTCCAATATGTAAATGGAGGGTAGCGTTAAAATGTTGTGTTGTATGAAGTGTGGCCTACAGCTATCTCTTTTCCAAATGTTTGCCAAAATACGTACATTTTTTTTTTGTAATATTAAGATTTGCTGTGCTTCAGCGTTATGTCCCCACAATATTACACCTTATCTAAGCCACGCGAATGCGTAGGCGTAGTATGCCGAAAGTGCCGTTTTGAGGTCAGTGTTAACTTTTAACACAGATAACGCGTATATACATTTCGAAAGTTTTTTCTTAGTATTATGAACGTGAGCTTTCCAATTTAGATTTGTATCTATTGTAATTCCTAACAGGGTAACTAAATGAGTTAACTTGTTCTATGTTATTATTTTTTCATCACACTTGCTCGTAAATGGTGTTATTCCATGCCTGTATACAGAAGGACAATGGCCTAAATTGTTCCCGCGGGAATTATGGCGAGTTTGTCATCCCTAGGGAGTAATGACTTTCTTTTTAAAATTTGCAACTGTTTCGTACATCATTTCTGACTAAGGAGGTTTAATTTTCAGCCAAAAATTAAATCGGTTTCTAATTTCATCTTTAAAAATCTCCAATCCAGGTCGAAACTAAACGCAGTTATTATCTGTGGTAGAGGTCACAAAAAAAATATCGTTTCCATTTACGTTCCCGTTCGTCAAAAGTTATTTCTTTATATATTGCAGAGTTAAAGTGTTTTCTCTTTGTTTTTTTCCTCGCAAATGTGATGAAAACCATTGTGTGTATCACAGGCAGTAAGGGGATTACTAACTCGAGTCATTAAAAGCCCTCCGCCTTCGGCGTCGGGCTTCTAACACTCTCGTTAGTAATTCCCTTCATACTACCCTTGATGCACAATGTACTATTAAGATTTATGGCGTCATACGTCTAAAAACATAGTTGATTCGTATTATTTATCGTTTCTTTGTGATTTTTAAATATGATGCCCTTTGTTAAGTTTTCTTATTTAATATTTTAGACATTTGACACATTTCTATTTTTTATACTTCGAGCAATAAAGTATAAGAATTGGAATGGAAATTTTATTCACCAAACGCTATTTCTGGTACCGCCATAATAATATTGCCATTTCGCAAAACATCCGGACTAATTAATTTTATTGGTCTTTTTCTCATTATAATTTCTTTTAAAGCTTCTGTCATGATAATTAATTTAATATTTTTCTATTTTCTACACATTTAAATTATTGTAAAAGCAGTTTTTGACAAATATAATAATATAAATTTATACGGGGGTAAATTTTAAGAACGCTTAATAAGTATCTTAATTAACATAAAAAACATGCGTATCGTTAACGTTAATTACTTACTTTACCATTCATTACGAGAAAACTGCTAGGCTTTGCTTAAAATTGTGATACACAATTTCGTCACAAAAATGACTGAGTATTTGAACAATTCTTTTCTCAAAATCACCTTCTTTCATAGGAATGTAAATGGCATTTTTATCCTGCTATTAACTTACGGGAATTCTTACTTTATGAACAGAAGAGATAGAATATAAATTAATGGCAGTACAATGTCAACCCCATAAACATCGCACTTTACATTCTGTCATTCTCTCTCCCATCACAATGTTGAAATTCGCGACACGCTCCAAGCATGAGTAAAGAGGTAAAAGTTAAATGTTGAAGTAAAGTTATGGGCCTATCCGCAATCTTAGAACTTGGCGGGTGATTTATGTGCCCGCCATTAACATAAAGAGGCTTTCATTTTGAAGTTGCAACTTTTTTATATCTGCGACTATTAAGTAGATAGACTTGAAATAAGTATGATAATATGCCTGACATTACTTACATTTGACATTGTTTTAGCAATGGCTTCTAGTTAGAGTTCAGTACCCATAAGGTGCCAAACCCTATTACTAAAGGCTAAGGGCTATATTAAAAAAGAAACATTTTGGCTGAGATGCCCGTCACAAGAAAGTAAACGTCACGAACACTGTCATTTTTACCCGAATTCGGCAAAGCCAAAAAGGAGGGTTATGTGTTTGACCTGTATGTATGTCCGACTCTATATTCCCCGTACCTACTTAACGGCTTAACCCATTTTAATAAATTATCGGAGCTCGGAATAGGTAGTGCCTATTTACCTAAACTTCGCGGGAGGACGTAACTAAGAATGGTTACAATCACCAAAAATAATTATTTCCTATTATTGCAGGCGGGTTTTCCCGGGATTGACTATATTACTCTAAAGGCTTAATACATTTAACTTTACTTATAAATCTGGCTATATTGCATATTATTTATTTATTTATCTTGAAATAACAATCAGTCATAAAACAATATAATATAGATCAAATTGAATCTAAGGGAGCCTGAATTTGATCTTTTTTAGTTGATTTAAATATAATTATAATATCGTATAGAATGTATTCAACCAAAACAGATGTAGCCGACACTTCAGCTGTGTACTTACTACCTGCAGTTTGCGACCCTGATTTAGAAGTGAAGTTAAATGTATTAAGCCTTTAGAGTAATACAATCAATCCCGGGAAATCCCGCATTCAATAATAAGAAATAATTATTTTTGGTGGTTGTAACCACTCTTAGTTACGTCCTGCCGCGAAGTTTAGGTAAATAGGCACTACCTATTCCGAGCTCTGTAAATTATACATGGTTAGATTCTTCTTAAGCACTAGAGTCTCATAGGCTATATTAAAATGATTGAAAATCAAAATGGCGAATTTTTGGCGTCAAATTGCGCGGCATGAAAACTAACATTATGTTGACGACATTATTCAAACAGCACTTGGGTTTTCAAAGCATGCTTTTTGTTAGACTTGTCTTGTGATCTTGAGGCGAGCATTACATTCGAGATTCGTTAATAATACCGCCGTATGACTTCGTTCTCCGTCTGTTTGTCCGTCCAAACTCTCTATCTTCGTCTGTTGTGGGCACTATCTGTTAGAGCTCGTTCCCACTATGTCGTATGTCGGTCCGGATTTTAATCGATTGTTCCAGTAGCAGAACGTTTTATATGAAGCTATTCACACTCGTCCGACAACGATTTTGATCTGATCGGACAAAAAATATCGTGTATTTTGCCAGCCCTCTCGTCCGGATAAAAATCGTGTCGGAACTCGCTCGCCTTTGAGTAAGTATGACGCTGTTCACATTGGTCGGATGTCGAGGCCGACCCCACCCCGCCCGCACCCCTTGTTCCGCTCGCGCGTGGCTACCATAGTGGCCGACAGCCGACTAGTGGGAACAGAGGCGCCGACACCTGATTATAATCGGAATCCGACATCGGACATAGTGGGAACAGAGGCGCCGACACCCGATTAAAATCGGAATCCGACATCGGACATAGCGGGGACAGAGGCGCCGACACCCGATTGTAATCGGAATCCGACATCGGATATAGTGGGAACAGAGGCGCCGACACCCGATTAAAATCGGAATCCGACATCGGACATAGCGGGAACAGAGGCGCCGACACCCGATTATAATCGGAATCCGACATCGGACATAGTGGGAACAGAGGCGCCGACACCCGATTAAAATCGGAATCCGACATACGACATAGTGTAAACGAGCTCTTACGGAGGGGTACCTATTACTTTATCGAAATACCTTTCGACAACCGTATGTATCATTGCGCAGAATTTTCATTTCATGAAAAGGCATTTCTACCCGCATTATTATTTCCCAAGTCTAATCTAACCTAACCTTCGCAATTAATGTTCTCATGATCTTGGTCCTCAAGGGTTTGCAAGGCATTGTCGGTGTTAGGATTGCAGTCCTTAGATTGTAAGTGGTCTTGAGAGTGGGTCATAGATCCCTCGTGCCATCGGGCCTGTTTGCTCGTCTGCCATCTTCATGCCATAAAATAGTAGTTTATGTGGCTGGTGCATAATAAGATCACACGAGTGTTTTAATGCCTAATTATGTATAGCCGCATACATAACTTTATCTACATGCGTATCATAAGTTTTCTATAATATGTTCAGATATGGCCTGTATTTTTATTAAGTTAGTGTTAGGTACTGTTAACTTGTTTGTAGTACCAAAGCTTAAAAAAAAAACTTTACTAATAATGAACAGATATGGCTTGCATTTTCAAGTTAGTGGTACAGTATTACCGATACTTTAATGTTTAGGTACCGACACTTTAATGTAAACATTACGATGCACTATACTTTAATGTAAACATTAGGATGCAACCACAGATACAGGTTTCTTAATATAGGCAATTTGCTTATCGCTTCTGAACATATTGTAGGGAAGTTATGATATGGATGTAGATAAAAGTAAATAAGAGCTATTGTAACGTTTACAATACGATAACATGTCAAAGGCAATATTGTTTACCGAGTGGAATAATTGCCCTGAATTATATGAATGTGCTTGAAATGAAACAATGCGGTTGATTCGATGCATTTTATCATCATTATTATAGTTAATGATGATGCATGACTGTAATAATTTCATTGCAATAAATGAACCGAGATACAATGCGTTAATTAATACCCAGTTTCATAGGTTAATAGACCGCCAGCATGCTTGTAGAAATCTGTTAACAAGTTGTTATGACAATAGGCTAGTGTCCTAAAAAAAATCTAATAAGTCCGTCATTTACATTATCAAAAAATAAATGTTTAAAAAAACAAAAAACCGCCTTCAAAAAGCCAAAAATAACTTGTTTAAAATGGTAGGTAAATAGGTCAGTCCAACTGAAGTCGGCGTCCAACAATATTTTAACCAAAAGCAGACTTCAGTTCGACTGACCTATTTACCTACCATTTTAAACAAGTTATTTTTTGCTTTTTGAAGGCGGTTTTTTGTTTTTTTAAACATTTATTTTATTTTATACTTTTTAGTGATCCTATTTATGCTGTTACGTAGCTCCACTTCTAAATATTAATAAGAAACTATAGAACATTTCAAGCTCGCCGCAGACAACGCCGCAGGAACGTCATAGTCATATTTAAACCTAAATGTGCTTCGTCATAGTCGCTCAACTTCCTTTATCGAAATATCTTATCGCCACCCTTGAAATAGGTACCGTTAAGGAGTTCCGGTGGCCATCTGTGGTCTTCATCATCAGTTCCACTTCACCATATAGTACTTTTCAAAAGCAAATGCATGAGTTACAGTGAAAAATACCAAAATCGCTATAGGTGTGCCTATAATATTTGAGGAGTTCTCTTGATTTCTCCATGATCCCATCATCAGATCCTGACGTGGTGACAATGGGACCAACTAGAAAGTATACCCATTCGAACAACGAAAAAATTTTTCAAATCGGTCTTCGAGTAATCGGGGAACATACATAAAAAAAAAAAAAAACCCGACGAATTGAGAACCTCCTCCTTTTTTTGAAGTCGGTTAAAAATATGGAACACATTTTCTTTTGTCAATTAAAAGATAGAGTCTGTCTAATGAAAGCTGAACCTGGGAAAAAGCGGCAAATTCAAAAAATCTTGATATGGTATTACCGATCAATGAAGGAATAAACGATATTGATACTTTTATTATTTTATTTATTTTGGTGGGCACAAAGGAAGAGGAAACGCGTACTATATTTTCATATATATTATTACGAGCGCTATATTTTGATGAAAAGCACTTTAGGTAAAATACGATGACAGTGACTGGAGCACATTTGGTTTTTCGAAATATATTTGACATGAAAATATAGTGATCTGCACGTGTAGCACAAGTTGTATTTTCTCGCTTGTCGCTCTGTGCGTCTCTATCGTAACAGACTAGATAGTAAGGGAGATCCGAGCGACAAACAAGTCACGAGCAACTTGTGCTAGTCGTGCTGTTGATAGATTTCATTGATACGAGAGGTTTTCGTCTGTGTCGCACACAGCATAATAAAACAATGATGTTGAGGAATATTATATTCAACCTTTTTAATAAAGTAATTAGAGGTAACATTATTCTCATCACCCTTACACCTCTATCTAACGACAATTATATCTTGGAGAAGAAGCGCCGCAAGAAACTCCAGCAGATCATTTTTTCCAATCATAAAATACAATTATTCTTAAACGTAACATTACAAGGTAGTAAAGTAATTAATAATTATTTCTAACAACACAAACTTAGTCGTTACAAATGTACGCTCAATAACATTGAGTAAATTAAAAATAGTGACTAGGAGAACAACATGACGAGGTCTCTACGTCAGGAACGATAACTAAAATAACAAACTGGAAAACAGGTTCTTGCAAGCGTGAACAGACAGGACCCCACTGACAACACCCGTTCACAACCGTTTCACCCGGTCTCATCCAGGTATATTATTTTTTTACCTTCAGCACGTTTTGATGCAATAGTCCTTAGGTAGCGGTGTCGCCAAGCTGCTATGTCAAAACGCTCAATAAGTATCGAACGTTGTTCAGTATTTTGTTTAAATTCGTATCCATTTGCCATTAGTATTCGGCGTAAAGTCTCAAGGCATCCGGTAAAACCGATGCTTTCTCTCAACTCTGCCAATAAGCATCTGAGTGTAGGCACTTGTTTTTTTACAATATAAAATTCATTTATTTTATTTCGGATAGCTTGGATGTCAAAGCTATCCAAATTAGACACCGTGGCCTTGTGAGGTCGCTTTTTTCCGGGAGTACTAAAGACACCGTTGTTTAATTTTCCCTCATTACTTATTCTTTTTAAAGATGAAACACTGATATCTGTAAGAAGAAAGAAAGTGTTAAATAAACAGAACACCATTTAGAAATACATTGTGTGGTTGCGCAGTACAGCCCCATTGTACAGTCCGACAGCCCTAAAAACATTTGGGTTTAGGTGAAATGAAATTGCATCGGTGAGGTTCTAATCGCAACGGTTTAAGAACAAGGAAGACTCATATAACCCGAACATCTTTTATATCTGGCCGATCAAAAATGACATTAAATAAATAGATAAGGTACTAAAGTGTACACATATTTATGAAATCGACTGTACAGTGTACATTTGGTTCATAAACAACAAAATGCTGTTTGCTCCGCACACAGAAAATACATATCAAATAATATGTTTATGATATCTTTTAACTAAACACCTCCTTATTGTTTTATTGAAACTATGAGTGTCAGTTACATTAATCATCTGTCTATTAAATTAATTTAATAAAATTGTGAATGCTAAGAGATTCAACATGATATAGGGACAGACAATAGGTACCTACACCTATTATATAGGGAAAGACAATGATAATTTTAGTAATTACCGGTCATTGAAGATACTTCTTCCAAATATTTCGTCTGAGTCTGGCAGGCTAACTCAGTTTCCTCAACCTCTTTCAGCTGCTTTACGTTTTCCAGCACACTTTTGTCAACGTGCACGTCCAGGTTTTCTTAATCTCATCGTATAATAGACAGAAAAAGGTAAATTAAACTTAGGATTGCACATAGAGAAATAAGAAGTATCAAAATGAACATGCCGTACTAAAGCCGTACTAACCTATAAATTTGGTCACCGTAACTAAACAATTAATTTTTTGCATCAATAATGCTTTTCTTTCTTCTTGTTTTTCTTTGTACTTCTGTATAATAGTATACAGAATCTCCCGGACACCGCCTCTTATCGTCGACGGCATGATTACTCCGTATTTTTATCAATTTAGATCTCGAATTGACAAGTTTCTAACAACAACAAAGTCCAAACGACATATTAAATAGTGTTGCCAGACTCGTCAGCCAAGAAAAATCCAGGTTCAGCTTTCATTAGACAGACTCTAAAGTGCGTTGAAGTTTCACGTGACGTCACGCCGTGGCACACTTTATACCACGTTGTGACGTCACGAGCCGCCACTCCCGAACTTTGATGCGCGTTATAATTGTCAATTTTGATTGATTTCAAAAAGCAAAAAATACGTGTCCAATATTTTTTGATAATCTTACTGACGGACTAATTGGAATTATAACTTTTTTACCCAGAACACACCCCTATTATTGCGCTGTATGATATAGCAGCGACGCAATGTATTATATTACTAAAAGAAAGCGGCTATTTATTAATGACCAATGAAAGTCTACAACTCTCTCTAAGATCACTGTTTTGAACAACGACTAGCGTGATATTGTACAGGTCGATTCACAAGAGCTGGCACGAATGGATTCAATGAGTGAACGAAACTATACAAGTGTGTAAAATAATAACAGGGTTTTGGTTTGAAATTCGAACATCGGTTCGAAGGACGGCACTCACACAGTGATAGGTGACATTACTTTTGTTCATTCCACTCGTGCCAGCTCTAGTGAATCTACCTGTATTCCTTAGTATAGAAGTGATCCCCAAAGTGGTCTATATCGACCACCAGGGGTCGACGACGACCTGCAAGGGGTCCATGTGAGCGGAAAAAATAAATGAAAATGGGGGTGGATCGACCGTGGATCCCGTTCAAGCAGGTCGTGACTTTAATCTTGGCTTTTCATTAATGGAATAATTCATATTCATACACAGAAAGTAGGTACCTACCTACTTACGTAATACTTTCTTATAAATATATAAATAAACAAATATCTATTTATATAAATTACGTTAAAATTTTCTGTGTGTAGTTTTTTACTTTGTAAAAAATATTTTTCCGCGCTAAATTATCATTGTAGCCTGTGTCCATTTTTAGCCGGCTAGACGTTATCCGTAATCCCGAAGATTTTTTGCTTAGTTTTTACGTGATAACGTAAATATTAGGTAAGCAGGGGGTCCACCCAAAACCGAAACAAATGCCAAGTAGTCTATGAGACAAACAAGTTTGGGGACCTCTGGTATAGAAGAACGATATCACGCCTGTCGTTGTTCAAAACAGTGATCCTAGAGGGAGTTATTTAAGTTAGTTGCAATTACTAAACTCCAACTTATACCAAAAGTCGTCTAGACTACAGCCAGATTAACTGAAGCTACAAAAGGCGATGTGGGTATCCAAACACCCGCTTTTAACGAAATGAGGCTGTCATGTTGATACTCAGTTCAAAGCGACGGCGTATGGAACCGCCGAGGGTGTAAAATACTTGGTATAAATACTTGGTATTAAGTACGGTTGCTGCAAAATTTATATAAACCCTGTAACTAGATCACTTCGAATAGAGCCCTCGCAAACTCCTCTTCCTAACTCCTTAAACCTTTGACCGGTGCTGCTCTTTTCCCAAATTTAATAGTAGATTTTTCAACAAGGGACTAAAACAAGCCATAATGACACGAGATATTTAGCCACGTCAGCTGTGCGAGGGTGGCTATATTTCGAGTGTCATTATAGTTATTAGAGTAAATATTACTTTTCACTTTGATTGCGAGGAAAAAAACGACGTTCTATACAAAATTACAATATTTATTATAAAAAAATCTTAAACTAATTGGACCTTGCATAATAAAATGAATTCATCCTTAATATAATTAAATAGATTCATATTCGTAATCATTAATCGTGTTTCACGAAATTAAATCGTTTTTTTTTATTTTTCAGGTGTCAGTTGAGGTTATTTCCACGCCCTAAAAAGTGTAACACAATCACTGAAAATGGCGATAGTCCTCCATTCTCAAACACCGTGATTGGTTGTTTAGGGATTTCCAAAGTAAATTAAAAAAATACTTTAGTCCCTAGAGACTAATAAGGAGCTTTAGTCTCGATGTGCAGAGACTAAAGTAACATTTTACAGAACAAATATTAATACTATAATTATCGTCGAATAAACATACAGTAATACAAATACCATCTCAGTTGACGCAGACCTCACTCCATTTGGGTCGATAAGTATTGAAGAATTGAAAGTAGTCTGCCTTCATGATTTTCCCACTAACTCTGTCAGAGTTTAAGTGGTCCCGTCACAGCGTACAAACCACATTTTAGGGTGTGCATTCTTAACCTCCTAATTACCCCTGTTTTTAAAATTGTACGTAATACGGTAATTGAAATAAAGATCTAGTGCAAGGGAAGTAAAGTGGAATTTCTTTTGTTTTTATGACCAGAGGTCGGAATAGGTAGTGCTTATTAACCTAAACTTGACTCATGTTCATTCATGCGTGAGTGAGATGGGAATACGTTATTGAATGAAGATTCAACAAGTTTAGGTTAATAAGCACTACCTATTCCGACCTCTGTTTATGACTAATAATCAAAGTAGAAAATTGAGTTTATTTCATTTACAATAGATTCATATTCCATTGACAAACTTTGTTGTATGGTGGGTAGGCCTTAGGAGGTTTTGGTAGCTTAAAACTCGCTCGTATAGCTTCGCTCGACCGATCGAATGTACAAACAAACAGTTTTAAAGAAAATCACACTTCAGGTTGACTCTTATTGGACCGATTTCGTTTAGTGGATAGCAAAAATACGTTTGTTATAGACCCAAAGCTTTGTACGGCCTGATTACCTTAATAGGGTATTTGTCTGATATTAAATTTCATATATTAATTTGGATAATATATCAATATACGTAGTATGATAAAATAATTCAAAATCAAATTTGAAATTGGCAATAAAAAAAAAGTTATATCCCTTTAAAGTTTTTTGTCTATCCCTTTCTCACGAAACGATGTTTTGCGTGTAATTCATATGGCGGTTGAGTAATATGACGTCATATTACTGTATTTTCCTCTCTGTCTAAAAGCAAGTTTTAAACATTTATACCTTTCTTATTTTTAAAGATATTAAAAAACTATTTATACTAGGCTATTCGGAAGGTCAAAAAGCTTCAATTTAAATAGTAATAAAAAATTAGGCAAATACCCTATTAAACTATTGCTTAATTTTTTCTAATAGCTTTGACCATGCGTTAAATTCGTTCATTTCTGTCGCGTTATTAAACATCTTTACCTTATTATATTACCTAGTATTTATCCCTAGTATTTTTTTGCTAGCAAGTATTCAAGTATTTTTAAGCGACACGCCCAAGCAATTAAAATGGAGTGTTGGTATTGTCACCCTGATTGATAGTAAGCCTTAAACTCATTTCGGCCGTAATGGGAGATTTTAACATGGGTTTGGTGATATGACAGATTTTAGTGTAATTTGAGTAAAATTGAGGGATACTACTTCAAGAATATGACATTTTGAAATATATTACATACATACATACATAATCTCACGCCTTCGTTCCCAGAGTGGGGTAGGCAGAGCTACAGAATTACAAAAATCTCTAAAAACTTGTTGATAATTCTATAACCACAATTTGTACAATTAGGCTAAGAAAATAAAATATTAGCTATATATTAGCTGATAAAAATCGGCGTTTCCGACCAGACACAGTTTTTTAAACACCCTCATATTCGAACCACCTTCTAAGAGCTATACATACAGCTACAGGGTGTCCCAGATCTCAGCATGACATTTACCGCCTTTTTCACAATCGACAAGTAAAGCATATTTGACAGATAAATTTAGCCCTTCCTCTTTGTTACACTTGAAAATAGACATGGAGAGACCAACTTTAAATAGCAGATAAAATTACTCGTCGATTGTGAAACAGGCCTTTAATGGAGCAATTCAATAAATTGCCACGTTATTAAGGATTATATAAGGATCAAGTTTCGGAATGGCAAATATCAGCTATTTACAGCCAAAAGTTAATGGCAAAGATGATATTTGAGTGTTATTAAAATGTTAATAACGACCATTGCGTATAGTTCGATGATAAAGACTAATGTAAGAGACATATTTAAAACTAAAATAAAAATTTTGAACCGTCGTATAGAAGGCGTTATTATGAAATAGTGCATAATAACGCCTTCTCTACAAACAAGCTTTTATTTAACTCGCACTGCAAAAGAGTCTTATGAAAAACTACATATACAGGAGGCCAATAATTATTTTAAGCATATTTAGAACCATGTAACTGTTTCTCTCAACGTTTTTGTCATGACCGCTATTCTGTTTTTAGCCTGAATTAAATACGACAAGGCAAAACATTTCCCTGCTTACATAATTCAGCTTAAAGTTTAATACAGGGTAAATACTCAACATTTCCGTACTTACTTAATGAAACATTATATCCACCTAAGCCTTTACAGTAGACTGACCGCTGTCCCTCCGTCCCTCGGGAAACATAGCGATTAAACCTCCGGCCCGTATGTGTCTAAATTTAGTTTACAACAAACAGGCAGATAACAAACTCCTTGCTATAATCACTTAGGGTGTAATTCTTCAACAACTCGCCTGTGGATTCGTCAACGAATTATTAAGCAGTACACTCAAAAAAATTAGAGCCAACAAAGAGAGATTTTCACTTTGCTGTCAAAAAATGAATACAATAGTTAAGATATTAGTTATATCAACCAAAGCGGATAGTAACAACAGCAATTTCTTTAGTGATTCAACTAACATCATAGTTGATGTATCTAACGTCTTAGTTGGTGTATCTATCGTCTTGTTTTGCTCGTATGGGATCAAGACGCTTATGCACAACAATCACAAGCGACCAATTATTTTTTTCAGTGTAAACTTAACTTACTTTGAAGCATCAGACTAAAACTAAGTACCCCATTCTCTTTAGGGACTAGATCAAAAGATATAGATGGAAATGACATCGTTTTCCACTTCGGTGATTTTAATGTAGCGTTCTTCTAAGATATAAATAAGGTCTAGCTGTAGCGCATAATGCCCTCGAGTCTGTCGATCAACTATAATGGCAAGTAACAATCTAAAAATCCCAACTGTTGCTAACCAACTTTAAATCGTTATAAATCCTAAATGATCATTCAAAATGAAAAATGATGAAAGAAACCTAAAGATGATTTTTAAATACCTATTCAACGATACCCCACTCGTCACAATTCGTCGACTGTTTTTTTACAATAAGGCGTCTGTTTGCCGCCATATTGTTTTTTTATTACTGTCATATCTTTAGTGACACTCACAAGATTAAGACAAATCGATTAACATAAGAATCATCAAAATCGCCCTACGCGTTTAGTTTCTAGAGCACCGAAAAGGAACAAACATACATAACAAAGTTATATAGGCTGACTAGCTTTTGCCCGCGACTTCGTCCGCGTGGAACTTGTTTGACGTCCTCCCTGGCAAGAATGATCTTTCAAATACATGTAATATTGAGCTAGAAATTTACCGGGACACCAACTTTAACCATGAACTAACGGGAGGGCACTCCGGATACCTCCAAATAGTTCAGAGGGCTCAGACAAGATGCACTACGCTAACTAACGTTTCTATTCGATTCGTTTTTAAACCAATCGCGTCACTGGTAGACCACGTGACTTTTCGTATCACGTCATCTTCCAGTGACGCGATTGGTTTAAAAACGAAACGAATAGAAACGTTAGTTAGCGTAGTGTATCTTGTCTGAGCCCTCAGGAACTCTAAGGGTAGGACGTGACTTGCTCTGTGTCTATGACATTGTCTTCCAAGAGATACTCCACAGCATCGCCTTCTACGTGAAACATATTTTTTTATTTATCCGCCCGACAATTTCGTTTGTCGGTGCTAATATTATGCCCTCTCGCACAAACATTCTCTATTCTTTATATTGTTTTTTAGATCGGGGTACAGGTTATTTTTTAGATCATCTGTGTTTTGTACAATATAACAGAATTCGCGGTTTAATGTATCGTTAAATCATTACTATCTCTCGCCATACGATCTTCGCCATTTTTTAGTAGAGCTCCCGCATATATTGCCCCGACTGTATATCATTGTGCTCTCGTAATTCCTGGCATATTTGTAGTGAGGAATTTTTTATTTTTTATATTTATACTCATATCGTAGATGCCGAAATGCATTTATTCTATCCGCTGGTGTGCCCCTAGTTATCACCGGTAGATGAGAATCTGTCTAAATTCGCCGTCTCAAAGCACCATCCGTCCCATGATAGTTTGGTTGCTCTTAAAATATCCATCATAGTTCAATATTACTTACATTATATTATGAGTCTTAATACAAATTTTAATGTATCTATCATTATAAATGGCCGAACTCCTAAACATAAATGACCGAATTCTCATACAAACTACCATTACCCCTAGGTGATTTTCGAGATAGGTAATAAGTATAAATTTAATCTAAATAATTCGGTTCCGCGGTTAATCCGTGAAAGCGTAACAAACAGACAGACGACACACAGGATTACTTTCACATTTATAATTTAGTATGGATTTTCAGCAATATTATAATTATGTAGGTACCTATCGATGTATAGATTTTTTACTCATTGAGTATTGTTTGAACTGACATTTTAGAATTAAATAATCGACCAATTTCCGCCAAGAAATAAAATGACTGTCCGTATTTTTTTTAAGTGATCATAATAACCGCCCTAATATTTAATAATATTTAATAAAAAGTTAAAATCTGGATATGTCAAAACTGTCAACGTCAATTTGACACCGCTCCTTTTGATATAGACTAATAAAACTGAAAGTACAAAGCCTGTCCCATTGTCACACTGGGTGGCAAAAGCCATAGAAGAAATAAATTAATCAATTTCACAATGCATGCATTACCCGTGACAACTTTTAAAAAAAATATCATTGCCGCCAGCTTGAATTCTAAATTTGACATCATTTTCATAATCTGCGCCCCCAAAATGTAAGAAAATGATAACATAGACGATTTTTTCAATAAACATCATGGCGGCCATTTTGAATTCCAAATTTAATATCATTTTCGAAATCTACGTCAACGCAACCTAAGAAAATGACACCTATGATGACTTTTTCAAAAAACAACAAACGTTGTCGTTATTCCCTCGGGAACTTTTAAATTTTCCGGGATAGGATTTTTCTATGTGTTAATCCAGGGTATAAGCTATCTCCATTCTAAATTTCTTCCAAATCCATCCAGCGCCATCGCAGCGTGAAGGAGGACCAAACTAAAATTCCCTTTTACCCCCCTTAGGGGTAGTTTTTTCTAAATCGCTGAAAGAAGTATTTTTTATTAATAAACAGTAGCCTAAATACCAATTTAAATTTAAAAATAACTAATCTCTTTATACAAATTTCTACCCCCTATTTTAACCCTTTAGTCTTAATACTAATTATAATGTAGGTATCTATCATTATAAATGGTGGAACTCCCAAACATCATCCGTGGCCGCTGGAAAAAAAAGTCAATATTCTTTAAACAAATTTACCCAATGCCCTTTAATCTAATTCGGTTCCGCGGTTTATCCGTGAAAGCGTAACAAACAGACAGACGACAGATATAATTGAATTGCCATTTTGAATTTCTACCTATACTTTCACATCATTTTCGAAATCTGCGTCCTCAAAATCTAAGAAAATGACAATTATGTCCACTTTTTAAAAAAGATTATGGCCTCCATCTTGAATTCTAACTTTGCCATAATTTTCATAATCTGCGTCCACAAAATGTAAGAAAATGATACCAATGACGACTTTTTCAATAAACATCATGACGGCCATTTTGAATTCCAAATTTGATATCATTTTCGAAATCTGCGTCAACGCAACCTAAGAAAATGACGCCCATGATGACTTTTTCAAAAAACACCAAACATTGTCGTTATTCCCTCGGGTACTTTTAAATTTTCCGGGATGGGATTTTTCTATGTGTTAATCCAGGGTGCTACCTTCATTTTAAATTTCATCCTAATCCATCTAGCCGTTGCAGCGTTAAGAAGTAACTAACTAAAACCCCCTTTTTCCCCCTTAGGGGTAGTTTTTTCTAAATCGCTGAAAGCAGTATATTTTATTTATAAACAGTAGCCTAAATATCAAATTCCTAATGTAGCCATTTCGATATCTCCCATACAAATTTCTACTCCCCATTTATCGCCTTAGGAGGGGAGTTTTACCGAAATCACTGAAATATTTTTTAATGTTAAACAGTATTAAACAGTAGCTTAAACACCAATTACCACGTTTCCAACTAAAAAAATTAACATAAATGACCAAATTGTCATACAAACTACCATCCCAAATCTCACCCCCTTAGGGGTGATTTTCGAGATACAAATTTAATCTAATTCAGTTCCGCGGTTTATCCTTGAATGCATAACAAACAGACAGACGACAGACATAATTACTTTCACGTTTATAATATTAGTATGGATTTTCTTTCTACATCAATATTATGTATACCTATCGATGTATAGTTTTTTAACCCCTTGAGTATTGTTTGAAATGACATTTTAGAATTAAATAACCGACCAATTCGCCGAAAAATTAAATGCCTGTCCGTAATTATTTTCAAGTGATCATAATAACCGCCCTAATATTAAATAACAGCCGTAGAATTAATACGCCGTGAATAGTGAATAGTATTGAAAATAACGGAAAAAATGTTAATATCTGGATATGTCAACTCTGACAACTTCAATCTGACACCGCTCCTTTTGATATAGACTAACAAAACTGAATGTAGGTACAAAGCCTGTCTCGTGTTGTCACACTGGATGGCAAAAGCCATAGGAGAAATAAATTATAAAATTGCGCAATTTTGTCAAATAATTACTAATCTTATTCTATATTCGTAATTATTTGCGTCCCCAAAAACTAAGAAAATGTTACCCGTGACAACTTTTTCAAAAAACATCATTGCCGCCAGCTTGAATTCTAAATTTGACATCATTTTCATAATCTGCGTCCCCAAAATGTAAGAAAATTATACCAATGACGACTTTTTCAATAAACATCATGGCGGCCATTTTGAATCCCAAATTTGATATCATTTTCGAAATTTGCGTCAACGCAACCTAAGAAAACGACACCCATGATGACTTTTTTAAAAAACACCAATGATATTGTCGTTATTCCCTCGGGAACCTTTAAATTTTCCGGGATGGCATTTTCCTATGTGTTAATCCAGGGTATAAGCTATCTCCATTCTAAATTTCATCCAAATCCATCCAGCGCCATTGCAGCGTGAAGGAGGAACAAACTAAAACTCCCTTTTACCCCCCTTAGGGGTAGTTTTTTCTAAATCGCTGAAAGAAGTATTTTTTATTAATAAACAGTAGCCTAAATACCAATTTAAATTTAAAAATAACTAATCTCTTTATACAAATTTCTACCCCCTATTTTAACCCTTTAGGGGATGAATTTCCAAAAATCCTTTCTTAGTGTACCCTTAAGGTACCCAAGGAATATTCCCTTCAAATTTCAAGTCCCTAGGTCTAGCGGTTTAGGCTGTGCGTTGATCAATCAGTCAGTCAGTTTTACCCCTTTCCATCCCTTCGGGGATGAAATTATCAAAAACGCTGAAACACGTATAAATTAATTTTCAATTTTCAACCTAAACACAAAATTTGAATAGTCTAACTTAAACAAAAATTGACGGACTTTCATACAAATTTTCATCCCCTTAGGGGTGTAATTTCCAAAAATCCTTCCTTAGTGGATCTTTACACTATATAAGGTATCTATGTGCAAAATGTCAAGTCTCTAGGTCCTAAGGTTTGGGCTGTGCGTTGATATATCAACAATCCGCGTTACCCCTTTTCATCCCTTTGGGGTTGAAATTATGATAAACGCTGAGACACGTATAAGTTATAATTCAATTGCCAACCTAAACGCAAAATTTGAAGCGTCTAACTTCAAAACTGACGGACTTTCATACAAATGTTTTTCCCCTATTTTACCCCCTTAGGGTCGGAATTTCCAAAAATCCTTCCTTAGTGGATCTCTACACTATATAAGGTATCTATGTGCAAAATTTCAAGTCTCTAGGTCCAGCGGTCTGGGCTGTGCGTTGATATATCAACAATCAGCTTAGCATTTTATATAATAGATAAACACATTTCTCTGCTTTGCGTCGCGCGATCGGGTAAAAACAATCACCCCTGTCTTGAGTAAATAACAAAACCGGCGAATTTATGTTGTGTCATCAGAGCGTATTAATATCACTTAGCGCGTGTATTTCTAATTTGGTCACAGGTTTCTTTAACCTAGCAGCTCGGCCAAAGTGCGTTACTCGTACCTTAGTTGGTCTTACATGCCTATCGAAGATGCCTAAGAAGTCTGTCCTGACATCCGTCATCGCAATAGTACTAGTATAATCTACTAGCTGTTGCCTGCGACTTTGTCTGCGATGCTTATCCTACGGGAAAAGTGTATTTTTCGAGATGAAACTTAGCCTGTTAGGTAATTCAGAGCTAGCTATCATCCAAATTCGTCCAGCAATTTTAGCGTAAATTAGTAACAAACATACTCACAAACTTTCGCATTTATAAATATTAGTGTGATTATAGAATAGAATAGAATAGAATAGAATAACTTTATTTCAGACTACAAGGCCCATATTTACAAATACCTTACAGACGAACATACATATCAATATATAACGTAAAATGAACACGACTACTAATAAATTTTCGCGGTGTCTGCTAGACGGCGACCACGAAATCGCCGAAATATTGTTTGGTCATTATGTAATACGAGTATAATGTGATGTAATTAATGTATTTGATGTTATTAACTTTGTACCTGTAAATCATCTGTTAATTACTCAGGATTGACTTCATATCTTGCGAAAACTATAGCGCGAGCGCGGAAAGCAATTTAAACTTGCTGGTTAATAAATGGTCGAGCCGAGAGGCGAATAGCTCAGGAGAATAGCGTCCTTGTTTGTGGTCGACGATGAGACGCTTTTGATGACTGTTTTAGTTTTTAGAGCTATTTTAAGCCTATCTGGTGGTGGCGAAGAATGCTTGGAATATCATGGACTGAATCCCGAACCAACGTGTCCATCATTGAAGAGCTCGGCATCAAGCAGCGTCTATCTACATTAGTTCAGACTCGAATACTAAATTTCTTCGGCCATGTATCAAGGCGTAGCAATGACTCCGTTGAACGTCTTGTCCAGGGCAAGCCACGTGGCAGGTCACCCATGCGATGGACCGACCAAATCAAATCTTCAGGAGGACCCTTGCATGAGTGTACCAGAATGTCTGCGAACCGGGAGAATTGGCGAGATATCATATGGCGAGCGACATCTGTACCGGATAGTACTATAACTCTACCTAACCGATAGCAGTGATCGGAATAGGTAGAGTATATTTACCTAAAGTTCGCAAAAGGACATAATATAGAGTGGTTACCACCGGGTGAAATATTAATTTATTTTTATTGAATTCCGAATATCCGATATTTTTCAATGCTAAATATACGTAATATTTACTTACGGTATGGGATATTTTATGTTAGTTTGTAATAAAAATGGCCTGTAACTTATTTTTTTTGTTGTATCTAATTGATAGGTGGATTTTATTTACCTAAACTTCGTAGAGCAGAGACATAAACTGGATACTTCCTTGCTACTACATTTACTACCACCTACCATTTAGTACCAGTAAAATACCGGAAATCCGGAATTCAATAAAAATAAATTTATATTTCACCCGGTTGTAACCACTCAATATTATGTCCTTTTGCAAACTTTAGGTAAATATACTCTACCTATTCCGATCACTGACTATCAGTTGACCACGACCGCTCTGTAAAGAGTGCATCAACTGAGAAGAAGAGATTTAATGTAAGGTCTGTTAATTCTTACTTGGCTTATACGGTAAACAACTTTCTAACCTCAAAATGAACCTTTTTTTGGCTAAAACAGCTATTTTATCGGAAATAAAGTAAACAGAGTTAACATTTTGGACATCATTTGGCCAATTTATTGTCTGTATTTTATTGGGCAACAATTAAAAAATAAATACCAAACACAGGCAATTTAAAAAAGTACCAGTAAAATCTTTTAACTAGTCCCGAAAATAAGTATGTAAAGCCGTAAAGATTACTTAGGCGTTTGCACAACTACTTAGCAAAGTACTTAAGACCGGTACAATATGCATAACCTCTGAGTTTATGTTATTAGTTATTACCCGACTGCCGAAGGAGGAGGGTGATGTGTTTCACAGCCTATATATGTATGTTTGTTCCTTTGTGGCACTATAAAAACTAAACCCGTTGTCCGATTTTGATGATTCTTATGTCAGTCGATTTGTCTGAATCTGGTGAGTGTCACTGAAGATATGACAGTAATCAAAATTCAATATGGCCAACCATAGACGCCATATTGTGCAAATAAAAATAAGAAAGTCGATCAAGTATGACAAGTGGGGCATCATTGAATAGGGATTTAAAAATCATCTTTAGGTTTCTTTCATCATTTTTAATTTTTAATGATCATTTAGGATTTATAACGATTTAAAGTTGGTTAGCAACTGAACAGTCGGGTTTTGAAAGCTTGCTTTTTGTTAAAGTTATTTTAAAAGCCTTAGTTTTAATTAGACCTTTTGGACCGTTATACTTTAACTTACCGTGGAGCAGCGTTCGCATTGTTGTGTTCCGTAGTGGGGATAAGACAACCGGTGAAATTACCACGCATTAGTCATCAGGCATTGCCAACGCATTTGCGGTCTTAGGATTGCAGTCTTAAGATTTTAGTATGAATACTCTTTATTGTACAAGAATAAAAAAGAAGTACAAAAAAAGTAAATTGGCCACATGAGAGCTCTTTTACACGTCGGTAATATGGAGTGAATCTATTAGCGCCTCGGACAAGACCATTGCGGAGAAGAAGCGCCGCAAGAAACTCCAGAATAGCGATAATCGACTTCCACACGGAAGGACTCACGGGCAACAGCTAGTCTGCCCTCCTAAATAAAAAGGACGCATTAGCAATTTGTTAGTCAAAGTAAATTTAACCTTAATAATAAAGAAATAAGGTCACTAATACATGCGCAGTTCTATGAGCCATACGCCCTTTTTTCTAAGGAGGACAGTAGTATACATTATTGTAGTTCCAAGATAATATTCAAACCCAACAATATAATGATCAGCCAGAGTAAATTAAGCAAATATGCTAAACAGAATTGAACTTTAACTGGGTACAATTAAGTGATAATACGCCTCCACTTTACACCACAAATGTATCGCGGTAATTTAATATGCCTTACGCAGTTCCCTCGAGCGCGAGCTCAGGAGTCTAGGGAGGGGACAAATGTTTACTTTAACTCGGAAAAAAATAGTGTTTCATCTCTAGGGTTAGGATTTTTGGTGGCATATCGTGGTTCTAGAATCCATGCAGTCGCTATTTCCTAATTATTATAATATAAAACTTTAATTTTGACTTTCAGTATGGTCATATTTCAAAATGAACTAAATACATTTTAAGTTCGGTTATTCCATACATATACTAATATTTGCTTGTTTGTAACGCTTTCACAGAAGAGATATCCTCCACACCAAAATACATTTAAATTGGTTTAGCGGTTTAATAAATTAATTAATTTTGAAATATTAAAATACTGAAGGTCAAAATCAAAGTGGTATATATTATAATAAATAAATAAATAAATATCAAGGGACGATCTCACACAAATTGACCTAGTCCCAAACTAAGCTCTAGGCTTGTACTATGGGTACTAGACAACGATATAAATACTTATATAGAGAAATATATACTTAAATACATAGAAAACATCCACGACTCGGGAACAAATACTCGTGCTCATCACACAAATATCTGCCCTTACCGGGATTTGAACCCAGGACCGCTAGCTTCGTAGGCAGGGTCACTACCAACTAGGCTAGCACGTCGTCCACACTGACTCGACTTCATGACTTCGCTCACTCGATCGATCGTTTTTCAGAGAGCCGTTTGAATAAAACCTGGGACAAATGAACAAACAAACATTGTGAAGTTAGATAAAAGCTAGTAATAGGAAATAGCGACTCCATAGATTCTAGAATCACGATATGCCACCAAAAGTCCTAACTCTATTCATCACAGTGACTTAATTTTAAATCTTTATTTAGTTAACTATTCAAAACCACCCAAATGTATCGAAACATCACGTTGTTATCCTACCTTATACAGTGTGTTTTTTTAACTTGGACAGTATAGGGAACAATTTTACAAACAAGTCACACGTGACGACTAAAAAATAATGAAAAATTGTTTTTACAAAAACAGAGCTAATGGTTCCTAGGACGGTTTCCCTGCATTTCCTATGATTTCGGATTTTCGCATAATGCCCCAGTTAGAAAAATTCTCTCTGCATGTCATTAAAAAAATACGTCTATCTGGTAGCTCGGGTAAATTCGAGTAAACTCGTGCTAGCTCGGGTCCAACCCTATGCGTATCACAATTACGCTTGTAGGTGACGCTGGCATTCACGCGTATAATGTAATCATGGCAACCGTTGCCATGTTCTAATTAATGCCTGTGTTAGACGCTGCCAAATAGACTGTAATGTGACGTCATAAATGGACATTAATTGGCTTGTCCAGTCATCAGCAATAATAACTTTGCTATTATTAATTAGCCTCCAAATTTTTGACACGTCTACAGTAATATACGACCATTGGATTAGGTAGATATTTTTACGGCAAGTGATTTATGTTATTTACCCGTTTACAATTGAAATAATATAAAGAGGTACCACCAGCATTCCATAACTAAAATAAGTTTAAATCTTTAAGTTATGGAAATGCCAAATCATTTCTGTTTTATTTTGCAAAAAGTCAAAATTTTATTTGCGATTAATTTATAACCGATAAATTTTTATGAACCCAGGCTGTTTAGATACAGCAAAGCGCCGTCAACATACAGGTTGATTGTAGACTTGCAAATCCAGGACACCCTGTACATTATTTTTGTTCACGATCCGTTAATAAATTCTCATTTATGACGTGGCGCGTCATTTAACCTAAAAAACAAATGCGTTTTTACAAATGATTGAAGTTCTTTTTTAATTGAAACGGTTCTACCCTAACCCACAAACCACACGAAAAGCGTTTTCCGATCAAGGCGGGGTGCTATTTTGTGGATGGCGATCAATTCTCGCGTATCCCCGTAATAGGGTTACGAGAAGACGATGACGGCGAGTAATGGACGACGGCTCGGACAAATTGACCCGTTATAGTTTACATTTTAAACGGTACTGCGAAGGTTGTAACAACTCCACGTTAAATCTATGGTCCGATATTTTTAATAACAGAAAGCAAGCTTTAAAAAACCCGACTGTTGCTAACCAATTTTGAATCATTATAAATCATAAATGACCCTTTAAAAATGATAAAAGAAACCTATAGATGTTTTTCTTAACGTATCAATTTAAGCACGTCGTTTTTCAAAATAAAGCTTGTTTAATTAAAATGGATCTTAACTAGGTTTCATGAAAATCTTTGAGCCGTTTAAGAGATATTATCAGCTCTGTAAGAAATGGTTGCCATGATTTTCTCTATTAAATATAGTTATTACTTCGTACTCGGGAACTTTTCCTCTTTCGAGATGAAAATTGGCCTAATGTGTTAATACACCGGCATAAGCTTTCTGCAATTCTAATTTCATCCAAATCCGTCTAGCCGTTGCCGCCTGAATAACAAACAAACATCATAACACATGAACTTTCGCATTTATAATATTACTAGGATTCAATAATATTACCATTGTTACACAGCGTTGTATAAAGCACAATATTTGAAAGTAAGTACACTAGTATTTTATAAGTACGTTTGAATTCGTACGTCAGATAATACAGCCAAATAGCTTACGTTCAACGATACGGCGTTGAAGCCACCGTGCCTGGCGAATAATACATGCTTTGATGTGTTTTTGTCATATTCCTTTACTTACGAGGGGCGGCTGAAAAGTAATCTACCTAACAATGAAACAAAAGACTGTCGTGGCTAATTTTTTTTTATTTTTCTATATAGTCCCCTGCTAGTAAAATGCACTTATTAAATTTTTCAAATATTGAATATAAACCATTAAAAAAAAAAACTTTCGGTTTGTCGTCAAAAAAGTCAGTAACCGCAGCCTTCATTTCGTCATCGGTCATAAACCTTCGTCCCCTGAGGTCTTTCTTGAGAAGTCTAAACAGAAAATAGTCACAGGGGGCTAAATCTGGACTATAAGGGGGGTGGTCAATGGTTTCGAAGCCATTGTCTTTAATTGCTAGCTTCGTTGTGCGGGCGGTATGCACTGGTGCGTTATCGTGCAAAATCAGAATACCTTTGTTTAGTTTACCTCGCCGTTTTTCTTTTATTGTCTCTCTTAGTTGGTATAGTAAGTTTGAGTAATAATCAGCATTCATTGTAGTTTTCTTCGGTAAATAATCTATGAGCAAAATCCCTTCTGTGTCCCAAAAGATTGTAGCCATAAGTTTACCTGCCGATGGACAGACCTTGAATTTCCGAGGCGGCTTCTCATCCTTAAATTTCCACTGTAACGACTCTTGCTTACTTTCCGGGTCCCATTGTCGAATCCAAGTCTCATCACATGTTACAATTCTAGAAATTATTTCTTCCTCTTTCCCTCGACTCATCTCCAAAAACTCTTCGCAACATTTGACACGCCTCTCCATGTCAAATGCAGTCAACATTCTGGGGACCCAACGTGCACTAACCTTGGACATGTTCAAATGCTCATGAATTATTTCATTGACTCGCTCTTTACTGACGCCCACATCTCTAGCTATCTCCCACTGCTTCACTCGTCGGTCCTCTAATATATTTTTTTTCACCCTGGCTACATTTTCATCGGTGACGGCCGAAACTGGTCTTCCGCTACGAGGATCATCTTCCAGACTCTCACGACCTAACTTAAACTGCTTTGACCAAAACTTTATAACAAATTCGGAAGAACACAAACTGCCAAACACACGTAACATACGCTGTCTGATCTCCGAAGGCGTATTCCCTTCTTTAGTCAAAAACTTAATCACCGCACGCTGCTCGATTTTATCCATTTTCACTTTTTCTACCGACATGTTTGAAACAATTGTAGGAGACAAATAAACGTGATGCAATAAACAAATGAATGTAATACATTTTGAAAATAGAATAACAAACGAATATAAATCCATACCAGCCAGCATTATTTTTGTATATATTTCTGACCAAGGAGATTACTTATCAGCCGCCCCTCGTACATCTTTCGCAACTCAGACATGTTAAGCATGAACCATTTTCCTTTTTACCCGACTTGCGAAGATTGAGGGTAATGTTTTGACCTCGTATACAGGATGTCCCAGAATTTGACCTAAACGTGAAGAAATATGAAAGCCGTTTTCATCTTACTTCTCAATTTCTTACTACATCCTTTTTTAAGGCAAGTTATGAAGCCTTTAAGTAAATATGAAGTTAGTTTTATTTAGACATTAAATTGTTTATACCACTTCGTAAACTGGCGCTATAAGCGCTATAACGTGACAATGAACATGTCTTTGTGGCTCCTAAGTAGCCTTGTAGCTCATCTGCGTGAGGTTTCATCTGGCACCTTGCCATGTTCCTGTTTTTGTAGATCTCCTTGTTTTGTTTTACGCCTTTCCTTACAAGGGGAGATTATGAGGCTTGGTTATTATTGTTTGATTGTGAATATGTAACTTTTCTATTGAAAATCGACCTGACGGTCGGAAACTTGCAGGATGCGAGCAGTGTAAAGAAACGCAAACGAGTTTATAACCGCTCGGCAATGGATTGGCTCAAAATGAAACATTAAAAAGTGAGGTTCACTACAACTAATTAATTTTAGATTCAATAATCTACGTTTGTATTACTCTACTTTTTTATGATGTTTTTGCTGTTGTTTATATTCATTCTATTTTAGCACTGAATAAACCATTTCTATTCTATTTCTATTCTATTATATTCTACTACACGGAATTTCATAAAGCTTATTCCATTAGGTATACCATCAATCAATATCAAGACAGCTAAACTTGTGTATCCTAATTGATTACTAGACCTAAAGTTATATACGCTAACGTTTACTCCGCGCAGCCGAGCTCCTTAGCTAGCTAACGTAAAATCGGGATGCTAAAACCCCAGGGCATCAGGACCCACTTATCATGGTGGCCTTTGTATTTGTTGACCTTCTTCATGCAATTAAAAAACGTACAGATAAACATAGTGAAAGCAGTTTACTGCAAATCGCAATGTTGTAAAGTAAATTAAAAATATAAAGTTGTAAATTGTAAACGTCAGTTCCACTACCTACTGCAAGAACGCGTCAGTTCGTTACATTTTCATGAAAAAGGTCTTGACGTTGAATTTCATTCGAGAACTAACTGCAAGTTATTACTTTCGTGAAATTAGTTCCATTCTTGGCCGGTTCTAGATTTTAAAGGCATCCATTAAAACCCTAACGGAATTTCTAGCGAAATAACATTTACACGAAGAATAGTTAGCGGTGTCTTAAATGCTATTCGGAATTTCAGAGGCTTTATTACACTTTGTTTTAAACCATTACGTTATCATGTCAAACATTGCAATACCATTATGCCTTTAATATTTACGTCAAGTTCTGGGACACCCTGTATGTAAATCATGGAATGTTGTCAATTTTTCAATGACTGTCTGACGAACTGGTTTCAAACCGGGAACATTGTGACCACACGGCGACGGAACGGTGAAACCAAAAGTTACTGTGTCGACTCTTCCCCAATTTTAGTCGCGGTGACTAGGGCATCCTCCCGGGAAATCCCGATTCTGTAATTCCCGGGAAATCCCGGGAATTTCACAGTGCCTAAAGAACCGGTACTGAAGATTACATCCCGGTTCTCCCGGTTCTTTGCATGAATACCAAACAAATATCGTGGCGCGTATTACATAATATCCAATTCACACCTGAGCGACGACGCCGGCACAAGCGACAACATCGCATCAACATCCATCATATTTTGCGGCATATTTGCAATAATTGATCTCTAGATTTGTAAAAAGGAAGAACAAACAAACAAATTTGTAAGAAGGAAAGGGTTGGCTGGAAGAGATCCCTTAAAGGGATAAGTTCGCCTTTGTACATATTTTTATATTAATTGTATTTTTCTGGTTTTTCTTTTGTACAATAAAGTGTTTACATACATACATACATACAAATAACTTTCTAGTAAGTATTTTACTTAATCAAGATATGTTTTTTTTGAAGAAAACGTGCATAATTTTATTGCATATTTATAAAAAAAATAGTTTCCTAATGTTTTTCAATCGTTTTATATCTCAAATGTCCATGATTGCGGTGATTTGAGGTAAAAAATAAAGAACCGGGAGAATCGGGAAACCCGTACCGTCCCTGCTTAGAACCGGGAAATGGCAGTCACGTAACCGGGCCCGGTACTGCATGCCCTAGCGGTGACGTAACAAATACGAAGCAGCGACCGAACGTGGTACTAGAATCTGTCGGTGTCTACACATAAGTTTCGACAATTTTCGTAACGGCTACCTAAAATGGCTATATGGGCTATAACATTCGCGTCTTCTTACACGTAGAAATTAGTCCCCCATTCTCTAACGTTGGAGGTTGATTTTCGAAAATCCTTTCTTAATGCACCTCTAGGTACCCCAGGAATATTCCCTCCAAAGTTTCAAGTGCCTAGGTTCAGAAGATTGGGCTGTGCACATGTCGGTCAATCACGGAATACTTTTCTATTTATATATTTAAATTATAGTACCAAGCAGATAACAAGTAAAACCAGACATATTGCACAGCCATGAATTTCTGAATACTGATGTTGGCAGGAGTAAAGCAATGGGAATCCCCTTGAAATATCGACAAACATTTCATCGAATGTGTCATTTCACCGAATTTTATTTCATCGAAAGCTAAAACCTTATAGTTTTCTAGTTATCTTAAGCATGTTACGTAGCTTAGGTTAGACTTGTGGGTTGCGCTCCCCTGCTGTGGGGTCAATCCCACATATCCCCCCACCACTCCCATGGTGGGGGAATGCATAAAGCATATTCCACCCCGTCAAAAAAAAATAGGTTAGACTGTGACCACTAAAGAAATAAAGATCCTGCACGTGGGATGCCTGTCGATGAAATGAAACGTTCTATGAAATGAGTTTCGATATTTCAAGGGCAAGGAGCAACAAAAAGTTTTTGTACTGTTTTACTGCTGTCAACATAATAATATTCAGAAACTTTATGGTTGTGCAATGTGCCTAAAGCCAAATGTGCCCAAGATGCAAACGCTGCTAACGTTTCTGTTTTCTACCGACTCGAATGGAGTTGACATAGCGGTAACTTAAACACTATTTCCACTAAACGGTCGCAACGGATCGGAACGGCTTTTTTTAATTAAATCATGTCTTTAAACGATATTAAATCATGTTCACAGTATTTAAAGTCTATTTTACCAAGACGCGCACAGCAACTTGACCGCGGGCGTCTTCCGCGACACGCGATCGTAGCCGAAAGTATGCTCCGACGCGCGATCGGCTCCGTCATAAATAGACAATAAAGGATGATTTCCACGAAACGGCTCGCATCGCATGCAAGGATACGAACGGACGCGGCGACAGCCGATCGCGTCTATTAAAATTATTATTGTCTATTTATGACGGAGCCGACCATAACGGGTCAAAGACGATCACTGCTATATCAAAACAGTATCAACTCAAAATCCTTGTTAGTCTTGTTTCAAGTTCATAGAAGTTGTATTAAAGTTCATTTTAAAATACAGTTGTATTTTGAGTTACTGCTGTTTTCATCTAACAGTGCGTATGGTTTATACCGCCTAGAGGTAGAGGCCCTGGATTGACTTCTTATCTGCATAGTACTGTAGATCAATAAGTCGACTTAACTCGTACTAAAAAAAGGGTATATACATAGACGGGGTATACTGGACTTAAACCCTTTTTCACTTGATCTTCAGAAGACTTATACCCCTATTCCACTAGGACCCCAGATAATTTATAACATATTCCTCGTTTTCTATACCAAAGCATCAAATAAACTTCATCCACTGTTTATGTCAAAGGAATTCTCCAGAACGTTCCAGATTTATTCTGGAAGTTCAAACCAGTAAGGGCTTCCAGCGGCCATTTGTCGGCTTCCCTCATTACGTCAGCCAATTAACTAAATAAATGGCAGGGTTTTAACTAAAATGACGTAAGTTTAACAATGTTCACTGCTACTTTAACTTTGCAGTTACGTGTTAAAATTTAAATTGGATTGTATGCTTAGTTGGAGTTGTGTGATTTTTTGGAACGTGAATGGTTTTTGCTGTTTATTTCAATTTGTTTGTGTTATGTATGGAGTAATTAGTGATTTTATAATACTTTATTTATTTATTTATTTATTCTTTATTGCACAAAAATACAAATTTGAGTACAAAAGGTGAACTTAATGCCTAATGGCATTCTCTACCAGTTGACCTTTGGCGAAAATTGAAATTGAGGAATAAATATATATATTTTATTTGTAGACTTAAGTATGTATTTTGGAAGCGCCTTTCCTCGTACTATTATTTATTAGTAGATAAGTTTACGTTTAATGTGTTTTAAATAAGACACTAGATTTTTCCAAATACCGTCACAGTAACAATAAAAAAAACACTTAAAGAGTCAAAAAAGGGTCAAGAAAGTATGAAAAAAGTAATTAATAAACTGCTCATTTTGATAAGCATCATGATTATTAATTGTTAACCAGTCAAAGAACCCTGTCATACTGACTTATCATCGAGTCACAACAATGCACATACGTAACATTAATCTTGGCTTTCTTCGACAAAGTTCTATAGTGGCCTCCACACAATTTATTTGTTCGAAGAAATTACTTCTGTCTTACATACTTCCTTGGTTCTAAAATTGCAAGGGAAGTAAATAACTGTCTTAGTAAGTAAACAGATGTTGCCATCTAAAACACTCGTCTAGCGAGCTACTGTGCTCGAGCAGGCAAGTAAGCCCAACGTATGGTTTCGACAATCTAAACGGGCTTGTATGAAACGTACAGCTCAAGTGCTAGCGATTTCATAAGCGGGAATGGAGCGGAAAACAAACGACCGACATACGAGTAGATATAGAAAATGATAAACGTACTGGAACGAGACCGGTTAAGTGCCTGTATTATAGCATGAAAATTAATGGAAGAGATAGAGCATATTATGCTTTAATAACGATATAATAGTCCGCGCGCGAGCTTCGAGGAATTGGGGATTGGGAAGAAGACGGGTGTGCGCCGCGCTCGCACATCGCATCGTACCCCGCCTCTTCCAACAGTTGGACTTATCGCCTTAGTTGGCTAGCTATATCATTAAATTAACGTTGACTAAATCCTGACGTCAGCTTTTCTTCAGATTCCTAGGAGCTCACCGGCGGAAATAAGTCAATTAAAATACCTATATCACTAGGTATATGTAATTTTATGTGCTCTCAGTGCATTCGCGGCTAAAAAGCGTTCCTAAGTGGCGCAGGTGTTTAGTATATGATTGTGCCGCAACGTATCACACCCACTCTCAGCCCATTTGCAGTTTAAATCAATAAAATTATTTTAAACTTGGCGTCATTAAATAAAAAAAAGGTACTTAATGTAAAACTAGCTTTTGCCTTCGACTACGACTATCGTTTGTTCGGCCCGAACTCGAAGAAGTTTGTGTTTGAAATCAACATCTTTCGACTAGAAGTCAGGGCATATAAGCTATCTCCATTCACAATTAATTCAAATCTGTCCAGCCGTTGCAGCGTGAAGGAGTAACAAACTAACACACACAAAAACTTTCGCATTCATAATATTAGTCAGATAAGGAAGTCATCAAATCTATTCCCGCTTCCACTAAGACCACAAACACTACACTACTTACTGAAATATATCAAGAGCACAGCGGTTCTCAAGCAACAGCGCTCCATTATTTCGCAACGAGATATCGACACGGGGTTTTGCAACTTCCTTGTACGGGGTTATTTGTAAAAGGTTATTTACGGGTTTATCAGCTTTATACGGTATTCGTACCTTAGCTCACGGTTTCGGTAATCTGTAAATATTGATAGGGAAATGGAGTAACATTTTGTGTATGGTATTGTCGCAAACAGGAATTATTGGTAAATACGAAAAGGTGTTGGGGAGATATTTATTCAAGGGTTATATAAATAAGATGTTTTTCTATTAAGCAAACTAGTTTCTCCACTCATTCAATGATATTGAGATTTAGGTTGGATGATGTCGTCAAACCAACCACCATCTTCCTTTCTGTCAAATTGTTCCGTTATGTCCGATTTTTTTATTTAAATTTTAGATATCCTGCATCTCTAGGACCACTGACCTGAAGTTCCAAATCGTTGGCACAAAATAAACATTTAGCACAAGTAACCGTCCGTTATAACTGACCTGTGATGTCTATTTCAGTTCAATGGGGCATGGGGTCTACCGGCGCTGGTGTGCGACTGCTACATCGCGATGGACGTCACCTGCTCCACCTCCAGCATATTCAACCTAGTCGCCATATCCGTGGACAGGTAATCTTTATCTTTATTTAAAAATAAACAGACAAGAGCATATCGGGCCACTAAGTTTCCGACGCCGTTACTACAAAAAAATATCTCGAAAAACCACTTACCTAAGAACGAATTTTCTATTTCGAATCACTAGGTGCTGTCTTCGAAGATTTTTAGTAGCTATAAACACTTTCACCAATCAAGTCCACTTAGTACCAATTTCACCATACGATGTTAACCACTTTACAGACGATTAGGGCGTTAACAGCTGTCAAAATGTATGAACTAACAGTCGATTAACATTTATTAAATTTAACATCGTTTGGTGAAATTGATAGTTTTTCTTTTAAATACGTTATATGTGCTTTTATTTAAGATATTTTCCAGATTTTTAGTTTTGGCTCTCGGTGGTGAGGACACGTAGCTATAGCAAAAATGGCACTTTATTTATTTATTAATCAATAGCAATGCGACGTAAATCTACTAGTGCTTTGTTCAAGACCATCTCTGATGCGAAGAGCTTGAATATTTTTGAGAAATCATCTTATTGCATATATTTGCTTTCTCTTCTCAGCTTCTGCGTCCACTGATAAAGATAACACATGCTTCTCTTGCGTGGTCTTCTAAATTTATTTTGATATCAATGATATTAGGGAAAATGTTGGCAGAGCAAGGAAAAGGAAATTCTTCAATGTTTACCTTCACAACAAAGAGAAAGCTTAAAGTAACAAAATAAAAGGCAAAATACACTTACGAAACAATCTTCCCAAAACATAGGTACCATACATTTGCCAGATATATTATTAAAGGTAATGCCACACAGGTCTCTGCAATGGCGGGTCTAAGTACTCTAATATTGATTCAATGTGCAAAGGCACCTTCAGACAAAATACATTTGTATGCAAAAGGCAATTAGGAGCGTCTGGACGATCCTTTACCGTTTTTGAATTCGGAAAATGCCTTGACTACGAAAAGGGTTGTAAGTTAGGTCTAAGTATAATATTATGAAAGTCAATGCGCTGGCCAAAGTTATATTTAGCACCTACTTACTAAACCTTCTTTTCTGTTTAGTGTCATGAATTGATCTTGACTAAAATCTAAGTATAATTCAATGAGCCTGACAAGTTGTAAAAGGACTCCGGGAAAGTGTCGCTAAAAGCGGCATAAAAATGGCAATTACAGTCACATATGATTATAATAAAAAATATGAATGGCAATGACCCTTGTTAATTTTTGAAGAAACTTGCTGTCTCTGTATTTCTACCCCCCCGCCAAAAAAGAGTGATGTTATTAGTTTAAAGTGTGTATCGGTGTATATGTGCCTGTAACTCCCATATGGATGAACCCAAATATATATTTTTTATTGTAAAGAAAGCTTGTTTAATCGGAATGGTTCTTAACGAGGTTTCATAAAAATCTGCTTGGCCGCTTAAGAGGTATCAGATCTGAAAGATCAATATATCGGGCGTTTTTAGCTATTAAATGGTTATTAACTTCTATCTTGTTAGAAACTTTTACCAAAATATATTAAACACCTTACAACTAAACCACATCGTTGTCCACAGATACATAGCAGTAACCCAGCCAATAAAATACGCGAAGCACAAAAGCAACTCGCGAGTATGGAGCATGATCTGCCTCGCGTGGCTCGTGTCGAGTGGTATTGGATGCCCCGTCGTGTTGGGCCTCAATGACACGCCTGACAGAAGAAACGACCAGTGTCTCTTCAATAACACTAACTACGTCATCTACTCGTCGCTGGGCTCGTTCTACCTGCCCTGCGTCATCATGATGTTTCTCTATTATAACATATTTAAGGTGAGTGTTTGTTATAGCACCGTCATTATCCAAATTGTTATTATTGTCATAATTTTCGAGATCGTAACTGAATCCAGCTATCCCATCATGGTCGTCGTCAAAGACACCATTGACAGAAGAAACGACCAGTGTCTCTTCAATAACACTAACTATGTCATCTTCACGTCGCTGGGTGCGTTCTACACGCCCTGCGTAATCATGATGTTTCATTAACTATTATAACATGTTGAAAGTGAGTGCTTATACAGTATCAACATTATCCTCATCATCAATATTGTCATAATTTTCGAGATCGTAACTGAATCCAGCTGCCTTATCATGGTAGTCCTCAATGACGCCTCTCACAGTGGTAAAGACAAGTGTCTCTTCAATAACAATAACACTGACTACGTCATCTACTCATCGCTGGGCTCGTTCTACCTGCCCTGCATCATCATGATATTTCTCTTATAATAGAAAAAAGGTGTGTTAAAATAAAAGCTTGTACAACCAGCCAGGTAATTAACCGCATAGAGAATGTCAAATACAAGCTCCGATCGTGGATCTCAAGGGAAAGATAAGTTTAATTTCTTTCCCGATGTATAGAAATTATTTTAACATCAAGCAATAAGACAGCAGCAATTTGTTTGCTCAACCACTTTACAACACCTCATTGTAAATTGAGTGCATCATAGAAGCTTGTGCTGCATGCATGCAATCAGAAACGTATTTTATATTCCAACACTCGATTCAAATATTTTGCATCCGGCCGCGACCGAACCGAGTTATTTCATTCATGACTACACTTTGTAAGCCTGGCTCGGGAAACGATTCTCCGGAAGTGTTGGATAGGTTCAGACAGCATTTGATATTTTTGAGGATACGACGTGCGATAGATCAACATTTTGCTTTCAAACACGATACGGTAATATTCAGAATATATTTTGTGAAATTTCAACTCGAACGCTTTTTTTGATATAACGATCTGTACTTACAAATAATGTGACAGATTAAATTTGTGAGTTAAGAAGTCTTTGAGGTTATCAACGAGTTCTGTCGCCAAACAAGTTTGAGAGCCGTTGTTTTAGACAATAAACCCAATCTACACTAATAAATAAAGAGGAAAGATTTGTTTGTTTATTGGTTTGCATTGAATAGGCTACGAAACTACTGGACCGATTTGAAAAATTCTTTCACCATTAGAATCCTACATTATCCCTGATGAACATACGCTACTTTTACTCCCGAAAAAATGGATGGTTCCCGGGGGATGACGAAAATACGAATTTTATGGGACGAAATCGCTGGCAGAAGCTAGTATCAAATATAAACATTGTAGGTAACAGTGACCTTTTCAAACGATTCTGGACGTAATTTCTGTTCTAATAAAGTTTCTCACCCTCTTTCTGCCTCTCCTCCATTGTATTTATAGACTTGAGAGCCATCCAAGTGTTTATCAGTTTAATCCCCGTCAGAACGTACACCTCACTCACACCTGAGTCGGACGGTTGCCCTCGTCACATCAACGTCACAGCACACAGAGTATAACAAGGCTCTATTCTACCCGGAAAGCCATATAGCATTTGACTTGTTATCACGTCAACGTTAAGATAACTCCTATTTACTTGAGCTAGACCGGAAGATACTGACACAAAATTTCTAGTCATTTGTACCAAGTATGGCAACCCTTCATGGGTCTAATTACGTAATGACGAAAAGGAAAATGATGGTCATAGCGCTGGTACCGGTGGCCCAATCGCGTCGGCGTTAATCGAACGAATCGGATAAATTACGAAAGTCAAACGATTTGTAACATAAAAATTCTTGTACTTTCTGATACTGGTCGATGAAAAAAGAAGTATGCGGTAGCGTAATGCCATACTTCTCCGGTGTGGCTTACAGCCCGCCATACCGACGATAACACATTAAATTAAAAGAAACAATTCATCTACCAGGCTAATTTTTGCACATCATCGTCGAGTTACCAATCACAAAAATCACCATGCCAGACTTTTCCGACGGTTCCATATGGCCGCCATACCACCATACATACAACCCGCTGGTGCCCTTAAATTAATATTTTATCTATAATCTCTTTCGTGACTGTCAGACTGACACACAGTGCAGAGCCTAAACAGCTGAACATAGTGATTTAAAAATTCTAGGGAATATTCTTTGGGTGTAGGTGACCTCTAAGGGTGCACTAAATAACTTTTTTCGAAAATTGACAAGCATTCCATCTTAGTCCTCAGGGTTGGCAACGCATTTACTGTCGAAAGGTTTCAGTCTTAAGAATGCAAGTGTCTATGGGTCATGGTTTCCACTTACCATCAGGTGGCATGTGTGCTTGTTCGCATTCACGAGGCTATAAAAAAATCCAATACTCAGGAACTTCTTCGTACTCATCACACAAATCTTTGCCTTCACTGTGGACCGCACCCAGAACCGCGATCACGTTATCAAAAAAAAACTAATGTCGCGTTCACCGGCTAACAGTTTTCCGGATGACTTGGAGCCACAAAACGGCGGTCCCCTGAAGATCAAGTGAAAAGGGGTTTAAGTCCTAATATACTCCGTTCGTGTGTATACCTTTTTTAATACGAGTTAATTCGAATTATACCCTTTTTTCCTAGGTCCCCAATGGGTGCCTTATTGGTTTTATTAGAAACACTGTTCCAACTCAGTATTTCCGCGCACGAAGCTACCGACACTTTCACATACCCACCAGGGTGTTCCCAAAACCAGAACCTTATAATTCACGGAGTAAGATTGACTTTGCGATGTATTTATTAAATATAACCAAGTCAGCGTGATATGTGTGTTAGGTGAGACCGGCCGTCAGTTTTGCAAATCCAAAATCGAATAATGTTTTGGGGTTTCTGTAATTAAGCAGCTATATTTACTAGGCCAAATGCCGAATTAAGGTTAAAGGGGCTTTTTAAAAAGTGTGTCAGTCTTCAAAACCTGTAAAGAGTCTCATTAAACTTTACTTTTAAATTAAACGGCAAACGTCCATGGGCGGTGACCACTTCCCATCAAGATTAAATAACTATTAATTACATACGATATTTTAAATAAAAACACACTTTATGAATGTTTGAGGTTATGTGTCAATTTCAATTGACATAGACTATACTTGCATCCATTTTATTACCAATCTCCCTTTTTTTTAAACCCCCTAGGTTGAAGACAGAGCAACCCTGTTTGTACGTCAATGGCAATAAAACAAGTTCTATAGCTATAATAAAGATTTATAAATTTAACAGAAACGTCTGTTACGAAATTCTAAACTATACCCTCCGAGTATGAAAAAGCAAAGCGATTACTAATTTCGTGGATCTTAAGTAGGGTCTTGGTGTTAATTCGCCTGCATCGGCCCGGAGAGCCAGAAGAGATATAGGTTCGATTCCTGCCTAAGAACGACGAATTTTTTTCGCTTTAATATACTATAGTTATAATGCGTCTAGCGGTTCAAGGGTATACTTTTTTGTGGAATGGATACAGGCCACCTGATGGTAAATAAATTCTTAGACACAGACATTTACAATTTCAACTCTGCAACCTTAGAAATGCAAATAAATGCATTCCCAACCCTGACGGAATAGTTATAAGCTAGACATTTCGCCAGTTGTTTTACCAGAACAAGGGCGAACTCCTCACTTGGTTCTAGGTAAAAGAATAAGATATGGTGGAGGTCGAATATTCGAATATTCATGTTATTCGAATATCCGACACAAATTAAATTCGAATACGGCAATGTTACTTATTCGAATATTTCGAATATTTTGAATAGTACAAAAAAGGATTTAAATAGTTACCTATTTTTAACAGAACTCTAGAATCAGCATTTCTTCATACCTACTGACACATACAAGCAAATAGTAAAATGGGAATGCAAATATAACGTGACATGAATGACATGATATGAAGTTTCAAAACTAATTACCAAAAAAAACATATTTTCTAGCTCACTAAAACTTATTAAAATGACGAGTAGTGAGTAGTTGGGTCGCTCGCTTCCTGCTACCTGCTATTATAATAAACAAAAGCTCAAACCAGTGTCAGTCAAGCGTTATCAAGGGACAAGGGGTTCCAGGACTGGTGCCAGCGCAAGCCCCCAAGAGGACCAGATACCCACCGCTGGTCGTCCAGCGGATCTCCAATTGGGGTCGCCATATCCGGGCCCTGAAGGACCGCCTGGGACGCGCCCCCTCCCGCTTGGAAACGGGGTGCGTTTCTCCCCGTTGGAGGATGAGGAGTACAGAGTGGTACAGCGGTACCTCGCCGACCTTTAGAAGGAGGACTCCGGGTTGGCGTGGCACTCCTTCTCCCTACCCAGTGAGCGCTGCCAAAAGCTGGCCATCAAGGGCCTACCAGTGGATACACTACCAGAAGACATCCTCAATGACCAGACGGCCCAGGGCTTCCTTGTTGAGTACGTCAGGCACATAAAGGCCCGCCGGGACAGACCTGGATGCATCTTTTACACCCCGGTCAAAAAAGATGCATCAGCCGCCAAGATTTTCAGGGTGACGGAGATACTTTGCAGGCCGGTGCTCATCGTTAAACCCTGGAGGGGGTAGGTGAGGCCTTGCACAATGCCGCCGCTGCCGAAACTTCGCCCACCCCTCTCACTACTGCCACCGCCCCATAGCCAAAGGCCCCGAGAGGAGCCACAACATGCGCAAATTGCAGCGGTGCACACGCCGCAAATAGCGCGTCCTGCCCAGTCCTGTTGAAGGTAAACCGGCAAACCCAGCTTCGGCCCCAGCAGTCACAATCCAAGACGACAGAACCGAGACGGTGAAGATAGCCCTGACTATATTAAGTCCTGATAGCCCTGCAGACCGGCGAGGATGTAGTCCCCATAATTCTCAGAGGGATTGCTAGAGTCATCTAGCAATGGCAGCTACTCTCTGAGGATTACATTCTGAAACACCGCGGGTATCAGGACAAAGATCCCGCTCCTCACCGCCTCCTCCAAGACACAGAACGACCTACCACTACCCTCCAACCCGCAGCCCAAGCCCAAGGACCTGGGGCCTGTTTATCAAAAGCTTGTAACTTGTAATACACAAGTTACAAGCTCTTGATAAACGGGCCCCGGCCGTTTTCACGGTTAGCGCAGATCACCCCGGTCGGGGCCCACAGCCACAGCCCGGTACCGGCTCCTAAACCTACGCCATAAGGAGGATCGAGACGACCACGGGAACCGTTATCAGTTGTAAGGGTTAGTTGTTTGTTGTGTTTATGGTCGTGCCGTCTCGTGTAATGAGTACGTAAATGAATAACTAATAATGTTTAATTTGACCACGGAATGCTGTTTTTTTTCACATTTAAGGCAATATCTGTATTTTTAAACGTTGTAATATTTGATTATACAACTTTAAATCATTATTTTAATTTTGAAGAATGAATGAAGCGAAAAATTCGAGTATTCGAATATCGGAAATCGAATTATTCATATTATTCGAATTTAAATAACGAACGGATATTGCAAACCCTAGTGGAGATCCGGACAGCCCTGCTTAGGTCCTACCACCACTATCTTTCCCTTTAACTTTGGGACTTAGGCGACATTTTCATTTTATAAAAAGTTATGTCAAAGTTAAATAACCACTTACTTTGCTGACAAGCAAGGGCCTGTTTTATAAAGCTACAAATTACAATTTACAGGGTACAAGTTTCCATTTGACACAACCTCGACCAATGACGACCAGTGCAGTGATTTGAGCATTGTTGCCGGTTTAGACCTGTAAAATTGTAACTTGTAGCTTTATAAAACGTGCCCCAGCCGGTAAAAGGTCTTTAATGTTTTATTTAGCCATTAACGGTAAAAAACATGAATGACTATTGTAGTAGGTACATAACTAGAGGATTCCATTTTAGTTCTCAGAGTTGGCAACGCATTTCCAGTTTTGATATTGCAAATGTCTGTGGGCCTGAGCCCACTTACCATCGCAGGCTGTGTGCTCATTTCAGGCCTTCAAAGAATGAAACAAGTGAATGTTGAGCCAGGGCCAAGATTCTAGGCGGTAAAATAGTAGATTGTACAACAAGTGCATAAAACACACCATTTTACGCGAGACGTTTATCCATCCAAGCGAGCTTGCGAGCGAGGATGGATATAAAGTCGAGTGTTAAATGGGTTTTATGGACGAGTTGTACACTCTAATTTTCACTTCGATTGCGAGGAAATGAAACAGCAACATGTAAATTATTGTAACACAAATATTGATAATGACAAAATAAGTATGGTTTCCTCCAATTAACTTTTTTTTTTCTTTTTTTTCATTAGGTACGTGACATCTGACTTAGGTCGTTACATACCGCTCAGTTATAAAAACATTTTGTTTTTTATATCTATGATAAATTATTGTCTTGCTTTAAATATATTGATTTACTCAAATATAATAATAATAATAAATACCACAAAATAAAAATTATAAGTTTATTTTATTAAGTTTTATTGTGTACTTTGGCTGTTGGTATTCTTTCCTTGGTCTTAGAATACTAACGAAACGAAATTAAATAAAGAGGTTATTCTATGAAGTTAAAGTTGTTCGTGTGGCTGTTGGACCGATTGCCTTGGCCTTCCACGAAGATTTTACTTTATGCACTAGAGCATAAAAAGCGACTTTATGTCGCCTACGCACGACATAAAGACGGACTTTTGGAGCATGAGACGTGAAAACCATATTGTCTTTGACCGGCAGGCCTTTCGCGTACACAAACTCGCAATCACAATCGTTTTCATTTTGAAAATCGAAGGATTGTCTGCATACAAAATGAAACCAATTGTTTTGTTTTGAAGCCGATCGCGATATCGAGTGAGTTACGCGAAAGGCCTGCTGTTATTGTATTGTCAACGTTGATAGCTCGAACGTTGAGATTACGGGTGATCGATGAAAGTAAGAGAATGCTAGAATAATGCTAGAATAAATTGCCCTTGTGAGAGCACCTTAAGAAAGCGATAGTAATTCTGACAGACCCTGTGCACATCAGGTTCTATCCATAATGTACACTCTAAACTTTGCCTGCATGTCAAAGGTTTAAGACAGTTCATGCGCTGTCTTACGGACAAACTTACTTCTAGAATTCCTCAGGAGTTTTCAATATAAATCTAACGTTTACTCTAGAAAGTTTATACAGACTCGGATCACACAAAGGCAAAGACAATAAAGTAGAGGATCCATTAAAGCTTTTGTGTGTCTTAGAACAAACTCTTCTAACGGGAAAGCTTTGTCATTTCCCTTTGTGCTAGATAAATGTAAAATCGACAAGTTTACGATTTTGTTTTTTTTTTTTTAATTGTGTTACTTTAAAAACTAGGCAATCGTTTTTAATGCGGTTTTTACCGTCACTTAGAGAAAATATTTTGGGAAGATTCGAATTTGGAGAACCAAACATTAGATTGAGGCACTACGCAATAATCTCAGAAAGGGCTGATTTTTTAAACTTCGAATAAATGTTAGCTCCTTCCTTTTCTTTCATATGACAAAGAAAAAGAAAGTAATAACTTTTACCGTTAGAAACTTTTATCTTCGGATTGGTAAAACTTGCTTTTATACAGTTTTCACTTAGCTTTAAAGTTAAGATTTCCTAACCGTATTTTCTGCATCGTTAAAGCGTGGATTACCACTAGAGTGCTTATAAAATTGTACACCGTAAATGGATAGAAGTGAGATTTTTTTTTATTTCTATATGTATATTAGTATAACACTCCGCTAGAGCGTTTTGATACACAAACACAGCCACAGCCACGGTCACAGCTATCGAAAAGAAGAAAGAATGATTAATTGAGAGTGTGACTCATAATCAGTGATCGGAAATAGGTGAGCTAATTTCCCTAAACTTGATGCATGTTCATTCAATAATGTATTCCCATCTCTCTCACGCATGAATGAATATGCGTCAAGTTTAGGCAAATTAGCTCTACCTATTCCGATTACTGCTCATAATTTCCGTAAACCAATTTTTATTGGTTGCAGAATTTCCATTCCCATTTTTTCCCGATCAAATTTTTCACAGTCGTGTTTTTCTACTGGCTGTTTTTTCCCTGAAGCATTTTTACCATTCCAGAAACGCGGAGCTCCTATTTCTGCGCGGTTTCATCGCAAACCTAACATAACCTATACCTACCTTTCTTTTTCGACCTAATTATAAGTGGAAATAATTGCAATTGGGATAAATTCGGATAGGAAAATAAGCGATTGGAAAAATTAAGATCGGGAAAAAATGGGAATGGAAATTATATGGAGCACAGCAAGCGACATCTGCCGAGGAATTTTAATACGTTAATTAAACCGTTAAGTTGACACACAGAATCAAAGAACTTCATAGCAAACAACAAGCAGTATTATCGCTACATAGCGACCTGTTCTAAATATAATTGAAATAAGAAGAGATGTCGAAAATCGCTAGATACACGCACGACGACCTCTATAGTTCGAATTCGATACCTTGCATTCAAGATTCGACATTCGACACCCAATACGCCTCTACGAAAAGGATTGCTCACAAAGAACGCTCTTATTGTCTCTGTTGTTTATTAAAACTTCATTCTCTACTAAAAACTAATACTTTTGCTCGTTATGTGACAACCCAGCGTCAATGATATCGCGTTTCTCGCACTGGCTTTGAAATACCTAAAACTAAGAGCGTCGACTGACAAAGCCTGCTTTGTTATTAATAAAGTTTACCGGTAACTTTCAAACTCAACTGGAACTCGGGCGAATATTTGAATCATACGTCACGTTTTTAAAACGCTTTTACTATTTGAAAACGTATACAGTCTGGGCTCAAAAATATTTGTCACGACTTTATTTTTAAGCACAATGTTGGAGATATATTATTGCTTGTGACTGTACAAAAATCAAAATCAAAATATTTATTCAGTAAGTTGGCCACATACGGGCTCTTTTACACGTCGGTAATATAGAGTGAATCTACTAGTGCTTCGGACAAGACCATCATTGCGGAGAAGAAGCGCCGCAAGAAACTCCAGAGTTACGGAATCTGATATGATATAATTATGTACATACCTATAGATATTTATTCGTAGCACGTACTTACCCCTAAAACAGACTCACCTTGCCGTATATGTTCATTTTAATTTATTTATAATGGATTATAAAATATAGCTATGGGTACTAGACAATGATAAACACACTTATAGAGAGAAATACATAAATACATAGAAAACATCCAAGACTCAGGAACAAATACTCGCTCATCACGCAAATATTTGCCCTTTGCAAATCGGTCAAAAATTAGATTTCTTTACCTTCACTTCTATCCACAGGCAATTCGCCAACGAGCGAAGAAGCAACGTTCAGCGAAGACCACATCATCAGGCATTGCGTCAGCAGCCTCCAGTGGCACAGTGGCGGTAGTCATCGAGAATGTTGCGCAAACGCAGAAGCTCCAAGAAGACAAGCCGACGAATACTGCTTCGGCGTCAGGAAGCAATGAGGATGAAGAGGATGACAAGTGAGTTCTCTGTCTCTTTAAACCCTGACATTGGCGAAATCATCGATAGTATCGATGGAGCTACAAACGAAAAATTGAATTGAATTGAATTTGTCATCATTTTTTTTTTTAATCTGTACAACACATCTTGATACAATGATCTGCCAAACTGCGTAACAGTTTGTTGGCAGAAAAAAAAATATGCCACCTGAAACGAAACAACTAATAACTAAGCTACCCGAACTTGGCCGTGATGTCATTGTAGCTTGTAGCTGATCATCAAATTTCAGTTCATCGAACGCTATATCTGCTGAAACCATGATGTTTTAGGATACCTCAAATATTAATTGCGTAGGTAAGGTTAGGTTAAGTTAGGTTAACGGTAAGGTAAGTCACGAAAAATTACTTGCTAAGAAATTAAAATATCTAGGTATGTCTTGTCGGGATCTTAGATAATTTTCCTGTTAAATTCGATACATTTGCTTTAATTTAAGAGGTTTTCCAGATTTTTAGTACCTGCTGTTTTGGCTGAAGGTGGTTGGGGAAATGGGGACACGTAACGTAAAAAACAGGACTTTTATAATTCGATATATCCAAAAAGACATAAGTACACATAATCGTTTTTTAATAGCTATCCAACAATATTTCACACGAAATCGTAAAGTAAAAAAAAATACCTTGCTCGATATTCCCGTATATGGGTCGGGAGTTCAAGGAGGTACCTATCCTAATATTTGTGAACCTACAGCAGTTTTGTAACTTTGATAGTTTCTGGGAAAAAGTGAGTGTGTCATACAGACAGACAGACGGACGGAACCCTATCCGAACCCTACAAAACCAATCGTAAAAACACTATGAAGATTACATAGTGGCGACAGCACTTTTAATGATCGTAAATTTATAAACACCTGTGAATCGACTACAATTCACAAAGCAAACATCTATGAAACAGCAAACAGAAATTTATACACAGCAATAAGTTATTTTCACCCAACGAATTGACACCAATATATCATTTTATTTAAACTGCGAACTCTCGGAAAAGTTGCACAGGCAATATTCTGCCATGGAACTTTTCTAAGCTTTGAGAACGCTTGAAAGCTTCGCTGGATATGAGCGAACAAAGCTCGCCGGCTCGGAAATTATTAAACGTAGAAGTTAGATAAAACACCGTTGGCTCGGTGCTTAAATAAAGAGGTGTAGGTGTAGTAAAAATAAACACGTTGTGAATGTATAAGAAAATGCTTAGAAGTGGGTTTTTTTGAGAAACATTGTCTCGGCGAGACGTGGATTCGATATTTGTTTGCACATTTGAATCGCGGTGATTTTTTTCTGGTTTAGAATTTTACATTAAATTTAAATAAATAACACTAACGTTCTGAATACGGCTTACTTATCCATGACACAAAAACAGGGATAACATGTTATAAGTTTGCCGACTATTTCTGTATGTGTGTCTGTCCATCGCGATGTCCAGTAAGATCACCTGGTAGGATCCCCTACCTATTAATTTTGTACGTGGGGGATCCTACCAGATGATCTATAGTGGACATTGTAGTTCCTAAACAGATGGATCGATTTGGGCGCGTTTTCCTTCAATTTAAACCTAGTTTATCTAGGTGTCATGAAAATCGGTTTAGTCGTTTAAGAGTTATCAGCTTTAAAAGTTGCAATTAAGTATGGCGGTGGTTATAATTTATTGATTAGTTATTTTTTAGATACAAAAGTGTTTTCAGAATGACGGAAGTAATAAACGACATTATTTTTCTTCCATCGTTTAAAGGTAGAATTGCTATGGTAGGTTTTTTTAAAACTTACGAAATGTTGTCCGTAATTATTGTTTTTACTATCTAATAACCTACTACTTTGACTAAAACTTTCAATTGTTTATTAAATCCTAAATCCAGCTGACTGAACAGAATCAAGTAATATTTTTTCAAATTAGCAAGAAGTTTTTGTAATCTGTTCCTTTTTGTTGGGAAAATAAAAATAAAAAGTAGATGTTCATTACTTTTTTTGTCAAATGGGACACACGCAATGTATGTTGAATGCATTATTATATGTGTTTTTCTAAGTTACTGGTTTGACAATTCGAATACTGTTGTCTTAGTTAATTTAGTACCCATAATACAAGCTTAGAGTTTAGTTTGGGACTATACTCACGTCGTTCTAAGAGACCTGTTTTGACAGCTGTCAACTCAGTACAAAATATGTGTTTGAAGCCTCTTTCTATTTACATTAGTATTTACGTCGTATTGTAAAATTTTAAATAACTGCCTTTCCAAAAATAATATTAAACTTTAATGACATGTTTATTTACATATTTTTCAAAACCATTATATTTATAAGATATTCTTGCTGGTATCCCACTGAACACCGTAAATGCCCCGAAAATGACTAATGACAAATGGCAGTGCACTATCCAATCTCGATATTTGGCAGAATCATCAAAACGGGTAAGGGTCGGGTTGCATAAAGTTTAAAGTAATATTTTTTTAAAAGGCATACTTGGATTCGTCATACTCATCATTACGCATAACTAACACAGGTCATAAATAAGTTCGCATATATTTTTTAACCATAATGTTTGAGAGCATAAATAAAAATTGTCATACATTTATTGCTCATAAAAACTTTACGCGCAATTATCAATCGGCATAACAATTTTGACTGAATTATTGACGATCCATAACAAACGTAGCAGTTAGTTTTTGATAAGGTCACAATTCTAACCTAACCTAACCTAACCTACTTTCCTAGTAGCAGTTCGTTTTTATTATAGTGGCAGTTCCAACATCACCTACTTTTCTGGTAGCAGTATGACTAAAAATAATTATAATCTAAAATACAATGACTAAAAAATGTATGATATTCAACATTATGGTTTAAAAAAATATGACATAGTACAATTATGTCAGTGAAAATGTTATGAGCACTATCATTAATGACAAAAGACTTTTATGAGCCACACTTTATGCGTAAAGTGTTATGACAATCGAAATTATGACAATAGTTGTTATGCGACCAGGCGGACATCCCATCAAAACATTGATGGGGCTATTATTTTCCCAAAAATGAACTGAAGGTTATATTCTGTACTTCTTTGACAGCTGTCAGATCCAGCTCTTTTAAACCGACAGGAGTATCGATCAATCTTACACAAATTGACCTTTGATCTTTAATAAAATAATAAACTTATGAAAATATGACGCCATTAAACTGCACGATAGCTATTTGGTAAAAGAATTCCAGCTAAGTTGTGCAATTGCAGCGTTCTCTAAAGTTTTTAAGTAACTACTCGACTGGAATAGTGCTCCTCAAAGCAAATGGTTCTCTTTGCTGGGTAAACGCTGACATGAGTCTGAGAAGTTGGTTCATACTTTGGGAATTGTTTTGACATTTCTAATGCAGGCAGGGGAATGTGAAACTAAATTTTGGCCGTGTGGGTTTGTCTACGTCAAACTTTGTAATCTTTATTTCTTCAGAAACCAAGTCCCAATCTTTTGTGACGAAAAAGATATCTCGATATTAGAATTCATTCGACACGAGGTCAACATGTAAGAGTTTTGAGGAAACACGCTGAAAAAGTGATAGTTATAGAAATATAAACGTCATGGGGGCTTGTACCTACAATTTTTTTCCCCAAACCATTTTTTTCCTAATGTGAATTTTCTATTCGCATTTTTTTCCAATCTCGAATTTTGTATTTACCAGTCGTAAATTTTCCCAATTATAATAGGTCGAAATAGCCAGGCCTGAAGAGCCAAAGCACCTTGAAATAGAAGCTCCGCTGAGGCGGAGCTCCGTCGCTACTATTAAATTAATTTCTGGAATGGAAAAAATGCGTCAAGAGAAAACTAAAAACTAAATTCATATAAAAATGCAAATCTTCTCATCTATTATACTAGTGCATTGATTCCATCTCTCAGCTTTGACAGGACAGAAATGGGCGTGTATGCTGACGAGCTGGCCAACACCAGGTCGGCGCGGTTCATGCTGGCCGCCGTGGTGGAGGAGACTGGCCTGTAGGTATACCCTTATCTTCAAATCATACTTTTTTTATAAGAGGGAGGCTAACAAGCGCATGCTTTACTTCATAAATAGTAATCATCAGAGCCCGGAATTTTCTTGTCACTTTTCAATAACGCTAGTGAGTTCTCATTTATCGACTTCCGATATTGACATTATATCGATATACAATACAGAACTAAAAAGCGATCTCTTCCAGCTAACCTTTATATAGCTGAAAATTTGACATTTGGAATTTAACCCTTTAACGGCTGTTGACACCTGTCACATTTTTCGAAAATAGTACTACAACATTAATTTATAAGACTTATTTCAATTTTATTATGCTGGTCAAATGTATGACCGATAACCGCTAAAGGGTTAAGTTACTTTGAAAACCATAAATCTTCTAAACTCTGTTCCAAATACCGTTAACAATATCTATTCCTAATCTATTTCTGCCTTTCCAATTTCATGTTCAAAATACTTGCTAGTATTATGAACAAGTGTTTCTTTAGTTTCGTTATAAATAAATAGATTGTCCTATTTCTTTTTCAAATTATCTTTTTACACCATAAGTTGCTGCTTATTTAGAAGTTTAGTATATCGATAAATATATTGAAACTCCATAAATGAAAAGTCACTACGACAGCCCAAAAGTGCCTCGAAAATTCCGGCCTTTGGTAATCACCACCGCCTAAGAACGCCGGCAACGCAACAAGGGTTGTCACTCAGTTGCACGCGGTGCGGCGCTTTTGCACCACAATGATGGTCTTGTCCAAAGCGCTTGTAGATTCACTCCATGTAAACGACTTATAAAAGAGCCCTCATGTGATAAATTTTCTGAATAAATTTCGAATGAAATCATACTCATACCGTTGTTATTTTTAACTATAGTTATTGTTATGTATTTTATTATCATTGAACATTTTTAATTAGAGAATTATACGGTAGTTGGTTAGGTTAGGTTATCTTTTTCGTTGCATTAAAATTCTCCACTCTGTCACGATCGTAATTTTTTGCTCTAAGTAGTAATGTTTTTTAAAATCTAAATAAATGTTAATTTTATTTGAATCAGTAAAGTATCGTCAAACATCTTCAAACAAAATAAAATATTACTTCCTACTCGTAGAAAAACGACCAATCTGTCACATTTTCCGGGGAGAAATTTCAATGCAACGAAAAAGATTTTAACCCAGTTATCAATGCTCCGTTCTCGTGAATTTTGATATCCGGGGATAATATCACACTCAAAGCTTTAGGTTTGTACTATGGGTTACTACACAATGATAAACATACTTATATATATAGAGAAATACGTATTTATAAAAATACATAGAAATAATCCAAGACTCAGAAACAAATACTCGCGCTCGTCACAAAAATATTTACCCAACTGGGAATCGAATATGAGACCGCTGGCTTGATAGGCAGGGTCACTGCCAACTATTACTATTTGTTTACGCCTTCCTTCTGTCTTCCTCTCTGTCTTCTTCTATTCTGCTTAATTTCACTTCAATAACTAAAGAAAAATGGAAATATGCGACGGCAGTTTAATTATGTATGTACTTTTTTCTACACTAAACCATCAATATACAGGAAAACAATGCTATAAAGCTGCCATTGTGTAGCATGTTTATAGATAGAAATAGTCATTGGCGCCCTTATATTCCGTAATTATGAAAAACATTTACCTGTCAAAATATCGTTAAAGTCGATACTTTCTAAATAATTAAAATCGACCGACGCATCTTACCGACTAAATTATTTCAGGAAATGCTAACAAAATTCATCTCAGTCCTCAGGGTTACCAATTATGCAGCCTCAGGATTAGAGTCTTAAGATTCCAAATGTCTGTCACTTACCATCAGGTTTCCCGTGCGCTCGTTTGCCTTCCCCATGACAAAAAAACCTCACGTTTTCAGACCATTTATCTTGTGGACTGTACAGTCAACTAATTTGATTTCTAGGATTTTTGATCCTCGAAATTGCATGATATGGCAGAAAGAAATGTCATACAACATTTTCTACGGCCTTGAACGAGCTGTCACATTTAACGTTGTGTCAAAAATTGTGCCTCTTTATGACGGAAAATATATATATTTATTTCATTTTCGTACAATAAAAATCTTACCTATTGTGGCAGCTCGTCCACGGCCGTTACGTCCACAGCCGTGATGTGTTACAACTCGCGTCGTTCCCCTTTTAAGGTAGTGCATGAGGTTACGGTTGCCCTGGAGCTTTTTTGCTGTGGCACTAACGACTTGTGTTAAAGCCTAAAACGGCACAGAGTCCGTGCTTGCTATAAATGCTATGGGAAATAGCCGGCCGTGGACGGAGTTCCGTTTTTGGTGTAATTAAAAACAGCGGCCACAGCCAACCAGTAGTGCCATATCATGAGGGTCTTAGTTTACGTCTCTCCACGTACTGTCCGTGAACGTGTTAAGTGACGGTGTCAACCAAAACGTAAGAGACCTCCAATGATTTGGTTTACAACGTCACGTTGACAAAATCCATATTGGCTTAAAAATTAAATTGGTTCACTGTACATCTAACCTTTTTCACAGGATCATGGCGAACCTGGCGTCTCCCATCCCCATGATGGATCCCAACACCAACAACGATTCAGGATACGCGCCATCCAACATAGATGGAGACACGAAGGACCATAGTCCCCCTGGATCCCCCAAGGAGAAGAAGAAAGAGGAGAATGGGGCGCCCAAGAAACCGGAGCTCAAGTGAGTACGGTGTAAAGATTGATAAATTGATACAATACTCGTAAATATCACAGGACATTTCTCACACAAATTGATATAGCAGACAACGATAATAGTAGATTGTTCAACAAGGGACAAAAGTAAGCCATTATGACACGAGATATTTATGGATGAAAGGTTGGTTAGATCATTATCACAACAAGCATTTTTAAATAGTAGCGAATTTTTACATAGCATTTTTTCAAAATCGTTAATTTTCTTAAACGCTTTTTTTCTTATTTAATGTTCGGTGATATTCACTATTAGCATTTTTTCCGTTAGAATTTTTTCCCAATCGCAAATTTTCTCAATAGCAATTACATAGTAATAACTACGTAGTTAGGTTAGGTTAGGTTCGTTTTTATATCAGGGCCAAAATAACCCAGAAATAGGAGCTCTGTCGACTCTGTCACATTAGATTTATGGAACGCGAAAAAAACGAGTAATAAAATAATCTGTTGGTTAATTTAGCGATTAAAATACACGCAACCAATAAAAACGCTATATGCAAAACGCTCCACGAAGAAAAGCGATTAAGAAAAATTGCTACTAAGAAAAAACGCTAGGTGAAAATTTGTTATTATGAAAAATGCTTAACGTGAAAGTGATCTAACAAATCGCCTACAACACATAGGACACTTGGTTTGTGTGCCCATGGCCAATTGTAGTAGGTAACCATTAACTGACCTAAGTATAGTAAAGATTTATTGCATTAATGCTATTCATAGAAAATTTTACACGCTGTCTCGTTGAATTTAAACTTTCGCAAGCGATATCCAACTAAGTGACTTTCAAAAACATTTACAAAGCGTAATTGGCACAATCCTTTTTACTTTATACCATAATAGCAGCTACCCCTCCAGTAATAGTAAATGCATCGAACGAGCGTGGTTAATGTAATCAATCTACGGCCTGTGCAACTAAGTGCTGATAGGGCTGTCACTGAAAGTAAGAATGCCATTTTCTGATTAATATTTTTATGTCTAACTAACTTCGATGACGAACCCATCGAAGTTGATTAGACATAAAAATATTCAAACCGCGGATAGATAGGCTTACTTCGGATTAAAATTTGACATATTTTGTATGGCCAAATGTCAAATTTTACCGACCGTTACCGAGTCAGTATTCGTAGGTTTGAGTGTTAGTTTAATGATGGCTAAAATATTGTTTGATTTTAAAATAGAAATATTAATTTCGAACGAACAAGAACCGAGGTACAGAGTTAGGAGGGAAAATCGCGACGGCTCAGATCGGGAAGAACTTCTAAAATTTCCTTTAACTTTTGACCTACCAATTTCGAGGTGACTTGCGTAGGTCGACAACCCTATGGCGAGCTAACCAATCCCATCAAAGTTCGCAATAGTCCCCGGCTGGGCGTCAGTACAATTACCGCAAACTCGCCGCCAGGGACGCACAACGTACTTAATTATGCAGGCCTTTGCCTTAATTCGATTAGCTCTTAAAAATTTACACATTCGATGCCACCAACTAGGTAATGTATGTTATTTAATAGGCTTGGCGTGTCATTGGTACAGAGTGTGTCTTAAAAACAATGAACTACGTATAAAAGAATCACTGCTAAACAAAACCGTTGGTTAAAAGGACTATGATGTGACGCTTAAATAGCGTAGCTGTCATTTTTCTATAAAAATTTAGCTCCGGGCGATAACGTTTCACGATCAAATCGATTTCCACGATTTTTGAACGTGTTCTAGTACAGAACCCCTTACTTTTTTTGCCAGCATGAGACAACAGGAGTGGCCTGAAAACCAGCGCTGCCAGCTCCCGCGCCCACGCGCAGAAGCGCAGCATTAGCTGAGTTCGCTCCTTTTACCACATGCTATTTATTTATTTTCTAGGTTTTTTTAATTCATGTATCTATTATTACTAATATTCGTTTTTTTATATGTGGTAATAAATCGATTTTCTTTCTTTCTTTCTTTCTTTCATACATTCACAATAAACCTAATTGAGTTAAAGTATTCATTATCCCTTTCCGTCATGTTCAAATGTCATACTGACAGATAAAGACAGAGCATATTCCAAGCCCACTTTAACTATTGCGTATTTATGAATAAGAGGGCTAGTTTTTCATAATCTAGAATAGAATAGAATAGAATAGAAAAACATTTATTTCGCTTATAAATTATAACATTACAGTGTGTGATAAGACTGATAAGTATTGCTGCGAAAATGGTATCCACTCAGCTATATGTCGTACCACCTATTGGCAATGCGACGCTGGTTTTCTGTACATAATTTTCAAAAATCGTAAAAATCGAACTAGGTGGGGAGAGAAACGTTATCGCAATTTGTATGGAAATTGTCAGCTTCACAATCCTCAGCGGGCCTCGGTCGTGTTTATAAATGTGGATAAATGTGGATAAAATATCTGTCACTTTCTGATCAGTGCGTAAGTGCGAGAGTGACGGATGCTTTATCCACCGCGATAAGGCGACCATAATTTGATCCCTGGGGGCCTAGTGTGGCTGCGTTTATCGCGTGACAAACTGTGGATAAAACATCCGTCACTTTCTGACACGTTTATAAGTATGAGAGTGATGGATGCTTTATCCACATTTTGTCTTAGGGATTTTAGAATTAAATTAAACATCAGTTTTAATAAATAAAATTTTATTTTTGACGTGTTTCTTACAAAAAAACATCTTTAAATGCTATTCAATCGATTTCCATGCAAAGTAAACTGAAACCAAGATTGTCTTGCAACAAAGGTCTATTTAGGTGAATTGGATGATTTCGTGTAGCATAATAGTATACCTACTCTAACATAATACCACTTTATACTGACGAAGCTAGCGGTCCTGGGTTCAAATCCCGGTAAGGGCAGATATTTGTGTCCGAGTCATGGATGTTTTCTATGTATTTATTATATAAGTATTTATATCGTCTAGTACCCATAGTACAAGCCTAGAGCTTAGTTTGGGACTAGGTCAATTGGTGTGACATTGTCCCCTGATATTTATTTATTTGCATGTTCATAGTCATAACTGTCATAAGAAAGTACAATTTATCGATAAATTAAGATTCGGAATGTCTGCTTATAAATCACTAATCAAGAAAGTGATTCTACCGGTGACGCTCAATTAAGATAGGACGCAATAAATCGTCAGGCACGCCCGGTTTCCGCCGCGATCCTAACCTAATTAGGTAATTATAACAGAATTTTGGCAGGTGCGCTATCTACGTGGATGATTTTATACTCTAGCACCCACCCTCGGTTCACTTCGATTTATGCGAGTTTTCCGTAACATGCATACATAAACCATAATTTATTATACATGAAAACTTCCGTGAAAATTATCTAACTGACGATGAAAATCGCATACACAGACAGACAGACAGACGCGGAAAGTTTTTTTTAACTATGTAAAGATAAAGATGAACTCGTGACGTACGATTTCTAGCGAAATGAGCTAATTTATTTATTTACTAGCTTTTCCCTAGACTCCATCTGTTTCAAGGTCGTATATCGCTGTTCCCTCGGAAACCGAATTTTTTTTCGGGATTAAAGGTGACCCATGTCTGTTTACAAACTGTAAACTATATCGCTAACAAATTTCACGCCTATCGGTTGAGGTGTTGAACCGTGAAGGTGGAACAAACAAACACACACACTTTCATATTAATAGTACTAGTATGAAAGTAAGGATAAGGATATAGATTTGAATTGATGTTAATTAAAAGAAACTATGTATTAAAGATGTGGTTTTATTTATAACACATCACTTACACCGCTCAGTACAGGACACCATTAACGGATACAGTATAGCCAACTTACAAACAGAATACGACATGCTACCAACATAATAAATGTTATTACATTGCCAGTTTCTAACATGAATGACGTAAAAAACGTCGGTGAGTATAATATTATCTACTTGGGCCAGATAGTATCCCTCGCAAACAGGCAGTTCAAAGAAATCAATCGATATATTAGAAACGCCCAAACGTCCTGAGGCCGTAGCCAAGATGCCAAAAGCTACTACCGTTTTTATTTTCTATCACTCAGAATATATGGGATGACATTCTCGTGCGTTGCGATAAACCATGTGGCCAACTGTCATCCCATACATTTTGAGCGATAGAAAAGAAAAACGTTTGGAGCGTTTCCATCTTGGCTACGGCCTCTGACTCAAGATTTGCCAGCGAGCGATGAAGCGCAGGATACTAGAATTTCGCATAGCTGATAGAATCAGAAACTCTGATCTGCGCTCCAAGACCGGTATCGGGAGGTTACCTATTTGAAACACTAAAAAACGTTTGCCAGCTGTGTCATTTGCCATATTTTTCATTTGTCCGAAAGTCATTTTTCTCTGAAACCATTTAACTTTCCTGAATTGTTATAAAATAAACCTCACCTAACCTACAGGTTCTGTAAGTATATCTCATTAACATTTTGAAAATTTATTAGGTTCAGAATAAAATAAAAATTATGGGAAATGAAAATTATGGCAAATGAAACAGCTGGCAAACGTTTTTAGTGTTTGCGATAGGATACCGTATCGGGACTGTGGGCCTGGTATAGACATGTTTGTCGTATGCATCCGGAACGGTGGGCCAATATTTTCACTGAATGGACCCCACAGAATCAGGAGAAGGAGGTGGCGGGATGATTTGGACGTGTTTCAAAGCGACTGGTGGGAGTATGCAATCAGTAGAAAAGGATGGGGGAAAAGAGGGGGACCTTTGCCCTGTAGTGGGACACTAAAACACGTAAAAAAAAACAGATAACTAATTTAGTGGACTTTGACATTGTCACCTAAGCTATGAAGCCGGGTTTTACTGGTCCTAGAAAGGGTTCACTCCCACTAGACCGAATATCATAAAAGCTAATTTCATTAGGTAGACCAACGTTTAATATAATTTGCGTACGATCGTTTGTTTTGAGTCTTACCATTTCGATTAGACTCAAAATGGAAATGGTAAGACTCAAAATATTTTATTGCGTGCATTTCTCATTGTGGATCTAAGAGTGAATGAACAAATGGGGTAAATATTATTGTATATTTTAATAAAGAGGGCGGCATTAGAAACGTATAAACTAACTGCTGCTTGTGATGTATGACGGTGACGGTTCATGTCTTGCTTGAAGTTAGCGCCATCATCCTACTTAGTTCTTAATATTGTTTCTGGCTTCACTGAAAACCAGCTTGACGAAACGTTCTCCAACGTTTTACCACATTAGCTGAGTGAAGACCATTTTGGTAGGCTTTTGTAATCTTAGTTTTTAGTTTTATATTTATATTACCTTAATCTTATGAGTCTGTATACTATTGTAAAATGCCTACCAAATAAACTTATTTTCTTTCTTTCTTTTCTATATAATTAGGTTTAATAAACGTAAGGTTTTTAACATATTAGGTAATAGTAATGTTCGGTGTTCAGCAAAATCGGATAACTAAAAATAGGGCTATTAAGAATCGGATATAAAACATAGGTATAACGTTAATTCGGGATGCTATAATTAGGGCTAATAAATATTAGGAAAAAAACGGGTTTTTTAATTTAGGACTAATGAGGATTCATGAGGATTAGTGGTAGTGAAAATAGGGTTAGCATTTTTCGGGCTACAATAGGAGAATCCCTAGAAAGATATTAAAACTCATCGATTTTCAGCACGAGTTTTTGCTTCCATTTATCATTTCAATCGATCACTCAGAAAACTGTCAGTTCCAGGATAAAATACTTTAATTTAACACTTAACTTTACGCACGAATATATACTCTTAATACCCGTTTGAGTGATTCGATGGTTTATCGAACTTGGCAGTTTGACGATTTTTTTTCCACCGTCGAGTTAACTGAACTTTTTGATTGATTATTATTGAAATATTCATAATGGTTGACGATAAATAAGTTTTAAACTTTTAGTAGCGTAGTAATACTGGGGCATTATTCATACCTCTTTCCCGTAGGGGTAAGCAGATACCACTTCCTTCCAAGTGCTACGATCCAGACAAACTTCCCTCGCTTCCTCCTCACAACTCTCTTCATACACGTGCGTCGGTTTAGGGTACTCCTGAACTGGCCCCTTCTTAATACGGTGGAACGTGCGCACCCCCTTCCAACATTCCTATTTACTCTTGCCTCATATATCTGTTTTGTTACTCTCACTTCATTCATTGACATGACCAAACCTCTTAAGCATTTTATAGTCCTTTATATATCTATTTATATTATAAATATATATTGACTAGCGACCCGCCCTCGCTTCGCTTCGGTTTATGTGAGTTTTCTGTAACACCCGCTCATATCCAGAATTGTGTGTGTTTGTGTAAACACTTTATTGTATAAACAAAAGAGATAACAATTATAAAATAGACAAAAATATAACAGGGATGTACAATGGCGAACTTATCCCTTTAAGGGATCTCTTCCAGTTACCCTTTGAGCGATTGAGAAATAATTAATTACAACGAATAGAATTTATTTTACAAAAAAACCTTCCTCTTGAATCACTCTATCTATTGCTGAAAACTGCATCAAAATCCGTTGAGTAGTTTAAAAGATCTAAGCGAACAGACAGCGGGAGCGACTTCATTTTATACCATGTAAAGATAGACGACTCCACGGTTTTTATAAACACCATATTATGCTACCAATTATCCTAGCTCTAGTAATATGTCATTATTACATATACAGTGGTGGTCACAAGTAATTAGGGACACTTGTTTTTTCCCATACAATTGCCTACAAAATATCACTTTTAAATTTTGACCACCATTCAAAAAGTTCTGGACCAATTTTATTGCTAAATAAAATTTACTTTAGATCATTAACTAAGGTTTAAATTTATGTACAATGAACTACTGCTAAAAACGAACCTTATATTTTATAGGGATTTAAAAACTTAGTGCTGACCCGTTCATACAAAGTTTTACAACTTTGTATGAACGCGAGGTATTTATGTTTTCAAATCCTTATAAAATGAAAGATCCGTTTGAACAGAGATGAATTGTACATACATTTAAATCTTAGTTCATTAATGAACGATGAGTGTGACCAAATATTAAATTAGTTTAGAACTTTTTGAATGGTGGTCAAAATTGAAAAGTCATATTTGTAGGCAATTGTATGGGAAAAAAACAAGTGTCCCTAATTATGTGACCACCACTGTATATACTTTACTTAATATTATAAAGAGGTAAAGTTTGTGACGTTGTAAAGGGTAATCTCTGGATTTACTGAACCGATTTTGAAAATTCTTTTACCGATAGAAAGCCACGTTATTCGTGAGTGTCATAGGGTATATTAACCCAAAAAAAAGTTTATTGCCCAACGAAGTGGGCACGGCAACAGCTAGTATTCTCATATCAGTACAGCCTCCGCCACAAACCTCACCTCTCCCCCTTCACCACTAATGAACATAAGTAAATCACTTAAGGATGCCGTGTTTGTTTGCAGTAGTAAAGCCCAACACATCAATAATTCTGAACAAAATGAACTCACACACGCCACGGTGCTTTTATAGGATTAATTCTGGGGCCTAATGAAAAAAGGGTATAAGTCGACTTAACCCGTAATAAAAAAGGGCATATACGTAGATGGATTATAATAGACTTAAAGCTTTGTTCGCTTGATCTTTAGGAGACTTATACCCTTTTTCACTAGGACCCTAGAACTTTCAGTTGCAAATCGTCAGTGATACTTCAATACCGCGTATTTAACAACTTCAATAAGTTGCAAAATGTACCTTACTGACTACTGCTAAGGTGTATTTTGTACCTTTTATAACTTGTTAGTTACGCGGAATTGTCGTATCACAGACGTAATGGCATCTTTATGTACACGCTTACACACACATAACCATACGCAAGCCTTTAGCGATTTTGGCAAGTTAAACGAGTCGCTGTCGAGTGACAAATTTTCTGCAACGACTGGGTTAACCAAAGTTAACCGGTTCTGTTGATAATTGCTACTGTTGCTAAGAATTGTAGACTTAATGTACTAAATGGAAAGGTTGAATATTGTTTAAGATATTAGGTTGGGTGTTTGTTAAGGGTAAAAGTGATATCTCAGCAAAATTAATACGGACATATTTGGAAATGCAAACGAAAGCCGTATTTAAAATATAATTGTGGAACAATAATTTTATTGAATTATATTAATTTGAATTCGCAAATTAAATGGATAAGCAAATTAACATTTAATGTGCGTAATATTTTATACTCTAATTAATAGCGTTGCACAACGTTCCAGAGAATTAAATTATTAAATTGAAATATATTCGTTATTCGTCGTGGATGAGTACAGTTTTGGGATAAGCACAGTCAGTCGAGTTCATAAATATATTTTCTTCACACTTGCTCGTAAATGGTGTTATTCCATGCCTGTATACAGAAGGACAATGGCCTAAATTGTTCCCGCGGGAATTATGGCGAGTTTGTCATCACTAGGGAGTAATGACTTTCTTTTTAAAATTTGCAACTCTTTCGTACATCATGACTAAGGAGGTTTAATTTTCAGCCAAAAATTAAATTGGTTTCTAATTTCATCTTTAAAAATTAGCTATAGACTAACTTACATTACACAAAACCTATACGCTTCATTAAACTTCATTATTTTTATACCTATTTCAAGTTTATATCAACATTTATCATTAATTTTAGTAATTATACATTTTTATCAAATTGGCTAAATCTGGCTCGAATCCAGGTCGAAACTAAACGCAGTTATTATCTGTGGTAGAGGTCACAAAAAAATATCGTTTCCATTTACGTTCCCGTTCGTCAAAAGTTATTTCTTTATATTTTGCAGAGTTAAAGTGTTTTATTTTAAAATAGATAGGTACAAAACAAAAAAGAAAATGGCTTCTTCATCCCAGGATTCGGACACGAGATTAATTATCACCAATACACCACCGGAACTAAGAGATGCAGCTGAAGTAATACATGGCAATATGTTACCCGCCAAATCGAAAGAAATGTACTATTTAATTTTCTCTTTGTTTTTTTTCCTCGCAAATGTGATGAAAACCATTGTGTGTATCACAGGCAGTAAGGGGATTACTAACTCGAGTCATTAAAAGCCCTCCGCCTTCGGCGTCGGGCTTCTAACACTCTCGTTAGTAGTTCCCTTCATACTACCCTTGATGCACAATGTACTAATACCTTGTCACTTTAATCGCTGTGACAATTCATATATGGCAGTTAAACATGACATTAAATAGACAAGGTACTAAAGTGTACACATATTTATGAACTCAACTGTACCTACAGTGCGATAGCTCTTAGACTTAAGTTTGTACTTGTCTCTCACTCGCTCTCATACGGTCTTATCAAGAGCGAGTGAGAGAAGAACAAACCCGGAGCACCTTCGAAGTCCTCACAAACTGTATGTGAATTTATTTTTAAAACCTCCGTTATTTTGCCTATATATTCATAACCGCTAGCCAGTTGAATAAAATAAAAAATAAAAATGTATTATGGAATCCTTGTCACGTTTTAGTAGGAAGCTTGTTAGACGGCCCCAGATCGTTCCAAGTTCCAGATGGAAACTGTATCACAACCACTACGTCCAATTGCATTTGTATTATAACGGAATATAGTGCACTATGTGTAATGATGAAGGGGACAGAAATGACGATGAGTCTACATGACTCGTCCATCTATTCCCTACTTTCCAGCCTTTGCAACAATGTACTTCTTTCATCCTTGTCTTTAGCAAGGGATAATATGAATATAATGATGATATCTCAATTGTGTACATTTTTAGTGTTCCGAAACTCAAAAGCAAAATAGGAGCCTTTGTAGGATAAGGATCACTTGGTTGTCCGTCTGTCTGTCGGTCAAGACCCCTTTTCCCAGGAACTTGTGAAGGTATCAAGTTGGAATTATTATCAAATACTCAAGTGTACAATACTTCGAGTTCTGAAAAAAACAAACTTGTAAGTCATCGCAATCAAAAGATATTGGCGTTCATGTCGCATATTTGGCATTCGCACGGAAATCAAAACCTATAGAGTACTTTCCGTTGACCTAGAATCATGAAATTTGGCAAAGAGCAATGTCTTATACCACAAGTAAAGGAAAAAAAAATGTAGTTGCATAACGAAAAAAATGTGACATTCCTAATACAAGTTTGTACAGAACGGGTACACTACATAATTCCGAATTGATCAAAATTCCGAATTTTCATAATTTCGAACGCATTTTTTTAATAGAAGACTTAACTTTGTGTTTTCGCTTATAAATCAAACCTAACCTGACCTACGTATGACAATTAAATTATGCATTTAATCTAAAATAGCTACAGCGTAACATAGCTTTCGGAAAAATGAAAATTCGGACAAATGAATATTCGGAAAAAAGTAATTCGGAATTTTAAGGTGTTCCCGTACAGAAAAGCCATTGGTGCGCGAGTCCCAATCGCACTTGGCTGATTTTTATTAAAAAAAATATGAAAATCTCGTGTTTGTGTGTCGCTAGTAAATGAACCACGTCTTGTTTTTTAATGGGCCCAAATTTGGAAAACATGTGTAGGTAAATCCGATGAGAATGCAATATTATGGTATCTTAGAGCTGACCTGATGATGGAGTCGCTGCACTTAACGTAGGCCCACCGAGTTAGGATTCGTTAGTTTCGTCTCCATTAGCACAACATGATGGTTGTGCAAAAAAAGTATAATATACGTAAAAAGAGCTTTTCTCGAAAATGATTTTTCCCCTCTCTTATTCTGAAAGTAAGGATTACCATACCTCATTAGCGGGCAAATGGCATTTCCATCTGTAAAGCAGAAAGTGATTTTGAATTAATAATGGTGTCGTGAGCGTGGACTGTATAGGTGCTTAATTGCTGGTCGATGTATCATAGAAAGTCACTATTGAAAATCACACAAGTTAATTAGTTACAGCACAGCATATGTAATATCATTAAGCACAGCACAACGTTACAACAAGATGGAAGGAGCAGTGAGAGTAAGGGTGGGGACGCTTACAAGTCTTAGACTGGAACCGGAAGTTATAGCTACTTTACCAACATAAGAAAATTAACTTTGTGTTGCCAGCTACAACTGGGTCAAACACTAAGCCGTTTTTTATTATGTTCTAGACCGTGAAAGAATCTTATACAGCTATTACGAAATAACTCTTTTAAATAGTGTTTAAATTGTATCAAAACACTCAGTTTTTGTATGATAATATCTAAAGACAAAGTTCGTCATAATCGTGCTGCTTAAATATCTCGGGATGCAATTGATCACTTTCATCCCTTCGTTAACAATCTACTATTTTGGGATAAACTTATTATGACCTTTACTTTCAATGATAACGAGTCGAAAGCACTCTTTTCCAACCACACAAGAGAGACCCTCACGATCTTTCTATCCCCAGGAAGAAGCTGAGCCGGTTGAGCAGCTCCTCAGTCATGTCAACTCCTCGACGGCGCTTCAGAACCGCTGCTTCAGCAGCCAGGTTCACCATCTTCCGAGCCAACAGAGTCGGCAAGCTCCGAGCCAAGTGCTTCGCGAAGAAAGAGAAGAAGGCTACGCAGACTTTGGCTATTGTACTAGGTGAGGACTAATTCATGAGCCCATTTTTAAGGTTTCATACCTCAAAAGGCAAAAAGGAACCCTTATAGGATAGGAGCACCTCTTTGTCTGTCTGTCTGTCTGTCTGTCTGTCAAGACCTGTGGTCAAGACCTTTATCTCAGGAACGGGTGTAGGTATCATGTTGAAATTAGTATCAAATACTCACGTCTGCAATCCGTTAGCGCTGTAATTTTCTTACTCAATGCAATCAAAAGACATGGTCTTTTATGCCGCATATTTTTACACTCGCAAGAGAATCAAAACCTATAGAGTCAATGTCTTACTATAGCACAAGTACAGTGTAAAATCCGAAAGCCGTAAATTTGTAGTTACACCACAAAAAACCCTGTTTATCTCTTTTTAACCGACTTCAAAAAAGGAGCAGGTTATACGTTCCACAGTTCCACTGTATGTATTTTTTTTTATATATGTTCACCGATTACTCCGTCAATTGTCAACCTAGGTGGACAACAAGAGTATACTTCCGAGGTGGTCCCATTGTCACCAAATCTGTATCTGATGCGGGGATCAGTGAGGAATTGAGGGAACTCCTCAAATATTGTAGGCAAACATATAGCTATTTTAGTATTTTTAGTAACAAATCCAGCATTTGCATTCAGAAAGTATCATTTGGTGTAGTGGAACTGATGATGAAGACCACAGATGGCCACCGGAACTCCACAATGGTACCGATTCCAAGGGTGGCGATAAGATATCTCGATTAAGATAATTGAGCGACTACCTACAACGAAAAATATTTACTTGTTCAAATATGACTATGACTTTCCCGCGGCGTTGCTTGCGGCGCGCTTGATATAAGTTAAAGTTTCATTTCAACTAAGAAGTGGGACTACGTAACAGCGTATTATGATCACTAAAAGTATAAAATAAAATAAATGTTTTAAAAAACAAAAAACCGCCTTCAAAAACGCAAAAAATAACTTCTTTAAAATTTTCAACATTTTCAACAAAAAGCCGACATCAGTTGGACTAACCTATTAGGTGCCTACAATTTTAAAGAAGTTATTTTTTGCGTTTTTAAACGCGGTTTTTTGTTTTTTAATTAGAGCGGGAAACATCTAAGGGACCTATCAGACAGAGAGCGGTCACGCGGTCAAGCTATCAGTTTTGCGTTTTTTGCGGTCTTTGGTTATATTGCGTTACCACTGACAGCTTGATCGCTTGACCGCGTGACCGCTCTCTGTCTGATAGGTCCCTAAGAGTCGATTCCCGTGATAGGCAAACTATTTACATACCTACAAGTTTGTACGGAACCAGTCCGACTCAAACTTGGCTGGTTTTTTTTCTGGCAAGGGGAATGTATACTACCCCTCAGGCCATCTGATAGTAAGTGGTCTTTGAGGCCATTGAACATTTTCAATCCCAAGATTAAACGCTAACGCGGAGGACTGAGGATTTCAATTTATTGTGGGCAGTACCCGGATATATGGGTGGACAGAAATATAAGTGTAATTCACTTGCGTTTCAAATTACGATTAATTATGCTCTAGTTGTGGTGAAATTGTGAACTTTGTGTGTAAAAGGAAAACAAATTAAATAATAGTATAGTAAATTATGCAAACAGTGACCAGTTAGCATGATTTATAAAAGTTAAGTGCGAAAAGTTAGGTTACTGTTTTTGTTCCGTAACTGCCTTATCATCTCAGCTGATTTTCGAGGAAGACAACGCCATCTAGGGATAAATCATCAAACCAACGACAAAAACGCTTGGTTGGACCTTGAAACAAACGCCATCTAGGGAGCTATCGACGAAGGCACGTAGGATTTTCAAGTACTCGATTGCCAGTCAAGCATTATTAGAGCATTATCAGAGAATCAACACAGAGGTCACCACCAGTAGCAAATAAACTTCGATCTTGAGACAAGATGACACTATTGTGCGCAGGATGTAAAAAGGAAATAACACATAGAAGATTTTTAGTATGCTCCAGCCAAATGTGCCAGGGTATCTACGATTTAGACTGTGCTAACGTACCTGAAAAGAGGTTCTACAATATAATGTCTGAGGACAGTAAAAAATCATGGATATGCCCACTATGCCGTTCCAGTGAGCCAAAAGTGGGCAACAGTAACACACCCGCGCGATCGCATTTCCAGTCTGACTACCCTGACAAGCCCATTGCTATAGAGGATATTCAGGACTCAAACGTTAGTGTGAGAAGAAAACCGCCACCTTCCCGCGAAGACACTGACTCGCTCAGCGGCGAGGACTCATTGATCTCTCTCCAGGGCCACACATTTATTCACGAAACTCCAAACACACAAAACATACCAACATTTACGTTAGCCCCTGCCAATGATAGTGAACAATTAACTCTCCATAACTTTAAGTCTATCTTGGATAAAAATAATAAATACCTATTATCAGTTATGCAAGTTACTATCCAGACCCAACTGGGAAATGTAATATCAGAAATAAAAACAAACTACAAACAAAATCACGAAATCATTTGCGCAGAACAAGACAAATTACAACAAGATCTAAGTATACTTAACTCTAAGATTGAACAACTCTCCCAAAACTGCAGTAAACTGCAAGTTGAGAATGCACAGTTAAGGAGTGATATTCAAAGACTCAATAATAAGGTCGAACCCAAGGTCAATTTGCATTCAGAGGATAAAATTGTGGTCTTGCACGGGATTTCGGTAAACTATTGGGAAACTGAAACAGACGTAACGAACAGAATTATAAACATTTTTTATGACCTGCTGAACATCAACATAGCGGGATATATTGAAGAAATAACGTTTATTGGGAGGAGGGGGCAATTAAGGCCGATTAAAATGGAGCTTATTAGCAAGAGAATAAAAAATTACCTACTACAAAATTCCACATATCTTAAGGACGCGGGCCTCAGCGGCACAAAATATTTAAGTCCAGAGGACTTAAAAAACAAAAGAGAACTAAATAGCGCCCTTCAAACTGCAAGGAAAAACGGTCACCACGCAATAATAAAAAACAATAAGCTAATTGTGGACGGGAAAGAGGCTGCCTCCACTTTGCAATCTCCAACAAACAACGATTATAAAACCAACGTCAGCGCAAGGCTTTCGTCAGCCACTATAAGAAAATCCCATCAGATCAGGTACGAAGATATAACCACCGTTGAGAAACCCTCACTAAATTTTGAGTGCCCACCGAAAATATTACCTTGCACTCCTTCTACTCAACCCTTAACCCAACCTAACAGAAAAGTTGTTAGATCAACAGAAGATGAAGTCCCGGGGAACTCTACTTTTCGTGCCTAGTCTTAATATTCTATTTCAAAATATACAAAGCATCTGGAATAAAGTTCATCTCGTAGAAGCATTAATGGACCAAATACCTAATGTAGACGTACTATGCATTTCTGAGTCATGGTTACGCGAAAGTAGGATGAATTTATTACAGATTGCAAACTATAGTGTAAGTTCTTCATTCTGTCGTGACCTTCATGATGGAGGTGGTGTATTAATTTTAGCTAAAAATACTATAGAGTACCGTGAGAGGTTGGATGTTACATTCTTATCATTGGAAATGATTTTGGAAATAAGTGCAATTGAGCTACCAAAATTTAATCTTTTAATTGTAAATCTTTATTGGCCAAATAGCAGAAGAGAAATAGAAGAATTTTACTCCCGCCTAGACAAACTTCTTAAATTAATTTCTCTAAAAGATAAATATAAAAATATTGTCATAGGTGGCGATATTAACGTAGACTTCTCATCAAATAATCATTCAAAAACTAGGCTTTCTAACTTAATGTCATGTTATAACTTTTATCAAAGGGTCAAAGAACCCACACGAGTCACTCAAAGTAGTTGCACATGCATTGATTTAATTTTCACTAATTTCAAAACTATCAATTCCCAATTAAAAGTGCATGATTTCGGCTTATCGGACCATAGGGGAATTTTACTTTCCATACCTTCTCACTCATCTAAATTACGTAATTTAATAACCCATAAGAGAGTTTACAATAAATCATGTATAGGAAAATTCATTGACGAACTTAAAGCAGTAGAATGGGACCATGTATTGGTAACCAGTAAAACTGTAAATGAAAACTATAACATATTCGATAATATTTTAAAAGAAACCTTAAATAAATGTATACCTAAAAAAGTTATTAAAATCAAAATAGAATCTAAAATGACTTATCTAACTCCAGGTCTAAAAGTATCTTGCCGCAATAAAAGATTACTAAAACTACTAGTGTCACAATCAAAAAATACAGTTTTACGATTTTATTATAAACAATACTGTAAAGCACTTAAAAAAGCATTTCTAACATCAAAAAAACTAAGTAATAAACGTACATTCCAAAAAGCACGCAACAAAACAAAATCCATGTGGCAAATAATAAATCGAGAAACAAATAAAAAATCATCAAAAAATCCCAAAATATCCAAATAAAAACAGAAGATAAATTAATTCTTGATGATCCCAAACAAGTAGCGGACACTTTCAATATTTTCTTCTCTTCCATTGGAAATTCTCACCCCGCCCATTCAAACAAAACTCCCTCAATTAACTCACAGGAAAATTCCTTTTTCCTTAGCCCGGTTTCACCAAATGAAATACTTACTATACTGAAAAATCTAAAAAATAAGACTTCTTTCGGCATTGACGAGATCCCCCCTTCTTTAATTAAAAGTTGCGCCGAGATCCTAACCGCTCCGTACACCTTCTTAATAAGTCAATCTTTTCTAGAAGGTGTATTTCCAGACGCACTAAAGATTGCAGTAATAAAACCAATTCATAAAAAGGGTGACTCACTTGACCTAAACAATTATCGACCTATTGCACTCCTACCTACTTCAGCAAAGATATTCGAAACTGTGATGATGTCTCGCCTTTGCTCGTTTTATGAGAAATTCAATATCTTACATGATAATCAATTTGGCTTTCGGAAAAACCGTTCTACTACCCTAGCAACCTATAAATATGTTCAACGAATCATTAATATTATACATAATAAAAAATACGCTGTAGGTCTCTTACTAGACATGAGTAAGGCATACGATAGGGTTTCATATGCAATTTTACTGGATAAACTTTATAATACGGGGATCCGAGGATTGGCGTACGAATGGCTCAAGTCTTATCTCACCAATCGCTCACAGTACGTGGAAATTGGAAATATAAACTTTGTAACTGGCAAAAAGCAAAACTTTAGATCTGATAGAGTCTTAACCACCGGCTCTATCCCTCAAGGTAGCGTCTTGGGATGCTTTTTATTTCTTGTGTATGTTAATGACCTCCCAAGCATACTAGATAACCATTGCAGTGTGCTCTTTGCGGACGATATTTCGGTAGTATTCGCCTGCTCTAACAATGCTGAAGTCGAAAATAAACTAAATGCAACGTTGCAAACAATTGTAAATTGGCTGGAACCTCATAATTTGAAGCTCAACTTGAATAAAACTAAAATAATTCAATTTAAACCTTATCAAAAATCCCCACTAATGATATCATATAGCTACAATAATGTTAAACTTGAATCCGTGACTTCTGCCACTTTATTGGGCATAGTTCTGGATTCCGGTCTAAACTGGAAACCCCACATCCAAAAGGTTGCAAAAAAACTGTCTTCCTTTGTTTACGCTCTCCAGCACCTTAAACGCGTAACAGATTTACAGTCCGCACTCGCAGCGTATTACGCATACGCCTACTCTATAATGTCGTATGGTCTTGTTTTGTGGGGCCACTGCTCTGAAGTAGACAGAATCTTTATTTTGCAAAAAAAGTGTATACGAATATTAGCAAAAATAACTCAACTGGAATCATGTCGACCACATTTTATCAAACATCAAATACTAACTCTCATTTCTATGTACATCTTGGAATCGTGCAAGTTTGTTAGGAGCCATGAAGATCTGTTTATACAAATAGTAAACGTCAAAAGGAATAACCGAAACTTAAATAGGCTTCACTTGCCCTTTTCTAACTTAAAAATCGTGACAACTAGCCCTCACTATATGATGATTAAAATATATAACCATATACCAAATACTATAAAAAACTTAGTTAAATTTACACTTTTTAGCAAAGAACTAAGAAAATTCTTGATAAACAAATGCTTCTATAATCTAAGTGAATTTTTCAATGAAATTTAGTATCTTCAAATACCTATGTAACATTCTCAATCAATTAATTAATTAAGTATATACATTTACCTGTAAAAATGTCAGTCTTAAAATCTCCAATAATTTTAATTGTCAAATAATTTTAATAATTAAGCAATAAATGGAATTTAAATTAATTTTATTAATATGTAATAAGCATAGCGTCCTCTCGCTTTTTGCTGTGCCCTTGCAGGGCGTCACATGTATACCTCTATATTTCGTTCCATCTGTTATTTTGTGTAATGTGACATGCAATAAATATTTGACTTTGACTTTGGAATGGTGTATATTTTGAAAAATATGTTCATCGTATAAAACGATGTTGGTTTGACTTGTTATCGTTTTGTTTCTAACTCCCACCTATTACCACTACTTTGTCAATACAATAACCTGTCAAAGGTTATATGATTTTACCCTGTAGAATAGAGGCCCTGTAATGTATTTTCATCTAACTAAACTTACTTAACAGAATCTGCACAAAATCGCCCTAGATCATGCGACTCGACTCGACTGTATCTTGATCTAAAAAACGACATTTACTTCCACACTGACGGAACACAATCTCTATTCCAGGTGTATTTCTTATCTGCTGGGCTCCCTTCTTCACCTGCTCGGTCCTGGATGCAGTCTCCACCAAGCTGGGCCTGCCCTACAGCCCCGGGGTCACCGTGTTCATCCTCACCACATGGCTCGGCTACATCAACTCCTTCCTCAACCCCGTCATCTACACCATCTTCAACCCTGAGTTCAGGAAGGCCTTCCGGAAAATCCTCCATTGTGGCACCTAGCCCATAAACTATGCGGTCATTTTTGATAGGACCCTGTAGAGTAACATGTCGGTGATACGTTTGGGCGAACTGTTTTTGGACGTAAATAATTTTGCTTTCGTTACCTATAAAGTTGTAAATATTGTGGTTACGCGTAATTTAGAGTTGTAATTGCTGTTGTAAGTACCTTTATTAAACCTCGATAATAATAGAGGGTGTTATACATTTGATACTTTTGTCTGCCTGTGGCTTTGGAGCTCCAAAACGGAAGAACCGGTTGCAAAACAGTTCACTAGTCATCGGAATGGTTCTTAGCTAGGTCTGTTGGAATTATCTTGTACCCTTCAAATATGAGTAGGGTTAGGACATTTGTTAGTATATCGTTGTTCTAGAATCCATGGAGTCGCTAGGTATTTCCTAATTGTTATATACTTACCACCTTGCTTTTGACCTTCAGTATTGTCATATTTTATAGGTAATCTATACTAATATTATAAAGCTGAAGAGTTTTGTTTGTTTGTTTGCTTGAACGCGCTAATCTCAGGAACTACTGGTCCGATTTGAAAAATTATTTCAGTGTTAGATAGCCCATTTATCGAGAAACGCTATAGGCTATATACTATCTTGCTAAGACCAATAGGAGCGGAGCACCAATGAATAATGTTTCAACCTTCTACGTTAAGAAAGTCGCGGGTTAAAGTTAGCGTTAGCCCAAAGTAACTATTCCACGGGGACGAAGTCGCGGGCAGAATCTAGTACCTAATAATAAGGAAATTGCAACTCCATGGATTCTAGAATCACGGTATGCCAGCAAAATCCTAACTCTAGTCATCAGCTGTTTCTATTCTATTTCACTTTCTATAAAAAAACTTTAATTCTTCTATAAAAAGCTATAACATTTTTCAGTGAAAACTAGAAAACGTTCGATTCTCTGAGTCCCATTGAGATATTTTTGTGATCTTGTGCATAAAACGCCGTTTTTTACACCCTTGTGAATCAATCTGACGAACTAATATGTATAGTATAGCGGTCCGGTAGAGTCTTCCTGTATCTCCTTACAAAAATGATTGTCATAAACGTTTAAGGTCCCTATTTACAACTAAATTGAAGAACAGGTATTATGAGCTGGTTAAAACCTACCAGCAGGCCTTTCGCGTAAACACACTCGCAATCACAATCGTTTTCATTTTGAAAACCGAAGGCTTGTCTGCATACAAAATGAAACCAATTGTTTTATTTTGAAGCCGATCGCGATCGCGAGTGAGTTACGCGAAAGGCCTGCTTGTTCCATGCAGATAAAGGTATCTCTGTCCTTAGCTATCTTTTGTCAAAGGGTTGTCTTTGTATGTTAGGCTGTGGTAATACCAAAGAAGGCGGTAAAAAAGTTTACAATACAACCTCCAGTAGCTTTAGTGCCCAGACTGATATAGGGGCCGTGTTATCTGCTGTTACAGGCAGCAAAAGACAGTTATAGCAATCATATAGCTTTGTCCCTTTCGTTGCCTGGAACTTGGCAGGTTTTAGAACATTATAATAAGGCCCAGGTAGATATGCCGTACTGGATTTTTTTCGGGAATTCTCCTTTTTTTTACAAATTATTTCCTGGGAATTCTCAATAACGGTAAATCTCTCTAGGACATCGAGCAACAGTGTGATTCCAGACAGGAATTTAGGGGGCAAAATTTCATGACAGGTAGGGAGTTCCTATATCGATAAACTCAATTATCGATGCTTTTTCCATATACTAGTGATCGTCCCCAGCATTGTATGTATTTTTTTGTAAGTAATGTTCTAAAGATAGTTTCACACAGCATGTTTAAAAAAAATGTTATGCCCCTAACCTCCTTTACCTCCACAGAAATTGAAAAGTCATTTAGTCACCTGAAATGGATTTATCAGCCAAGACGGAGACGTTTAACGCCCGAAAATTTGGAACAAATTCTGATAGTTTATTTGAACAATAGTAGATGGTAAGTAATGAAGAAAATGATTATGATGAGTAAAGTTTCAAAATCGTTTTGAAAAATAAACAACGGAACTACGTTTTTTTAAAAATATTTACACTTTTAATAAAAAAAATGTTTTACACGCAAAACTTGGAGTGATCGCTAGTATATAAAACAAGCATCGATAATTGAGTTTATCGATATAGGAACTCCCTACCTGTCATAAAATTTTGCCCCCTGGATTCTTATGTCTGGATTGTCAATACTCATGCAAATCAAGTAAATAATATGTCGCTTTTTAGTCTCGCATACCAAATATACATGTTGTACTTATAAGTCTTGTAGAAGAAAATGACGACCCTGTATCATGATGCCTTGTGGAGTCAAAAAGACCGCATTAGTTATTCAACATCTAAAGCAATTTCTAACTTAAATCGTTATCAATAAGGCCATTATTGCCATGGTAGTTAAATAACAGATTCACCCTTCCTTCATAGACATTCCCTTGTGGTTGTGAATCCTTAGAAACGTAGAGTAAATTATGTAAAGCAATATTAATGTTAAATATAACTGTATATACGTAATTAGAAATAAGTTTATCTTTTTATAAGTTAGTAATTGTGTCTAAGACTTTATTCAGTAACTCTTATCGTCTTACCGAATTCGGTAAGACGATAATATATAATATGTAATATATATTCGGGTAATTACCCGAATCTGAAAAACTTTTGCTCTATACTTATTTAATTGTAAAGGTACCGTTTTCTTTTTTTATATGATAACTAGTATTTGTTTTTTGGGAGGCGATGCAAATCTATGAAAAGAACATCATTTCAACATTTTAAGCAAATCGCATGAATGCATCCCGAAAAACGGTACATTAAAAAAAAAACATAAGTAGAGAACTGTCACAATTAAGATGTTGATACTCAGCATAAATATTCTTCACTATAAGAGGTACAGTCAACAGCATAAATAAGTGATCATTTATGTACCTTGTCGCTTTCCATCGTTTCACAATTTTGTATGACATTTCAAACACGACGTTAAAGTGACAAGGTACAAAAATGATCACTTATTTATGCTTTTCGGGAATCATTTTTCCCTCCATATCTCATTAAATATTGATCCCAGCATAAAAGTGTATTGAATCTGTTTTGTAGACTAAGTATGTAATGGAACCTTTTTTTTGCTATAGGCCACCGTTTACGAGTTATTTACGAAAAACTAAAAAAAGGGACCTTTACACCCCCCTCCACCCGTCAGCTCCACCCCCACCCATCAGTACTTTCAGTACGTGGTTTAAAACACCATTCTCTACAACTATGCCAAAATTAACTTATACTCGTACACGAGTTTTTTTCCCTGAGGGCAGTTTTTGGTCTTCGTTGCTTAGGCTATATACAAAGTTCAATTGAATCCGTTCATGGATCTTCGTAGACTTCATAGTATATTTAAATCAATTGATGGATCATCGATTACACGACTCCAACGGATTTAAGTGTACATTAAACTCCACTCTACTCCATTAATGTATTTGAGTGTACAAAAATTCCACTCGACCCTTTAATGGATTCTGTGAACGGAGGCCTCATTCGACCTCAATGCAACGCAACAGCAAGACTAATGTCAACTTCGCTTGTGTGTCACCTGCGGTCGACTTAAATAAATTGAAGCTGGTAGCGGTTGGTACTAGACAACGATGTAAATACTTATATAGATAAATATATACTTAAGTACATAGAAAACATCCATGACTCAAGAACAAACATTCGCGCTCATCACTCAAATATCTGCCCTTAACGGGATTTGAACCCAGTACCGCTAGCTTCGTCGGCAACTAACCAGCTAAGCCAGCACGTCGTCATATATTGTATTATTGTTATTGTTATATTTTCAGTCCTATATCCCCACTCGAAGATGCCTGGGGTTTTTCCTACTAAACACCCATATATTTTGCATATTATGTAGAATTATCTGTAAACTATAAACAATTTAACGGCTACAAGGTAAAATATTATAATGTAATTGAAATTTGTTAAAGTCCATTTTGAAAAGGTAGAAACAATTCAAAGGTGTAAAAACTAAATCCGGAGTGGCGACTAGCCTGACGCACTCTTAAAATATCTATACGATTGATGAACCATTTCGTTACTACTTTAGAAAACAGTCGTATCTGATATTTCGAAATGTATGAGTTTGAACTTAATTCTCGTAAGGTTTAAGTTTAAAATCGTACGTCATGAAATATGAGTTACGACGTTTTTTCACAGCAATGACGATTTGTTATAACCCTGTCTATAAAAGGGCGGTTTAAAAAAAAGTGTACATACGCGCAACTGACTAAAATTACAGTTTCTTCATTTTAGTCTATCTAAATACTTACACATATATGCCTTCACGCCTGTCACACTTATGGCGAATGCTACACGCTCGATATGTATCACGATATTTAAGTGATATTTATCTAGTAATATTTTGGTATACTACACATACGAAACGAATAGCGTCAGTACGACAGTAAATTTCATGGAGTGCACTCGTACGTTTCGTATTACGATCCAAATATCACGATAAATATCAAGCGTGTAGCTCTAGACGCTCGATATTTATCGACGATAGTTAATACAGATCGTGGATTTTTGGATTTCTAGAAATCCAGAGATCCGTATCACGATACGTGATACGCACTACACACTCGATAAATATCGTGATCCTGGATTACGATCCAAATATCACGATAGGTGCATATCGAGCGTGTAGCATTCGCCTATGGGGTAGGCAGATACTATGGATCGCCAGGTTCACCGGTATAAACATACAACTTTCGCTTTCTACATTCATCTACCTCTTCATGCACTTACGTCGGTTTCGGGTGCTTTTGATTTGGCCCGTATTCAATACATCGCTAAACTGATCACTGTATAATATACGAGTACCTATGTACACTTTTTTGGAAAACCGCTCGAATATCGATACTAATTCGTCAAAGAATTATTAACCGCGCAGTGGGGTTAAAATCTTCTGTTATATCTGGTCTAGATTTTAGCGCTTCCCAGACGTTTTTGAGCAACTAAGCACCTTTTCCTGCTCAATTTAATTTACAAATTATATTTAGGTAGCAAGTACTAAGTAAATGTATTGTGTCCTATATTACGAACATTTCAAAGAACGTATCTCAGATTAAATGCGTTTTTTTATTTAAAATAAACGGTGTAACAAATTATTGTTTACCTACATGAAGCAAACTTACATGCTTTATTGTAATATAAGTCCGAGTATAGTGAAACTACGTATCACTAGGTATTAAAAAAGTAAATGAATGAAAATAGTATTCTCTCACAACGCGCAAGTAATTTTTAAAATTTGGTTTCCCTTGTACGACTTCTCTAGAATTTTGCTCCTAATTTCCGCAAACAAAATTATTTAATTAAAAAACGACATGATGTTAAACTAAACTAATTATCTTTTCTAACTAAAAGAATCCTTATTTAATTTGATGTTTCAAAGGAATTAGCGTAATTTGTAACGTTTACTTAATAATTTGTTACGAGTTGACGGTAACTTTTGCGTCGGCGTGAGTTTGCGTTTGAAATTATAAGGGCGTATGTTCTTGTTTAAAATAATAACACTCTTAAAATTAGTACTGTGTCTACAAACTGGATTTAATATTGTCTTTGGTTTATTTATTTTCTTTTAACGTACATAAGTAGCAATTATGTAGTACCGTTTGGGAGAATTGGGATGAGAGCCAGTTTTCAACCCTCCTTTTCTACCCGCGAATGTATTTAATTCAATTTTAAACAAGTCCATTACATTTTCGACACAACGTAATTATTATTTAAAATGAGTACCGCTTTCATCTTTTAGCGGATTACTGTGAATTGTTGTACAGTTGACAAATCCAAAAGAATCATGAAAAGATTTTTATAAAACAATTTACAATACTTTGCGTCAGGTCGAATACGAAATGGCATTTTGGGTAAAATACGTTTTTTTAATATTTATGTCGTATAACTAGTTAATACGGAACGATGATTTAATATGACGAAACATAGCCTATAACACGCTCAACACAAATGAAGCCGACTTTACATCATTTGTCAAAATGTGATGAATGGTTTAGGAGCTACGAGGAAACAGATGAGCATACGTAACTAAGTAGATACATAGACTGTTAAAAATCATAACCCTCCTTTATTCATTTTGTAGTCGGTTAAAAAAAGCAAAATTGTTTAATTTTGTGACGGTAATAAAAAAAAACTTTTTGACAGTAGGTATATTATCTGCTAAATTAGTTTATTGATTTATTGATTCTGGTTTATTCTAATCACCAGATGACTAATCCTCCACACCGTCACAATAGTGCGAACACTGCTGCTTAGCGGCATCGGGTAGTTATCTGGTTGGATCTACCACTTATATTTCTACCCTCAAAAAGTGTTGCTTCATTGTTTATTCCCATTTAACATTTAAGGTAAAAATCGAACTGTGCTGTAAATTTATGCCAAAGAATTATGTAATAAATGTATATAAATGTAGTAGAAGTTTTAATATAGGTAATGTATGTTTTAAGTATTTACGCTTAATGTGTATAAATCTTGTAAAGAAACTAGAGAACGTTGTAACATTGATGTTGAAATAAATGGAGTAAAACTAAACATTTTGTTTTATTGCTTTCTTCAATACAAACTGATTTAAAGTAAGGTAGGGCAAGTGCGTCTACGGGGCGAGTCCGTCTAACGAACAATATCTCCTAAAAATATATAGTTTGTCGCACTTACCCCGTTGACGCTCTTACCCCACCTGACAGGGCAAGTGTGTCTATGGGGCAAGTCCGTCTAACCAACAATATCTCCTAAAAAATATATGATTTGTCGCACTTACCCCGTTGACGCTCTTACCCCACCTGATAGGGCAAGTGCGTCTACGGGGCAAGTCCGTCTAACCAACAATATCTCCCAAAAAAATATATAATTTGTCGCACTTACCCCGTTGACGCTCTTACCCCACCTGATAGGGCAAGTGTGTCTATGGGGCAAGTCCGTCTAACCAACAATATATCCTAAAAAATATATGGTTTGTCGCACCTACCCCGTTGACGCTCTTACCCCACTTGACAAGGCAAGTGTGTCTACAGGGCAAGTCCGTCTAACCAACAATATATCCTAAAAAATATATGGTTTGTCGCACCTACCCCGTTGACGCTCTTACCCCACTTGACAGGACAAGTGTGTCTACGGGGCTAGTCCGTCTACGTAAAAATATCTCCTAAAAAATATATGGTTTGTCGCACTTACCCCGTTGAAGCTCTTACCCCACCTTATCTAAACCATTTTACTTTGTTGCCTTAGGTTAAAGGATAATCTCGGGTCGTTCGAGGTGAATCTATCGTGAATCTGCATGGAATAACAGCGTCACTTCTATGGAGTCTCGAATAGGAATTCATCTCGATTGCGATCGAGAATCGCCTCGCTGCATAGCAAAGCTGCATAGGGTCCTACCACCGTTCGAAAACTCGAAAAGAGATGTTCGCAAATATAACGAAACGACTTTGTTTTACACTATATAAAGATGATGATGAGAATTAGGTACTTAACATTATATAAAACTGGGAGTATAAAATAAAACATGCAGTCAAGCACGAAAACGTATTAAAACTCAGAATTATAGCGACTTTTTCTATTCGTAAATTGCAGAATTGACCTAGGATTGGTCGGTATTGCAATTTCGATTGTGAAGTCGAACGATCCAGTTCCTGATTGGACCAATTTACCGAGTCAGGGATGCAACTTTTTATGTTCGCTGCCTTTATTTCAGAATAGTTCTGTTATCCCGATAAAGGAAATAGAGATTCTGAGTTGACTATTGTTTTTAAGTTGTGTCAATTGAAAGTCTGTTCATTACTGAAATCTAAAATTTAATTTTTGCATCGATAACACTTTTTTTTAACCTTTTTTGACAGTAATGGCGGCTGAAAACAATATATTTGGTAAAATCATATTGCTTTTGATTTGTTATCGTACTGTCTACGTTACGTTCGATAGCTCTTCTGCCCTCTTACGGTAAAAAGGCACAACTACTAGATATATGAATTGTATTGCAATTCTACCCTTATTATAACTTTTGAGAGTTTAATATGATTTTACGAGAGCTGTTACTTATGTAACCGGAATAGAAAAAAATAACAAACGTATATGACTAAATATGGTTTTATTGTTTTTCAAAATATTCTCCCTTATGATCGATGCACTTTTTCATACGTTGAAACCAATTTTTAAAACATTTTTTCCACTCTGACTGAGGTATCTCCAAAACGTGCTGTTTGAACGCGTCGACTGCATCTTCACGGGTCGAAAATCGTTGACCACGTAATTTATTCTTTACATTTGGGAATAAAAAGAAATCATTGGGTGCCAAATCAGGGCTGTACGGCGGATGACCCGTTAATCCTATATTTTGACCTTCCATAAATCGAGTCGTTTCGCGTGATGTATGACAGCTGGCATTGTCATGGTGAAGAACGATTCTGCGTCGCTGGTTGTTTTTACGTATTTCTTCAAATACCTCCGGCAAACAAATGGTCGTGTACCATTCCGAATTAACCGTTTTACGATTCTCTAGTGGCACTGTAGCCACATGGCCATTAATACCGAAAAAGCAGGCGACCATTTGCTTCAAGGTGCTTTTTGCACGAGTTACTTTCGTAGGGTTCGGCTCATTTTGAAACACCCACACTGTTGATTGTTGTTTAGTTTCCGGATCATACGCATAGATCCAGGATTCGTCACCTGTGTAGATATTATAAACAGCTTTTGAGTCACCATGGATATATTTTTTAACATTGTCTTGCACCACTCGACGCGAGCCTCTTTTTGATCCTTAGTTAAATTGTGAGGGATCCAACGGGAACAATTTTTTTTTACAGCTAAATGATCATGTAATATCAAATTAATGCTCGTCATACATATGCCCAGAGTCACCTCTATCTCGCGATATGTAACATGACGGTCATGCATTATAAGTTTTCGCACAGCTTCAATATTTTGTGGTACAACGACCGATTTCGGGCGACCTTCCTTAACTTCGTCCGTGAGCATACTACGTCCACGATTGAACTCACTAAACCAGTGGTACACAGTGCTTTTCGATGGAGCTTCATCACCAAAAGTCGAAGTTAATTGATCTATGCACTGTTGTTGCGTTAAACCACGCCGAAAATCATAATAAATCATAGCACGAATATTTTCACGAGTGAGTTCCATTCTTGCAGCGAGATGACATTTTGATCCCGCCAAAAACAAAAGACTAGCGTACATAAGAAAAAAAATTATAGCGGCCAGTATTAAAAAAAAAGTTCAAATTTTACCATGGAGGTCAGATATAACGTTTATAAATGTTGGAATCCCAGATTCCGGATACATAAGTAGCAGCCCTCGTATGAATTAATTGTACTTGTGCCTTTTCACGTGGGCAGTCTCATTAACTTGGACAGTAAAAAAACGCCTATTTTTACCCGACTGCCGAAGGAGGAGGGTAATGTGTTTCACAGCCTAATGTATGTATGTTTGTTCCTTTGTGACACTATAAAAACTAAACCCGTTGTCCGATTTTGATGATTCTTATGTCAATCGATTTGTCTTAATCTGGTGAGTGTCACTGAAGATATGACAGTAATCAAAATTCTATATGACGGCAACCAGACGCCATATTGTGCAAATAAAAAAAAAAGTCGACCAATTATGAGAAGTTGTGTATCATTGAATAGGGATTTAAAAATCATCTTTAGGTTTCTTTCATCATTTTTCATTTTGTATGATCATTTAGGATTTATAACGATTATAGTTGGTTAGCAACGGTCGGGTTTTGAAAGCTTGCTTTTTGTTAAAGTTATTTATTCCACTTTTTGACTAAGCCTGACTTCCCAGCATTAAGGAAGAAATAAGTTTCCGTCGAATTCTCTCACCAAAAAATCGTTTTTTAAGCTTTTGCTACTGACTGCACCTTTTTTTGCAAACCAAAATCTGCTTGTCCCAACACACACGCAGATCTACGTTTAGTATAGCATAGCGTATCCCTTTGCCATCTTCCGCCTCCATCATCAGATCAGCTCTTTGATACCTACCATAATATTGCATTGTCATCAGATCAACAAACTTTAGCCCATTCCATAAGGTAGCGGGAACTGGTAGAAAATTGGCTTGCAAGATTTGATCTAAATAAATAAATAAACAAACATGGCAAGTTAATAAAAAACTTGTAAAACTAGTACCTACCTATAAGTTTTACTATAGTCTGTCAAGACATTACATGACAATGATTCTATAATTGATCCAACGAGCTAAATCAATATAGTTTTATACCTAGTTTGTTTACTGTATATTTTATTATGCTATTTTATACTGTAATTTAGCTCTTTGGATCAATTATTTACCCCCGACACAAAGAGCTTCTTTATATAGTTTTCAAGATGCCTAGTCTTTTTGATGTGTGTGTGTCTGTCTGTCTGCAGCATAATAGTTCCCAAACGCAGGGACCGATGCGGACGCGATTATGCACAAGGAAAATCGCAGGCATATCCTGGCAATGGCAGAATTATTGACTTTCAAATGCTAAATTAATTATTTTCATTTATTATTGACTTAAGATCATTTGTGATTAGTAGCGCCATCTAGGAAGGTTTGTCAGAACTGGCTTAAAACCACTGACGAATACTAATGAGTACTAGCTAACATTAATATCTAATTTGACACAATCGTGTTTTTAGAGTAAAAGTAACATTCGGGTTATGTGATCGTTACGCTTGAAGTACAAAATAAATTAACTAAAACTAACACAAATAAACATGTTTGCTCACAGCAGGGCGCAATAGATTAGCTACTCGACAACAGGTGGCGCTAGTAGTAGTGAAAAAACATCGCTTTCTGTCACGCCCTAATATAAGTTTACTGATAAACGATTACATGTTATTGTGAAATAGAAACGGCAGTTCACGGATTCTATAAACCATTCTTATTCATCATGATCATCACTAATCATTCCTATACGACTTTTCATTCGCGTTATATTTTGCAATAAAAATGCAACAAGAAAAATGACATTACAGTTCTGTTTTAAGTCTTTTGCCGTGTAATGCTACTTGTCCCGCTTGCGCAAGCGTGGAAGTCATGCGCGTTAGACGGAGAAAAAAAATGTGTCTCTGCGTTTGAAGTACGGCGTATCAGCTGACAAGCAAAGCAAAACAGTCGGTGCGCGACCATCTTGTCAAAACTGGAGTCGGAGACAAATAAATATTATAAAATGTCCTAAATCGCTCGTAATGACAGAACATTAACTTCGTATTTAGTAAAGTATTGTGTTTAGTTCACGTTGGTGTTGTTTTCGCCGCGGTTATTATACATTTTGCTCAATATTTCGGGTTTTGTGTTGCGTCCAATGACGTCATGTATGTGATTATTAAACACGTATCGTGGCTGTCGAGTTTGTAAGTATTTTCTTTTATTTCCTTGTTGATATTATTAGATTATTTCTTATTAGTAGTTATTGGAAAGTGTCCGTGGTTGCTAGTTTCATTCATGATTCGTGTGGGAAAATGCGGAAACTGTGTATCGAGAGTTGTTTTCCATACGCGTCGATTTGGGCTGTTGGCAGTTTGCATTGCCCTTGAAAATAATGCAGCAAAAATCACGTTCCTTCGTCGATTGCGAGCACTGGATCTCACTTTCTGTTCCATTCATATAATAATATAGGTGTTATAATGCGTTTGATTCCAATTAGCTTCCCACATCATAGCGCTTGGCAACCGAATGTGTTGGTTCTTCACTAAAAATGGAACAGCGATATACCTATAGAAAGTATTGTTTTGTATGAAACATCGGATAACTATATAGGTACAGTGCTGTGCTAAAAATAAACCTCGCCATATCAAGCTCGATATTGTATACTATGATGGCTATTACGTTATTTTGTAGTGTTCTACAAATAAAGGTTAATAGTCGACATGAAACTACCTACCTACTTTTCACTTTCCAATTCTTTTATCGATGGCGTAATACCTGTCTGTTTTCTGTACTTATATTTTTTGTGTTAATGACAATACATTGATCGCCAAGTAGCCATATGCTAATCATCTTTATTGGTGGGCGTGCGTAATCATTACAATTGTTCGCGTGTGGGTACTTCCCAACCTAACATAGCTATATTCGTGTACATATTGTGCCTCGTGTTTTACATAAGTAGACGAATCACCTCACAATTTTACGGCAATATTTAACATTGTAACTTACACTTTTACCTTTTTTCACTGGTGTTGTGATTTAAATATTTACCTACCTACTTACCTACTTGAATCTTTAATTGCTTATTTATTACTAGGCAAGCACCTACTTCTATGATTATTTTACTACATAGGTATTAATAACGTTGTTTAAAATACAATAGATTTAACTACCTAAATTACCTATACCTATACCTATATATTTTCCATAATTTCCTTTCCTATCTGTGAAATAGTGATGTGTCGTGCCCCTAAAAAACCGGTTTTCTATTGTAGATTTTCTGCATCGATATTTATTATGATATTGACGTCTAATGCATAGATGGCGCTGTATGCTTTAGAAATGTCTGTTATTTTGTGAGAAAAATAAACACGCCCACCAACCTAGACCCGTAAAAAATACTTCAATGCCGATCTTTTTTTGTTTACTAAATAAACAATCGCTTCTTCAATGTTTACTAAAAAAAAAAACATCGTGTTTCTTTTTACGGATCGAATATTATAATTATAACAAGGTACCTACAACGTTTAATTAACTTGACTAAGTTTTTGTACCATACAGCATAAACAATACTTGTTTGGCTCATAAATAGCAATATGGCATACTTTCCACTAAGCTTGGCGCAACTCGAGTCACGTCATAGTGTGTTTTTAAGTTGTTTACGAATTTAAAACGGGTCTATATTGACTGACATAATTATTTTTAGTCATAATGTGCTTTAGGTCATAATCATCGCAAATCATAACGTGTTTTTTTAAAGAAACTGTTACTTTACCGGGGTTTTTATAAATCAAACCTAACCTAACCTAGCCTTGTCTACACGTTAGATATTTCAGAACTTCTGAAAAGTTTACAGTTTTAGTGATATAAAAAATTATGACTATCAAAAATTATGTCAACAAATACATTATGACCAATAAAATTATGGGAAACAAAGGGCTCCCATTTAAAACACTAGGTTGCTAACTACCTAGGAAGCTTAAAAAAAATACTTTACTTTTTTAAGAGTAATTTCTACAAGATTTTCATCTTGTAGAAATGCCATGCCATCATGTCATCTACAATGCAATGGAACAAACTTTCGTATTGAAAGCTACCTACCTGATCCCTGCAAGTATAAAATTAAGCTTTTTATTTAAGATCCTATTTGCAAATATTTTTCATGGCCACAATAAGCATGGAAATAATGCCGAGACTGTAAGCAATGCAACTGGTAGGTGGGTATTAGCCGTACTGCCGTATTGATTTTAAAGGGACACTGCTATTGGAAAATGAAATGACAGGAGTGCAGTCCCCCTCCGACTCCTCAGTTATGGCTGACCTAGATATTGACCCTATACGCTATGTAACTTTAATCAGTATTGATTAAGTGCTCGACCTGTTCGGTCTCGTCGATATTACGACATTATTAATTACTTCATTGATATTTATTTAAATGATTGTGCATGCCTTTTTGTTGTTTAAAGGATAAATTGAACTTTCTTTTGACACTTGATTGAAATTTGATCCAGCGGTTCTTTATAAGACCAACCTTCAATAGTAGCCGTTACTCCGAACTCACTGACTACTCATAACTCATAAGCCTCTGTGTGACTTTTGTAGTCTTTCGTTGTTTAAAAACTGCGATAAATATTTAATTTGGATCTTTAATAAAAAAGACTATTTTAAAATAGCTGCGCTAGCGATTTTTAATCAACCGTAATTCAACTACTATTAAAATAACTTTGAGTTGTATCAGTTACGTATTTTATAATTAATGTTTTTTCTCCAATATATTTTCAAACAGAGAATCATGAATTCATGACATGACTTTATTATCAATAGGTATGCTCTAATGAATCGGCACCATGTTGCCAGGTTCTCCGATCTGTTAACGACAGTTGTAACGATTACTTAAACATGTGAACAAACAATGTATAATGTTAACAATGGTTTTTAGCCGCTGAAGGAGTATTGAAAAGTATTTGTTTTATTTTAAATATTAACCCAGCGTTTGTTCCCTTTCAAAATACAAAATAATAAATGTAGATGATGAATCAGTACTTGGCCAGTTAATAATTTGCCACAAACACGGGAAAACTTAACTATTTTTTCCATCAGCAAACGGGTTATCATCTCTCGTATGGTCTATAATTATGGCAATTTTATATACCTATCGCTGGGCTATCGTTTTGGTAGGTTATCTTATCAAACGTTCGTCTTCCTTAAGGCCGCATTTTACCAAACTTTGAATAAGACTTACTCCGAGGTACGAGGTACTATACAAATTCGGCGTGAAATTTAGGTATAAGACCTTATTCCAGTTTGGTGAATTGCGCCTAAGTAAAGCTTTCAGCGCGCAATGCAGTTCCTGTATCATATACCTATGATCCCTCAGCAAATTGAAAAAAAACTAAAAATAGGCTTATAAATTTACGTCAAAATATAAATCATAAAAATAAAAAAGAAGCAACCTCTTCTACTTTTAAACTCTTCTACTCTTCTACTTTTTACACTGTATCGTTCTCATTAATCATACACGAAATGTTAGGTTAGGTTAGTCGTAGGAAAATAGTCAATTTGCCTAGCTAACTGGTGTCTGACGTGTTGTGAAATAGGTACCTGAGTAACAGGATAAATGCTTTTGACGTACCTATCCTCTGACGTAAAGTTGATCGTGTGGTGACATCCATTTTCTAAATAAAATTCAAGCTCTAATAGTTATAAAGACTAAGTTTATAAATTAGGCAGAGTTTTTATAGCCATGGCCAGATATGTGTCTCATCCGAAACATAAACAAAATAACCGAGACGAGACCACAGGAGATGAATGATTTGCTGCTTACATTTTATTAACTCATCAAACTGATAATGCTTCCACCGTTATACCTACTTCTGCTGCACTTACCCAAGCTCGAGCAAAAGGAGCGGTACTAACAAACAGCTTTGTTATAAATAGCCGGATATGTCTGAAACTGTGCTAATTAATTTGTTTACGCTTTCCAACGCGTTTGTTAAGGGATTAAGTTGTTGAATCGATTCGAAAACAACTGTACTTAGGTACAGTACAACATTGGTATGTTTATGGTACGAACTGTGTTTATAGAAGAAAATGAAGAGGGCACTCTTAGAAAGACAAGACGAAGAATAGGGTTGCAATGAACTATCCATGTCGGTTCCATCATTTATAATACGATAATAAGCATTTTTCTATCAGAATCATTGAACTTTATTCGTAAAATGTCTAAAATAATACATATTACGTTTTATTACACCAATGATCATCATACAACATTAAAATGCCGTTTGCTACTCCGTATACACCTACCTATTTGCTATTGTCCGCCGCTGCATTCTAAAGGTGATCTAACTTCCGCAATCAAGATCATCATTTGAACTATACATTAAATACATCATGGCGTTATCTTCATTTCCTTTGCTTTCATAATCTTTCAGAGCGCAATTGTTACTTAGTCTTTGTAATGTCAAATAGGTGTGGATTTACACATCAATCGTGATCGTGATTCTATCACTGAATTTATTATAGCATTCATACCATACCATCATTATTATTTTTTCAGTTCTAGTGAAATACCGATCAGAACAATGAAGAATTATCACCAAATTCTAAAGAAACAAAGAACCAAAATTCATATTATGATCATTCAGAGCCGCGGTGAATTAAGAAAAATGAAATGTTTTTAAAACTGTCTAAAGTATTACATTACGCTTTAAATCTGCTGTTCTAAACACAAAGGCTGTCAAGACCCATGCTGAACAAACGTCGTCTACTAGCAAAAACGTCAATAACGCTAACAAGCATGACGCCAGTATTTTTTTGCTAGTTGAGGACTCATATCAGACGCGATAATATTTTTATTGCGACCATATCTTTTGTCTGCTCTGAGATTTATTCTTCAAGCCAAAGCAATGCTTGAAATGAATAAAATATCAGACTTGTACCAATGAGAAACCATTGGAGTGTTCTTAAAATTCTGGAATGAAATAACTTCAGATGTCAGGTAGAACTGTAAAATTTTACAGCAACGGATGACCCTTTTGGCCTTAATTTCGTCGGTCTAGCTAGATGTGCTAGCTAGACCTTGTAACTTATTTTTTTTGGTAAAATGAGATTTTGATGCAAAAAGTTTCAAATAATATTTCGGTGTTAACTCGTAAGTCTCTTGCATTACAATTTATTTTGACGACAAAAAAACAACTAGAAGTGACAACTCGAGACAAACATTCAACTGGTTTTACCTCGTAAGATCTACGTGACAACTGATAACTTTATCACGGAACAACTTTGTTAAGGTGAGTAAGCAGTTTTTTGTCTCTACTGAAAATATTTTCAGCTTGCATTCGTGGTGTCACACTTAGTCCGACGATTTTCGTGTCTTGGGTATAATATAATCCATGTTATAAGAGTTTTACCCTGGTGCTCTCCATTAGTGTAATTTGGTACGGTGGGGTCTTTAAAAGGGGTTTACAAACCATAGTCAAGTACCGTTGTTGACTGCATCTATAAAGATGATCACCATCACCAATAGGTGATGAACCTATCAAGGTTTTGTATCAACCATTAAGCATTGTTAAATGTTTGTATTGGTATATGCCTTCCTATTACCACATTTGCTAGCCGTGAAAGTGTAGCAAAACAGACAGACCTTTCGCATTTATAGTAAGAATACTGAAATTGAAAACCCTATCTAGAATTTGAAATTCCAAGTGAATGGTAGGTCTGTTGACTCGATAACAAGCGTGTTTCCTGCAGATAACTGAACCGGAAAAAGGTTAGCATGGTTGTTATCGTTAGTTCGTTTCTTGATATTCCTAGTATCGGTGACACGGAAATTAATGGTATTATTAAAATCGAGATTATATCTGCTAGCAGTCCATGGGTCTTCTCCAAGAATTGCTACATTGACCGGTCTTGCTTTGCCAGCATCCAGATACTCTCGATCTCGAGTCTCGACCCTCAACAGGTCGTTTAAAATGTCATCCATATAATTATGTTGTTTGGAGTTAACTCGAAGGCTGGTTATTTTTGTATCAAAATATAAGAAATTGTTCTTTGTTACTATGAAAAAATTACTTAAGATGTTGATTCGCGCATGAATGTTATAGTTATTTCGTTGTTTATAAGCAGCTTTCTGCATGAAGTGTTATTGTATAGAATCTTTGTTCTTTCAACGTAACTAGGCACGTAATTACAAATCATCCATAACAAGGTCGTGTATATTGAGTCAAAATCGCAAAATTACAAATATTCGAAAACGAGAAAATGATATCTTAATTTGTGTCTCACAGAAAAAGTCTAACATTGGAAGCAAGATAATTTTCTTTCGAAGTTTTAGCACTGATTCGGCGGTGATTGATGGGTAAATGTGTAGTGACGTCATCAAAGTGTTTGTTATGAGAAAGCGTGTGCCAAAAGTTTGTAAACAATTGTTGGAGACTAAACTTCTGTTTTACAGTTGTTGAACTTTTTTGTTTGCCCTTTATTTACATTCGCGCATGAAATGCTTCGTCAGTTTATAAACGCTTTACAAGTGGTTGTTCATTAAGTGTTTTGCTAATTACATTTTTAGTCACTCGCTTGTCTTATTTATGTTATAGTTTATTAATCACTCAGTCTCTTATCTCTGTAAAGTAACTTAACGCTTCTGTATTTAATTCTTAAGTATGTTGATGCCTGTAGTGATTTACTAACTATGTTAATCCTTATCAGTGATTACTTTATCAACAATGTGTTATTAAACAATACTTGAACATGCATAAGCTTGTTTTGTTTGGGCCTAAATACCTATTACATCTGTAGTAACTTTGTGGGATCATGATAATATAATTTATTATTATTATTTACACAAATATAAAACTGAACCGACGCTAATCATCACATCGTCATTCATCACTTCATCAGTCATCTTACCCAAAATTACTTAACTGAACTCTAAGAAGACACTGTTTCTTGTCGTTGTTTATGATCGATAGTTCTTATCTATTAACCACTTCCAACGCAAACGCAAAACAATCAAAATGTTTCGCTATTGTAGCGAAGCACATCCGCTATATAGCTAGGTATGCTATGATTCACTTAGTGAAATATGACCTTCTCTTCTCGATTTCGCACGCTAGCAGCAAACATTGCGACCTCCAAACCTGACCTTATCCTTGACCTTGTAAAATGATGAATTTTGACGCTTTTGAAAGATGATTGGGATGATCCTCTACAGTTTTTAGTGTTGCTATGCCAGTGAAACTGTTGAAAGTTATTGATCTCAGCTGGAACGGTGTACATGGCATTACCTAGTAATACTCAATTTATGTTATCCAAACTATTGTTGCGTGTTTCGGGGCTGTTACATTACATCCTGTAATTAAATGATAGTTTAAAACTCAGCTGAAGTAATAACGACATATCTCTTCATAGTTTTAACGGGGATAATGTTCTTTTATATTGTCACAGCGAAACGGTTGGATACCTTGGCGCAATGAAGAATTTTGGCACCTGCAGCGCGCTGTGTGCTACAAACAGAATAATAAACACAATTTGCGTATTCTCAATTTGTGTCTTCTTACACAATAGTTCCAAAACCATTTCTTTCTTAATTTTTACATGTATTTTGTTCAATATTTTGAAATATATAATTATCATGATATCGGTCGATTACCAAAAGACGCCTCTCCCAACGAAAGCTACCATGATCGACCCGTGCCGCATACAGCTGATTACTTCGACCTTTACCAGTACTTTATTTCACCAACCTGCACATGACAGTGATAGACGACAGGTGACAATTCATAATAAGATACGCAATGTCCACAGAATTGTCACTGGTCACAGTAAAGTTTATCAAATGAGGGCTTTGTCATTGATCTACCACGAAAGGCTTACTCACTCTATGTCCTACAATACTTGGACGCCATTAGGTGGCTCTGTCAGCATTCTATTCCATGTGCCTTGCCAATTGCCACTTAAGTATAGTAAGTAATTTTTATGGCTATATATTTATGTAACTTTTGTTTTACTGCAAATTTGTAATAACCATTAATTATTCGTTTGTATTAATATCCAAAATAGTTTTCAGCAATTATATCCAATGACATTGTTATTTAGTTACGTTCATCTAGCCCGTTGTCCTACAAGCCTACAACTGTCCATATTTTTCGATATCAATAACACTCTCGTGTTTCAGTACGTGTATAATGAAGAGGCTATTGTCCATTATTGATTCCACGCTGTCACGGCCAACGAAAGCTGACTGGCGAGCACCGTTGTATACCTACGGTAAAGTGCTAAGGTCAAAGATACTTAAGTTAATAATACTTGAGTGAGGTACGGAAGAATGCAGAGAAATTGTAAATTAGGTTAATGTTGAGTGTTTGGGTTATTATACAACATTTTGGGTATAGGTAGAGGTAATGAAGTTTCGTTTTAAAGCTTAATAATTATCAGAACGACTTAAAATGTTGATTCGTATTAGTGTAGATTTGGTTATGCATATTAAACGTGAAAGCATCACATCTGGATTATAAAAATTATGCATGATATACCAATCTGGTCCAAAGCAGGTTTCTTCACGTCTAGAGATATGTATGTTGATGATATATCTATTGGTTTCTAACCCAAACCTATTTCCTAATAAAGATCGCCGATGACCGCCTATATTTCACCTTTTGGCAGACATCATTAGTTTAATACAATAACCTATAATGTTACTAAGCAGACTAATCTGGAGAAATTGTTACTCCTAAGGGGAATTTACTTCATTTTCTTGCTTGTGGTTTTATTATTCTTGAAAGCGTTTCTCAGACGTGGGTAAAACGCCTTACCATACAATAGTGTCTCAAGTATTAATTCAAAACAAAACTTGATTTTTACAAGCTTTAATGTCGAGTTTTTTCTTTCGGTCAAATTTGAACCAGTTCCCGTCGATGGAATGAACTGAAATTAGAATTACATTTGTAAACCCGAGGACAATGCAATATTGTGGTACCATCGAGCTGATCTGATGATGGAGGCGGAAGGTGGAGACGTGATCTTTGGTGTACTTAATATGTATCGTCGTGATAAGCAGATGATGCCTGAGCGGAAAAAAGTATAGTTGGCAACAAAAGCTTGTCCCAAAAATATAAATATTTAACAGAAAATTATTGTGAATGTTAAAACGAAAATTCAATGAAGTTTTTTTCCAAGTTCAGCTTATATTGAGACAGAAAGAAATTAATATTTGACTTTGTAAATCTTGGATTCACCGCCTATGTGAATGTCTGAGCGTGAGCTGCGTGAGCAATAAAGGAATCAAAGCGTGGTGATAGTACAATTTAGTATTTCTTCGTCATGGAACTAATTTAATTACCTATGTGTAAGGTCTAATCATTTCGAAGGCACGCTTTATTTATGAAAGTACAAAAGGTCTAGGACGTTACAGTTTCTGAAGCAACGTTTGAAACCTCTTTATACCTAACAGAGAGCGACTGGTACAAGTTATTGTTTTCTCGCTTATTGCTCATTACGTCTCTATCGTTACGAGCTTGTTAGAAAAGGATGACCGAGTGACATGTAAGTCACGGACAACTCATGTTAGACTCGTAATTTACAATAGGTACGTACCAGACGTGATTCTACGAATGCGGTCGGTGGTTTAGGGGTTTAGGTAGGTTCAAATATTACTTTATTGGTCAAAATGTTAACAAAGAAGCAGTTAAAACGAATTGGTAATACTAATATGAGAACATTTTCAAACGAATTGACCTAGTGCCAAACTATAGTACCAGCTATATTGGTTTCTAACTTTCTACTTACATGGACACATGAAACATCGGTCTCTTGTTCTTCAGAAGAAGAAGAACTTAGGTATATTTAAATGGAAAACTTTGAAGACGTAAAATACAAATTATTTAGTTGACCTACATTACACATTCCACGAACCATCAAGGACTTAATGTTGATCCACCATAGAACTTAGTCATAATGACAGTGTCAAGTGACGAGATAAAAATTACATAGGAATTTTATTAATCGTTGGTATCAAGCGACAAGGTATAAACGTACATGGGCTCTATTCTACTAAATAAAACCATATTGCTTTGGACATGTTTTCGTATTGTGTTTAAGTCGGCTGCCATAACTGTCAAGTTTTGCCAAGCAAAATAAAGACCTAGTGTCACCAAAAACCATATTCTGAATTTACATATCTAGCATTCCGAAGAAATGTACCTACGTAACAGTAAAGCTTATAAAAAAGGATGCGCAATATTTACGTAACCCAATTATTCGCGCACGGGCACGGGGCGCACGAAAGCTCTGCGCGCGCGCCGGTTTCACTTTCATGGGCCGACGCCCCTGGGGCAGCCTCGGCATACTTCGGCGCCTCGACTGGGTCAAGGTCCGGTTATGGGAGTTTATGGGGCAGGTGTCAACGTTTCGCTGGTGAATTAGCCGTGTTTGTGACAAACTGACAATGTTATGTCAATTGTGTTAAAGGATTGAATACGTGATGTAGTTTCTAGGCTATGGCTACTAGGCAAGAATCCTTTTATAGAGAAATAAATTCGTATGAAGAACCTAAGACTTACGAGGGGCGGCTGGAAAGTTATCTACCCATATGACTATGAAAGAAAAGACGCAGCTGGCTAGTTTTTTCCCCTTCTACTGAAATGCATTGTTACTCTTGTATATATGACATTAAACCGTTAAAAAAAAATCTTTCGTTTTCTCGTCAAAATAGTCGTTCACCGCGGCTATCATCTCGTCATCGGTAGAAAATCTACACCCCCTGAGATCTTTCTTCAGAAGACTGAATAGGAAATAGTCTTAGGGGGTTTAATCTGGGCTTTATGGGGGATATCGATAACATCGAAGCCATTCCCGGTCATGGCTAGCTGTATTGTGCGAGCCGTATGCACAGGTGCATTGTCGTGCAACATCAAAATTCCATTGCTGAGTTTGCCTCTCCGTTTTTCATTTATAGCGTGCTTCAACTGGAAAAGTAAATTTGCGTAATAATTGGCATTCATTGTGGTTTTTTTTGGCCAATAATCAATGAGCAATATCCCATCTGAATCCCTAAAAATTTTCGCCATGAGTTTACTAGCCAAAGGACGAACCTTGAACTTCAGATGAGGCTTTTCGTCTTTGACTTTCTATTTTAGAGACTCCTGTTTACTTTCTGGGTCCCATTGTCTAATTCAAGTCTCATCACACGTCCCAATCCTGGAAATAATTTCTTCCTCTCTCCCGGGACTTATGTCTAAAAACTCCTGACAACATCTGACATGTCTGTCTTTGTCTAACGGAGTCAGCATATTGGGGCACCAGCGTGCACTAACCTTAGACATATTTAAATGACCGTGAATTATTTCTTTTACCCGTTCCTTACTTACGCCCACATCTCTAGCTATCTCCCACTGTTTTACCCGTCGGTCTTCTAGAATAACTTTTTTCACTTTGGCCACGTTTTCTTCAGTGATAGCAGAAATTGGTCGTCCGCTACAAGCATCATCTTCGAGGCCCTCACGACCCGATTTAAATTGTTAACAACAAAACTTTATGGTAAAATCCGAATCATCTAATACAGGTAACATACGCGTGGTCGAAATTCCAAAATAAATTGCTATATTATCTACACTATAATTAATAACAATATTATAAAGAGGAAAGATTTGTATTTTTGTATGTTTGTAACTAATAAACTCAAAACTACTGGACCTATTTGAAAAGTTCTTTCACCAGTAGAATGTTACATTATCCCTGAGTAACATAACAACTGAGTTCTGAATAGAATAAATGAAAGTAGGAACTTACTAGCAACAATAAAAAATAGAAGAGGAACAATGATAGGACGACCTTTTCCTTAAAAACATCATAGAAGGAAAGAGAGGCAGAGGAGACCAAGAAGAAATTACTTAGAGCTTTACTTAGAGCAAATAAAAGAGAAGGTTAAGGTTGGGTCGTACCAGAAAGTCAAGTAGTTGACGGAGGACCGGAGCGGGTGGCGATTACTCCACCGACAAGTGCATGGCTCTTAAATAAAGAGAGAGAGGACATAACATAGGGTATGTTTTATTTTTCTGCGCGGACGGAGTCGCGAGCTAGTTTCTATATATTTTAATAATTTTGAGTCCCGTTATAATGTTATGTATTTCAGATTCCTTCAGCGCTCTGGATAATTGGACCGTTAACAAGCAGTGCTTATTTATAAGAGCCAGTTGCCAAATTAAGTTTGTCAAGTGCGTGCCGGCTAAGCATGTGGGTTCTACCACATGCCACGCATGGCAATTTGTGGGTCCTAGTATTATAACATTTATAACATACAACGGTATAATTTCTATCTATTAGGTTTTTCCGTAACTTCGCCTCTAAAGAATTCGTTTATTTTCTTTTGGATTGTCAAACTTTCCGGTTAATTAATATACTTAACATACCTACATCAACTCACACCTTCATTCCCAGAGTGAGTTAGGCAGAGCTACAGAATTATCAACAACCAACAACTCTAAAAATTGGTTGATAATGCTGTAACCACATTTTGCACAATTAGGCTAAGATGTTTACCAGCGTATTAGTGAATGATAATCGCTTACAGCTTAGAAAATTACGATTACCTTGCGCAATATCGGGAAAGCAGAGTAAACTTTTGCAGCTTTATGTTACTAAAGTAAACTAAATTCAATAAAAACATTTATAGTTGAGACACATTCACCGTTTCTGTTTATTTTTAAGAAACAATGTTGTTGAGCCTATCTCACGTACATCTTACACGAAAACCGGTAAAATACGCACGTTGAAAGAACGCAGCACTATTTAAGGTCAACCCGCAAGAATGTGGTTACTAGTTATGTAGCACGAAACGTGATTCCGTGGTAATTGGAATTCGTAAATGATAGATGGCGCTTTAGTTTTTAAACTTATTTTGTGTATTTAAATAATTCTTCTTAGCAGCTAGCTAGCGCAAATTGCTCGCGACTGTTTTGACGTCTCTGATGGTGATGTGACTGTCGTGCACCCACTCGTAAACGGAATCACCGCGTGACTAATATTTTATTTTTATTACTAATCACTATCATAGCCACGTCCAAAGTACTCTGGTTGGAACATCTTATTACAATTATCTGTATTAGGTTAATCAATGGTGTGGCATAGAAACATTTATCAGTACATTGGTGTTATTTACTAAACAAACGGCAGTATGTAACTTGCCATTTCAGTAATTTAACTTTGTAGCCGATGTTTGGATTTCTTAGAGCCTGGATTGGAATGTTCCTTGGTCTAGAGTCGCTACAGGAGAAAAACAGCGTAGCATATAGGTACTAGACTAAGAATAAGGACATAAAGCATAGAAACCGGACTATAAGACGTACTTTGCGTCAGCTATCTTTCTCTACTTTTTAGATTACGTAAGTATATTACATGAGAAAAAACGAAACAAAAAGTAGGCTGTTTTTTCTTCTTTAACTGTCATTGTCACAAGGTTTTACACAGGGACTTCTTTGCCTTCCTATAGGAAGGATTTGTCTTTCCTTGTCTAGATGTCCAAATACTATAGGTGCTTATCCAAATCACACCTTACTTGTAACGATGTACCAAATAACGAAAGAACAGCTATAGACTCATCTCTTTCCAACTCACTATGAAAACCATAAGTAAAAAGAAGTGAACCATAATGTATTTTCTGCTTATTTAGTACGGTTTCTACGCCTTTAGTCCTTGTTCTTTGGTACTAGACGACACGTTGCTTGTGAGTTCAAAGCTCCATACTTGCGCCGTTCTAACACGCGCCCGATTTGATAGCTGTCAACTCTACAAAATAATTATGTATGTGTTTGAGGCATGTTTGAGGTTATATTTTGTATTGCCAGTTTAGTAGTTATGTTAGTAAAATTAAAATGTACTTTATTTGTCGTGATACGATAAATCGTGATGTGCGAGTGGGGTAAGTAAGGGTAGTTTGGCTTTTGTAGTGTTTGCCTGGTGTTCAAGATAACTCAATTGTCAAGTCATTTTACACTTTAAGGGTGAAGTCAGACGAGCGTAATTTTTCGAGTTGTGAGTCGCCTAATTTCGGTCGCATAATTTCTGCTACATTCGGTTTCGTATAAAAATTCTTTGGTTCACACGGCGACGCAAAATGAATAGGACTTTTGTATGAAGCAGAAATTACGCGACCGAAAATAGGCGACACACAACTCTAAAATGTCGCTCGTTTAGCTTCACCCTAAAAGCCTGTGTTTATATAACGAAATAACTCTTTGCGCTGTCACTTATCAGGGGAAATAGCGATAATGTTGTGGTTGTGGCTAGGAACAACATTAATCTTCGCGTTGAATAGTAAATGTTACCGGGTAAAGGTGACCTTGGCGAACGTTTATCGACTAAATTAGCGATGCTCTTAAGAAATATCTAATCAAGTGGGTTGCTAGATTAGAAAAGAGAAGTCCTTATGGTAGAAAACCGAGCGAAGCATAGAAATAACCATAATCTCTTAATTAGTATTACTTGTTTAACGTGACGTGATGTTTAAGCAAAATAAATGAATTTGAATTTTGAATTTGAATTAATCACTTGAGGATGCGATAATTCAGTGTACCTATGTGGACACCAATCAAAATCAAAATCTAATATTTATTCAGTAAATTGGCCACATACGGGCTCTTTTACACGTCGGTAATATGGAGTGAATCTACTAGCGCTTCGGACAAGACCATCATTGCGAAGAAGCGCCGCAAGAAACTCCAGCAGGTCAGTTTTTCAAACATAAAATACAATAATACCTAAAAGTAAGTTACATTACAAGCCTGTAACAAAGCAACAAATATAAATTATTAGAACTAGCACAAGTAAAAACACTACAAATGTAAAAATTAAAAACATTACATGTATTAATACATTAAACTAAAAATAATGACTAGGAGAACAACACGACGAGGTCTCTGCGTCAAAAGCCATAACTGGAATAATTAACTGAGCAACAAGTCCTTGCAGACGTGAACAGACCGGACCCCACAAACAGCACCCGTTCTCGAGTATGATGCATATCTCGCCATAGCCATCGCCTCCCTCAACCATGTGTTCGGGAAGGTGGCGACCCGATCAACGGCGCCGCCGTAAGCAAAAGACCTTTGAGCGAGCCGTGCTCATGCTGCCGGACAACATAAAAGTAATATTGTGTGATATAGCTGTCCGGCGAGAAACATCACAGTGTGCTCTCATTTAAAAGCGTCTTGTACACACTAGAACTAATAAAGATAAAGTACAAAAAGTAAACATACAATTTCGTGTTTAAATACACAGTTTGCTTAAAGGCATTTTTATCAAGATAGAAATATCAGAAATAACCTAGACTTAAGAAATTCCCTTAAATCAGTAATAGCCTAGACACTACTTAAATACATCTTGGTCACCAATGAAGTCATTTACAGTATAGTATGCCCTACCCAACAAGCAGCGCTTGATGTGAAACTTAAATTTATTGAAATTAAATAAAAATTATACTGAGGTTTTTGTAACCCCAGATGCAAGCAGATGGGTTTTTTAAGTTTAATTTATTTGTATGTAAAGTATAAGTGTAGGTATTTGTATGTAGCATCGTAGCTCCCAAACGGATGGACCTATTCAGACGCGCGGAATGTAGGTATGTTATGTAATATGTACATACATACATACATACATAATCTCACGCCTTCGTTCCCAGAGTGGGGTAGGCAGAGCTACAGAATTACAAACATCTCTAAAAAAAAAAAGTTGATAATTCTATAACCACAATTTGCACAATTAGGCTAAGATGTTTACCAGTGTATTAGTGACAGGTTGCAAGCCCATCGCCTAACAGTACTACAAGCCTTTATTCCCTTAGTCGTCCCTTACGACATTCACGGGAAGACATGGAGTGGCACTATTCTAACTCGGCAACCACACGAGCATGCAATATGTTACTTGCCATAATAGGGAATATGCATGTTTTTTTTATAGCTTCAATAAAAGCTGATTCATGTAACAAACAGGTGAGAACAAACATTTTTTGAATAGCTATAAAAATAACCAAGATATAAGCCAACAAAGATTTGTTCCTATCTCTTTCTAGCAAAACAGAATTTTACGTAGAGTTTATATGGCCGAACTGCACAATGACGTCACCAGTGCACTTCGGATCTCTCTGTCTATTAGCCCTTTAAAACGCTTGTATCATCCGTATTTCTTGACCGATTTTAATTTTAATTTCACTTCTGGTGATCTCTTTTACGGTATTTTCATATTTTGTTGAGAAAAGCGATTTAAAAAATCCATGCATATTTCCTATTTCTTACTAAGTACTTAAGAGGCCAGCTATGCTAAAGTCTGGAGTGTTCCGCGATCTAGATCTCAATAACCATAACGCCTTTGTATCTGTTTTTTGGATATATGAAACTTGATCATATTTGCTTGAGACTGTCGAACGTGAAAACACGATTAGAAATAAAATCCTCGATAATTTTATTTTTCAAACATGACACCTTTTTTGCATGTTTTTGGTAATCTTCGAAACCCTATAATCTTTAACGATGATTTTCGATTCAATAGTTGAGGATATGTAACTTCTTAATCCCGGCAAAACATTTTTTCAATAAATGTTGTGGTTTAAAAGTAAACAGCGATTAATTGAATTTAACGCTGCCGTCAAGGCGCGAGCGAACTATCTCCATCTCACATTCTTCGCGCGGAAGCACATAAAGTCATCCCTTTTTATTCTTGTGGGGGCATGGCACCATTGGTGGCCTCTTAAATAAAAACAACGTCATTTCAGCCTTTCATATACTGGCTCTTTTGTTGTACGGCTATAGGTATAGGTATTACAGTATATTTGATCCAAAAATAAAACAGTTTGAGCTTAAATTTGTGTTTTATCGTGCGTTCAAATTACTTCCGGCCCGTCGAGTCGGGTTCGCTTTCACCGGAGATGTCTATTAAGTCGTAAATCGCTAGTCACCGTCAACGTTTAATCTTAATAGTGTTTAGTTTTGCTTGCTTGTTAACTACAAAGCTTACTTAGATATCAATTGGGGGTTCTCCTATTGTAGCCCGAAAGATGCTAACCCTATTTTCACTACCACTAACTTCATTAGCCCTAAATTCAAAAATCCGAGTTTTTATTTTTCCTCATATTTATTAGCCCTAATTATAGCATCCCGAATTAACGTTATACTTATTTTTTATATCAGATTCTTAATAGCCCTATTTTTAGTTATCTGGTTTCTCTGAACACTTCGAACATTACTATTACCTAATATGTTAAAAACCTAACGTTTATTAAACCTAATTCTATACGTTGCTTATGCCCCGTCCTCTTTATTAAAATATACAATAATATTTACCCTATTCGTTCATTCACCTTACATTCACTCTTAAGCTAGATCCACAATGAGAAATGCACGCAATAAAATATTTTGAGTCTTACCATTTCCATTTTGAGTCCGATTGGGACCTAAAAGACCGTAATTAAGGTCGACAAAGCTCCGCTGCGCGGAGCTCCTATTCCGAGTAACTTTAACCTAACCTAACCTATGTGGGTAAAATTTACCTAACTTTGTATATTTTTTTTGTATATATTTCGTTCAAATCATTTGAGTAATATTATAGCATAATAAACGTTTAGTACATGTAAACATTAGGGTACATAACTTTAGGTCTAGTAATCAATTAGGACGTACAAGTTTAGCTGTCATGACATTATGGCTAATGAAAGTTATATCAAACGTTGGTATACCTAATGAAATTAGCTTTTATGATATTCCGTCTAGTGGGGGTGAACCCAATTGGCGACTTAAAAAGAATAACGTTTGGTAGTCCATCATTTTTGACATTATAAAACAAAATTCAAAAATGAATTATGTATAGCTGTATGCTCGTAACCAAATTTTGCAAATGTTTTGTTACTGAAATGGAACTGACTGGATGGTGGTATTAAAAAATGTATTGTGTCTTACAACGCAGTTTGCAGGTAACCCATCACTACCATATCTATATCTATAACTTCAAACAGCTGTTGAAAGTTGAATAGGTCCTGAATAATTGACTACAGTTTTTCACGGCAGTATTACGTATTACCAAGAATCCGAAATGGGGTCAAATGTGTATGGTAATTAGCTATCTGAGCAAGGAACGTGAAAAAACTGAAGCCTCATAAAATACACAACACTCGTGGGTAAATGAACTAGTATGTAACCTTTTCTACACAACAGACTGCATATACCTACCTACCTATTGCATGGTATCATGTGTTATATTGACAGTTTTACATCTGGGACATTTTTTTATTCTGTGGTGGTATTACCTCGTCCAGGGTCCGTCTGGATCTCTTCCACCGTTTCATTATCTAACCTACCGCTAAGTAAATAGCGTTCACATTGTGTTCCGGTGTGGGAATAAGACATAACCTAACCTAACCACCAGCCCCCTATTCCACCTTCCTGACAATGACAGGTGACAGGTAACGTTTTCGTGTACATCGCGTAGCTAATATTAAATCCCAGTGATGCGAAACTTGTTAACTCTGCAATGTATACTGAATTGTCACCTATCACCTGTCATTGTCAGAATGGTGAAATAAGGAACGGGTGGCCAGTGTGCTCAATTGCGTTCGCCATAACTTAAAAAAAACAAGTGGCTGAAATAATAGGTCCATAACCTACACGCGCGCACTTCAAAATGTAGTTCTTTCTAATATCCGTTAGATGACGCTGCGCGAATACAAATCAATAACGACCTGATCGATATTTACAAATACCCGTTTGATTTTAGACTTTAAAGACCTATGTCAAGGTATCATTTAAAATGTCTTGGACTTGATGCATTTTAAAACCTAGTTCGAGCATAATTAACACTATAACACACATTCTTGGCTCGTTATCCGTGGGACGCCGTCAATGTGTTATTCACTGCCAATATCTAGGAATTTTAAGTAAATTGAACGCACTAAGTGTGTCGGTTGGCATTGAATGCTATGAACCGAGTGGTCGACCGTTTGCCAAAAATATGTTTATTTTAATGTTTTAAGTTATGAGTTACGCGATAAATGTGAAAACTGATAAACTCGACACTGTTTGATCGTTATTTATCTACAGTTCATTAAACCCGTTAACTATGTAGGTATAATTAATTTAATTTGAATAAAAAGTTAACTACGTTAACGAACCAACATCATCGTAAAGGATTCGTTAACTACCTACCTACCTACGTCAAGTTGCTCCAGTTTTTTTTAATTTTAATAGCTTGTTTATCGATTCTAACTGACTGAATCAAGTCCCACACGACGGCCCAACCGCATATTTACAATTGAAATTGCATTTATTATTTATGTTATGACATTGAGAGTTTTTTTTAACGATAATATTTCACAATTTTCCGCCTTTCAAGCAACAAGCTCACAAAGTAACGGGGACAATGCAAAACGTCGTGTCGTCGACCCTTGATATCGTTAACGTTATCACGTGACGAAATTCTGCACTTGGCAGAGGGATATACTTGATGTATCTATGGATAAAGATAGCACATGTAAATAAACATATCTTGAGTCAGTGTATTCAGAAGCTGTTTATCTGTATTCTGTTTTTATTATTGAATTACAAAGTTTTTCGGGAATTACCGGTTTCTCAACACTATTTTTTTGACAGCGGAAAGCGCGCGAATATTTAAATGACGTTCGATAAGTATAGACTATTTGCTCGATATTGCGACCGGTTGCCATTAAATAAATAAATAATAATAGTTAAGTACCTATAGACTATAGCTTCTTCGGCAGTCGGCTGAAAATAATGAACACTTTTTTTCAATATCAGAGGCTACACAGTAAAGTATAAATCCTTTACTGCAGCCAGCGGGCCTAGTATGGCTACGTCTATATCGCGTGTCAAATGTGGATAAAGCATCCGTCACTCTGGTACTTATTTACCGCATCCACATTTTGTCACGCGATAAACGCAGCGATGTTACTCCTCCAGGGATGCTTAAATCATGAAATATGATGAGCTGTATGAACTGGCGCAGTGCTGTGCAATTTGATACCACGTATTATTCTAGTAGCTATCGCCTATCACGCTATCAATGTAGTTGTTGCTTTATCGTACCAACACTGTTAACAAATAGTTTCATAAATAGGAAGACCGTAGCAATTAGTCTTAACAATTTATAGGAATATAAATGAAACTGATATATTTATTTTGGCATTATTAAGTGACTCCCGTTTTTTGTGTATTCTATTCTAAGTTTGTTAGAAGTGTCACTTAAAAATATCTATAGATTTGCTTGAAAAAACCTGCGGATCTAACAAAGTGCAATAAACTGAGCCCTATTGTTCAAACTCTTTTATGTTCGGTTTTCTTTGTCAATTTCCTTCCGATTGTGTATAATATCAATATCAATCTCTTGTTTCAGTTAGTTAACATGATCGAGCAGGACGGCGACAACGAGCCGGCGCACCACGCGCGTCGGCCAATGAACGCGTTCCTTATTTTCTGCAAACGTCACCGAAGCGTCGTGCGCGATAAATATCCTAATCTTGAAAATAGGTGAGCTTATCTTGAAACCTTGCCCGATTATGAATCTGAATAATATCAATGTCATTGAAATTATAAAGGTGAACTGAGACCGTATTCTGAACTGTTTCTGCCTTGGCAGGAACTTGTTTGAACTTGTCCGAAGTATAGTTAAAAAGCTGTATACACATTCGATTCCACAATTGGCAATTGTATGTAAGTTTGATACGCGAGATTCACGAGACGTAGCATAATGCTATTCATTTGAAACTCATGAAATGGTTTGTCCTAATTTATTGTTTGCTATAAAATATTTTCGTCCTTTTAAGCCGAAATTACAGAATTTAATAAACATTGATTGTTTAGATAAGTTAAGTTAGGTTAGTTTTTTACAATAATAGAAAAAAAAACGTTTCAATTGTAAAAATCGTATTCGAGCAAACAATAAATTAGGCCAAAAAATTATTACTTATGCCACTCGATAAAGACTCTAGTTTGATGTTTATTCTAAATTTTACACACAGTGAGACTATACGGTTTGTACGCCACACCAGTCACAGTTCGTATTTCGTTTTTGATTTAGTAACACATTTTTAAGCAAAGCTGTCGTTTGATTATTCTGGTTAATGATACAAGTTTTTAATTACAGATCCATTACAAAGATACTCGGGGAATGGTGGGCCAATTTGGACAAGGAAGAGAAAGCCTGTTACACAGGTCTTGCTAAACAGGTAATTTTACTCGTATTTTTTATGCTACCATGTGAATGTAGTATAAACACTTGACTAAACATATCTTATTTGATTACAGTACAAAGACGCATTCTTCAGCGCCAATCCTGATTTCAAATGGTACAAGTTGCCCGCCCCACCGCTCCGTACTCACACGTCCCGACCCAGAGAAACGAATGAAAAGGCAAGCGAGTCCCCAGAAATAGAATATCACGAAGTTGAGTATGAAAAAACCAACAACAACTCAACCAAAGTCGACCTGAACAAGAAACCTCATGATAATGTCTTCGAGGAAGAGCCGAAGACTCTGGCTCTGTCCATGTTCACTCCTGGAAAACTGGCCGACGAAGCCCAAATGGGGGGACTCAGCAGCCTCCTTTCTACCAAGACTGAAATCCAAACTCCAAACCCGTACTACTCACCCCCTTCTTATAAAGTAAAGACGATTTCAATCGAAGACAGATCTCATAATATAATAGACAGGGCGAACATGAAGGTTTTCCCGCGGGAAGTGAGTATACGAGAGCTTCAGAATGCTCTTTCGGAGACCACCAAGGTTTTCGAAGAAGAGTTCGATGAGCATAAAGATCGTCCATATCATTACGGTGTCCCAAACGACCTGTTTACTAATCAAGATGTTATAGATAAGATAGTTGAAAAACGTTACTCTAGAGACGATGAGTTCAGCTACCAACGGCATTGGTCGGACGATGAGAAGAATATGAAATCTGGAAGGTCGTGCAAAGGTAAGAGGTACCAAGAGTTCATGGCTGTAGGAGGACTGATCGGTAATAAAAGGCAGAAAAGAGATTACTCCGACAAAACGTCCGATGAAGACTACAACGCCTCTTGTAGCTGGGACCCTGGGAGCGCCCGTGGAGACGAACCGATCGGGTATGACGATACGAAACAAATCATTTCACCAAGCGAATTACCACTTGAAATCGAATTTAAATCTGATACACCTGATGCGCCCAAACCAGACAATAACTGTAACAAAACTTTCAAGGCTGCTGATTTTGACTTAGATGCAAAAATTAAAGCTTTGCCTTCACTCAGTTTAGAAAAATTCCAACAGAAGAAACGAGAGAACAAACGCAAAAAGAAGACTATAAATCTGAAACCGAAATCATTGGAGAGCTCTCACATAATCAACTCGGTCCCTAGGCCGGCTTATCCATATGACCGCCGCGAAATGGCTGAAAATTGGCGAGAGACCGTCATTGGCAGTCAGAAGAGGAAACCGAGGAAAATAAGCATCACAAGGCTCGAGATTAACAGTTTAATTTCAAGCGTGGAGTTGAAGGAAGCGCATAATATAGTCCCGGAATTTAAGATTGCTACGGAAGCCCCTTGCAGCGTTGTTCACAACATGGAGATTTGTAAACAACAATCTCACAGCAATGTGGACTTGCTGGCATTGGCGACGTTAGCCGAGGTGGCCGCGAACACTTCGAAAATAGAAGACACGTCCATCGTGGAAAATATGATTGCCGCCAACGCTGAGCACGCTTCCAAGGTATAAACATACCACATTAGCCTTAAAAGATATTCCAAATAAATATTTACTTTATAATCAGATAATATTTATATATAGATCTACTTTTACATTGTACGCATAAAGATTAATATTATTGTACACTTTTAATTGTAGTTTTTATAAAGTAGATCATAGATTTTATTTATATGAAAATAAAAATCTATATATGTATACTTTAGTTGGATGCAGCATTTAGGCTGCTGGATTTGCTTTATTAGGAGAAATAAGGGTTATAGATAGGTAATTATTGATATCACACAAAATAAAAACAATTGCATAATCTATATGTGTTAAGAAATACAAAGGCAAATATAAGATTATGCAGGGTTCCGTTTGTTTGGCATAATTTCGATTGTCCGAAACGTATTTGGCATAACATACTTAGCATAAAAGTTTTTCGACTAATGTCCATCCAGAAAGCGTATTTGGCATGGTTTTCAAATTAAAGTAGCATACTATTGACAAGGCCGAATTTTGTTAGTTATTACTAATAGTTTAGCATAATGATAATTATGCAAACCAATCATGTTTGATATATTATCGAGTGGCAAAATTAAATTCCTTATTAATTGTAATGGTAAATGGCAATAATCGAACGAGCGGAGCGATCAAGGAAGAATGTCAGTGAAATAACTAAATAAAATCTTGCTTTAATGCTTGCTTTTATAATAAATACGTTTATGATGTAATATTTTTCTGCTTAATAATTGAATGCAAAAAAAACTGCGACAATTCGGATCATCAATGTTTTGCATAAAGATTATTCAACCAACCCGACTTGCGTACCTAGTAAATGTATGCGAAGCTTGACTATGCCAAAAGAGTCACGTATGCAACAAGTAATTACTACAAAAAAATATGCCAAAGAAAGGGGAACCATACAAATACATCACATAAATAACTGTAATGTATATATAGGGTGGGCCAGATTTTTTTGCACTTTTACTACCTAGCTTTTACTGATGCTATTTGCAAAAAAATGGCCCACTTTATCCTCGTGAGACCGGGTGTGCAATAGGGTGTATATTATCATGGCAATTTAATTTAAACTAAATAGATACAGAGATGAATTTCATTTAGAATTGTTTCATAATCGAAAATGTAATTTCAGAGCGAAGATAATTGTTTTTTTTTTCCTTGCTGGTAGACTCAAATTCCCACTTACAAAAATCTTCCAGTTTGTATTATGGAGGGTCTCACGAGGTTATTCAATTGCCAAAATTAAGTCATTATGTAAGTATATACAACCTCATATTTTTTTCATTTAATATTAGTTTATTTAAATCGCCCTAATTTAGAATATAACAAAACGTAATAAGACACCAACATGCATAGACTGCATTGCATTTTTAAGGTGTTTCATTTCAGTTGGCGCAGTGTGCAATTTTCAATACAAATTTATTTTTATACAGATGATTTTTTTGCGTGCAAAATTAATCAAGTTCAAAAATGTTTCTACCGTTTCGATTGTTTTTAATTTTTTATTTGGAATATGTCTAAAATCTGGGGTTGGTAGTGCAACTAACAGTTTCTTGTTTGTCATTATTACTACTCGTTAAGTTACTAAAGCTGAACTTTGAGCGACAAACAAGAAAACTAGTTGTACTAGTTGTGTTAGGTCTACAGCAACGGTTTCTCGTCTGCTTTCGACGAGTTAATTTAAGCCTTCGTAACACCGCGACGCGGACATCCTTTCGCCGCTTTTGTGTAATAATACCACAAAAAGTGTACTTCGGATTACTCTATCACTCTTCAGCTGTGATAGAATCATATGATACCTAGGGGTAAATCGCGCATTGCGCTCTCTGTGTCACGGCTTTAAGAAATCCGCCTGCTTGTTATGATTTAAAATTATCACTGAACTCGCGAACAGAACCGTGAACCGTGCTGTATGACCTAGCATTAAAGATGGTAATTTAGTTATTCGCTAGTTATCCTTAAGGCCTTAAACGCCGGCCAAATCGTTTTGCGAGTCAGACTCGCAAATAGCACTTGTGATAAACCTTTACTAGGAGTTAGGTAATCATTATGTTTCTCTTACCTATCCTTTCCTTTTACTCCTTTCAACTATTTTATAATCTATGGAGATATCAACATATTACTTAGGTACTAAATCCTAAAACATTCTCATTTTAACTTTTCATTGTTTAGTATACAAAGTAATCTTGTCCCCCCTAGGTACCTGAAATTCAACAAAAAAGTTCATGCGTGTCATGAAACAAAAAAATACGAACTTTGTAATTTAAGTTATTTTTAACCAATTTTAAGTTTACACCATTGTCACTAGCTATTTAATTTCGGAACAGTGTTTCTCAAATTGTTTTTCTTGTTTTTTTTGTGATGGATTTTTACTTGTAAATGGTTCTGTGATTTATTCTATCGTCTTGAAATTTCCGAGTCTAGATAGCGTGGAGTTCAATTCAATCTAGTCTAGAGTTAGTATTGAAAGAATCAAATACTAAATTCGGAAGTGCACTTATATTTTCTAAAGGAACATAGAGACACGCCATAATGTGACATGCTCAGCCAAAGACCAATGTATTTAGAGTAATGAAGCTAGGTAGGTACCATATAATATTATATAATATAAGTAAGTGATATGATATAATATAACATCTATTATACTTATATTTAAACACAACATGTAAATGACATTCCAAATGTCATTTTTTTATTTAATTGTAGCTTGTTGCATTTTTGTTTTAAAACCATGTACTCTCCACAGAGCTAATAAATTTATTTGTTGATTTTTTATATAAAGATTTATCGATTGTTACGACGGAAAGTTTTGAGCTTTTGATGGTTCCTAATTGAGATTTTTACGGGCGTATCGGGGCACCTGTCTGCCATTGGCTCAGTGAGGAAAAAATTGAGTTGAAACCATACAACATGTAACTTGCACGTCCGTAGCCATATGAATTGGACGATTAAGTAGGTAACAGATATGTTTTATGGTTTTAAATAATCTCTTCACTAAGCCAATGTCGAATAGAACTAACAACGTAATTGCTGTCTATCTAATGAAGAAAAGAAATGTTTGCCTTGTTGAAGACAGAGCTTTATTATATCGCACTAGGGTTAAGACAAGTTGATATGGGGCCAGGAGAGTTTGCGTAGGTATGATTCGATCTTCTAAGATAGTAGGAACGTAAATGATGGACTCTATAAGTATAGCACTAAAATTCAAAACGGTCAAAAGTTAATTAAAAGTATAAACGCACGATGTCCATTACGATTGGTGCTAGAGATCTGTTTTTTTATTCGTTTTAACACCTCCATTGCTAATTACTTCTATTTATTGCAATGGATGGTTAGATAGAAGTGATATAATCGAATTATTGTTAATTTTAAGCCATCGCTCGCAATTGTTTCGCAGGAAATTTGTAGTGATATTCTATACCCTCAACTTGGTTGTTGGTATACAATTGCTTAGTTGTTATTTGAGAAACACTGGTCTAAACTATTCATTAGTTAGGGCCGTAGGGCATAATAAAGTCGGCACCCAAAGTGTGTTCGGTTTCAAAGTTTTTTGTTAATTTGAAATCGAATGCGAATCGATAATTATTATATCCTTTTATTGTAAAAATAAAGTTTATTCGTATTATATGTGTTTTTTTACTAACAGGGCTCTATTCCATTGCGTTTTTACCCCTATTGTAATTATTGACAACTCTGTCGCCATTACTGTCAAGATAACAAGAGCTATCGTAATGTTTACAATACGGGAAAAGACAATGTAGAATAAGGCCTATCGTTAATAAGTCATCTCAACCCTGCAAAACAAGACTGGAGTATACATGCTTGTTTAGTATTTAGGTAATCAGACTTCGCAGTTAGTCATTACATATAATCTATAGCTGGGGATTTCCCTTAACGCGAATGAATTGCTGCCGCGCTTAGACTTGCTGGAATATGTCTCTCTCTTTGAAATAATCTGATTTTAAATATTTCGAATTTCATTTAGAAATGTTTATAGACAAATTTCTAAAAAAACATACCTAGTAGATAGCATTTTTTTGGTAACTTTGGAAGTCGTATTAAAAAAAAACTATTATAATCTGCAATCAGTTGCTGTCTTTTGTGTGCTTCTTTGGTGTGCCTAGCAAGCAAGAACATGATCAGAACCAGGATAAAAAATGCGTCTTCAACTCTTGGATCTCTTTTAGTACTTTTTGATCGTTGATCGTGAGTCTAAAGATTCTGATGGTGCTCCAGGGTCTTTTGTTCAATAAAGTGTATTTACTTTCAAACGCCAGCTTACGGACCATTGACTATTCTTGAGTTCCGTTGGTGGTTAGTCGATTTGGTAAATTCCCAAATTCTCGTTTCAGTAATTATTAGGCCCCATTGGGTCGAGTAAGAAAATATCAATAGACAAAACAGCACCCAGCGCTCTCAATTTTTCCGAACACTTGTAGCCGTTAAGTTAAGAAATGCTTTTAACGTAAATACCAGGGAACCTGAGGCCTAACTTTGAAAATCTTTGAAATTCTTCGAAAAGTTTGAAATTAGCTGACGTTAGCTCCATCTCTGTCACTCGTCATTCAAGACTAAATCGAAAGAAAGGGATGAAGCTAACCTAACTACGAATTAAGATTTTCAAAGTAGGGCCTCTGGTGACGTGGCTTAGGCCTTAGCCATAGCAATTTATTTCCCAAATAATAATTAAGTGGAGAATTCTGTGGCAGCATTTAATATATTTAGAAAAAATATACTCTCCGGTTTTTAATAATAAACCGATTAAAACATTAGTGACGCTCACTCACTATTTTCAACATAGAAGTGTTTTTGTAACCAAAAGAAAGTTTTCATTAAGATGTTAATAGCTTAAGCTTAAATAACTTATTGTTTCTTACATTTCTAAGGCGGAAATTACAGTATAAACAGTAAAACAAAAGTAATTTTCTGCGGCTATACATCGACATGGATTGCACCCTATTTTTGTGGTTTACCTACATAGGTACTTTTTTTACAATCTGTGTAACTGAACTGAGGGTTTTAAGTAGGTATAAAAAACGTCTTAATTACGTCAAAATCTGGTCCGTATTCGTTACGGATTTTGATCAAAAATCAAATTTTGTATCATTATTATTGAATAAGAAGTACGGTATATGCTTACGACCCCGTGTTGTTTAAGTAATCGCTTCAAATCTGGATGACAATACAATGATCGCGGCGTCTGAACCTCTGGTAGGTTATATTTTTCTGTTATCCAAACAAAACATTGCGTGTTATGTTATTCTCTTGTTTATTCGTTGACAAAATGTTTAGATTAGGCTGAAATTGGTCTTCAAATTAACATAAGTGTATAACTCTAGGGTAGGTGTGATCGCAGCAAAGAAGTGGTGTACTTTCAGAAATAAACCTAATTGAAAATGAAACAACAAAACTTAAATATTTGGCCCTTAAAATATCTACGTTCACGAGTTTTGACTCTGGAATATCCAACGTTTGTTGTTTGTGTGCTGATTATACTCATTATCATCATATCAGCCGAAAGACGTCCACTTCTGGACATAGGCCTTCCGCAGGATCTCCACGGCGGCCGGTTTTGTGCTACTCGCATCCATCGGCTTCCCGCGATCTTCACCAGATCGTCGGTACACATTGTGGAAGGCTTGCCAACACTTCGTTTGGGGGTCCGCGGCCGCCACTCTAGAACGCTCATTCCCGAAATACCAGTATTTTAAAATACCAAACTACTCTTTTTACCAGGTTCTCAAAAAACCAGATTCTAATTATTGGGCGAAGATAATAAACAATACTGTAATTTGAATTTTTAGTTTTGGGATTCTGATATATTGAGAACCTGGTATTTTAAAATACTGGTATTTCGGGAATGAGCGCTCTAGAACATATTAATTAAACATAATACAGTGGTATTTACAATATTATTATCAAATGTACAGGAGTTTGTGCCTCACGGCAGGACCGTGTTAGCAAGGCATCCAGAGAAGATATACGGGCATGCCCCATCATCTGCTTCGGAGAACTCCCTGCTGTACAAACTAACGAACTTCGCCATCAAAGATGACAGTTTGTTGGAAGCGAAGGAGGAGCAGGAGTGGTGGTGTGTGCGAGAGGTGTACTATAAAACTAAAGATGGTAAGAAATCTCTGGAACGCTCATAAATAGGAGTCAGATTTACGCGGGCTGTGTTGACAGCTTATACGGAGAGAGCATGGCCTACAAATATCCGACCCCTACTCATGAAGTAATGTTATGGTGAATTTCAAAAGTTAATGGCCCAATTTTTTCTTTCGACTTAACAAAATGTACCCATATGTGTTCATTATAATCAAAAGGTAGCTACTTAAAGTTCTACGCCTTGAATGCACCAGTTGCCAGGAGCCGTCATCGGCTAAGTATTGATCTTCTGTGAAAATCTTTGTTTTGGTAGTTCCTTTCACTTTACCTTATGGTCCTATTATGTTACAACACAATAAAAGTATGCACACAACTGTAAAGCTGGCTGGCTGGACACCTTTTATTTAAATTTGTTTTTTTTTAATTGAGTTACTAGGTGTTGACCGCTGAGAGCTCAGGCCTTGAGAGAGACGTCTTCTCTTTTATGGTAGAATAGAGCTAGTGATGCACAAACAGCGGGTGATGTCAGTACGATTGGTGCGTCGCACGAATGGCGGCAACTTTTGTCCATTCCTTTTTGACTGGTAATGAATAAATGCCTGAACTATATGATTGTAAGATTAAATTTCATTACACAGTGGGAGAAAGTAAACATTTTGTGTCAATTAAGTTTTTAACAACATACAATATTTTTATAATTCACCCTTCAATTAAAAGTCAAATTTTATACCATGAACTTTTAAATATAAATATTAATGCAGTTTATTATTTTATCTGAATTGGACTATTTAATTTTTAAAAGCTATTATGACAAGAAATAGGTACTTAAATAAAATAAAGTTTAGGAGTAAAGGATGTCCCCATACAAGTTTTTTCTTTCATTGTTGTTTGTTAGCCCTTTGTGTTCAAGTCCAAATGGCTGGTTTTTTAGGGTTCCATAGCCAAATGGCAAAAAACGGAACCCTAATGGATTCGTCATTTCTGTCTATAATAAGGGAATGATAAAACTAAAAAAAATATATGATGTACATTACCATGCAAACTTCCACCGAAAATTGATTTGAACAAGATCTAGTAAGTAGTTTTTTTTTAATACATCATAAATCGTAAACTGCAATTTACCTTTCACTGAACCCTTCATGGGCGAGTCCACCTCGCACTTGGCCGCTTTTTTATGCAAATTTAGTAAATTAACATCATCAACTAATCTTAAGATTTTTAAATTTAACAGAAAACGTGTGTTACGAAATTCTAAACTATATTAAAGCGAAAAAAATTCGTCGGTCTTAGGCAGGATTTGAACCTACATCTCCTCTGGCTCTCCGGGCCGATGCAGGCGCATTACCAATTATGCCACCAAGACCCTACTTAAGATCCACGAAATTAGTAATCGCTTGCTTTTTCATACTCATCTATTGTTGTTTATCAATTAATTTTATTTGTTAGTCTACAACATGTCATAATCACATGATTCTGATTTCTAGATTTCGAAGAAGACCCACCGAATACCAAAGATGTCAAAGAAGACATGTCCGAATCCTTTCAACCGACCAGTCGCCTGAAAAATGACTTTAATATATCCATCAAGTCGGAACTCATGTCTGGCGTGAAACGAATGGACACTGAGGGTTATTCTGCTGGAGTTTCTGCTGGTTCGTCTAGAGCTAGCAGTGCAAATAGCTCTAGTAGCATGTCAAGACGGTTTAAGTTGGATTACGCGCAGAGTACAAATAGAAGGAAAATGTTAAACCCGAAGACTGATTGTTGTTATGAGGAGGAGCTGTATGTTAAAGGGTGTACGGCAGTCTGGTCTAAAGGTATGTAAAGACACATTTTAACCCCTGACGCAGACAGAGTATGTTTAAAGTACACCGCACAGAAAGTAAGGAAAAAAATATATTCAGTGAATTTTGATAAAAAATATATATGTTACGTGTCTTGGTCAATATATAAAAATACTTGGTGGGCAATAAAATCCTGTGACTAGATTTTGAGAAAAATTTTTTTTTGTGAAAAATCATGTGGATATTGGTTCCATAGATATTTCTCAAACTGTACATAGAATATGTTTGAATTTGAATAATTTATGTTAACAATAAAACAAGTTATAAAATATTCATAATCCACTACTTTTCACCGATTAATTATAAAAAAAACAGGATTACATAAAAAATAAAAAACATGCAGACCAACTTTAAGTTAACACTTTTTATATCAGTTTTTTTGATGAAGTTGATTATATGGTTCCTAAAACATATTTATTTTTCGTTCATAACTGGCCACTTTTTTTTTCTTTCATACATTTTTCTATGGGACCAATATCCACATTTGTGCTTTCAAACTTTGAGTCATAAATTTACTATCATAGAGACCTAACTCGAAATTTAAAATTTCTCAATTAGGTCACTATTGTTCTGAAGGTGCGATGATTTTAGACTAATTATTATTTTTCTCAAAAACTGGACATGGGATTTTATTGCCTGCCAAATATTTTTATATATTGACCAAGACCCGTAACATAATTATATTATTTTTCTGTGGCATTGCAGACGCCATTATATCTTGTTTTTTTTTCCTATTTCAATTTGATTCATCATAAACCCAGCATAAGTAGATTATTATGGATGCAGAAACTGTTATGCTTATGCACTGTTTGAAATTGATTAGCAACATGTTGTGACTATAAATTAACTGTGAAATGCATTCTGCCCTCGTACGGAGAAAAGGCACAAGTGCAATTAATTCATAGAAGCATATTAAACTCTCAAGGATTATAATAAGGTTAGAAGTGCAATAGAATTCAAATAGTAGGTGCCTTTTTTCCGTAGGAGTGCAGCGTTGCAAGAACCATGTTGCTGTATTTTTTAATACTAATTGTTTTCTCTTTAAAATAAATAATAATATTTTGAGCGGCACAAACAAAACAGCTAGATGACTCGCGTCATTTCCTATTCGCACTGCCAAGGAGTGGAATGTTCTCCCTGTGTCTGTATTCCTGGAATCCTATAACCTTGGTGTTTTCAAGGCAAGAGTGAATAGGCTTTTTTCTGGGTAAGTGTGTACCACCATCTACCTTGTCGTCTCTTAACTTCAGGTGAGACAGGTCAAACGCAAACCCATTGTTGATAAAAAAAGCTGATATGGTTGTTTCTTTTTTCAGGTTTGATCTCTACACCTGCCACTAAACTTTCCAGCGCAGAACAAAGAGAGACCATCGCCTGTTACACTATAGAGAACCCCATCAAACACGCGGCCTTCGCTAACTTTCACGTTTCCATTAACAACACCATGCTCCTAGACGCTCTTAACTCACAAATTGGAGATGTCAAGAAAAACATCAAAATCGAAGATTCCACAGCGCATCTTTCCACCAAAGTCATGCCCTCGATTCTATTAATAGACAATAAGTGTCTAAAAGTTTACGCTACAGATGGAAGAGAATACATGACCAGCATACCGTTCCAAGTAAAAAAAGTTTGGCCAATGAAATATGGAGTGTTATTAGAAAAACATGCAACACAATTGATACAGAATTCAATGTTACCAACATCATTTTCCAAGCTTAACGAGTCTTATAACAGCACTTTCTCAAAATCAAAAACTTTTGGCAATATGAGTGCCAAGTTACGCGCAGAATCAGTCTCCGGATATGACAATGATGTCCCGTTACCGACATGCTTCTCGCTATCGCATCCTTTGGATGAAGTCTGTCCGATCTTGATGAAGTCTCCATTACACGGTCTTCAATATTACAATGACGGAGATTTGCAAATTATATTTGTAAGCACAAATCCAAGCATCATACTGTTATACGACTGTAAATTAGCAACACACTCATTATGGAAAATCCGCAAAACATCGCGGGACGAATGCCTGTCAATGTGTCCCAACATAAATTCAACTACTATGTTTAGTCAATCAGTTGATTTTGGGAGTCCTATGCACAGCAACATAGGGAAAAACACCACCAACCCCTTTACTGGCAGTCCATTCCATTCTAAAAGACCCGGGACCCCGTCGCGTTCAAAAATGGACAGTCCGTTAGCAAATGTTTTCTACCACCAAGGTTTATCACCGCATCATTCGATAGGCCAAGCCTCTTCGACATCTATGATGGCAAATAATTACGTACAATCGCCTCCAACTCTCCCGTTATACCCAGATATTTGTCTAGATCATATCTGGTCAGATAGCCACACCATCAGAAGAGATCCCATTGAAAACTTAACCGACATGAAAACCTTTTTGCATACAGACTTAGTCGGACACGAGTATCTATGCTTTATGATCAAAGTGGCCGGAGCAAGCAAGTTGCAGATATTGAGGCTGCAGAGAAGTCATTCTCATGGGCAACTGTGTAAGACGAATCTGATAGTTGGTACGATTTCTTCGGTGTCGGCGAAGGATGCGGTAGTGCTGGACCATTTGAATATGATTGCGCTGATAGATGAATCGGGAAATATTATTCTGCAGAGCGGAAATCAAGTTGTTGGGAAGGTAAGTTGTGGTTCAGAGTAATTAACTTTTTCAACTGTTTTTTATCGTTATATTAGACAAAGGTCTGTTTCTTCTAGAAACAATGATTGAAGTCGTTAGCCCTGGCTCTTTCTCTCTATTGTATTAAGACTGCATGATGATTATGATGAAAGTAGCATACATACATACATACACATACATGCCTTCACGCCTGTAATGCCAGAGTGCGGTAGGCAGAACTACAGAATTACCTACAACTCTAAAAACTTTTTGATAATTCTATAACCACATTTTGCACAATTAGGTGAAAGTAACAATGCATCCGAATTATTAATTTAGTGTTGACTGATATTTATATGTATAGTATTCTCATAGATTTTCATTTGTGGACAATTCTCAACTCGCCAGATCTTTTAGCTCAATCATGCTCAATTGAAAAGGAAAACCGAACTGTAATCCTATCTTTGGAATTTAACTTTTTCGATTTTTCATCAATCATCATTGATGGGTCATGCATTTACTATAATCTGGATACAATATTACTTTTTAACCTCATTTCAGTCACTTAGTATGTTGAGAGAGGTCTATTATTAATGGAAATCAGCAAAACTTATATGATATAAGTTATATCTTAACCAATATATTTTTACCTAGGTCCACGTTGGAGGCGTGTTGGCGCGCCTCATCGACTCTCCCTACACGAAGCGGTCGGCCTTCCAATCCCCGTTCCCCCGGCGCAGCAGCTTGCTCCCGTCGCGCTCTAACGAAGCCTCGGCCTTCGACGACTCCGCGCTGCATTTGTTGTCGCCCGTACCGCATACTAGCTCGAGGGAGCGGAAAGAGACCTTAGGTGAGTTGGGCTTCGCCCCTACGTCCCTTTTTCTAGCTACCGTAACCTAATTAAATGCTGGTCAACTAATTTAATAGCCTGTTTTTTTTCTTATGACTAAAAATATTATGTTTATGGGTAAAAAAGTATGACATGGTATAATTATGATAATGAAAGTATGGGCTGGAACATTAATGACAAAACACTTTTATGAGTAGCAACTTTATGCGTAAAGTGTTATGACAATAGTTGTTACGCGATTATGAATGGCACCTCTATAGCCTCGTATAGCCTAGAGCTTAGTTTGGGACTGGTGTCAGATCGTCCCCGGATATTTATTTTTCACAACACTGCTAGGAAATATGGCCATAGATGGTCTTGTTTGGGGTCACAAAACGTCACTTATAAGGACAGACCAAGAATGTTTTTGTCGGCGTGTTTGCTGATTGGTCGAGAACATTGTTGTCCAACTTTAAGAACCTTAAAATGAAAAATTGAAATTGACCAATCAGAACACACCATTTTGTGTCGTGAAATATTAGGTGTATTTTTGCTAAAAGATACACAGACTTAAAACTATGCCGCTGCTTTTTTTTTAAATGTAATTCTAACTTGGCCCCTAATCTCGAACCACTAGTTAGTTATGGCGAAACAAATACAATTTTATATGGAGTTGACATCTTCATCTCGCATGTTAGTTTATTAATCTCGAGTGCCACTAGAAGAGGGGTCCAGATTAAAGAAAAAGTTATCTATGGTAAAATTGGTGGTGATGTCACATTAACATGAATTAAAATTTGAGTTTTGAATATGAATTTTTATTTTATTTCCTCTCAGTAGTTGGAAAAGCACTATGTCTGCCTCGGTAGAAAGTGCAATTTATGGACTCGTACACTAGAGGGCCTCAACTACGTTTCGGCCCTCTATATGACTCGTCCAAAAATCGCGTACTTTCTATCCTCTGCAACAATGTACTATAATCTACTATGTACTATAACCAACCGATGGATAGTTTGTCCGTCAGGCCTCCGCGGCATAACGGACGCGTGCGGCGTGCGCGCCACGCTGGTTTTCGACACGGGGGCCATGTACCGCATCTCGCTGCCCGTCGTGGCGTGCTCGCAGCTGCTGGACTATTGCATCAACGCGCTCAAGGCGCTGCTGCCGTCGGACATCACCATGCAGGTCGGTTACTCTTGAAGATGATACATGGACGCTCGCGGACGAGTATTTGATAAAGACTTGAGACTAAAGAGTTAGTTCTTGTAGGTAACCGAGTATAATGAGCAGAGCTCAGAAAGGGTGAGCTGTTTTGAGTTTGCATAACATGAACATAACCTGTCATTTAAAAGTAGTGGTCCCATGTGTAATTTAATTACTAATGAAATGATTTTATTTAGACTGCCTTTCTGCTACGAGCTTTAAGTCGCCGTTATTATTTATTTTCGGGGTGTATCGATAGTAATATCTCCACATGACATTAATGACATACAAAAACTCACCTTTTCCGAGCTCTTGTGATGAGTAGTTTTCTGTAGGCATGAGGGGAAAATAAAATATATTTTTTAGGAATTTTATTGTTCCGTGAAAACATAGCACCATAGATGGAAGTTCTCTCAAAATAGGTCTCAAAATAGGGCAAATTGGAAGAAGTTCGGAGATTAATGGTGGAAGTATATTATCATGGTTTTCTATGAGGAAACTAAAATAACATTTTCACAACACTGCTCGGAAATATGGCCATAGATGGTCTTGTTTGGGGTCTCAAACGTCACTTATGAGGACAGACCAAGAATGTTTTTGTCGGCGTGTTTGCTGATTGGTCGAGAACATTGTTGTCCAACTTTACGAACCAATGAAAATCAAGCAATCAATTTTTATGTCATAGCTCCTTAAAATGAAAAATTGAAATCGACCAATCAGCACACACCATTTTGTGTCGTAAAATATTAGGTGTATTTTTGCTAAAAGATACACAGACTAAAAACTATGTCACTGCTTTTTTTTTAAATGTAATTCAAACTTGGCCCCTAATCTCGAACCACTAGAGATGAAATTACATGGTAGATATGGCGAAACAAATACAATTTTATATGGAGGTGAAATTTTCATCTCGCATGTTAGTTTATTAATCTCGAGTGCCACGAGAATAGGGGTCCAGATTAAAAAAAGTGATCTATGCTAAAATTGGCAGTGATGTCACATTAACATGAATTAAAATTTGAGTTTTGAATATGAATTTTCATTTTATTTCCTCTCAGTAGTTGTGAAAAGCACTATGTCTGCCTCGGTAGAAACTGCAATTTATGGACTCGTACACTAGAGGGCCTCAACTACGTTTCGGCCCTCTATATGACTCGTCCAAAAATTTCGTACTTTCTATCCTCTGCAACAATGTACTATTGATTATGAGTTAGCTGATAAGAATTAGGTCTTCCTCATAAGAAACCAAATATTATTATTATATCGGTATTCTACAAAGAAAATTAAATTTGATTTGATAATCTGGTTAGCTGCTAATATGTTTTCCTTTTAAGATAAGTAGTTTATACACATAATATAGTATGTTCGTACGGCGTTCCGTTAGTCACTGCCGGTACTAGCTGAAAATTAGCGCAGCAGGTGTCTGGCATCTCAGCATTTTGCTGAGCCAGTGTCCGTTCCACTGCCGCGAAGACACATTCCGTGCTATTCCTGTTACCTTAGTGAATAAATGTCTTTCTTTCTTCTAATAGAATAAATAACCAGTTATCAACCTCTGTTATCTCTACGAGCAACTAATGGACAATATTGTGCGTTTTTTTCCCACGACAAAAATCGGTCTACACATAAACTTCTTGTACTGTAGGGTGGTATTCTAATTCGAAAGAATTTCTATATCCAATATTTGAACAAATTTCTTTGAAAGAGGCCCATTCCGCTTATCCAATATCTTGGTTCAAGTTTTCATACTATTTGCTTAGCCATTTTGAATTAAATGTCATTCGTAATATTTGATCAAATGTCGGTGTTTCTAGTAAATTTGATGAAGTAATTGAATCTCTTTGATCACATGCACATTAGACAAACATATTGGACAGGTGGAATACCACCCGTAGACATGAACACAACATAATGAATCTCATTCCAGGTGATAATAAAATGGTATGGTGTCCGCAACGCTCCTGGCACCCAAGACCTGACTCCCCAACAAGAGTGGGACATGTTCTCCAACCTGCTGCTCTCCCTCCTCGGGTACGACGTTGAGAACCTCTCCAACGGGGACGAGTCAGACCTCGGAGAAATAGCCACCAAGAAACAGAGAACCTCAAGTGACGGGACAGCAGATGATTGGGAATATCTCCTCAATTCTAAACTCCATAAAGCTGTAGGCAGTTCTGTGGCGGCCATGTTGAATCTACCAGTTCCATCGGCAGATTCCAGAAGACGTAGCCTCAGAAAATCTAAAGAGACTGAGAAGCAAGCGCAGTTCAATGTAAACGCTTTGCTGTTTCCGTATACAGTTCAAGTTTTGTATGCGTTCCATTTGATTTATGAAGAAATTAAGCTGAATACTTTGTTGTTTAGCGATTTGCAGCCATTGGCTGCTTTTCTGTATCAGATAGCTAAAGATCTAAGGCTGGATTGTTATGTGAATCATTATTGGTTGGATTTCCCTGGTGAGTTCAGCTTGGAGTATAACGTTGAGGACTCGCAGATGAGTGACAGTGTGGTCAGTAAGCTGTCCCAGCCTGGTTATTTCACGGTGGAGCCTCCGAATGTGTTCAGTTATCTCAATTCGATGCTGAAGGATGTCGATGTTGGAAGCTATCCGTATTTGGCTGATGTTAACAATATGTCTAAGGATTTAATTGAGGTTAGTATTTACGTTTTTTGTTGTTGCAAAATGCTATTTAGCCAGGTAGGCTAGAATTAAACACTAGCTGTCAATTTTATTTGGTACTTAATGGCGTTCGCTTGTGTGGTTTTATTTCTCTTGTATGAAATTGTGGTGTTATTGCGAAAGCAGCTTTATTATTCTTTTAGAAAGTTTTTATTATAACGCGGAGAAGATGGAACTACCAATCCTAACGGATCCGGTTTGTTCTCTTAATCACCAGCTTTGTCCCTAATTTTTAATTCTGTGTATTAAATTTAAAAAAAAGGATTGTGCTTCGGACGTTTTATATGCGAATCCACCTGCATTATTCAATCAAACTTATGGTCGTATTTAGAACCTGATTTAGAGTAAGCCGTCCGCCCGCGTCTTTGATGACATTTTTATGAGTTTTTTGACGTTTATTTGGACATATCTTCAAACGATCCCATCTCAAGATGAATGTATTGGAGAGAAGTCCCATTCTTCCCCGATTCGGATTTTCGTTTGTCCGCATACTCATCCCAAACTATTAGAGATATCAAGATCAAATTTAGCCCGTAATACGACATCTAGTCATAGATGGTTTAGAAAAAATAAAATTGAAAATCGGACATACCACGGAGGAATAATCACCGACAATCTGTTCCCATACACTTTCAATGAGAAAAATGAGAAAAGTGCCGATACTTCGATTTTAAGCGGCGCTCTTCGCTAGTAACCTTTTTGAAGCTTCATCTTTAGCTTCGCTCCATTAAGACTTGCCCGGGGACGGCAAGTGCACATAGTTAATACGTCCCTTTAGTTAGAGTCACACTTGGTATTGCAGATCTTAGGCACGGTGGGGTCCGGCCGCAACAGCGGCGTGCAGACGATCTCGCGGCGCGACAACATGGCGGCCAGCACGCCGCGCACGCGCCGCCACCACCACCACCACGCCGTCCTCACCATGTGCGAGCGAGGTCAGCGCACCCTAAATTTAAAAAAAATGGCCGCATGAGGGCTCTTTTACACGTCGGTAATATGGAGTGAATCTACTAGCGTTTCGGGCAAGACCATCATTGCGAGGAAGCGCCGCAAGAAACTCCAGCAAAAGGTAATTTTTTTAATCATACTTTATCTAATGAATATTGTTCTGGTTATTTGCAGGTATCACTCCTCGAGACATAGACAATCTCCCGCCCGCGCTGGGGCTCGTCTTGCTGAGTATCTGCGCGAAGTGCAAGGTAATGCATCGAGTTGTATTTTAAATGTAACTGTTATTGTTGATACGAGTATAACAAATTTTTCCTAAGTAAATAAAATTAATTTTTAGATTTTTAGTCTCATATGCCAAAAAGATAGCTTGTACAGGGTTTTATATGAAGTTTAAACAATAATGCCCTTACTTAGGCTGCGGCTTCACTGAGGCGGAGATGAGCGGAGTGGAGCGGAGCTGTGCCAATATTAACCAATAGAATCTAAACTAACGTGCACAAGGCGCGCTCGACGTCACCGCATGCGCCTTCTATTGGTTAATATTGGCACAGCTCCGCTCCACTCCGCTCGTTTCCGCCTCAGTGGAGCCGCAGCCTTATAAACGTAGAGTAGTTGTGGAGGAGCTAAACCATATTTTGTTCTTATCTGTCATTGTGACATTTGAATTTAACAGTTAAGGACAAAGCATGGTTTGCATAGAGGTAGTAAAACATAGAGAGAGTGTAAAAACGGCTAATAGAATAGTACTCTTCGCACCTGTTACAAATGCCCTTCGTTAAAGAGAGTCGTCTATATATGACCGCTTTCGATTGAATTTCAAAAGCGTACCACTTTTTAGGTGTGTTCGTGTGTGTCACTCTGCATTAGTGTGCGTAAGTTTGCAGTCAGTGATGTGCGGTTTATCGATATATTAGGTTTAACCATAATTAAAAGGCAAACGATAAGCCTATTTTCAATAATAATTGTGATTGATTTCCAATTGAAAAGTGGCCTTATTTCGAAAAAGTAAACTGAGAAATTAACTTTTTTATCGTATAATAAAACTAAAGACAGTTTTTACACTTTTTATTTAAAAATAAAACTTTTATCTTTAATAATGATGAATAAGCCTTGTAATTGTAAGACAGTAATTGGAAGACAGTTTGTGACCCTTTTTTGATGCCGGATTGCATTGCAACTTCTGAAACAACGACGAACCATTTTTGTCAGAGCATCTCCAACCATTCCTGTTTGAGCATCAAGGTTAATTTGTTTCGGTTGCGTACGAATGGATGTGATTACTGAATATATATATGTTTCTTATTAAAATCCGAGCGATACTGCAAATCTGAAACAATACAATTAATTAATATCACATATAGTAGGCTCTTTTACCGATCAATAGATATGTACGTACAGTCAAGGAAATTGATTCCTTGACCAGTTTGGACTATGTCAAAGTGACACTGTAAATAAAATCATAAGAAGTCTCTTACGTTTTGATTGATTATGTCAATACGATATAGTCCAAAACGGTCTAGGAATCAATTTCCTTTACTGTACGTAAAAAATACATATTAAATTAAAATACCGATGTTAAAATAACGAATGATACAAACATGAACAATAAGAATTTTATGCCTGTCTATAAAAGGCACATGCCTGTGCCATTAAACGTTGTAAGTTTCGACATTTAAAACATCGGCCTTTTAACTGTTCGGCATCGCTATTTTAACCCAAAATGTATTCACTTTTTGATATTTAAACACATACTCATGGATATATTTACTCATTTACTCTATGAAAATATCGAAAGTTTACTTATCGATATTAATTTTGAAAGCACTATTGTTTACTTCCGAAAGAAAATCTAAAAATGAGTTAAAATTGCACATTTACTGCACATAGTGCCTTTGTATTAATTACAAGACGTAATACCATGATAATGTTTCTAGTTATACTTGCTAAACGGCCGGATTATGGCCGAAAATCAACAGTTTTATTGTAAAACATCACTCACCTGTGAAAGCTTATATTTTGTGGATCATTTTCTTTATTTCCCATTCGGGATTTACACCCACGAAATACACACGCCATTCCATTGAACCTATACTTAAATACTTCACTGATAACTTGCCGAAGAAATATATTTTCGGAGAATTATTTTACAATTCCGACGGATGGGCGCACAGATCGCGAACAACAACAGTAATTCGACTAATTTAAGTGACACTTTTTCTTAGGTTATCCGACTAGCCGCTTATTCTATCCCACTCGTCTTAATTTAGTAGGGTTCACATGTCGGGTATTGACCAATAAAAATTGGCTACAAAACTGTGTTGTACACAGAAGAAAAAGGTGGTACGCTTGACAGTTGGCTACACAGGATCTAGTGTTTTCCTTCATCTTTGGTTTGGCTACTCCACGGTTTCTCTACGTTTATAACTAGGGCCTTAAATCTGTATTGTTAAACACCACCATTATTTTCGTCTTTTAAAAACACAAAAAAAGGCAAGAAAGGTCCGGGGCTGATATTTTCGTGGATATAAGGGACTATGTACGAGGGGTGATCCAAAAGTTTTGATAATCGGTATAAAAAATGGGAGATATGTAAATCGTTTTTTTTTTAATTGGAATGAGCACACTTTCTATATTTCCGAACACTTATTAACGTCATTCAATTGTTTTATTTTACCACTATAAAAATAATTTTACTTTTGGAGGCCAAATTTTGTACCTTGATTTTTATGTAGTTGTTTTTGAACATTAGTGAATGAGAAATAGTAGTCGAAAGTTAGGGCTAAATAACGGGGAGAGCGGTTATCAGTTCTGATCTTTGGTCGACGAGCAGCACCCTTATCAATTAGAAGGCTCTGAAGCACAATACCTGCCGAAAATTTGTAATTTTTTTTCTTTACCTTATTTTTATTATTTTGCCATAATTAGGATACAATAATGTTATATAACTCTCCTAGATTATTTGAACTCAATTGCTAATAAAGAATGTCGCAGTATTTATTTGTAGGCCTCAATAATCCTGGAAAAGGCCGAAAAAACCACCCTAAATTTTGGTGACAGAGCTGGAGATAGAAAAATCCACTGCAATGATAACTTATTTATCCTTTAAATTATAATGATAAATCAAGGTTTCATTTTCAATAACAATATTTTTTATTAGTGTACCAAAACTTTTTCCACACAACTCCAAATTATTACAAAACTAACTCTTATTTTTGCCGTCTTGTAAAATTGTTAATACAGATGTTTTTTGTTTAGCTATCACAGGGAAACAAATGAATAATGTTTACATTTTTTTTCTCTAATTTAAGTTGCATTAGTGCCATGGTATAGTCCACATTAAAAGAATATCATTATGTAGATGGTTCTTACTGATTCTCAAAACTTTTGGATCACCCCTCGTATGTATGTAAATAATGTATTGTACAAAATGAAAACAAGCCTTAATAAAAAAAAAGATCTACAAAGGAGAACGTTGTCCATTTCTGTCCAATTGTAATGTCTTAATGAGAAATAAGGACAACTGTTTGTCGTGGCGCAGGCGTCCCCGCCGGCGGGCTGGCCGCGCGCGGCGTACGCGCTGTGCATGCGCGAGGAGCTGCCGCCGCTCGGCCACGCGCCCGCCAACGAGTACATGGAGTGTAAGTCGCAGGGATACTAGCTGATGTGCTTATAACGAAGGGTAGGGCAATCGTCTTTCCAAATATTATCTTTGTGCAAGTTTTTCTTTTTTGTATTGGTACAAAATAGTGCAAGTACCAGATTTTTTGATGTTATTACGTTTTTTTATTTTTTTTACTTCTCAGGATCTAAAATGACATAATAGCCTTGTATAGGCGGACTGAAGTGATGTATTTAATCCCTAGAGATTAAAACGACACTTTACTGCCTAGGGACTAAAGTACTTTTTTAGGCCGTGGAAATAACCTCAAAATCAGTGGCGGTACTGCCATACAAGCCCAAAAGCCGGGCTTGCCTTACAAATATAACAACGATCAAAAATCAAAGGTCACGATCACGAACTATTTCAATTCGCGCTCTCATTAAATTTTTCAAATAATGCAACAGCAGCGTAGTACCGAATTTGATCGCGCTCCGCCGCCGCACGGCGGGCAGCACTGCTGCGCGCTTGGACGACCCGAACTCGCTTGAGTCACGGCTAGTCATCCCGCTCGCACGCGGTGGCTTGCAGGCGGGCTTCTATCTTAACCGGTATATCTCTTTCTTACGCATTAGAACTGCCTTATAATGAGATATAACTATTTATAGGTTCATATAGCAAATAGTACGAGATTTTAAGCCCTGCTTGCGTCTGAAGTTGTACGCGAGTCGAGTAAAATGCGAAATTCGCGCATGCGCGTGTTGAGCCGCGTTGACGGCCGACTTCACTTCTATTTATTTGCTTGCTTACTTCAGTAATTTTACTTGTTTTGTTTGTTGTGAATTGTTTTGTTTGAGTCAACTGCGGTCACTAAGTATTTTGTTTGTTGTGTTGTTCAATTGGATTGGCAATGGAGGAAGTATTCCCTTGTGAATCTTGTGATTGTGATTATTTAAAGTGTGCACAAATTTTGCTTGGCGAGTAAAAGGTAAACTCTTTAAACTTTGCTGATAAAATATCCGATTTTCAGTACCTATTTCTCATTTCTCGCATAAGTAAAAGACGGTTTAATGTTTAATACCTAGATCAGTGTAAAAAACACAATACTTATTGCTGCTGTTGTAGGTATATTATTATCGAACGACACAAAGTTTGGAATATAGGTACCTATCTGATTATGAAAAATCAAATAACTTAGCTGGCACGATTAAAAGACATATGAATTTTATTTCCAAAAAGACACGAACGATTTTAGTAATTTTGGTAAAAAGCGAATTGAGACATTTATCCACAATAACTTTAAAAACTACAAAATCATATATCTCGGCTTGCCCTATCCTGAAACCCTAGGCACGCCACTGCTCAAAATGACAACTGTGCAAAATTATTAAAACCAACGATTTAATTTCGTGAAACACGATTAATGATTACGAATATGAATCTATTTAAATATTAAGGATAATTTTATTTTTATTAGGCATGGTCTATATAGTTTTCAAGTTTATATCCGTTGGCTAAATATGCAAGCATTTAAAGTGTCACTTTACAAAAAACTACGAACTACAACCGCGAAAGAAATTTATCATAAACTTTGTTACACATTTTTTAAATATTTTAATTTTGTATAGAACGTCATTTTTTTCCTCGCATTCAAAGTGAAAAGTAGAATGTTTAACACAAGACTAAAAAACTTGTATTAGCCCCTCGTTGAACAATCTACTATTAACTCACTGTATTGTTATTAAATAGAACATAAAATAAAGATGTTATTGTATCACTAAAAAAACCCGCACAAAGTTAGTATGGAAAGACGTTAACATACCAGACGCCTTAATGGTAAAAATGTCTGATTCCGGTATGAAGAAGTTGTTTCGCTATTTCTTCGGGAACTCCCAGTTTTTTCCGACCTTATCTTCAGTCTATAAAATATTTGTACAAATTTTTAAAGGAAGAAATTGCATTACTTCACAACAACACAAACGAAAAATTTTAGAATATAAGGATGTGCTGGGGAAGTTATCTAGATATAAGAGACCAACCAACCTTCGAAGCTTGACGAATGAGAAAAATTTCACTGTCCCGCGAAGTAACAACCAATACGGTAGTAGAGTGTGGTCCAACTACTTACCTTTTGTGCTAAATGATTTCCCTAGACACGTCATAGAAAAAATTTTGAATAAGCCAAAATTTGTTAAAAACATTATAAAGAGGGCTATGCTAGGTGATCGGAAAGATGAAGAGAAAGTTAAAGATAAAGATATTATTGCAATACCAAAGTCACACTAAGTTAAGGATTTTATCTTCTAATTAAAGTAGATGTTATTTAATTTCTAACTTTTTAAATTTAAATTTAAATTTTAATTGTATAATCTTAGCTAATACAATCTTAAAATTAAAGATTTTAGCTAAGACTGTTTAGTTATTTAAGTCTTTTGGAAATAAACAGTTTAAATTTATTTTATTTTTTTGTGTATATAAAATTACACAAAGTTGGACAGTTGAAACCGTCCCAATTCAGCATGTGCCGGCTGTTAAGCCAGCGCTGGTCTTCCGTTTTACGGAAACGAACATCCATAAGTACTATAATAATAGAAAGGCTAAAATATCAGTCATTGTTACCTCTGCACTTTTTCTACAGTGATCTTTTGGAAAGGGCTTAACGGCTCGAGACTTTGTCTACTCCATTTTAAATATATATATCGAATTCAGAATGTAAAAGCTTACGCATTCAAATGTTTTGTTTCCTTCCAGCGTTAGCCTTGGAAGTGCTAGAGAAAGAGACAGCATACTCTATGAACAGCAGTCCCCTAGCAGAGCCGGCTCAGAGCAAGAACGACGAAAGCGACGCCAACACCGGCATGGAGCATTTGAACACTAAGTTACTGAGCTTGTTGTATCCCAGGGATCATAGGTATGAAGTTTTTGTTATAACATAGAAGCAGCAAACGTACAGACCACCTGATTTTACAGTTGCAATCCTTAGACTGCAATCGTAACACTGCCAATGCGGTGCCAACCCTGATCACTAAGATGGAATACCTTCATGCTAGTCACTCTTTATGCTTAAGCTATATCGCAAAAAACACCACATCTCTCTTTATTAAGTTCTTGTTAAGATAGATAGATAGATTTGATAGATTGTGGACTAAAAGAAGATGTAGTGACTAAGATTGAAAAGGGCATGCCTCGAGGGTTCGGTCATTTGGATAGGATGGATTAAAGAAGATTGACGAAAGAGATATACGGAGCGAAAGTGAGTGGGAGGGTTGGAAAGGGCCGCCTTAGGCGTACTTTTTCGAATCAAATCGGAGAAATTCTGGTAAAGAGCCGAATCTTAAGTACCCGAAACCGACGTGCATGCATGACTCGATGTATGAATGTGGAAGAAGCGAAAGAGATTTGTCGGGATCGTAGCAGGTGGAAAGAAGTCTCTGCATACCCCTCTGGGAAACAGGCGTGATTTAATGTAATGTTGTTAAGATTGACTTTATCGTTTGATTCACGGGAACTATCAAATTTACCGGAATAAAAAGTATCTCATGGATATCGACTAGGTACCTGTGTGCAAAATTTCAACGAAATTCGTTTACCCGTTCGTGCGTTCTTTAAAAATAAACAATTTACACAAACACTTAGGAATAATAAAATATCGACTGCTATTTCACACAATTACGAAAACAACTGCACAGAATGAATTTAACGTTCTTTCACCTGAATTTTCCAGGATGGCCGAAGTATTTAGCCTGCTCCAATCCTCGATTCCTGTGACGATCGACTTGCCGCAGCGGCCAGAAGTATCCGATCATGACTTCATAGAGGAACAGGAGAAATATCTATACGCTGTAAGCACTAGGACCATGGCTTTGCCTGTTGCTAGGTAAGGCTCGTATTACTTAACGTTTTATGTAAATTTATTTATTTATTTAATAATTGGCACACCGACAAAGTACAAGGCAATAGATTTTGTAGCTTAATGAATGGGGATCACGTCTAACCTGTACCACAATAACAGGCGTGCAACAACATGCAATAGCATGCAACATGCAACATGTAATAGTGAAGTGTCCATTTCTGGTGCCTGTAAGCTAAAAGTGTCCATCATTGGTCCCGTTACTACTAAGGTTCAAAATTATGTACGATTTATCTTTGTCCAAAACAAAGGTTTTAATTGTATAAAAATTTGAAAAAAATCTTATATATTTTGAATGAATTTTTAAATCCCTATACAATATAAGTTCCGTTTCTAACAGAGGTTAATTGTACATCAGCTAGACCTTAGTTAACGTTCTAAAATAAATAGTAACAAACAATGAAAATGGTCGAGTAATTTCTGATTTGTTGTCAAAATTTTAAAGTCATATTTGTAGTCATTTGTATGGAAAAATCGCAAGCGTGTGTATATTATTTGTACACACAGCACACTTTTTTTTCAGGGGTATGTTAACCCTCCGCAGCCTGCCCTGCGCTCCAACAGAGCCGCTAACCCTGCCAAAGCTGTGTGTATCTGGACGCGGGCCGCCTCCACGAAGCAACACCATCACCTTAGGGGGGGCGGATACCTCCCCCCACTGCCTGCTGTGGCCTACCTTCCACAACGGGGTAGCCGCCGGGTTAGCCCTGGTGCCTATGACGGGAACCAGCATCGACTCTAGCTGGGTGGTGTACAACAAGCCGCGGGTGAGTCTATATGTCTGTTTACTGGAGTGACATCGAGCAGTCTCGTGTAGGAGGTAACCTGGCCAGATTGAAGCTGGTTTTCGTCGCAGCCCTGGCGAATAGTTGGTACCGAAGTTCAAGGTTATTAAAAAAAATTGCGAAGGTCGAAAAATGATGAATTTTGAAAAAGCTTTATGTCGTAAACTATGGGTCTATGGGAGACAATTATTCATATTGTAGCAAATTTTCCTACTTTACTTTTATCTGTCTACTTTAAAAACGCCCTGAGAAGGTACTATCAAAAATAGTCCTTTAAGGATATAATCGCCAAAATCTGAAAAAATAATTGTCGTGTAAATGTCCCCATGCTTACTGAATAAATATATTTAAAAAAAAAACGTGTGCGTCTCGGGACGCCCGACAGAAGGCATAACTAATCTAAATCTCTGGCTTAGAGTGAGAGAGGAGGAGCCTGCTTGCCGCTGCCGTATGCATGAGAGAAAGGGAAGCCAGACAGACTGGCGCCGTAACGCGTTACGTAATGAAGTGGTTTGCCCTCCCATAATAATAAGAAGTTATCACTTCAAAAAGTTCAAAATGGCGGCTACTTTTTTTAAATCTGATTAAGGGTTCGCATTTTTAGTCCCCACGGATGCTCAGATATCGATTTTCAACTCAATCGAACCAGTAACAAAAAAGTTCAAAATGGCGGCCACTTTTTTTAAATCTGATTACGGGTTTGCATTTGTTGTCCCGACGGATCCTCAGATATCGATTTTCAAGATAATCGAAGCAGTAACAAAATAATTCAAAATGGCGGCCCCTTTTTTTTATCTGAATACGGGTTCGCATTTGTAGTCCCCATGGAACCTCAGATATCCATTTTCAAGACAATCGAAACAGTAACAAAACAGTTCAAAATGGCGGCCACTTTTTTTAAATCTGATTAAGGGTTCGCATTTTTAGTCCCCACGGATGCTCAGATATCGATTTTCAACTCAATCGAATCAGTAACAAAAAAGTTCAAAATGGCGACCACTTTTTGTTAAATCTGATTACGGGTTCGCAATTGTTGTCCCGACGGATCCTCAGATATCGATTGTCATGACAATCGAAGCAGTAACAAAAAAGTTCAAAATAGCGGCCACTTTTTTTAAAACTGAGTACGGGTTCGCATTTGTAGCCCTACGGATCCTCAGATATCGATTTTCAAGATAATCGAACCAGTAAAAAAAAGTTCAAAATGGCGGCCACTTTTTTAAAATCTGATTACGGGTTCGCATTTGTAGTCTCAAGGGGCCCTCAAATATCGATTTTCAAGACAAACGAACACGTAACAAATAACTTAAACTAATCACTTTCAAAAACGGTTATAGTTTTAGTTTATAATTATGCTCACTGTCAACAGTATATATGCTTAGATACGCAATACGGGATGACGTTAGCAGGTATGATCAAATACCATTTACCATTTTCGTCCATAATTGACATTAAAAAAAAAAAGCATTTATGTTTTTTCGCGTTTATAATAGCTGGTTAAAAATTAGACTACCCGTGTTTCTCGGTTTTTATTTATTTAACTTCAATTCGTCGTTAATAATTTATTAAAGAAATAGTCATTAAAAAAACCGTATATACAAAGTTAGGAATACTGATGTCGTGATCTTAGCATGATATAAAATTAAAAAAGTAACTTTAAACAGACACGGAACTGATTGTCATGTCATGTCACTTGTCAACCATACCAACTGTAACAACATAAATTCGTCTACTTTGGGCAGATTGCGGCTATCCGCTTTTACAAATCCGTTAGTCACTTTCATTTTTAACCGACTTCAAAAAAAGGAGGAGGTTCTCAATTCGTCTGTATTTTTTTTTATTTTTTTTTATTTTTAATGTTTGTTACCTCAGAACTTTCGACTGGGTGAACCGATTTTGAAGATTCTTTTTTTATTTGAAAGCTGGTGCTTCCAGATTGGTCCCATTTTTTTCAAAATGAAGATCTGATGGTGGAATCCATGAGGAATCGACGGAACTCTTCAAAATGTATAGGCACACCTATAGCGATTTTGGTATTTTTCATTGTAACTAGTGTATTTGGTCTTGGAAACCACTATTTGGTGAAGTGGAACTGATGATGAAGACCACAGATGGCCACCGGAACTCCTAAACGGTATATATTTCGAGGGTGGCGACAAGATATTTCGATTATGGTAGTTGAGCGACTATGACGAAGCATATTTAAGTTTAAATATATGACTATGACTTTCCCACGGCGTTGCTTGCGGCGAGATTGAAATGTTCTATTGTTTCTTGAGAAATGAGAGAATAACAGCATAATTATGATCACTAAAAAGTATAAAATAAAAAAAAGTTTAAAAAAACAAAAACCCGCCTTCAAAAAGCAAAAAATAACTTCTTTAAAATGGTAGGTAAATAGGTCAGTCCAACTGAAGTCGGCGTCCAACAATATTTTAACCATTATTTTTTGCTTTTTGAAGGCGGGATTTTGTTTTTTTAAACTTTTTTTTATAAATAGCGTATATCGAAACAATAATATTACGAGAATCGAAAGCGTGTCGTTAGAATCAAATAATCCGTCAGACAGATAAAAATAGACATGACAGTTGTATATTTTTTTCAATTCCTATGGTAATAAATGGACTAAGGGCACTATAAGTGTATTCCTAACATTCACAATCCGACGTTTTTTTTACTGTTTTTCCTAAATTAAAAAAAAAACTACTGCATAAAAAAAACCTAAAATATATTTACTGTAATCAGCAGTGTAAAATCTAGAAACGGTATTTTATTTTACTACCTTAGCACATATGAATTGTTGTCAATTGTAAGTTACGATTGGCCTAGCGGCTGAGAGGTAGGTCTATGGGTCGTATTAATAAACTGATCTCAACTCTTATGCTCGTCTCGAGATACGTCAAAAATGACAGTGTTCTATGGTTTGACATTTATGTTGACTTATCTTGTGACGGGCATCTCAGCCAAGATGAGATTCATATAATTTTTAGGGTACCCAAGAGATGTCCACTGAGCACGCCGGGTTCCTGATGGCGTTGGGGCTGAACGGGCATCTCAAGGACATGCCGTTCATGAACATATATGAGTACCTGGTGCGCTGCAACGAGATGATCAGCGTTGGGCTGTTGTTGGGCATCGCGGCTACCTACAGAGGTCCGTAGTATCATTTTTTTTATGCCATCAAGTCAAATCAAGTCTTGAAGGAATCCAGTTGTTCAAGCTGTTCTAATTTGACAATCATTCAGATGAGGGTGTTTATTCATCCTATTACCAGGAGTTCAGAACCTGTAATGGTCTGCTATGAACTGCCTGGCCTTACAGATGTTAATTGTAATGAAGAAGAACGAGCAGACAGGCCACCTGATGGTTAGCGGGATCTGTGACCCATAGACATTTGCATTCTCGAGCAATCCAGGGACTTCAATTCTTAATAAGAAGCGTCTTCATCGAAAGCATTCGCGTGTGATGGCTTAAGCATATAATGCCTTTTTTTTAAATTCCAGGTACAATGGACCTACAAGCGACGAAAATGATGAGCATTCACCTTGAAGCCCTGCTGCCTCCGAGCCACGTGGAGCTGGATATCCAGCACGGCATCCTGGTGTGCGCGCTGCTGGGGCTGGGGCTGGTGTACCAGGGCACGCAGCACGCGCACCTGGCCCAGGTGCTGCTGCTGGAGATAGGTACCGCAGCTGTTACATGAGATGATGAGTATCTAGCTGAAAGCCCTGCTGCCCCGGAGCTACGTGGAGCTGGGCATTCAGCAACGTAAAAATTGGCTGAAACTGAAAAAAAAACGAAAATTTAGTAGTTTTTCAAGAATTTAACATCGATCCCTAGGGTTTCCTATAGTGAAAACATGGATTTCGCCATAGCCACTTCATTACGTAGAACATTAAAAATCAGAACTACCTTACTCGATGCGAGGCGACACCCCTTTTATGGTACGATGTCTATGGACTAAAATGAACAGCAGGGGATGCGTTAAAGTATAATGGATCGGTTTCCGTGGCAGGCAAGCCGCCCGGGTCGGAGCCGGAGTCGTGCGCGGAGCGCGAGGGCTACGCGCTGGCGGCGGGGCTGGCGCTGGGGCTGGTGATGGCGGGCGCCGGCCGCGACGCGCACGCCGCGCACGCGCTCGCGCTGCGCACCTACATGCTGGGCGGGGAGCAGCCGGGTATGCAAACATCTATTACAAATAATATAGACTACATTTAATAACAAATATAATTATAGTTACGCCGTTCTAGAGGCCCGATTTGACTGCTGTCTTTTCAGTACAAAATATGTGTTTGAGACATGTCTGAGGTTATATTTGAATTTTTCGTTGACAGGTATCAAATCGGGACCCTAAAAACGACACGATTATAAAAATTAATTATAAAAAACCTTATTTAACACTTACAGTGAGATTTTTATTGTATTCAAGATTAGTTGTTTTAACTTTTTTTTTTTTTTTAATTTATTTTCAAACTTATAAAATAAAGAACATGTAAGTGTACATTTTAGCCACTATTGAAAACCCAGTTGGTTTATGTAATAGTTGGCGAGCTCGCGCGGTAAGGCCCGCGGTAATAGGTACATATTTTTCCTAATAAGAGGTAACTAAATTAAACTAATGTTGTGAGTGCTGTACATTCCAGGTAATACTTCTTAATTAGAGTTTTAAATTTAACATTATTATTACTAGTTTTATGCAGAATATCGAACAATTCCTTTGGTAAGGTGTTAAGAATGAATGGGATCACATACTTATTGGTTCGCCTGCCGTAAACATTATTATTACTTGGCAATTGGTATACAGGTAAGTATTCTAGACAGCGCAGCCGTTCGGGCCGCGTAACTCTTAGTATTAGGCCGTAAATAGACTGTATTAATGCTGACGAGTGCCGGTAATTGGCGCATAAACTTTAATTGTACCCTCTGTATGTATGTACCTATCTTAATTTATAATTTTTACATGCTCGGGCATGTCAAATAAAAAAAAACGGTGTAAAAGACTTGTCAGTTAGAAACATTTTACATAACGTTCCTGTCGTCACCATGTCGTCAAGACATCCGAGTCATTACAATTTTAGAAAACTCGAAGTTAGTAGAATAAAAATGAAATCGTGTGCGTCTCGGTACGCCCGACAGAAGTGATAACTAATCTAAATCTCTGGGTTAGAGTGAGAGAGGAGGAGCCTGCCTAACGCTGCCGTATGCGTGAGAGAAAGAGAAGCCAGACAGACTGGTGCCGTAACGCGTTACGTAATGAAGCGGTTTGCCCTCCCATAACAATAAGAAGTTATCACTTCAAAAAGTCTAAAGTAGCAGCCACTTTTTAAAATCTGATTACGGGTTCGCAGTTGTAGTCCCAACGAGCCCTCAGATATCGATTTTCAAGACAATCGAACCAGTAACAAAAAAAAAAACAAAATCGCGGCCACTTTTTTTAAATCTGATTTCGGGTTCGCATTTGTAGTCCCCACGGATCCTCAGATATCGATTTTCAACTCAATCGAACCAGTAACAAAAAAAGTTCAAAATGGCTTCCACTTTTTTAAATCTGATGACGGTTTTGCATTTGTTGTCCCGACGGATCCCCAGATATCGATTTTCAAGATAATCGAAGCAGTAACAAAAAAGTTCAAAATGGCGGAGACTTTTTTAAATCTGAATACGGGTTCGCATTTTTAGTCCCCACGGATCCTCATATATCGATTTTCAACTCAATCGAACCAGTAACAAAAAAGTTCAAAGTAGCGACCACTTTTTTAAAACCTGATTACGGGTTCGAATTTCTTGTCTCGAAGGATCCTCAGATATCGATTTTCAAGACAATCGAAGCAGTAACAAAAAAGTTCAAAATGGCGGCCCCTTTTTTTTGAAATCTGAGTACGTGTTCGCATTTGTAGCCCTACCGATCCTCAGATATCGATTTTCAAGACGATCGAACCAGTAACAAAAAAGTTCAAAATGGTGGCCACTTTTTTTAAATCTGATTACGGGTTCGCATTTGTAGTCCCAAGGGGCCCTCAGATATCGATTTTCAAGACAAACGAACCAGTAACAAATAATTATGCTCACTGTCAACAGTATTTATGCTTAGAAACGGGGTGACGTCAGCAGGTATGATCAAATACCGTGTACCATTTTCGTCCATACCTGTAAGTTACGATTGGCCTAGCGGCTCAGAGGTAGGTCTATGACGCCATGGTGCCGCGGCTCAAATCCCATCCGTTTCCTGTATATGTTTGTATTTAAAAAAATGTTTAATAATTTAATACTACCGCTCTGCCGTATGCGTGAGAGAAAGGGAAGCCAGACAGGCTGTCTAGTAAGGCGCGTTACGTAACGAAATTTTGGAACTCCAGTGTGTTCCCGAACACAAATCAGAAAACCTAATGACTGTGGTCAAGCAGTTATCGTCGGTAGTCAACTACCCAATTCAAGATAGTCAGATTATGAACGTCACTAGGGTGGCTAAGATCAATCCTGAATCCAGTCGTCCACGCGCGATAGTCGTCAAGCTACCAAGCCCAATGATTCGTGACAGTCTGCTCGCGGCGGTCAGGACATTCAACAAATCCAATCAAGACAAGCTCAACTCTCAACACTTGGGAATTGGAGGCGATGGACGCCCCGTGTACGTGGTAGAACATCTGTCACCGGCCAATAAAGAGCTCCACGCGGCTACTCGCGAGATGGCAAAGCTAAAGAAGTACGCTTTTGTTTGGGTCCACAGTGGGCGTATCTATGCCAGAAAGGATGTACAATCGAAACCAATTTTTATCAAGAACAGGGAATATCTAACTAACCTCTAACGCGCGGGTTTTCTTTCCTTTTTTTTTTTGATAGCTTTCTTTTAATCATCACCTATAGGAAAGTTCAAATTTAGGATTTACTATCAAAATGTAAGAGGCTTAAGAACCAAAACGAATAGTTGTTATATGAATGCTTTGCGTGAAACTTACGATGTCATAATCTTAACAGAGTCGTGGCTTAATGAATCTGTCTTCGACCACGAATTTTTAGATAATAGATACCAAATTTTCAGACGCGATCGTGAATCAACAGTATCAGCTCTTTCAAAGAAAGATGGAGGTGGAGTAGTGATAGCCGTGCATAGAGATTACGAGGTACTGCGTAAACCTGCCTGGGAGACGGAATGCGAAGATCTTTGGGTTGCTCTAAAATTGGGTCGTGGTAATAGGGAGCTCAATTTGCAAATATGTACAGTGTATATTCCACCCCCGGTTACTCGTGATTATCTAAGTAGATTCCTTGATAACATGTCCTCCGTCCTTCAGTCTAAATCAGACAATAATAATATCACGGTAATTATTGGTGACTTTAATTACAGCAAGCTTAAATGGTCAGCTCTTTCTGGATCGGGAGGCATGCTCACTTCAACTCCTAATTCTGCTCTGGAATGTCTACTACTGGACAACCTTGCATTTAATAATCTTACCCAGTTTAACCACGTTGAGAATGTAAACGGTCGTATACTTGACCTTGTACTATCTAACACCCCTACGGTACAGGTAGCTGTAAGCGCTGTACCCCTCGTAGAGTTGGTCTCGCATCACCCTGCTTTGAAAGTTTCCTTAGACCACCCTGACAATGTAAAAACCCTAAAAAGTGCTCAATCACCTAAACTTAACTTCTATAAGTGCGACTATGAGGCATTAAATATAGTTTTGTCTAAGATTGACTGGTCCTCTGTGTTTAAAAACTTTAACAATGTCAATGAAATGGTTGATGGATTTTATAATACTCTTTGGCCCATAATAGACGATTTTGCGTAATGATAACTATCCACTGTGGTATAGCCTGCCATTGATAAAATTACTTAAGGAAAAGCGGAAATTTCATAGGAAATATAAAATGTACTTAAACCCTCTTGACAAACAAACATTCAAAATGCTAAGGGAAAGAAGTGACACGATGATCAAAGACTGTTTCGCTAAATTCAAGAGTCACGCTACGGAAACTACGTAAGAAACCCAAATATATATGGAGAATTATCAATAACATTAAAAGCAATTCGACGTCTATTCCAAATGAAATGCATCGGGGAGCTAGAGTCTCTTCTGGTGGGCAAGGCATCTGCGATCTATTCTCGGATCATTTCCAGGCGGTCTACTGCGGACGGCCAGTTATTGGTGCTCAACGTGTAGATCTGCATGAGTGTGGCTCAAATTCTTTGTCGCTCGCTTCCCTGTCCATTTCTAAAGATGCCGTGACGAATTTGCTTAAATTTCTTGACTGTAACAAGGGTGCTGGCCCAGATGGTTTACCACCAATATTTCTTAATCGTTGCCACAAAACTCTAACGCCACCATTATACAGGGTGTCTGGAAAACCTTTGGAGAAATTTTAACAGTAGATAGGGTGGGTGATTTGGATCATCACTATATTGGTAACTTTTTTTTAAGTTAATATTTGACTGAGTTACAGACTGATTTATCATCGCCTTTCCTGACGATGCTCTCAGTGTGCCCCATCTTAACTAATTCATTCATAACATGTGTCACAACGTAATGTAAATAAACAAGTGTTCCTTATATGTAACTATGTTTCTAATCATGGTTAAAAGCTCCATGGTGTTTAGAAAACTGACACGTTATTCTGAAATGAAAAGAGGGTCTCTGTTAAGGGCTATTATGTGAAATAATTTAAAATTGAAACTTACGATTACGATTTTTAAGTCCCACTCTTCTCACACTCACACAGCTAAAATAACACTTGTACTCGTGGGTACATTAAACTTCTTTTACGAGATCATGAATCATGGATTTACTTTATTGATTTGTAGCACTATCGGGGATTACTACGAAAAAAAAAACATAATTAAAACGAATCATTGAGTAAAGTTGTGAACTTGTGATTGTGCTTTGACAATTTGACATTAGTATCTTTTTAAATCTTGTGCCATTAAAACTCTTTATGAAAAGAGTTTTAGGTTTATTTCGTAAAAATAAAATCGTCCCTACACGTTACGTTTTATCAGAATTACATTTAAAGCTGGCATCATACACATTGTTGTAATGCTTGATTAAAATTGCTGCTGTCACTTTCTTTGCTATAGCGATAAGAATATCTACCGCACTCAGAGACGTCAATTAAATTTAATGCTTGATTAAAGTTGCGTCTGTCACTTTCTTTGCTATAGTAATAGACTAAGACAACACGTTACTAAACAAGCATTAAACTTAATTGACGTCTCTAAACAAGCATTAAACTTAATTGACGTTTCTGAGTGCGGCAGTTAATGGTGGTTATTTAGTTGGAAGCAATAGTTTATTAATCAGAAAGTTTTGGGCAAAAATTTAATCATGTTGACAAAGAAGATCCTGGCTAAAAACACTTTAAAAAAAAAGGCCGCGGATACTAAGGATGTTGATATAACCTGTTTTGTGTGAGATTTAATTTCAGTATTTTATTACTTACACATTTATGGAACTAATACGAAAAATATTTATAATAATTATGTATGGAAACGATCAATATACGGAAACAGTGTCGAGGCGAGACGTAAAACGGAAACTTATTTTTGAAATGGAAAAAAAAAACTATTTAATAAAACATAAAAATAAGGATAAAGATGTATGTTCTGGAAGTAGCCCCCTCGGGCACTTCTACACGTTAATTTCTACCAGCGCTTCAAGACGAGACCACAGTGAAGAAGACATCAACGTCGTATTATGTACAATCATTGGAGTAATTGGGAACACCAAATAAAAAACTACTTGCTTTTAAATTTTTCACCAGGAGATACTGACACAACATTTCCGGTCATTTGTACCAAGTATGGCGACCCTTCAAGGGTCTAATTACGTAATGACGAAAAGGAAAATGATGGTCATAGCGCTGGTACCGGCGGCCCAAACGCGTGGACGTTAATCGAACGTGTCGGATAAATTACGAAAGTCGAACGATTTGTACCACTAAAATTCTTGTATTTTCCGATAGTCGATGAAAAAAGAAGTAGGCGGTAGCGTAATGCCATACTTCTCCGTTGAGGCCCGCCATACCGACGAAAACACGTTAACTAAAAAAAACAATCCAACCATTTGTACCAGGCTAATTTTTGCACAGCTAATCATCGTCGAGTAGCCGTTCACGAAAATCACCATGCCATATTTTTCCGACGGTTCCAAATGGCCGCCCACGCGTTTGGGCCGCCGGTACCAGCGCTATAACCATCATTTTTCTTTTCGTCATTACGTAATTAGACTCTTGAAGGGTCACCATACTGGTACAAATGACCGGAAATTTTGTGTCAGTATCTCCCGGTCTACAGTCTTTTGTAAGGATCTAATTGGAAGCAATAATATGAAGATATTTAAGATATTTTGGTATATTTGGTATGGTGATATTTGGTATTGGTATGTACAGCTGTGAGCTAACAAGCTCGAATCATGTTAGAATTCATTTTCGTGATATACATTTATATTTATATTTTATTTACTTAAATGTCAGCTATAAGTTCTAAAGCTTGACTGATACCAACAACCGTATATCATTCGGCTTTAGCGGCGTTCATTGTGATCTGAAAAACATGTTTAATTATACAGAGGAAAGATTCGAATTATTTATTTTTGTTCGTTTTTAGTAAAAATTGGGTCATGCTGCCAATTTCACTCCAAGCTGCGATTTATTATGTAAAGCGGTTTTAATTAACCTTTTTCGAATGATGACTCGGTAGTGCTATCAAGTGATATAATGTCTTTGACAAGTATCAAACTTATGTCAAACTGTCAAATGTCAGAAGTTATCATTTTGAAAAATCTGAAAGGGTTCTTGTCTAGCTGTCATTTTGAAAACATCTGTCTATTTATTTCATTTTTTGTAAATTACTTTATCGTTGATTTTGGTTCGCAAATTCAGGGCAACTTTGTGAAGTAACCTCCAACACTGACGAAGAATATGCATCAAATAAAATAACAGTGAAAAGTTGATTCTGAATGAGCAAGCGGTCAAGAACACTCCAAGCCATTGAAGTGGATGCCCGTCATCTTCAATGGTGTGCCGACTGGAACTGGAAGACGCCGACGACAACGACGATTCACCGTACAATTGCTTAATATACTTGACATTGGCAAAATTACATAACTTGTAGACGCCATTAAAATAAATAAATAATAATAAATCTGAAAGACATCGTAATAAACGTAAAAGATATTGAAAGATACGTTTGGTGGTTCAAAAGTGGAGCTATTTTAACCCAGATCTTAAAACTAGTAAGTATTTCTGCCTGGTTGTACGACTAATTTTTCTTTAGAGATATAGCGATGATCCAATTGTGTTGAGTCCCGGAGAAAAAGGATAATATCTCCTCAAATATTGTAGGCAAACATATAGCGATTTTAGTATTTATAGTAACAAGTCCAGCATTTGCATTCAGAAAGTATCATTTGGTGAACTGGAACTGATGATAAAGACCACGGATGGCCACCCTAACTCCTCAACGGTACTGATTTCAAGGGTGGCGATAAGATATCTCGATTAAGATAGTTGAGCGACTACAACGAAGAATATTTACTTGTTGAAATATGACTATGACTTTCCCGCGGCGTTGCTTGCGGCGTGCTTGAAATAACTTAAAGTTTCATATCAACCAAGAAGTGAGACTACGTAACAGCGTATTATGATCACTAAAAAGAATAAAATAAAAGTTTTAGAAACTAAAAAACCGTCTTTAAAAACGCAAAAAAAATCTTTTAAAATTGAAGGAACCAAATAGGTTAGTCCAACTAAAGTTGGCGACCACAATATTTTGAACAAAAAAGCCGACATCAGTTGGACTAACCTATTAGGTACCTACAATTTTAAAAGAAGTTATCTTTTGCGTTTTTGAAGGCGGTTTTTTATTATGGTTTCGTACCCAAAGGATAAAAACGGGACCCTATCACTAAGATTCCTCTGCCCACCTGTCTGTCTGTCTATCTGTCTATCAGTCTGTCAGTCCGTCTGTCCGTCCGTCCGTCCGTCCGTCCGTCCGTCCGTCCGTCCGTCCGTCCGTCCGTCCGTCTGTCTGTCTGTCTGTCTGTCTGTCTGTCTGTCTGTCTGTCTATCTATCTGTCTGTCTGTCTGTCTGTCTGTCTGTCCGGTCTCATGAAGCGTGATAGCTAGACTGTTAAGTATTTTTACTGCCGCTATAACAGCAAATACTAAAAACAGAATTAAAATAAATATTTAAGGGGAGCTCCCATAAAACAAACGTGATTTTTTTGCCGTTTTTCGCCCAATATTAATAACGGCAACAAGTAAATGCTTGAAATATTCACAGAATATTTAGTTGTATATTCACTTAAAAAAACCATTAAATTTAAAATAAAATAACTATTTAAGGAGGGCTCCCATACAACAAAGATTTATTGATAATGGTACGGAACCCTTCGTGCGCGAGTCTGACTCGCACTTGGCCGGTTTTTATCTTTGTGATTATCTCAATTAGTACGTCAACGGTTTGAATTACTCTTTCAACATTATGTTTCTGATGGATACTTTCAGATGGTTTAAGTACGGGTACAATAAATCATGGATTTCAAATGGCGTTGCGGCATGCTTAAAACGCGGAATTTAAGACAGATTTTGCTTGATTGTACGTTGCATAGGACCCATAACGGTGGAGATTTTTTAAATAATGGATAAGGCAAACGAATCGCGGGTAATGAATGGGCAGACTCATGGGCGAAAGACGCAGTCGTATCTGCTCCTGAAGAGCACCTATCCGTTCAGTCTTCTGACCTCCTAATGATGGCCCGTTCGGATGTAAGAGATTCGTGGCAAAAAATATGGGATATTTCTCGATTAGTTAAGGGCCGATACTACGGGGATATACAGCCAAAAATCCCCCATAAACCGTGGTTCTTCCGCTACCAAAAATTTAACAAAAGAGCAACATCCACCATATGCCGACTCCGACTCGGTCATGCGTGCACTCCAGTCTTTTTAGCCAAAATTAGAATCCGGAATCACTCTCTTTGTGAATGTGGCTTGGACGTCAGTTCACCTGAGCACATATTTTTCAGCTGCACTAAATATACCCAGTCCCTTTATGACATTCTCCCAAAAGACATCCCTAGACCTCTTAACTTTCAGTCCCTTCTTTCTTTTGTAGGATCTCCTTTTACCAAATTCCTTGTTAAATATGTTCAGGTACATAATATAAAATTATAACTACTCTTACTACACATCTTATTATTCTATCTCGTTGTTGTCCATTAGTTTCTGTTTGTTTGTTATCGTCCTGTTTTGTCTGTGTCGTTTACGTTATTTTATTATTACTTGTTTTAGGTTCCGGTCCGACCCTCCCACAAATCGTCAATACTTTTGAACCCAACTCTCTGGACGTGACCGAAGTCTACTCAGACGTTGGCAAAATACATCTATTGCAAAAGATGTGAAAGCCATAATTAAAAAAAAAAAAAGGCAAACGAGCATTCAGTTCAGCCCAACTGATAGTAAGTGGGATCTGTGACGGTCTGTGACCAGATAGGGCTACGCGTTTTCAAATCTAGCTTAGATGTTCGTTGTATGGCTCTAAGCATTAACTGTCAAAGTTACACTAAGTATTACGGCTTTTTAACCGACTTCAAAAAAAGAGGAGGTTCTTTGTTCCACTGTATTCATTTTTTATGTATGTTCACCGATTTCTCCCTCAATTATGGACCGATTTCAAAAATTATTTTTTAGTTTGATAGAGTATACTTCCGAGTCCCATTATCACCAAATCAGTATCTGATGAGGGGATCCATGAGGAATTGAGGGAACTCCTCAAATATTATATAGCGACATACATAATATAGCGACTACATTACAGGCTCACCATGTTTGGATTTGTTTGTTTCGGGTCGATAAGCGGATGATGACGGCGTACCGGTCGTAGAATTTTCCTTATTCGTTTTTTCATTACGAACGAAGATCTTAACGAATCGAAAAAAAACGGTCTTAGGTATTTAGTACTGATGTTGTTTTTATTATGCCCCAAAAACCGTAGTTTTCTAGGGAATAGCGAAAAACAAATTAATCTTCTATTAGATAAGAATCACTTGCCTCATCTATCATACTTGAGAACGGTTTAACAAGGTTTGTATGAATAAATGAAGAAATTCATAAAAGCACGAATAAAATACCTAGTGTAAACACTAATAAGTAAATGATATCTAATATTGTCAATGTATTTTTATTGACGTTTAAGATCTGATCTGATGATGAACTCGAAACGTGGCCAATATTACGTACGTTGTGGCATTTTATAAACAAATAAATACAGATGTAGATACTAATAATATACTCTGTTTTAGGTAAATTAAGGCGAGCAACACTATGACTGAAAATCAAACTTCAAGAGAAGAGTGATAAATATTAAAATTAAATTCCAGTACCATTATTATAAATACGTAGGTCAAAATGCGAAAGTGTGCTTTTTTTTACAAGCTTTTATTTTACTTTCACTGTTCTTATGAATGTTCGATTTTTTCAGTGGCAAATGGTAGGTAGAAACGAACGAGTGATGGTAAGTGGCAGTCACAAGACTGTCAATGCGTTACCTAACCATGAGCAAGCGCATTCGAAAGTAGCGCCTCGACGCCAACGACTTCCGGAGGGTGCCTTGGTTTACTAAGGCACCCTCAGACCTCCGGTGTGCCACGGTAGACGGAGGGATCCCCTGACCCTCCGTCGTCTGCGCTCCGCTTCCTCTCGGCTGTTCGGCGAGAGGTCCCCGCCTACGATGTTGGTGAGCAGGATCATCAGAAGACACTATAAGACTAGGCCCAAAACTGGAAAACGCGTCTCTAAACCAACGCAAGCGGCAAATCATGTAACAGTTAGGGTGACAACGTTATCCGAGCGTTCAGACCCTGCAGAATACCGATCTGTCTGTCGCCATTCCGAAATTTGACCCGGAAGAATGTTATACCGGAAAAGGCGCAGCCCATACAAAAAAATTCGTCGTACATTTTGTAAATCGTTGTTCCGGTACTCTAAAAAAGGACCGATTGTTATAGTTTTTTAATATGTTGTAAAGGACAATATAGTCATGGTAACCCAAATCTTTCGTCTCTCCGGCTCCTTGTCTCCCCCAGCTAGAAAAACTGTCGCTTTTTTCCCTTTTTTGCCTATACTGTTGTTCATTCTAGTGCTAATCATGATTCTGCAATATTGTAGAATATAAAATTTGCCAAAACTTTTGACTTCAAAGATTTTTTACATGACCCTTAGGGACGAAGATATGGAACCATCTATGGAGAGTTACCGTCGAAAATTGCTACCTTTGTCCAGTTTTCCTCCCATATTTGTCCGTCCGTCCGTCCGTCCGTCCGTCCGTCCGTCCGTCCGTCCGTCCGTCCGTCCGTCCGTCTGTCTGTATGTCTGTCTGTTTGTCTGTCTGTCTGTCTGTCTGTCTGTTTGTCTGTCTGTCTGTCTAGACCCTTTGTTTCGTGAACGCGTGGAGTATCGAGTTGAAATTAAAACCATATACGAGTACTTCGGTCTACAAGTTCTTTGAAGCTGTGAAAAAAATCAAACGTCTACATTAATGTAAAAAAAGATATAGCCATTTATGCCAAAAAAAACCTGTATTTTGACACTCGAGGGAATCAAAATGTATAGGTTATTTCTAGTTGACCTAAAACTTTGAAATTTGGCAAGTAACACCGTCTTTTACTACAAATATAGGAATAAATCTGAAATCTGTACATTTTTAATTACATAATAAAAAAAACGGTCTTTATGCAAGGAACGGCGGTCCAAAATTTTGAATTGAGTTAACCGTGGCATGTGCTGGACCCTCGGTGGGCGAGTCCGACTCGCACTTGTCCGGTTTTTTTAATATTCAAGCAAATCAAGCTCGTGAGGTATTTTTAATGATTTTTGTTTTAGAACCTTGATAGCCCATTAATCTACTGTTATTAAACGAGTAGGTATGTTGATAAAGGTCTACCAGAATATCATGACAAAAAGGGAAATTCAAATTTAAGCCTTGCTACTCCAGGTTAATAGGATTTAAAGGTCTTGTATACTTGATTTTCCACCAGTTCTATAAAAGTCCCGCCCTCGCTTCGCTTCGGTTTATGCCAGTTTTCTGTAATACCCGTACATAATCCAAAACTTATTATACATATAAACCTTCCTCTTGAATCACTCTATGTATTAAAAAAACTCGCATCAAAATCCGTTGCGTAGTTTTTAAAGATTTAAGCATAACTCCATAGGATTAGGGACAGACAGCGGGAAGCGACTTTGTAGTGATGGTGATAGAACAACTAACAATAACAGTCAACGGGACCTTATTACTACGTTCGTCCATTCGTCTGTCAGTGGGCTATATCTCAAACTAATAGGTAGACAGTTGCAATATTACAAAGTGGGTATTACTACCAATTACCGCTATAATAATAAATAATTAAAATAAAATGAAAAAATAAGAGGCCTACTTATTTAACAATCGCTGTATCTCTTGAGCGAACGAGTATTCTTTACAAGTTTTTGAAATGTGAGTGTACCTAAGCATGCTGAAGATTTCGTGGAGGGATAAGGTGCGAAATGAGACTGTGTTGCAAATAATGGGGAACAATCCGGAAGTCCAATATAACTTGAAATCAACAAGGGCAATAGCAGAAAGCAGCTTTCTATGAAACGAAAATTCTGCGAAGTGATACGTTCTGTGAAATGAGTGTCTACAAAACAAGGGTAAACCCCTAAGCTCCATCAAAAGGCGTCAAATGGCATACTTTGGTCACATGCGAAAACAAGGGAAAATTCAAGGACGCTGACCACTAGGGGCACGTTTTATAAAGCTACGAATTACAATTTTACAGGTCTAAACTGGCAACACTGTTAGTGACGCGATTGGTTTAAAAACAAAATGAATAGAAACGCTAGTTAGCGCAATGCATCTTGGCAGGGCCCTCTGATATCGTCAGTATGCCTTTCAATAAATGTAAGTCTCACATCAAGCGCTGCTTGTTGGTTAGGGCATACTATACTGTAAATGACTTTATAGGTGATCAAGATGTATTTAAGTAGTGGCTAGGGTATTATTTACTTAAGGTAATTTCTTAAGTCTAGGTTATTTCTGATATTTCTATCTTGATAAAAATGCCTTTAGGCAAACTGTGTATTCAAACACGAAATTGTATGTTTACTTTTTGTACTTTATCTTTATTAGTTCTTGTGTGTACTTTTTACGCTTTTAAATGAGAGCACACTGTGATGTTTCTCGCCGCACAGCTATAGGTACGAGTATCACACAATATTACTTTTACGTTGTCCGGCAGCATGAGCACGTCGTGCTCGCTCAAAGTTCTTTGCTTACGGCGGCGTCGTTGATCGGGTCGCCACCTTCCCGAACACATGCTTGAGGCTGCGATACGCGATGACTGAGATACGCGTCATACTCTTAAATGGGTACTGTTTGTGGGGTCCGGTCTGTTCACGTCTGTTTCTCAGTTAATTATTCGAGTTATGGCTTTTGACGTAGAGACCTCATCGCGTTGTTCTCCTAGTCATTATTTTTAGTTTAATGTATTTGACATGTACTGTTTTTAATTTTTACATGTTGTTTTTATTTGTGCTAGTTTTAATAATTTCTATTTGTTGCTTTATTACCTTATAATTTAACTTATTTTTAATTATTATTGTATTTTTAACCGACTTCAAAAAAAGGAGGAGGTTCTCAATTCGTCGGGTTTTTTTTTTTTTTTTAATGTATGTTCCCCTATTACTCGAAGACCACTGGACCGATTTGAAAAATTTTTTCGTTGTTCGAATGGGTATACTTTCTAGTTGGTCCCATTGTCACCACGTCAGGATCTGATGATGGAATCATGGAGAAATCAAGAGAACTCCTCAAATATTATAGGCACACCTATAGCGATTTTGGTATTTTTCACTGTAACTCATGCATTTGCTTTTAAAAAGTACTATATGGTGAAGTGGAACTGATGATGAAGACCACAGATGGCCACCGGAACTCCTTAACGGTACCTATTTCAAGGGTGGCGATAAGATATTTCGATAAAGGAAGTTGAGCGACTATGACGAAGCACATTTAGGTTTAAATATGACTATGACATTCCCGCGGCGTTGTCTGCGGCGAGCTTGAAATGTTCTATAGTTTCTTATTAATATTTAGAAGTGGAGCTACGTAACAGCATAAATAGGATCACTAAAAAGTATAAAATAAAATAAATGTTTAAAAAAACAAAAAACCGCCTTCAAAAAGCAAAAAATAACTTCTTTAAAATGGTAGGTAAATAGGTCAGTCCAACTGAAGTCGGCGTCCAACAATATTTTAACCAAAAGCAGACTTCAGTTGGACTGACCTATTTACCTACCATTTTAAAGAAGTTATTTTTTGCTTTTTGAAGGCGGTTTTTTATGTTTGAAAAAATGACCTTCTGCTGGAGTTTCTTGTGGCGCTTCTTCTCCGCAATGATGGTCTTGTCCGAAGCGTTAGTAGATTCACTCTATATTACCGACGTGTAAAAGAGCCCGTATGTGGACAATTTACTGAATAAATATTTTCATTTGATTTGATTTTGACTTAATTTTTAAATAAGCCCGGTTAACACACAAATGAAGTCGACCAAAAAACAGTTCCATTCGTTGTCATGCTTCTACTACTAAATAAGCAAACTAGCCGTCTTAGGCCTGGTTTTTCAATAACACTACTTTTTTAATAACAGTACTGTTGGGTAAATTTTAGCTTGGTCCTTTTCTTTTATTTGACATAGAAAAGGAACAAGCTAAAAGTTACCCAACAGTTACCGTTATCTGGACATTGAAAAATCAGGCCTTAGTTTACCTGTCGTCATAGCCTCGTCTAGCCCAATATCCTTTAATAAGAACGAATAAATTTAGTACGTTCTGCCAAGAAATTCAAATTATTCATACAAAAATTACCTTCAAAGAGGACAACCCCTTTCTATCGTGGTCATATTGATTTGTCCCATCAATAAGCCTTTTAACCGTGGTCCCACCGCTATGCCCCACTGGTGGGTGCACAGGTAATTTTTTTCCCCGTAGACCCACTGTACTAGAGTTTTGCGTTTAGGGTGCGGCTCCACTGAGGCGGAGACGAGCGGAGCGGGGCGGAGTTGTGCCAATATTAACCAATAGAATATAAACTAACGTGCTCGACGTGACCGCATGCGCCTTCTATTGGTTAATATTGGCACAGCTCCGCTCCGCTCCTCTCGTCTCCGCCTCAGTGGAGCCGCACCCTTAGCCCGGGGTCCCACCGCTGTCATGTTTTTTTGTCAAGTGGGGGCCGACTGCCCCACGGCACTAATAAACCGCACTATTGACCAAAACTAGTATAATAAATATGAGGTAGGTTTAGGTTATGTTAGTTGTTCAGCGGCAAACCACCCAGGAAAAAGAGCTCCGCGATAGCGCAGCTCCGTCGACTCCGTTAAATTTGAATTAGAAATATAAATCATTGGTCAGTAGTGCGACTTAGTGGTGCCGTTGGCAACCATTTAACAGATCAGTGGGTCTACGGGGAAAGAAATTACCTGAGGAATTACCCGTGGTCTCACTGGCACTGCCGGATTGAAAAGGATATGTTAAAACTCTAGTGCAGTGGATCTACGGGGAAAAAAAATTACCTGCTCACCCAACAGTGGGGCATAGCGGTGGGACCACGGTAAAAAGGGGCATCAATGGACCACAAGGGAGAATTGTTTCTCGTAGTCCCATTAGTATTTACAGTTATGGAAATAGAATAAGAGAATACGTAGGTAGGTTTCGGTTATGTTAGATTTGTCGGTTATGTTAGCCACACCACCCAGAAATAGGAGCTCCGTCGACACCAATTTCAGAGTGGTTTAGCCCTCCGAGCCTGCTGCAAAACTAACATTTTTAGCAAACCACGCTTCCCTATTTTAGTATACAGGAAGTAGATAAATACTAATGGGACTACGAGAAACAGTTCTCCCTCGTAGTCCTATTGATAGGAAAAAATTAATGGACCACGCGAAAACGGGGCAGGACATTACGCAGGACAAGGATAGAGCGAACGCGAACCTAAGGGTAACAACCGTTTTTAGGACCGATTTTTTTATCCGTAGTCATGGTAGCTTAGCCAAACGGGTAAAAATGAGGCCACTACTGCTCGGAGTGAAATGGGCAACATGATTTTATTTGGTAAGTTGTCACAAGTTTTTTTAAATATATGTCTGTCTAATCTGTATTCAAAGTCCAAGAGAGGTCTATTGTCAGCACAGAATAAGAATATACAGCATAGAAACCGGACTATAAGATGTAGTTTGCATCAGCTATCTTTCTCTACTTTTTAGATTACGTATTACATGAGAAAAAATGAAACAAAAAGTAGGCTGTTTTTTCTTCCTTAACTGTCATTGTCACAAGGTTTTACACAGGGACTTCTTTGTCCTTCCTATAGGAAGGATTTGTCTTTCCTTGTCTATAGGTCCAAATACTATAGGTGCTTTTAGGTCCAAATCACGCCTTACTTGTGACGATGTACCAAATAAAGGAAGAACTGCTATAGATTCATCTTTTTCCAACTCACTATGAAAACCACAAGTAAAAAGAAGTGAACCATAATGTATTTTCTGCTTATTTAGTACGGTTTCTATGCTTTTAGTCTTTATTCTGTGATTGTCAGAGTCAACGTTGAATTTGACGTTGTGGCCGTGACATTAAAAGGAGAAGAAACAGCCTACTTTTTGTTTCGTTTCCTCTTAAGAAATACGTAATATAAAAGGTAGAGAAGAATAGCTGGTGCAAAGTTCATCATATAGTCCAGATTCTTAGTACTCTATGAGATACCAATTTGATTTAAATCTATCAGGAAGCAGTGTTTGTCAATGGGATCTATCTTTGATGCCATGCAAACCCTTACATCAAATTCGCAAATTTTGTATTGGATTATTTGCACTGCTATAGCATTGCATTTTCTTGAAGCTTCTTATTGCGAAAACGAGTAAGATAATGACAGGTTAACCTTGTTGTACAAAATTTGGTCACGGAATTATCAACAACTTTTTGAGAGTTGTAGGTAGTTCCGTAGCTCTGCCTACCCCGCTCTCAGAACGAAGACGTCAGTTTATGTACAGGTTATTGACTTAACAGTTTTGTTTGTAATGTGTTAGATCATTTAATTTTGGTCCAATATTTTGGCAGAGGGGAATTTTGTGTAAGACGGAATGAATATGTACAGTCTCTGAAGACTTAGAAGGTGCTTCGTGTTTGAACTTGTCTCTCGCTCCCATACGCTCTTATTAAGAGCGAGTGAGAGAGAAATACAAACCCGAAGCACCTTCTAAGAGCTTTCGCGCTGTACTACGTAAGTTCACCAATTCCATGGCATGGCTATCGTAAGTGTGACATCATCATAAATTATAATGAATTGTGCGACAACCTTTATATCCATCGACAAAATGTTTTGCATTCGAACTGTTGGCTACTGCCAAAAATACCATGCGGATCAATACGGAGGGCAATAATCGGATCGTGCAATCCATGTCTATTAGAACTTTTAGAAGTCTATGAATTTATGGCTGTCATTAGATGTCATTGTTAAATTATGTTATTTTCCGATATTCAAGTCGTAATTATTTTTGCTGTAAACCAGTTATGTGGGCCACTTTAGAGCAGAAAACTTTGGTAAATGGTTAGATCTCGACAAGACGGACGATAGGATCACTCTTGGCAAAGCATGAACAAGAGATCTAGTGAATTTACATTTAAAACCAGCTAGTGTTCCAATTGCAAAAATGAAAATACAGTAAGTTTCACTAAAATTAATCATTATTTTTTAAAATGTTAACATGATTTTTGTTTACATGGGGCGAACTGTTTGTTTACATACCATACAACGTATGGTCTCAGGTCATTGACCTTGTAGTTTTGACGTTAGTTACTACGAACGTTTGGGGTCGTATAGTATCAACATCAAAATGTCAAGGTCAAGATATCGGCTGCGATACATCAAGTAACTAAATGAATATAATTAAACCTTCTTTTTTTTTTACATTAACAGAAACAAAAATGAACCATACCCCCGTGATCAGAATCGTGCGAACTATTACCGCGCCAAATTTCTCCAAAGGTTTTCCAGACACCCTGTATATGATATTTAACTTGTCTCTGCGCTCTGGAATATTTCCCGGCGTGCCCACGTTATTCCGATTCATAAGCAAGGTGATCTATCAGACGTTTCCAACTACAGGCCTATATCAATCTTATCTGTTTGTGGTAAAATGCTGGAGTCCTTTGTGAGATCTGAACTTTACTGGCATGTTAAACCGTTTTTATCTCCAAAACAACACGGTTTCTTGCCCCAACGTTCAACGATTGGTAATCTTATAGAATATATTCATGATGTTGCTACAGCGCTTGACAATAAGAAGGAAATCCATGCCGTGTACACTGACTTTAGTAAAGCGTTCGACCTCGTTGACCACAATCTCCTTGTAAATAAGCTCGCACGTGCGGGAATACACGGTTCTTTGTTGAGATGGTGCGAGTCCTACTTACGAAATCGGTCTCAGCTGGTAGTCGTCAGGGGTTTTGAATCATCAGTTAGGTATATTCCGTCTGGGGTTCCGCAAGGATCCCATTTGGGACCCTTATTTTTCTTAATTTTTATTAACGACCTGACTTTTAACATTCATTGTAACTTTGAGCTTTTCGCTGATGATTTGAAACTTTACAAGGTCATAAATATTCATAAAATTTACCAGGAAAAAAATGCCTGTTTCGGCATCCTATTGCATCGACAACACCGTCCTCGAAGAAGTTACTGCCATTCGTGACTTGGGGGTATTACTTGACAGTGGGTTATCGTTCCGCGATCATATCGATAACGTTACAAGAAAAGCGTCTAGGCTCTCTGGTTTTATCATTCGCCAAATGAAGTTTTTCAATAGCTCTAGTCTAGCTCTAGTTCTATATAATAGTCTTGTGCGAAGTACCTTGGATTACTGCAGTCCTGTTTGGAGCCCAAGTTATGCTATTCATATAAAGAGACTTGAGGCTATCCAAAAACGTTTCTTGTACCACCTTGCCTTTTGGGAATCTAAAGGTCGTGATCTAAATGGTTACTCCCAGAGACTGCAGCATTACGAAATGTGTTCCCTGGAGACACGTAGGGCAGTGGGTGATATTGTGTTCTTGTTTAAAATAATACATGGCAAATTAGAAGCTCCAGGATTTCTTGTCAATGTAACCCTCGCAGTGCCTCGTTCGGGTAGTCGCCTTTCTAACCGTAAGACATTTGCATTACCTTCTCAAAGAACAGTGGCAGGTCAACATTCACCGCTATATCGTATTTGTTCACAATGCAATAAAATTAGAGACGATTTCGATATATTCACTGGTTCTGTGGTCTCGGCCAAAAGGCTCTTATTCTCTTTGTTCGAAAAGGACAATCTTTAAGTTTTTTAACGTGATTATAATAATACGTCATTACTTTAGCTGTTAGAGGTGGCTCTTGGACTTCAATAGTAGATTTATTATTTAAATTTTAATATCATTATGACAGAGTAATAATAGTGTTAAGTTTTGTTTTTATAATCATGCTGTGTTCACATCTAGTAGAGCGTACACCATATATAGCGCCCAATGTATAAAATCTTTAAGTATGCTTGTGTAACGTTCAGTTTTGTGACCCAATAAAAAAAAAAAAATGGTTTACCCTCCGTAAAGGAAGTTATCACTTCAAAAAGTTTCCAATAACGTGAATCGTTTCAGGTATTCAACGCGACAAATACAAACAAAGCTCCTACGGCGTCCGTGAAGGCAGCAACGTGAATCTTGACGTGACATCCCCTGGCGCGACCCTGGCCCTTGGCCTCATATACCTCCGGTCCAACAACGAGGCCATCGCTAGCTGGCTTGCTCCGCCCTCCACGGCATATCTCCTGGACTTTGTGAGACCGGATCTGCTGATGCTGAGGATTATAGCTAGAGGTAAGAGGCTGCTTTGGTTAGGCGGTAAATAAATAATAGGGGAGAATCTCTCACAACGTCTTTTAGTATTTATAGTCGCGCCGTTCTAAGAGGGCTCGTTTTGACAGCTATCGCAGTACAAAATATATATAACATCAACAACATAATTTGTACTGAGTTGACAGCTGTCAAATCAGCCATCTTAGAACAGCACGACTATAGGTATCATAATACTTGCTTTGCTTTGTGAAATTTACTGTGCAACTTGATTAAGTTAAATAAGGGTATCCAATCAGTTGCTAAACGACATTTCACAAATGCGTTTTCTGAAACTGTAAATATTTGAGGTTTTTTATAAAACTAACCTAACCTAACGGCCTATTGCCTAACGCACTCGCAATCGCAATCGACTTCAAAGTGGAACAATTGAACAAGACTCGCCTTCGGACTGTCAAAATGAAAACGATTGCGATTGCGAATGCGTTAGGCAATAAGCGTGCTAATATATACTATACTCTACAAGATGGTTCTGAAATAAATTCTGAAATATTTACAGTTTCGGAAAAAGCGTTTGAGAAACGTTTTTAGAAAATGATGGTAAACCTAAAAAAGGGCCAACTTTTCCAATTCCCAGGTAAAATTATCTGACAGATAGGTGTGATCTGGAGAATGAAAAATCAGTCTAAATTTGTTGCCTTTAATGACGATGATTATGATGATGACGACGACGACGACGACGACGACGACGACGACGATGACGACGACGACGACGACGATGACGACGACGACGACGGCGACGACGACGACGATGACGTATTAAATAAAGGTGTAATTCTCAGGTTTGATAATGTGGGACGGCATCGAGGCGAGCGAGGACTGGATCGAGGACCAGGTGCCGGACTCCATCCGTCCGTACTGCTTCGTGAAACCGAACGACGAGAATGTTGACTACGAGGCTATGAAGTAGGTCATTTGATGCTTTCTTAGCGATAGCGAAAATACAACATAGAACACTTTATTGAACACCAAACATAAACATTACAGATGAACTATTTTGCCACAGACGGCTCTGGCCGACGACTGAAAGTCTTGCCACTGACGCCACGACGGCTACAGCCGTCACAAGTTGTAAATTAAAAGCGACTTTGTTTCGTATGAATTAAGTTGTAATTTGCATTATAGCAAACATGTTTGGCGTGTGAGTGACACATTTTATATTCGGCGTTCAAAAAGTGAAATAGATAAAATCCTCGATTTAATGGCGACTTCATCTCTTGAACGGCCCAACCGATTATCATGAAACTTAGCTAAGAACCATTACGATGAAACTAGCTTTCTTTTTAAAAAGCGTCCGAATCGCTTCATCCGTTTGGGAGCTACGACGCTACAGACATACACACAGATGCACACCTTACACTTATGGCGCCTCTCTTTTTTTGTCACGGGTTGACATGATACATTTTTAATGGCATATTATATTGATGCTAGTGAATTGTAAAAGCTAAATTAAGATAGCAGCATGTTAAATGTAGAAATTACAGATTTAGAGTAATTATGCATTTACAACACTTAAAAAATAAAGAAATACAGATTTAATTTTCTCTTCCCAGCCAAGCGTACTGCAATATAATAGCAGGCGCGTGTTTCGCGCTCGGGCTGCGCTTTGCTGGCTCGGGCGACGAGGACGCGCGCGACGCCGTGCTGCATTATACGAAGCTGTTCCTCACCATCCGCGGCAAGAGCGTGGCCGAGCTGGCCGGCCGCTCCACGCTCGAGGCGTGTCTGTGCGTGTGTCTGCTGTCTGCGGGGATGGTGAGCGGAGGGTAGGATTACATAGAGGGGGAGGGTCTTATTTTGTAATTTTAGGGGGGGATTGACTTGACTTTAAAATAACAGCCTATTTTTTATTTTGGATCGAAGACTTGTTGATTTATGTTTGAGATTGTATGTGTTGTATTTACTTATCACTTACAACATTATTCTATGGCTACGGTTAATTTGTTATACTAGATATGACGAAAAATATGGTTAAATTTCATCGCCAGTACTAGCACAAGATAAAGCATCGAATAAACAGTTTCCGTGCCAATTTTTTTTGACGCTTCAGCGTTTCGTACGGAATAAAGCACGCGTCTATTTTTTGGCACCAGTGACCTCCGCTCGTGTCTATCGTATCTCACGCGCCAATTTTGTGATCGGTGTAAACACGTCACGCCAATCGCTGACACGCCATCGTGTCGCGAACTAGGGTGTCTGTAGCGAGAGATCGCTCTGAATATTAGCACCGTGTAAATGACCGTTTTGCGGCATGCCGCCATGACAGTAATCGGAGACGGGATTTGCGAATGGTTGCGGTTAAATTTGTAATAGTAGATGTGTGATGTGATGAGTCCCCGCAGGTGATGGCGGGGCGCGGCGACGTGGGCGTGCTGCGCGTGTGCCGGCGCCTGCGGGCCCGCGCGCCCGCCGCGCCGCCGCCGCCCGCGCCGCACGCGCTGACCCACGGCGGACAGGTAATAGTAGATGTGAGGACGAGTGTAGCGAGTATACCGCGAGTCCCCGCAGGTGATGGCGGGGCGCGGCGACGTGGGCGTGCTGCGCCGCCGCACGCGCTGACCCACGGCGGACAGGTATTTTGGCGATTTTTTTTTCTCCGCCGTGCTTGGAAATGTTTAAACTTACTGTTGTTAAAGCAGCCCGTGAATTCCTGCCAGATCCTGGCCGAGGCGCATTTAAAAATTATATATACCTTAGGCGGAAACCGCTACAAATTTCTGAAACTTTATTATTTTTTTGGTTTTTGAAACCATATTTGGACAACTAACTCCGTCCAGCCAAACATTCGTACGATCGAAGTTCTTTCATTTTTATTTTACTTTTTAAAATGTCATAGACTAAAAATGTTAAAATTAAGGTTTTTTTACATGACTGTTAAAATGTGTTGTGACTATGTTATAATTTTAACCCCCATGTAATGCCACACCCACACAAGAATGGAACAGGATCATTTTATATGCTTTTGCGCGTAGAACGTGAAATAGAAACAATTTGCACGCTCCATTATGGGAGCATCAAATTCAAATAATTACTGTTTATTTTAAAACCACATCATTTGTAAAAAAAACTTGTTTACTAAGATTATCCTCGTAAGGCCCACCATACTGCAAACCGGGAGTTTTTTGTCAGTGGGACTTTGTATATACCATCAAGGCAATAAAGTTCAATTACGTTTGTTCGATAATGCCATTTTCAGTTTATAAACATAGGAAAATAAACCTTATTGTTATTGTAACAGAGTTCAAATTAAATTGCCTTGATTATGTACATCCTATTGCACATTGGGCCTTACGAGGTTAAGAAACTACAGTAAAATTTGCAATCGACAAAAATAATCTTTACACAAAGTCCTATAGCAAATATCGCTGTTGAAATTGTACGTGTTTCCATAAAGTTGTAAATTTTACCGGTTGCGCCTGTTACCTCTAACGTTAGTAGTGAATGTGTATTTCCTATTAAGATGGCGGTGCACTGCACGATCGGCCTCCTGTTCCTCGGCGGCGGGCGCGGCACGCTGAGCACCTCGGCCACGTCGGTCGGCGCGCTGGTCGCCGCATTCTTCCCGAAATTCCCCACGCATAGTGAGGACAATAGGTATGCCAAGCAACCAGTAGGTATTATAAGAAATTGTACGCTTTAGTGCTTTGTCACTTTTACTTAATGTTTGAATTGATGAATTAATCTGTTAGAGGCGTTTAAATGACAAGATACAAAAGCATGCAGCTTATAAGGCCAAATGCAAAACTACTTATTGAGTGAATTGTGCTGAAGTGTATGTGAAATTTCAAACCCAAAACGTATATTTATTTTACTCTCGTGTGTACTTTTGCAGCGCTTGATGCAACCATTTCTTTTTAAGTTTTAAAACCCTTTGGGTTGTATGAAATGTGTCAAACTGCATCGATCCTAATAGATTGCACCTCCACTGGTGCTCTATTCTTCTCGGTAAAACGATATTGATTTTCACATGCTATCGTATTGTTATCAGCTCGGTCTCCATTACTGTCATAGCCATATAACATTGACAAATGATGAGATGTCGAAAGCAAAATTGTTCTACCGAGTAATAAAATGCAGTAAATAGTTACGTAATGGCTTTTAAAAATATAATTAAATTTCAATAGTACATTGTTGCAGAGGATAGAAAGTACGCGATTTTTGGACGAGTCATATAGAGGGCCGAAACGTAGTTGAGGCCCTCTTGTGTACGAGTCCATAAATTGCACTTTCTACCGAGGCAGACATAGTGCTTTTCACAACTACTGAGAGGAAATAAAATAAAAATTCATATTCAAAACTCAAATTTTAATTTATGTTAATATGACATCACCGCCAATTTTACCATAGATAACTTTTTTAAATCTGGACCCCTGTTCTCGTGGCATTCGAGATTAATAAACTAACATACGAGATAAAGATGTCAACTCCATATAAAATTGTGTTTGTTTCGCCATATCTCCCATGTAATTTCATCTCTAGTGGTTCGAGATTAGGGGCCAAGTTTGAATTACATTAAAAAAAAAAGCAGTGACATGGTTTTTAGTCTGTGTATCTTTTAGCAAAAATACACCTAATATTTTACGACACAAAATGGCGTGTTCTGATTGGTCGATTTAAATTTTTCATTTTAAGGAGCTATTACACAAAAATTGATTGATTGATTTTCATTGGTTTTTAAAGTTGGACAACAATGTTCTCGACCAATCAGCAAACACGCCGACAAAAACATTCTTGGTCTGTCCTTAGAAGTGACGTGTTGTGACCCCAAACAAGACCATCTATGGCCATATTGCCGAGCAGTGTTGTGAAAAGTCTATTTTGTGTGCATTTACTTCGTTATTGCAATAAAGGAGTGAAACATCTTGATCTTTCATCACAATGGTAGTACATTGTTGCCGAGGGTAGAAAGCACGCGATTTACACGTACGCTGAGGTTCTGTAGTGTACGAGTCCATAAATGGCACTTTCTGCCGAGGCAGACAGTGCTTTTCTCAACTACTTTTTTAAATTGTTTACCTAATTATTATAAAATAGGACATTTTTTTTGTATTAAGACGGCTTATCCTAAAACTGATGTTTTCTCAACCCAAACCACACCAGAAATGTTCATATTTCCGAGCAGTTGAGAAACAACATTCTCCAATTCGTTCTAGATACCATCTCCAAGCCTTCCGTCACCTGTACGTCCTAGCAGTGGAGCCCCGGCTCATATTGCCGCGAGACCTGCTCACCGGGAAACTGTGCTACGCGCACCTCCAAGTGGTAGACCTGGCTGGTGTGACCAAGCAGATGAAGGCGCCCTGCATCATCCCAGAGCTGGACAGTCTCCGGGAGCTTAGGATCGAAGATCCGCGGTATTGGCCGATTACCTTCCAGAGGGATCGGAATTGGGATCAGTTGAAGTAAGTGTGATTGTTATATGAATTAATCTATCTATATATATAACAGGCAAACCTGACTGACTGACTTAGATATCAACGCACAGCCGAAACTACTGTACCTAGAAACTTGAAATTTGGTTCAGGGGTTGCTTTCATGATGTAAGTGAGCACTAAGAAAGGATTTTCCGAAAATCGACTCCCAACGGGAATACATAGGGGGAGTAGCGGGAAACTAATTCTACGCGTACGCGTTTCTGTCATTATTTATTTTATTTATTTATTTATTTATTTATTGGTAGGAAATCCAACAGTTACAAATACAAAATATGAAACAAGAATAAGAAACACAAAACCAATTAAAGGATTTCACATGTAGTGACTGAGTAGCAAACTTAAAGTTTAGTTCAAACTTCAAAGGTACACGCACCTACACAAAAACACTAGCGCAAATAAAAGGTAAAATTAAAACTACTGCTAAATACTAGCCAGAGGTAGATCGACAAAAGGTTCTGTAACCTATGGTACACAAAACATGCTCAAACAACACATTTCGCTATTAAACTTCGCCTCACGGAAGGGACTTTACAATTGAATACATCAATATCCAGCTTATTCACCCAATTATTCAAGCCTTTACCAGCACGCGTCAAGAAACTGTTTTGTCTGTATCTAGAGGATGCAAATCTCAGTGATATAGGGGGATAACTCCTTTTAGACCGAGTGGGAATACTAAACGAAACGTAAGAAAGCAACTCAGGACTGTCAACGAGGCCGCTAGAAATATTTAGAATATAAGTAATGTCGGCTATTTCCCGGCGTTGGTATAGGGGCACCAAATGGTGCCTTTTACAGATATTAGTGTAAAATAACGAACTATAGGGACATTTAAGCTTAAAACATAGATATTTTACGATTTTTTGCTGAACACGCTCAATTCTATCAACATATGTGGCATAGCATGGATTCCATATTTGAGAAGCATACTCAAGCTTACTTCTAACATATGAGCAATAAAGCACTTTCAAAGTCTTAGCTTGAGTAAAATGGACGGAATTACGCATTATAAAACCTAATGCTTTACAGGCACTGCTTACAATACCGTCAACATGCTTATCAAAAAGAAGCTTAGAATCATGAACTACACCTAAATCTTTAATATGTTGAACTTTAAGCAGAGGTTGGTCCTTTAGAACATAAGAAGTAGAAACTAATTTGTGTTGACGAGAAAAGGTAATTGAGAAACACTTAGATGGATTTAAATCCAGCCCATTTGTTCGACAATATTCAGCCAGACGAGACAGATCGGACTGTAATAACAATGAGTCACGATCGCATCGCACCTTGATGAAGATTTTCATGTCATCGGCAAAACAAAGAAGCTTGGAATGGACAAAACAATTACCGATGTCATTAACAAATATGTTAAACAGCAAGGGCCCCAATATTGATCCTTGAGGAACACCACTTGGAACAGTTACCCAACCTGACATGTAATTTTTGACAACAACAGCTTGGGATCTATTGTTAATATAAGATGAAAACCATCTCAATAAATCTCCATGTATCCCTATACCACACAATTTCGAGAGCAATATGCCATGATCAATCCTGTCAAAAGCTTTACTGTAATCAGTATAAATGACATCCACCTGAGAGCCACTATCCATTGCCTCTGTAACATACTCATTGAACAGCACAAGATTTGAAACAGTGGACCTACGCTGTAAGAAACCGTGCTGATTTGAAATGAACGAATTTTTTAAAACATCATGTACTTGGTTATAAACTAATTTTTCAAGAACTTTTGATAAAATACATAATTTAGAAATGGGTCTGTAATTAGTTATGTTAGTTTTAGGCCCATTTTTGTGGACCGGAGTAATGAAGGCCGATTTCCAAACTGACGGCACTAAACCCTCAGAAAAAGAACGTCTGAATAATAAAACTAAGGGGATTACTACGGTTTTTGCACAATTAATTAAAAACAGGGCTGGCATCTCATCAGGGCCGGCCGACTTGGATGGGTCCAGCTTGCACAATATATTAATTATTTTTTCTGGATTAACTTCAATGCTGTTCAAATCAACCGCCGAATTAACACAAAAATTGCAAAGAGGATTGGAAACAACACCAGCAGGCGTCGAGAACGTAGAAGAAAAATAGTCTGAAAAAGCATTACAAATATCGGAACCGGTATTGACCAATCTATTGTCATATTTTAAACTGCTAGGTATTCCGTGACAGGTGGATCGGGATTTGATAAATGACCAGAAGAGCTTTGGATTCTTAGCAATGTTACTTTCGACGCGCTCAATGTACTTATTAAAACACTCCTGCTCTAACTTACGCACTCTGTCTCTCAACACGTTATAGGAAACTAAATTCGATTTATTATTATACATTTTAAATTTTTTAAGGTACTTATATTTTTCCTTTTGAGCTTTTTTTTGTGAAAGCGAGTACCATGCAGGATAAAAGTCTGTATTCAGCTTTCTACACGGTACATACTTACCTCTTAGGCTTTTAAAGGTTTCATAAAAGAAATCAACCGACTGATCAAAAGTACGCCGCACAGTGTTCAATATGACTCAAAAAAATTCCCTATGTTGTTATCGCAGATATCGATCAAGGAATGCATTTTAAACGAAAGACTAGAACACCCACAAGTCTATTTCAAATACTTTTATTTTATAAAAAACATTTTATGTTTCGTAACCTTGACCTACAAAAACGATTAAATAAATTATGTAAGCGTACCTGATTAAGATATTTCTTTATAATCAATACAGTTTGATAAAGGACTTTTTGGTGCAAATTTACTAGTTTTTATTTTTGGAATATCACCTCTGGTTGCCGAGCTATTAATGTTTTTTCATATTTTGGTTTTTAATTTTTTCCCCCAAAAAAACTCAAAAGTGCGACTTGTGACTAGCACCGAAAGATTGCTCTTAACTAGGCCTATCACTGGTAAAAAAATCAAGTTCCACTATCGCGGCGTTTGGGAGTTACGAGTAAAGGTCAAATGATACTTTTTAGGGTTGTCACTAAAAGGTCAAACAAATATGAAATTTGGGATAAATAAAACGGATGAAATTTTGTAATAAGATATTTTCATATTCAAGGAACAATATAAGATACTTTGTTAGTCATTAAATTCAGAAACTTGGCAACCAAACCAACTAACGAGATGTCATGTTAAGCTATTCTAGTGTCTTTTCGCAAGTTGGTTCCAGATTTTATGTATTTATGACTCATACAAATCATTTTCATTTTCAAGTATCAACGTGCGGTTGTTAACATTAGATGGATTTTCATCATCGCCTAATGATGAAGATCCATCTAATGCGGGATCTTCGTCATCGACTTCAGCCACCTGCAAGTTTTCTTCGTGAATTGCCTTCAGTAGTTCACGAGCTGCTTCTGGTAGGCAAATCCTACTGGACGATTTTAGGCGTTGTCTGTAATGTGCCATAGACACGAACGGATCCGATGATTCTAGTGCACGGTGAAATAGGTCTATCATAGTTTTTCTCCTGTTCATTTTCCGGCAATGGTGTTCCCTATCTGAGCGCCAAAATTTATTGCGCGATTCGGCCGCTTGCTCTGAGAGCATACCAACAGGAAGAGCACATGATTCTATGATCTCTTCACCGTGTACTAGAATTTTGTGTACCGTTACAGTCATCGGGTGCCAGTTATATGACTGGACGTACCTTTCCGCGAGCGTGCGGCAAAAAATGCCGAACTTTTTTGCGTCTATAGAGTACTCGCACGATATGACGACAAGGATAATATGGACCTCGACTCTTCAAATTCTGTCTCAAAAGTTTATAGGTTTCCACACTCAGTTGTCTATCGATAATGAAACCTAAAGCTTCTTCCGGTGTATAAGGCTTTGCAATTGTAGAAATTTTATTCAAAACTACTGATGGTTCTTTTGGTGATATCAGACAAAGTTTTATTACTTTTTCTAAATCTTTAGAAGCTTTTGGGGTTATTTTGCTTCCATCGTCAGAAGTAATAGTCAAGGCAAAAGATTTTATCACTTTAGCTTGAGGTTCACCTTCTAGTGACTCCATGATCCGTTTTCTGATTTTGAGGTCTTGTTTATAAGTTATACCGGGATCATTGGTTGATTTAGAAGATCCCAATGACGACATGCCAATCGAATCCAAGAGCGTTGCTGCGGACTGTGTGACATCCGGTACTGTAGATTCCGGAAGTAGTTCAGTAGTGCACTCCACACTGGATGTATCAAAATTCACGACAACCCTTTCCAGAGGTTGTGAAGTAGTGCACATCTCACTGGATGTCGCAAAGTCCACAGCAACCCTCTTAAATTCTACTGGTATGTCGTCAATGAACAGTTTGTTCAAGAAAACGCCATGCTTGTCTTAATAATCTATGTATATAACCAAATAATACCAAATAAATGATGTCCAAATAATATACTGTTTTGTAATCAAGGGAACAAATTGGATCAATTCTAACTAACAAATCAAAGGTCAATTTGAGTGACAACCCTACCACTATATTTTGAAATTCGATAACTCCAAAACGCCGCGATAGTGGAACTTGATTTTTTTACCAGTGATAGGCCTAGTTAAGAGCAATCTTTCGGTGCTAGTCACAAGTCGCACTTTTGAGTTTTTTTGGGGGAAAAAATTAAAAACCAAAATATGAAAAAACATTAATAGCTCGGCAACCAGAGGTGATATTCCAAAAATAAAAACTAGTAAATTTGCACCAAAAAGTCCTTTATCAAACTGTATTGATTATAAAGAAATATCTTAATCAGGTACGCTTACATAATTTATTTAATCGTTTTTGTAGGTCAAGGTTACGAAACATAAAATGTTTTTTATAAAATAAAAGTATTTGAAATAGACTTGTGGGTGTTCTAGTCTTTCGTTTAAAATGCATTCCTTGATCGATATCTGCGATAACAACATAGGGAAATTTTTTGAGTCATATTGAACACTGTGCGCCGAGAGAATTCATCTTTCCAATGTATATTCAACAGCTCGTTATTAATAGACTCATAATCGCCTTTATTAAAGTAGTATTTAAATTGAGGAGCCGAAAGCAAAGGGCTCATGGTAGTAAATTTAATATAAATAATTAAAGGTTTATGGTATGGGTCAACAGGTACTAGGGCGTTAGGGCACTCACACACATATACATCATCATTAGACAAGACGAGATCTAGCAACTTATTATATTGGTTTAAAACCCCATTATATTGTCGGAGACTATGCATATTCAGTTCATCAATCAAACAACACTCATCCGCAGTCAAGTAGTTAGACGGAACAAATGATGACCCCTCAACCGACCATAAAATACTGCTCATATTAAAGTCACCAATCAGGAGATATTTGTCGTTCGGGTAATTTAATAATACCATATTCAGACTGCTTAAAAAGTTTGATAACTGCTGCGAGAATGTGTAACCATTATTTTGTTTACATAAGTACAGTACACAAATATGGACTTCGATCGGTCTATTGTAGTTATCCTTAAGTGAAAGTGTAACCCACAAGTCCTCGGCAGTAGACTGAAAAGCCAGCCGCGGGGCTACTGCGAGCTCCCGGCGGGTAGCTATAATCACGCCACCACCGCGGCTTTGACCAGTCAAGGCACAATCACGATCCCGCCGCCAGACCACGTATCGGTCATCAAATTATTCCGAATCCAACAACCCGTCCACCAGCCAAGTCTCCGTTAAAACAATTATGTCAAAAGAAGCTAAACAAAGGTTGCGATAAAACGTAAGTGTCTTAGAGCGAAGTCCCCTCACGTTTTGATAATAAATAGAAGGAAAGGTATTCACCTTGGTATCCTTATCCATGAATAAAATAATGATTAAATATATTTGAGTATATAACTGACAAGTTAATAATAACATCACTTAATAAACCCCTAATTCTTAAATGAAGCAGAAAAAACAATTCTTTAGCAATACAAGTAAAATTAAAAACTTGCGGGTGGAGCTTGAAACGATACGTAAAAATAATTCCGTGAGAGCGAAGGAACAAATAATTCAATACAGCATTGAACGAAAGTGAATAAAAGAGATAAACATATGTTACCGAGCCTGCCATAAGCGGGTCAACAAATGTACTGAGCTTATCGCAGATAGAGATAAGGCCGAGCGCTAAACAAAAGAGGCAGACCTCCCAGGAAGCTCGGCCAGCGATGCTAAAACTGTAGCAAATTAACTTAATATTATTAAACAATAAAAAATAAAACATAAGCACAGAGCTGATTTCAAATAAGGACAACGAATAGCCAATACAACACCTTAAATTAACCTGTTTAAATCACGCTCATTATTTACAATAACAACTTTGGAATTATCGTCCTTACGAACATGAATTTTACCATATTTGACCCAAATGTAGGCGAAGCCCTTCTGCTTCAATAATGTTTTAGTTGATGTTAACAGTTTCTTATTTCCAGGAGTCAGGTGATCGTTGACATATACCCTCTGAGTGCAACCCTGAAAACCTATTTCCTCAGCTGAGATGGTTTTCTTCAGTCTCGCAGAAGCCACGAAGTCCTCCTTTATATAGCGATTGATAAAACTGACCACTAGTAACTTCTCCTTAGAGTTTTGAATTGGAACTCGAGAAATGTAGTTAATACAATTTTTGTCAACCGCATAACCAACTGCAGAGCATATGCCTCCCAGAACCGAAAACAGGTTCTCATTCCTTTTCACGGGAATTCCTTTGATCTCGACGTTATTCAGGCGCATAAATTGGTCATTGTGCGCAAGTTCCTCCTTCAAGAAAGACACTTCGCTGCTCAGGACCTCAACTTTGCTCTGTAAAGCTTCTAGCTCCGGGAGTCTTCGTTCCATTTCAGTCAGGCGTGAGGAACATTCATCCAACTTAGCACTCGTAAAATTACAAGAGTCCTTGACTTCCGATAGCTCAGTCTTCACAATAGCTAGATCCTTCACCAGCCCAGGCAGGCACGATAGATGCTTTTTCATATCTCGTAATTCACTCAAAACGGTATCCAAATCTGTCTGCCTCGTACGAGCTGGCGAAGCCTCCCTCCTACACTTAGGACATTTCCAAGCAGCCCTGCGTTCAGCTCCCAGTTTTCTGTATCCCTGCTCAGTTATAACGGCACAACAAAAGCCAATGTCCTTCATGCATGTCGCACATTGAGCACCGTCACTGACAAGGGCATCACAAACGGCGCACTGCATACTGAATTAACTATAATAAATTTCAATTTATCGTAAAACAAAAGCAAGTTTGGGAACCACTGGAAAGTACAGGCAGAAGCGTTAAGTTAACTGAATAGAGGTGCGTCCGTGTCATGTGCGCGAACCGAACTGATTATGGCGACAAGCTTTTGTTGCCGACTGTACTTTTTTGCACAGTCGTCATCTACTCGTCAAGACGATTCTAGCGAGCCGTAACACGACGGGTTTATCATGTGTAATTTAGGAGTTGCTATGGCCACCCTGAGTCTCCATCATCAGACCAGCTCGATGGTACTATATTATTGTATTGTCATCGGAACTAAAGGTGTATGCAAATTTTCAGCTGCATCGGAAACCGGGAAGTGTGTCAAGTTTAACTTGCAAGATTTGACCCGTACATACATACATACATTGCAAGTTAAATAAAAGCTTGTAAAACGGGCCGATTTTCCGAAAATACTATATCATATAAGTTAGATACATATAATCGATTTTTAATAACTATGTTTTTTTAAGTAAAATAATAAATGATATTTAATAATGTTGCCAAGCTTTCTGCCCGCCCTCCCCTGCGAGCGAAGCGGGCCCCGTACAAACTCCGTTTGGCTTATTATAACGGTGACTTTATGAGGTTAGCTCGCGGTGGATATATATTCACAAGTTAAGTAAATGGAACTCTGTATGGTTTTTTTTTAGTTTTGACAGCTTCGCGATTTAACCTTCGGTTTTACATTCCTCATAACTAGGGATCGGAAATTCGGATGCTTTTATACCTACAATTAGCAAATTTCCGGAAAAAGTTCAGCAAGTATGGAGTCGGCTTCTTATAAAATATTATTTTAATTATTTAAGTTCCGGGATTCCGGGATTGTATAAAAAATCAGGGGCCTGTTTTATAAAGCTTCAAATTACAATTTACAGATTGCAAGTTTCCATTCCTTGAAATAGTGATAACTGTCAAAATATTTAGGTTATGACTATTTTCAGCAATTTTGTTAACGTTGGTAAACAGTTCAATTGTGTATGACTATGGATATTTGTTTTAATTTGGTGATTTAACAAAAATACTAACGTTAGTACCATAGTTTTCATAAGAATAATATGTAACTTAACAAATTTATTTAAGTTTGATGTTAAAGAATAGTGTAGGTACTGTTAATTAAAGAAACCACATATTTTGTAAAAAGCAACAGCTAAAATATGTTATTTAAATACGTAAGTGTATATGTATCCTAATTTCCGGTATTCCGGGAAATCCCGGGAATTTTATTAGCAAAATTAAATTGAGTCCGCCTCCATACTACTTAACATCAATACAACAACAAAAACAAATAATAAAAGCATCCGAATTTCCGATCCCTACTCATAACTCAAAAGAATTCAAATGTCAATGGGTCGCAGATCCTACTTAACATTAGGGGCCTATTGCGTAATAAAGTACAAGCCCATACTATTAGTAAAAATCCATACAAAAACATTAATACTATTAGCTTGTACTTGATTATGCAATCGGCCCCAGGTGGCCTCTGTGCTCATGTGTCTTCTCCTTCCCATAAACAATAACTTTAATTTGTAATGTTTTTTTTCTTTCCAGAACATTCCTCGAGTATACCTGGTGCATAGACATCAAGCAGCGTGCCGGCTGCCTGTCCTACCTCGACGACCCCCAAGGCTTCCTCACCATCCTGGCGCAAACCCTCACCCTGGACAAAACAGACATCTGGTCGGTCTCCCCGGACAACATACATCTCTTCACCAACGACGACAGCGTCAAGAACTTCATTAAGCGTTACCTAGCCAAAGACAACACTGGCTCTATATGTGCTGATTGTCTTCTTATAACGAAGAAACGGAAAGGATTTAAGAATGAAGGTTTTCTCCCGAAGCAATGCGTTTGCCGGACGTATAGTAAAGAGGAGAGGGAGTACGTCCAAGGCTTGAATATGGTGACGTATGAATGTGTCGTCAAGGACATCTTATGCGCGCTACCTATTTGGACTACTTTTTTGAAGGTACGTTCGTTTCTTAACAATGCTCGCAAGTAATACCTACTTCAGGACCTCTATTCAACTCGATAAAATCTATCGTATTGTCAACGTTTTGATAGCTCTTATTTACTTGACAGTAATGGCGGCCGAGTAAAACACAATACGATGTCAAAAGCAATATAGTTGCATTGAGTGGAATAGAGACTAATAATCGAATTGCACTCTTATGTTATTTCGTTGACAATACAATAATAATAGTACCGAGTCTTATACGAGTTTAGTCTCGTTTTACTTGTTTTACGTAACACCTGGCCATAATGTGAGTTTTATCGCACGCTGCGCGCACGGTAAAACTCGCATTGTGGCCAGGTGAAGACGTAAAATTGTGTACTCATCACGGGCAGTAAAAAAGGAAGCCCTCTATCGCATATTTACAACCCTCGCCTACGGCTCGGGTCTCAAATACCTGCGATTTCGGGCTTTCTTTCTTTTACAGCCCTTGTTAAGTAATGTACTATTTATTACTTTTAAACTTATGAAAATAAAATGCAATTTTTAGAAAATAATAACAATATTTACAGACTTCCGAACGGCTTATATCGATACAATACAATACAATACAGAAGTCAAAACCCAAAAGGAGATTAAAAGTAGAACTAAACAACAGATGTCCTAAAAAGCTAAAAGAGGTCTCTTACAGACAACCGTTGGGTAACTGTTTTTTTTAATTGAAATTAATTATTGCGTATGACGAGGACATATTCAAATGGCAAGTTCATTCTTCCGCTCAATTACTATCATAATCAACAGAATGTTTATTAAATTCTAATTATGATACGATATCAGGAATTTCGTATTAGAATTTATCTACAAACTTTCACCGTTTATCTTATCTGGTATGTACATTCGCAACACCGGATGTTAAGCCGCTAGCTACCCTTCATAATTTAGCCGAGTAATACATACTGGATATACGAGTATAACCGACTACACTCGATTTGTATTACACTGCCAAATACGAACATTACAATGGTAGGTGGTTCAACAATCCCGTATTTTTTGTATTACATACATACATAAACTTACGCCTTTATTCCCAGTTTGGGGTAGGCAGAGCTACAGAACTGCCAACAACTCTCAAAGCTTGTTGATAATTCTGTAACCACATTTTGCATAATTTTTTGTATTAGTTTTTTTTTTTTCAAGTTTGATTTTGTATTATTTATCGTTTTGACGATACAACAAAAATAAAAATACGTTGAAAAAAGCTTTTATTTTTTTATTTAGACAGTAAATCTGCCGTAATATCACATGCTGAAAAACAACTCTCTAGCTATTACGGTTCAAATGAGCTTTAAAGTTAGGACAGACAGATAGACGGACGGACGAACAGCGTAGGCTTACTAATAGGGTCCCATTGGGCTCCCTTCGGGAACGGAACCCTCGAAAGAACCCTTTGTAGGATTTAATTCATTTTTAAGATTTCAATATTCTTTTCTTTTCAGATAATAAAAACAATGAAGACGAACCCCTCAGCCTATCACATATGGCAAGTGAAACTCCTGCTCTCCCAAATAGAATCTCACAACCGCCGAGCGATGAGCGACATGAAAGTCGACGGCAACGAGCAAAACGAGCCGCTCATGTCGAGCGAGTTCACCCTCGCTATCAAACAGCGCGTCGCCGACATCTTCGACAACTGCGAACAAAGAATCGCCCCCTGCTTAAAAAAATACTTAGGGCTTGCGAGCACGCGAAAAATATCAGCCGCAGACGAAGACGTAAAGAAGTTTCTCAGCTGTTTTCTCACCTATTATGACTTGCCGAGGAATGTTTTGAAAGGGGTTGATAGTGATAGTGAGTTGGCAGCTATCCTGGCGTTAGAGGGAGCTAACTTGAGCGCGGATGCTGTGTACAAGATCGAGGCGCTGCTTAGATGATCGCGGGCCGACGCGGCCGGGTACGCGACGCGCTCCCGCTGCCACGGCGACTGCGTTCATGACGACTGCTAACCCCTTGAACGCCACAGACGACTCTGGCCGTCAACTGAAAGTCGTGCGAATGACACCACGACGGCTACAGCCGTCACAAGTTTAAGATTAACAGAGATTTTGTTTCGTAGCAATAAGGTGTAATTTGTTTGCATAGCAGAGCAAACATGTTTGAAGTGTAAGGGATTCTAATTCTAGCTAGTCGAAATAAACAATTTGGACAAGATTGATTTTAAATAAGCATGAAATCCCTCGGTGCGCAAGCCGGACTCGTTTAACAGGTTTTTTTCTGACTAAAGTTACATTTTTTATTTTTTATAGATTAGGGCCCATAACCTTTTAAATTATTGTTGAACTAAAGATCGTGGCATTGGTTTGAAAATTGTGATAGATACATTGGTTTAGTATGTGTGGTGTGAAACTGATTGATTGAGTAAGGAATGAAAAGGTCAGAGAGAAATGTGGACTAAAAGAAGATGTAGTGACTAAGATTGAAAAGGGCATGCTTCGATGTTTCGGTCATTTGAAAAGGATGGAAAGACGATTGACGAAAGAGATATAAAGAGCGAAAATCGGAGGGTCGAAAGCGGCCGGCCTAGGCGTACTTTTTCAAATGAAATCGGAGAAATACTGGAAAAGGGCCAAATCTTAAGTACCCGAAACCGAGGTGCATGTATGAGTCGATGTATGAATGTGGAAGAAGAAGAGATCTGTCAGGATCGTAGCAGGTGGAAAGAAGTGGTCTCTGCCTACCCCTCTGGGAAACAGGCGTGATTTAATGTATGTATGCATGTACATAAATTTAAAACTGACTAAACGCGGCTTTATGAATTTCATTGTGTATTATAGTTATGTATCTTTTGCGTTTAAACTATACACACAAAATTGTAGTTTACGATATGAATTACATACATAATGTATAGTGGACATTTTACTGTGGCGAACTGGTTGTTTTCGAAAGTGTTGCTAGATATCTAAGAAATTTAGTAATGTTTAGTAAAAATTGACAATGTTTGATACGGTCCAAAATCACGTCTAATACCTTCGTAAATTCCAGATTATGTAAAGTCATGATAAGTAAAATTGAAATTTTAATCATTGATTGAATGTGTTTGATATCCCAAGCCCAGCAACTTACATTTGTGCATTTTTCGTTGTAAAACTGGTAACCGTAAATATCTACTTGAGTTTGCTTATAAAAACGATAATATGTAAAAAGTTTTATCAATATTCGGACTTTGTTTAAGCACTACATGTGATGTAAAAATAATTAAATTTAAAAAAATGTGCTTCAGTGTTTTTCTCTAAATGACATACCGCCGTTCTCAGGAATATTTTAGAGAAAATTGCCTCGTTCCTTTTTCAAACATGTGCATGAAAAGACTTAAAGCGCTAAAGGCTTGTTTACGGTAACGCTCAAATTCAAATTCTAATGGTTTATTGCAATCTCTGTATTTAAAGCAAACTCGCTTCTCCGTAAACGCTTTCATACAACGCCATGTGTTTGTAATGGAACCTTCCCCACGGTCCTACTAACCCACACTACTGACCAAAACTTGTATCATATATATGAGGTAGGTTTAGGTTATGTCAGTATTGCAGCAGGCCCGGAGGGCCAAACCACCCAGAAATAGGAGCTCCGCGAAAGCGGAGCTCCGACGACTCCGTAATTTCGAATTAAAAATAGAGATCATTGGTCAGTAGTGCCGTGGGGAAGGGGGGTTTGAATTTAGTGCCTCCGTAAACCAGCTCTAAGGAACGAACTTATCGTCATTAGCTGACTGGGTCCGTATTACGACCGCCTTTATCGCGGTGGATAAAGCATCCGTCACTCTCGCACTTACCTACTGGTCGGAAAGTGAGCCAGGGGCCATGGAAAAGATAATTAATTCACATCTTTTACCACACTATAGCCAGATTGTTCATATTCGTGTTGTACACCTGCAGGTACTACACGACACAATTAATATGGCGCGCGTCAAAGCGCTTACGTTGTTCGCAGAGAGTCTATTTTTGCTTAATCCGCGCGCCATATTAATTGTGTCGTGCTTGCACACATTACTAATGATTGAAAAAATAATTACTTAGACACCGTCTGGATTTATTGAAGAAGAAGAAGAAGAAATAAATTTATTCACCAACCATAAGACACACAAATATACAAATGATTCAAGAAAACAATGAACGTAACAGGCACAGCACGCAAATCTGTGTCCTCGCGGCGGTGAAACGGACACTGGCTCAGCAAAATGCTGTGTGACTCACGGACTACGTATTGCATATGTAGATATTATCTGATCAATCACTTTCGGGTATTAAATTATATCAATCAATAAGTAATTAATTAAAGAACCTGCGTAGTACTACTCAAAGGCACCAGCATGCTTATTGCCTAACGCACTCGCAATCGCAATCATGCATGACCTGAGTAGAATTGATCACAATCATGGTACGAGATTGGTGTCCGCGGGTAAGTTTGATGTGCCTAGAGTCAACAACTATTACGGAGACAGAACTTTAAAAAAACGCCTGCCATATATTCTTAACAGTTTACCTGAGGACATCCGTCTCGAGCAAAATAAACGTATTTTTAAGAGAAAACTAAAGAAACACCTATTAGATACACTGCCTTAGAATTATTTAACTGGTACCTATAGTGTCGAACTAAGCATTGTATAATACTAAGATTATAGTACTGTTCTTTTAAAGTCTTCCTGCAGACAAACTGTACTAAAACAGTTTTGCAGGGCTTTTGTTTATTTGTAATTTTTGTTGTTGGTTTAATAAATAAATAAATAAATAATAATAAATCGTCTTCATTTTGACAGTCCGAAGGCGAGTCTGTTTATAAAATAAAAACAATGGCTCAACTTTGAAGTTGAACACGATTGCGAGTGCGTTAGGAAATACGCTAGTGGATCAGTAAGGCCCCAGCGCAAAGTGGCATTTGATTTTTTTTTATGGAAAAAAGGAGGCAGGCGAGCAAGCTTACCTTTGGTAAGTAATCACCGCGGCCCATAAGTAAGCACTTAAATAGGTACTCGAACGTTTATTGCATTCCACAGGCTTTCATTGTTCATTAACTGGCGAACTTAAGCTAATACAGTAATTAATATAAATAACTAGCGACCCGCCAGCGGCTTCGCCCCGCTGCCGACATTCCCGGTGATTTTTTTTTAATTTTTCTGTGCTTTTTTTCTTGTTTTTTTCTTTCATAAGAACCTTCTGAGAATAACAAACACAACAAAAAAAGAATTAGCGAAATCGGTAAAGCCGTTCACGCGTGATGGCGTGACCAAGGGAAATAGGAATCCATTTTTATACATATATATAGATTATGGCCCCTGCTGGGAGCAGCATCATTAGGAGGGCTTTAACTTAATAATCTTACATTGTAGGTACTTACTTACCTACTAATTATCTCCGTTCGAGTATATAGTTCGAGTTATTTCATATGTCTGGTCTAGAAAACGATAAATTAACGTTAAATTACTAAGATAATGTTTTTATTAATGAGTAAACAAGCTTTTGCGCGCGATTTCGTGCGAGACGTGTTTATCGCTATTTCGTCGGGAACTATCAAATTTTCCGGCACTCAAAGTGTCCTATGTTCGGTCAACAATGACAACAACTTTAATTGTTGCGCACCAATAGAACCCTGTCGCAGAAAGACAATCGTTATTTTTGACGTAATTTATTTCGTTACACTTGACGCTGCCATTGTGACACGGTTCTATAGGTGCTCAATGATTAAAGTTGTTGACTATCCGTCAAGTCTAGTAAAGGTTAGTCCCTCACGACTCACGAGTCGAGGCAGCGACGTCACCGCGTCGCAGCACGGTATAGTATAAATAGAAAATAAATAGTTTTTCTCCGGCCCTTTAGGAGTTTCTGTTACCTATTGCCGCAGAGGCGCTACGGTTGCGTCAAGGCGACACACACACCTTTGAAATCGATACTTAAACTGTGGCATGGTCATGGAGTGGGTGGCTATTTGATTCGTTCCCGTTCGTTAACTATCCATAGCAAATTTTACATTGTTGAGGCACTGAACCAAGAAAAAATACACAAACGGACAACAATGCTTTCGTATTGATAATATTAGTGAGGATTATCTTATCGCATTATTGAGTGTCAGATAAATTAATAGATAAACTTTAATTAGATAGCGTCCACATAAATACGATTTTAATTAGGCTCAAGGTTCAGACGCGGGAAGAAAAACAAAAATGGCGGTCAAAATCGGAGTTCTGCTGATATCTCTCTTTATTGGGAGTTTAGGTAAGTTTGACAGTTCATTTATATACGTATGACGCTTATTTAGCCTAGTTGCTACTGGCCCCGCCTACGAAGCTAGCGGTCCCGTGTTCGATTCCCGGTCAGGGCAAATATTTGTGTGATGAGCGCGGGGACTTGTTTCGGAGTCTTGGGTATTTTCTGTACATGAATATCTCCGAAACTAGTAAAAATCGCTGAACATACATAGGGGTTAAATCGATAGCTTTTTAGCTGCTCTATCAGCCCTCTCAGTTTTGGCGCTAGTTTTAGGGACACCCAGTATAAGTAGGTACCTATGTTTATCTATGCCTAGTACCTATAGTACAAGTCTAGAGTTTCGTTTGAGACTAAAGTCAATTTGTGTAAGATAGCCCCCTGTTTTTTTTCTTTAGTATTTAGGTACCGTACCTACCAAATATTGGAAAAAAACAAAACCCTTATGAAATAGAATAGGACTAATTGATTTTACACTTGTAATAGCCACAGGGAGCATCCTAATTGTTCCAGGCATAGTAGTTATGTCTTTTTTACAAAGTGAAAAAAAATATTTATCACGAATTTTTAGGTATTAGATGTTATATTTTTCACGTGATATTTCACTTTGGACCGATATGGTTCACAGCAATCAATGTTTCTTTTTTTAATTCATACAATATAAAATAATAAGATATATGTTTTAATATTTGTTTTTCTCCGTGAAATTGCGTCTACTTTTATCCCTATTAATTTGTGCACTTTATCCATGGACACACTGTATATTGTATTTAAATTGTTGTATTTTGTTATTTGGTTTAGTTAGCGTATGATTGCCCCTGATATTATTAATATTAATTAAAAACCATTTAGTTCTTTAGACTAGATACTACAATAACATACTCGTATATATTGATGATACCTACCCGTAGCTTCGAAACATCTCAATGATGGTGATCACTAAGAAGCAAGATACTTTATTAAGAAACAAACAAAAAACAGAAAAATAATAAAAACATAATTAAATTATACGTACAGCAGCGTGATTGATATATTTTAATCCCCGATTAGTAAAAACCAACTGATAACAAAGTCTAAGTAGCTAAAAGCCATTGATAACCTTTAAAATACCAAACATATTTACCTATTCTATAATTGCCTCATTTATCAATTTATCTATCGACGAAATTTCTTATCCCTCGTGATTGTTTTGTATTACGTGGTCAAATATATGTTTTTTAGAATTGTTTTAATGGGATTATAAAGACTTTAGACATTAGAATGAGATCTAAAATATATTAAGTTTCATTTTTATTAAACAATTAAACTTTGGCGTGATTCTCAATAGCAACCTTCCTTTAAATCTTTCTTTAACTCACTGCGAGGTCGGGCAGCAGTGGCTTCACGGAGTCGCGGCATAGTCGAGGTGTGGTCTTTTAAAGAGTCGAGTCGCGGGAGGGTATAGGTACCTACTTAAATATTATGTAGGTAAACGAAAAAGAAAGAGACGAAATGACAGACGGCAGCTGCGTTTGGCCACTCCTTAACCTCGCCTCAACCGTACCTTCACCTCGACTAGGGTGACGGCACCAATGTAAATTGATTGTCTCAAAATAAATGAATAGGTAACCCTTATTTTCTATAACATAAGAATCAAGTGTCCATCATTATTGGTAATCTTTCATTACTGGTTCCATCATCCTATGCCTCAACTGCTCTACTGTGACCGTACGGACTATTTTCGTATAAAACCTAGATGTGGCTACCCGCTTGTGCACGCCAAGACACTGCCTCGACTCGATCTTAATCTTACAAATCGTGAAAAAATCACACGGGCTACTTCGGGCAGCTACAAAACTCCTCAACCTATCCACCGAGTTGGTTTTCAATAAGTAGATATAACAATAAAGCTGAGAACAAAAGCAACTTTGCCTTAAAGGAAGCTTAAGTTTATGCGCCATCGTCTCCGTCTATATAAACTCGTATCGTGATTTGTTTCGTTTAGTTTGCTTCTCGTTTCTACAGTATTCTAATTACTACGGACGACAACCTTGGTTTGGTAGGGAGAGTCCGCTTAAATAAACCCCCTTGCTAATATTCATGGAACCTATCTAGGAACCATCCCTATTTAGCTAGCCTAGCTAGTCTATCCATTAGGAGCTACGATGCTACTGACAGACACAGACACATAGATAAACATAACTTATAACTTCTTCTTCTTCTTCTAAGCGTGTTGACGGCTTCTTAGACATGTGTTGACCAGTATTCTGCCACGCGAACGGCATTTCTAGTGGCGTCATATAGGTCCTGCCGCGTGCTGCAGGAGATGCGCCATGAACTGTAGTCAAGCACCGCAGCTGCAACTTATAACTCTTTTTGCATCAAGGGTTACTAAACTGTCACTTTATTCTGCAGCAATACCAGCTCCAGTCGAAGATGACCTCTCCGACTTCTTCATCCACACGGACCCGAACTCCCGCATCGTGGGAGGCACCGCGGCGGCCCCCGGCAGTGTCCCCTACATGGCGGCCCTCTCCGACGGTCTGTTCATCAGGAGCTTCGTCTGCGGAGGCTCAGTCGTCGCTCAAAGACACGTGCTCACGGCCGCGCATTGCATCGCTGCTGTGTTCAGCTGGGGATCTTTGTCCAAGTAAATATATACCTAATACAACATAATATACTTTAAAACATCATACAAAAAGATTTAATAATAAATAAAGCAATAAAAAATATTTAATAAAAAATAAGGCAAATGATTTAGCAATAAAAAAAAACAGATTTTGTTAACTGGTCGTTCTATCGATAAATATGTAGCTACAGATAACCTTTCTTTCATTTAAATTTTTCTTTCCCTAAATAGTTATTTTTGCTAATAAATTTGCTGTATTTGGCCAAAGTTTTGCTCACCACAGTCATCTAACGACGTTATTAAAGTTGACTTTTAATACAAACACCAGTCAAGTTTGTATAAAGATGAAGAGCCGTGTACCTTTGATAGAAAACGATTAAAAACCATCACCTTATCATATTTTTAATATTCTGTGAACATTAATTATCACAGTGCATCAGCTCTTAAATCGACCTTCTTCATTGCACTGCACAGTCCACCAAAAAACTCCTTGACCAGCTTTCGACTCTATTTATAAGACGTTAAGGTCCAAAAGTGGTAGGTAAAGGAATTTCATGCCTTTACCTGTTTAGTTTTTATTTGACCATCCCACTCACCAGGTTTGATCCCCTTTACTCGCGCCTTAAGCCGGAGCCCCACTGCTGCGCACGCTACGCACGGACACGCTATACACGTCGCCCACGTGGGTCCATTGGTCTGGCTGGATACGTGTGTCAACATTTCCACAGCAACCGATGCACGCACACGTAAAACGTGTGGGCCACGTGGCTACGTTGGTCAGCTTTGTTTGTCTACATTCCCCACTGCGGGCCACGCACATGCACGCGCGCGCGGGGGGTGCGACGCCCTTGAAGCCACCTTTCCACTGCAACTCACGGGCAGCGTGGCTAGCGTGTGCGTGGCAGGCACTTCGGAACAGACCACGCGTGTATCAGTGACGTCATTTCATGCGCAGCGTGCTCGTGCACTTCTGTGGAAGTATCTACCTACATTTTCATACGAAGCGTTTTTGTACCCACGTGTGTACGTTGACCGTGCGCAGCAGTGGGGCTCCGGCTTTACTAAAAAGTCTTATTTGTCAGCGGTCAACACATTACAAAATATAGCCTCAAACATGTGTCACAGATATATTCAGTACTGGGTGGACAGCTGTAAAAATCGGACCATATAGACGGGCGTGAGTATAATTTTACATGTGTCTCTATCGGGTGCGGCAATGTTAATATAAAATTGCAACTCCGATTATTGGAACTCCGAAAATGTATTTTTTATACCGCTGGAACCGTAAACTTTTCAGAACTTCTGAAATATTCAATGTGTAGATAAGACTAGGTTAGGTTAGGTTTGATTTATAAAAATCCTGAATAAGTAACAGTTTTTGAAAAAAATACGTTATGAATTGCGATGAATATGACTTGCAATACCTACGTTAACTATTAGTAAAAATAATTATGAATGACAATATGGACCCATTTCTATCGTAGCTCCCTTCGCGTTACCGTCGGCACCAACCAATGGAACCTCGGAGGCCAGACCTACAGCTTGGCCCGCAACGTCACCCACCCGAACTACCTGTCCTCGACCATCAAGAACGACATCGGCGTGTTGATCACTTCCACCGACATCGTTTTGTCTAATCTGGTGGCGCCGGTGCCGCTGAGCTTCGACCACGTTGATGGTGGAGTTCCGACGCGAGTTGCTGGATGGGGCAGGATCAGAGTAAGTTTTCAGAGACGAGGGTTGCAAAATAGTCTGATCCTCGAAGAAGAGCGTTGCTTCATGTAGATATGGGAATGGCATGAAAAATGCAAAGACCCATGGTTTTTTTATAGTATGGAAAAGGCTAACGAGTACACATGCCACCTGATAGTTAATGAGTTTTGTGACCCATAGACATTTGCATTCTCAAGACTACTATCTTCAGACTGCAATTCAAAGACCGCAAATGCGTTACCAACCCTGAGGACTAAGATGAAACACCTCTATGCTAGTAATTTCACCGGTTATCTATCAATAATCAATATTTAAACTGAAGGTTGAAAATGCGCTAGCAACCCTGAGGACTATGATGGAATGCTTTTATGCTAGTCATTTTAATTTTCTGAGTACCTTAATTCCACCTCGAAACAGCAGCATGAAGACATGGATTAGTGGCAAAAAGCTCGACAGATCGTCTTTTGCGGCCTTACATACATACATTAAATCACGCCTGTTTCTCAGAGTGATAGGAGACTACTTCTTTCCACCTGCTACGATCCTGACAAATCTCTTTCTTTTGCGGCCTTAAGTATGTAAAATATGCCTGTAACTGGAAGAACAATCTGGACAAGGTATTGAATATGATGACAATGTTTGCAGGCCGGCGGTTCTCTTTCCACCACCCTCCTGGAGCTCACCCTCAACACCATCGGCGGGCAGCAATGCGTAGACGCTGTCGCGCAGGCCTCCATCGACTTGAACGTGAGGGCACCGCCCGTAGAACCACACATCGAGATCTGCACCTTCCACTCGGCTGGACATGGGACTTGCAATGTAAGTTAACTGTGCATATACGGTCACGAGCGTTAATTTGGGGCCCATTTCAAGAAAAATATGCTTGAAGCCGTCAATTTCATTAGAGATGTTAAGTCATTTGTAACTTTTAGGAAACTCAGCCCTATTGTTGTAGAATGTCAGATTGACTTTGGACCTAAGGTGGGTACCAAATTTAATCTCGTGACTGTACTGTACATACATACATAAACTCACGCCTTCATTCCCAGAGTGGGGTAGGCAGAGCTACAGAATTACCAACAACTCTAAAAATTTGTTGATAATTCTGTAACCACATTTTGCATAATTAGGCTAAGATGTTTACCAGTGTATTCGTGACAGGTTGCAAGCCCATCGCCTAACAGTACTACCTCTACAAGCCTTTATTCCCTTAGTCGCCTCTTACGACATCCACGGGAAGACATGGAGTAGCACTATTCTAACTGTGCCTTTGCACGCCCCTTTCCCGTAGTAGGCAGAGAACACCTCCTTCCACTTGAAACAATCTAGATAGGTAAACTTCCCTCGCTTCCTCCACACTCAAAGTCTCATCATACACGCGTGTTTAGTGTAGGTACTCCTGAGTCTCCTGACCTGGCTCTTTCTTAATACATCCCCGATCTGATCGTGGAACGTTCGCCTTGGCCTTCCCCTTCCAACATTCCCATTTACTCTTGCCTCTTTAAATCCCAAAAAAATGTAAAATCCTAGTAAAATTATAAACTAGCTTCTGCCCGCGACTTCTTCCGCGTAAATTTCGATTATCGTTAATGAACTTTAAAAAAATTCGAGATGAAAAGTAGCCTATGTGTATCTCCATTGTAGCGTGAAGGAGTAAGAAACTAGACACACACACACAAACTACCGCTATTATAATATTAGTAGGATAGAATAATATTGTCTAGTATGAATATGGATTTCCGTAAAAATCCTCTCGATTGCGTCAATTCATTTTCACCCCCCACTTCCATTCCAGGGGGATTCTGGCAGCGCGCTGGTGCGCGTGAGCGACGGGCGGCAGGTCGGCCTCGTGTCCTGGGGCTTCCCGTGCGCACGCGGCGCCCCCGACATGTTCGTGCGTGTCAGCGCCTTCAGCGAGTTCATCCTCAACGCAATCGCCTAAAAACGCGGACTAATAAAAAAGTTTCATTTTTAAACGAGTTTTCTTATCTAGGTGTTTTGGCTAAAAATGAATATATTTTTTTCACAGCTTCAATAAAAGCTGATTCATGTAACAAACTGTTGAGAAAAATCATTTTTTGAATAGCTATAAAAATAAGCAAGACAACAAAGATTTGTTCCTATCTCTTTCAAGCAAAACCGAATTTAACATGGATTTTATATGGCCGACCGCCTGTTACATGACGTCTCAGTGCATATTGAATCTCTGTTTAAAATGCTTATATCATCTGTATTTATTGGCCGATTTTAATTTTACATAATTTCACTTTTGGTGATCTCTTCTATGGTATTTTGAAAGATGCTTTGAAGTTTTAAAGACAGCGCAGGCTACGCTATTAACAGGATCCCTTTGAACCGTAAAAGTACTGTCCAAACTGCACTAAACCGGTTATTTTGCATAAACTTATTACTACCTAAAGGGACGTCTTGTTCTTCTAGCATTAATAACACAAAAACCTTGGGTAATTTGATCAGCGAACAAGTCTAACAAAAAGCATGCTTTGAAAACCCAACTGCTGTTTGAATAATGTCGTCAACATAATGTTAGTTTTCATGCCGCGCAATTTGGCGTTAAAAATTTTCAATTTAGATTTTCAATTATTTTAAAGACGAATCTAACCACGTATAATTTATTAATAATTAAAAATACAAAGACGAGTTAATCGTATACATATAAGTAAAAACAGCATAACATATCTGGGGGTACACCTAGACAAGACGATGGCCATGGGCAAACAGACGGACTATGTCGTGCAGAGGGCGCGACGAGCCCGCGACGCGCTAGCCCCTATCAAAGCCTGGCACGCTAAGACGGATCTGACGGTGAAACTCGCCGTCGTTCAGGCCTGCCTACTTCCTATATTGAATTATGGCGTGGTACAACTACTCTCACGCTACAGTAAGAGCCATTTACTAAATATTTAACGCCAATATCGAATGGCCCTCAAGACCACTGGACAATTCCCAAGACACGCCTAGAAACCTCGCTACTCTGAGAACTGAGATATGCTCGATTGGGATCCATGGCACCTCCGTGCACAAAACCTAAACGAGGACATGCTGCGCCGACTCCGCGAAATGCATATCCAGGATCTAGACACCCCCGGTGACGCCTACATCGGATACGGACAGCACAATCCTCTCCTGACCAATACCAGACTAAGTGAAATTAACTATGTACCAAAAAAGACAGGAGTCGGCTGCTCAGTAAGCGAACGACCTCCCCACGCCCCCATAGACTTTAATTAGCTGTAAATAGGATAGGAAAATATAAGACAGCTTTTTAAATTTATATAAATTTATTCTGCACACATACACTAAAAAGCATACAGCTTATACTACACGACACTTATTCAGATCGTTCAGACGTACATAAGTACGTAAGACCGTAAGTAGCTGACACACCCACAGACCGAATACACCACCGACCTGTTGGACATACCTAATGTAACATATGAACTAGGGAATGCAATTTAACCGGTTATTAACCGATTTTGTATGAAAATAACCGATTAAAACCGGTTAAACCGGTTATTTGCATTCCCTAATATGAACTAGGGAAATAAACATCTTTCTATTCTATTGTGACAGTAAGATGTCTTAACTACTCGTACTTAAAGCCTGTGATAGAATCACTCCGTCGCTCTGATGATTGTATGCACCCAGGAATGGAATGCACTGATCCTGGCCAGGACGTCGGGAAAGCCGACCGCACACGGGAAGCCCCAGGAGACAACGCCTATCTGTTTACCAGACTGGTCAACCAGCGCGCTGCCGGAGTCTCCCTAGAAGCAGGGAATAAGGATTATGTTGTGGAAGTTCATTACTATACTCCATTTTTTAGGTACTTAACTTAAACCCCTTAAACGTAAACAAAATACCACGTGACATAGTTCGTCAGCTAATATATGCAGAAAATCGAAGTTCGAAGCTACGTTAGCTCAATCCCTTTCCCTCAAATTAATCACGAATGATAATTGAAAGGGATGGGGTATCTGAAGTTTCGAATTTAGAGATTCGTGGTAACCATGCCAGCAGGCCTTTCGCGTAACAACACTCGCAATCATAATCGTTTTCATTTTGAAAATCGAAGGCTTGTCTGCATACAAAATGAAACCAATTGTTTTGTTTTGAAGCCGATCGCGATTGCGAGTGAGTTACGTGTTAGGGTATTGTTTTAATTTTTTATGATGATGATAATAATCAAATTATTGAAGAATAGCTACGACAATTCTTACTGGAACTTCAAATCGACCTACAAATGCAATACAACCGAGGAGGCTTGTGTTTGGCATGACGTCTTTTGGTTGAAATGATGATGAAATGAAAATGAAATGAAAAAATAAAATAATGAATGATATGATGATAATAATAATCAAGTGACTCTTACATGGCATAGGCCGTAACCAGTACCAAGTGCGTGCCTGGTGCAGATCTCGACCGAAGAGTTCACGGACGGCGGAATGATTCTGCCCCACGGTCGGATGTCCTGTTCACACTGGCTCGGGGCAAGGGTCGTTACGCGGAGCTTCTGCAGCAGGTCTGGAATGGGCCCTCCCAACTGTAATGGAAGAAAAAAGAGGTCAGTCACTCCAGAGAGCCAAAGGTAAACTTGAAAGCGAAATCGGCGGTGCGGTGTTCTAAGTACGCGCCACTTGCTACAGTATGAGAAGCGTCTAAACCTGTCAAGTTTCAGGCAGATTTGGACAGAGATATGTACCTAATAGCTATAGAGCTGTCTCTTTCATGGTCTGGACACTTTATAATACGGCTTCAAGACTATATAATTTAGTAGACTTAGTACCAATTTCACCAAACGATGTTATATGGTAATCAATGTTAATCGACTGTTAGTGCATTCATACATTTTGATAGCTGTTAACACTCTATCGTCTATTAAGTGTGTCGAAAACGCAGCGACCACGACGTCAAATTTTGCAAACCCGAACACGCTTGTCACCACAGCAGTATTACATTTAAATTTTATATTGTTCAGTAAGGTACGTTATAGTCTGTAAGGTATTCGTTGCCAGCAATAAAAAGTTTCTATTTTATTATATTGACTTACCCAAATCCTGCCCCAGCCAGTAACAAACACCTCCTGTCCTCCCCCAACAAACTTGTCATTGAGTGGGATCACGCCAACGCCACTTCCCCCAATTCCCCCAACCCCACCGCTCATTATGATCCTCTGCTTCGTAATCAGGACCCCCACGTCATTTTTAATTGTCATTCGGTTCCATTCCGGATGTATTTTGTAGTCAGAGAACTGTACCGAGTTCCGGTCGTCAGCCCATCTGTGAGTGCCAACGGCGCCGCGGAGAGAGCTGAAGAAGAAAACATTTGAATCATGGTCAGGGTTAGTGAGATCCAATTATTAGTGTTAGATCCGATCTTTTGATTGTTTTTGTCTGAAACAGTGATAGGTCTATATGGAACCCTGTAATAATGACAGCGTCAAGCCACATGAAAGAAATTACTCTAATATTAATGATTAACGTTATGCGACAGGGTTCCATTGTGGCTCAACAATTAGAGTCCTTGACTGTACTATAGGCCACCGACGCTTTTAAAGGTCTAATAACTTGACTTACTCCAAAAGTTGTGAATTCCATTGAACCGTGTCCTCTATACAATGTGCCGCGGTCAAGACGCACCGCTCGCTAACTATGGAGCCACCGCACATGAGCATGGTGATCCAGTCCCCAATCAGCAGGGCTACCATGTGAGGGGCTATGCCTTGAGGGGCTTCCGTGCCTCCCACGATGCGGGAGGGAGGGAAGAAGTCCTTAGGGTTGTAACTGTTGTAAGGTTGGTCCACTGGGACAGCTGAAAGGATAGAATTAGTAAATCTATGAATGATAATAAATGTGTCCTTCCGTCCGTCCGTCACAACTTTAAATAGTTGTTAGTATCTTTTGAACCGTAATAGATAGCGGGTTGATTTTTTCCAGCATTTGTGTTATTACGGTGGATTTACTAGGAAATATAAAGAAAGGTTTAGTTTCAACGTATTTTTATTTTTTTTGTATAGTAAGAACGGTAAAACATACAAGCGTCACATTTGGTATGGTTATAGAACCAACCCTGAAAAAAAAACAATAGATAAGTACTAAAAATTGGTCAAGGGTGATTTGGGCTCACGCTGATTCAAATCTAAATCGAATTAAAATTTGAACCTAATAATACCTACCCTGCGGCGGCAAGGAACCCTCGGTGCGCGAGTCCAACTAGCACTTGACCTGGGTTTTTTTTAAATCTCATTTAACGCGCTAGTAGGTTGAAATTCGATCATGCATGACGCTCCATACGATTTTACAGTATGTACAGGAGTTCATAAATATCTAAATAGGTACACATTTTTCAAATCTTATAAGTAGGTACCCACCTGAGTACATTAATTTGAACTCTATTAGATTGGTCATGAGACGCAGCTGTTAATATTGTAAAAAACAAGTTCCTATTTAAGTAGTAATTTATCTTTAACTTGTAGAAAACTTACCCATAGAGAAACCTAGGAGTCCTAGCAAGACGGCACTTGTGAAATACATGATTGTTTATTGGTAAGTAGTAATTAGTACTGTTATAATAATTAAAAATTCGCTGTGTATTTATACAAAAAATATTTTCCGATTTATCACTTTACCTCAGCTGACTGATTATTTCCACTCGACCTTCAAATTGTTCACTCATCATCTATTGTTGTCTTGTTATGATTAATAAGTTTTTAATTAGGTATTTGATTCCTTTTTGTTTTTAGGTCAAATATTGTGCATTTTTTGCTTGGCCGATAATAACCCTGCGTCCTTTAGGAATACATATCATTAAAAAGTTAAAAACAAATAAACAACAAAGAATTATTATGTATTTATTTGTTACATGGCGTTTACATTGTGATTCAGATTTAAAAACAATGTTTACGATAGAATCGAAGTGTTCTTTCTAATTATTTCACGATGATTTCTAAACGAATGTCAAATGTCAGAAGGTTAAGTTACTTTGTAGCTACGCGGTCAAAACAATGCATATTGCACCGACATAGAGCTTAAATTGGCGCAATCATTTGTAAAATAACTTTGTATTGAATAGTAACGTCATTTTACGTTGAACTTGATTCGAAATAAAGAAAAACAAAAGTTTGTGTGGGAAAAGCGAAAATACACAATAATAATTTTCCTTGTAGTTTTAGCAGCGGAATGTATAAAAATTCCACCTACTTTCTTGCCGAATGAATAAATTTCTAACAAAATGGCGAAATTCGAGGGTAGGAATGTTTTGGTCAAGTTCCCTTCGAATTTTAAACTCTCGTTTCTTTTGCAACTACCGCTTCGTTCGAGACATCGGCGTTACACGTGGTAAGTTCGATTTACCTGCATTTACAACAATAATTTATCAAAATAATACTTTGAAACACCTTCAAATCAGAAAATTTACGAAATGCGGTAGTTTATACGATATTTTTATTTTCTTCACGTAGGTTTATCCATAATTATGGACTTAGGTGCCGTCACAATGAATTCGGAAGGGTACCCTGTCCTATTGCTACCAAAAAAGTGCACTACTTTAGAAACCAACTGCGAAGTGTCAGATAATGTGTTTATTGAGCTAAATATCTCATCTCCTGACACAGAGGGGAATGAAATGTGTATTTATACAGGGTTCTGTAACGTAAAGTTGATAGACAGTTATGATATGAATATTTACCAGAATGCTTCAAAGGAAAATAATTCCACGGAATTCAACGATAGTGACCTAATTCCTGTGCTGGTTGATGAGTCAGGGAACCAAATAGCCGACGCGTCTGAAGTCTGGATAGATCCGGCTAGAAGCCCTTATGTGTACAATCACTATGACACGGACAACCAAGAGCATTACTCTATCTACCACAATACGAGAACAAACCATATAACAGTAGAACAGCACAACACATACATAACTCAGAATGTATACAACTATAAAGAACCTGCTCAATACACATCTACGGATGAATTTGAACATAAGAAGTTCCGGAAAGTTCAAGTGAGTGAGTCAAGTACACAGCAAAATGCAACGGAATCCAATTTTAACTTGTACGAAGAAGACGAGTTTGAGTGTGGAGTGTTCCTGTCTCAGTTGCCCGAAGAGATTCTGAACGAGAAAGAGAATCGTGTTAGAGAGGAGAGGAAATACATTGGGTTGCCGAGTGAAAATGGTGCATTGAAGCAGCTGATGTCATCGGATATCCAAACATCTACGAAGCAGAGGAAGACTATACTATTCCTTGGGCATGACTCCCATTACGGACAGACGATACAGAAGATAGCCATGAATGATCCGTATCTGGTGTGCTCAGTCAAGGAAGAAATGAATTCTCAAGTTGTTTACGGTGAGTTTTTTTTATTAACTGACCGATCCACTTAGTATTCACAAAGTTGTACTTCAAATCTTGTGCGACATTGCCACTGGAAAAAAAAAAGAGTTACAGGTTTGGTTTTCAGTTCTTGGAGTTTAGTCCTTTTGTATCTAGGTGCAGTGTTATGATTCAAGTTTAACCATACAAAGATAAAGAGATGATAAGATAAAATTACATGTAATTTATTTTAAAAATATTGATAGTGTTTGGCTTATACTCGACTTAGCCTGTCCTATAACAGTAGAATACAAATATTATAATAAGGTAATATTATTTGTTTGTTCTTTGGTTTGTAAGTTTGTTTGGATGTTGAGGGTAATCTTTGTAACTACTAAATTGTTTTCCTTTTTAAACACTATAAGGAAGCTACATTATCTATGACAGATCTAGGCTAACAAAAAGTTATTAATTTGGGCATTCATCCTATTAAGTTATTTCATACAGCAAAAAATAAATCACAATAAAAATCAAAATTATTATTATTAAGCAGCCACAAAGACAAAGAAAATAATTCATTCCTAATTTAAAGAAATCCTTTGTAATATTCAGTTAAACACTACAATTTTAAGTCTTTAAAATTAAATTAAATTCTATAAAAAGGTAAAAAAACGTAGCTTTGGATATGGAACCCTAAAAACTGTTTATACTTACATTATGCTGTACCAGCGACCCGCCCTCGCTTCGCTTCGGTTTATGTGAGTTTTCTGTAACACCTGTACATAAACCAAAATTAATTTTACATAAAAACCTTCCTCTTGAATCATTCTATCTATTGATAAAAGCCGCATTAACCTCGTAAGGCCCAAGGTGCAATAGGTAGTACATAATCAAGGCAATTTAATTTGAACTGTGTTGCTATAAGAATAAGGTTTATTTTCCTATGTTCATAAACTGAAAATGGCATTATCGGTCAATCGTAATTGAACTTTATTGCCTTGATGTTAGGTTCAAAGTCCCACTCATAAAATACTCCCTGTTTGCAGTATGGTGGGCCTTACAAGGTTAAAATACTTTGCGCAGTTTAGAAGATCAAGCCAGAGGTCCCCAAACTTTTTTGGCGCGTAGACCACTTGGCAATTTTTTCGGTTTTGGATGGACCCCCTGCCTACCATTAGGAAGGTATATATTAATTTACGTTGTCACGTTAAAACTAGAAACTAAGCAAGAATCTTCGGGATTTTTGCACGGATAACGTTGGAGGTCTAGTCGGCTAGGGCTTCAATTAAAATTGACACATGCAAAGAAAATTAAAGCATAATTTATATAGATTGATATGTGTATATTTATACATTTATAAGGAAGTATTACGTCAGTAAGTAGGTGCCTGATGATGAAGCCTATGGCCTATGATGAATATGGATTATCCCATCAATGGAAAGCCAAAATTATAGTCACGGCCTGTTTACATGGGATCCCTATCGTGGACCCCCATTTTCCTCTCATGGACCCCTATTTATTTTTTCCGCTCACATGAACCCCTTGCAGGTTGTCGTCGACCCCTGGGGGTCGATATAGACCACTTTGAGGATCACTGATCTAAGCGAACAGACGGCGGAGGCGACTTTGTTTAATACTATGTAAAGAAGATATATAGGCCCTGCTTAAATTTGCTTTATATTGGAAGGAAGTATTGAAACGTCGACTCGTTCATTTCATTAGACGCCAAAATAAAGCGCAATACTAATTATTGATCCAGTTACAACCCTGTCGCAGTAATCAAGGAATAACTTTGACGCAGGGCTCGGATAACGGTATATTTTTCAAAACGGTTTCGTCTTTAATACCTAAGTACTAAGTACCTAATTTATTTCGATTTCGTTTAAACGGAACGTTACCTATGGAAAACGTTTTTGATCAGGATCAAAATTTTAATCGTTTTTGATTAAAAAAACGTTTTTAACCGTTTTTTTCCGTTTTCTGGGGTGTTCGGTACGAAGCTACGAACGAATATTACAAATAGTGTCATGTTTGTCGCCGCTCGCGGTCTGCGCGGCGCGTCCGGTGGATTAAAACGGTTTTTGAAAACGTTCTCGTTTCGTTTTCGTTCTGAACAAAATGTTGTACCTATAAAGAACCGTTCGAGACGTTTTGAAAACGTTATTTTAAATAACTAATTGCTTTGACGTAATTTGTTACTCGTGACTTGACTGTAAGTACCTATAGTCGCCATCAAATATATCGAAGCAGAAAATGCGCTCGAAGATATCTAAACCTAATTCTATTGTCAAAGGCGGGCGTGTTTACGAGTAGATATTTTTGAGCACCGTTTCAGGTTTGATATGTTTGATATTCTATAGCCCGTCTGTAACATATCTGGGTTTATCTTATCCTGATTTAACTATTAAGTAGGTACACGGTACTGTGGATAAATACAGATATAATCAATATAATGACGATACATTTTATACGGATTGAGGACAATGCGGTTGGTTATTCTAGTTGGTAGGTGTTATTCCAGGGTATAAGCTATCTCCATTTCAAATTTCATCCAAACCCGTCTATCCATTGCAGCGTGGAGGATTAACAAACTAACACACAAACGTTCGCATTTATAATATTAGTAGGATTAAGTAAATAGTAGGTACTATAGGGATTACCCAATTATTACGAATAAACTATGTAGCTTTTGGCCGCGACTTTCTCCGCGTAGAAGACGTTAAGCACTTTCGCACAGGAACTAAAAAAAAAACCGGAATAAAATTATCCTCTATCAATCTACAAAAATCCCAATCTGTTGTGCCTACCCAAATCGGTTCAGCCGTTTAGGCGTGATTGAAACATAAACATCCAAAATAAATATAGTAGCTATTACTACTATTACGACGACGCGATAGCCTAGTTGGTATTGGTCCTGCCTTCGAAGCTAGCGGTCCCGGGTTCGATTCCCGGCTTGACTAAATATTTAGATGGTTGGCAGTCCACTACTGTGCGTTTCACTCGGAATTTCCTGCATCGCACAACTAAACTGTGGAATGGTCTGTCAGCGTACTCTCATTTGAAAGGCCGGCAACGCACCTGCTACTCCTCTGGTGCTGCAGGTGTCTATTTCAAATTCTAATTAATTTATTTCGAATGTCTTAGATTCATATTTGTTAGTGGTATACATATACATTCTTATAATCTAGTTGTTAGAACACACCTTAAAAAATCATTTGTGGTAAGGGGCATGCAAACCACAACAACGGTTCATGTAGGGACAGTCAAACCTGTCCGCGATCATTGCGAGGATACTGTTGGAGCTGGCCCGCACTCTGCGCACCAGAGAAGTACATCGCTTGCGGAGTGTTGCGTAAAAACAGTCAACCCTTGCCTCCGCGAACATTCCCGACGCACTACAGAATCTAGGCAGACCCAAATCTAGTCTATCCAGTCTATGGGTGACGGTAATCGCTTACCATCAGGCGATCCGTCTGCTCGCTTGTATCCTATACCATAAAAAAAAATATTGTGTGATGAGCACGAGTGTTGGTTTCTGAGTCTTGGATATATTCTATGTGCTTAAGAGGATTGCGAAGCCAAAAATTTCCACACGAAATGCGAAAACATTTCTCTCAACCCAGTCCAATTTACAAGATTTTTGAATATTTTGTAGATATTATGAAAAAAAAGCAAGCTTTAAAAAACCCGACTGTTGTTGCTAACCAACTTTAAATCATTATAAATCCTAAATTATCGTTAAAAATGAAACATCATGAAAGAAACCTAAAGATTATTTTTAAATACCTATTCAATGATACCCCATTTGTCATAGTTCGTCGACTATATTTTTTCATTTTTTACAATATGGCGTCTAGTTGCCGCCATATTGAATTTTAATTACTGTCTTATGTTTAGTGACACTCACAAGATTAAGACAAATCGATTGCCATAAGAATTATCAAAATCAGTCCTCGCGTTTACTTTCTAGAGCGCCACAAAGGAACAAATATATGTACATATATAGGCTGATAAATACATTACCCTCCTCCTTTGGCAGTCGGGTAACTAGGTCTGTACGTTTTCCTCTCCAAAAAAATATTTATTGGAAAAAAATATTGAATAGTAGGGTACAAACCCAGTTTTTCATAATAAATATAACATATTCAAAAATCGTTAAAATCGAACTTCATTTAGGGGGTGAGAAACGTTATATAAACCCGGAGCTAAATTAGAAGGGATTTTTTCTGACGCGTTTTGTGCTCACAATCCTCTATGGTATTTATTAGATCGAACGTATAAGGCTGCCTAATTGAGAATGCACGCGCAAAAATTTGTTTTGTGCGCTCTGACGGGACTACTTAAACTCGCCGGTGTGGCGCGTTCACTCGTTCACTCGTTCGACCGACCGAGCGCTGTTTTTCAGAGAATAAAACCCCAGCCCAGGGTACTACCAAGTAGAGGCGTCGTTAAAACATATCTACGTATGTATGTAAAATGCAAATTATTTATTCATGTATGTTAATAAGCAGTTTTAAATAAATAAGTAAATTATAATACCTAAGTAGTTGTCTAGATTACGCAGGTCTGAACACAAATTCCTTTTTTGTGTTGTTAATTGTTAGTGACAAATATTTTCGAGAATTGTATACTTAACACGGTAGGTAATTATGCAAAAATGTAAAAAACTGTTTTACGACAGTTAAATAGTTTGAATAATAATATTTACATACCTATTCAGTATGAATATTACCCATAGGTAAAACTATAGTATTGTATTTAATAAAGCGGGGTCCATATTGTCTCACATAAAAATGTGTAGTCCGAATTCATAATCATCGTAAGTCATAAAGTGCTTTTTAGTGAAACGGTTTTTATTTCAGGGTTTTTATAAAACAAACTTAGGAACGAAAAAAAAAGTTTAAAAAAACAAAAACCCGCCTTCAAAAAGCAAAAAATAACTTCTTTAAAATGGTAGGTAAATAGGTCAGTCCAACTGAAGTCTGCTTTTGGTTAAAATATTGTTGGACGCCGACTTCAGTTGGACTGACCTATTTACCTACCATTTTAAAGAAGTTATTTTTTGCTTTTTGAAGGCGGGTTTTTGTTTTTTTAAACTTTTTTTTTATTTTATACTTTTTAGTGATCATAATTATGCTGTTATTCTCCCATTTTTCTCCCATTTCTCAAGAAACAATAGAACATTTCAATCTCGCCGCAAGCAACGCCGTGGGAAAGTCATAGTCATATATTTAAACCTAAATATGCTTCGTCATAGTCGCTCAACTATCTTAATCGAAATATCTTGTCGCCACCCTCGAAATATATACCGTTTAGGAGTTCCGGTGGCCATCTGTGGTCTTCATCATCAGTTCCACTTCACCAAATAGTGGTTTCCAAGACCAAAAACACGAGTTACAATGAAAAATACCAAAATCGCTATAGGTGCGCCTATAAATTTTGAAGAGTTCCGTCGATTCCTCATGGATTCCACCATCAGATCTTCATTTTGAAAAAAATGGGACCAATCTGGAAGCACCAGCTTTCAAATAAAAAAAGAATCTTCAAAATCGGTTCACCCAGTCGAAAGTTCTGAGGTAACAAACATTAAAAAAAAAAAAAAAAAAAAAAGAATACAGACGAATTGAGAACCTCCTCCTTTTCTTGAAGTCGGTTAAAAATAAAGAAAGATTTGTTGTTTTTCTTCAGGGTTTGTACTAATCATACCAAATTTGACGCTTGTACCTATGCTTTAGCGTTTTTAGGGTTCAGTACCCAAAGGGTAAAAACGGGGCCCTATTACTAAGACTCCACTGTCCGTGCGTCCGTCTGTCCGTCATCTACATATAAACCGCTAATCTATAACCAATCTTGAGGCCCGATTTAGACCAAGCGAACGAATAAGAATTCTATGCATTATCTCTTACGTTTTCTTTGTAAAAATAAAGACAACATGTACTAGATCACTCCTTCGCTGGGTCCAAACGCAACTTTAGGAGGATCTCTATTGGATCGCATAATTTTTTTACGCATAACGTATCTTTACGCATAAAATCGTTTGACCTAAAACGGGTTTTACAATAGAAACGGTTTTATTTTAATTATTATAAAAAACTAGTTTTTTGTGATTGTTTAAGGAATACCTGTCCTAAAAAAATCACAAAAAAACGGGCAATAACATATCGTACCAATATCAGAGCGTTTCTATTCGATTCGTTTTTAACCTTTTGAACGTCATACGTCGAATACAAAATGTGCCACCCACACGCCAAACATGTTTGCTATGCTATCCAAATTACACCTTATTGCTACCAAACAAAGTCTCTTAATCTTGAACTCTTGTCGGCTGTAGCCGACGTGGCGTCAGTGGCACGACATGACTTTAAGTTGACGGCTAGAGTCGACTGTGGCGTTAAACCAATCGCGTCACTGGTAGATGACATGATACGAAAAGTCACGTGATCTATTAGTGACGCGATTGGTTTAAAAATGAAACGAATAGAAACGTTAGTTAGCGCAATGCATCTTGGCAGGGCCCGCATATCATATCATAAGTTTTAAGAATTGTTGGTAATTCCTGTCGCCCCACTGTGGGAATGAAGGCGTGAGTTAATGTACATATGTATTTAAGGACGGCTTGTATTGTCTCTTGGTTTTTTATTTCATTATTTTTGTTTTATTTTTATTTAGAAGGTTTCTTGTTTTTGTGATAGTTAATTGATAAAAAATACAAAACGTACAGATATTGCAGTGGCAGATATTAATTGTACGGGAAATAAATATTTCCTCGAATTTTATCTAGAGTATGTAATATGATACTAGCTGTTGCCCGCGACTTCGTCCGCGTTGAAGTCTTTATCGCAGGTAAAAAGTAGTCTCATGTTACTTGCTTCCCGAAGGGTCTCCCCAGATCTGTCGACGCGGAATCGGCTTGAGCCGATAAGAAAAAGTTTTATGTCCATTCAATAAGAGCGAAAACGACGTCGCTCGGCTCGGCTCGGCTCGATTCGGCGTTGGGAACGGAACGACGTCGTTTTCGCTCTTATTGCATGGACATAAAACTTTTTCTTACCGGCTCAAGCCGATTCCGCGTCGGTAGGTCTGCGGAGACCCTTAAGCTATCTCCATATCAATATTTCATCGGAATGGGTTCAGCAGTTTAGCCGTGAATGCGTAACAAACAAACAGAGTTACTTTCGCATTTATAATGTTGCAAGCTTTAAAAACACGACTGCATTTTTTATACTGTCGTCGATATACATACATATTTTAATAATTGTCATTTGGCCATTGTTGTTATTTCAATTTTAACAGTTTAGGTATCCTATGACACTCTCGCTGCGAAGACGAATCCAATGATACCTCATTTGTCAAAATCGTCCAAGCCGTTTTTGCTGTAGCGGGGAACATAGAACTGGACTTACATACATACATGACGGTGAAAAACATAACCCTTTTGGGCTCCGCCGCAGTCGGGTAAAAACTCGACGAACTATGAAAAATGGGGTATCATTGAATAGGTACCTATATAAAAATTATCTTTAAGTGTCTTTAATCATTTTTCATTTGAACGATCATTTAGGATTTATAACGATTACAGTTGGTTAGCAACAACAGTCCGGTTGTTTAAAGCTTGCTTTTTGTTGCTATTAAAGGAGGAGATTCCATGGACGCAGCAGGCTAGCTGACATCGCAAAAGTAAATTTATGTGTTTTTAAGATATTTTTATTACATATGTTTGTCTGTAAGGTATCTGTAAATATGCGCCGTATTTCCTAATATAGGTTTAAATTTGTATTAAAACTGCAACTTCACTTTTCAGAGGAACCAAATTACTCAAACCCCAACCAAAAGAAATACCAATGCGACAAATGCAAGCAAATTTTTGACCAGATCATAGAATTCCGACAACACATGGTCGGTGATCACATAAGTCCGAGACATTACGATGGCAGAAGTATCGGAGAGATCAAATTCCTCTGCACAGAGTGTGGCAAACACATCAAGTCTCAGAAGAAATTCGAGCAGCATTGTATGAGCCACGGGGACCCAGATTTAGAATGCTCTAAGTGTCATAAAGTCTTCGCTTCAAAATTTACTCTACGCGCTCATTATAAAATCCACAGTCGGAAATATGGCTGCATGTACTGTTCTAAGTCTTATTCAAAATTGGAAGCTTCTCGATCTCATTTGGCTAAAGTTCACTGTATTTTTATGTGTCCGTTTTGTGACTTTAAAAGTAATAATAAATCTGATTTGAAAGATCATCAGTTGAAACACAAGGACGGATCGAGTGATGTCGATACTTTAACTGTCATGGACGACTCTAGTGAATCTGATATCATTAAGTTTCCAAAGCCTAAGCGTGAAGGGGAATCACAAGATGTAAGGAATATATATATAAGGGATGAAGATATAAGGGAAGAAGATGTAAGGGATGAAGATTTAAGGGATGAAGATGTAAGGGATGTAGATGTAAGGAATGAAGATTTAAGGGATATAGATGTAAGGGATGAAGATATTAGAAGAGCGGACTCGGTGATAGCGAAGGTGATTTCAAATGCGATTTTTGGGTCGAAAGGGAAGACTAGGCAATACAGGAAGTGTAATAAGGTACGTTTCATTAGTTATTATCGTCTTTGCTGCGACTCTGTCCGCGTACAATTTGTTGTACTTTAATGTACAAACAACCAAATAGATAGAATCACAAAAGGTAGAAACACGAACTTATCCATTCACTTGTTTTTTCTGTCAAAAGTGTATTTTTTACTGTAAAGTCAGTGAAAAATTCTAAGGATTTTAAGATGTGTGTATGTGCGGCTAAACAGATGCATGCAGTTAGTTCAAATCTTAGTTTAGGAAAATTACTTTCATTTGTATGAATAATACTAGTCTTCCTTATCTGGTTAGTAACCTTTCTAGAGGTAAAGAACAAAACTTGTTGATCGTCACTTATAAATATCTATGTAAGGTGTAAATATTATTTTATTAAAAGAGAACAAAAATAAATTTGACGGTTCCAGACGACTAAGTAAAAGAGTTTCGATTTAATATTATTATGTTTTCCAACAGGTAACGCGACCCGTAGATAAGATACAATGCTTACGTTATAAATGATGCTGAGGTAAACTACTAGCGCCATCTGTTTCACTTATTCCTAATTATTTTATTCCTATTTCAGGTTTGCGACGTCTGCCTAAAAGTGTTCGATCGAATTGGAGACTTAAAGCGTCATCTAATAGAGCACATAATCAAAAGCACCCTCGACAAGATCCCCGTGAGCCGCAACGGAACCCTAAACATCCAGTGCGAGGTCTGCCAAGCAGAAACGTTCACTAAGGTAGATAGATATAAGGCACATCTCCGCGAGCACGCCAAACTAACTATATACAAATGCACTTTCTGCGACAAATCATTCAGCGACTCCAGTAACTTCTCAAAGCATAAAAAAATCCACGGAACCACGTATCTACAATGCGATTTGTGCCACCGCAAATTCAACTCAAAACGTATGCTCATACAGCATATGGAGTACCATAATAAAAATTCACCGATACCCTGCCAATTTTGCAACAAGTTATTTCATTTTGAATCGATGTTGAACAAGCACATAAAATGCGCACACGCAAACACTTTAAATAAGTTCAAATGTCGATTCTGTTGTAATTATTTTAAGACTTTAAAAGAAAAGTGGGACCATGAATGGACCATACATAATGTGAGGAAAATGATCGTGGATTGTTTGATGTGTGACTCCAAGTTTAGGAAGTACACAGAGTTGAAGAAACATTGCTCTTTTGTGCACAATGTGGAGATTCCGCCGGCTAAGAAGCTCTGTCCTAACCCGAAATAGGCTGGACCTATTTATAAGGCTGGACCTTATTTTGTAAGGTGTTATGGCTTAATTTGAGGTTTTTTTATAAAAAAGTGGTATTTACTTTTTAAGACGGTTGTGATGGCTTTCGTCAAGTGGTAGGATTATTACTAATTGTATTTCCTAATGCACTGAAGAGTTTTACTCAAATCGAAGATGAGAGATGTTGTAAAACTGAGTACACAATTTAGAAGACATATAACATAGCAAAATAACAGTTGACCTCTGCGTAATCTATGTAACGGAAAAGAAATGGAATGAAAAAGTTTATTTCTGTATTCTTTTTACAAAACGTCTGTTAGTCTCTGGCTCTTGAACTACCTAGGACCTAGGAAGGGTAGCAAATATACTTCTTTAAGACGATTAGATAAAACATCAACAATTTAAAGTTAGTTTATTTTTAAATTGTGTAGGTATTCATTTGTTTAACGAATCACTCGTCTTTTATTTTAAGAAAAAAGAAAACATAATGATAGCTGATAACAGTTCCACGTCTTAAAATGAGATTAGTTTTAAGACGAAAAATATGGGTAATTAAGAGTAAAAGGATTTTTTTAATTTAAGGTAATGTGGGGCAAATGCGTCTACGGGGCAAGACCGTCTAACCAACAATGTCTCTTAAAAAATACATGGTTTGTCGCACTTACCCCGTTAACGCTCTTACCCCACCTGACCTTATCTAGCAGTCATTTTTATATGATACCTACTTACTTATAGTATGTTACTATTATTAGGGCAAACTAAGACTAAGTATTACGGCAGTATCTGGACGATTTGTATAGTCAAAATCATCGTCATACTTTTTTTAAGGCTGATTTTTCAGAGAGTCAAGGCTGAAATCATGAAGTTAATTAATATATTTAAAGTGTTATTTATTTTTAAGAAACAAATCAGTAGTTTAAAGAATATTAAGGGCAATATAATAGCGGAAGCCTCAAAGAAAAAAAATCTTTTTCCTAAATTTATTTTGTCATAGCTTATGGCGGCACTTCTCTTGGAAGTCCCCTGATATTATAAATTGCTATATTTAACAGATAACAACCAAGTGAAGTGCCACCATTACTAGTGTCATAAAACTTTACTTCAAACGTGATTGAAAAAAAATTCAAAAAATACACTCACCGGCAAAAATACTCGCCCACCCGTCTTTAGTTCATACAACTGCTTACAAATATAACTTCTTAAATCAGTGAGGAACTTAAAAAAAAACTGAACGAATTTGGATGCAGCCTCTAGTGTTTTGTTGCTCATTAATTTAGGTCCAAAATGACCACCAAAAATCCATAAATAGCTGTTCGTATTTAATTATTGTATTTTATACGGATTTCAGATTTCTCTCTTTTGCGTTCCTTTGGAAAGAGCAACGACCTTTAAAACATATTAATTCCTAATTCAAGATTCAACATATCAATTAATTCCTCCAATTTCTAATTCAAGACCAAAACATCTACCACATATATGTCACTGTCAAAGTGACTTACGTCATTATCAGCTGGACATTTCAGATATAGCCAACCTATTTGTGTTATTAATTACATTAATATTAAGTTTATAAAAAGGTGATTATTTTAGGGAGCAGTGAGATGAAATTTGAAGTATTATAACAACCGGCCATTTATAACATTAGTCTTTCGAATTAAAAGCACTACTTATGGAAATTTAGAATGGTAACATAAAAACTCATTATTTCTCAGTTTTTTTTAAACCTATCTAAGTTGTACCAAATGTTATTAGGTAGGTCGGCATTTGTTTCATATTCAAAATTACATTATTCTGTGTCACATAATCATAATGAATTCACAAAAAGATCGTCAAATTTAAGAAATAATAACTATATTCAAATAAAAAAAAAAACGCAAAGTCAAAATGGAAAATGGTAAAAATAAGAATTATATAAACAAAATAAAAATATACCTAATTACCTAATTAAAACCTGAAGTGTTACAAGCGCAATAAGCATTTTGCTACCAACAATCCCTTCGGTTTAAATATTTATACTTAAGTGACTCTCGTGTTTGTGCAAGTATGTTATTAATTATTGCTAATGATATGTTTTAAAATGTGCAAAGTATTTAGAGTTGTAGGTAATTCCGTAGCTCTGCCTACCCCACTCTGAGAACGAAGGCGTGAGATATGTATGTATGTTTAAAAATACCGATGAATAAATTATCTGAGTGTGATTTTTAAGAAGTGCAAATTTCAACAGCAAAAATGTTTTAAGTGTGGTTACCCGTTTTGGTCTTGAATTAAAAATTCTGTATTTTTCAAGTTGCTGTCTGCAGCTTTAAGAAGAAATTTGTCAACTATTGTTTGAGCAAAAGGCGGGTGGGCGGGTATTTTTGCCTGAGTATAGAAACGTTTGGCTGTTTAAAAGTGGGTGAATCCGGCTGTACGTAAGTGAATGAGAAAAGGAACCTTTGGGTATTTTTATTGATGAGGTTACTTATTCTACATTCTTAACTTATCTACACTTAAAGTATTTTTATACAATTTATGTCTTTATTATTCTTTCTTATATCATTTAAAACCCCTTTAACATTATTATTTAACATTTTGTTAGTGTTGGTGGCGGATTTTAATGTTATGTCAATTTAAACTTTAACACGTTTGGTTAAAGTCTAATAAGTGTTTGTTAATGTAGGTTAAGGAAGAATTAGTATGGCTAGAACAGGGGCTATTCCCATCGGTTAAAACTCACATTTTGCTGGCTTATTACTGGTGAATAAAGTTTAAAGTGGCAGTGAAAGTGTGTTGGCTGGTAACCGGTGGAAATAGCCCTAAATAAGGATAAGAAAAACTTTGCTAATGTACTAGTGTTATATACACTCCGGGGCAAAATTAGCGGAACAGAGTGCGTTATTCATACAAACGAGGTTATTTTGAAGCTTTGGTTCTATGCCTGGGGTTGCTTAGAGTGAGGTTTAATAGTGGATACTTTGAGGTTCAATAGAGGAGGTCAAAACTTCGTAAGATACTTAATTGATCGAACAGGCAGTTAACACCACGGTGAGAGAGTTTGTGTCAGCGTTTGGAACTCCTTACATTTTATTACCCCTTTAGATGTTTTTCTGAACATGTAAAAATCCGGCGTTAGCCGCAGATTCAATCGATTGGGTATCTTAGGTACTCTGGACGTCCTGTTTCGATGCAAGGGGTATCCATCATCAGATTTCACTAAAAACCATCCGCAGGCATAGCACCAAAGCTTCAAAATAACCTCGTTTGTATGAATAACGCACTCTGTTCCGCTAATTTTGCCCCGGAGTGTAGTTACGTGACTTTGATGTAGTGCGAGTGTATCTCGAAGGTCTAATGTAAATGGACGATCGATGCTTGAATACAGCGGACCAAATTAAGCAGACTGTTACTACAACATAAAGGATATTTATTTGTTATCTTGACTTAATTACCTATAAATGTTTACATTAACGGTTCAGGATAAAATCCTGCAACTCATATCGCTTTCTTAAGTAATTAATGAACTTTAAAAGTTTCTTGTTAAAGTTGATTTTTAACTGTTTTGTTTTCAATAAAAAAAAACAAAGTTTTACTTCTTTTTTTTTCGAAATTCCATAAGCTGAAGTTGGTAACATTTTTTGGTTTTCTCAATAAACTTAATACGTTTCGTTTGTTTAATATCATTTGTTTTTGTTATAATTAATGATATGTATGAGTACTTGCCGAGTAGCCATACTTTATTGGGAGCGCCAAAGTTCAACTAAAATTGCAACTCCTATTATCGGAACTCCGAAAATGAATTTTTTATACCGCTGGAACCGTAAACTTTTCAGAAGTTCTGAAATATTCAATGTGTAGATAAGACTAGGTTAGGTTAGGTTTGATTTATAAAAATCCTGAAAATGTAACAGTTGCTGAAATAAATACGTTAGGAGTTGCGATAATTAGGACTTATGAGTCGTTATGAGTAAAAATAATTAGGTGAGCCAATATGGACCCTACTTTATTTCATAAATGGTGGGATCGTTTAATCCGATATCCTTATATGATTCATTGTTATGGAGTTATGGCGTTCTGTCATACGAATTAATGGTACCTATAGGCATAGTAAGTTGTATGTCATACGACTTTCTACCTTAGTTGCATATAGATTAAACTAAATATACAAATAGACTGGACAGTAGTTTAGCGCTTGTGACGTTGTTAATGTTTTTAAATTACATCATGGGAAATTTCGTTGAAGCGTTAACAACATTGATAAGAGTTATACTGGTTGTAAGAAAGGTTTAGGTTTAAGTACTATAAAAAAGTGAGATTTATTTGGATGATTCTATTTATGGGATTATGCAAAAATCATACTAATCGTATGTATGTAGGTACCTATTTCTGCAAGTCACGGGTGAGTTGCGCTAAATTCTCTTTAGTTTATATCACGGTGTCACGGTCCCTATTGTGATTGTATAGCATAGAGTGTACAAAATTACCTATCCTTGTTTAGTTTATTATAAACTAATAAAGAACTATAATAAATAGGTTATCATTTGACATGGTTACCGGCAATGAAGATTCTCCTGAAGAGGTCACGACTAACAAAGAGCCACTAGTCTGAACTGAGGTGACTTTCGGGAACAAATGTGTCATCTGTCATTATTAAGTCGCTGACAGATGGCAAGTGCTTCAATCCTTATTGTTAGATCTACTTGTTTTAACTGAGTTATTGTCTCATTTTTGAATAGCAGCCGTTTTCAAAGCAATGGCGCCACATTCCAAAAATGACAGTCGGCCATTTTTCAGCACAACAAATCGCATGGTGTAAACCATCCGGCGCGACCTTGCGGCCGGCGCATGCGCGGTCCACCTGCCGCGGCCGCCGCGCGCCGACTTCAGTCCGCGACGACGCGCCGCGCCGGCCGCGCTCCTTAACCGACGTAAAACGCGCGAAAAAACCATTCGCGAACACAACTCAAATAGAAAATAAAAATAAAACATTCAGCAGATCACAACAGCTACTGTGTCTCGGTGCATCTTGACAGCAGACGCTGGAACTTTTTCTGCAAGGTTAGTTTTAATAGCGATTTTATAAGTCACGTTTCGACAATTCAATGCTCTAATAGTTACACCATACAGGGTTTGTTTGTCTGTTTGGCGTACGTTTTATTATAAGTAACACTTGAATACCACCGACGCTGAAGGATTCTTTGTCTAAACAGAAGTCTGCATTGGATCGGGCACGGTAATGGTGTTTAAAGATAGAGCGTATGGAAAATATAATAAAAACTTGCGGTTGGTTTTATACTTATATCGATAACGATAGGTTGGTGACCCCTGGCAACAGTAGTTCGGTCTTTGACAGGTCAACTGTCATTATGTGCAGTCTTTTGAAAGTCAAATTCGCTGCGCTGCACTGTTTGCTAAGTTAAGTATTTACTATAATATGCAACAAAATACCAACACTCTGCTCTTGTAATAAATTTATGTCCACGTTTATATAAATCATTATCAAAGTAGGATGTAGTCACGTATATGAAATGTTAATCGCCTTGTCCAAATTATTCAAAACTAGTTTCGTTTCTTTACCTATGCTAATTTCCGTCAATACCAATTTCCAATGCTATTCAATATTCACTCACAACAAATAAGCAAAGTAAACACAAATCGGCATTTCGTGTTTACAAAACAATATTTAAGTACCTATATTGGCAGGTGTTTTTAATGAAACTTCATTTTCTGGTAACTGTCCCAGTTAATTAATTCTGGTGTTTAGTAAATGTGAGAGTTAATGTTTACGAGTACATTGAACCTTTAAAAACACAGATAAATTAATTGCTAAAGGCTTTTAGGTAAAGATAGCGATATAGTGATCCAACTAGGTACGTATTTGAAGTATCTATTTGAAATAATAAATATACTTAATGCATTATATTCTTCAATACATAACACATCTATTTACTATCATTTTTGTAAATGCATTGGTATGCATTCTATGTAGGCACCTAAGTAATACAAATCACAAGCAGCTGGGTTACTTCTACGTAATAGCTCTTTAATCTCGCGAACGTACGAAGAACACTAGAATCTCAACCTTAATATCATGCAACTGGAGTTAAAATGCGCGCTCAAATATAAGAAATATATCAAATGGCAAAGAATTGTATACTAGTATCAGTTACGCTATGCCTACTCGTACGCACCTAAATATGACCCCGATCGATAAGATCTAGATAAATAACAAATTTACTCGTAACTCATGAATATATACATATCGATATCGACAACTAACGTGTTAACCGAGACCACATTTATATTACTTCATTCATATGCACTTGGAATTTAATTTATGTCAAACCGTTTTTGGCTTACCAAATTTTTAATAATTACCTTTTTTGAAAAAAGGTTTATGACGTCTGATCATTTAGCAAGTCTTTACGAATTGTCATTACTTATGTTAGTAAAAACTAGTTTCTTCGTTGTGTAAAACCGCTTTTTTAATGTTGGTTTATACTTGGGTAAGAGAATAAAAACTGCATTCATATTATAAAAGGAATTAAGTAAATGTTAAAGAGCCAAGTACTTAATTATTATATTATAACCACAAAAACGATGTACTTAGCTGAATTATTCGTATTAAAAAGTCTTGTAGATACTCTTACTAGGCTTGGGACTTTTGGGTGCATACTGTAGTTCTAGAATCCACGGAGTCGTCATATGTCAAAATATTTTCTTCGAATTTTTTTTCAAAGTCAAAGTCAAAGTCTAAAAATAAAACTTTATATTAGATGTCATGATTTATGGTATTACATCGTAAATAAACACGTAATAATAGAGTGCGATTAATTTTATCATATCATAAATCTATATAATTATTATATAGTGGTCATACATCACACGTGACGTGATATCCCTTAATTTGGCAAAAATAAAAAAAGTCGGGAATTCAAACCCTTTTTGATTTTGAATCAGAAAAAAAATAAAAACACAAATCAAACAAAAAATGTGAACCTTATGGTATGTATGGTATACCATACACTGCCAAAGTAAGGGATATACATATGATTATGATGAAAATACCGTAAAAGAGATCACCAAAAGTGAAATTAAAATTAAAATCGGCCAAGAAATATGGATGATAGTTACAAGCATTTTAAACTGGTAATTAGACAGTGATTAGACAGAGAGATCCGATATGCACTGTGTCATGTAACAGGTCGGCCATATAAACTCTATGTTAAATTTTGTTTTGCGAGAAAGATATAGGAACCTTGTTGGCTTTTATCTTAGATAATTATATTATGAAAATGTTTTTTCTCAACTGTTTGTTACATGAATCAGCTTTTATTGAAGCTGTAAAAAAAAGTAATGAATATTCCCTATTGTACTGCGACAGCAGCGGTCAGGATTTGCTTGTTATCTGCCTTTTATAACAGTAGGTACGGCAAACACATCTTAAGAGGCAAATTTTAAAAATCCATAAATGCAGTAATAATTGTTTTTAAAGATAAAAGTAAGTCTCCTTTGCGTAGAACTTGCTATGTCCAATATTTAAGGTAGTAGCCGTCCATGTGGCGTTCGTTTTTTCCACCCTGTATATCTTGACATATTAACATAATATTATAGCACCGTGTGTGACGCGCCTTATTCTAAAAATCTCAAATTTGTGCCTAACATTGTATTGAGTATGAATCGCCGGGGACTTGGCAGAGTGACAAGACGTTGTTTACTACCGCGTGGGAAAAGCATTCGTTTCCTTATCGTTAATTAGTTCGATAAGAATGTTATTGTTTAGTTTTGTTGACATCTGGGAGATCTTGTTTACCTTTCTTGGGTCGCTGCGTTTTATTGCATCCCGATGTTTTATCTGTACATCCGTATGTCTTCGTCCTTTGTTAATAACGTTGGGAAGATATCGACAAAAAATCAGTTCAGAAACCTATATCACGGGACAATAAATAAAACATTAGGGGCCTTAATATGCTGCCTTTATCGCAAACATCCGTCACTTTTTGACACGTATATAACGTCACTTTTTGACACATATTTAAGTACGAGAGTGTCGGATGCTTTATCCACATTTTATCACGCGATAAGGGCCCAGCCACACCGGATGCGTGCGCGCAGACTTGGCGTGCGCGTGCGCTTTCCACTGCGTTGTATAGTGACATGTCGTATGAGAGTTCACCGCAGTGGAAAGCGCAAGCGCACGTCACGTCTACGCGCACGCATCCGGTGTGGCTGGGCCTTAAACGCAACCATACTAGGCCCGCAGGGGGCCTATATGGCTGCGTTTATCGCGTGACAAAATAGTACGAAGGTGACGGATGCTCTATCCATATTCTGTCACACGATAAACGCAACAATACTAGGTCCGCTGAGGACAATCTCCAACAAATTGACCTAGTTACAAGCTCTAGGCTTGTACTATGGGTACTGGACAACGATAAACATACTTATATAGAGAAATACACACTTAAATACATAGAAAACATGCAAGTCAAATAATCACGGTAACACACAAATATTTGCCCTACCGGAATTCAAAACCGGGACCGCTAGCTTCGTAGGCAGGGTCACTACCAACTAGGCCGTCGTATTGTCGTGTCTCTTAAAAAAAACCGGACAAGTGCGAGTCGGACTCGTCCACGGAGGGTTCCGCACATGACACTGTTAACTCAATTCAAAATTTGGACCGCCTTGCATAAAGATCCTGTTTTTTTGTAATTTAATTTAAAATGTATAGTTTTCAGATTGTTTCTATACTTGTAGTATAAGACGGTATTACTCACCAAATTTCATATATCTAGGTCAACGGAAAATACCCTATAAATTTTGATTCTCTTGAGAGTGCCGAAATATACGTTTTTTGCCGCAAAAACGGCCGTATCTTTTTTTTTTACGGGATTTTTTCACAACTTCAAGGGACTGTAGACTTGAGTATATGGTTTTAATTTCAACTCGATACCTCCACGCGTTCCCGAGATAAAGTGTATTGACCGACACACGGACAACAAAGTGATCCTATAAGGGTTCCGTTTTTTCCTTTTAAGGTACGGAACCCTAAAAACGTTTATTTAAATGTGTACACCGTTACATTTGAGAAGATACATCAGTACTTTGTACACTAAGGTACACACGCATATTGTGGCAGATCAATTCGAATATATAAAATGTCCATTTCACTTTTAACAAAGGATAGTTTATACACAGTATAGAGAACAGTCGGTCGTCTTCAAACAAAGGTACATCGCGCGGCTTGCGGCTGTGGGCGGGGCCTGTGGCGGGGCGAACCAATGCGAAACGAGATCTTTGGGGGATTTCGAGGGAACTTAGTCGGGGCCGCGGCGTCATTGCGTTCGGTTACGTTTTGTTTTAGCGCGCGTACTTAGAGCTATCGAGCGACAATGTCGCTGCCGAAAACGCTTAAATATTGGTCTGTAGTGACCTTGCTTACGAAGCTAGCGGTCCTGGGTTCGATTCCGGGTCAAGGCAAATATTCGTGTGATGAGTGCGAGTAGGTATTTTTTGTTTCTGAGTCTTGGGCGTTTTATATGTACCTATGTAGTCATATTAAGTATGTATTTTTCACTACATAAGTATGCTTATCGTTGGCTAGTACCCAAAGCACAAGCCTAGAACCAAAGCGAGAGGCCAATGCTCTAAGGAAGCCGCGCGGCGACGGCGCGTGCCGCCAGTAATAGGTACCTAAGTAGTCAAAGGTAGCCGCCTTGCGCGAAAGCGGTATTATCAAAAGGTCGAAAAGGAATTTACATATCACGTCACATACCTATAAAAAGTATGTAAGTAACATAATTTAAATTTGTTACTTAGGTACCTAACAATATTTATACTTACTTTAGGTTTGTGTCATTTATGAAAATTAACATGATTATAAATCACAGTATGGCCAAGTAGGTGACTAAAATTGAAAAACAAGTTTGGACAAGGGCCGGAGTCGAGCTACTTTTCTATTTATACTATGGTTTATATCTCCCAAAACATCGGTCGCTGGTTACCATACCTACCTATTCACAATAGCTATGAATATAACACCAGCCTACTGAAGATTGGAACAGCCTAAGAGCTCGTTCCCGCTATGTCGTATGTCGGTCCGGATTTTAATCGGTCGTTCCAGTGGCAGAACGTTTTATATGAAGCTATTCACACTCTTCCGACAAAAAATATCGTGTGTTTTGTCAGCCCTCTCGTTCGGATAAAAATCGTGTCGGAACTCGCTCGCCTTTGAGTAAGTATGACGCTGTATGACCCCACCCCGCCCGCACCGTTTGTTGCGCCCGCGCGTGGCTGCCATAGTGGCCGACAGCCGACTGGTGTGAACAGAGGCGCCGACACGCGATTAAAATCGGAATCCGACATCGGACATAGTGGGAACAGAGGCGCCGACACCCGATTAAAATCGGAATCCGACATCGGACATAGTGGGAACAGAGGCGCCGACACCCGATTAAAATCGGAATCCGACATCGGACATAGTGGGAACAGAGGCGCCGACACCCGATTAAAATCGGAATCCGACATACGACATAGTGGGAACGAGCTCTAAGCTACGCAGACCAAGGAGAAATTAATTAAGACGCTCCCCTAAGCCTTCCCTTCGGAATTATGCAAATACCTGCATGATATCATTGTGGTGTATACAGGAGTGGTCGGTAAGTGCCTGTAAGGTCTTAAGGAAGGCTGACGACATTAATTAGGGTTGCAGAATTGGTGAGAAATGGGACCAGAGGTTCGGTAATTTATGTAAAAGCTTTGTCATTGGTTCATAGATAAAACAAAGCGGACTTGCGTTTGAAACCGTCGTCTATGTTACCGCCACCGTACTCGAGCACTGCTAGTTCCAAACAGTATCAACTCAAAATCCTTGCTAGTTTTGTTTCGAGTTCAAAGAAGTTGTATTAAAGTTGATTTTAAAATACAGTTGTATATTGAGTTACCACTTTTTTTTTAAAGAGGTTCGGTTGCCTTGTGGCTTCAGGGGTCGCCTCGTGATCGTAAGGTACCGAGTTCGAACCCCCGCGGTCACCATGTAACAATAAGTTTTTCTAACTTAAGTACATTACCCGATGCTCTTACGGTGGAGGAAAAAATTTTGAGAAAACCTGCACATTCGAACAGCTGAGTGTGTAAGAGGGTAATTGCACAAAAGATCCTAAAGTGTCGAAGTTTATCCGAAAGGGCCCATGTGTACGATAATATAAGATAAGATACTACTGTTTTGGTCTAGCAGTGCGTTTGAGAGACATTTAACTTGTTCCTTTTTTAACCGATTTCAAGGAGGAGGTTCTATGTTCGGCTGTATGATTTTTTAATCCAAAATATGTTTACGTTTGCCCTCAGTCTCATCTCACCTGATGTTATGACGACAACGTCGAGGGTGGAACACGCTTACCATACCTTATTGCGTATGTTCATCGATTTCTCCGTCAATTGTGGACCGGTTTCGAAAATCTTTTTTTTATTTGATGGGTATGCCTCCCGACCATCTCATCCCATTGTCTTTAAGTCGATGGTTTTGCTCGATCATCAAAACATCTCGTGTCATTATGACCCATTTTAGTCCCTTGATAAACAATGTACTATTAATCACCAATGACAAAAGCCTGCGGGTGAAACAGTGTCCCAAATAGCTCGGTTCACAAACAAACCAACCAAGTACCGTTTCAATTACTCTATGTTTATGCGTTCCAGATTGGAATGGTCCGATTACAACATTCGAGCAGCGCATTTAGGCCAATGTATTGGGATTTTCATCCAATTTATGTTCAATGAAATTGGAATTGAAATGGAATCGATAGGACGTGGCGTGCCTTTAAAAAGCTTAAATCCTTTTAAAGTATACGAATTAAAGCTTGTATTCTACTTTGGTTTAGCTCACCTTTCAACTATATCTTTATTATATGTCATCACTAGGGACGCCCGCGTACAGTCAAGTTTATAAATATGTGTACACTTTAGTACCTTGTCCATTTAATGTCATGTTTAAACTGCCATACATGAATTGTCACATCGATTAAAGCGACAGTGTACACATATTCATGAACTCGACACGTGTAGAATTCGTGTCCCGCTACTCCCACTATTTATGGCGGTCGATTTTCGGAAAATCCTTTCTTAGTGCACCCAAAGGGTATCCAAGTAATATACCCTCCAAATTTGGCCTATTCCCAGTTGTCCACACCTATTTTCGAGGGTGTGGAGAACTGGGAATAGGCCCCAAATTTCAGCGGTCTCTAGGTCCAGCGGTTCGGGCTGTGCGTTGATATGTCAGTCAGTCACTCAGGTAGTTTATTTTATATATTTATATCTTTAGTTATTTCATCATCAGCTCTTGCCGGTGGAGTAATTTCCATATTTTTTTCATCCGAGCCTTCTCTTTAACATACATCTATCCAATGATATAATATAGTAAAAAAAGGTAGATATGTTATACGCATTTCGATAGTGGCACCCTAAAACCAAGTCAAAAAGTGTACCACCTTTACTTAGTCTTGCGCCGTCAACGGAACCGTGAACTAGTCTGCAGAGCAACATAACTCGTCTCTGTTTCGCTCCCGGAAATTAACATACCATCCTGCTTTCACTTGTCATTTATGAATTAGCGTATAATTGCAATATTTACTGATTGTGTGCGAAAGCCGGGCCATTTTTACACGCGGAATACTGTATAGGTAACATTCTACCTCTTTTTATATTATATCATTGCATCTATCTACTGCACGCGACGCCTCATTGTTATTTTAATTAGTCTGAGTAAGTTCTTCTTGGTCTCCCTATTTATCTATACTCTATACACCCGTATTTACAAACGTCACTATGAGGTCTCACAGTGGGGTCTTTATCGGATGGCATACAATTATTAGTCCTATCGTTGTGTCGCATAACGTCTTTTGCCCTAATAATGTATGGCATACACTTTGTCCCGCATATTTTTGATTGTCCGAAATTGTTGCTCCTATTATCGTAACGATTCTGACTTCACGCCTACTATAGTTTAATAACAGGCAAAATAATTCTTAGGACAATTCATGTTAGGAATATTATGCTTTAGGTAATTAGATTTTAGAGTTATCAATATTAGGACAAACTTTCTTTACGACTTTAAATGAGTATGCGCAAAAAATATTAGGACATACGAGTAGTATGCCATTCAACAGTATGCCAAACATTTTTAGGACAAAAAACGTTATGCGATATGACAGGCACCCCTCACAGTGCTCACGAACGCACAGGGTGGTTCAAATCGTCTCATAAACAAAAGGTCGGTCAAAAAGGACCAATCACAGAGCTTTATTGAACGCAGCGTTTACTCAGTGAAGGATCCCTTAAGTATTGTTTGTGAATACGGGTGTAATATTATAAATAGGAAAGATTTTATTGTTTGTTTGCATTGAATAGGCTCCGAAACTATGGACCGATTTGAAAAATTCTTTCACCCTTAGAATCCTACATTATCCCTGATGAACATAGATGTTTTATTTTTCTGCGCGGACGGAGTCGCCGGTAACAGCTAGTTACGTGTATAGCTATTAAATAGATAAAGACCTCCGATATAATGCCGACCCTTTCTTTCATACAATACAATACAATACAATAGTTTATTCATAACTCCATAGTTATATACATATAGCTGAATTCTTTTAAAGTACCCAATCAATTTGGGAGCGGACCCACCATAGCCACTACCGTAGTTGTGCTCGGATTTGATATATACATATATAGTTATTTGTTATACAAGGGGGGAAATTTGTATTTTACCTGCGAGTGTTCATTTGAAACACGAGCTAGCGAAAGGATTTTATGATTGACCACGAGCGAAACGATTGGTTCAAAAATAGAATCCTGAGCGTAGCGAGTGCTTCAACACACGAGACGTAAAATAACTTTTGACCTGTGTATAACACAAAACTTTTCACCTCACTACAGCGAGGAAAATAAGAAAAAGGGTTTGTCTTATCAATTCACTTTGCTTGCTCAATTCCGCATTTTGCACGGTTTCCCGTAATTTCACAGGCGTTAATACGTCTTCGTCACTCGAATCACTCATTTTTAATAACAAAACAAACTAGAAAAACATGCGAATATTTAACGTTTTCGGCTTAATTGAAAAGTTTTGACTTAAGTTTTTTTTTGTTATTTCGGATGCGTTTTGTTCGCACATCGACTTACTTGGACTGTCAGAACATTTTATCCGTTTTTACAACAAGAATGAAGGTTAATGTTGAAGGGTGATATTTATAAATTAAAATAAAGTTGCAAGATTGTTTTTAGTGTTTTTTACTCGATGCAATTCAATAATAGTGATTTTAAATTCAGCACTTTTAACGTTTTACGTTTTGTTAGCTGTCAAATATAACTAAAGCTGCCTTCAAATGTCAAAACTCTTTCTTCACATGTGGATAAAAAGCGATTTTCTCAATAGATATCAGACAAACAAAAAGGGCTTTCCGAGCTATTGAAATGAAAGTTATTTTGTCATATGGGATGCTATTAAAGTTTTAAGTAACGGATTAGCGATTAATCAAGTTAACTATTGTATTAACGGTGCCCAGTTATGCCCGATGGGCAATAATGTGGGTATCCCAACTTCAAAATCAGGTCACGCCTTGTTCGGTCATCATTCTCAACTCGCCCCAACTTTGACAACTTTCACGGCCACCCCCAATTGCTGAAAGTGATCAATCCACTAGTTGGCAGTTGTTATAAACAAACGTTACTTGCCTGTAGATAAAATAATAATGTTAAAAATAATATAACATATATCAACATAAAAAAATCAGGTCAAGTGCGAGTCGGACTCGCGCGCCGAGGGTTCCGTACCGTCGCACAGTAGGTATTAATATATTCCGATTTCAATTCGATTTCGTATCGAATCAGCGCCAGCCCAACTCACGCCTGACCATTTTTTAGTATTTGTTGTTTTTCTTCAGGGTTTGTACTATAATCATACCAAATTTTACGCTTGTATGTTGAATGCATCATACAAAAAAAAAATTGAAAAAAAAACTTGTGTAGGTACTTCATTTATTATTTCACTTCCTTTATTTTTTTATATTTGTTAGTATATCCGCCGTATTAAATAACAAATATTCTGAAAAAAAACCCGCTATCTATTAAGGTTCAAAAGATACAGCTTTTAAAACGACGGAATGACGGACGAACAACGGAAGCATATTAATAAGGTCCCGTTGAGCTCTCTTCGGGCACGGAACCCTAAAAAAATAGTTTTATAAGTTAGTCACTTAACTTCAAACGTGGATAAGTCCATGCAAAAGGACAACGGAATTTGCGTTTTTTTTTCAAACATATTAAGTTTTAAATTCGTATACGAGGACATATCCGAGGTTAAAGTTAAGCGACTCAAGTAGGCTATGCCCGATTTACTTGACGGGCATCTCTCAAGATTAGATGTTTGGTATTTCGATTTACATAGTTTTATAATAATTTACTTATTCCAGCTTTTTCCCGAAACTTCCGCGTAGAAGCGGTTTTCCCTCTGGAAATATCAAAATTTCCAGAAAAAACATACATACATACATACATAAACTCACGCCTTCGTTCCCAGAGTGGGGTAGGCAGAGCTACAGAATTACCAACAACTCTAAAAACTTGTTGATAATTCTGTAACCACATTTTGCACAATCAGGCTAAGATGTTTACCAGCGTATTAGTGACAGGTTGCAAGCCCATCGCCTAACAGTACTACAAGCCTTTATTCCCTTAGTCGTCTCTTACGACATCCACGGGAAGACATGGAGTGGCACTATTCTAACTCGGCAACCACACGGGCAGAAAAAACAAAGAAAGAAAAATCATTTATTTACGGAAATAACACGAATAAGAAGTATCCAATGTCAGTCAGATAGGGACTATCTGTGTACTAAATTTTATCCAAATCCGTCTAATCCAAATAATATGTAGGTATTCCAAATTCATACAAACTATTACATTTATATAGTCCAAAAAATCTTGCAAGATTTGAACTGAACAAACTCACACAAGTAAAAAAAACATTTATCTTGAGAATCTAAACTTCAATTGGTCCCGACAACTAACCTAGCACGATCGAGGAAGAAAAGGTCGAAAGTTTAGTCTTACAATAATACGACGATGTAGGGCAGAAGTAAGCTGCCTATTTGAGACGCAGGGCTGCCGGCACGGAGTTATTTTAATAAATATATTTTTGTTTATTTATAATACAAGCTTTTGTTGCCGACTGTGCTTTCGGACAATCATCTGCTTATTGCTTCCAAACAAATGAATTCAAACTCAGAGGGTCTACGTTAACCACAGCAGAGCCCTTGGTATCCTTGCGACTCCATCATCAGGTCAGCCCTAGTTACCATAATGTTGCATTATCATCAGGTTAACGTGTTCCAAATTTCAGCACATTACCATAATGAGAAGTGGTTCAAAATGGAGTTGCAAGATTTGACCCACACATACCTTAATACGTAAAGTTAAATAAAAACAATCCGGGGACAATCTTACCCAAATTGAGCTAGTCCCAAAGTGTCCCACACTAAGTTCGAGGCTTTTACTAGGGTCTATCTCGCGATCCCTAACATCGTTTGCCCTAAAATCACTTGCCCGAACTGTTTTGTCCTAATGGGCATTACCCCTAACGATCAATTGCCATAACAATAATTTTCCATAATGTAATGATTGTTCTAAAACTCATTTGCCCGAATCATTTTTACCATAACTATTAATATCCCTAATGTTATTTTGGATATTCCTCGAAATCCCTAATAACGTTTCACCTCATGTCATTTATCCTAAGTGTGGTTTTCCTAATGGGCATTAGCCCTAACGATCAATAGCCATAACAATATTTATTCATAATATAATGATTGCCCTAAAACTAATTTGTTCGAAATATGTATACTATAAATATCAGTATCCCTAATATATTTGCCAGGATTTGAACCCGCAACCTCTAATAGTATAGGTCTAAGGCAGAGCCCAGTTAGGTACGACGACGAGCGAAGCGAGGAGGGGTGTTAGGTTGAACTGCGACCCCACAGAACCGGACTGCTGTCAGGTAAGAAAAGTAGGTTACGTTAGGCAGAAAAGTAGGTTAATCACAATTAGGGAAAATACTCATGAGGACAAATAATGTTAGGTAGTACAAATATAGGACAAACTACAATAGGCCATACAATGTTAGGAAAAATAATCATTAGGATTAACGATCATAATGCTTACTTATAATTATGAAACATGATTATTATGGTACATAACGTTAGGAAGAATAATCAATTTGGCAAGTGACGTTCGGAAATAAAACATTATGGGGGAAAAAAACATCCATACGATGTTAGGAAAACTAAAGATAGGGCATATGAGTGTTAGGACAAATGATCATTATGACATAAAACGTAAGGGAATACAAAAATAGGTTAAAAAACGTTATGGATTCAGATATAGATCCTTTTAATATAGGTAATACTTAAATACAAACATCCAAAACTTGGGAACAAATACTCGTGCTCAATACTTTGCCATGCTCTGGGTTGCGATACGTCCCTACATTGTAAATAAATATCAAAATGATGTAAAGATGTTTTTTTTACTCTGGTCATTTTTGACGTGTGTATATTCTGTGGTGTATTCTTAAATATCCTTACCTATTACCTATCAAAAACCAGAATACAGGTGCTATCATTTGAATCAATAAAGCCATGAAAAAATCTCTGGTCAAGCTTTTAATTGCATTTGTTTCATTCGTAAAGTTTTCGGTGGCGTCATTTCATTTCAATTACAAATACACTTAATCACGAATAAAAATATTTAAAACGCGTGTTGTACCTCTATATAAGAGAGTCGCCTAGGTGACAACCCTGCCGACGACACCGTGTCGTCCTATTATCGCCGCTTGATCGCGCGAGGTGGCGAGAACCTTACTGCGGTAACTTGATTAAGGCACTTAGGCGGCTTCAATACCACTTCGGGTTAACACATCTAGCTTTCGAAGCCACATTGTTTTTATCCCTCGACGTAAATATGTTATATAACAAATAGATAGATAAAATCCTTGATATAATTTTGAACCCTTCTTTCAGAGCTCATATATGGCGTTATGTATGAAAGGGACCTTATTGTCGATGGCGCTTACGCCGCACTGCGTCACGCGACGTTGTATTTATATCGGAGCATCTTTAATAATGGCGGAAGCGCCATCGACAATAAGGTCCCATTTCATAGATAACGCCCCATATCTCTTAAACGGCCCAACCGGTTTTAATGAAACCTAGCTGAAAACCACCGCTAGAAAACCCGCTTTCAAATAAAAATGTCTTTCAATATCGTTTACACGTTTAAGAGCTACAGTGCTATGGCACGTGTGTGTGTGCGTGACACACGCACACACACACACACAGCGGTCAAACTTATAACACCCCTCTTTTTGTGGCATCGTAGCTCCTATACGGATTGACTGATTCGGATGCGGTTGTTTTTAAAATAAAGCTAGTTTAATTGGGATGGTTCCTAGCTAGGTTCCATGAAAATTGGTTGAGCCGTTTAAGAGATATCAGCTCTGAAAGAAGGTCACCATTATATCGAAAGTTTTTATCTATTAATTAGATAATAATAGAATAGAATAGAATAAACAAGTACATTTTTTTCGGGTAACAAGACCCATATTTACAATAACTTACAGACTAACACACACATGGTGTTAGGTAATGAGTGTGGGTGGGCGTGTATTTTGAATCATTATTTTTGCATTTTGATTTTAAATTCAAAAGGTAATTACTATTTTTAAATTGTCAATAAATTGGCATGTTTTTAAGCTTATGAGCAACTAGACGGTAGTGTATTTTTTTTTCACCATGGATGCTGAAAGTTCGATCAATGTACGATTGAAAACGCAAAAAATAGGTTAGTGTTTTTTTCTTTAAATCCATTGTAGTCTCACATTAATGGTGATGCCTATCTGATAACATAAGTAACTATTCAAGAAAATTGAGAAAAAATAAAATTTTGAAAAAAATAGCTTAGAATGGTGCTATGATCAAAACATTGAACGGGTGTTCATTTTCTAAAAAAACCTAAAAGTCCAAATATCTCGAAAACCGTGCGACTTTTACGTAACCTATTTTAGCTTTTTCATAACGTCCTAAGTGCCCTCTATCTATAATTCAAGGATCATCCACCAATTACCTAACACCCTGTACATATAAACATAAACTCACGCCTTCATTCCCAGAGTGGGGTAAGCAGAGCTACAGAATTACCAACAACTCTAAAAACTTGTTGATAATTAGGGAATATGCATGGATTTTTTAAACCGCATTTCTCAACAAAATATGAAAATACCGTAAAAGAGATCACCAAAAGTGAAATTAAAATTAAAATCGGTCAAGAAATACGGATGATACAAGCATTTTAAACTGCTAATTAGACAGAGATCCGAAGTGCACCGGTGACGTCATCGTGCAGTTCGGCCATATAAACTCCACGTAAAATTCGTTTTGCTAGAAAGAGATAGGAAAAAATCTTTGTTGGCTTATATCTTGGTTATTTTTATAGCTATTCAAAAAATGTTTTTTCTCACCTGTTTGTTACGTGAATCAGCTTTTATTGAAGCTGTAAAAAAAAACCATGCATATTCCCTACTGTAACCACGTGATAATATATAACTTAAAATTATTAACTAACCCTTTCGCAGTTATAGCTAGCCGGCGGCGCGCGGCGGCCACAAAATCGCCGAAATATCCCTTCGGGCAGAATTCCTCCTTTAAAATGGTCGACAGATCTTTGGTCGGTACTCTCACAAAGGATTTAAAATTAACCTTGTGGCGGAGCTCCAATCACTCGACCCTCAGGGTGGCTCCGGTCTTAACTTGTATATTCTCTACGAGCTCCTCCACTTCCTTAGCCCTTTCAGAATATTGAAAAAATGAAAAAAAATGAAAATGTTTATTCAGAAAAACTTAACTTAAATCTTTAATCTTATATTAAATCTTATAGAATCTTCCTAATTAACAGATAATAGCTCGTATTGTTTTGTTCTTAAGGTTTAAATTTATTTGTTTTTGAGCCGCGGAAGACGGTGCATTTTCAGTGACATATAACTCGCACGATCGTATCATTATGTGCTGTAAGGGATAAAGTAGTGTAATATGATCGACTTTACTTTCAAGCTTTATACGGTCAACAACTTTAATTGTTGATCCACCTTTGTAATAGAACCTCGTCACAATGACACCGACAACGCAAGAATAAATTAGGAAATTCAAAATCAGTCATTCTCTTTATTTATTTACCCCCTTATTCATAAAAGCACAATAAACCTATTTTAGTTAAAGTGTTCTTTGTCCCCTTCTGTCAAGTTCAAATGTGTTATTGACAGATAAGGGCAGAGCATATTTCAAGCCCACATTAGCTATTGCGCGCTTATGAATAAGTAGATTAATCTTTATTGAACAAAAAAAATGCACTTAATATATAAAAAGCGAACTTAATGCCGTAAGGCATTCTCTAGCTAGGCAGTTAGGTGTCTTTCTGCGGCAGGGTTCTATACTGTCAACGATTCAATTGTTTGACTAGCGATTCCTGCCCGCTGCTATCGTATTTAGGGTTCCGTACCCAAAGGTGCCAATGGGACCTTATAACTGAGCCTACGCTGCCCATTCGTTCGTCTGTCTGTCAAGGCTAGTGGAAAGTGTTAATTTTCACAGAATGTGTATTTCAAATGCTTCAAGAACAACAAATAACTGTTCGATTCGACATCCCACTTGGACAGTTTTCCGTTTATTAAAAAAAAAGTTATTTGCATACAAATTCGAAAGAACCATGAAATAAAATCCCGCACAGCCAACTTAATAAAAGGCGATCGGTGGCCGGGCGGCGGCGGGCGTACGACTACAGGTACTTAATTTACTCGCTATGAAATAGTACATTATTACCTAGGCATGGAAGTAGGCAATTGCGGGCCGAGTATTGGATTAAACGGACGAGCTTGCGAGTCCGCTTAAAAATACGAAGCCCGCAATTGCTGTTCCTGCCGAGGCAAATATAGTGCTTTTCTCAAAAATCGCAAGAAAAAATTTGTGTTGGAGTCAAATCTTCATCGCTTGAACTCATTTTTTGAATTGCATACAAACAGAAACTTCATGTGAAAAAACCATCAATCCTTACCGCCTTTTTGTTTATGACAAGGAGAAACGCAATTGTTGTTTTAAAAAAAAACATAAGCTATTCCAGGCACAAATAAAAAAGTTATGTTTCGAGTAAAATTTGGATGTATAAGACTTGTGCCCTTATTTTATTATGGCCCTTTTCACTTTTTAAAAAGTTACAAGCTAGATAGTAATGGAATTTGTATGCAACATTGCGGGCTTGTGTAGCGAGCACGCAATGTTTTTTTTTTTTTAATTTGGGAACTGTCAGTAAACTATGTACTTCGCGTCTCAATATGTAGAGAGGAATGTCAACATTTCCGGACATTTTTGAGAAAAAAGTATTTAATGTATTCGGGGATTGCCCGGCTCGTATTTTAGCTCCATTCGTCAGGAAATCCACTATTTTCCGGGCCTCTACAATAATGAATCCTCCCCGCAGACAACATAACCTCCCTCGATTTTGACACATTAAGAAATAAGTACTTATAATTGTGCGACGATGACGCCGCGCCTCATTATAGGCCGCGGGCCCTAATCGACTCGACCTTTGCGATAATTAATGACCGTACATTGTTTTGGCATTTCGTAAAAGTTCATTCATTATTTGACTTACTAAACTCGGCCAATCCTTTCAGGCTAACTTTAGCGATTACAGGATAATCGAGTTTGCTTTCGACTAAACGGTTTATAGGCGAATTATAACAACACTAGGTATTACCCGTGACTTTGTCTGCTCAGAATTGTTCTTCTGCTTCCTTATTTTGATATCGCGTTAATTTTTTCATAAAAACCAGCGTTGGAGGAAATTCCTTATTTTATTGAAAAACTAGATTCTGCCCGTGATTTCGTAGATTTAGATTATCGTAAGTCCCTTGGGATTTTTATATTTTCAGGGATGAAAGCCTATATGTTAATCCAGGGTATGAGCTATCTTCGTTTTAAATTTCATCCAAATCTGTCCAGCCGTTGCAGCATGAAGGAGCAACAAACTAACACACACACACACAAACTTTCGCATTTATAATATTAGTAGGATTACATCTGGTGGTGGTAGGATCTTGTGCAAGGACGATACGGATGGCTACCACCATCTTATCGTTATTAACCCACCACCAAACAACAGCGTGGGGGTGAAACAAATTATTAGCATAGAGGCATTCCATTTAAGTACAGTCGAGTTCATATTAAATATGTATACACACTTTAGTACCTTGTCTATTTAATGACGTGTTTAAACTGCCATGTATGAATTGTCACAGTGATTAGAGTGACAAGGTACTAAAGTGTACACATATTTATGAACTCAATTGTACTCAGGGATAGCAACGCATTAGCGTTCTTAGAATTACAGTATTTAGAACAATCTAAACAAACACTACACATGGTGTCCCCTAAATTGACGTCAGCCTGCCGAGGGCTGAGAGCAACTAAAAAGCTATCGATGTAACCCGGCAGGCCTTTCGCGTAAACAGACTCGCAATCACAATCGTTTTGATTTTGAAAATCGAAGGCTTGCCTGCATACAAAATGAAACCAATTGTTTTTTTTTGAAGCCGATCGCGATTGCGAGTGATTTACGCGAAAGGCCTGCCGGTCTCTATTGACTGCCATAAAGTTAATGTTTCGATTACCGTTCTTGTTCTTGTCCAAAACGTTTTACATTATACTTATTACCTACACTAATATTATAAAGAGGAAAGATTTGATTTTTTGTTTGTTTGTTTGAATTGAATAGGCTCCGAAACTACTGGACCGATTTGGAAAATTCTTTCACCGTTTGAATCCTACATTATCCCTGATGAACATAGGCTATGTTTTATTTTTCTGCGCGGACGGAGTCGCGGGCAACAGCTAGTTAGTCATAAAGTCATAATGTTGTAACTTGCAATTTATTATTAGCAAATAAAAGAGTTTAAAAACTTCGTCGATTCGTTATGATTCTAATAATGTAAGATACCACTTCTGAAATAAAACATGAAATTAAAGATTATTCGTGACAAGGACATAAGGGAAAATTACAAAAATCCTGATTATAATGCTCTAAACTAGTAAAAGTCGCGAAAACATAGGTACATAGGGGTGAAATCGATAGCTTTTTAGCTGCTCTATGGCGTCGATTTATGGGCACCCATGTATAAAGTCCTGAGAATTCAAATGTCAATGGGTCACAGAACCCACTTATCTCTGTAACTACGGTCTGTGTGCTTGTTTGCCTGTCCTAAACCATAAAAAACTGGTTTGCATAGCAATTGTTATTCAATGTCGAAAAGATATATATATCTAAACCACAAACGAGGAAAACGGCCAACGTAGGTTCATAATGTATGCGGAAAACACCACAGAAATATCTATACTTTAATCTCCACAGACTAACAATTCGCTAGCTGGTTTTCGCTTGTCTGTTTATCGTATTAGATCTCTGTCTGTGTGACAGTATCAGTTTTATCAGGTTTCAGGGCTTGTTTACGGAGACGCGGAGAGTCGCGCGTGGCGTGTGGATTGGCGTCGCGCGGCGCGTAGGGCGTTTTTTCCGTTTACAGAGAGGCGGCGCGTGCAGCGGACCGCGTCATCACACGCGCAAACACAAACATATGGCAATGTACGGCGTTGTTTATACGTTTACTAACGTTTTTCTTTTCTATCACTCAAAATGTATGGGAGGACATTCTCGTTGCGATAAACCACGTGGTCAAAAGTCATCCCTTGCAATTTGAGTGACAGAAAAGAAAAATGTTGGTAGCGTTTGCATCTTGCCTACGGCCCGAGGTAGTGACGATGAAGTTTGCTGGTTTTAGCCTCTTGGTTTGAACCTAATCTCCAAACCTTTTTATTTTTAGTCATAATCAATCAATCAATCAATCAATCATTTATTTCAGCAGTTTACATGAGTAGCCTAGTGTACATTACTGTAGTATCACTTAGATGTAGGTATAGACAGAATAGTAGGTACATAAGTAAGTAATACATTTTTGTAGTATAATTTTCTAGTACTAGACAAAAATTTGGCTAGGCTTGGAGTAGGGTTCCTGTTCCCTAAACTAGGTAAACCTGTCTTATAAGGAACAGGGTCCCTCCGACCCTTAACGTAATAACAAATTATAGCCTTTGTGTACCAGTGCTAACACAAAATCATATATACTTGTATGCAGTTCAACAGTGATTAAAGGTTTAAATGTTATTGCGTAACAATATTGTATAAAATCATGCATATGTAGCTAGTTAAATTAGGACTAAACTTAAGAATAATCATGTGTGTGTATGTGTGTGTGTGTTGGGTGTGGGTGGGTGTGTATACGTATGCGTGTGCATTTGGTTGTCATTACCTTGATTGTTGGATCTTTCTATTTAATTATGTGAAAAAGATTTTCAGTTTCGTCATAGTCTAATGTTTGAAGCCATTTAGTTGCACTATTTTTAAACGTAAATTTGTTGCAGTTGTGTATGTGCAGACGTTCATTCACTTTGTTGTATAAGAAAGGACCTAAAAAATTAAGTTGTCTGCGAAAGAAAGCCGTTTTGTGTTGTGGTCCAGTAAATATTTTATAGGGCCTTCTGCTTCCTAGTCTGCGATGAGCAAATGTACTTGGGAGTTCCACGTCAGGCACGGCCACTCTGTGTTGCCAGAGGCAAACCCGCGAAATATACAGTTGCCGGACCGATAATACACCAACTATTTTAAATAAAGTTTTTGTGGGAAATCGGATGGGCTTAAAAAATGAAACTTTAAGCGTTGATCTTTGCACTCTTTCAAGTTGAAGAATATGTGTTTTTGCAGCACCACCCCATATGATAATGCAGTACGTCAGCACTGACTCTGCCAGTGCAAAGTAAATGGTTTTGATAAGTTCTACGTCTGATACCCGCCTGAGTCTTTTAAATACAAATACCAGCTTTCGAACTCGGTTAGACAAGTATCTAATATGATCTTTCCAGGAAAGGTGTTGGTCCACAATGACGCCAAGATATCGAATACAGGGTACTTTTTCTATTGGTAAGCAATTGCATGTGTTAGTCTGGTTGTGGTCTGGGTTACAGATGTGGGCTGTTAATTTAAATTCGACGTTTGGTTGAGGTTGTCTTGTAATGCTAAAGTTGATGTATTTTGTTTTAGTGGTATTAAGGGTAAGTAGATTATTGTCCAGCCAGTCCTTGATTTTATTGAGTCCCTGTTGGGCTAGCGTTTCAACCTCGCCCCAGTTATCTCCAGAGAACAAAACAGCGGTATCATCTGCAAATGTTGCTATTTGGGCGTTTGGTATATTCAGTTGGCATAGCTTGTCTATATAAATCAAAAAGAGTGTAGGACCCAGTATGCTTCCCTGCGGGACGCCAAAGCTCATTTCAGTGTAGTCACTTTTTAATTCTCCTATTCTGACACACTGGTAGCGGTTTTTAAGATAACTTGCGAAAAGTTGGTGTGGAAGGCCTCTCACACCAAGTCGTTCCATCTTGGACAGAAGAATAGGAACAGAAACCGTGTCGAAGGCTTTGGCGAGATCTAGGAAGATAGCTGTGCTTTTTTTTTTACTGTCCAGGTTTGATGCGACTTTAGTTGTAATTGAGTTGATTGCTTCTTCCGTAGACCTGCCGGCCCGGAAGCCATATTGATTACTTGAGAGGAGTTTATTACCTTCCAAGTAACTCACCAGACGAGAATTCATTAGCCTTTCTAGAATTTTTGATAGTGTTGTTAGAATTGATATTGGCCTATAATTGTTTACCTCATCCCTTGATCCGCTTTTATGAATAGGCGATATTAAAGATATTTTGAAGGCGCTTGGGAAAAAACCCGCCGTTAAGCAAAGATTCATAATATGGGTCAAGGGAATAATTGTCTGTTCTTTAGTTTTTTTTATGAATAGTGCAGAAATACCATCCCATCCAATGGCACATTGTGATTTTAGCTTGTCTATGATTGTGGACACCTCGTGTAAATTTGTAGGAAACATTACCATAGAACCAACAATTTGGGATCGGTCGTATTGGTTTTTCGCTAATTCCATCTCTGTAGTGTCAAGTTTGGCCAACGTGTTTTGAGCCAAATTTGACCCAACTCGTGCAAAGAACTCGTTTACATAGTTGATAGATTCTTTTGGGGTATTATGGGAATGTAAAAGTTCATCAGGTGTCTTCGTTTCTCTATCTAGAAAACATATTCTTTTAACGGTTTTCCAGGTCTCTTTGGGATTGTGTCTGTTTTTAGATAGGTCGTCTGTGTCGTACAGTATTTTTAGTTGTTTTAGGGTATTGTTGCAAGTATTTCTGTAATTTTTATATTTATTTTGCATGTCAACGTTGTTAGGATTTTTGCGTGCTTTCATGTGTAACTTATCCCTTTTTATTATGCAGCGAATAAGTCCCGGTGTTATCCAGTTTCGGAATTTTACTTGTGATCTTGGGATAGTGTATTTCTTAGTATTATTCAAAATCGTTTTTTTCAGAGAGTTCATAAAAAGATCAGTGGCTTTGTCGACGTTTGTGCATTCTAGAATGGGGGTCCAATCATAATTCTGCAGCTCGGTTCGCACTGCGTTATAGTCTAGCCGTGTAATACTTGTTGGTGGGGATTTGGTAGTAGATACTCGTATGTTTGTCAACAGACTAGTGAGGACAGGATAATGTATTTAGTCTAGTCATAATGGGTCATAATTATCGCAATTTATGAAGTATTTTTTTAAGTTACTGTATACTTTTAAGGAACTAAAAAAAACAAACGTTAGGTATTTAAGAAATTTTGAAAAGTTTACGGTTCCAGCGATAGAAAAAAATAAACAAATGCTCAAAATACTTAATCAGCATTGAATTTTCCGGTTAAACTCTGTAAGTGGTGAAAAACATAATTTTTCATGATTGTATACAACTTTTCATGACCTCTTGCACTTTACTGTAACTGTGATCTGTGACCTGCTAGTACTTGTTCAGAATTATTAAGGCACACGTCGTGTTAAGCTCGCTAACTCGACGGGTAAAGCGGGTAAGCTTTGAATGCACACCCTCGCGACGGGACAATTACTTACAACTCGTCTGTTAATACTTGGTGCGTCGAGTTCAAGAACGAGTTGTTTAAGAGAACCACCTACCGACGGTGCCTTCTAGGTGTGGTATAATTGCTCGCTTCTTTGTTCCACTAAACAATCTTCGCCACTAATTGGATCTCACACGTGACCGGTGCTTGTCCACGTGACCGCGGCGCCAGCGTGTTTGTATAACTTAATTTTCATCTTCTTTCATTTCAATTTAAAGTTCACTTTATACCTACGCAGTCTAGTTTTTTAATTTACTTTTTTTTAAGACCTTGCACTGTAACTGTGGTCTACTGGGGCCAGTTTTATAAAGCTACAAATTACAATTTTCAGGTTACAAGTTTCCATTTGACACAAACTCGACGAATGACGACCAGCCATTTGAGCAGTGTTGCCAGTTTAGACCTGTAAAATTGTTACTTGAATTTTTAATAAAACGTGCCCCTGGTTGGTACTCGATCAGGTAAGGTAGCCGCACGGTGCCCTCTCGGTCTATTAAAGTGTGGAACAATATTCACCACTAATTGGATCTCCCACGTGACTAGTGCTTGTCCACGTGACCGCCAGCGTGTTTTTTGCTTTATTACCATTTTTTTTATTTATAGTTCAATTTTTAACTATGCAGTCAGGTTTTTTTTTAAATTACCTGCTTTATTTTCAAGACCTGTACTGTAACTGGTCTACTGGTTGGTACTGGATAAGGTAGGATTACCGCACGGTGCCCTCTAGGTCTATTACAGTGTGGCATAATTGCTCACTTCTTTGTTCCACTAAACAATCTTCGCCACTAATTAGATCTCCCACGTGACCGCTGCTTGTCCACGTGGCCACGGCGTGTTTCTACTGCTTTAGTTCCCTCCTAAGCGAAAAAGGAGTTTCTCAAATTCTATAACCAAAGCAGTTTTAATTCTCTGCTGTTAGTAATAAGGTTGATATTGGTACAGGAGTTTTATCTCAGATAATGCCTATTGGCTTACAATTAGCAGGGCAGTTTACGAAACACATACGAGTACTTAGGCTTGCCCTACTGTGTACTTACCGTAGATTAGATCAGAAAGAGCCGTTGGATCGGAAACGCTGTGGTTGTCAATGATTGTCATGTTTTTTTGTTAATTTTATAGCATGCTAGTTTTTGATCCGAGTTTCCAAAAAGGAGGAGCTCCTATTTTCCGTTGTTTTCTTTATGTAGGTACATATAAAAAAAAATTGTTTAAAAAAAAAAATTAAAACCGTGAGAAATTGAGGGAACTCTTCAATTATTATAGGCATAAATATAGCGACTATACTTTTTCAGGAACAAGTCCAGCATTTGATAAAAAAAGATCGAAAAAATGCATTCAGAAAGTATTATTTGGTGAAGTGGCACTGATGATGAAGACTACAGAAGGCCACCGGAACTTCTCGACGGCACCTATTTCAAGGGTGGTGATAAGATATCTCGTTTAAGATATGTAATTGACTAGTTGATCGACTATGAGGAAGCATGAGTATTACTTTCCCGCGGCTAAGAACAAATCATCAAAAAAACTTAGGCATGTTTTTGTTAAACGACCGCGCTGTTCTAAGCTGCATCATTAGCCTCTGTACACACGTTCAGTATGTAGTGTGGAATCAAGGAGCAGTTGTATTTGTTCCACCGGTGCTCGCCTAAGTCAACACCGGATTACCAAGTTTACCCTGCTGGAAGGGTAAAGTTGTATGATAGGGTAAACCGAGAGTTGGGTAAAGTGGGTAAATTACACGGTCACGTTTGGGTCTATTAGTCTGATTTAAGCATTTAGTGGAGGAAATTTATGGTCAGTCCCAGACCCTTCATCATTGTGCTTATCTTGCGAAGCTCAATTTTTAATTCTTAGTTCCAGGTCAATTTCCATAAAATATTGTAGTTTTTAGGGTTCCGTAGCCAAAGGGTAAAAAGGGGACCCTATTACTAAGACTACACTCTCCGTCTGTCTGTCTGTCCGTCCGTCAACAGGCTGTATCCCATGAACCGTGATAGCTAGGCAGTTGAAATTTTCACAGATGAAGTATTTCTGTTGCCGTTATAACGACAAATACTAAAAAAAGAATAAAATAAATATTTAAGGGGGGCACCCATACAACAAAAGCGATTTTGGCCGTTTTTTGCTCGATATTAATAATGGCAACAGGTAGACGCTTGAAATATTAACTAATTATTTAGTTGTATATTCACTTTAAAAATAAATAATTAAATTAAAATAAATATTTAAGGGGCTGCCAAACGTGATTTTTTATACATAATGGTACGGAACCCTTCGTGCGCGAGTCCGACTCGCACTTGGCCGGTTTTTAATAAGCAATTTTTATTATTTATTGCTGTGCAGTTGGTAGTAGCTCGGCACATGATGACATGATGACACATGACATCTGCGCCTGCGAGCGCCACAGAGGGTTACCAGAATGAAAAAATTAAAAATCCGGAGAAAAGGCGTGATAATTGAAAAATCCTGAGATTTTGTTGAAGTTTGAGAATTTTCTCTCAGACGTAATTAACAAATTTAAAAAAGTATTTTCCTAAGTTGATTACTTCAATTATTTTGTCTATTAATTATTGTTAGTTTATTTTACTTTTTTTAAAGATATCTTTATAATGTAGGTACTGTATTTTATTGAAAATTCTAAAAATCCTGAGATTTCCAAGATTTTGTAAAATCCGGCTGCAATCCTGAGAAGAGTCCAAAAATCCTGAAATCTCAGGATAAATCCTGAGATATGGTAACCCTACACAGGCCGGACTCTAATGGTTCTGGCAGAATACCAGCGCTGCAGACCCTGCAGCATTATGCCGAGTCAGCGCCTTTTCATGCCACGACACATGTCTCTTTTTTCTGTTTTTTATTTGGTGTTGGTATTTTCTTGGTTTCGTTTGTTTTCAATTTAACCTCAACCTGTGTTGTGTTTTTTATGGATGATTAAAGTTTTATCTATCCATCTCTTTAACCTTATTTATATTCAAAGTTGCTATCTTTATTTCCTCGAGAACTGTCCGACGATGTTTTTCAATGTGCGAAGTGGCCCGATAAAATGTACCACCATAGAACGGTGTCACAGTGACATTATAATAGTAGTTTATGTGGCTGGTGCATTCGGCTCGTTTCATAAAACCACACTCGTGCTGTAATGCCTAATTATGTATACCCGCATACATAACTTTATCTACATGCATATCATAAGTTTTCTATAATATGTTCAGACTTCAGATATGGCCTGTATTTTTATTAAGTTAGTGTTACTGTTAACTTGTTTGTGTAAAGCTTTATAAAAAAAAACTTTATTTATAATGTACAGATATGGCTTGCATTTTCAAGTTAGTGGTACAGTATTACCGATACTTTAATGTTTAGGTACCGACACTTTAATGTAAACATTACGATGCACTATACTTGATGTAAACATTAAGATGCAACCACAGATACAGGTTTCTTAATATAGGGCGATTTGCTTATCGCTTCTGAACATATTGTAGGGAAGTTATGATATGGATGTAGATAAAACAATTCATTTGAGACATCTTACGACTTGAATCATACGTCACTGTGACACAGTTCTATGGTGGGTCAGGGTTCTATTGCGTTGGTCTAACCTGTAAGGACATGCATAGTACTTTTTACTGAAATAAATATTAGGCGACAATCTCATACAAATTCACCTAGTCCCAAACTAAGCTCTAGGCTACTATGGATACACTGAAAAAAATATTTTGGTACTGCTCACAGTAAAGCAAAAAATACTGAGAGTAACCGATCACGAAAAGTAGCATCAAGTGCTTGAAAAACCGTTAAAGACAAAACATTCACGTTTACTCTTTGAATACTATTTAATTAATTTATAATGTATACAAATACACATTTCAATTTACTGACAAAACAGTATAATTTGTACGCAAGCTTTAACTGGTTTTGGACCAGTAACAATTACCGTTCATATAGTATGGTGCAAAGCATGACTGTTCATGTTTTTTCGGTTGACCCCACTGCTTCTTTTCTCCGTATAGGTACTGATAATGACAAACATACTTAAATTTATAGATAAATATTCAGGAGGAAATTTTCTCGCTCATCAGACTTTCATCAATATCTGATCATTGCTTCCCTCTATTCAAATAATAAATAGAACTGTAGCATTAGCTATTAATACCTGATACGGTACGCTAACTGCCGTGGGTCAGTGGCCAGGAATATGGGTCACCAGATACGGCGTAAAACAGCTCCCAACCCCACTCCGCACGCGTCGGTACGTAACTAAGGGTAAAACTAGTCAATATGTATATAAATAAATGCAAAACCGCTATATAAAATGATCTTGAGCATAATAACCATTATGAAACCGCGATTAGTTTGGGATTGGAATAGCTGTAAATTCATATGCACATTGACGTAAGTATAAGGTACAACTGTCACCTCTAATCCCTTTCTAATCGCGGCTAGATATATATTAGATAGAGTAAAAACCCCGATATTAGTGTACCCTTCTTTCAGACCCGATCTCTTATATGGCCCAACCGATTTTCATGAAACCTAGCTAAGAACCACCGCTAGAAAACCTGCTTTCAAATAAAAAAACCGCATCCAAATCGGACCATCCGTTTAGGAGCTACGATGCCACAGACAGAAACACAGATACACAGTTACACACGTCAAACTTATAATACTCCCCTCTTTCTGCGTCGGGGTTTGATTAAAAACAAATTGAACTATACACAAACGTGATTCAAATACAAGTGAGTTGTGAAAAGTATCTTACTTCCTACTACTATTATAAATGGGAAAGTTTGGATGGTTGGATGTTTGTTCCTCAATCACACCAGAACGGCTGAACGGATCTGGATGAAATTTGGCACAGGGATAGATTATAGTCTGGAATAGCACATAGGCTACTTTTTGTCCCGGAAAATTCAGCAGCTTTTGAGGAAATAGCGATAGAAGACTTCTACGCGGACGGAGTCGAATGACTATTTTTAAGAATTGTAGGTAAATTGCGATTGCGATAAAACTGTCAAGCTTTTCCTTACATTACAGGGTTTATTTTACTAAGACCGCATTTCACCAAAGTGGAATAAGGTCTTATGCCTAGATTAAACGCCGAATTTGTATAAACTAATCTCGGAGTAAGTCTTATTCCAAGTTTGGTGAAATGCGGACTTAAGCCCCTTGAATTAGCAGTAAATATCCTAGTCCTATTTTAAAACTAGAACAAGGCAAGGAAAAAAAGCTTGTACTTGTTGAAAATGGTTTCCGCTTCATACAACATGAAAGTCGGATTCCTTGGGAATAATTTTGAAACGTATTTCGATGACGCCCATCGAGTTTCTTTGAAATTCGTGCCTCAATCCTTTTCAAAGCCCGTCAACATCACGCACTTCTAATTACCGCGTCAATTTAAAACTCAACTAAAAATTTACGACAAACTTAACTACTTAACTTAGGACGGAGCGAGATGATGCTGAGCCGATTAGAATAACGGAACTTTACGGAATCGAGTTTCTGACTAATGACAGACTATTTGGGATTCGAAGTAAGTAATCTTTTCAGTTTCATGATAGAAGAGGCAAACGAGCCCGTTTCTAACATATTTTTCAGGATTACGGATCGGATCTCAGATAATTCGGAAATTAAACAGTTGTATTTGGAATCTTCATGAAACTCAAATGTGAAATGGTAATTTTCAGAATCGTATTGATGATATTTAAAAAATATATATATATTTCTAGACTATAAAGGAAGCCTTATAAATCAAAGATCGGCAGTAACTAGTAGCCATTGGTATAGTTCAGGAAATCTGAATCGGCTGTCTGTTATCTACTTTCTTTCTTTCTTTTGATGTTCTTTACTTTTTATTTCAGTTTTTATTTGAGTCATGTATCAAAACCTTTCAACCCACTGTACAGTTTGAAGAACGAGAGCATTTTTACGATTACCTTTTGTTTGATATTAACAAAAAGATCTTAGTGGAGATTACAGACGGCCAATTCATATTTCCTGAATTATAATTAGATGAATCGGTAATTACTAGTGTGCCTAAGGAGCTTGTAAACTGCTAACACATGCGTCCCTAATTGGCCCTTTGTCCGTAGCATCAATGTCATCAGGTAGAACAGGTAGGCTTGATTGATGTATTGTTGCGATTAATTACCGTTCTGGCACGGTTGCCTAATTACCGTTAATATCGAACATGGTTGATTGATTGATTGATAAGCTATAGGTCATATGGTCCAGTATGTGGGAGTTCTGCGGAAAAACTTGCACAAAGTTAATATGAAGACGATTGCATCCCGTCAGCTTAAATCGCCATACAGTTTAACCCAGCGCAACTAGCCATAAAAATATAAGAATAAAACGGTAAACGGTATTTTAGTTAAAGTACAGCAGAACTATTCTCAACGTCTGCAACTATCGAGATTGCACCACGTACTCCATTGAATATGTAACCTGCTCGAGCTGATGCGATGAATTCTTAAACGCAACCTCAAGATCAGGAAACAGGTCGGGGGATTCGGCGTGCAAATATACCTGGAAAGTTTGCGTTTGCTCTATTAAGTATGTAGCGTCCATTAGGGACGGACCCTTGCATGAAGTTTAAATTATGTAGGTGTCTTTTACGTGATGACCCCATTTAAGGCCGTAGGTTGATTTCTCTGTTGGAGGGTTGTATGTTTTACGAGTACATGTGCGACCCCAACGCTGCTTAAAATACGGAGACGGTACGGAATCGCAGTGACGTGCCGTAAACGTCACGACTTTACCTTGACATTTACAGCACGTCACTACAATTCCGTACCGTCAGCGTATTTTGAGCAGCGGTGTGGAGGGCATGCGATAAAAACGGTACGGATACGATGCCTCACTGCGATTCCGTACCGTCTCCGTATTTTAAGCAGCGGTGGGGTCGCACCTTTAGTTCGCGAAGGAGGGTAATAATGTTGGTGAACCTTTATGTACTATCAGCCCAATGAAGCCCTGACCCATCGTAGAACTGTGTCACAGTGACGTTATGATTCAAGTCGTAAGAACAGTCAGACAAATTATTTTATAATGTCACTGTGGCATCGTTGTATGGTTGATAGTCTACTCAACTGATTTGATTCAGGCCACAATGGAACACTGTCAAAGTGACGTTGTAATTTGATTCTTGAGAAGTCTCCTACGCTTTGAACAATTAATTCACTTTGACATAGTTCCACTGTGGCCTATGAATCAAATTGGTTGACTGTACCTACATATGTATGTTTGTTTCTTTGTTTCCTCGTAGGGGCTGAACTGATGGCCAGATTTCGACAAACGAGGTGCCGTTAGAATCATCATAGCGTCGCAAATTTATTTAGGTATCATTTTTCGAGGGCCTTCTTACCACGCACCTTATCTATGTGGAATGTGGAATCAAACTCCGAACATCCGAACCAATACTACTAGGGGGCTTTCATAAAACGAGCCTACTCTTTTCTCAAAGGCCGGCAGGGCACCTGCGAGTTTCAGGGTCGTGATGATCACTTACCATCAGGTGACTCGCTTGCTCGCCCGCCTCCTTTTTCACATAAAAAAAACTAGTCAGAACTCCCAACCTAGTGGGTCTACGGTTTGTATAGCCGAGACCTTGTTACTATCTTCCAACTCTATGACCAGATCAGCTCTTACAGCTACTCAGAGATATTTTAGAAACAATTACTTTACCTAATACTCGTTCCATTTCCAAATATGTGTATGCGATTTAATCGTCATTAGAAGCCGAAAGATACTTACTATAATATTGCATTGCCATCGGGTATGGATTCAAAATGTACTTGCAAGATTTGACCCAAACACACAGCACGTGTTACATAAAAGCAAGTAAAAACAAGCTACTTCATTGTATATTCAGCACCTATTTTCAGAACACAATCATCTCATTTTCTTCGCAAGCAGTGTCTCGAACGATCTTGTTTCTATGCCATAGACAAAGCGAGTCACGTTTCCCCCCCCGCCATGACACTTCCCGCCGTTCCACATTCAAACTGCTGTCAGTTCCCCATTGTTTTCAAGAGAAGACGATTACAGCTCAATCTTTCCAGCGTTTGTTTGCAGTTGAGTGTAAACGTGAATAAATAGATGATATTTCCGACTTATATTCAATCCTACACAAAAGTCATGTCTTTGTTTAGAACGTACCGAATTAACCTGACACGTACCTAGCTTTTCTTTTACGAAATTTATAGGAATGGAGCGGTTAGGGATTTTTTTTTATGTAAACGATATTAAGTACCAAACTCGCCTTTATTTGCATATTATTATGTTAATTTTGTTTTTATTATTGTTTCAGGTAACGTGTTTACAAAATAACGAACTCCTAGAACTACCGGGTCATCGACGAGGACGCAGGTAATTTTTTTTAAAACAATCTGTAGGCAGTGAAGTTGCCTATTCCTCATCTTAATATATAAAGTTTGAACTGTAAGTATGACATGAATATGTAGAAGATACATCCAGCTAGATATTTCAAACTTGTTGGCGTATTCTATCCTTTTAACAGAAGCGAAAATTTGCTACCGTATTTTATCACAAAATGGCGACGTTAAGATCCCAATTAAACTTAAATTCGACGAGTAACATTTAACTGGAGAAAATTAGGGACTCGTTTAATGTGAAAGCGATCTGAAATACCGTTGATTGATCACGGAAATATAATTCTACAATAAGCCTGACGAACCGGAATCCTTTCAATCGGAAATATTCCATTAAGGCTTTCAAACGGAAATTCATTTTGCATTTACCTTGTGAAGTTTCTTTACAGAATGGAATCAGACTTGATTTGATTCTGCTCGTTTTACACAGAGTCGAGTCGAGTGAAGTCACAATATTCAATTAGTTGGTTGAAAATAGATGGTTTGTAGATGTGTTTGAATTTGAACTGTGACTGTAGGTCCAAAGTTTTGACAAAAACAAATTTTGTTGGTTACGCAACTATCTCCGATCAGGGTATCGTTTGGTGGGTTGTTGTGGAGAAATAAAAAACACATCTTTAAAATAAAAGAGGAAATGTAGATTCAATATTAGACAGATATTTGCTCGGCCATAATTTTTTTAATGGTATCGAATTGTTAACCAAATAAATATTAAAGTTGAACAGTCACCAGCAATAAATATTATCCCACATTGGGCGCAAAAATATCTGACATGTCTTTATTACTAGGGGTATAAGAGCGTATCTGATATTTTTGCGGCCAATGTTGGATAACATATATTATTGCTGGTGTCTGTACTTAACTTCTTGAATCGATATAAATAATTATAAAGTCATTGTAAGTAAGGTTTGTGCACAGAAATTCAACAGACACAGAGATGAAGTTTTCGACCGCGTTCATAACAATCTATACACCCTTGTATTAAATAACACTATAAACAGCCCGAGCGTGTTAAACACTTCATTTCAGACATTTACGAATTTAACGATATTTTGAAACGATATACTCAATAGCAATATTCTACGTGGACTAAACATGTTTTTTGACATTTTATCGTATTGTCAACGTTATAATAGCTCTTATTGCCATGTAATGCAAACCTGTATTGAATAACTAAACTATTTATCTACACACATATCATAAGTCCTCTATTATGCGTTCAAAACCAGTAGCCAATGACCAGCATTACCTGTGGTAGTAGGTGACAGCGATGACAGCTGTTAATTTTGGAAGATGTTCCAAATTCGCATCTCATTACCTACCTCACGATATTCGATAACGTAATGAAATTACGTTACAGCTGTCATCTCTGTCACCCACTGGTAATGCTGGTCATTTGCATTTCGGCTTCTGAACCCATCTTAGAGTACTTATAATATGTGTATAGATAAAGTATTGTACGCGACTTTGCGTAATTGGCATTACTTAACCGTCACGTAACGTAAACTACTATTACTTGACAGTAATGGAGGCTGAGTTAAATACCTACAGTACGATAACAATACGTGGAGAGAAACTAGAATAAGGCCCCGGGGGTTCTTTTCTACTTATACAATATTGCTTTTGACATGTTATCGTATCCTCGTAAGGCCCAGTATGCAATAGGATTTACAATATCAAGGCAATTTAATTTCATCTGTATTACAATGGAAATAAAGTTTATTTTCCTTTCTTCATAAATCGAAAATGGCATTTTCTAACAAGCATAATTAAACTTTATTGCCTTGATAGTAGATTCAAAGTCCCATTGACAAAAAACTGGCTGTTTGTATATGGTTGGTATTACGAGGGTACCTATTCTTTTTTATCAAGCCGCCATTACTGTAAATGAGAGCTATAGTAACGTTGACAATACGTTAACATATCATTACATAAGTAATATGGTTTTACCGCTCATAATAGAGGCCTAGAACGGGTCACAATATTAGTAATTTTGTTCGTACATGACCCGTTTTAATTGTTTCCCAGTGTAATTCGTGAGCAACGCCAAATCTCGGTGCTTATCATTTCCTGTTGATAGGCCGACGATTACAGAATATCCTGAAAGTATCGCTATCCCTTTCTAATAAGTGAGGTGCGAAAGAGCGGTATGCTTTGGGTTTTTTGCATTGAAATGAAAATAATTGTATGTTTTTATTTCAATTGATTGTCAATTTTAAATTATTATTTGACTAGCCTTTAACCGTGACTCTGTCCGCAATGCGCATGGAATTTTGTTTATAACTGTATACTCGGGTATAGTAAAATTTTGTTCAAAAATAATACCATTTCTTTGCTTTGTTGTGGTTTTATATATTATTCGAATCATTAAAACATTAATTCCTAAATGAAGATGATGGAAATCATCTCGTAACGTCCTCACGATTACTTCCCATCCCGCTGGTCTGCTTCATCTGCTTGCCTCCTAAACAAAATCAGACGAGAGCATGTTGGATCATGCTCAGTATGGTTTATTTATTTATTTATTTATTTATTCATTGTTTCATGTACAATACAGTATTACAAGATGGTGAGGTTGCAATGTGTAGGCAGGTACATGGCACCCTGTAAGGGTATTACAATGTCACAATAATATTAGTGATTAGGTATGATTAGGTATGATTGGTTGGTACATTGTATTTGGTCAATAATTTTAATTCCAGAAGATTGCTTTTTCGATATTTTCTTATACTTAAGTTAGTACCTTGTTAATTTGGTTACTTATCTATATTATTTATAATTACTCATGGTCAATCGTATTAAGTATTATATGTTATTTAAACTATTATCATTGAAAAAATCTTCTATACTATAGTAACATTTGTCAATTAAAATATTTTTGAGTAGTCGTTTAAATTTATTCTCATTTTCTTCTTTGACTAAGTTCTTAGGCAGCTTATTGTATACTTTTATGGCTCTGAAGTATGGACCGTCGCTGTTGGTACAAACATAAAAAAAACACAAGTACCTTTGAGAAATGTTTCTATTTAAAGTTATTTGTTGCTGTCAGCGGTCTGTATATTATGAACTGTAATAAGAATAAGATTTTTTTTATTTCCAGCAACGAGGCCCATAATTACAATACCTTATAGACTAACATACCTACATAACAATTTAAAACTTAAAACTAACAAATAGTAAGAGGTAGATAGTTGAAATGTCATTATTTCTATTTCCGCTATAGCAACAAATCTTCAGTGATACTTCAATACCTCGTAACTAACAAATTAAATAAGGTGCAAAATGAACCTTAGAAAGTAAACCAGTAAGGTTCCTTTTATAACTAATTGAATTTGTTAGTTACGCATTGTTGCAGTATCATCACCGAAATATTAAAAATCAAATTTAATTAAAAATTACAGTGACCCTTATACAATAATGGTACGGAGCGTGCGAGTCCGGCTCGCACATGGCCATTTTTTTTCCTCCTGGGCAACGTCGCAGGAAAAAACTATTATGCTAATACTAAAATACCAATTTATTTCATCTCATTTGCAATACGACCATAGAGACCATTTTACTCGGCTTCCGGAAGGCTTAACGATTCCACGCACGCAATAAAAGCGGAAGATCCTCTATTACCCTTGTCGTTGTCTCTGGTCGCGTGACAATATGGCCGCCATCAGCCTAATGGGTCATAGTTGAGATTCGGTATCAATGTAGGTCCATTATAATCATAATTTAGCAAGGTGTTCCCCCACTTAGTTTGACGTAGCATGGCTGTTTTAACTTTTATTAAGTAGTTAAAGCGACTTTGCGAAATGAAAACACTTTTACTAGTGGACAGTGTTTAGAATAGAATAATTTTATTTCAAGCAACAAGGCCCATATTTACAAATACCTTACAGACAAACATGACTGTATGCATATTACCTAAAATTAACATAAATATTAACTATACTAGTTTACTTAAAATTAATAAAAAAAATACTATTACTAAGGTAACATCAACTTCAGATGATTTGTTTTAATGCCATCGATGGACAAACAGGCAGATGGCCCACCTGATGGGAGGTGTTCACCGCCGCCTATGGAGTCGTCACCCATGCGTTGCCAGCCTTGAAGAAAGGGCATTGGGTAAATTTGTTTGAAGAATATTGTCATTTTTTCAGCGGCCACGGGTGATTTTTACATAGTTATTTAGAGGACCTCTAAATACACGTAGATATATATAATTTATGGCGATAAATAATATAGGAGCAGAGATTTTAAAGATTTAAGTATTCATTTTTTAGTACAAAAGTACGCCCAAGTATGAATGTTTAAATATCTCGGCTGCGATGCACTTAAGAGTATTACATTACATAACAAAATATGTTTATTTTTAATAATTCTACCATAATTTACCACTTCTACGAATGGCCGCTCACCTTGAAAATGTATGAATTTTACAAATGACAACACTTTTACCCAAACCCCCTTAATGATACCCTTTTTAAAAAGCCCCATATTGTAGCGCATTGGGAAAGCCAAAGCCAAGCCAAGCTCATTCCAAATTCCTACAGTACGCGCCAGAAACGTTCCAGAGAACTAGCGTAGTGACTGAAGAAAATGGGAATGAACATCCTGCCGCGGACGAGAAATGTGATGGTAGAATGAAGCCGTTGGCACCAGTCTAAACAGCACAACCAGACCTGACATGTACCACTTAATAAGCCTTTTTTGACGTACGGAAACCTAAAAATGCAGTCTACAAAACAACACTTTAGTGCCTCAACACACTACACACTGTACGCTCATGAACAAAACGCTTTATCGCCATAACAGCGTCTACACAAAGCGTAATAAGTGACGATTTGAAGTCTTTGTGTATCACTTGCAGCGACCTACTTACGGGTACGCCGGGAGGGTACGTTATGCAATACGCAAGTAGAAGTAGGGTTGTCACTGTTTGCTTTAAGTTGGCTACACTTTAAAAATGGTAGCTTGTCAAGGTGTTTTTTTATAATAGTGGGAGGCAACGAGTATGTAGGTTACCTGATGGGAAATAATCACTACCGCCAAACAACAGTAACTCAAGAAGAGCTGTAGATGCGTTGCCGGGATGCGGTGTTCATTGTGACTTTTAAAGGGCTTTGCATACCTAACGTGATCAGGACGTGGACGGGACGGAGACGGGACGTGGTTGCATACATTTTTGGTTTTCCCGTCCCGTACGTGCAATCGTTACGTATACACATTCCGATACATTTTCTATGAAACGATATTGTCGTCTCGTCCCGTCCCCGTCCCGTCCGTGTAAAATCACGTTACATAATTTACCCTCTAAGGACCGAGTTCACCAACAATTAAACGGACGGTTAGCGGTTTAACGGATGTCAAATGTATTGATTAACAGCTGATAAAGACTTAACCGTCTGTTCAATTGGTTGTCCTCTGAGTTTTAAGTTTGTTTTAAAAAATTAAACTAAGCTCTAGGCTTGTATTATGGGTACCAGACATTGATAAACATACTTATGTAGAGAAATACATAAAGGATGTCCCAGAACTTGACTTAATAAAAAGGGATAAGAAAGTCCCTTCTATATACCGGCCAGAATATGGTTTTAACTTTCCTATATGTTAATTAGTTAGGAGTTATTAAGGTGTTATTGATTGTGGTAAAGTACTGTCTAATTGTATGTAGAAAATGTCCATGACTCAGGAATAAGATCACAATTCTCATCAAACAAATATTTGACCATACCGGGAATCAAACGCGAGACCACTAGCTTCGTAGACAAGATCACAACCAACTAAGGTTAAAATGCGTCGTCAATCAGTCAGTTTGATTTCATTGTTAATACATACTAGCGAGCCGCCCTCGCTTCGCTTCGGTTTATGTGAGTTTTCCGTTACACTCGTCCATAATCCAGATTTTTTTATACATGTAAACCTTCCTCTTGAATCACTCTATCTATTCTTGAAAACTGCATTAAAATACGTTGCGTAGTTTTTAAGATATAAGCGAACAGACAGCGGAAGCGACTTCATTTTATAGTTATACTAGCTGACCCGGCAAACGTTGTTTTGCCATATAAATAATTTAGGGGTGGACTACCCCTAACATTTAGGGGGATGAAAAATAGATGTTGGCCGATTCTCATAGATACCGGATATGCACAAAAAATTTCATCAAAATCGGTCAAGCCGTTTCGGAGGAGTATGGCAACGAAAACTGTGACACGAGAATTTTATATATTAGAAGACTAAAGAAGATTTGGTGCTTTCCCAATTTTAACAGACTTTCCATGTAAATCAAAGCCTTGTATAAATTTGAAATCGTGTAAAAATATTTCTGAATAAATCCTCACTTCCTGAAGAAAGGCGATAAACGAATTTTACGCGAACGGAGAAGCTCCCAGATGAACTTAATATTGAATAAGATTTCATTTTGCCGTTTTTCTCGGGGACGTCTTTTAGAAAAGCTCTGTATATTTTTTCTTTAGCATTTGTAGCGATCTGAAGAAGCATTCGTGCATCCAAGTTGTTTGTATAATGAGGCTTTTCATAAGTATTTCGTATTATTGCCTTAAATAAAGTAGAACATTACTTGCATTTGTCGCAGGTTAGGTTAGTACACTTTTTTATGCAAAGCACAACCACAAGTGAACTTTGATAAACGATTTTTTATGGCGGCAACACTATTGCATATTGGAAGGATTTGGAAAAGTATGATTCTTACGTACAGGTACATTCACTAAAGCTGGCACGAATGGAACGAACAAAAGTAATGTCCCCTATCACTGTGTGCGCGCCGTCCTTTGAACCGACGTTCGAATTTCAAACCGAAAACCTGTTATTATTTTACACACTTGTATACTTTCGTTCACTCATTCAATCCATTCGTGCCAACTCTCGTGAATCGACCTGCATTGATTTACTTGAAAGCACAGTTTTTGTGATAAGTACTATATTTTCTAAGTGAAATTTAATCCAGGGTGGTGATTCTCTCAACAAGCAACGATGATCGTTCGCTCGAGTGAAGGTCCAAGCGGCGAGTTTAAGTAGTCCCGTCCGACCGAACAAAACCCATTTTAGCGCATGCATTGTCAATTAGGGAGCCTTATACGTTCGAGAAGTCATGCTGCCAAATTGAATACACGCGCTAAAATGTTTGTTCGCTCTGTCGGGACTACTTAAACTCGCCGCTTGGACCTTCACTCGAGCGAACGATCACCTTTGCTTGTTGAGAGAATCACCACCCAGTATTTTTCGACCAAAATCAGACCCTGTGTTATTTATTCCAATTGATTTTAGCGTAGATCCTGATTTTATATCTTAATCAAATTATTGCTCTTAAGCACTTACTGTCATGTGAATAAAGATAACTATACCACTATAAAACTGGCCAAGTGCGAGACGGAATCGCACACGAAGGGTTTCGTATTACCGTTCAATATTAGGTATATGATCGAGCAAAAAACGCCTTACGTTTTTTATGGGGACCTTTTTTTATTGTAGCGGTCATAGTATTTTATACACTGAATTTCAGGTCTATTAGGTACAAATTTAGAAATACGATACAGAGATTGATATAGTAAACGTCGATAAAAAAACGCTTGTATGGGGCCCTACTTTTAATATTTTATTTTATTTTTATTATTTGAGTTATAGCAGCAATATTAACATGTACGCACTAAAAAAAATCAACTGTCTCCCCTATTACGGTTCATGAGATAGGTACAACCCGCTGACAGACAGACGGACACACGGACGGACGGATGGATGAACGGACGGACAGCGGAGGCTTAGTAATAGGGTCCTTTGTATACGGAACCGTAATAAAAGTAAGATGGACTTATACAAAGTGGAATAGTAAAAATTACCCATCTAGCAAAATATTATTAGCAACCCTAATGCGGGGGCGAATAGGCAATTTCGGGGCGATGAGCGAGACTGTAGTTAAAATGAGATAGCAGGCCTAAGTGGTTTCGACACGGAAGCGAGGCGGGTGTAACCAACATTAAGTTAATGGTCACTTTGGTGCCTTGTCGCTTTAATACCGTGATCGAACTATGATAGGAAATACTCGGTTGAATGAAAGCGATAAGGTATTATGTGCTGCCATCAAATGCATCAATAACTGTAATGAAACAGCTGCTCAAAATAATTATTTTACTTTTGACTTACTTCTACTCTAGTACAGTGGTTGTCAAAATTTTTTAGCGACGGAACCCTTTTTTACAGCTTTCTTTTTTACAACTTCGAAAATTTCGCGGTATTTTTTATTTTTGACAAAGTTGCGTTCGGTGCTCGAGGTCACAAACTTGGATTATTCATTGGGCCAACATCCTAAACAAGTCTGCAAAAAATCAGAACTACCGGATTTGACGCAAACTACCTCGTACTTCAAATCTTTCAACAAGGTTCATCATCATCATCATCATGTCAGCCGAAAGACGCCCACTGCTGGACATAGGCCTCCCCCAAGTCTCTCCACTCAGACTGGTCTTGTGCTTTTCGCATCCACCGCATTCCCGCGATCTTTACTAGGTCGTCACTCCATCTTGTTGGAGGCCTACCTACAGCACGTCTACCGGTCCGCGGACGCCACTCAAGAACCTTCTGACCCCATCGGCCATCAGTCCTGCGAGCAATGTGCCCCGCTCACTGCCACTTAAGTTTGGCTGTTCTTCGGGCTATGTCGGTAACCTTAGTTCTACTGCGGATATCATCATTTCTGATTCTATCACGCAGAGAAACCCCGAGCATAGCCCTCTCCATGATCAACAAGGTTACTAGAGTATAATAAGAATCAGGATGTTTTAAAGATAGGCGAACGCTCGACAGCTCTGAGGCTAGACAAGTCGCTTAACGCTAACGTAAACGATTATCGAAAACTGACAAAATGTATGGAATTGTCGTAGGCGCTCGACGCGACTGTCTGACAGCTTACGACAATTCTATACATTTTGGATTATGATAACGAATACCGAATGCCTCTTGTCTTACGTCAACCTTGCCTTGGATTTCTGCAGAAAAGCGTTCCCAGGACTCTGCTAGCACAAGTTGTGTACGACTTGTTTGTCCCTCGGATATCCCTTTCTAACTAGCTGTGGCGATAGAGGCCGAACTGAGTGTCAAACGAGAGAAACGAGACGATACAAGTGCTAGCCACTCAGAATGAAGCATCATATAAATATATAAATAAGTAAATAAATATCAGGGGACAATGTCACACCAATTGCCCTAGTCCCAAACTAAGCTCTAGGCTTGTACTATGAGTACTAGACAAGGATATAAATACTTATATCGAGAAATATATATACTTAAATACATAGAAAACATCCATGACTCAGGAACAATTATTCGCGCTCATCACACAAATATCTGCCCTTACCGGGATCTGAACCCAGGACGTAGCTTCGTAGGCAGGGTCACTATCAACTAATAGGCCAACGCGTCTCGTCAGAATACAGTGATCTCATGAGCCTACTTATTCACTAAGCTTTCAATCCGTTGCCCCGTTTTGGCGAAGCAGAAAAAACAAAAAATCGATAGTACCTAGTAGAAGTCGAAAAGAAAACGTCAAAAATAATAGCGAACCCAGGCGAACCCATTTGTCAGACAGGGAGTAAACACTAGTTCGACTTTATTGGTCCGTCCAATTAATCCGTAGCAACTGATTGTCGGCAAACTCCGACCTCGAGTCAAGCGAAGGCCGCTCGTCGCACACCAAGATACGTATTGAGCAATTCTAGTATAACTTTGAGAATATGATTTGGGCTAATAAATAAGTCTAAACCAGGGATGGCAGCCACGCCACGTGGTCAAATGTCATCTCATACATTTTGAGCGATAGAAAAGATTCACTGCCGCGAAGACACACTCACTACTCTTTTTATTGCTGTTTTCTGTTTTTACTTTTGTTTTCTGTGTGTAGTGAATAAATGTATTTTTCTTTCTTTCTTTCTTCAAAAGAAAAACGTTAGGAGCGTTTGTATCTTGGGCTAAGTAAGGCCCCAGATATCCCACTGATTTTCATGAAATCTAGTTAGGAACCATTCCGCATATTTATGTACTAGTTTTTTTTAAAACCCCGTCCGTTTGGCAGATACTATGTTGCAAACAGACACACACACAGATCCACACGTTAAAGGCCGAGCCACACCGGTTGCGTGACGTGCACGTGCACGTGCGAGTTCGCTTTCCATTGCGTTGTATAGTGATATGTCGTAATGAGAATTCATACTATACAACGCAGTGGAAAGCGAACGCGCACGTGCACGTGCACGTCACGCAAGCGGTGTGGCTGGGCCTTAAACCACCGCCACGGTGTTTTTACGGTGGTTTAAATAAAGTAGTTTGACGTAGATTGATCACATAAGGTCGGTGATCCCGCAATACCGCGTAAGTAACAAACTCAATAAGTTGCAAAATGTTCCTTATCGACAGGTCTAAGGGTGCGGCTCCACTGAGGCGGAGACGAGCAGAGCGGAGCGGAGCTGTGCCAATATTAACCAATAGAAGGCGCATGCGGTCACGTCAAGCGCGCCTTGCGCACGTTAGTTTAGATTCTATTGGTTAATATTGGCACAGCTCCGCTCCGCTCCGCTCCGCCTCAGTGGAGCTGCACCCTAAGTCTGTCGTCCCGCATTATAAGTGACTCCGTCCGCGTAGAAGTCGGTTATCGCTATTCCCTCAGGAACTGTAAATTTTTCCGGGACAAGAAGTAGCCTATGTCCTATTCCAGGACCTAACCTATATGTGTGCCAAGTTTCATCCCGATCCGTTCAGTGGTTGAAGCGTAAATGGGTAACAAACATCCAAACTTTGTCATTTATAAATAACTAGCTGTTGCCCGCGACTCCGTCCGCGCAGAAAAATAAAACATAGCTTATGTTCATCAGGGATAATGTAGGATTCTAAGGGTGAAAGAATTTTCCAAATCGGTCCAGTGTAGTTTCGGAGCCTATTCAATTCAAACAAACAAACAAAAAATCAAATCTTTCGTCTTTATAATATTAAGTGTAGATAGTGTAGATATACAGGGTGGTACTCGATAAACTGTACATATTGAAAGGGATGAAATTTTAGGATAATTTATAGGTAAAACATTTTTTTTTACAGATTGTCAAACTTTTTAATAAAGTTTGGGTAGTACACTTACTTGTGACGGTGTAACTTAAGATCTAATAGCCCAAAAAAGATAAAACAAAATGCATAGTATTCACATTAGTTAGGTTTATCATATTTGATAACAATATTAGACCAATTAAAAAAAATAACTGAGCAACTGCATTTTTTGTGGAAAATTACTGCAAAAATATCTTTTTATTTTCATAAAAACACGATTTTCTCAAAATTTTGCAGATATTTTACAATTTTTTTTGAACGTTTTTAGATCTACAATTAAACGAGGATAATAATAAGCAAAAAAATAATAGTGAAATATGTACAAAATTTTGAGAAAATTGTGTTTTTATGAAAACAAAATGACATTTTTGCTGTAATTTATTAGAAAAATTTAAGAATCTGTAAAAAAAAGAGTGGCTTTTTTTTAAATTGTTTTATCGATAAATTAATCTAAAATTTCATCCCTTTCAATATGTACAGTTTATCGAGTACCACCCTGTATTATATTAAGTAAGATTGTCTAACGTAGGTCTTCTAGAATCCTGATAGAATAATAATTAGGACTTGGTTATGACGTAACATGATCAAAGGTAAGCCAACACTAGACTCGTAAAATCTCGGTAAACACACAACAATGCTTTAATAATTAACTGAATATTAACTAGTTTCAGTTCATTAACATTATAGCATTATTAATGTGTAGTTAGTGGATAATCCCTTGGCAAACACGTTTGGTAACATATTCTGGAAGTAGTTTTAATTTTACGCGTTTTATTAAAGCTGGAGGTCTCCTGTTCGATGCGATGCTAATATTGTAATAATATTAGTTTCTGAGTTTTAGATATCTTATCTTATAATACTCATTTTTCAAAAGAGTGTCGTTGGCTTATTGGGTAAAAAAGTCGACTCGTGATCGTAAGGTACCTACCGAGTTCGAACCCTCGCGGTCATTTTACATAAATTCAAATTCAAATTCAAATAATTTATTGCGTGTCACATTACGTTACAACAGGTGGAACTATAACTACAGGTATACATGTGACGCCCTACGAGGGCACAGCAACATGAGAGGGCTACTACCCGTTTAATTATCATTATTCTAAATTATATTTTATATTTAAATTATACATATTTAATATTGCACAATGTCTTGGCACAAATAAATACAAATTATGAAGCCACTTCTTACAATAATCTTTAAATAATATTCTACGTATTCTTAATCTAGGGTCATCTAAGTAACTATGTCATTATTGGTGGGTCCCATTAAAAAAGTCGGTTAGGTTATAAAAGCATTTGTTAATTAAGAATATTTTTAATTGTTGTCCAAATATATTTGGTCTATCTAGGTTTTTAATGTTATTGGGTAGGTGATTATATATTTTAATCATATTATGATGAGGGCTAGATGTTACTATTTTCAGTCTAGAAAAACAAACCCTTCCTTTTGAAGCATATCTATTGATCACAACCGCATTAAAATCCGTTGCGAGTTTCAAGCGTACATACAGAGGGACAGACGAGGGGACGCGACTTTGTTTCATAGTTTACACTATGTAAAGAAGACATAAGGGTCATTATTTGGGCGTTTGTTCCGAATCACTTTCGTGGTCACATTTTTGTAGAAGTGGCTGCAGATTTCGATTTCGTTTCTGGTTAGGTATCTAAGTTTACCGGACATCTAACAAATATCCAAAAACGGCATCAAAATATACACCCAATTCTTCAAAAAGATGTCCACAAAAGTGAGGCGGTTGAAACGCTCGAATAATGACCCATAAAGAGGTGTAGAAGACGCAAAACACCTTGCAAGAATCGTGTCATTTCGGTGGCATAATTCAGGAGCTATACAGTGTGAGTCTTTATAATATGCACATAGCAAAATGGGAGAAACTACGGCTAATTTTACCGACACAAAAAATGTAAAAAAGAATAATTTGGCTTTTTTTTTAAAGATTTTTGCGCGCAAGTACGAGTCACCCGAGTGCGTAGTGCGCAAGGCCATTGTTTGACCGCTGGTAAAAAAAGTTGTATCTCAGTCATAAACGTGTTAATTTTACTGTTGGAAAGCTAATACGGTGTAGAATAATATGAAATAATAAAAAAGTTTGGTAAATGGGACATTTTATTGAGTTATTTTACATTTATGACAAAAATATAGGAAAATAAACTAAATTTTATTAAAAACCTCGTTATAATAAATTGGAGGCGTGATTTTTTTCGGCAATTATCATTTTAGTGCCTTAGCCTGTTATTAATGATATTTTTTGTTTTTGTTCCGTGTCGATAAGCGGTGTAGTTTAAGAGCAGTAACGTTTTATTTACATGTAGTATGGAATTGCGAAATAAAAAACTAAAAAAATCATAAAAAAATCGAAATAGCCAAAATATTTTTTTAAAACTTTTTTTTTCGATATGAGCGTAGTTTCTTCCATTTTGCTATGTGCACATTATAAAGACTCACACTGTACTTGTACGGAGAAAAGGCACATCTACTATATGAATTGTATTGCACTTCCAACCTTATTATAACCCTTGAGAATTTAATATGCTTCTATGAATTAATTGCACTTGTGCCTTTTTTCCGTACGACGGCAGTATATTCCACTCGCTAAAACGATATTGTTTTAAACATTATTATCGTATTGTTTTTAACTCGGCCGCCATTACTGTCAAGTTAATTAGAGCTATCATAACGTTGACGATACGATAACAATTCACAAGCTATAAGGCTTTACCGAGCAGAACAGAGCTCCTGATTGTGGAAAGCCGTGTTTAAAACTACTTTTTATATGAACCTTTACCCAAATAACAATAATTATCAAGGGAGTAATCCGGTGACTCATTTTTCATGAAATGGCGTGACAATATTAATCATTTGTACTGTTAATTAATTAGTTAATCGTTGGAATTTCAGTCACTGGATATAAAATGAATGGAATATAAGTACGTAAAACAAAAGTGAAATATAGGTATGAAGTCACAGTCTACACTATACCAGAGGGCCCTGCCAAGATGCATTGCGCTAACTAGCGTTTCTATTCGTTTCGTTTTAAAACCAATCGCGTCACTGGTAGATCACGTGACTCTTTGTATCACGTCATCTACCAGTGACGCGATTGGTTTAAAAACGAAACGAATAGAAACGCTAGTTAGTGTAGATCTTGGCAGGGCCTCCGAGTGACTTTAAATTGGTAATATAAAATCAATGTTTTACATACATCTTTCCTAAACTAAGCCCCTTTCTAAGTCCCATGCTGCTAATTTAGCTAAAAGTACTTTCTTTCTAGTATTAATTTATCCCAATTTTTTGCCTTAATATCGTTACCCTACAACTATGTTTTTTTTTCTTAATTAATGGCTTTCACTCCTTGTGTTTAACAAGGTGTATTTCGCCAGTATCGATTTAGACAATCCCCATGGACTTATTAGAGAAACAAGTCCATGGATACCACACGCGAGGACAATTGTTCGGTTAAAGAGATATACTCTGGTGGACTAAACAAAAGCACATGGGGTTAGCTCCACGCGCTTCTGACAACTATGTTTAATTAGATTGATAACATCGAATGACAGGTATGACAGTTAGGTGTTACATTAAGGGTGACCACACTTTAGGTTTTTAATAAAGCAATTTATTACTTTATCAAATATGTATCAAGAATCATCAGCAACATGCTTCGTCAAGAGTTTACAATAGTTAATCGGCAACATGCTCCTTCAACAATGTACATAAAGTAATCAGCAACATGCTTCGTCAAAAAAAACAAAAAACATAACTATTCCCCGGCTCGGATAGCGGTTCAAAGGTTCCAAATATACTGGCAGCATTGCCACGTTGTATTGCCAACGAAATTTGTTGGACCAGAGACGAACCGGACCGAGGATCAGAGCCCCTATCCCTCCATCGCTGTCCCAAAGCCTTTATAAAAGTCTTTGCTTCTACACACCAAGGACCACTGGTCTCCACCGCCACCGGAATAAACTCATACACTGGTTTGAGATCAGAGTACTTGGAATGTTTGAGCCTTGCAGCACCTTCTGCGGCGGCACCCGCGCCCCGAATCGTGTAGCCGAGGTGCGAGGGAGCAAAAGTGCTGACGCACGTTGCATCCCACAGAAGGCTACGGCCCCTAACCCACGGAACCAGTGTTAAACTGTCAGGCCTCTTACCATCCGGTTTTTAATTATTAGCTTTGTTAGAAAATTATCAATTGTTAAAGAAGGTTAATTTAAACAACTGATCACCTCCGGTCCATCTTATCGCACCCATTAGTTAAGGACCGCGAGTGTTACATTACACCGAAATGTTACAAGTGAGTCGCCACCTAAAAAGTCTGACATTAAATCTCTTGATCATTTCAGTAAAGAAGGTTTTTAAACTACGAGTATTAAATCAACTAACCAACGCGACAAGTTGAGAACCCCCTTTTATGAAGTGAACATCCTTTTGACGTATTTGTTACACGAGAATCACGTTCCACGTTTCTACACGTAATTTTTGACATATCGACGTTTACAGTGCGACCAAAAAGAGTAGAAATTAAATAAAATGGAACTAAAAAGATTCCATACTAAATTGTTGCCATGTTTACGCATTTTACGTCAAAAATGTGACAGTTACGTAGAAAGTGGCGCCCTCATTTAATTTCTACTCTTTTTGGTCGCACTGTAGAGATGACTGATTCGAGTTGAACCCAATGTTACCGTATCTTCATTTAAGATAATCGTATCGTATAAACCTCACGAAACTCCACTAACAGTGCATAAATCTTTCCTCAAAATCAACCTCTCAACGGCAACATATTACTCAACGAAACACAGCTCCCTTGGCCCAAACATTGAATTTTAAAATAAGAATTACGAATACAAGGTTACTTTTATTTATAAATTGATTTAAATACTCATTATGTTCGAAATTTAACGCTGGCCATAAATTTTACGAAAGCCGCGATGTTTTTTTCATGAGATGCTGTTTCTTTTGAAGTTGGGCATTGGAAATGCATAAAGTGACGTAATTTATTTTATACGGAAAGTCGGATGTCGCGGAAAATATGAGGTGATGAGATTATTATTGTGATTATTTTATTAATAGGTTGAGTCACGGTTTAAAAATGCCAGGGTATTCCGTGGTTTACTGATCAGATGAGTTCATTATCTTTATTTATTTTAAACTTTATTAAGAAATAGGTAGTGATGTCATCACTTAGTGTACTATCCACGTCAAACTTTGTCGAAGTTAATAAACACCCAGAATACAGCCGTCACCAATCAATGAATATGCGAGCGAAATTCAGAACATAACAAACAGCGTGGATAACATACTGACAATATTGCCATGCTCAGCTTCCGTTCATTAATTCAAGGGCAACACTAATCCATTTATTGTGTTGGTATCTGTTACAGATTTAGTCTATTCATGTGGTGATTTGCTAACACGTGTTATTGGTATAGTGGAAAAAGGAAATATGTGTTGCTAGTTGCACGACTTGCAAGCGGAAGCCTTAATTCCATGATTATGTCGTGAAGTCAGAAAATTTCGAGTAGAATTTAAAGCTGTATTAAAGTGATGTTTTAAACCTGGCTGTCATGACACCAACATCAGCATTTTCTAATATTGATCGATGGTGTCTAATGCATGCAGGTGGTGTGACGTTATTGAGAACGTATTAATTTGTATTAAAGTTGCGCTTCTTACATCGCAAGATTATTTTCCAACCTTTGGCTTACCATTGTCTGAATGATAGGACACTTTTGTCTCAATACCTAGCTAATTTCGCCGACGGCTTATTTCTAATTAAGTCTTATTAAGTATTTTTCAACACATTCTGTGACTTCGCAATGTTTAGCAATTATGTAACATAATTGTGGTTAAAATGTTAAATTGTATCTATTATTATGGTGTCTGATTAATCGTGCACGATATCTTGTCCCCCAACAAACTTCCTTTTTTAAACGTGTTGACTATTTGAATAAAAATTGTTGTTTGTGAATAACTACTGCAGGATTAAGTACAATGTTTTACTACATACATACATACATACATAATCTCACGCCTTCGTTCCCAGAGTGGGGTAGGCAGAGCTACAGAATTACAAACATCTCTAAAAACTTGTTGATAATTCTATAACAACAATTTGCACAATTAGGCTAAGATGTTTACCAGCGTATTAGTGACAGGTTGCAAGTAGGGAATGCAAATAACCGGTTTTAACCGAGTTTAACCGGTTATTTTCATACAAAAACGGTTAATAACCGGTTAATTTGCATTCCCTAGTTGCAAGCCCATCGCCTAACAGTACTACAAGCCTTTATTCCCTTAGTCGTCTCTTACGACATCCATGGGAAGACATGGAGTGGCACTATTCTAACTCGGCAACCACACGACAAACAATTACTAAACAATTCAAAACCTTATTCACTTAAAATAATACGACTAGCAATGATTTCAAAAATACAAACATACGAATTGAACACAGAACGTCCCTTTTGAAATCGGTTGCAAAAACAATATTAGCTTATAAAAATAGTGTTGCGAAAAAAACAAGATGTTAAAAACTTAGAAACACCAACACAACTCTTAAATGTGAAAGACAAACACAATTTTCCTTAAAGCTTCGAAAAGCCAAACTTAGTGACGCCTTTTCTATGCTCGAGGGATATTTTAGGAAAGTATTCAAGATTCTTGCTCCCAGGCAGGCTCTCTAGAGGATAAACATTCCGAAGGTTTAAGGAAAAAATATATCGTTGACTTATCGTAAAAAGTTTTTGAGGAATTTTGCAATAACAGCTTAATTAGGGTTTTTTTCTCTAGCTCTACGACAATAGTTAAAGGGCGAAAGTGACGTTAAAAATTAGGTCTTAACCTATTTTTTTACATTTAAACCGATAATTGTGTTTAATTTTCTCTTTCATTGACAAATACAGCAGGGCGCTGCATATGTAACGTGATCAGGACGTGGACGGGGCGGGGACGGGACGTGGTTGCACACATTTTTGGTTGTCCCGTCCCGTACGTGCAATCGTTACGTATGCACATTCCGATACATTTACTATGAAACGATATCGTCGTCTCGTCCCGTCCTTGTAAAATCACGTTACGTATGCAGCGCCCTATAAATGGAATAAGATGTAAAAATGTCCTGTACCTATAATTGTCGATTATACACCTAATCAGAAACAGCCTGCTGTAATCTATAAAGTTCATTAAATTACACACTAGATGGCGTTGCATCATGCTCTAAATTACGTGTACCTATCGCTATAGGTAACGCTTGATAGATGATTCACTGCGGCCTCGTTGGTATCGTCACGGGATTGCTCAGTCAAGTGTAAAAATATGGGAGAACTCAACATCTCAAAAATATGTCCCAATGCACCTTATTCCAGTGTAATAAGAACTTCGTAACATATTTATGAGAGGATTCTTTCGATACATATTTTTGCACTTGACTGATCAAGGGCAATGTCGATATTATCGAGTCCGTAGTTATCAAGTTTCCCCTTAAAAGTAACGCTTTTGGTAAACTAAACATTGGCATGAAAGTAGCTAATCATTCCAAGAAATTAGTAGGTAGTTTGATTATCCCACGTACAGTCAAGGACTTTAATTGTTGAGCCACTATTTAGTTAGTTATTTCAAACAATATTTACAGCCTTACAGTTTAGGTAAAATTACACTAAAACTAGCTTAGAGAACAAACAAATACAAAAACAAACAGACTTTCAAAAACATGCCACTGCCATCCATCGCCTCGCAATACCTCAGGCACTCACGACATACACTATGAAACCCTATGTCATAATGACAGCGTCAAGCCAAATGAAATAAATTACATCAAAAATATTTAATAACGATATGCGACAGGGTTCTATAGTGGCTCATCAATTAGAGTCCTTGACTCTACGATGAATATGAGTTTCTAAATTAACCTTACGTATGTATCCTGCTTTTTGGCCGAATTTTTTTTGGCAAAATGTATCGTTTCCAACCGTTTCATTAGCCAACCCGCTCTTTTTCTGTAACTGTAAATATTTCAGGATTTATTTCAGTACCATCGTGGTTAGGTTAGGTTAGTTTTTATAAAAATCCTGATATTTTTACATTTACAGAAAAAAAGGTTGGTAAATAAACAATTTTTTGCCAAAAGGCAGAGAACCTAATATGAAACGTTAAAATCAGAGCTTACTTATTGATTTGTCGTTTATACATTTTTAACCGACTTCAAAAAAAGGAGGAGGTTCTCAATTCGTCTGTATTTTTTTTTATTTTTTTTAATGTTTGTTACCTCAGAACTTTCGACTGGGTGAACCGATTTTGAAGATTCTTTTTTTATTTGAAAGCTGGTGCTTCCAGATTGGTCCCATTTCAAAATGAAGATCTGATGGTGGAATCCATGAGGAATCGACGGAACTCTTCAAAATGTATAGGCACACCTATAGCGATTTTGTTATTTTTCATTGTAACTCGTGTATTTGGTCTTGGAAAGCACTATTTGGTGAAGTGGAACTGATGATGAACGGTATATATTTCGAGGGTGGCGACAAGATATTTCAATTAAGATAGTTGAGCGACTATGACGAAGCATATTTAGGTTTAAATATATGACTATGACTTTCCCACGGCGTTGCTTGCGGCGAGATTGAAATGTTCTATTGTTTCTTGAGAAATGGGAGAATAACAGCATAACTATGATCACTAAAAAGTATAAAATAAAAAAAAGTTTAAAAAAACGAAAACCCGCCTTCAAAAAGCAAACAATAACTTCTTTAAAATGGTAGGTAAATAGGTCAGTCCAACTGAAGTCGGCGTCCAACAATATTTTAACCAAAAGCAGACTTCAGTTGGACTGACCTATTTACCTACCATTTTAAAGAAGTTATTTTTTGCTTTTTGAAGGCGGGTTTTTGTTTTTTTAAACTTTTTTTCTTTACATTGTTTAATACAACACAAAAACTCTCTTTTCTTTTTAATACAGTAATACGTACGAGCAATAAGTCTTGATACCGCTTCGTCTATGTAATACCCGGAGCGGAACCGGTTATCCGATTAACCGGAAATCCTGCCCGGGTAAACAGCTCTTACTCGTCGACACCCGGCAAATCTTTAATCACTCTATTATCTTCAAGACTATCCTTTCAGAACCAAACGACACCAATACGGGTCAGCTTTGTATGGGAAATGGGAGGCTCAGTAACATGTAAGTGTTTGTATGATTAAGAGCGTGGTGAAAGGGGGGTTAATCAAGGGTGAGCCGGGAGAAAAGGAAGGGTGAACTTTCAACACATCTTGTAATCCGAAGACAATCTTACACAAATTGTATGTATGTATGTATGTAAACTCTTTATTGAACAAACAGAGAATAACAAATTAAAAAACAGGCCAAGTGCGAATTGGACTCGCGCAAGAAGGGTTCCGTACCATTATCTATAAAAAACACGTTTGTTGTATGGGAGCCCCCCTTAAATATTAATTATATTTTAAGTTTTTTTTTACAGTGAATATACAAGTACAACTCAATATTCTGTGAATATTTCAAGCTGTTGCCGATATTAATATCGAGCAAAAACCGCCAAAAAAAACACGTTTGTTGTATGGGAGCCCCCCTTAAGTATTAATTTTATTCTATTTTTTGTATTTTTTGTTATAGCGGCAACAGAAATACATCATCTGTGAAAATTTCAACTGTCTAGCTATCACGGTTCATGAGAGGCAGCTTGGTGACAGACAGACGGACAGCGGAGTCTTAGTAATAGGGTTCCGTTTTTACCCTTTGGGTACGGAACCCTAAAAATTAAACAAACCACAAGAAGTACAAAGGCGCACTTATCCCTTTAAGGGATCTATTCCAGTTACCTTTTGAGCGATTTACCGGTCCTTGTGGCAAACCTTGGGGGACGCCCATGACAGCAGTGGACGTCTTACGGCTGAAATGATGATGATGACGATGTATGAAGTAGTCATCATCATCATCATCATCAGCCTATATTAGTCCACCGCTGGACATAGGCCTCTCCCATTGCACGCCAACGAGCACGATTCGTGGGCACTCTCATCCAGCTCTTGCCAGCCACCTTGCGAAGATCGTCGCTCCACCTAGTCTGAGGGCGTCCTGCACTAAGTTTGCCGATTCGCGGTCTCCACTCAAGAATACGATAACTCCAGCGATTATCGGTTCTGCGGCACAAATGACCGGCCCGCTGCCACTTCAAGCTGCTAATTCGATGGGCTATGTCGATAACTTTAGTTCTCTGTGGGATCACCTCATTCCGGATTCGATCCTTCAGAGAAACTCCCAACATAGCCCTCTGCATAGCTCGCTGAGCGACTTTAAAAAACTAGCTAACTGTAGCAGATCGCTACCATCAAGGGCCTCTATTCTACTAGGTCAAACCATATGTAGCATTATCTATGTAAGGGGACCTTATTGTCGATGGCGGTTCCGCCATTATTAACGATGCTCCGATATAAATACAACGTCGCGTGACGCAGTGCGGCGTAAGCGCCATCGACAATAAGTAGTAAGGTCCCTTTTCATAGATAACGTCACCATCGTCTGACAGATTATCGTATGGACAACGTTAAGATCATAGAATAAGAACATATAGCAAAGAAACCGGATCAAAGACGTAGGTACTTTGCGTCAACTATCTTCCTCTACTTTTTAGATTATGTATTACATGAGAAAAAATGAAACAAAAAGTAGGCTGTTTTTTCTTCTTTAACTGTCATTGTCACAAGGTTTTACACAGGGACTTCTTTGGCCTCCCAGTACTATAGGTCCAAATACTATAGGTGCTTATATGTCCAAATCACGCTTTAATTGTGACGATGTACCAAATAACGAAAGAACAGCTATAGATTCATCTCTTTCCAACTCACTATGAAAACTATAAGAAAAAAGAAGTGAACCATAATGTATTTTCTGCTTATTTAGTACGGTTTCTATGCCTTTAGTCTTTATTCTGTGGTTATGATAGCTCTTATTTGCTTGACAGTAATGGCGGCCGAGTTATAGGCTTGGTTTATAGGTTATAGGTTATAGGTTGTGGCGGGCTGTTTTCCGCAACTCGACGACTTAAATATGCGCCTATTTTGCGTGAGAGGGTTGGTGACACTACTCCTGCCAACCCAGTTCCACCAGGAAGCCTAGCAGACCCTTGACGTTGCCGACGACTTCTGGTAGCGACCTCGGTACCAGTCCGAGGTGTCGCGCCCGGTATGTTGCCACCTCTGGGCACTCCATGATGACGTGGGCAGCGGTTTCTTCCGCTGTCATGCAGGCTCTGCACAGGGGGCTGTCTGTAACACCTAAAGTGTGTAAGTGTCTGTTGAATAGGGCATGACCGGTTATTGCCCCAGTTACGAGTCTAAGTTGAGTCCTTTTCAACTTCCGTAGTTTCCGTGACAATCCGGGATTTATTGTCGGGAGGGCTTCTTTGGCCTGCCTGCAGGTGCTTAGGTTGCTCCAGTATCGTTGGTGTTCTACCTTGGTTAAGCGTCGCAGTTTGTTACGCAGCCATCCGAACGGGAGAGGCAATATGGGCTCAGGACCCACTGCTACTATCTCTGAGCCCTTCCTCGCCAGCTCGTCGGCTGCGTCGTTACCACGTGAGTTGCTGTGCCCCTTTATCCATTGTAGTGTGATGGGATTGTTTTTACTTACCTTCGTCAGGGCATTGTGGCACTCAAGTACCAGCCCTGAGGTAACGGTGTGGCTCTGTAGGGCCTGGAGCACTGATCGGCTGTCGGAGAGTATTCGGATCGGGAGATCTATTACCTTCCGTGCCTCTATTGCTGTCGTAGCCACTATGATGCCCATGCATTCTGCCTGGAAGACTGTGCCGTGGGCCCCTAATGGTGTTGAGATGTGTATGTTCAGGTCCTCCGAGAATGTACCGGAGCCGGAGCCTGACCTTGTTTTGGATCCATCTGTGAAGATTCTTACCTCCCTTGGGTTCAGGCCCTCCCAGGGATCTTCGTGGAGCTGTATTTTGTACTTCTTGTCGAAGACAAATGTCTTCGGCACTCTGTCGGTCACCGCTTCTATTAGTGGGTCGTTACTTACCAACTCACATAGGATTTCGGTGTGTGGCACCTTTGTAGTTTTCCATAGGTTTAGTTTTTTGAGACGTACAGCGGTCGAGGCTGCCTCCTGCTTTATAAAGAGGTGTAGGGGTGGCAGGTCGAGTATGACTTCCAGCGATGCTGTCGGTGTTGTCCGCATGCATCCTGTAACTGCCATGCCAGCCAACCTCTGTAGTCTTTGTAGTTTGGCCTCGACGGTCGATAGTTTGGTGCGTGGCCACCAGACCACCGCGCCGTAGCTAATGATGGGTCTTATAATTGACGTGTACAGCCATAGGGTGATCTGGGGGGTAAGTCCCCAGGTTTTACCTACCATTCTGCGGCATTGCCAGAATGCTATCGTGGCTTTGTCAATTTTGCTGTTCAGGTGGTTGCTCCAGTTCAGTTTGTTGTCCAATATTACTCCGAGATACTTTACCTCAGTCGAGAGTTGCAGTTCTGTGCCAAATATCTTGGGGAGTTTGTAATTGCCTAGGTTTCGTTTGTTTGTGAACATTACCATCTCCGTCTTTTTTGGGTTGACGGATAGTTCGTTGTGCATGCACCAGCGTTCCACGATTTGCAGGGCTGAACGGGTGATGTCACACACCGTACCGGTGACCTTACCGCTCGTGAGGATTACTATGTCGTCAGCGTAACCCACCGTGTAGTAGTGACAGTCGTTCAGTTTGGTGATCAGCTCGTTCACGACCAGGTTCCATAGCAGTGGCGAGAGAACGCCCCCTTGGGGGCATCCTTTCGCCACTAGTGCTTGTTGGGCCTTATCCGTTTCTAGTTTGATAATCCTTTTGCTGAGCATGTTACCTATCCACTGCGTCATAACTGCGTTTACACCGTGCCTTTCCAGTGCCACTGTTATGCTGCTGAAGTTGGTCTTGTCGAATGCTCCTTCTATGTCGATGAAGACGCCCAGACATAGCGATTTGTTCTTGATGGCTTCCTCAAGCCTGGAGACCACTGCGTGCAGGGCAGAGTCTGTGGATTTACCTTGACTATAGGCGTGTTGGTTTTGATGTATTGGTGTGTTGACCAGGTCCCCTTCACGCAGGTACCTGTCGCATATCCTCTCCAGAGTTTTGAGTAAAAACGAGGTGAGGCTGATAGGCCTGTATGCTTTGGGGTCCGAGTAGTCACCTTTACCTGGTTTTGGTATGAATGTTACTTTGACCTCCCTCCAGCGCTGAGGCACATATCTGTGCGCAAGGCAGGCTGCTAGGATCACCGTGAGCAGCTGTGTCAGATTTTCGCCGCCCCACTTTAGTAGGGCGGGGAATATTCCATCCAGGCCTGGTGATTTGAAGGAGTCGAAGCTGTTGATGGCCCATTTTATTTTCGTGGGGCTGGTTACCTGGTTTGCATATTCCCAGTCAGCTTCTGTGGGGACGATCTCCTCTCGCGTCCAGCTTACCGGTTCAGATATTACGCAACCAGGGAAGTGAGTTTGTATGAGAACATTCTCTGCTTCCTCTGGCGAGCCGGTTAGGGTGTTGTCTGGCTTTCGTAGGGAGCCCATGGTATGCGTTGTCTGGTTGGAGAGAACTTTCCTTACCCTGTTAGCCTGTGTGCAAGTTTCAATGCTACTGCAGAAGTTGCGCCATGAGTTCGTACTTCTGTACCTTATGCGTTTCTTGTAGTTGGACTTGGACGCTTTGTAATTGTCCCAGTCTTGGTCTGCGCCTGTGTTCATTGCTCTGTTTAATTGCCGCCTCATCTTCCTCCTGAGTCTCTCCAGCTCCGGGCCCCACCAGTTCACGCGCTCGTTGCGCATGCTAGGCGGGCTAGATAAGGGACATGCTTGGTGGTAACACTCCACTATTGAGTCCGTTAGGAGGTTTACCTGTTTTTCAATCTCGTCGCAGCCCACTAGCCGGTGCAGAGACTCTACTGGCGGCAGAGTCAGGTCCAGTAGCTCCGCGTACTGCGTGCGATTGGTCTTGCGTGGGTTTCGTCTAGGGGTTGCGGTGATTGTGTTTACCTGAATGTCGAATCGTAGCCATCTGTGATCCGAGCACGACATCTCACTAGATACGTGCCAGTTCGAGATATGGTTCGAGGCTTCTTCAGTTGCTAAGGTCAAGTCAATGATTGTTTTACTGCGTTTGTTCACAAATGTGGGTTCTGACCCCCTGTTAAGGATATTGAGGTTGGTTGTTATTAGGTATTCGACAAGAAGCTTACCTCTCTCGTTGCCTGTCTTCATGCCCCAGATGGGGTGATGTGCGTTCGAGTCCGTGGCTATGATCAGTTCCAGCTTGGACTCTTCGCAGTAGGTAATGAGCCTGGACATGTCATGCGGCGGCGGGTCTTCTGCCTCTGGCATGTATACCGAAGCTAGTACTACTTCCGGCAGGCTGGAATCTTGCGCCCCGCGCACCTTGACGGCACACAGGTCTCTAGAGCAGAAGCTGGTTAAGGGTTGCGCATGTAAATTACGAGTCGTGTAAATGCAGGTCCGGGGATTGTCCGGACCCGTGCAGACAATGAGCTTACCTCCGATGTTCCGGAGCCCGCATATAGCGCCCTTCCTGACCCACGGCTCCTGGATCAGTACTACGGCTGTGTCGTTGGCCTCCAACCACTTCCGGACCTGAGCCGTTGCGGTCTCGCTGTGGTGGAGGTTGGCCTGTAGCACACTACAGCTGGTCGAAGGGGGTACCGTCGCCATTGGAGCTTAGCCCCGACGCACCCTCCCCATCTTCACCCTCACCGATGGCCAGCTTGCCTAGTCCCTGTGCGCACTCTTCCCCGCTCTCCGAGTGGTCGCGGAGGAGTTCCTCCTCGTCGAGCTCGGAGTTAGGGGCGCCCTGCGTCAGGGATTGGGACTCTGGTTCAGCCACGACTACGTCGTCAGCCTCCCCGGTCACCGCGGCCGTGTCCATCGGTTCGTGTAGTGTGCTGCATCCCGGAACATTGATGCCAGGGGGTGGAGTTTCCAGAAACTTCCCCCTAGGTCCCTGGAACTTCAGGTACACCGACCCACACAAGAATGTGAGTCGGCGGTCCCTGTCCAGGATAGCCTGCACCTCTGTCTCCGGGATGCTGACAATGGCGAAGGTTTCTGAACCTTGCCTGTCAGCGCTGATGAGCAGCCACCGGTCAATCTGCACCCAGGCGTTCTGGTACCTAAGGGAGTTGGCTACAACCCCAAAATTGTCCCAGACCCCCGGGAGCAGAATGCCGCAGCGAACTCTGCGCGGCACCTCGCTCTGGCGCTTAACCACCAGCCTGTCCCCTGATGAGAGGGTGATGGCGGCCACGCACCGCCTGAGCCAAGCCACCGCCGCCTGGTCGCCGCACCACATTCTCAGGGTCCCGTTAACATGTAGCGGTCTACCCTGGAACTGCGGTCCGGCTCCACTCTGGGGGTTTTGCATGGCCTCAGCCATGACGTGGCCCTGGATCAGATTGAGGGCCTCGTCAGCGAGTTGTGAGGAGAGGTGACCTGTGGTTTCGGATGTTACTGCAACCATCAGGTCAGCCTTTGCTGCGTCCGCGTATGTTGCTCGCGGGGTCCCGACGGTGGACTCGGTCCTCTGCTTCTTGGATTCGCCTCTCGGAGACAGGGTCTCGTCGAGGCGCATCCTTTTCACAGGGGCCCGAGCCACCGGGCTGTTGTTATGGGCTCCTTTCCCTTTCGGTGGGACACGGTTAGCTGCCGGTTGGCTAGGGCCATCGGCAGCTTCCTGCACCTCCACCGCGTTGGGAGCACCTGATGCGGTATCAGGCACCGGAGCAACAGAGGCAGCTTGTTCCGCTAGTATTTTGCGATACTTGCGCCTCTGTTTTCTGTTTTTGTGCCTCTTCTCCCCGAGGCCGATCGCGCTGGAGCCAGGCGCATCCCGTTTAGCGGGTTGCTCCTTTTTCCCCCACGTGGTCAGCACTGGGGTAGACCAGCTAGAGTCTAGCTGGGAGGATGTTGTGGGTGGCAACGCCGGTGTCTGCCCCGTGGTTGCAGATTTCTCCGCAAACGGGACGATCTCCGGGTTGTTTGTTGTTGTCAGGTGTTGTGTGTGTGTGTGGGAGTTTATGTTAGAGTGTGAGGTCCACGCTCGGGGTTTCGGTCCTGCTGGTTTCCCTGCAGACCTACCGCCCCTCGCAGACCTTTTGATTGTGTGTGGCGGTCCCTTGGCACCGCCCCCGTATGGGTGAGTGTTTGTGGTCTTCGAGGTCGAAGGCGTTGCCTTGAAGCCACGTGTGAAGGACGGTAGCGGCACTTTCGTGCCACGTACCTCCTGCTGTGTTTGGTTTGTTTGGGTAACTGGCCGGGCTTTCGCCCTACCGCCACCTTTGTGTGATGTTTGTTTGTGGTGGGATCCTGCGTTACTAGTACCCGCACCATGTGTGTTGTGTGTGTTTGAAGAGGACGGCACATCCAGAGGAGCACCGCTCTCATGTTTAGCACCTTCGGGTTTCCCCTCCGGCACTATCGGGGTTTTGGATCTTGCATGTTCCATGTTTGTCCTGTTTTTATGTTCATCTCTCGAGTTTCCCGCCCTCCACGGAGCCCGCACCTTTGGGGATGTCTTCTTGCAAAAAGAAAAAGATCACCAGGAGTACTCGAGAGAGATAGACATGTTGGGTTGGGTATCACTGCGCGACATCAGGGGCTGCAGACGTATGGCTGGGTTGATCGATCCGGACCTTCCCAGTTGTTCCACACGCCCTTGCCCCGTCAGCATGGCCGACACCCTGTCCTCCCAGAGGACCCCCCCATGTCTCGCCTGCGAACCGTACCCACCTCGACCGTACGGACGCGTGTCCATTACCTTGGAGTGGCTAGCTGCAAGGCTACCGTTTTGCCAGAAATTCGGACCAAAGGGGGCGTGTTGTCTCCCGGTAGTACTATCCCGACTCCGTTCGACTCAACCCCCCAGGACTCCTGCATCCTCGCATACGGCGCTCAACTGCGGAGGACTACCGCAGGTAGGCTGGATAGTCCATCGGGCCGCCTACAAACCCGATGGAGCCGAGAGATCTCAGCCATTGCTGGTACAGAGAGGGCACAGAGGACTCCGTCAAGTCTACCAGCAATGTTGCCCGGGGTGTGCCGTGGTAGTTGGTAGTATTCCGTTCGGGTTTTTACGTCCTTGCGGTTTCCTACCATCCACCCACACTAGGAGGCGACACTCTAAACACCCCCGGGCTAGGTTTACCCGAGTTCAATACTCGTAGAGACGCCTGTGGGCCTAGTATGGCTGCGTCTATATCGCGCGTCAAATGTGGATAAAGCATCCGTCACTCTCGTACACACTTTGTCACGCGATAATGAATGAATGAATGTCACGTGAAATAAAACGATACGTACTCGACACATTTCACAATAGGGTATTTGACAACAGTGAAAATAAATTGTTTTTTCATTAACAACAGATAAACATTACGAAAATACTAAGAAAATATGAATCTTTCATTTATGTTTACTATTTTAAGACTTTTAAATTCATAAAATCCCACAATAAGGACGACGTTTCATTGTGACGTCACAAGCAAGTTATCACTGTAAATTACATAGTAACGGAGCGTTTTTGATGTTTCATAAAAATAATCTGATTTGACTTTAGTCAAATTGAAAAATTGAAAATCGAAAATCGTTTATACATTTAACTATTTTTAGGTTACAAAAGTTGTTGAGGCCTCCTAGTAGATAATTAGTTTATCTGTAGCAGGAGGTCTCGCTCTTCCAAATGTAGTACAATATTATTTGCTTAAATTAAATGGTTTTATATTCTTTATCAACTAAAACAAAATAAACAAAATATATTAATACTATGTGCGTGTGTGCGTTCGTGCGTGCGTGCGTGCGTGCGTGCGTGTGTGTGTGTGTGGGTGTGTGTGTGTGTGTGTGTGTGTGTGTTTTACATTTTTAAGTTCAAGGTTATACATTTTTATATTAATTATACTTATGGGGTATCACGAAATTTATTTGTATCTCATATGTGTAATAATTATATGGTTATTCTTGGTGACTTGCAGTTTGCGGTTTCACTCACTACCTACTTTATTATATCCTCTGTCTCGTCGTAATCAAATACCGTATTGTTTTTAAGGTCAGTAACATAATGTCCCTTTTTTAAACAGCCTCTAAAAGGAGGGGGTTTTCAATTCGTCCCATTCCACACATGGCTCCAGCAAATATGAATCGGTTTGGATATTTGTATAAGTAGGTACCTAACAACGATTCGTAACGAACCTATATAAATGATAATAATGGCCCTAACATTTATATAACGTGAGGATTGCTAACATACCCTTACCATGTAGTCCATTATGTTATTTGAATAGACCCTGGAGATTTCTGTGTGTTATTTTAGGCTTAATCGGACGATTGTGCCAATTAAAAGGGTACAGATCTAGTGAATTTTCCTTTCACGTCGTGAAAACTCGGAACTCATGTCTACTTCCGAATGATGCCGACGTGTCTATGAATTATTGAATTATTATGTGACATGTTTGTATTAAATAAATAGAGTACTTTAGTTATCAGTGTCAAATGTCAAACCACGAGTTTGAAGTATATCACACCGAGATGTTAAAACCACCACGATCAAATATACAGAAATTAGGTGTAGGTAAAGAAGAAGAAATATAAATAAATGTTGAAAATAATTTCACAGGCTTGTCGATCTAAACGTTTCCCAGGTCTTGATGCTTTCGGCATGACTATTAAAAAGAACTGAAAACAAACTTAATCTTAACTAACAAAAAATACTCTGAGGGCCCTGCCAAGATGCATTGCGCTAACTAGCGTTTCTATTCGATTCGTTTTTAAACCAATCGCGTCACTGGTAGATGACGCGTTTCGTTCGTAATTTTCCGACATATTTTAAAAAACCGAAATTTAACAATAGATTACGAGAAAGGGATTAATTCAAGTTGCTAATGCCACCATGCTCATTTTCTTTATTTAAAAATAATTGTTATATAATGTGTATTATTGTATATAATAAAATTCCGATTGAACTTAGGAAATTACGAAACCGCAGCTTTATGACAAAGTTACGAAAATGGCTAGTAGACAAATGTTTTTATACTGTGCGTGAATTTTTAAATACCTAATTATAATGAGTAACAATTGTAAAGATAAATACAAATATTCTTCATGTAAAATCAAGATTTGCATGCCAGTACCTATAGGCTAAACATGTGATACTAAATTATTGTTTCAATATTATCGACCAAATGTACCTACCGTGTTTAAGCAAATAAATTATTATTATTATTATTATTATTATTATTATTTTTATGTTTAATTTTTTTTCTCAGTTTTCACTGGTATACTGTTATGCACGGGCCTAGGCCAAGTGCATACCAGGTAAATTGCTTAAGCTAGTGGTAGTTGGTGAACAGTGTCTGTGAGGTTCCTTGTTGACTGATTGTCTGCTTGCGTGGTGGTATGTTGACTGATTGAATGCAGTGTGTTTTGTGTGGGAGATATGGATGAAGCAGGAGATTCCTGATCATTTAGTAAAAACTTTCGGACAATTCGACATGTGTTCAAGATGACGGCTTTTTGGAGAAGGTTGTAAATATTTGAAGGCAATCTTAGATTTTTTAGAGATTGATGCATCTGTTTTGGTATCACTCCTGTAGCAGAAAGAACAATCGGTACTATTGTGACTTTATCAAGATGCCAAATTCGTGTGATTTCTTCTTTTAGTTCGATGTATTTGGTAAGTTTTTGAGCTATTGTACCTTGTAGGTTGTGTGTGTTGGGAATAGCTATATCTATGAGGTTTGCGGATCTGTTTATTTTGTCTATAAATGTGATATCGGGTCTATTGTAGTGGATGGTACGTTCAGTAAGGATGGCTCTGTCAAAGTAAAGTCTCGTCGTGGTGTTTTCTAACACACTCTCAGGTTTGTACTTGTAATAAGGTTCTATGGTGGCAATAAATTGCTGTCTATGAGCAAGTTTTTGATGGATAATATTTGCAACTTGATCATGTCTATGTTTGTAATCAGTTTGGGCTATTGATTTACATGCACTTGTTATATGTTGTATGGTTTCCGGGCAACTATTGCATTTTCTACAGGTGTCAGTAGTTAATGTCTTAGTTATGTATCTTTGGTAGTTCCTAGTCTCGATAACTTGGTCTTGTATTGCCATCATAAAACCTTCAGTCTCTGGGAATAGCTCGCCTCGACTCAGTCATGCGTTCGACGCCTCTTTGTCGACATTAGATTGGCATAAATCTTGGCGGTGTCTTCCGTGTAAAGACTTTCTAGCCCATTCGGTAATCTTGGTCCTGTCATCTGTCATGTTTTCGTTTTTTTGGGGTGTATTGTTTTATTATTATTATTATTATTATTATTATTATTAGTGACGCGATTGGTTTAAAAACGAAACGAATAGAAACGTTAGTTAGCGCAATGCATATTGGCAGGGCCCTCTGGTATTAACCACTCTATATCGATTATCGCTCTCGCGATGCGATGTTCCCCCACGTTGTCTTGATAGGTACTGAGTCAGACTGAAGTAGCATGCCAAATACGAACAATTGCGAGAAAATACGATGTGTAAGGATATTTCACTACATCTGTACTATAGGTTTGAATTTGCTTGCGTATAAGCATTAAAATATTAAACCATGAACATATTAAATGAATTCCAACAGATATTTTTTTTACCCGACTGCCAAAGACGTAGGGTGACGGCACCAATGATGGACACTTTTAGCTAACAGGCACCAATAATAACTTTACTCTTAATTCAAATTTCATGCGGTCCTAAATTGATTGTTGCAAAACAAATGAATAACCCTTATCTTCTGTAAAATAAGAATCAAGTGCCCATCATTCATCCTTGTCCATTACTGGTTCCGTCACCCTATGTATGTTTGTATGTACGACTATGCTACTTTGTTCTTACGTAGAGGCTGAAAGAATAGCGTGATTTCGACAAACAAGGAGTTGTAGAGTCGTCTTATCGTCGCAAGTGACACTGGATATGCTGTTTTGTTTATCGGAAGGCATTTCTCGCCGCGTGAGTTATTTTTAGGGTTCCGTATATGAAGGGTTTTTTGAAAGCGACACGATTAAAGGTGCGTTCCTAATTTCCTATATTCAAAACCATGGATAGAGGTGTGAGTCTCGTTAAAATTTGACACATTTTGTACGTAGCAAATGTCAAATTTGAACGAGACGTCACAACTCTATCCACGGTTTTGAATATACAGGGTGAATCCTAAGTCGTGAACCGAAATTATGGTTTCTAACGCAACATTTCAAGGCGAATTCAGTGCATTAACTCCAAAAAACAACCATTAAACTTTGTTGAAGTAACACTTAATTTATTTAAAGAGTAAAAATTACCAAACTTGTGGTCACCCTATTCTACTAGACGAGTTATGTATGAATCTGGCAGATCAACGTAAGAAATAGGGTAACCACGAGACTCGGTAAATTTAAAATTATTAATTTTATTACTTATTACAAAATACATTTACAGATTTTTGCAGTGTTACGTACGAGTGCTTTAACTAACTGTAAAGAACCAGAAAAACATATTTGGGTTCACGACTTAGGAGTCACCCTGTAGGAACGCACCATTAAACGTTGCTTCACAATCCTCTTAAGCGGATGAACAAAGAAAGCTAGATTAATCGGTATGATTCTTAGCTAGGTTTCGTCAAAATTGGTTGGGCCGTTTATGAGACATCAGTTATGGAAGAAAGGGTCGCCAATATTTCGGGACTTTTAAGCTATTTATATCCTATTCTACTATAATATTATAAATGTGTAAGTTTGCGTACGTGTTAGTTTGTTACTCCTTCACGCCGCAACGGCTGGACGGATTTGGATGAAATTTGGAAAAGGGATAGCTTATACCCAGGATTAACACATAGGCTACCGGAAAATTTAAAAGTTCCCAAGGGAATAACGGTAATCGTAATTTACGTGGACGAAGTCGTGGGCAGAAGCTAGTCCATAATGATTTCAAGAAATCTATCGTTTGTTGTAGTAGTTATGTAGGTTGTGAAATATTACATACTTATAACTAGACAAACAATTACAAAAAGTCATCAAAAGGACAAAGAAAAATAAAGTAGTTAATACTTCTAGGTCGCTTACAACTCTTACAAGTCTCCAGAGAATCTTAAACGTAGATATTTGTCGGTTTGTCCTTTCTTTGTCTTAATATTAACCCGTATTTTGCTTGTTCGTGGGAAGACATATTATATTAACACCTCCACAGTCCAGTGCCCCATTTATGGGTCACGACGAACTAGCTCCACAAGTCCGTGCCCCACATATGGGTCACTAAGAAACGACCAGGTATAGTACGGTCGTTCAAATAGTTTGCGTGCTTTTGTGCACCCACAATAGGGAATATGCATGGATTTTTTAAATAGCATTTCTCAACAAAACATTAAAATACCGTAAAAGAGATCAGAATTATCAACAAGTTTTTATAGTTGTTGGTAATTCTGTAGCTCTGCTTACCCCACTCTGGGAATGGCGTGACGATATGTAGAGATCACCAAAAGTGAAATTAACATTAAAATCGGTCAAGTAATACGGATGATACAAGCATTTTAAAATGCTAATTAGGCAGAGAGATCCGATGTGCACCGGTGACGTCATCGTGCACAGCAGTTCGGCCATATAAACTCCACGTAAAATTCTGTTTTGCTAGAAAGAGATAGGAACAAATCTTTGTTAGCTTATATCTTGGTTATTTTTATAGCTATTCAACAAAATATTTTTCTCACTTGTTTGTTACATGAATCAACTTTTATTGAAGCTGTAAAAAATAACATGCATATTCCCTATTGGTACAAAGAAGCCGCCGCGGCGCGCACAAAGCGGTGTCGTCGGCGACTTCAAAGGGTTGCAACGCTCACTATTTGAACGAACGGACTATATGCACTTACGACGTGCGGGACTTACGAGGACATTGAAACATTTTGTATGGGGACTGTTAACGTGTTAAGAAAACCCGATTCTTTCGACACTCGATTTCTTCTACTTATTCATATCCAAAGCAGATTTAACACAAGATCGCTACCTTAGCCAATAACCTACGATCAAGCAGCATCCTTCGCTTTGTTGTGTTCCGGTGTGAGGATAAGGCAACATAGTAGTTTATTTTTTAGCTTATATGAGTGTCAGACAGATGCCTCTCCCCTTGATCTCCATAAGATCTTTAGTAGGTGCCTCTTAGTAGTAGTCGAAAAAATATCTTGAGTAAGGTTGAGTGACTATGACGAAGCACATTGAAATTACTTAAACATATACAGCATATTAGCACTATGACTTTGCCGCGGCGTTACATGCGGCGAGCTTTAAATTATATTATGATCACTAAAAAGTAAAACAAAAAATTTAATTGAGCTCAGTATTAGACAATAAACATTGCTGACTGTACATTATAGTTGATTGTTACTTGTTACCTCATACTAGATGTTGTCATACGATATGACGTATCAAGTTACGGGAATGCTAATGGTTTCTCGGACGTGATCTGGGTCAGGTCGGAGTTTGTATTAAACTCGGGATTATTAGTTTACCTAATTATCCGTGTTACAGATGTAGCGAAATATCCTTTCACATCGTATTTTCTCGGAAATGCTCGTATTTGTCATGCTACTTCAGTCTGACTCAGTACCCATCAAGACAACGTGGGGGAACGTCGCATCGCGGGAGTGATAATCGATACAGAGTATTTTTTTGATAATTAAGATTAAGTTTGTTTTCAGTTCTTTTTAATAGTCATGCCGTAAGCATTAAGACCTGGGAAACGTTTAGATCGACAAGCCTGTGAAATTATTATCAACATTTATTTATATTTCTTCTTGTTTACCTACACCTAATTTCTATATAATTTTGATCGTGGTGGTTTTAACATCTTGGTGTGATATACTTCAAACTCGTGGGTTGACATTTGACACTGATAACTAAAGTACTCTATTTATTTAATACAAACATGTCACTTAATAATTCAATAATTCATAGACACGTCGGCATCATTCGGAAGTAGACGTGAGTTTTCACGATGTGAAAGGATTATTCACTAGATCCAAGTATGCAGTATGCACTTAGAGTGCGTTTCTGTGGAGCTGAGATAACGACCCATCAAAGGTTTTTAGGGTTCCGTAGCTAAATGGCAACGGAACCCTTATGGATTCGCCATGTCTGTCTGTCCGTCCCTATGTCACAGCCACTTTTTTCCGATACTATAAGAACTATACTGTTGAAACTTGGTAAGTAGATGTATTCTGTGAACCGCATTAAGATTTTCACACAAAAATAGAAAAAAAAAACAAAAATTATAACTGAAACTCAAATATATTTTTTCATCAAACCTTTACGTGTGGTGTATCTATGGATAGGTCTTCAAAAATGATATTGAGGTTACTAATATAATTTTTTTCTAAAATGAATAGTTTGCGCGAGAGACACTTCCAAAGTGGTAAAATGTGTGTCCCCCCCTGTAACTTCTAAAATAAGAGAATGATAAAACTAAAAAAACTATATGATGTACATTACCATGCAACATTCCACCGAAAATTGGTTTGAACGAGATCTAGTAAGTAGTATTTTTTAATAAGTCATAAATCGTAAACCGCAATTCACCTTTCACGGAACCCTTCATGGGCGAGTCCAACTTGCACTTGGCCGCTCTTTTTAAGGTTCCCCTCCCAACAAGTATTCGTGACATAAAAAAGGACAGACTAATATACGCCTCGTGTGGTTGCCGAGTAAGAATAGTGCCACTCCATGTCTTCCCGTGGATGTCGTAAGAGACGACTAAGGGAATAAAGGCTTGTAGTACTGTTAGGCGATGGGCTTGCAACCTGTCACTAATACGCTGGTAAACATCTTAGCCTAATTGTGCAAATTATGGTCATAGAATTATCAACAAGTTTTTAGAGATGTTTGTAATTCTGTAGCTCTGCCTACCCCACTCTGGGAACGAAGGCGTGAGATTATGTATGTATGTATGTAGACTAATATAATACGAACCAAAAGAATATAACCACGAAATGGTCCCAACCCAGCGAAATACTTAAAGTCGGCGGTAGTCTTCCGTTGGAACCATCAGAGGCCCGTTTCACGAAGCTACAAGTTACAAATTACAAGCGGAAGTCTCTTTTTAACTCCTTTTGATAGAAAGAGAGTTCCGCTTGTAATTAAAAGTAAGCTTCGTGAAACGGGCCACAGGTGAATGACACCACGGAAAGTTATACACACATAATTATATGAACACAAAATATGAAAATAAAAAAATCATAAACTCGCACACAATTGTCCATGCCCTTTATTCAATAGTAATAAAAAAGAGGGGGGTTCATAGGATTGCAAATGTATATGGGTGATCCCACTTAGGTATTATCAGGGGCCTATTGCATAATAAAGTACAAGCCCATACCATTAGTAAAAATTCATACAAAACCACTTATACTATTAGCTTGTACTTTATTATGCAATCGGCCCCAGGTGGCCTCTATGCTCGTTTTCCTTCTCCATGCGTTAGGTGGCACTGGCAACTTTGAAAAAAAATGGGCCACGATGACAAAACCTTCAAGTCTCTTTTTTATGGCATGGACATGCGCACAGGCCACCTGATGGTAAGTGGCATCTGTGACGCCTTGTGACCCATAGACTTCTGCACTCTCAAAACTACAAGAGCGCAAATGCGTTGCCAACCCTAAAGACTAAGATGGAAGTCTATCAAAAAACCAGTAATTGAAGAAACTCTAATATTAAACAATAAATATTATAAGCAAAACTCGGTACACAATGACGTCAAGACAGGCTTGTCCCTCCCACGCGAAAACAATGTTATTCTTTATCGAATGTCAAGTCGACGTCGAATTCACTATCGAAACATTCTGCAGAACTTGCCCTCCTTAGAAAAAAGGGTGTAATGTCTCATAGAACTGCGTATTTATTTGCGACCTTATTACTTTAAATGTTGGGTTAAATTAGCTTTGACTATCAAATTGCACATACGTCCTTTTTATTTAGAAGGGCAGAGTTAAACTAACACATAATTTGAACGGTGGGTCTTGACTTGCCGCCTATTTCATAATCGACAAGTAAAGCATATTTGACGGATAAATTTAGCCCTTTCTCTTTCTGACAATTGAAAATAGACAAGGAGAGAGCCAACTTTAAATGGCAGATAAATTTACTGGTAGATTGTGAATCAGGCCCTTAGAATTCTTATTCTAAATTATTAAACGGCAATTTAGAAGTAAGATAGATTTAGGTACAGTCACGAGATTAAATTTGGTACCCACTTTAGGTCCAAAGCCAATCTGACATTCTACAACAATAAGGTTGAGTTTCCTGTTAGTTACAAATGACATGACATCTCTAATGACATTGACGACTACAAGCATATTTTTCTTGAAATGGATCCCAAATTAACGCTCGTGACCGTACAGTCACCACTCAGCAATAATATATGATACAACATTTGACTCAAAAATATCTGATACGCTCTTATGCCTCTAGTAAAAAGACGTTTCAGATATTTTTGAGTCCAATGTTGGATCATATGTTATTGCTGATGACTATTCTATTTCTATTTCAACAACAATAAAATAAATGTTTAAAAAAACAAAAAACCGCCTTCAAAAAGCAAAAAATAACTTCTTTAAAATGGTGGGTAAATAGGTCAGTCCAACTGAAGTCTGCTTTTGGTTAAAATATTGTTGGACGCCGACTTCAGTTGGACTGACCTATTTACCCACCATTTTAAAGAAGTTATTTTTTGCTTTTTGAAGGCGGTTTTTTGTTTTTTTAAACATTTATTTTATTTTATACTTTTTAGTGATCCTATTTATGCTGTTACGTAGCTCCACTTCTAAATATTAATAAGAAACTATAGAACATTTCAAGCTCGCCGCAGACAACGCCGCGGGAATGTCATAGTCATATTTAAACCTAAATGTGCTTCGTCATAGTCGCTCAACTTCCTTTATCGAAATATCTTATCGCCACCCTTTAAATAGGTACCGTTAAGGAGTTCCGGTGGCCATCTGTGGTCTTCATCTTCAGTTCCACTTCACCATATAGTACTTTTCAAAAGCAAATGCATGAGTTACAGTGAAAAATACCAAAATCGCTATAGGTGTGCCTATAATATTTGAGGAGTTCTCTTGATTTCTCCATGATCCCATCATCAGATCCTGACGTGGTGACAATGGGACCAACTAGAAAGTATACCCAGTCGAACAACGAAAAAATTTTTCAAATCGGTCCAGTGGTCTTCGAGTAATCGGGGAACATACATAAAAAAAAAAAAAAAAAAAAAATATCCCGACGAATTGAGAACCTCCTCCTTTTTTTGAAGTCGGTTAAAAACAATAGTCAACGTTTTGATAGCTCTTATTTACTTGACCTTGCCTACGGGTTTTGAACGCATAATAGAGGATTTTATTATGTGTGTAGATAAAAACTATATTGTCTTTGACCTGGGCCGAGATTATAGCCGGTAAAAACCAAATCGTCTCTGACCTGGGCCGAGGTTCTAGGCCGTAAAAACCATGTCGTCTTTTACGTGGTATCGTATTGTCAACGTTTTGATAGCTCTTATTTACTTGACAGTAATGGTGGCCGAATTAAAAACAATACGATACACGTTAAAGGCAATATGAATTGAATGAAGCCCTGCGTCGCTATTGCCTTACGCTTTTGCAATCGCAATCGGCTTCAAAGTGGAACAATTGTTTTCATTTTGAATGCAGACTCGCCTTCGGACTGTCAAAATGAAAACGAATGCGATTGCGTTAGGCAATAAGCCCTCAGGTTTTTGTTGTCAAATCAGCTCGGCTAAATACAGTAGATACTTTAATCCACCTTATGTCTATAAGCACGCAAGACAACTTAGGTTCGCCGTTAAAAATTCCGTCAAACACGAGTGATTTTTTGAAGAGAATCGATACCAACAAAATGCCTGGAGACTAAAAAATTACAAAAAATATCTCAAACATTAATGAGAATGAACCAAATTATGTATTTATACCTCTATTCTAGGCGGTAAAAATCATATCGTCTTTGATCTGTTATGGACTTATGGTAGATATTATTTTTAACTCGGCCGCCATTACTGTCAAGTAAATAAGAGCTATCAAAACCTTGACAATACGATACCACGTCAAAGACGACATGGTTTTTACGGCCTAGAACCTCGGCCCAGGTTAGAGACGATATAGTTTTTACCGCCTAGAATCTCAACCCAGGTCATAGACGATGTAGTTTTTATCGCCTAGAATCTCGACCCAGGTCAAAGACGATATTGTTTTTACTACGTATAATCTCGGCCCAGGTCAAAGACGATATGGTTTTTATCGCCTAGAATCTCGGCCCAGATCAAATACGATATAGTTTTTACCGCCTATAATCTCGACCCAGGTCAATCACGATTTGGTTTTACCCGCCTAGAACCTCGGCCCAGTTCAAAGACGATATAGTTTTACCGCCTAGAACCTCGACCCAGGTCAAAGACGATATAGTTTTTATCGCCTAGAATCTCGGCCATAATCGTAATCGTATTCGGATGTAGTTAATTTAAAGGACAAGGTTAAACTGAAATTAAAATCACAAATATCAGGTACTAGGAATTCATGATCAAAGGCTTAGATACAGCTAGCTGCTCAAGCGAATCTCTAATTAAAAACTTTTCACCACGTTCTGATTGGCGATGCGCACGAAACTTTGCCATCTGGTTATTGTTATAAAAGGCGGTCTATTGTTTATTCCATTGTCTATGGTTAATTAAGTTGATCAGCCTTGTTAGTAATCTGTGAGACAATATTAACAGGTTTAACTATTAGTTCAAGTTCAAGATAGCATTGAGCGTTTAAAGGCCCAGCCACACCGCTTGCGTGACGTGCACGTGCACGTGCGCATTCGCTTTCCACGGCGTTGTATAGTATGAATTCTCATTACGACATGTCACTATACAACGCAGTGGAAAGCGAACGCGCACGTGCACGTGCACGTCACGCAAGCGGTGTGGCTGGGCCTTTATTAGCGATCGAAAAATGTTTGGTTTTAAAATCTATAGTAATATTATAAAGCTGAAGAGTTTGTTTGCGTGAACGCGCTAATCTCAGGAACTGCTGGTCTGATTTGAACAATTCTTTCAGTGTCAGATAGCCTATTTATCGAGGAAGGCTAAGACAAATAGGAGCGGAGCACCAATGAAGAATGTTTCAACCTTCTACGTTAACAAAGTCGCGGGTTAAAGTTAGCGTAAGCCCAAAGTAACTATTCCACGGGGACGAAGTCGAGGGCAGAAGCTAGTTTTTTTAATAAAAATAACATTTTAATACCTAATTCGACGTTTAATACAAAAAATTAAATGACCATAACAATAAAAGTTCAAAGCTTCGAGCATTTATCGACATTTTGTCGTAAAAGGCCATTCCTGCGGTGACCGGAATTACCAAAAAAACCGGTTAAGTACTAGACTGGCTCGCGCATCAAGGGATTTTTATATTCATGATTGAACACTATATAGGGTGGTACTCGATAAACTGTACATATTGAAAGGGATTAAATTTTAGGTTAATTTATAGGTAAAACATTTTTTTTTTTAATTGCCACTGGTTTTTTTTTACAGATTGTCAAACTTTTTAATAAAGTTTGGGTAGTACACTTACTTGTGACGGTGTAACTTTTGATCTGATAGCCTAAAAAGGATAAAACAAAATGCATAGTATTGATATTAGTTAGGTTTATAATAAATGATAACAATATTAGACCAATTAAAAAAAATTACCGAGTAACTGCTTTTTTTGTGGAAAATTACTGCAAGAATATCATTGTTTTCATAAAAACATGATTTTCTCAAAATTCTGCAGATATAATTTTTTTTTAACGTTTTTAGATCTAAAATTAAACGAGGAATAATAATAAGTAAAAAAAAATTATGAAATATCTACAAAATTTTGAGAAAATCGTGTTTTTTTATGAAAACAAAATGACATTTTGGCTGTAATGTATTAAAAAATTTAAGAAAAAAAATGGCATTTTTTTTTAAATGTTTTCCCGATAAATTAACCAAAATTTCATCCCTTTCAATATGTACAGTTTATCGAGTACCCCCTGTATAATAAAGTTCAATGAAATACTTTTTTTGGTATGCAATAAGGTAGATTTTGGCTTACCAAAAAGTTATTTTTAACAAGACTCGAGCAACAAAGTATAGCACTATTCCGCAAAATATTAGTTTTAGTTGCTGAAATAAACCTGCGACACATAGACAGCTGGGCAGAGGCAGTCTTATGGGTTCCTTTTTACCATTCTACCACGGAACCCTGAAAAGTTCAAGCCGGGTCAGGCTAACTACCGTAATAAACACGATTACACGAGTCCGTACGTTTGATAGCGAATCCGGGGATCAAGTTCCAGGAATCGTAAAGCTAAGCCTTCATTTTGGTTAGAGCCAATCACAGAAGAAAGACTAAAGGCATAGAAACCGTACTAAATAAGCAGAAAATACATTATGGTTCACTTATGGTTTTCATAGTGAGTTGGAAAGAGATGAATATATAGCTGTTCCTATAGTATTTGGACCTATAGACAAAGGAAAGACAAATCCTTCCTATAGGAAGGACAAAGAAGTCCCTGTGTAAAACCTTGTAACAATGACAGTTAAAGAAGAAAAAACAGCCTACTTTCTGTTTAATGTTACCTCATGTAATAGTTACGTTATCTAAAAAGTAGAGAAAGATAGCTAGTTTCTATGCTATAGTTCTTATTCTGTGGAGCCCATACAGCTACTGTTTCAGCCGGACAGCAATTTTGTATGAGACCGACAGGGACAGGTAGTGACACTAGTGACGGGTCATTGTACCAAATTAGGATTCCGAAATGAAGTAGGTACGATAACTCTTGCCCGCGACTTCGTCCGCGTAGATTTCGATTATAGTTATTCCCTCAGAAACTTTATTTTTCCGGGATGAAAGTAGCCCATGTGTTAATCCATGCCATAAGCTATCTCTATTTCAAATTTCATCCAAATTCGTCTAGCCGTTGCAGCGTGAAAGAGTAACAAACTAACACACAAACATTCGCATTTATAATATAAGGATAGGTATCATAATTAGGAGAGTTGCCTAGGCTTCGTTGGTTGGTACAATATGTATTGACAACAGTTAATATCTTTACCGCCAAGCAGCTGTGTTCGCATTGTTGTGTTCCGGTGTGGGGATGAGACAATTGGTGAAATTATTAGCATAAAGCCATTTCATCTTACAATTAGTCCTCAGGGTTAGCAACGCATTTGCGATCATAGGATTGCAGTCTTAAGATTTTAGTCTCAAGAATGCTTATGTCTATGGGTCACAGATCCCACTTACCATCAGGGGCACGTTTTAAAAAGGTACAAGCTACAATTTTACAGGTCTAAACTGGCAACACTGCTCAAATAGCCGGTCGTCTTTGGTCGAGGTTGTGTCAAATGGAAACTTGTAACCTGTAAATTGTAATTTGTAGCTTTATAAAACAGGCCCCTGGTGGCACTGTGTGCTCTGTTGCCTTCACCACACCATAAAAAACACACACATCATCGTCTCCTTGCCCTTATCCCAATCATCTGGGGGCGCAGCACGTTTTTTCCTTCCACACATCCCTGAGGGCCCTGCCAAGATGCATTACACTAACTAGCGTTTCTATTCAACTCTTTTTTAAACGAATCGCGTCACTGGTAGATGACGTGATACGAAAAGTCACGTGATCAACCAGTGACGCGATTGGTTTAAAAACGAAACGAATAGAAACGCTAGTTAGCGCAATGCATCCTGGCAGGGCCCTCTGTTAGCCGTCATCTCAGTGTGCACTCCCTTCTTTCTCATATCGCTCTTCACACAATCCATCCATCTCTTTTTTTTTAACACACCTAATACCATCTAATTAACTTTACCTCTTCTTTTTACACGTTTATAGCAAAGGAGAATCGGGACGATTTCACCATATTTTCTTTACCTACTATAAAACAAAGTCGCTTTTTGCGTCTGTCTGTATATCCTCTAATTCCTCCTAAACCACCATGCAAGTAACCACAGATCATAAGGGCATATCTCTTCAAATGATTGTTTATTGTTTACTTGCGTGTGACGTCACACTTGTCATATGGTCAGCGCCATGATAGAAACAGCGTTTTTAGCGCGGTTTTGAGAATTTAAACTTTAACATAGATTTTTATTGATAATACAGTCGAATCTCAAGGAAATATCGATGTAGTGTGCTTGTTATGTCATAAAGAATCATTTAAAATGGTTTTGTAAACTTAGTCAAATAGCCTATTTCTCAATTTGTTTCCCGTAAGCCCCCGTGCTAAGGGGATTATAGCCTCGGCGTTCGGCCTTCGGCGCGCGGCCTCGTCCTCGGCGCAGGCGTCGGCCTTTAATCGTGTTACGGGGCTTCCTAATGTCATTGTGGAAATTGGATTTCTCTTGTTTTAAATATATAGTTTATTTTATTAGTAGGTAATTGTATTATCAGACGGACAAGCTGCGGCTTTAGTCTAGTGGATAAAACCATATAGCTTCTGACGTGTTATCGTATTGTTTGTAACTTGGCCACTACTGTCAAGCAAAGAGCTATCATAACGGTGATAATTCGATAACATGTCAAAAGCATTATGGTTAAAACGACTAGAATCGAACCCCTGCCTGATCCAATATGGAGTAACATGTAGCAAAAAATGCGAATGTTTGTTAATCTTTTTTATCTCATTAAAACAGATTGAAATAGGGATTTCGCTCCAGTTAATTAAAATAAATATTAGGGGACAATCTCACACAAATCGACCTAGTCCCTAAATAAATGAATATTTAAAAAATAACTTGGAGATCTCATAATTAACCGATGTATTTTACTGTATACGAATTTATCTATATTTCTCTTCTAAGTGGCGATGCCTGACAAGGTACATATGTACTCGTATTTAATTTGTGTTGTGCACTTGACAAACTTATGTATGTAATGCGATTAGTTATTTGATTAAATAAATAAATAAATAACGACAACAAACTTTTGTCCCACAAGCTAATGAATACTGGGCGGACCCATCGGTGTCATGGGACACAACGTTTACAATATGAGTTGTAATCAAATTATTATCAATTAGCTTTTGCCCGCGACGAGTCCGCGCCGAAATATAAAACATAGCATATGTTACTCAGGAATAACTTACTGTATATGTTACTGTTGTGAGTGGCACTAAGGTGTATATTTCCTAATTTATATCTATTTGTGAGTTCCTGTAATTGGCTCTGTACCTCTATTTAAGTAACTATAGGAATTGTTTAAGCTGTTGGTTCTCCTTAAATAAATAAATAAATAAATAAATAAATAAATAATGTAGGATTCTAATGGTGAAAAAATTATTAAAATCGGTCCAGTAGTTTTTGAGTTTATTCGCTACAAACATACAAAAAATTAGTATAGATAAAGAATGTCTATGACCAAGCTATACAGTATGCTTGCCAGTATGGGTAGGTACTAGACAACCATAAACATACTTACATAGAGAAATACATACATTACTATATATAAAATTTCCAAGACTCAGGAACAAATTCTCGTTAAACACTATAATAATATTATAAAGCTGAAGAGCTTGTTTGCTTGAACGCGCTAATCTCAGGAACTACTGGTCCGATTTGAACAATTCTTTCAGTGTTAGATAGCCCGTTTATTGAGGCAGGCTATAGGCTATATATCATCACGCTAAGACCAATAGGAGCGGAGCGCCAATGAAGAATGTTCCAACCTTCTACGTAAACAAAGTCGCGGGTTAAAGTTAGCGTTAGGCTGCGGCTCCACTGAGGCGGAGACAAGCGGAGCGGTGCGGAGCTGTGCCAATATTAACCAATAGAAGGCGCATGCGGTCACGTGGAGCTCGCCTTACGCACGTTAGTTTAGATTCTATTGGTTAATATTGGCACAGCTCCACACCGCTCCGCTCGTCTCCGCCTCAGTGGAGCCGCAGCCTTAGCCCAAAGTAACTATTCCACGGGGACGAAATCACGGGCAGAAGCTATTAACTCATACTAGGAGTCGTGCCCCGGAGCGCTCGCCTATAGACGGGGTCATCGCGTCTCGTTGTAATTATATTAGATAGATAAAAAATCTCGATATAATGGCGATCTTTCAAAGCTAATATCTCTTAAACGGCCCAACCGATTTTGATGAAACCTAGCTAAGAACCACTGCTAGAAAACCAACTTTCAAATAGAAAAAACCGCATCCAAATCGGTTTACCCGTTTAAGAGCTACGATGCCACAGACAGATACACAGATCGTCAAACTTATAAATAACACCCCTCTTTTTGCGTCGGAGGTTAAACTTTATTGTTTTATCATATTCGACCAGTACGATTCCCGGTTAAGGCAGACGAATTTTAAAAAATCCATAAAGGCAGGTTTTAAAAACAAAAAAAGTAAGTCCTTTGCGTAGAGTTTGCTATTTCCAATATTTAAGGTACCCAGTTGCCGTTCATGTTGCGTTCGTTATTTCAACCCTGTATATAATCTGGATTGATGATAACTTGGTGGAACTTAGTATCGCGGTCTAAAGTTTTAATGGGGATAAATTACCTACGGGACCAGATAAACATAAAAGATGATACAATAACTATAGATAGATAAATACCCGTATATAATGGTGACCACTTCTTTCAGAGCTGATATCTCTAAAACGGCCCAACCGATTTTTATGAAACCTGATTGAAAGCTGAAGACCACCGCTAGAAAACCTACTTTCAAATAAAAAAAACCGCATCCATATCGGTTCACCCGTTTAAGAGCTACGGTGCCACAGACAGAAACCCCCCCACACACAAACACACATAGCGGTCAAACTTATAACACCCCTCTTTTTACGTGGGGGGTTATAAATAAGTGTTACTAGACAGCTAATATAATTTTTAAAACTAAAACCGGAATGGCGACTAGTATGACACGGGATCCCCTTGGAATATCGACAAACATTTCATCGAAAGCTAATTTCTGCTGAAAACTTATAGTTTTCAGGTTATCTTAAGCACTCGTTACGTAGGTTTGGTTAGGTTAGAAGTGACCACAAAAAAAAAGCTCCAGCACGTGGAAATGCCTGTCGATGAAATGAAAATGCCGTTTAAGACATATCAGCTTTAACAGCAATTGGTTTTTATCTACATTATGTACAGTCGAGTTCATAAATATGTATATTATTTAGTACCTTGTCACTTTAATCGTTGTGACGATTCATATGTGGCAGTTTAAACATGACATTAAATAGACAAGGTACTAAAGTGTACACATATTTATGAACTCGACTGTACTAGAGTTGATAAAATTCTGTAACCACATTTTGCACAAACAGGCTAAGGTTTACCAGTATATATTACTGACAGGTTGCAAGCCCATCGCCTAACTACAAGCTTCCCTTAGTCGCCTCTTACGAGTTCCATGGGAAGACATGGAGTGGTACTATTCTAAGCCGGCAACCCCACAGCTGCTCCAAGAAATAATCCCTCCAAATGTCAAGTCCCTATAGTCTGATTTTTCTAAGATGGTGCCTGTGACAGCCGTATTTCGTAATTTCAATCACTTAATATGCTCACAAGCGATGTGTTTAAAAATTGGCGATTAACTATTTAAATTCCTGAACGGCATCGATAGGTTTGTACCGATAAAGTATTTATATGAAGATATAGAAATACGTGTAATAAGTGTTTATATGAGCTGTCACGGGCGACATCTTAGAATAATCAGAGTATACGTCCAGCGGTTTCGGTTGTGCGTTGATCGATCAGTTAGTCAGTTTCTTCTTTTATATACAGACTCGTTAGTTAGATAGATAGATATATAGATAAAGCGTTTATTCGATGCTTCAATCACATACATACAATTGCCTTAATTAGTGGAAAAAAAACAGTATCAAACTAACTTACAAACTAAGTACAATCTCAATCGCATGTGTGCGTCGCAGCAGTACAAAAAGGTCATGGCTCAGCGTATAGCATTGCTCTAGTGAGCAAAACACTGGTATTCTGCCACAACCCCGGGATACGACGAAGCCATTATGATGCATAGAAAGGAATACCTATTTCATAAATATAAGTAATCATATCCGAAAAATGCATGAGTTATAAGTACCTACATAAATATAACCATAAATAATAAACAGCGCTAAACAACGCAAATCTCCAACTCGTGTTAGAGTTCGAGTTACGTCTCAAGCAATCAAAACTTCCCATCTCATAACAGCTAGGTTTATCACGTTTCAAAGAAACCGATTCTTTCTCCGACCGACTAGGCGACTGTACCTAATTGGAAGCGTCCACGTGCCCACGTGACGTAGTCACGTTTTGTTAACCCTTTCACCCCCTGTTACCCAATTATCTGAGTATTTCTTCGGTTTCCTAGCGACTTGACTCCACGTTGTTGGGTAAACTGGGGACCTTTGTTTTGGTAATTGGTTGGCTTTTACGTTTGTGAATGTGATGTTTTGAAATTGCACCGAGATTTTGCAATGTTGGTAAATTAGGTGGGGAATATTTAAGACGATGTTTAGTATTTTTATTTCATCGAAAATCGCGCAAACATGAAAGTAATACAAAAAAAACATTTCTTTACAACGGGGAAACGCTGTCAGCATCTGTGGTACTTTGCCACGGGGGCCCTTTTTTAGGGTTGCGAAGTAATTTTTAGACCTCCATAATCATCAAGAAACACTTATTTCACCACGTCCGTCTGTCCGTCTGTCCGCTGTTTAACTCAGAAACCTGTACTACAAAGCTGCAATTTGGAATCGCCAGATTTTCTCTAAACTATTTAGTATTCAGAATTTCAATATCTTTATCTTATTTACATAGTATAAAACAAAGTCGCTTTCCGCATCTGTCTGTCTGTCTGTATATCCACTAACTCCAAAACCATGCAACAAGTTTTCATACCGTTTTCAGTAAGGTAGATATTTTTTCACGGAGGAATGTTATTTATAATAAATACTGGTTTATGTGCGTGTGTTATAAAACCCCACATAAACCGAAGTGAAGCGAATCGGGTCGCTATTTATTCTATAATTCTATATCTACCTGAAACTTCCACGATAAAACCCAATATGGGGAAGTTCGCTTAACTTGGGTGCAATATCATTTTCAGTTTACGAAGCGACGAGTAAGCAGTAAGGCAGTTTGCACCTCAATATCGATATCTATGTAAACCAAAAAGGCATAAGTACTATTATCAGTCGGCGCAATTTCAACCCTATTGCGTTTTAAGTAAGGTTGTATAAGCAATACGAGTTATGTTACAGATATATAGAGTGTCAAAGGAGGGTAGAATTAAGATCGTCTAATCTAAAGGTTAGACTTCAAGGAGTTTGTGCAAGCACTTCAAACTCGGAACAAAGTTATGTTTGTGGCTAAAGAGGGCGGTATTGTCAATATTGGTCTTGAATTTATTAGGCAGTGGGAGGTAGTTGCGATCAACTGCATTAGTAAGTTGGTGGCAATTGACCTTTGGGCAATGGGGCTTGTATGTGATTCGAAGTTATAGTTACTGACAGTAGAAAATGTATCTTAATTTATACCGCATTTGCTGCTGTCTCGTTCTTCAGGTCTCACCTCAGGGTGCCCTTTTGAAACCATGTGCTGCAAAAAAGGGGTGTTACAGGTCTGACGACTATGTGGGTTTATCTGTGGCATTTTAGTTCCCAAACGATTTAACAGATGCGCGTGGAGCTAAGCCCGGGTCTACCATATTTTCAATAAAATCAAGTGTCATAAAATTAGATGCTATAAATTCACTTCCCATAAAATGACTTGCTATAATCATCATTTGCTATAATAACCATTTTCTATAACGTGTAGTTACTATTATTTTAAAATGTCTGATGCTCATCATGCATAACATTCAAAATCTATAATAATAGTATGGTCGAATTAGCAGAAAGTATGGAATTAAGTCGTGTAGTCGTGCATTTTTGGCAATCGTTAGAGGGCTTAACTAGATAGTTTTCCCCGGTTTGCACCGTTTCTATTATGTACGGAAAGCCTTTAAATGTTAGGTATAAACTTTAAAGTGCCGTAATTTTGGAGTATGTTAAAAACTATTTGGTGCAAGTTTAGCCACGTGTAAAGACCCCTTTAATACTTAACGTATCTTAATTAAAAAGGTGTGAGATGTATCAAAATTAAGTTATTTGTTTTTCTTAGATTGCGGCTCGAGGATAATTCAGTCGGTTGGTGCAAACTTACATTAAGCTTTTTAAAGCATAATAAACGCCCAGTTTATTTTGCACCCCTGTGCGAATTATGGAACATGAATTTTTCATTATTTTACGAGGGGCGGCTGAAAAGTAATCTACCTAACAATGAAACAAAAGACTGTCGTGGCTAATTTTTTTTTATTTTTCTATATAGTCCCCTGCTAGTAAAATGCACTTATTAAATTTTTCAAATATTGAATTTAAACCATTAAAAAAAAAATCTTTCGGTTTGTCGTCAAAAAAGTCAGTAACCGCAGCCTTCATTTCGTCATCGGTCATAAACCTTCGTCCCCTGAGGTCTTTCTTGAGAAGTCTAAACAGAAAATAGTCACAGGGGGCTAAATCTGGACTATAAGGGGGGTGGTCAATGGTTTCGAAGCCATTGTCTTTAATTGCTAGCTTCATTGTGCGGGCGGTATGCACTGGTGCGTTATCGTGCAAAATCAGAATACCTTTGTTTAGTTTACCTCGCCGTTTTTCTTTTATTGTCTCTCTTAGTTGGTATAGTAAGTTTGAGTAATAATCAGCATTCATTGTAGTTTTCTTCGGTAAATAATCTATGAGCAAAATCCCTTCTGTGTCCCAAAAGATTGTAGCCATAAGTTTACCTGCCGATGGACAGACCTTGAATTTCCGAGGCGGCTTCTCATCCTTAAATTTCCACTGTAACGACTCTTGCTTACTTTCCGGGTCCCATTGTCGAATCCAAGTCTCATCACATGTTACAATTCTAGAAATTATTTCTTCCTCTTTCCCTCGACTCATCTCCAAAAACTCTTCGCAACATTTGACACGCCTCTCCATGTCAAATGCAGTCAACATTCTGGGGACCCAACGTGCACTAACCTTGGACATGTTCAAATGCTCATGAATTATTTCATTGACTCGCTCTTTACTGACGCCCACATCTCTAGCTATCTCCCACTGCTTCACTCGTCGGTCCTCTAATATAATTTTTTTCACCCTGGCTACATTTTCATCGGTGACGGCCGAAACTGGTCTTCCGCTACGAGGATCATCTTCCAGACTCTCACGACCTAACTTAAACTGCTTTGACCAAAACTTTATAACAAATTCGGAAGAACACAAACTGCCAAACACACGTAACATACGCTGTCTGATCTCCGAAGGCGTATTCCCTTCTTTAGTCAAAAACTTAAACACCGCACGCTGCTCGATTTTATCCATTTTCACTTTTTCTACCGACATGTTTGAAACAATTGTAGGAGACAAATAAACGTGATGCAATAAACAAATGAATGTAATACATTTTGAAAATAGAATAACAAACGAATATAAATCCATACCAGCCAGCATTATTTTTGTATATATTTCTGACCAAGGAGATTACTTATCAGCCGCCCCTCGTATAGATTGTACTTTGGGGCAAATTAAGGTAGTCGTGAAAATTTATTCATGGCACTTGTTCTAAAGATACTACATTCGCACCTTATAAAAAAAAGGAAAAAATAACGGGAAGTTTATCAAATGTAATCGCAGCGAACGCCAGGCGACCGCGGGCATACCTATTTAATCTTTGCCGCGGGTAGTGGGAGCGCGGGGCGCGGGGCGGGGAAGAGCGCAACGCATGGCACCGCTCAGTCAGTTACTTTGTGAAAATTGTTGTGTGATCTGATGATCTCTGTGTACCCTATATAGTGTGGAAAAAACGCATATGAACGGCAACTTCCTTTATATTCAAAAAAGAAAATTCTACACGAAGAAGACTTACTTTTATTTTTTAAAACAATTATTACTGCATTTTTGGAATTTGGTCTGCCTTAACCGGGAATCGAACTGGTCGAATATATGACAAAACAATAAAACCATGTATTTTTTACGGTTTTTAATTAATTTGAAGGCGTATGTGTTGTAAGTTTAAAATGATCACTATCATGACCCTTTCGATCTGTATCATAAAACAAGACTTTATTGTTGTTTTGTCATATTAGACCAGTAGTCCAGTAACCATGTCGCCTGAAAGTACGGGGTACTTTGCGTCAAATTCGGTAGTTCTGATTTTTTGCAGACTTGTTTATGATGTTGGCCAAATTAATAATCCAAGTTTGTGATTTCAAGCGCCGAACGCAACTTTGTCAAAAATAAAAAAAACCGTTAAAATTTCGGACTTTTTTCAGACTGGCGATTATAACCCTAAAGGACTAGTTTTTAATAGTAGCTTCTTCGGACGTTTTAAATAAGACTAAATTTGCTACAACATGAGACTAGAATTGTCTCTGTGATAGTTTTCGAGAGTCTCGTGTAGGCGGTAACCTGGGCAGATTGAAGCTGGTTTTCGTCGCAGCCCTGGCAAATAGTAAGTTGGTATCGCAGTTCGTCGAGGTTGTTCAAAAAAATTGCGAAGGTCGACAAAAGTTGAATTTTGAAAAGCTTAATCTCGGAAACTATTGGGGCTACAGAGACAACTCTAGTCTCATATTGTAGCAAATTTAGTCTACTTTAAAAACATCCTAGAAAAGTACTATCAAAAACTAGTCCTTTAGAGTTACAATCACCATTATCTGAAAAAAAAAACCGAAATGTTCACGGTTTTTTTATTTTTGACTAAGTTGCGATCTTCTCGGGGTCACCAACTTGAATTATTCATTGGGCCAACATCATAAACAAGTCTGCAAAAATTCAAAACTACCGGATCTGACGCAAGCCCTCATGTATAAAGTTACTGGAGTACAGTACAGTTCGTTTTCCGGTTAAGGCAGAGGAATTTCCAAAAATCCATAAATGCAGTATTAATTGTTTTCAAAAATAAAAGTAAGACTTCTTTGTGTAGAATTGGATATTTTCAAAATTTAAGGTAGTCGCCGTCTATGTGGCGTCTATTTTTTCTCTCAATTCCGCATGATGAAAACCTCATATAAAAACGGACAAAGTTAAACTGAGTAAATATACCGATCTTACTTTCGAGGTTCCACCACCATGTGGAATGATCACTCTATAGTTATTTTCCAAATAGTTTTATAGCTAACGGCATCCTCCAACTACACCTTCAAAGGCCTTGCTAGGCTGCTTGATCAGAGCTAGATTCAGAAGGCAGTGAATATACTTCAGAATGCACAAATAATGATGACATTATTATTGTTTACATTGTCCGCTCCAATATATTTGCTGGTGACTATACCGTTTTGATATTAGACACTTACTTTGATTATTGACGATCAGAACTCAAAATTGAATTTTTTCTTTATTATTGATTTCTTAAACCAACTTTATTTTTCATTAAAACTTGTATTACTAGTTAAAAAAATCCACTTTCCCACTTAATATCCAATTAATATTATAAATGCGAAAGTTTGTGTATTAGTTTGTTACTCCCTCACGCTGCAACGGCTGGATGGATTAGGATGAAATTTGAAATGGAGATAGCTTAATAAAAGTTCCAAAGGAAATAATAATAACCGATATCTACAGAAGCTATAAAACATAAATTAATTAATAAGTACAGTCTCGGAAAGGGAATGTCAAAGCATACTTTAACTAAAATAGGCTTATTGTGCAATTATGAATAAGAGGGTTCAAGAATATTTATTTAATTAAAAAAGAAAATATAACCGACTACTACGCTACTTTTGCCCATGCCTCAAGAACCGTGCATCATCGGTCCGTTTACGCGTGCGTGCGCTTCTGTGGCTTTATTGCTCTATGGTAATAAGTAATTTACAAACATACAGAAAACTGCATGATCCCGATAAGAATGCCAATTTTTTATGGGGTGCGAATTTAAAGTAAATCAAATGAATACGATTGTGACGATTTTCAATTGTTTCAAAATTTCCCCCGAAGTACGAAGACCGTTAAACGTAGATAACTACTTTCCGGGGGTTGCACCCCGGTGCAAATTAGATATTGTATTTAGATATTTTTTCTAATCATATCCTCAATTTGCACCGCGTTCTATATTTTCCCCCGAGCCGCGATGGCCGAAAGTAAGTTTTTACTTATATATATATTTATTTATATGTTCCGTAGGTTGAATTAAATGAAATAATACGTGCAAATGTAGATTGAGATGGATTAAAACGTATGCCAAATTGCACCGAGTACACCTTTTTTCCCTCGTTAGTTATGACCTTTGCAAGGTTTTCAACCAATTGCACCCCTTTCCGGGGGGGCGAATTTATTAAGGGATGCATAAAGCTCGATTTTTAACCCCTACAAAGCAATCAGAAATGTCTTTATCAATTCTTAGAATTATTTCCAGACTTTAGTGAAATTTCATCTAATTTGCCCGTACTATAATGGGCAGATAAAAAAATAACCTCGAGCCTTGGCCTTCTAACCTATCCGAGTCGGTTCTGCCCTGATTCGTCTTACTCGTTACACTTTCTGGATATTAATATAATAGAATTTGAAAGTATACCAAATAATTTTAGAGCATCAAAAACTTATAGTAAGTGAAGATTATAGAAACGAACTGTTAAAGCATTTGACTGTATAGCATGTGATGGATTAAATAGCAAATAAATTTAGAGAAAGTGTATTTATAGCCATTTATTTTATAGTAACTAAGGGACATCGCTAACCCCATGTGCATCTGTGAAGTCCACCTAGCAACCCGCCCTCGCTTCGCTTCAGTTTATGTAAGTTTCCTGTAACATCCGTACACAAACCAGAATTTATTCTTGAATCACTCTATCCATTGATGAAAGCCGCATCAAAATCTGTTGCGTAGTTTGAAAGATCTAACCGTACAGTCACCAGCAATAATATATTATCAGGGGTCGGAATAGGCAGTGCCTATTTGCCTAAACTTCGCGGGAGGACGTAACTAAGAGTGGTTACAACCACCATAAATAATGATTTAATTGGATGCGGGATTCCCGGGTTTTTCTTAATAATACATAAATGTGGAAATCGATACTAAAACTCAATATCACATGTTAAAAACATTTATGGTATACAATTTTACATCATCATCAATAACAAAAACATATTTCAATCTGAATTATCAATATCATAATAACAACCATAATTACTGCTATTATGAGATAAAATATTATATATTACGAGATACTTTGTTAGTTTATTTACATTAGAAATAAATCAGAATATTTCATTTGATCATGTAAAATTGTATACAATAAATGTTTTTAACATGTGATATTGAGTTTTAGTATAAATTTCCACATTTACTTATTATTAAAAAAAACCCGGAAATCCCGCTTTCAATAAAAATAAATCACTATTTTTATTGGTTGTAACCACTATTAGTTACGTCCTCCCGCGAAGTTTAGGCAAATAGGCACTGCCTATTCCGACCCCTGTATATTATTTATCATTGGCCGCAAAAATATCTGACACGTCTTTATTACTAGAGGTATAAGAGCGTGTCAGATATTTTTGCGTCCAATGTTGGATAATATATTATTGCTGGTGACTGTACATACAGGAGTGTTTATAAATAACTCGACATTGTATTTCGACCTTAAGAGGAGTCAAAGCTATTATTTAAAATTTGAGTCAGAATTACAATCAGTTCCCAAACAACTCAATACTACACTATCCTACATTAGCAGGATTAGTAGGATGTGATTGGTCAAATTATTTTAATTTAGACGAAGCACTATTGAATTCCATAATCCCCCGTTTAAAACACATATCATAAACCCGCGTTAGTTTAAAACAATGTCAAAATTCATCGTCGACAAAATCAACCTAATGTCAAAGATATGCACACCCCATTTAACACAGACACTGTTTTAACTATAACTCAAGAACTTCTCTTTCAACCTACTTAACCGTCTCCTTAAGTTGTTGCAAAATACTAAAGTTCTCGACTCCGGGTTCCACTTCGCAACTCAAGTGGTCGCCATTTGTACAGACCTCGAAACTTACCACTTTAGAGTTGGCAACTTTTTTCTTTGTTATCGACCACTTGGAACTGAGAGGAAGTCTGACCTTAGCAGCGTTAGTTTATTTTTCTATGGAATGAGTGTTGCCATGAAAACGATAGCTTTTCTAGGTTAGAGTTTTGAGGAGAATGAAATTATTTAACATGACTTAGTTGTACACATAGCTTTTAGTGTCTTTTGTTTTTTAGGGTTCCGTACCCAAAGGGTAAAAACGGTACCCTATTACTAAGACTCGACTCTCCGTCCGTCTGTCTGTCAGTCTGTCACCAGGCTATATCTCATGAACTATACAGCTACAGCTATATGAGCTAGACAGGTGAAATTTTCACAAAAGATGTATTTCTGTTTCCGCTATAACAACAAATACTAAAAACAGAATAAAATAAATATTTAATAAATATTTAATCCCGTACAACAAACGTAATTTTTTTGCTATTTTTTGCTCGATATTATGATATTTATTTAGTTTAAAAATAAATAGTAAAATTAAAATAAAATCAATATTTAAGGGGAGCCCATACAACAAACATGATTTTTTATAGATAATAGTAAAGAACTAGGGAATGCAAATAACCGGTTATAACCGGTTTTAACCGGTTATTTTCATACAAAAACGTCATAAACCGGTATAATTGCATTCCTTATATGGAACCCTTCGTGCGCGAGTCCGACTCGCACTTGGCCGGTTTTTAAGAACAGATTTAGTTGAGTAGTTGTTTTAAAAGATTACAATGAATATGTATGTCTTTCTTACAGAAATCAGATGACTTTTAAATGGTTCTTACATAGCGAGTTCAGTCGTTTTTGTATGTTAATGTACATTTAATGTGATTTATAATGGGTACCTTTATAACCTTTAACGCACGTATTATTATGCAGAATTATTATTTTATCGAACTTCTCATTTCTCGCTGCACGAGGTTTCTTTTTGATAGTTACAAGTCTTATAAATGGTTTGGTTTCTTGACACTGGCATCCCTCTTAAATTTAGTTTATTGCAAATCACATACACTCCCAGTTAACGTTAATAGTTTAATATTCAACACGTTACGTATTATATCCAATCCTGAGAGGCTTTATTGATTTCCCGCGGGCGCAAATCCATTAAGATGTCATAAAATATTCAATTTCTCTCAATCCTAGCGAGTAATTAGTACCTAGTGTTATTCTTGATTAAGAAATATTTAATATGATGAACAAAATTAACAGCTCTAAAAATTTATTAAGATTTCAGGATAAGTTTTTGTACGTGAGGCGAATATTCTAGAATATTTTTTGTACGAAATATCGGTCAGGTTTCAATTGTTTCACGTCGTTAATGAAATATTTAAAAGATTAATATTACATTTGTTTTGTGATACTGAAGGCAGTGCGGCTAGGACAAGTTGTCCGCGACTTTGTTGTAGCTCGGATCTCCCTTTCTATCTAGATAGTAACAATAGAGACGCGAGCGACAAGCGAGAAAATACAACTTGTGCTACCCGTGCTGGATGACAACGAGACGGACGGACGGATTGATATCTCGCTAGCGTTGTGTCTACTGCATGGCCTCGGGGCTCTATTCTAGGTACACGGTGAAAACTTATTGCTTAAATAGTTATTTGCATACACCGGATAGACGGGGGCAAAAATGTACCAGTGCTAGTGATTCATTAAATATCGACTAAGTTTATCGACAACTTTTTTCGTGACATATGGATCTTTAATTTCTTGCAAAAGTAAGTCGTACCTTTATCTTCTATATCTGAATGATCAGCTTTCCATGAAGATAAACGATCTTTTTTCTTTCGAGGCATTTTTATAACCGACTTAAAAAACAAAAAGGTTCTCAATTCGTCGGAATGCTAAGGAATATTGTTGTACTGAATGAATTTGTTATTCAATTTAATTTCAATGGTTGTCAAAAGTGACTCGAGTCCAGAGTCAATGTCAGATACCGGTTGTTTATTATTGCGATAAGTATAAATAAAAGAGGTTTGCACATAATTAAAAGGTATTCAAATTTGGTCATTACTTATGATAATGATGACTAAAAATTGCTTTTATCGATGTCGATAAACTAAGTCAACATTTAATGAATGCACTGGTATATTTTTGCCCCCGTCAATCCGGTGTTTGGTTATTTGTTATACAAGGGGGGAAAGTTGTACTTTACCTGCGAGTGTTCATTTGAAACACGAGCTAACGAAAGGATTTTATGATTGGCCACGAGCGAAGCGAATGGTTCAAAAATAGAATCCTGAGCGTAGCGAGTGTTTCAACACACGAGACGTGAAATAACTTTTCACGGATGTATAACACAAAACTTTTCACCTCACTACAGCGAGAAAAATAAGTAAAAGCTCAATTCCGCATTTTGCACGGTTTCCCGTAATTCCACAGGTGTTAATACGTCTTCGTCACTCGAATCACTCATTTTTAATAACAAAACAAACTAGAAAAACATGCGAATATTTAACGATGACGGCTTAATTGAAAAGTTTTGACTTAAGTTTTTTTTAAATGTTGAATGCTGATATTTATGAATTAAAATAAAGTTGTAAGACTGTATTTAGTGTGTTTTACTCGATGCAATTCATTAATTGTGATGTTAAAAATTCAGCGGTTTTAACGTTTTACGTTTTGTTAGCTGTCAAATATCACTTAAGCTGCCTTCAAATGTCAAAACTCTTTCTTCACATGTGGATAAAAAGCGATTTTCTCAATAGATATCAAACAAACAAAAAGGGCTTTCCGAGCTAGTGAGATGAAAATAATATTGCATATTTTTGTTTATTGACAGTAATGGCGGCTGAGTTAAAAACAATACGATAACATTGTCAAAAGCAATATGGTTTTACAGAGAAGAATGGAGCCCCAATACAAATATCGTAATAAGTAATAAATTATTTTTTTAATCTTTTTATTTTTTATCTGTCTGAATATTGCGCTCATGAATTTGCCGCGGATTAAAAAAGAACTACTTAACTCTTCTTAAGGGGCTACCATGGGCATGGCCCTTCTAAGCATAATGGCGATATCTCAGACAAAACATCTGTAGAAATTGCAACCTAGTTACAAACAGAAGAGAGTTGAATCTGCTTTGGCTATTGTATTTAGTTATTGCATTTTTGCTTAGGAGGGCAGTGATGACCTTCGATCTGTAGCTCTGAACTTTCAGTTGTTGTTAAAACCTATTTGCATTAACACTGTTCTTCTCAACTAGCTGCCATCTCAATTTTTCTTTTACAAGTCACTGATATCGAGATTTATGCTATCAACGTTTGACATTTTTTACTCCAAAAAAGTAGTTTTTTGGCCTTTATTTCCATATTTTTCACTTTAGAAAAAAATCTTCGATAATTTATTAGATATATTAATGAAGAATATTTAGGTGTGGTTTCCATATCAATTGACGCCACGATGAAAAAGTTATATCCAATTTTTTATTTTATAGTCATGTATTTAAAAATGTATAAAAAATAACCATGGGTTATTTTGAAATTCTGTTTAACAAAATCAAAGATGAATATATGGATGATTATAATATATTTTTTCATAAATTTACATCCGGTTTTGACTTAGTTATAAGAACTCTAACTTCATTAAAAACGTGTGTTATGGGCATGGAAGCCCCTTAAGATATTTAAGCGAATAACATCACCGATAACAAATAGTCTTTCCAAGCTAGTCTCGAGGCATTAAGAAAATTGAATTACTAGAGGATATGTTTTTCTATCGTATCTAGGTTCCGTACGTTTATGTTCGGGACACGTCCGGACATCGACCCTGGGACGTTACGACGTTAGCGGGGTATTGACACTAAGTCTGTCCCTTGAGACGAAATAATAGAAATACCTTATCTACTTATAGGTACAGAGGCTACAAAATTGAAATGGCCTCTGTTTTTATCTGGTGCTTTGTCATCAAAATGTCACTTTGGACACGTAACTAGCAAAAATTACACCTTTTGAGTTTAATATTTTATACATGGTCAAAATTCAAAATTCAAAATTCAAAATATTTATTCAGTAAATTGGCCACATGAGGGCTCTTTTACACGTCGGTAATATAGAGTGAATCTACATGCGCTTCGGACAAGACCATCATTGCGGAGAAGAAGCGCCGCAAGAAACTCCAGCAGAAGGTCATTTTTTCCAATCATAAAATACAATACCTTATACTTAAAAGTTTTATTACAAGGTAATAAAGTGATCTTAACGTTTCCCAGGTCTTAATGCTTTCGGCATGACTATTAAAAAGAACTGAAAACAAACTTAATTTAATTAACAAAAAATACTCTGGTGTTAACCTCTCTATATCGATTATCACTCTCGCGATGCGACGTTCCCCCACGTTGTCTTGATGGGTACTGAGTCAGACTGAAGCATGACAAATACGAACATTTCCGAGAAAATACGATGTGAAAGGATATTTCACTACATCTGTAACATGTAATAATAACAATAAAGTGTATTTTAGTATCCGTCGGCGCGCCCGTGGCAACTGGTTGTACGGGCGTGGGGAGGCCCAGCTTGCTGTCCAGTTTTAATTATTGCTGTTTTAATTATTTTAAAACTAAATCAAATAAGATCATTACACATGTAAGCTAAATTACTTAAATTAAAAATAGTGACTATAGGAGAACAACATGACGAGATCTCTACGCAGTTCATTTCAGCATTTAAGAGATAAATACCTATCAGCTCCGAAAGAAGTAGGACGACGAGCGAGTCTGCCTTGCCCTTTACCGGTTTTCAAGGTTCCGTACCTCAAAAGGAAAAAAGGAACCCTTAAAGGATCACTCACGCGTCTGTCTGTCTGCCTGTCCGTCTGCCACAGCCGATTTACTCCAAAACTACTGGACCGATCGAGTTGAAATTTGGTACACATACTGTAAGTCAGTGAGACAGTGACCCAAAGATGGTTTTTTTTTATTTCCTAATTTACCCCCAGTTGTTCAAAATTTATTTATTTACGTTACGCATCCGTCTTACATTATTTGTATCGAATTCCAACTCGTTCGTCCAGTAATTTTGGAGCAAATCTGCTCTGACAGATGGACAGACAGACCGACTAACAGACAGGCATATGGTGTGGAGACGGAACCCTCTCCACGCGAGTCGAACTCGCCCTTGGCCGGTTTTAATAAGCTCGTTTATGCTGCCTACCTTAGCATAATGTTTAAAGCTGCATAGTGTTATAACGAGCCACTTAGAGAGGAAAACGCTCAGCGATGAGTTTTCCAAGAAGATCCGGCAATAGATTGTTTCCTGGCCTTATCTCAGTTACGTGTAAGTAAGACGAGGTGGGGTTCGAGGTTGGGTTCACGGTCCACGAGATTAAAGAGCAGTAAATACAAGTATGAATGAATGAATGCTATTTATATACTGAAGTTTTACTATTTACATCGCATGTCAAAAAGAAACGTTTATATAGAACAACGCGTAAGTACAAATAAAGTAACGTAAAACGGGGTAAGTAGGGACACAACCTAAAATAAGTCATAACTTGTTACCAATAAGAACAAAAATTAAATGGACAATAACGTTACGTCTATTTGAAATAATTTCAGTCTTATAATTAGTAACATATGCTTCATTTTAGGTTGTGTCCCTACTTACCCCTTGATCTCTATTTACCCCGTTTTACGGTACGTAAGTAAAACTAAACGACGTTGGGCTGTTGTTATGAAACGGTCTCAACTCAGTCTGTGCCGACGTAAGCCCAATAGGGAATATGCATGGATGTTAAGTCGCACTTTTCAATAAAATATGAAAATACCGTAAAAGCGATCACCAAAAGTGAAATTAAAATTAAAATTGACCAAGAAATACGGATGATACAAGCATTTTGAACTGCTAAATATTTAGGCAGCGATTAGACGGAGAGATCCGATATGCACTGTGACGTCATGTAACAGGTCGGCCATACAAAGCCATGTTAAATTCTGTTTTGCTTGAAAGAGACAGGAACAAATCTTGATATATTTTTATAGCTATACAAAAAATGTTTTAATTCTCAACTTTTTGTTATAGTAGGAGATCCGAATAGGAGACGATTTGCACCGAGCTGTTTATTCGATAAAAAGTATCTTATTCCAAATTTAATATGCTAAGTAATATATGGCGAACAGTTAGGCTGAAAAATTCTAGTCCAGTATAATTAATTAAAAATTTAAAAATTAACTTTGTTTAAAAGAATGCAATAACTTGTTTAATAGACAAATTACATATCAATCGAAAGTATGAAGCGTAAAGAACATGCAAACGTTAGGTTGACTATTTTTTTCTCGTCAAGCTATTGGGTAGGCAGGTATAAACAGGTAAGTCGGTACTAGTAATTTGCACCAAACCTAACGTTTGCATATTCTATAGACTTCATACTTTCGATTAATATGTAATTTGTCTATTAAATAAGCATTTGCAATTTTAAAAAAAACATTTTTAATATATAAAAAAATCAGCCTAACTATTCGCCACATAATAAATATATAAAATACTTTTCATCGAATAAACAGCCCGGTGCAAATCGTCTCCTATTCGGATCTTAGACCATGACATAAAACAGCTTGTAGAACAGAGACTCAGGTCTTCCTTTGGGATGCATGATGATGACAAAACGGAAAACTAGGCCATGTAAAGGTTTATAAGGTACAAACAAACAAATTCTAACATAAAAATATCAAAACACAGACAGTTGAGTTTTCATACATACATACATAGGTACCTACTTTAAATCACACCTGTTTCCCAGAGGGGTAGGCAGAAACCACTTCTTTCCACCTGCTACGATCCTGACAGATCTCTTTCGCTTCTTCCACATTCATACATCGAGTCATGCATGCACGTCGGTTTCGGGTACTTAAGATTCGATCCTTTGAGTTTTCATAACTTGCATATTATTAAACTTGTTTATAATCATCAAATAGCAAATAAAACCTTGAAAGCTTGATATTCTGTAGAGAGTTTATTATATTGCGTTCTGAAGTGTGCTGGCTTTGAGAAATGGCGTCCCACGCAACCCGTTGCAAGATATCAAGTCGAGTTCAGAGGGAAATTTTATGCTTGTAATTGTAACTTGGTTGTCAGAACGACTGCGTTGTCTGTCTGTGCAAAGCTTTACTTTAGTTCATACTTGGGGTGTGTCTTCTTGTCTCTTCTCTTATTAATTAAGTTAATAGGTATTAGCTGTTACCCGCGACTTCGCCGTCGTAGACTTCGATTATCGTTATTCCCTCGGGAAAGTTTTATTTTTCCGGGATTAAAAGTAGGCTTTGTCCTATTCCAGGATCTAACCTATATGTGTGCCAACTTTCATTCCGATCCGTTGAGTGGTTGAAGCGGAATTGAGTAACAAACAATCAAACTCTCTCATTTATAATATTAGTAATATAGGATAAGATTGCAGTTTTTGAGAAGGAATGGTCAGGTACGTTGTTATAAAGACAAAAAAATCTTCAAAAACCATCAGCTTATTTTCTATTTTACGTTATTTAGTGTTATGTTAGATGATGTTTGTCTCTAAATCAAAAATCAGTTTCTGTGAAAACGCGATTGTGACATACACGAATGGACATGGCGAAACTATAAGGGTTAGTTTGACTAAGGGAACCATAAAAACCGAGCTTTTTTAAAGTAAGTTAAATTAACTAACCAATTACCCGAAAATTAAATTAACCAATTAATAATAATATGTTAGAGATAGAAACTAAATCTAAATGGTGAAAACACCATATATGTATGTAACTACGAGTATTTTTCCTGTAAGTAATGAAAAGCAAGCTTTAAAAACCCGACTGCATTTTTTATACTGTCGTCGATATACCTACATATATTAATAATTGTCATTTTGCCATTGTTGTTATTTCAACTTTAACAGTTTAGGTACCTATCCTATGTCGCCCGGGATGACGTAAGGATTCTAACGATACTTCACACATCTCAATCGGTCAAGGGATTTAGAAGTTATAGTGGGATAAAGTAACTCACATACATACACACATACATATAAACATGAACCCTGAAAACATTACACTCCTTTTTTGTGGCAGTCGTGTAAAAATATCGCTCGATATATTTGTTTATAAAAAGCCAAAACAAATAAATTAGGCTAAGACAGGGAACTCTTTTGACAATTTATCCCCGTAAGGCCCACCATACTAAAAACAGGTAGTTTTTTGTGAGTGGGACTTTGAATCTACCGTCAAGGCAATAAAGTTCAATTACGTTTGTTCGATAATGCCATTTTCAGTATATGAATATAGGAAAATAAACCTATTCCCATTGGAACACAGTTCAAATTAAATTGTCTTGATTATCTACATCGTATTGCACATTGGGCCTGACGAGGTTATAAGAGATTCCATTCAAATGAAATACGATGTTCATTCAAACAAAAAACTCTCACAACTGTAAGTGTAAAAATAATTAAGTACCTTACTTTGTTTTCCTTTTAAACGAGCGATTTATAGGTGAAACGGGAAACTTTTCACTTAGCTAAAATTTGCGGATCGTTAAACTGTGGAGCCGAGCCATAAATATTTTAATAAGCGAAGTACATTTTAAATGAGAAAGGCTCGTCGTAAACGCATTATAAAGAAATGGAGGCAAAATGTTTCATTTAATATTTAATTTTATACAAAAACATGATGACTGTTAGGAATTTAAAATCAATTTGTACGTTTAGATTTCCTGAAATTTAATATCTTATCTCGGGGTATTATGGAATGATTTTCCCTCCACGGTGTATCCTCAGCACTGCGACATGTCCTCCGATCAACGCGGCTTAACAAGAGTATTCACTGAAAGGCAACTTCGCTGTGCCCCGGCATTGCAGGGGCCCGTTCCAGAAAGCTACTCTGCACTCTGCACTTTGCAAATCCACGATAATGCAAAGTGCAGAGTAAACGTGTTCCAGAAAATACTCTGCTTCATTTGCAAACTCTGCAAAGATTCTGTTCCTAAAAGATACTTTGCAAATCCACAAATCCACACTTTGTATTTGACTCTGCCTCTTCAACTTTGCAATTGTCTTGTGGGACAGAAATACTTTGCAAATCCACAAATCCACACTCTGCATTTGACTCTGCCTCTTCTACTCTGCAATAGCTTTGTGGAACGTGGAACAGAAATACGTTTGAAGAGTGGGATTTGTGGAGTGCAGAGTTGCAGAGTGGCTTTCTGGAACGGGCCCCAGATGTTTATTGGCGACGGTGACTATTTACCATCAGGGGAGCGTTTTATAAAGGATGATTTCCACCAAACGGCTCGCATCGCATCGGGTCAGAACGGATTTTAAATTCTTTATCGATATTAAATCATGTACACAGTATTTAAAGTCTATATTACCAAGCCGCGCACGGCAGCTTAACCGCGGGCGTCTTCCGCGACACGCGATCGTAGCCGAACGTATGCTCCGACGCGCGATCGGCTCCGTCATAAATAGACAATAATAATTTTAACAGACGCGATCGGCTGTCGCCGCATCCGTTCGTATCCTTTCCGAGCCGATGCGATGCGAGCCGTTTGGTGGAAATCATCCTTAAAGCTACAAGTAATAATTTTATAGGACTAAACTGGCAACACTGCTCAAATGGCTGGTCGTCATTGGTCGAGGTTGTGTCAAATGGAAACTTGTAACCTGTAAATTGTAGTTTGTAGCTTTATAAAACAGGCCCCAGGTGGCCTGTCTGCTCGTTTGCCTTTTACGGCTATAAAAAAAAATGGCATTCCATCTTAGTCCTCAGGTTTGGCAACACATTTGCGGTCTTAAGATTGTAGTCTTGAGGATGCAAATGTCTTTGGGTCACAGATCCCACTTACAGCCGAGTTCATAAATATGTATACAATTTAGTACCTTGTCTATTTAACGTCATATTCGAACTGCCATATACGAATTATCACAGCGATTAAAGTGACAAGGTATTAAAGTCCGTCAGTCAGTGTACCATCAGGTGACCTGTGTGCTCGTTGGCCTTCTCCATACCTTAAGTGAAGTACAAAGCAACAACACCTGAGTAGAAAATTTTAGCTCGTTTTTGTCTGTTTGTTTGTTTTTCTGTTCGGTACATTTGCAAGAGATTTTAAGGGAAGAAATCCCTTAAATAGATAAGTTTGTCTTTATCTCGCTACTTTTATTTCTATAATCTATAACATATTTTAATATATGTGTAATTTAGCAGTATTTACGTTTTATTACAATAAAGTGTATATTGTAACTCATTCATAGGTACAGTAAAGGAAAATGATTACTTCTGCTTGACCACTTTGGACTGTGTCAAAGTGACGTAATCAATCAAAACGTAAGAGACTTCTTATGATTTTTTTTACATTGTCACTTTGCCATAGTCCAAAGTGATCTAGGAATTAATCTTTCAAATTCAAATTCAAATTCTTTATTGACTAAAAACACGTTATACATAAAAATACATTGTTTCAAGCTAGTAAAGCAGAGTAACGAACAACAACGAGTGCAAATGGGCTACACAAATAAAAAGATAGGCTATAACAGTGCAACAATGTAGCTATCCGTTGGTCCCAAACTAGGCACAGCCCGTAGCTTGGGAACCAGGAGTACAGTTAACAAACTCGATTTAACAAAGAAATGGCCTTGACTGTACAGATTTTTGCAAAATAAGTTCCGTTTATTTAGCAATAGCAGATATTATTAGTTATTATTAGATGTCTACCGGCAGAGCCTAAGTTGATAAAAAGGAGAATTAGGAACTTTTTTGGGTAATAAGTGTTACAATACCTAAAAAAAAACCTATCTAAGTAATATACCTACTGAGTAATAAATGCGTCAATGTGTTTGTATATTTGTTTCGCCGTCATGGCTAAGCTGTTTAGCTAATTTTGTCTGGGGTTAATAAATAAAATAATATTATAGTAACCCTGAGATGCAGAAATACTGCACCTACCCTTCTCTCTCTTAACTTCTGAACTTTTGAAATTTATTCGAACAATGTCTTTTCAGGTTGACGGTTAAGATGGCCGGTTGAGTTCCGTTGCTGAGCTAATTTGGACTCTTCGCGATGACGAAAAAGTTCGAATTCAACTGGCAGATTCCGGTGCCGGAGCCGCTGCTGCAGGTAATAGACGTAGAAGTAAACCAATAATTTTAAAAGTAGAATTTATTTTCGGTCAGTGAGGTTACTTAAAAAGGTTGTAAACTTTTTAGTTTTTTTTTTTTATTAATGAAGTTAAATGCGAAAATGAAATCAATTGAGTATGTGCACCACCCCTTTTCTTTAGCACTTATTGTTAGTCGAATGCTGTCTCCACCCCTTCCAGAAAGTGGATGGTGGAATGCAATGGCAGTGCTTTGAAATCGCTTGGTTCTGGGTGGTTTTGAGTAGCCACAGTCAAGGATTTTCATACTCATTCTGGCGAGGGCATCACATTCACACACGTTTTACTGTCTCTACCTCTTCGCCGCACATTCTACAATCTTTGTTGTCATAAAGACCCATCTTTGCTAGATGTTTAACGCCTCCTCCTGTGATATCATCCTGTGATGATAACCACTCCAATAATAGTGGTGGTAGGACCTTGCGCAGGGTCCGTCCGGATCGCTACCACCATCTTATCCATTAAACCACCGCCAAGCAGTAGTGTTCGCGTTGCTGTGTTCCGGTGTGGCGATAACACCCGGTGAAATTACTAGTATAGAGGCATTCCATCTTAGTCCTCAGGGTTGGCAACGCATTTGAAGTCTTAGGATTGCAGTTTTGAGATTGTAGTCTTGAGATTTCAAATGTCTATGGGTTTCAGATCCCACTTACCAACAGGTGGTCTGAGAGCTCGCGTGATTTCTCCTTGCCATTAAAAAAAATGCACTGGAGCAGAGTTGTCTTTTGCTGAGTTTCCGAAATTCAATAATAAATTATACAACAGTCAATAGAAAATAATATGTAAATCGCTATCGCTAATCGCCACCATGTCCGACGCTTCCTCTATTCAAAAAGTTTAGTGTGTAGAAGTGTCATTAACATTTGTAATACAAGGTTTTAGTTGCCGACGTTCAAACATAAAACGTTTATTAAGTAACGTACGAAGGTTAGTTTAAATATTGGTCTGTGGAATCCAACATCGAGTTAAGTATATTTACTTAAATGTGGAAAAGCCCTTGGGCTTAAATCCTGGAATTGTGGAACATTCCTAATTAAATATAGATCGCGATATGGTTTTTAGTTAGCGGCGTATTGAGCGTATTTGATGTTATATTAGACTTCGTTCAATTTGTATCGAGTTCCAGGAATCCAGATATGAATATTCGTTAGTAAATATGACTTCGAACTCGAATAAAGAGAATATAAAATAACTAGATATCAAATAGTGAAAAAAGCCCAGAAATAGTTGCGATCCTACTTTCAGAGCTGATTACTCTTACGGCTCAACCAAACTTAGCTGAGAATCACCCTAGCCCGTTGTTTCCCATAATTAATTTTGTCATAATTACTTTGTTGACATAATCATTGCTAGTCATATTTTTTCAGAATTTCTTATTTACCTATCTAACGCGCAGACAAAGCTAGGTTAGGAGTGTTTAATTTTTTTAGTCTTTAAAATGTTACAGTTTCATAAACAACCGGGCAAGCGCATGTCTGACCATGCTCAGTGCAGGGTTCCGAAGCTGTTACTAAACAAAAACTATCACAAATGAAAAAATGCACCAGCAAAACATCGAATCTTCATGGCACTTACGTCCCTTTGTTGACAAGCGCAGTTTTTCCGATCATGTTGAAAATATTTTTGATTGAAATTATTTATGCAGTGTTAACTTTGTGATTTTTTTCTTTGACAACGCCATGGCCTAGTTGGTAGTGACCCTGCCTACGAAGTTAGCGGACCTGGGTTGAAATCCCGGTTTAGGGCCGCTACAGACGGACTGCATTTGAACTGCAACCCAGCTGCAAAATTTCAGTTCAAGGGCAGTTCTAATGCAGTTGACATAACTGCATTAAAACTGTAAACCAACTACGCAGTCCGCTTGCAGTTGGCGTGCAGTCGACCTAAGCGGACTGCGCAGTTGGTGTGCAGTTTTGATGCAATTACATCAACTGCATCAGAACTGCCGTCGAACTGCCATTTTGCAGCTGGGTCGCAGTTCAAATACAGTCCGTCTGTACCGACCCCAAGGGCTGATATTTGTGTGATGAGCGCGAATATTTGTCCCTGAGTCATGGATGTTTTCTATGTAAAGTATATATTTCTCTATAAAAAACATAACATTAAATCACGCCTGTTTCCCAGAGGGGTAGGCAGAGACCACTTCTCTATATGACTTTTTATATCGTTGTCTAGTACCCATAGTACAAGCCTAGAGCTTAGTTAGGGACTAGGTCAATTGTTGTGACATTGTCCCCCCAAATAACAATATTTATTTTGATTTTGGCCAGTCGGGTAAAAAAATATCCCCTGATCCCTTGTGACCATCAAAATTGATTAAGAAATCGAGCGTTCTTAAGTAGAATACAAATCGCATGCGAAGAACTGTCAAAACCAGGATTTAAAAAAAAATGGATTTTGACGTTTCACGTTCATTTTCGAGAGTTCGATTCTCTAAAATCAACCCGCAAGTCAAGTATCTATTTATATCTAGCCATCATATTTTTAGGAAAGATGTCTGCCTAGCGATACCAACAATAGATATAAACAGTATTACGTAATGCAGTCATTGCCAACGTGCCAACAGTTGACAATCATAGGTCAATGACTCGGTCAAGGGTGAGCGTGCGAGACGAGTTTAATGCCAAGGCACAGAATAAGTCATAGTAAGTACTTACAAGGCCAAGGTCGGTTGAGTTAATGAAGCAAGCCTTGATTAGGTACTCTGATTTGGTTATAATTATACCCCCTTACTAATAAACGGTGGTATAGCTATACAATGTTTTGTCCTTATCTGTCATTGTGGGTTCACTAATGTTTGACCAAAAAACGTTTCACCAAATGATTCATTTCACAAACATAAGACAAAGACAAAGACAAAGACAAATATCATTTGACAAATCGGTTATTTTTTCCGAAACTGTAAATATCAAAGGATTTTTAAAAAACAAACCTAACCTAAACTATAGCTACACGATGGTCCTGAAATAAATCCTGAAATATTTACAGTTTCGGAAAAAATAGCGGTTTGTCAAATGATATTTTTGTGAAATGAATCATTTGGTGAAACGTTTTTTGGTCAAACGACAGGACCCCGTCATTGTGACATTTGACTTTGACAGATAAGGACAAAATATTGTATAGCTATTCCACCGTTACTCAACGTTTACCTATTAGTAAGGGGGGCAGTGATTGCAATCCACGACGGCGCGGCCCCTTACTTAATTTTAAACCCTTGACAAATGAACAGCGGGCCTAGTATGGTTGCCTTTATCGCGTGACAAAATGTGGATAAAGCATCCGTCACTCTCGTACTTATACAGGTTGTCCCATAAATCGACGTCAACCCGCCTAGGGCTGATAGAGCAGCTAGAAAGCTAGCGATTTAACCCCTATGTATGTTCACTAGTTTCGGAGATATTGAGCATTGTAATCTGAGGCCCTACTTTGAAAATCGAAGTTCGAAGTTACGTTAGCTCCATCCCTGTAACTCGTCATTCGAGACAAGATCGAGAGAAAGGGATGGAGCTAACGTAACTTCGAACTTCGAATTTCAAAGTAGGGCTTCTGAGCGTTAGCAGCTGTCAAAATGTATGAACTGACAGTCGGTTAACATTGATTAAATTTAACATTGTTTAGTGAAATTGGTAGGTACTTAAAATATTAGAACATCAAAACAAACATGAACGCAATTCTGTGGCGTCATTCCACTTTGTTTCAAAACATATCGTTTTTATACTCTCATTGGTAACTTGCGGATGTGGGTGCCAAGACCGCTAAGCTTAAGTGGGACTGGGCTGGACACGTCTGCCGAATGCAGCCGGAACGATGGGCCAAGGCTGCCACTGAATGGACCCCGCAAGATGGCCACCGGAGCAGAGGCAGGCCAAAAAGGATGGCGGGATGACTTAGACGTGTTTCAAATGCGAATGGCGGGAGCATGTACTCAATCGGGACGAATGGGGGAATGAGGGGACGCCTTTGCCCGGCAGTTAGCGGTTACTAGTCATTTTATCGAATTGCAAATCATCGATTGTATCATTTCGTCGAATTTAATTTCATCGAACGCAATTTTCTACTGAAACCATGATGTTTTCAGGATATCCTAAACATTAATTACGTAGGTTAGTTTAGACTCTCTCATTCGGCGAGAAATGCCTTTCTATGGAATTAGAATACTGCGTAATGAACTAATGAATGACAACGTTAGTTAATAGGTGTTTCGATAGTACAATAGTTACCCATTTTTAACGTCGTGGAAGGTACATATGTATCGTAAATAATATATAATAGTACATTGTGTATTAAGGGTGGTAAAGACAGAAATACAAAGAAGTGTACGAACAAGTCGACGGAGCTCCGCGCGGAGTTCCTCGAGTCTGTTAGAAGCTCGAAGCCGAAGGCTGAGGGCTTTAATGACTCGAGCTTTGTATTTCCTATACCACCCGTGTAACATACAATGTTTTTCATCACAATTGCGAGGAAATGAAATAAAATCAGATAAACGATCATATTATTTTTAACTTACGATTTTCACTAAATAAGTAATTTTAGTCGCGTTGGCGATGTCCGGCAGAGTCGCATTATCTATTTCTTCTGGTGACGACATGTATTTTATTGATATATAAATTTTAATATGTGCACAAAGACACCCTTTTAATTATTATTTTGGAATCACACAGTTTATAAGATTTCAGTATTTATAAATCAGCGGCAGACTACATCATTGATCATTGTCTATGACTTACCACAGATAATGTCAAACGTGTTCAGGAGTCCGATTCTAGTGAAAGTCGATATCAATAGTTTATATGCGAGATTTTTAGAAAATTGTATGCAGCTGACATTTCATCCCGAATGAAACTCCTTATCGAATGGCACAAGAATTGGGGTCCTGACAGAGTCTTATTATGATAGTTTGAGTCCACGTATATTATATTTAAAAAAAGTTATTACGCACGATAGGGCGTATTGGTAAAAAAAGGCCCGCGGGTATTATTTTGGATTTACGGTGGATTTTTCTAGCATATTAGGACACTATTTACGAGCAAGTGTGATGAAAAAAATTTTACGTCCGAGATTCGCTTCCCGCCGTCTGTCCCTCCTTATGTACGCTTAGAACTTTCAAACTACGCAAAGCATTTTAATGCGGTTTAAGAGGAAGGTTTTTATGTACAAAACATTCTGAATTATGTACTGGTATCACAGAAAACTCACATAAACCGAAGTGAGGGCGGGTCGCTAGTTGTTTTATACTATCTAAAGAAGATGGGTGCGCTTCAATCAGTTTAAAAACTTTTTGCATAATTTTATTTAACTACCAATGTAATGGATAACAAACGTGCAGCATAAACACAAAATGTATATTTTTTGTAGCATAATATAACACTCATTTAGCATAACAACCTTTTGTATAACACTCATTAACACTCATTTAGCATAACAACCTTTTGTATAACATTCATATGCAATAATGCCATTTGATATACTATACATTAAGTATAATTATTAAAAATAATGAATACACTTGCAATAACGATCAGGTGATATAACTAATTATAAATTATAATATGTAAACCAATCTGCTAAATTAGGTCAATCTCGCCTGTACTTAGGTTAGGTTAGGTTAAAGTTAATCACGCGGAATAGGAACTCCGCGCGGAGCTCCGTCGACTTGTTCGTACACTTCTTTTTAAGTTACCTACTATTATACTATTTATTGAGACAGTACTTATTTACTGGTGTATATGGGGGAAAATAAAAAAGACTTTAAATGTTTTTTTTTATAATTATACGTAGATATTAAATCTACATACTACGTTATGTATTTAAATATTATACACAATGACTTTTATTATATTAGTGTTTTATGCACCTAGTTATTGTGCACACTCATAATTATGATTCCAGGCAGTATTCATTTTATTTTTATGCATTTTAATTACAAATTAGAATTATGTAATTTGTGTTACGCAAAATGAAAATTAAACCATTTGTTTTTATACTAAACATTACACACCCAAAGAAGATCTAGGTATACATGCATTCATGTTGCATAACAATATTATTTCCGTAAGCAATTCGGGAGCAATCAAGACGTGTAAACAGACTCAGAATGTTGCTGTAAATTGATGTGATCACACTGTAGAAACATTGCACGCGAAATTCCTCAAGATACTCGTATTTTGAAATAATATCTCAAAACAAACATTAATAACATCTTTGTAACAAACAGGTACATTTGTAATTGTCATTGTGTCCGTCCGTTCAGTCAGAGTCCACCTTCACAAAGATTTAAATCGGTTTAAATATAACAACGGAAAATTTGCAAGAGAATTCATATTTAAATAACACCACCTGTTTTATTATTACTACGTTGAATATCGAGAATATACATATAAAAAAATAGGATAAATACAACAATAATTATGTGCGTTTGTTCTTTAAAGAAATACGAGGCAGAACATTGATACGTCAACGCTCTACAAAACAGTTTTAATTTTCTGTATAAGAGGATTGTTTAATTCACACAGCGGGCGGGAGCGGGTCGTGTGCCGGGCGGGTCGGGAGTTCGGCTGGTGTTTTAACATGGAGTTACATGGAAGCATTCACACACGCGGCGGGACGGGTCGGGCGCGGGTTGGGACCGCCGCACCCGCGACGGACCCGCGACGGGCCCGCCGCGCCAGCCGCCCGCCACTACGAGGGTGCGGCGGGCCCGTCGCGCGTCGGTCGCGGGCGTCCTTGGTCGTAATAACACGCATTGACCGATAGGCATTCTCACAGAGCGTTGTAAATTCTACTCTATATACTCGCCATTAACATCCGATCCCGAATGCCCGCTTGCGATCACCCGAGCACACCCGCGCGGGGCCCGCCGCGTTTCGGCACCCGAGCGCTGGTAGTGGCGGGCGGCGAGCGCGGCGGGCCTGTCGCGGGTCCCGCGATGAAAACTACATGCCCGGCGCCCGACCCGCTCCCGCCCACTGTGTGAATTGCGCTTTAACTAAAAATGTCCGTACAAAATGCGATAACGTTTCTCTCCCCTTAAACCTACAGTAGCGGCATCAAGTGATGGCACTTTTGACGTTTGCATGCTTATGAAGTTCCCTTAATATTGACAGCAAGTATAAAGGAACAGATGTCAAACTTCATTGTTGCTGGTACCGGAATAGTGATGTACTGCTGGCGCTGTAATTTACCGAAACGCATTTCGTAACTAGCTTCATCTTGAGGTTAGATCAAGGTTCATCGTTTTAATCATAACTAAAAAAAACATCTCAAAATAACAATTCGGGTGATGATAATAAAGGACCGCTGACTGGTACAACAACGTATGACAATGAAGTCACTGCACTTTCACGTCACCGCCGCTGGCAAACTCGCGTCCTAGCTCTGAGGTAACGTGGTTGTAAGATTATTTATTCACTCATTTATCAATAATTTCTCATTTTGTATATTTTGACTGAATATTTCAGATTTCTGTCAATGTCGTCTTCTTCAAGCCACACAGTTTATTTCGAGTTTGATCTACAATTTATGGCCTTTTATTTTTATGCGCTTTTTCTTTAATAAACTTTTTAAACATACACTTCTCGCACTGAAACAACTTCGTGACTGAAATTATTACGATAATAAAATGGAGTGTTTAACAACACTACTTGTCAGCTATCAAAAGTGCCATCACTCGATGCCGCTACTATAGTCCAATTTTTACGATTTTTGAATATGTTTGCGATATTATGAAAAACTTGAACTGTACGTTTTCCTTTCCAAGACATTTCGTGAAAAAGGAACGAGTAAAAATAAAGTCAAATAAAAAAACGAAAATACAAACGACAAACGTAGATTTTCATAATATAATATAAGAAATTCAAAAATAGACAAATCGTACTTGATTTAGGGGGTGAGAACTTACCTGCGTTGATGCTCCGCATGCATTGCTATGCGCAGTATTTTTTTGTTCTTAGGTTATATTATAGTTGAGTGAACACAGCGGCCGTCAAACCGTGTACGGATTTGTCCGCTGTTTATGGCATTAAATGTATTTCGTTTTTTATGAAAATATAAATTTAAAAAAAGCGTCTCCTCACAATAGACTCTTAACAGAGCCATGTCGTATATCATAACTACTTTAGAAAAAACTCGTATCTGATATCTCGAGATGTATGAGTTTGAACTTATATTCGAAAATTTAATTAAAGACCAAAATTTCACAGTTCCCATCTTGATTATTTCGTTATTTTAACATTATTTCATAAAAATATGAATGAGAACTCGTGTAACCAGTAATATTAGGGTAAGTTTTATTGATAGAAATACCTACACTTAAACCAAAATGCTGTAATCACAGCGAATGTGCGCCGGTTGAGGTTAGGATTTTGGTCTTAAATAAGATTTTCGAGTATAAGTTTACGAAATATGAAGATACGAGTTTTTTCCAAAGCATTGACGATATGTAAGATAGAGAACTTAGCAAGTACAGTCACGAACTTAAATTTGGGACCGACCTTAGGTCCAAAGTCATTCTGACATTCTACAACAATAAGGTTGAGTCTCCTATAAGTTACAAATGATTTGGCATCTCTAATGACAATGACGACTTCAAGCCTATTTTTCTTGAAATGAGTCACAAATTAACGATCGCGATAGTACATACCTGCCTCTACTTACTTTGGCGCCCCGTATCGCTCCGGCGCGACTTTGATTGCATCAGCCGGCCTCCTCCTCGCCTCGGCAATTCCACGGATATAGACTTGATCCCATTTGCTCCCCAATGCACTTCACATGTCGATCAAAGCTTAACTCTTTTTATCGTTTCATGCTCGCCGTTCACATAGCTCTCTGACTTCAATGTGAAATGAAATGAAAAAAAGTGTTTGAAAAATTCAAACCCAATTACAAAAAACCGGTCAAGTGCGAGTCGGACTCGCGCACGAAGGGTTCCGTATTATCTATACAACATTAGGTACCAAAAAAAACGGCCAAAAAAAAACACGTTTGTTGTATGGAATGGGAAATATTTATTTTATTTCAATTAAATTATTTATTTTTAAAGTGAATATACAACTAAATATTCTGTGAATATTTCAAGTGTCTACCTGTTGCCGTTATTAATATCCAGCAAAAAAACGGCAAAAATATCTCGTTTGTTGTATGGAAGCCCCCCCTTACATATTTAATTTATTCTGTTTTTAGTACATCCTGCCTGCTAGCAAGCTGTTTAAAATATATTTCGTACTCGAAAGCCATACAGCAATGTGCATCGTAGGTTGGCCTTCGATTACGAACAATATTGTGACGCATGGTCCCTGAACAAAGGGTACCTACCGTACATCCCTATTAAATCATCCCTATCAAAAACACTGTTCGCGTAGGATGGTCAATGCGGACGAAGTCGCGGGCAGAAGCTACTAGTTCTATAACCGACAAACCGTAATTACCCCTTCTTCTTCTTATAGTGCCTCTCCAACTAGTGAAGGTTGGCAGTCAGCTCCGCATACTTCTGGCGGTCTTTGGCGAGGTTGAAAAGCTCCGCTGCACTTGTGACTCCAGTCCATTCCCGAATGTTTCGCAGCCACGATTTCTTTCTGCACCCGACATCTCTTCTTCCAGCAACTTTTCCCATCATTATTAATTGCAGAAGTTCGTATCTTGGGTGAATAAGTACATGACCTAGATAGGCAACTTTTCTCCTTTTGATGGTCTGCATTAGTTCACGTTTCCTCCCAACTCGACGCAGAACTTCAACATTGGTCACTCGGTCTGTCCAGCTTATGGCCAACATGCGTCTATATATGTAATTACCCCAAAGTGCAAAATTACTTACTAAGTAAAGTACCTATTCGCTATAATATTCTCAAAGCATTTCACTTAAATTACCTACATTTTCTAGCACACGAACTAAGGCTAAGTATTTTGTTATTTATTTGAGCACTTTGCGAAAGTCTACCTTGGTTCTCCTCCATTTAGATTATTGGATTACGCTTGCCTTATATTTTACCGATATTAATATTAAAATCGACTATACTTTGATCGTCTTCAGCGCGTAAAGTAATGTTTTATGTAATAATGCTAAAATATTGGAAGTGATTTGTTTTGTTCACGTAAAGTTTTATGGAGCTTTTATTTTGGTTAAACTTTATAAGCTAAGGTCCTGTTAGGTAAGATACCTACCTTACCGTGTATATACATAATTGAAATTTGCAAAAAAACTTCTTCAAAACACGACAAGACCTACCACTAGCACTTACTTTAAGACACAAAAATAGACTAAACCTACCTTCTTCAAGATTAAAACTTCATTCAGATAGCACGCATGTCATGTCCATTAAAATTTATAACAAATTGGCAAGTACATTACAAAATATCAAAAATCAAAATAGCTTTGTAAACACACTTAAACGTTTAATGATAGAAAAATGCTATTATTCAATAACTGAACATTTAGATGATAAGGTATAATGTTAATAGATGAGTAAGTACAGAATAAACCACTCTTAGCAAATAAGCGCTCTCACTAGTTTATAAGTTGCTGTGCCCTACAGGGTCCATAATAATCTAATAACTTTTAAGTTAATTTAAGTACCATCTATGTATACTTTATGGAATGCAATAAATCATTGAGTATTGAGTAGGTAAACAGTTTGATAATGACAGTCTCAAAGTGTTCTGTTTCCCATTTTGCGTTCGGCGTACTCTTTTTTGTTGGAGGTTAAAATGACGTCATATAAGTAAAGCTTGTATTGTAAAGATTGACAAATCACACTTGATTATTATCATTTGGTGCAGTTCCACAAGCGTAATGACTTAACTTTTAGTCGTTTCAGCCGATGCTTCATAAAATATGAGCAAGTAACGTGATTTTGCTTCCAATTAAAGTTTTTCTTGGAATGGTTTTTAATAAAGCCTCCTGACGTAAAACAAAATGTTTTTACTGTTATTAAAACGCCATTTTCATTTACACTCGTAAAATAAATGAAATCATTTTTTAATTTAGCAAATGAAAAATGTTACATATTTATGTAGGTAGGATCAAAATAATGAAGGGGTGTTTTTCCATCCTTAGACAATTTCGATGTGTGGAAATAGTACATTATTGCCTAGGCATGGAAGTAGGCAATTGCGGGCCGAGTATTGTTTTAAACGGACGAGCTTGCGAGTCCGTTTAAAAATACGAAGCCCGCAATTGCTGTTCCTGCCGAGGCAAATATAGTGCTTTTCTCAAAAATCGCAAGTTTTTTTTGTCTTGGAGTAACATCTTCATCGCTTGAACTCATTTTTTTAATTGCATACAAACAAACTTCATGTGAAAAAACTATCACTCTTTACCGCCTTTTTGTTTATGACAAGGAAAATCGCAAGCTTTGTTTTTAAAAAAAAACATAAGCTATTCCAGACACAGATAAAAAAGTTATGTTTCGAATAAAATTTGGATGTATAAGACTTGTGCCCTCATTTTATTATGGGCTTTTTCACTTTTTTAAAAGTTACAAGCTAGATAGTAATGGAATTTGTATGCAACATTGCGGGCTTGTTTAGCGAGCACGCAATGTTTGTTTTTTTTAATTTGAGATCTGTCAGTAAACTATGTCCTTCGCGTCTCAATATGTAGATAGTAATGTCGACATTTCCAGACATTTTTGAGAAAAAAAGCTTACAGTAGAACATATAACCTCCTTCTTTTTAAAACACAGTTAAAATTGGAGGGTGCACGGAAATAACATGTCTACATGTCTACACACTTTAGTAACTTTTAAACTTATTGCGATTTGAAAATGAACCTATGTAATTCCGCACGTAATTTTCGTATAGGCACTGGGCCGATATTCTTCGCGGTAAAAACCATCATCTTTGATGTGTTATCGTATTGTCAACGTTTTGATAGCTCTTATTTACTTGACAGTAATGGCGGCAGAGTTAAACAATATGACAGATCAAAAACGTTATGGTTTTTACCGCCTAGAATCTAGGCCTAGGTTTTTTAAAATGAAAAATAAAAGTTATATTTGTAGTGGGTGGTAAGTAATCGTTCATTACAAACCCTACGTTTTAAGATTAAAATCTGACTTTAAATAAGTCTAACAAAAAGCAAGCTTTAAAAAACCCAACTGCTGTTTGGATAATTTCGTCAAATGTTACTTATCATGTCAGCCGAAAGACGTCCACTGCTGGGTTGATTCTCTCAAAAAACGGCGGTCGGTCGGACGGACGAGCGAATCGAAGCGGCGAGTTTAAGTAGTCCCGCCCGAGCGAACAAAACACATTGTAGCGTGTGCATTGTCAATTAGGCAGCCTTAACGTTCGAGAAGTCATGCTGCCAAATTGAATACACGCGCTAAAATGTGTTTTGTTCACTCTGACGGGACTACTTAAATTCGCCGCTTGGACAATCACTCGTTCGTCCGTCCGTCCGTCGTTGTTGAGAGAATCACACCCCTGGACATAGGCCTCCCCCAAGGCTCTCCACTCAGACCGGTCTTGTGCATGTACCTATTTATTTTAAATTTCGCCAATTTTACATTTAAATAATTTTAATATAAAGACTGTATCGTTAAGTATAAGCACAAGTAAAAAACGTTTTTTTTTTTATATATACATGCAAATTAAAAATAAAACATTTCTTATAACCAACGAGACTTTAAACAACATGTGGACTTGTGAATAAAAATATAATCAAACACCCCTAGCCATTTTTCGGAATTTCTTTCTGAACGTCGACATCAGAGATCGGACAGCATCTTGATCGAATGTTTTTGCGACCCTGTTCCAGTCTCGACGAAACTTCTCTTCAGAATCAGCAGAATTACCACTTTTACGAAGTTTCGCTTTGATTATAGCCCAAAAACGTTCGATTGGCCTAAGATTAGGGCAATTTGGTGGATTCATGGTTTTTGGTACAAACTTAACATTTTTCTGTTCATACCACTGCAACGCCTTGGATCCATAGTGGCACGACGCTAAATCGGGCCAAAATACAGTCGGGACACTGTGTTTCCTAATCATAGGCAGAATTCGTTTGTTGAGGCATTCCTTCACGTAGAGATCAGCTGTCATTGTAGACGTAGTAAAAAATGGACTTGATTTTAGGCCACATTCACAGATTGCCTGCCATACCATGATTTTCCTGCCAAATTTCTCTGTGAAAATAGACTTCTGAGATTCACTACTATCTGAACTTTTGTTTACTGTATAAAACTGAGGTCCTGGCAGTGATGAATAATCAAACTTCATGTACGTTTCGTCGTCCATTATTACACAAACGTTTTTGTTTGAAAAAGTAGAGTCATACGCTTTTCGAACTCGTGTCTTGACAGACATTTTCTGTTTATCACTTCTCTTCGGCTGCCTCTGCTTTTTATATGTCTTCAAGTTATTTCTTTGCTTTGAACGTTGGACCATTAATGCAGATGTACCCAATTTTTTGGCAATGTCCCCGACAGACCTTTCTGGATTTTGTTTGTATGCCTTTACTATTTTCTTTTCCAAAATGGGGTTTGAAGGACCCGGTTTTCGTCCCGATTTTTGCGTGTCGTTGAAAGTAAACTCTTGGCCATACTTTTTAATGGCAGTTCGAACTGCACCAACACTTACATTTTCAAGTTTTGCCAGCTTTCTTAAAGTGATTCCTATTATCGTACACCATTTGTCCACTAAAGATTTTCTTTTTTCTGGAGTAAGTCCACGCATTTTTTATTTCAAACAAATATCGTGAAAGCTATATATATGAAATAGAAGCTGACATTCAGAAGTACACATTGACAGTAATTTGAATTTAGAATAGTATTGTTTTAACTGAAATAAACCTAAACCAAGGTGTGCTTATACTTAACGATACAGTCTTTAGCCTATGACTCCTATGACACTCTAGTGGTTAAATAGAAATAATAGAAATAGAAACATTTATTCGACGAACACAGAGAAAAAAAAACTGAACAGAGAAAAACATCATTAAAAAAAAAAGGATGGCAACACAAAAATAAAAACAAAAACAACATAGAAGGAAAGAAAAAATACAATCATAGAATAATGTTGCCATGGGTGATTCTGTGACGCCGAAATTGACACCACTTAGCACTATGTCACAGCATAAACCGCGACGCTGGTTTTCAGTGGCGCCAACGTGACACACGAACGAAGAGACAGTGTTTGATTAAAGAATATAATAAATAGTAGTAGATTAACAAGTAAGATAATAAGAAATAAATTAAATACATTTTTTAATATTAAAACGGAGTTAAATAGGTACAAAAATCGGTCAAGATAATTCGAACAAAATAAAAAAGGAAGGCAACTGAACACAGATAAAGGAAGAAGAGATTGAAAACATGCAATAGGTTAAAGAGCCAAACGGTACCACCAACATTAACCCGCAATGATGGGCGGCGGTCGGCAGCGGGATAACCGAAACCGAAAGACGAATTAAGACGACGTTAAGACGAATCTAACCACGTATAATTTATTAAAATCGGTTTAGCCGTTTAGTAGTTACGAGGGAACATAGAGTCGGACACATAACCCTCCTTTTAGGCTTTGCCATAATCGGGTAAAAAGTAACTCGACATGTTTAGTCCGTTTACCATTCCAATGTAAAGTCGCCGTCAATAGAACTTGTGGACGATGTAAACAAATTAGTACTGTTTGACACATAACCTCAAATATTCACCAAGCGTGTTTTTATTTAAAATAACGTATAATACTCAACCGCCATATGAACACACACAGTTTACACGCAAAACATCGTTTCCTGAGAAAGAGATAGACAAAAACTTTAAAAGGCTATAACTTTTTAATTTTATTGCCAATTTCAAATTTGATTTTGTATTATTTTATCATATATCGTACGTATATTATCCAAATTAATATATGAAATTTAATATCAGGAAATACCCTATTAGTTCGTTTGGTTTTGTTTACATCTTTTGCAAGTTTATTGACGGCGACTTTAGGTAGGCAATTCTTTAGACGTCGTTATTTTTACAAAATATTAAAGACTGTGATCCGCTAATATCACCCAACCTTCTTCTTATAATACTTAGTCCATGAAAAAGTGAGAGTCAGCGATGATATCAGATACAGGCGGAAGGCCGAACTATGTCAGGGCCGCAGCCTCCGAGTTCGGGGGCGCTATGGTGCTCTCAAGGATAAAATTATCGACTGCATTTTTATCCGTCGATGCAAAAAGAGAGGTGTTAAATGTGTGGACTGTTTGTGATATCGTAACTTCTAAACTTATCAACCAATTTTAATTTAGTTTGCTTTAGTAGATAGCTAGTTTAACTAGGGTAGTTTTTAGCTACGTTTCATCAAAATCGGTTGAGTTGTTTAAGAGTTATCAGCTCTGAAGGGGTCGCAATGATATATCAGAAGTTATTATCGACTTCTGCCCACGACTTCGTCCGCGTCGATTTCGATTATCGCTATTCCCTCGGGAACTTATAATTTTTCCAGGATAAAATGTAGCCTATGTGTTTATCCAGGGTATAAGCTATCTCCATTCCAAGTTTCATCCAAATCCGTCCAGCCGTTGCAGCGTGAAGGAGTAACAAAGTATGACACACACACTATCGCATTTATAATATTAGTAGAATTTGATTATAGGCCCTAATAGGCCAGCCGGACTGTCATAAATGTCTAGTTAAAAAATATTTGCACAAAAGCATCGAAAAACAGGCAGTCAAGTTTGCAAAGTTAGCGTTTAGATAGATTTCTAACTCGTTAAGAAACTGTTATTAGAACCATAAATGCCAAAGATTCAATATCGGGTCGATTTTGTATGTAAATACGGTAGCCGGGCACTTAATTACCCTCGAGTTCAGTTGTAAATCACCGGAATGTTTACTGAAACCCATTCATGTATGGTCTCACTTTCAGCGGGTAACAACGCATCGACCAATGGTAGACTATTTCCCAAGGTCAGTGGCTTATAATAAATCAAGGCAACTAACATTTACGATATGGTTCTGAGTGAAGATTTCAATTACGCCAGTTGTAAACGTGGAATTGATAAAACAGAAATAAACTGTATGAATGAAGCTACGAACAAAATATTCATTCATGCTTACGTCTTTTTAATCATTGAAATATACGTATACAAAAATTTTGCTAAATGTATTGATGTCTAAACAAAAACACGTTAAAATAATCAAATGGGAAAATTTGCTGGAAAACTCGTAAATTAAACCTAAACGTATTATAGGTATACGTTAAAAGCATAAAATAAATCACGACCTTGCAATTCTGATACAAAAATAGGTAGCAGACAAAGAACTGAACTAGACAGTTCTTAAAACAGTCGATAAAACATTTTTATTGCCATTAGACTGTAAAATGGGCGTCGTAAAGATTTTGCTGATAAACGCTGTAAAACGAAGGACTATGTGTTAATGGACGGTACCTTTTCTTTATAGAAAGACTAAAGATGGGTTTGGAATGTACAGAGAATATACATATAAGATGATAGAGGATTTGTACAGTTCTGACGAGGGATTATAGTTCCCTATTCAAACGGGGTATATATTTTAATTGAATATTATCTAGGTAATTGTATCATGCCATAAAAAAAACTGTTTTTCACGATAACGAAATTTGAAAATAATATAAAACATATTTAAAAAAAATCTAAACGTATTGTCTTTATTTGTTTGAGGTGAATGCTATTACATGGCGAATGGGAAAGTCGAACGGTTTGATGTGATCGCTTGAAGCGTGTTTACAAATCTACAGCACAAATTACAATAGAGGCTTATTTCAGATTATTTTCTTTGGTAAATTAACTTTTAAGAAGTGGCTTTTGAGTGACTCTGGGGTTCTTTCTTTTCCCTGTCCGAAATGTGTGTAGACTAACTTTACGTGGCTAAAAGCTAAACTATTCCAATAATTACCTAATTTTGATAAATCGATGACTTACCGAAATACTGATAACTTACCACACACACAGCATACAATAAAAAACAACAGATCACACATACCTGGGTACACGGTATACATAGAATAAACAACAGTTCGACATCAAGTCCCCGCCGTCACTGAGGCCCCACCGCATCATCTGGCCGGTGGCCAGCTAATATCCCCTGTTCAAAGCGGCTGTGTTTACCGCTGGTCCACCTCACTTCCGCCCCCACTGGCTACCTACTAGTACACTGGGGACTCAGCTCTTATCTACTTAAATTAACACTATACTGCTGTCGCTCTATAAGGCTCGATATGACAGCTGTCAACGTAGTACAAAATATAGCCTCAAACATGCCTCATATTGTTCAAATTGTTTTTTATTGTTGAGACTTGTTTCAGTATGTGTCTTAAAGGAATATAAGTTAGTAAAACTACTGGGTTATGAGCGGTAATAAATCTTTTTCTGATTCTGATTCAATCCGTGTGAAATTTTCTCTATTATATTTTTTAAAGATAAATACGTCTCTTCGACTTCGACCCTTCGAACAGCAAAAATTACGCCATCCCATGAAAAAACAACATTATCGTCAACATTAACCACAGAATTTTCGAGCGAAATCCAATTAACAAAATTATTGACTAAACTCACGAAAATAAGGGTATTAACAGATTACATAACTCTTTAGAGGAAGTACCGACCTCTTTATTAAGTTGTATTTCGCCAATGTCGAATTATTTATAGACGGGAACACCTTAAAATTCCGTATTTTTTTCCGAATATTTTTCTTTTCGAAAGCTATATTATGCTGGAGCCTTTTCAGGCGTAGGTTGGGTTAGGTTTGATTTATAAGCGATATCAGATATTCGGAATTATGTAGTGTGCCCATTTCATACTGCGTTGACACCTGTCAACGCAGCAGTCCTGAAATGTGGCTTATAGAACGACTGTAGTACAAAACTTGAAAGCTACAAGAGCCTTATCCCAGCCTCCAGCGCTCCCAGGTCATGTCCGCTAATTGCTTTATAAAGGTAAGCGCAAGCCACAAATTGGGTGTTAATATCTCGGGCAGCAAGGACGAGTTCGTTCTATCAAAGTGACTTAAGGAAAAATTCATTATTTCGCGAAATAGTTTGACAGATAGTGTTATTAAGCTTCTTTATTTTTAAATGGTGTTCGACCGCGGTTTTTCGCTGTAATTTCCCCCTTCATGGTCAACTGATCCCACATAAAATTCATCCCGCGGGATGAATGGCCCCTTTTGATTTTTTTCGTGGGTGACTCGACCCAACTGAGCCTACAGGCCCAGTTAACCACTTATCCCACTTACAGGTCTACTCAACCCGCGGGCTCATTCAACCACTCTTAGTATTAAAGAGTCTTCTCAGCCCGCGGGCTCAGTTTACCACTATCTATTAGGTATGAGTTGTCTGAGCCCGCGGGTTTAGTCGACCCCTATCCGAGGCTTAAGGGTTTACTCACCCTACCGGCTTAACTTGACTACTCCTTACCAGTTTAGGGTTGACAAAAGATATTATAAAAAAAGATACTATTTACTTCTATTTCGACCCAACCTACCCCATTTTACGGTAATTACGGGGATTCCCCTTATTCAAGTTTATCCTTTCGCATTAATGTAAAGAGGTTGCGTAACATTGTTAGTTATTATTATTACTGGCCTGCAATATCTTATTACTTATCACTCTTAATATGTCAGTAGTGTCATACCGACTTCGATCGTGCTCGATTATTCGTCTAGTTATCGCTTTCTAGAATAAAATGCAGCCATACCCGTACAAACCGTGCTCCCCATCATCTAGTGCAGATGCAATTGATTTTATTACTTCACAAAGAGGCGGCCGAATAATGATACGTGCTGGGTATAGTTACCGCGTTAAGAGAAAGAATAAAGACGACACTATCCTATGGCGTTGTGTAGAAAGTAAGTGCTATGCTGTAGTAAAGACAATTAATGAAACAAGTTCCGTTATCATTAGCGGAACTCCTCATAATCATGAGGCTAACTATGCTACTTGCGAAATAAAAAAGCACATGAACACCATTAACGAAAAAGTCGCCCATGACTTAATGACACCTGTGGCACAGATTTATGAGAATGTTACCGGCAAAATTCAAGATGCCGGTTTAGATAAAGTGACCAAAATTTCCTCTTTTGAAAATGTGAAAAAAAAATTATACCGGAAACGGTACAAGGCATTAGGCATAAAAAATATAAGTTTTAAACGGGCTGTTGATGTTGTAATACCCAACAAATTTAAAAACATGTTGTTTGCTGACTACACGGAAAAGAATACCAGGATTTTAGTATTCTCATGCCCAGAATTAAAAACTTGGCTATCGAAGGGTAAGATGTTTTACATAGACGGCACCTTTAAATCATGCCAAAGGAATTTTTACCAGCTTGTGACGCTACACGTCGACCTCGGTAGCGATAGAGAAAACATAAAAGTGGTACCAATATTATACGCGTTATTGCCAAATAAGAACAAACAAACATACAGCTTACTATTTACTCGTAGACTCATAAAAAGTCAAGCAAAATGGAATCCCATCAATATTAAAGTGGATTTTGAAAAATCGCTCATGTCAGCAATTATTGATACATGTCCAGGTGTAGAGATCCAAGGATGCTACTACCATTTCACTAAATGCCTCTGGAGAAAGGCGAGGCAATGTGGCCTACAGAAGAATAGACTGGGCAAGGTCCATATCAAGCGACTATCTGCCTTGGCACATTTGCCTTTTGAGGAATTGCTCGACGCGTGGCTGTTCGCCTTAGATAAAGGACCGAAAACCAAAATTGGAAAATCCTTTAACGAATACTTCTATAAAACATGGATGGACCCAAAATCGATTTATTTGGCCGGTGGACATGTCATAATCAAGTAAACCGCACAAACAATGCTATCGAGGGGTGGCACAGCAAGGTTAATAAACTTTTGAAACCGAAACCGAATATTATTCAACTTCTTGTAATACTGCAAAGGATGATGAAAAACGATGTAGAAAAAATAAGAAAAAATGAATTTTCTAAAAGAAAAAGCGAAATAATGGAAGTGAATGATCACATTTCTCAAACAGTGTTGGACTTAAAAAACAAAAATATTAGCCTCGATTTCTGTATCGAACATTTAAGAATGTAGGTAGCTTCTTTTTTCTTCAAGCAAGCTTAATAGGCACTAATTTCCATGTTTTTTTTAATTTGCATTTAGAATTTACTTTATTTTGATGTACTGTCGTGGAAATTAAATATTTTTTTCATGTACCCGTGTTTATTACGTCCCATTAGTGCTGAATTTCATCACTTTACCTTTTTAATACTTACCTTCCTCACGAATCCGTCTAGTGACAACCATTAAGCCGGTAGGGTGAGTAAACCCTTAAGCCTCGGATAGGGGTCGACTAAACCCGCGGGCTCAGACAACTCATACCTAATAGATAGTGGTAAACTGAGCCCGCGGGCTGAGAAGACTCTTTAATACTAAGAGTGGTTGAATGAGCCCGCGGGTTGAGTAGACCTGTAAGTGGGATAAGTGGTTAACTGGGCCTGTAAGCTCAGTTGGGTCGAGTCACCCACGAAAAAAATCAAAAGGGGCCATTCATCCCGCGGGATGAATTTTATGTGGGATCAGTTGACCATGAAGGGTAATTTCCCCGATATGTTCCAGTTTGGACGGCGTCTTAGTAGGGTTTTCGAAAAAGCTTAAGCTTAATAACAAAACGACGACGACGACGCGATCAGCCTAGTTGGTAGTGACCCCGCCTAGAAAGCTAGCGATCCCGGGTTCGATGCCCGATATGGGCAAATATTTGTGTGATGAGCGCGAGAATTTGTTTTTGAGTCTTGGATATTTTCTATGTATATATTTAAGTATGTATTTCTTTATAAAAGTATGTTTATCGCGCGTCGTCCCCATAGAGCAAGCCTTGAGCTTAGTTTGGGACTAGGTGAATTTGCGTGTGACTGTCCCCTGCTTTTTTACACATCCCCGCGCAGTGTTGGCTCGCACACAGGTCAAGCTAGAATAGTTCAAGCGAGCGACCTCGCCTGAAGGCTGCACTAAGCAAACTTCTCTTGCCAGGTTTATGTCAAGATGTACCGCTGTTGTATCGTAACCTAACCTTACAACTACTACACCATAAATCATCTCTAACTGGCTGTTAAGGCTTTATAGATCAACCACAGACTAGCTCGCAAAGCTCGTTTGATCTCGGACCACGTTGAAACTTTAATTAACGTTCACCGTAATTAGTGTCCCGAGTTGCTAGATTGCATTCTACAGCTGGAAACGATTTAAAACTCCTTTATTGCGACTTTGTACTCGTAGTAAAGTTAGCTTCCCGCTACTTCCTACGCGTCAATTTTCGTAAAATCCTTTCTTATTCCCATCTACCCTAAGGTGTACAACAAAAAAACATCCTTAGATTTCAAGACAATACTTTAGTTACACTTTGCTTTAAACTAACACGATTTTCACTCATACTCAAACTATAAAACGGGACTTAATCGCGTAATAAAATTAAACATTTACCTCGACGTTTCGACTGTGTTACAACAGCCGTGGTCACGAGAAGACACCGACGTGACCACGGCTGCGGCGGTGTTTCGGCTGTTGTAACACAGTCGAAACGAAACGCCGCCGCAGCCGCCGCCGCAGCCGTGGTCACGTCGGTGTCTTCTCGTGACCACGGCTGTTGTAACACAGTCGAAACGTCGAGGTAAATGTTTAATTTTATTACGCGATTAAGTCCCGTTTCATAGTTTGAGTATGAATACGTTAGTTTATCAGAAAACACAATAAGAGTAAACCCCTCTCCGCACTATCTATCTTGAAGGACAGCAGCGCACGACGGTCAGGCCCGATGGTGCTGTGCGCACGCACTATCGTGCAAAACTGCAAAGTATCCATCATGCTAGACGTTGCTGATGTTGGGGCTCGTTGGACAAAAAGTCGGTCGAGCAAGTCTATCGCAGTAATAATAATAATTATGGTCGTCCAGCAAGCCTACGCGCTATCGTTTTGCGTCGTGCATCGTGCACGGACAGACAGCACAGATGGATAGTTCGCTCGGCGTAGCTGTCGTCTTAAGGAGCTCCTCGACTTGGCACTGTATATCGTAAAATTCAAAGTCTGGTTTGTTGCAGGGCGCGGTGTTCGACCGGTGGACGGAAGAGAAAGACAACACCGAGTTTGAGCAGAACTGCACCTTCAAGGTCGACGAGTATGGCTTCTTCATCTACTGGAAGAGCGACGGAAAGGTATGTACCGTTGCTGACATTTTATGTTCTTTAGTAGGACTTTGCGCAGGCTCCCTCTAGGTAGCTACTAGCATCTTACTTAATACTGGTAGCAGCGTTTGAGAGGCGGATAAAGAGGAGTCCGAGAGAATCCAATGATGATATAAGACTTACCGACTAAGAGTAGCCGGAATACTCGTACCCACTAAAAATCCAGCGTTTCTTTCTCCACGCCTTGATTGGACAATGACCTAACGCCTTTAGACCCAGGCTAACCTTTAACTAATAAGCGAAACAAGACCTCACTTGAGGAGAATTGAGTGAGTCTAACTATATACACACACATAATGTTGATATTGTTGTATAACAACACCGGCCCGTTTATTACAACGTTTCACGTGTATTGGTCAAATTGGGAAACACCAACAAAAAAAAAACTCACGGTTATTACATTCTAATTCGAAAAAATAAGTAATTTTAAGGGACCAGTTTCATTAATTTTGTATTTGGTCCAATAGTTTTGTTTTAATATCTTTATTTGGATGGATGAAATGATTATTTTAAATTTGGGATGGCATTTTCTAATAAATTACAACAATTAAATGTTATCTAATGATAAAAAGTCATTGTAATATCGTATTAAAATATACTATTTCGAGCGGTTTTCGCCTAACCCGTAAAATACACCTAGGAGTTCAAGGCGAAAACGAAAGTCAAACAAAGGTTAAATATACTTTTGACAAAATATCCGAATTAGATAAATATTTCAAAAAAATAATAATGAAGAATTTCTTTAAAACCCTATTCCTCGAAATGGTTTTCGATTAGAGTAATTGTAAAAATATGAACAATCCCATTTGTATCAAAAAGAGGCTATTAACATCGATCAAAACTGTCTAATTCAAACTGAGCACTTTGGTACGGTCGCGAAATCTTAACGAAATTTGGTCACTTCGAAGAAAAGCAGCTGTAGCTTGATTTTTTGCCCGTATCACGTACTCGTTGCATGATTTTGAAATCCTGATTAATTGCTCTAACTTTTAAAATAAGTTGCCAACTTGGTCTAGAGCATTTTTTTTCAGTGCAAAGTGTCGAAAGTTGTAATTCAATACATTGCTACGTTATTGAGGATTACACAATTATCAACTTTTGGAATTACAAATTATAGCTATTTAAAGCCAAGGAAGCCAAACGTGTACCGCAAGGTAGCGTTATTTGCCAATATCATCAAAAACTTAATAACTCCTAAACTAATTAACATATCGGAAAGTTGAAACCATATTCTGGACCGGTATAGAAAAGGAAACATTTACGTTAAGTTCTGGGACGCATATGTAATCAAATCACGCGCTGAAAAAGTATTTCCACGATAAATAATCATTCCTATAAATGTCTATGGCAACATTGAAATTGCAAACATGCCATTCACCAGCAGACGCCGATGCGATAGTCCATCTGAATAGCAACAATACCGCCCATTCACGCACAAACGCGGCCTAGAAGTGACGGAACCGCTTTACATGCGCTGACAGTCTGACACTGACAGGCGAGGCCTTTTCAGTGCGACAAGGGACTGCTAATACATTGTCTATGCTTTATTCTGCCGTTCAGAGCAAAAAGGCAATATATCCTAAAGGGCTTTATACTCTCATACTGCTATTTAATTTTAAAAGGGTGGAACGGTTGTTTTAATGGTCGATTATGTCGGTGTAATGTCTATTTTAACCCAATTGCGAGAGGGGAGGACAATGGGAAGGATATTGAGATTGACACAACAATTCTAATAAAAAACATTTATTGATATTGTCGTCTGTATATTGTGTTTAAAAAATAACCCCTCCTCATTACTTTGAATAAAATATTATAGCCTCTGTCACCTCCACAACCAAGACAAATCGTCGATGAAACTGCAATACCGCGTAACCAACAATGGCTAATGCCGCGTAACTAACAAATGTGTCAAATTTGAGTTTTCTCGGCTGTAGGTAGAGCACTGTGATAGGCTCCAGACGGCTTTGACAGCTGTGTCGATAACCAATCAGAAAGCTCCAAAGTCACGTCATGTCGATACCGCGAGAGAGCATGTCGTTTTTACAATTCCGCGAATGTGCATACAAGTATAGAGATGACGTATTATTCAATTGTGTAATACCGCGTAAGTGCTTTATATAAATACATACTGGTAAATTTGGATGCTTAATATAATAAACAGCTAAATTATGGGGTTAACAAAGTTATTTAGCGTTTGGGTAAGTCTAACCTCAATAAACACAAAGATATTCAATTTTAATGCTCTCCTGTAAAATTTGCCACAAGTCAGTTACGCGGCATTAGCAATTGTTGGTTAAGCGGTATTGCAGTTTCATCGACGAAATCTAACAACACCGTTTGGGCTGCAGAGCGTGCTACAGAAATAGACATACACACATACATACACTCGAAAAAAATAACCCTCCTTCTGACGCAATCGGGTAAAAAAAGATTTAGTAACATAACACGCTGTAAATAACTAAAATATAGCCTGGCCAAAAAGTCGAGCCAGTGGTGACAGCTGCAACTAAAAAAATTCCATACAAAATTGTTGCCATGTTTACGCATTTTACGTCAAAAATGTGACAGTTACGTAGAAAGTGGCGCCCTCATTTAATTTCTACTCTTTTTGGTCGCACTGTAGGTAAGTACTTATCGAGTAAAGTGATTTTAAACTTTCCAGTTATCTATTCAACTAGATTATCACTGGCCAGCCAAACTCCAATTTCCCCGCCAAACTACACATTTTGATAGGTTATTTTAAAAATCCTGTCAGAAAAATTTACAGGGTGGAATTACCACTGTTTATCGGTATTTCAAAAATTTTTTTTTTGCTTACTATATAATAATTGATATCGTTACCGGTATCAGAATAGCACCTATATTGTAACCGAAGCGTGAAAACAGTTCTATAATGAGCGTTGCCATGGTAATAACAGTTCTTTTTTAACTATTATTTAGCAACGGCCGCATTCAGTTAGATTATCGTTAAAGGTATCAGAATACCACCTATAGTGTAACCGAAGCGTAAAAACAGTTGTATAATGAGCGTTGCTATGGTAATAACAGTTCTTTTGTAACTATTATTTAGCAACGGCCGCACTCAGTTAATTAATGATGATTAAGTCGTTCCTTAGTAACGATTTTTCATACATAAGTTTGAAAAAGGAACAAGTTAATGGTGTCTAAAATGTTTCTGAGTAGTGATGTAGCGGTAAGTGTTCTTTATTTTCTTTTTAAATTAATTTCTTTTTTGACGTAAACCGACAACGCCATTGCTTAATTCACCTTTTTCAAGATATTAAAAACGTGGCTGAAGGGACTAAAACCGCCATCTTGGAATTGTGTCTTTTTGACAGTGAAATATTACCATGTCGCATTTTCCGCCTTGATGTTCCTCAAAAACATTTTGTTTATTTTACATTGCTTAATCGTGTGACTTTTATAAATTGCAGGTACTTCCTTGCTTTATAGAACTCACGTTTAATGACCATAATATAACCGCGAAATTTTGGCCAAAGTACGTACTCTCTTTAATTGGCAACATAAAGCCCGCGCCCTCGCATGCTATACTCTGATTATTCCAAGATGATGTCTGTGACAGCTCATATAAACACTTATTACTCTTATTTCTTTAACTTTACATAAATACTACATCGGTACATACCTAGCGACTCTGTCCAGGAATTTAAGTATATAGTTCTTCACAAAGAAAGTAGATTAAAAATTCAAATTCAGTAAGAGTACCTATCTACCTACCTATTGTAAAATTTACCACATTTGACTTTGGCATGACTCTACACGCGAGTTCAACTCGCACTTGGCCGGTTTTTATTATGACAGTTGTATGTGTGGTTTGTATAACGCAAACAAATCTTTTATTTATCTGTCCAAAAGTAACAGAAATGTCTGACTGGGTTGAGTTTCTAGCTCTTTTTCTCAACAGTTCCCTTTTAGGAAGCGGTAGTAGATTTTAACGTAAGTACCCTGGCCGCCTTACAGAATAAACACCTTTCCTAATGGTGAGATGTAACCCAATTTAGTCACACAATATGGCCTACAATGGAATCCCTCATCGCATACACGTGCCTCTTGTACCCAAGTGAACTTGCTGTCTCGGCCCGTTTTGGAAGAGCTTCACTCCTCAAGCCGCTCGTTATCAAGGTCGAGGGCAGGGCTGGTAATGGGGGGCACTGGGCCAAGGAGGTGCGGAAATATTTGCCATCTTTTGGGTAAAAGTTTGTAGGGATAGTTGTGGAATAGGGTATTTGTCTGATATTCAATTTCATATATTAATTTGGATAATATATCAATATACTTAGTATGATAAAATAATTCAAAATAATATTTGAAATTGGTAATAGAATAAAAAAGTTTTAAAGTTTTTTGTCTATGCCTTTCTCACGAAACGATGTTTTGCGTGTAATTCATATGGCGGTTGAGTAATATGACGTCATATTCCTGTTTTTGTCTCTCCGTCTAAAAGCAAGTTTGAAACATTTATATCTTTCTTATTTTTAAATATATTAAAAAACTATTTATACTAGGCTATTCGGAAGGTAAAAAAGCTTCAATTTAAATACTAATAAAACATTTGGCAAATACCCTATTATAGAGGTTAAAAGATGTAAAGGTATCAGCGAAAATTGGCCGATTATACTAGATTCCAGACATAAAAAAATATTAGGCCTTGTTTCATGTAGTTTCATAGCCGTAACTATTAAGGTTTTCTTGTTTCAAAATAGAATCGTAATAATCGGATTTATTACTGGAGATGCAGATATATAATGATTTAGTAATATAACTGTGATAACCGTACTTTCGTATTGATTTGTTTTTGAGTAGATCATTGAGTTGAGATAAAGGTTGGTGTAAGTTCTAGTAAATATTGCCATATACTAACGTGTTATTTAGAAACACAATACTTGGTTATCGTTAACAATTTCGCCGTAAGATATAAAACTGAAAAGAAACAATAGAATAACACATTTTCTTTTTCATATTGCTCGGTTTTATATTCAAATAGTTTCTGCCCGCGACTTCGTCTACGTAGATTTTGATTATTGTTTTTCCCCTCGGGAACTTTTAAATTTTCCGGGGTGAAAATTACCCTATGTTTTTATCCAGGGTATCCTATCTCCATTTAAAGTTTCATCCAAATCCGTCCAACCGTAGCAGCGTGAAGGAGTAACAAAATAACACACAAACTTTCGCATTTGCGTGCTGTGCCTGTTACCTTCATTGTTTTCTTGAATAATTTGTATATTTGTGTGTCTTATGGTTGGTGAATAAATGTATTTCTTCTTCTTCTTCTTCATTTATAATATTAGTAGAATTAGTAGGAAAGGATTTTTTTTTAAAAACTTTTGACTTTGATCATTTCCAGACATAAGTTTTTGTGGCAAAAAACAAAAACCCGCCTTCAAAAATGCATAAAATAACTTCTTTTAAAATGGTAGGTCAGTCCAACTGCATTCGGCTTTTGGTTTAAAATATTGTGGGACGCCGACTTCAGTTGGACTGACCTACCATTTTAAAAGAAGTTATTTTATGCATTTTTGAAGGCGGGTTTTTGTTTTTTTAAACATTTATTTTATTTTATACTTTTTAGTGATCCTATTTATGCTGTTACGTAGCTCCACTTCTAAATATTAATGAGAAACTATAGAACATTTCAAGCTCGCCGCAGACAACGCCGCGGGAATGTCATAGTCATATTTAAACCTAAATGTGCTTCGTCATAGTCGCTCAACTACCTTAATCGAAAAATCTTATCGCCACCCTTTAAATAGGTACCGTTATGGAGTTCCGGTGGCCATCTGTGGTCTTCATCATCAGTTCCACTTCACCATATAGTACTTTTCAAACGCAAATGCACGAGTAACAGTGAAAAATACTAAAATCGCTATAGGTGTGCCTATAATATTTGAGGAGTTCTCTTGATTTCTCCAAGATCCCATCATCAAATCCTGACGTGTTGACAATGAGACCAACTAGAAAGTATACCCATTCAAACAACGAAAAAAATTTTCAAATCGGTCCAGTGGTCTTCGAGAAATCGGGGAACATACATAAAAAAAAAAACCCGGAGAACTGAGAACCTCCTCCTTTTTTTGAAGTTGGTTACAAACGTCAATTTTAGAGACGCCCTTTCGATATTAAATTTATCGATAACTGTTTCAAATACTTATTTCAAAGTGACATTTCATAGATAGATATTAAGTTCACCGGATAAGATAGTAATTAACTAAAATACTAATCAGTACCCATTCATTATGTATACCTAATGATAGGTAATATTTAATTTAAGCAATTTTAAAATTCAAATTAACATCCATTTTTTTAGGCGGTATTTTTACGCGTTGTATTATTTCCATCAACTAATCTTCCTGAGCGGACAAGACTGTCATGTTATCTCAACTTCTCATTTATCTGGATAGGATTAAAACCGTTACCTTTTTTAATCGACCTATACGGACTTTATGCTGTATAATAAGGATGCAAATTGCATGTTCATATTATACGTTATCTATCTCATAACCATAACTGTCATAAGATTATCGATTTATCGATAAATTAACATCGTTCGGAAGTTTATTCGTGCCACAAAAACTTCTATGTCTGATCATTTCACAATATCTGGTAAGTGCGCACCGAAAAACCGATAGTTTTCAACATGTGCCACAGAAAACGAATAGTTTTTAGCTGAAGCAAAAACCGTCGATATTGCTCGCTCCAGCCATTTCTGCGTATTGTTCTAGTGATGTTGGCTGCCCTGACCCTAATCGACTTGTGATAGTAATCGAGCAGCGCGGATCAGGAGGATAATGTTTGTTTATATTGACGACGGCGTATAACCTAACTAGCTTCTGCCTGCGACTTCGTCCGCGTAAATTTCGATTAATGTTATTTTATTGGTACATGAAATAAAGTAAACCCTACAAACTTTAATAGCCAAGTTTTGCGCACCTTTGTGAAACGAGGTTAAACTTATGAAGATACAATTAAAACATCTAAATATTTGATTTAAATAAGAGATTACTTACTAAGGTATTTGTTATTGATTATTTAATAATTATTTTGGTGGATTCTTTCGCGCACCACTCCGCTACTTCGCACAGCTCTGGTGGATACACTCCCTTACCTTTAGAGCCTTTATTCTTTGGAAGACCCACCCGATTTTCTTGAAACCTAGGGTAACGGAACCCCATAGGGTCGAAGTGTATCTGTAAGGACCCCACCAATAAGATAAGATAAGATATAGCGCCTTCATTGACTCTTAGCATTCGTTTACAACAGCTGAAGGACACTAAGTTATTCGCTATGCTATCGTCAAATCAATCTCTATGTGTCTGTTTGTATTCCTAACAGTCGGACAAGGTCGTGGACAGCCGTTATAGCGCACAGACAAATAAAACGCGTGATTACGGAATAAAATTAGCTATGAGTGGCCATTATTGTTTTAATGACGTTTCAAATGTTGCCAGTTACGCCGCAGTGTTAGCGTCTGGGTTGCTAATGTTAATAAATAAAAGTGTTGATTTTAACATTGAATTTACGTAGTTAAATTATTTTCAATGTTACGATTTCTATACCTAATTTGATCAATGTACGATGACTCAATGGATGATGATGATGGTGTCGATGATGTATGTGGATGACTTGCTCACACGCAAGGTATATAAAAAGAGGTAAGTTATTAACCATTTAACCGTCGGAATGTCCTCGTCGGCTTTGTATAAATTTAGTATTATATGAAAAGCTATTTTTATGGCATAGAGAAAGCAAACGAGCACACAGGCCACCTGCTGGAAGGTGGGATCTGGGGGCTAATTTTTGACTTTTGAGCGCTCGAAAGGTTCACTCGGAAGTGAGCAAAATATGTGAAACCGTATTTTTGAAATTACGAGCGATAGAAAATGTAAAGAAGTGGCCCACACCATTCGTTTTCAATTCTACCGCTCGTAGTTCAAAAAACGGTTTCGAAGATTTTGCTCACTTCCGAGTGAAACTTTCGAGCGCTCGAAAGTCAAAAATCGGCCCCCTGAGACCATAGACATTTGCATTCTCGAAACTACAATTATAAGACTGCCAATGCGTTGTAAACTTCGAGGACTAAAACGGATACAATACGAGCGTTGCCGGTGCGTTGCGTCGTCGCAAGTGTCGCACTTTGATTTCAACATACATAGATCGACGCAATTCTTTTAACGCATAGTGTGGCATATCGTCCTAATTTATATGTAGATACACGCAGCGCCGACGACGTAACCGACAGGCAACGCGCGTGTGGCATCCCTCTTAGATGAAATGCCTCTAGATGCTAGTAACTTTAGCAAAAGATACATGTGTGATACGTGTTTATATGACATCTCCCTACACTGACCCAACTATACTACTAAGGCTGCATTTCACCAAACTTGAAGGAAGACTTACTCTGAGATCAGTCTATACAAATTCGGAGTTTAATCTATATAAGACCTTGTGTGTTAACCTCTCAAAAAACGGCGGCCGGTCGGACGGACGAGCGAATAAAAACGGCGAGTTTAAGTAGTCCCGTCCGACCGAACGAAACACGTTTTAGCGCGTGCATTGTCAATTAGGGGACACCCTTTATAATAACCCTTTTTAATTACCCTTTTTAATTACAGTGATTCTCTTAACAAGCAAAGCTCGCTCGAGTGAAGGTCCAAGCGGCGAGTTTAAGTAGTCCCATCAGGGCGAACAAAACACATTTTAGCGCGTGTATTCAATTTGGCAGCATGACTTCACCAACGTATAAGGCTCCCTAATTGACAATGCACCCGCTAAAATGTGTTTTGTTCGGTCGGACGGGACTACTTAAACTCGCCGCTTTTATTCGCTCGTCCGTCCGACCAGCTGCCGTTTTTTGAGAGAATAGCACACCTGTTAGGTGTGAAATGCGGCCAAAGTATGATGCATCGTGGAATAAAGATAGGCTTATTTTGACGGCATGTTAAGCCTAGTTAGGAGTGCACCGGGGAAATCGCACCCGGTGAAGGCAAATATTTATGTGATGAGCTCGAATATTTGTTCCTTAGTCTTGAATGATTTCTGCTTTTAAGTATGTATTCTTCTAAAGTAGTTATGTTTATCGGTGTATAGTACCCGTACATATTATATACATTGTCTAGAGTTTAGTTTGCGACTAGAGCAATTTGTTTGAGATTGTCCACTGATATTCTGGTGAATCAAGTGCACCCCATTTTTCGATATGTTTCACAAATTATATGTTTTTAGAAAAACTAATAACTTGCTAACGACGTGGCTTATACACTTATTAAATCAGACAACTAGGCTAACGTTAGAAATGATTTTATTTAAAATAGTACAGCTTTAAAGGGGACGATGTTGTCCCTAGGTTTTGTATGGAAAATGTGCATTTAACACTGAGTTACCAGGTTATTTGGAAGATTAACAAAATATTTGAGGTGTTTAACGTGTAAGGTCTATAAATTTGGTGGTCAGGATTTTTATATTCATACATTATTATTAATCATAAGTCACCAGGAAAGTTTTAATACCGCAAAAGAAAAGGAGTACCTTATAAGTTGATTCACCCATTTATGTATCACTAGCTTCTGCCCGCGACTTCGTCCACGTAGATTTCGATTAGGTATCGTTATTCCGTCGGGAACTTTAAAATTTTCCGCGATAAAAAGTAGCCTATGCATTAATCCAGTGTATAATCTATCTCCGTTTCAAATTTCATCCAAATTTGTCCAGCCGTTGCAGCGTGAAGGAGTAACAAACAAAAACACAAACTTTCGCTTTTATAATATCACTAGCGACCCGCCCTCGCTTCGCTTCGGTAAATATAAGTAGAAATAACCCAAGTTCATCTCGAATAATATACTTTTCAAATGGTGAAATATTTTTAGATAGGTGCATTTGCATAGAGGTTTGCAGAAGAGGTTTGCAGAGAAATGCAGAATTCACTTTATTTGGCCATAAATTAGAAGTACTTGTGGACCCACGTTCATGTTCAGTAGCAGATTCTCTGGCTCTCGGAGATCTATATCCATCCCTGTCGCCTATAAGCCGAACGTCACGTTCAGTAGAAGATTCCCTGGCTCGCTAAGATCTATGTCATGTCAGATGATGGTTGCAGATGGGGTGATCGGGTGATGGTGGTGAAAGATCAAACTCAGAGAGCTTACTTGAATAGCTGTTTATTCGTCCATAGCACGGAGAGAGAAGAAAGCAATCCTTTAGTACAGATAATGTCATTAGACATAGAGCAGATCCATAGATGTGAAGGGTGGCTATCTACTAAACTTAAAATTAAAGCATCCCATACATTAACACTATCCCTATCAAAACTATAAGACGAACGTCACGTTCAATAGACGATTCCCTATTTCTTTGCAAATAATTACTTTCTCTTCTATTACACAGCCTGATTTCCCTTTCTTCTTTGATTTCATCTTTAATACGTAAATTGTTTCTATTATTATCCCTAATTCTACGATCTATATTAAAACGACTTCTTTACGTCATAGGCAGTCATAGGTAATTCATTTTCTTTTTTCCTTAAAAAAAAAACAAACAATACCTATTAACCCACACAAAATTAACTACCTGCTTCATTGATGGGACAAATACTAAACTAACATCAGCCAGGCTTAGGTAATGTACTAAAAGCATAAAAGTTAGTAACATTTATTTTTAAATTTACAACAGGAAATACGCAAGTACCTATATTCGAAATATTTACAACACAAACAACCTTAAAATAAGAAAAAATGAACATTAACAAATCAACACACTTTCTCATTGATAACCAAATAGGAAGGAAATGTGTAGGTACTTAAATATTCTGAATATTTACAACACAATCTTAAAATAAGAAAAATGGAGTTTTATCCCTTAAGCGCAATTCACACAGCGTGCGGGAGCGGGTCGGGCGCCGAGCATGTCGTTTTCATCGCGGGACCCGCGCAGGTCGTCCTATTAACACAGAACGCCGGAACGCGGCGGGCCCCGCGCGGGCACTGCCGGGCGGGCGCGTCGCCGAAACGCGGGCGATCGGATGATCGCAGGCGGGCATTCGGGATCGGATGTTAGTAGAATTTACAACGTGCTCTGTGAGAATGCCTATCGGAGAATGCGTGTTATTACGATCAAGGACGCCCGCGACGGACCCGCCGCACCCGCGCGCTGATAGTGGCGGGTGCGGCGGTCCTGGCCCGTGCCCGACCCGTCCCGCCGCGTGTGTGAATGATTCCATACAACTCCATGTTAAAGCACCCGCCGAACTCCCGACCCGCCCGGCGCACGACCCGCTGCCGCCCGCTGTGTGAATTGCGCTTTAAGTCCACAAAATTTAATTTAAACACTACCTCTCGTTGATTTATTATTATAAGCACTACCTCTCGTTGATAAAAACACTTAGGGAAAAAACTTATTTTATTTACCAATATTAATTTATTTACCTTTATGAATTTACTTTGTATTCAAAAATATGAAAAACAACATAAAAATAACTTTTAATCAAAACCTAAACTCAATCTAACTACCTAACCATTTCCGTAATTTAAAAATATTAGTAAATATAAGTAAGTAACAGGAAAGCTCCGGTGCACTATGCATGCGGTGTTCTATGGCTGCTGTGCTGTAGGTACTAAAGGGCGATAATACTGATTTAGGTAGCGCGTAATTTTGAATCTGCCATATCTTCTAAAGTATCTATTTGAATAAAATAGTGTAAAGGACAATTTTAATCTACATTAAATGCCCAAGGTGACTAAGATATTTATCTGGATGAAAATAAATACTGAATTGGAGAAAATAGCTTCGCAATTAACCTAATATTTTTTAATAAAATTATAAAGATTAAAATGGGTACTGTGAGTCCACCTCAGGAGATAAACATATGCCATCGCGGACTTTTCTTTAGGTTTTTTGAAGAACTACAATTCTTCAGTACATTATTTTGATATATCTCTTATGGTTTAGCCAGCGTTTTCAATGTAAGCGCATTTTTTTTTGTTTATTTACGACATCACATTAGAAACCTCTAAAATTATCAGTGTTAATGTACTATAGTATGCATGGATTATACATAAAAACCTTCCTCTTGAATCACTCTATCTATTAAAAAAACCCGCATCAAAATCCGTTGCGTACTTTTGAAGATCTAAGCATACATAAGTACAGACAGACAGCGGCAAGCGACTTTGTTTTATAATATGTAGTGATTAGGAAGTATCCTACAGTAGGCAGTAGGACTATGAAAATACTAGTGACCCGCCCTTGCTTCGCTTCGGTTTATGCCAGTTTTCTGTAATACCCGTACTTAATCCAAAACATATTATACATATAAACCTTCCTCTTGAATCACTCTATCCATTAAAAAAAACCGCATCAAAATCCTTTGCGTAGTTTTAAAGATCTAAGCATACATAGGGACAGACAGCGGAAAGCGACTTTGTTTTTATACTATGTCAGAATATAAATTTAACCGTTATCCTTGTCATGCAAAAGTTAAACCATTAACCGAAAACTCATTAAACCCAAATTGTCACAGCATAACGACATTAACGACAACTTCGGCGACCACACCAGCAAAAACAAGATGGCCGATTCGCTTTCCCTTCTGCATAAATCATAAACACATTCGTAAAGCCAAGCGACATATCACTAACCAAAATCACAATGAATTACATCTCAATTCCAGCGGCACAAAATTGTACTCTATGTTGGAAGTACAAGGGTTAATTTGGAATACACTGCACACAGATTTAATATTCCAGGTCTCCTACTACTATGGTCAGCGTAATTAAATATTCAGAAGTAAAAACCTTTGGGAGTGATCGTGTTAGTGTGGACCTGCATTTACTCTCTTAGTTAAAATGTAACATCTGTGGGTATGACTATGACATATGCGACTTTATTCTTATGTAGTAAAGGATGAGGCTCCTACAGCTTGTGTTGGATATGGGCCCTTTTTATTTAGTGGGTCACATAGGCAGGGACATCAAATTATACCGTATGTATGAAGGTTAAGGAAAATTTTGTAATAATAATCATTAAAGATTTACATGATTTAGGATTTGTTTTTAGGTGTTTATGGTTAGAAATGTGACCGTATTTTTTGACACGGGTAAATTGTAGTTGGACTTGCTTTTTCCATTGACTCATTCTGCGTAGGTAACTTTGAACACTATTTTAGGTTTAAATGGTTGAAATGTTGCTTAAAAAACAGAAGGCTCTCTTGTAGTTGGTTAACAAAACAAAAAATGACGTGTTTTATTGTAAGTAAACTTTTAGGAAAGCTTAAACTCACTTTTCTTTCGCATTAATGTGAATTATTGTGACGATTAGGGGCTCAGTGGATTTAGATGAAATTATTCACAAAATAATATAGTCCATATTCTTGTATAGGAGAAAATTGATTGCCTGGGGTGTGATTCTCTCAACAACGACGGACGGACGGACCAACGAGTGATTGTCCAAGCGGCGAGTTTAAGTAGTCCCGTCAGAGTGAACAAAACACATTTTAGCGCGTGTATTCAATTTGGCAGCATGACTTCTCGAAAAATAAAAAATGGCTGCCTAATTGACAATTCACGCGCCAAAATGTGTTTTGTTCGCTCGGACGGGACTACTTAAACTCGCCGCTTCGATTCGCTCGTCCGTCCGACCGACCGCCGTTTTTTGAGAGAATAACACCTCAGGAAAAACATATATAAAATCTACGTAGATGTTTTACGGAGTTGCAACTTTTATAAAGTTGTTAGCTAATAAAACTTTTGCCTTAATAACCAGATTTATTCCAATTTAAAAGTTAATCAATTTTCAATGTTCATAGACAACGAACACCTCCAACTTAAGTCTACTTAAACTTTATGCACGCCATAACTTCAACCTATTTCATCTTCAAGATTGCACCCACGGCCAACATTTCCCGGGAAAACATTTCCTCTCCGGAATAGAATGCTGCGGAATGAAGGGGGGTGGGAATCAAGTGGAAGTGACAGCTGATAACTGGATTGACGGGTGACACCGCGCCATGTTGGTGAAATTATTACTTTTTTGTGAAGTTTTGCAACGTTGAGTTTATTGGAGATCTAGGAAATTGTAAAATCCGGAACCAACTTTTTCCGATATTATTATTTTCGCGAGCGAGGAGCGGCCATTTTCCTCGCTCAATGCATTACTTTAGCCATTCAGCATCTTTGAGACAATGTCAGAGGGGGCATTTGTGAAGACGGTTTTTTTATAACATTTAATTTTTATTAGATTTAGCGTTTAACCCTTAATTTGGCAAAAATAAAAAAGGTCGGGAATTCAAACCCTTTTTGATTTTGAATTAGCAAAAAAATAAAAACACAATCCAAACAAAAAAGGGGACATTATGGTATGTTCACTGTGACGAACATTGCCAAATTAAGGGTTAAGTTTTAGCTTACTTTGATATCATATATTTAGTTTGGGAGCGCCAAAGTTCAACTAAAATTGCAACTCCTATTATCGGAACTCCGAAAATGATTTTTTTATACCGCTGGAACCGTAAACTTTTCAGAAGTTCTGAAATATTCAATGTGTAGATAAGACTAGGTTAGGTTAGGTTTGATTTATAAAAATCCTGAAAATGTAACAGTTGCTGAAATAAATACGTTAGGAGTTGCGATAATTAGGACTTATGAGTCGTTATGAGTAAAAATAATTAGGTGAGCCAATATGGACCCAGTTTTTTGTGTATTTTAATGCCTAATTATGTATAGCCGCATACATAACTTTATCTACATGCATATCATAAGTTTTCTATAATATGTTCTGATATGGCCTGTATTTTTATTAAGTTAGTGTTACTGTTAAAATGGTTGTAGTACCAAAGCTTAACAAAAAAAGAACAATAATAAAAAAACAAATATTAAAAAACAATCTTTATTTATAATGTACAGATATGGCTTGCTTTTTAACGTTAGTGGTACAGTATTACCGATACCTTAATGTTTAGGTACCGACACTTTAATGTAAACATTACGATGCACTATACTTTAATGTAAACATTAAGATGCAACCACAGATACCGGTTTCTTAATATAGGCGATTTGCTTATCGCTTCTGAACATATTGTAGGGAAGTTATGATATGGATGTAGATAAAATAGTTAATAGTTTTGTGCTTTTTAATACGGAATTTACCTACTCAATAAATGACTAACAAAACTATATCGTCATGCAAAGTATGGCGGCTTCATTACGGATAGAGGTGTTTTCCTGCCATTAAGCAAGAAGATGAAATCGTTATCGTATTTTGTATGAAAATTTTCAACTTCACAATCCTCTTAATAACTTCTTTAACATAATCTAACACACTCTTATTATTCAGTCTTTGTTATAGAAATGTGGTATACTTTCTCATTAAAATGTAGCCAGGAAACAAAACTTTATGTTTGTGGCTGACCACTGTAACTTCCCTCTTACCTAATTGCCAACGTTAAAAGATAGCAACAGTGAAACTAAAACCCTTCTCTTTGTCTCTGGTAACTCGACTAATTGACAACAATTCATATGTGCTAAGGTAGTAAAATAAAAATACCGTTTGTAGATTTTACACTGCTGATTACAGTAAAAATATTTTTGATTTTTTTATGCAGTAGTTCTTTTTATATTTAGGAAAAACAGTAAAAAAAGTTGGATTGAGAATGTTAGGAATACACTTATAGACTTTAGTCCATTTATTACCATAGGAATTGAAAAAAATATACAACTGTCATGTTAATTTTTCATCTGTCTGACGGATTACTTGATTCTAACGACACGCTTTCAATTCTCGTAATACTATTGTTTTGATATACGCTATTTAAAATGAAAGTGACTAACGGATTTGTAAAAGCGGATAGCCGCAATCTGCCCAAAGTCGACGAATTCATGGTGTTACAGTTGTTATGGTTGACAAGTGACATGACATGACAGTCAGTTCTGTTTCTGTTTAAAGTTACTTTTTTTATTTTATATCATGCTAAGATCACGACATCAGTATTCCTAACTTTGTATATACGGTCTTTTTAATGACTATATCTTTAATAAATTATTAACGACGAATTTAAGTTAAATAAAGAAAAACCGAGAAACACGGGTAGTCTAATTTTTAACGAGCTATTATATCCGCGAAAATACAGAAATACTTTTTTTTTTTAAATGTTGTCAATTGAATGCTGTAACGTTAATTTTGTTTTTTTATCACCGACGAGTGGATCGGATTCCAGGTACCGGGTAAGCTTTAAGGACTATTTAAAAGTATTTTATTTTCAACCGACTTCGAAAAAGGAGGAGGTGTTCTGTGTCGTCTGTTTTTTGGGGTTCCGTATCCGAAGGCAGCCCAACGGAGCCCTATTAATATGTATACGCTGTCCGTCCGTCCTAACTTTAAAGAGCTGTATGTTTTTTTGGATTATAATGTTATTGGTGGATTTACTAACATTATGTGAAATAAAGGGGGTCCCCATACAAGAAACGTTTTTTTTCACCGTTTTTTTATTTTGTTGTATGATAATAACGGTAAATCATACAAGCATCATATTTGATTTGCCCTAGTCCGACACATTACGCTCTTTTAAACAGTCAGTGTCCTAGTAATAGAATTTGTTCATTCGTTAAAAACCATTACTATAAAAAATACAAACAGACTGAAAAATGTAAATAAGAAGGTGACAAAAAGTTTAATGATCTTCAATCAGCAAAGCCATGAATGGACGTTCATCAACAAAACAAAATGGCGTCGATGTTACGGTCCTTTACAAATAAAGTCTCCCACTCGCCTTTATCCACAAAGGAAGGTATCGAATTAACTCGATCCAGTAATTACGCCAACTTTAAAACAAGGTCCGCGCTTTCGAGAATTTTCCTCGATTTTCTACAGCGATTGTTTGTAGGGATCGAATTACCTAAGTATATTGAGTCTGTTAATGAATAGGAGGGATTTATTTTTAAGCTCTAGCGCAAAAAGGAGAGTGTAAGAAAATTAACGTGTTTATCTGTGTATGGTCTGTGACAATTGAAATTCCCAAAGAAGAACAAATTAGTACTGTTTGACACATAACCTCAAATATTCATCAAACGTGTTTGTATTTAAAATAACGTATAATTAATAGTTATTTAATCTTAAACTTAATGTGCAAGTAAAAATCATGTGTATAAATCATTGCTACGACATCACTTAATCTTTAAAAGCACGTAATTATCGAGTAATTATGGTAGATCGGTTCGTTTGGTTGTGTTTACATCCTTGCCAATTCCAATTGACACGGACTATAGGCAAGGATGGATTTGGAGAATGGAAGACGGGAAGTAGCGATACGTGAAGATCGAACGTTTTGACCCTCAGAACAACAAGTTTGTAGTCAGATTGCATAGGTACTTAGGTCCCTGGGTCTCAGAGCCTTTACCATCAGTTGTCTTGTTGTCTATGCCTTCTTCACGCCATTAAAAATGACACAATGACATAACGACGTCTTTAAACTAATTTTATCCTAGTTGCCACGTCATTTTGTCACGAGAAATAATATGGCATATCGAACACGCCATTGACGTAAGCCATTCGTCATTCGTTCGGATTAATTTAAGATGTTTATCAACTTCTATAAGCCTACAGTCATAGTATGTATACCTACAGCTAAAACCGTGTGTTTTTTTTAAACTGGGACATTAAGAAAAAACCCGAAACCATAGGAGATATAGCCTGACCAGAAAAATACAATCCTCTAATCTGCTCGCCATTAATACTTATTTATCTGTTTCGTGAATTACAATAAAAATGACAGTTCTTATAATTTCCGCAATTTGGCAAGGTTTCGGATTTCCCCAGCATGTCCCAGTCCCAGTTAAAAAAAACACACTTTATGTATACTGTGCTATAACTCTGCTGTTTTTTTGTGGGTGGCAGATCCTTATAGTATTACAGCTGACAACGTGTACATTTATTTGTTTCTTTAATTTGTCTACACGATACATCAAAAGGCCGATGTGAACTTTGCAAGTGATAGTTTAGACTCTGGGACTAGGTTCCTTTTATCCCTAAAAACAGGAGGTGTCCGAAACAAAGGCAAAACAACTGCGTGGGTAGAGCCGTAGGCAAAAGCTTTCTGGGCTTTTATTCTCTCAAAAAACGACGGTCGGTCGGACGGACGAGCGAATCGAAGCGGCGAGTTTAAGTAGTCCCGTCCGAGCGAACAAAACACATTTTAGCGCGTGCATTGGCAATTAGGCAGCCTTATACGTTCGAGAAGTCATGCTGCCAAATTGAATACATGCGCTAAAATTTGTTTTGTTCACTCTGACGGGACTACTTAAACTCGCCGCTTGGACAATCACTCGTTTATCCGCCCGTCCGCCGTTGTTGAGAGAATCACACCCCAGGGCTGAATATCTCAACTTAGGCGTGTCCAGAATATATTAAAATCATGTTTAGTAAACGAAAATCGAGATATTTCAATGTCTTTAACATTTCGGAAATCCCGTACCCTGGTTCACCAATTTCGATGCCACGACCACACTTATTATATTTTTCATTTTCATTTATTGACAACGAAACGTTATCTGGAGTGCAGCTTCCTTAAAAATTGTAATAACCGTGATCGGGGCATAAAAATCGGTGAACCAGCATCTCCCTAATTTTTAAAAGTTGAAATATCTCGTTTTCCTTGCTACTTTCACCCTCCTGAGTTGAGTTATCCAGGACCCGTATCTTGGTCGCCTTTATTGAGGTGGATAAAGCATCCGTCACTGGTCATACATACTGGTCAGAAAGTGACAGATGTTTTATCCACAACGATAAATACGACTATGATGGGCCAGCAGCCGTGAAAGTTTGACTACTATATCCGGGACACCCTGTATACCTAGACCCTCTTTGAACTATAGATATGACTTAAATAACTGACGTCACGCAATACTCCTTTTCATCACATTTCTCAGTAAAGAGAAGACTGCAAAAGTTAGGTAAGTATTCCATGTTCTAAACTTCATGCTGCCAACAAAGATAAATATAACAAATAACAAGTTGTACCAACGAAATTCAAAGGAGTAACGCCTTTTAAAGTCACGAAACTTGGCACAACTTGACATAACACACTCCAAGTGTTGCCAGGATAAAGGAGTAGTATTCTTTAACTTTAACGGAACAAGTTTAACAAGTTAAAGTTTTACTGCAGTTTAAGTCAATTCGCCAACAAAATATAGCACATTCTATCCAGGAAAAGAAGGAAGGGAAGGATGGACCATTCCATAGGTATTTTAATTTGGTGATGGATTCGAGTCGAATCCATAATTAATAATAATTATAATAATGTATACAATTTAGTACCTTGTCACTTGAATCGTTGGGACAATTCATACAATGGCAGTTTAAACATGACATTAAATAGACAAGGTACTAAAATTTATGAACTCGACTGTGCAGTCGGCTTTATAAATAGCACAATTTTGTCCCTTGTCACTTTAATTTAACCCCTTTGACAGATTAGTGCGGCAGTTCAAAGTTTCAAACATGACGTTAAAGTGAAATCAAAATAAAAATCAAAATATTTATTCAGTAAATTGGCCACATACGGGCTCTTTTACACGTCGGTAATATATGTATAGTGAATCTACTAGCGCTTTGGACAAGACCATCATTGCGGAGAAGAAGCGCCGCTAGAAACTCCAGCAGAAGGTCATTTTTTCAATCTCAAAATACTATAATACAATAATAATAAAAAGTGAGAAAGCACTAAAGAGTGCATATAGATACGAGTTTAAAGCTTGATGTAGAACTTGAGTTTACAGAATGACACCATAGCATTGCGACTTCCTTTGTTCGCCAAAAGTTTGTCTGGTAGCAAAGTAGATCGTTATTCAGACTCTTTTCTAAGGCGGCCTTTACACTGAAACTTACGACTTACGTAAGTAGGGACGCAGCTATTGGTTAGAAGTAGATAGAAATATTTTTTTCTCATTCTAGCAGATAGCCGCGTCCATACTTACATAAGCCGTAAGTTGCAGTGTAAAGCCGGCCTAAGCTTGAAAATTGTGCGGTCCGTCAGGATCGCTACCTCCATCTTACTCTAACTTGCTACTAATCGGTGTTCGTTTTGTTGTGTGCCAGTGGTAAGACAATCGATGGCGTTTCATTTTCGTCCTGAGGTTGACTGAGCAATTGCAGTATTGACTGCGCGATTGCAATATTGACTTCACATTTACAGAATTGACTGCGCGTTTGCAGTATTGACTGCGCATTCCTAGTATTGATTGCGCATTAGCAGTATTGACTGCGCATTCGCAGTATTGACTGCTCATTCGCAGTATTAACTGCGCGTTTGCAGTATTGACTGCGCATTTGCAGTATTGACTGTTGTGCTGGTGGACGGTGGCGGCTGACTGGAAATCCTCATGGGTATTACAGTCCACTTACCATCAAGTGGCTTGTTTGCCTTATCGTCCAGGGCCCAATTAGGTTGCGGCTCCACTGAGGCGGAGACGAGCGGAGAGGAGCGGTTAATATTGGCACAGTTCCGCTCCGCTCCGCTCGTCTCGTCTCCGCCTCAGTGGAGCCGCACCCTAATGGTCGCCTATATCGAACTGAATAAAGTATCCGTCTCTCTCGCTCTCACATACGTGTCAGAAAGTGACAGATTTTCTTTCTTAATACAGTACAGTCGTCTACATAGTGATGTCCTACTTTGTCACCTTATTGCATTGTTTTAAGGTCCAAAAGTGGATACATTCGTCGACTGACGGTACAAGATGTCTTAAAAAGTATTTCGGGTTCGGGCAAAGTCAGATAGAGATTAGAAGTATGACAGCATATGAGACTGATTGAGCGAGAAGTCGTTTTAAAAGCTATTTCATTGTAATCTATGACATCTTGGAGGTTCAGGTACAAGTCGATACACGTAAAAAGAGCCCTGAGCGACCTATCCTGCGCAGTGAGCAAATTACGGAACAAATTGGTGGGGGCGACGGGGGGAGTGTAAAGCGCTCCGCTTTGCTGCCACGCTATTGGTTTGCCAGTAGACAATATGCGCAAACATATCCCCTGCACTAGCCGCTCGGAGCTCTTTTTAACCGACTTCAAAAACAGGAGGAGGTTCTCAATTCGTCTGTATTTTTTTTTTTAAATGTTTGTTACCTCAGAACTTTCGACTGGGTGAACCGATTTTGAAGATTCTTTTTTTATTTGAAAGCTGGTGCTTCCAGATTGGTCCCATTTTTTTCAAAATGAAGTTCTGATGGTGGAATCCATGAGGAATCGACGGAACTCTTCAAAATTTATAGGCACACCTATAGCGATTTTGGTATTTTTCATTGTAACTCGTGTATTTGGTCTTGGAAACCACTATTTGGTGAAGTGGAACTGATGATGAAGACCACAGATGGCCACCGGAACTCCTAAACGGTATATATTTCGAGGGTGGCGACAAGATATTTCGATTAAGGTAGTTGAGCGACTATGACGAAGCATATTTAGGTTTAAATATATGACTATGACTTTCCCACGGCGTTGCTTGCGGCGAGATTGAAATGTTCTATTGTTTCTTGAGAAATGGGAGAATAACAGCATAATTATGATCACTAAAAAGTATAAAATAAAAAAAAGTTTAAAAAAACAAAAACCCGCCTTCAAAAAGCAAAAAATAACTTCTTTAAAATGGTAGGTAAATAGGTCAGTCCAACTGAAGTCGGCGTCCAACAATATTTTAACCAAAAGCAGACTTCAGTTGTTTTTTTTGCTTTTTGAAGGCGGGTTTTTGTTTTTTTAAACTTTTTTACGTGTAAAGTATGTTTATCGTTGTCTAGTACCCATATAATACAAGCCCTAGAGCTTACTTTGGGACTAGGGGCCCGTTCTAGAAAGCCACTCTGAAACTCTGCACTCCACAAATCCCACTCTTCAAACGTATTTCTGTTCCACAAAGCTATTGCAGAGTTGAAGAGGCAGATTCAAATGCAGAGTGTGGATTTGTGGATTTGCAAAGTATTTCTGTTCCACAAGACAATCGCAAAATTGAAGAGGCAAAGTCAAATAAAAAGTGTGGATTTGTGGATTTGCAATTTTTGATTAGGAACAGAATCTTTGCAGAGTTTGCAAATTGCAAAACGCAGAGTGTTTTCTGGAACACGTTTACTCTGCACTTTGCATTATCGTAGATTTGCAAAGTGCAGAGTGCAGAGTTGCAGAGTGGCTTTCTGGAATGGGCCATAGGTCATTTTGTGTAAGATTGTTTTGTGATATTTATTTATTTGAGATGTTATCTATTTAAGAAAAACTTAAACTAGTCTTTTTTGTTTCAGGATGGTGACGTCATCGAGTTATGCCAAGTCAGTGACGTCCGGTCTGGTGGTGTGCCAAAGGTAATTTATTACTCTATTTCACTCTATAGCACTCTATCTAATCTTTGTTTCGGAAACGGAAATCATCCGTCAACATTCTTCTCGAATAAAGATTTTTCTATAATATCTGTCGACGAATATTAGTCGCTGTGAGACTTAAAAATTGTCAAAAATACTTTTGCTGTACTTGTAATGGAGGAAAATTTTTTTTTGATCAAGATTTTATTTTACAACCAACTTTGTCAGCGTAATTTATATGTATAACTATGCCAAATTACAGTTTTTTAATACCAATAGTCTCTGAGTAAAACTGCGGACAGACGGAGAATGTTGAATACGGAACCCTAAAAAATTCATAGAGGAAAATGAGAACTCAGAAAACATATGTAATCAGACACGTTCGATTCAGGTCCCGAATTTATGTTTCCCAACTGTTTTATTTTCCAAATTTTCATATATATGATAGAATACTTTTTTAGGATTGTAATACAACAAGCCAAACCTATATGTTCTACATATGTATAAGTAGGTATTCTTAAAAAAACCTGAAAGGTAACGGTGCAGCGGTGTGAGGAATGGGTGCCTGTCGTATCGCTAACGTTTTTTGTCCTAAAAACGTCTCGGCAAATTCTCGGCTATGTCAAACAGCCGAGAATGTTTGACATAGGTACTGTTGAATGGCATACTACTCGTTTGTCCTAATAATTTTTGCGCATACTCATTTAAAGTCCTAAAGCAAGTTTGTCCTAATATTGATAACTCTAAAATCGAATTACCTAAAGCATAATATTCCTAACATGAATTGTCCTAAGAATTATTTTGCCTATTATTAAATTGGCTACAATTACAGCACCTAAACTAAACTATGGTAGGCGTGGAGATAGAATCGTTACGTATTCTACCTTAAGGCAGTTCAGATAATTTCGGTTAGGTTTGGTATGACGACGAGCGAAGCGGGAGGAGTGTAAGGTGAACTTTGACCCTAACGAGCGAGCGAAATGCCAGAACCAACAAGATTGACAAGGTTAGGTTTGTAAATAAAACATTTTAGCACATTAAATATTAGGAATATTACAACTATGCACATCAATTATTCGACGGTTGTGGCTAAGATTCGCCACATCAAACGATAGGAAAAATAATATTTAGGATAAACGATAATAGGAGCAACAATTTCGGACAATCAAAAATATGCGGAACAAAGTGTATGCCATACGTTATTAGGACAAAAGACGTTATGTGACACAATGATAGGTCTACTAATTGTATGCCATCCGATATAGACCCGTGAGAAATATATGCATTTGTTTCGGGAAAGTAAATTTTAGACTTTTAATTTGGTTGGGTACCCTTTTTCTGCGTTTCAGAAACTACCAGAAAGTTTACTGGCTAAGTACTCATTAAAAAAAAAAACCTTTTATCATCGGGCTTGTTTTGTAATATAAATTCTGCGTCGGATAGAAAACCGATAAAGCCTTGTCTATGTCTATGACAGGCGTTTCGAGTGCCACAGACAGCTTTTCTGACGTCACAGCCGCTCAAAATGGCGGCGCAAATATTAGCAATACTAGTAAATGTTGACATGCGCAATGGTTGTATAACGATGATGTAGCTATGTAGGGGTAGTAGTAGTAGTAGCTTTAGTAAAATGGCTCAGGGTGACAAATATGTTGTCTTTTAAATTCGAAAGGGTCAAATAAAAGCAAAGCTTCCTGCAAAGCAGAACGAGACAGACTATTTCTTGTTATTTAATTACTAATCGAAAATACAATTGTATTATACAGTGTGTTACCAGCACCATGGCCTTTTTTAAAGGAGGTTAAAATAACGTAGGTATATCTGTAACGTAACCATGACATTAACTTAATTAATAAACAAATTTTCAGGTTTTGTTAACTTACTAACAAAATTTTAATTGACAGCAATGTAAAGCACAGCCGTTTGACGAGTGTTAAATGACAGTCTACGGATACTTTGATTATTATGATTGGCCCCCGGACCACGACATGCCTTGTACAAAGCAACAGCGATACTGTTAACGATGAACACGCAGCACAAGCACTACATTAAAATATTTTAATTATTTTTTAATTGATAAGTCTTGCAAACAATTGCTAAAGCATGCCGGTAACACACTGTATTTCTAACTTTGACTTCGCTTAAGGCGAAAACAAGTGCAAAATAAAGGTCATTCATATTAATCTGAGAAAAAAAAATTTAGGCTACAAATAGAATTGGAAATTGTACCCAGACACTGGTGGGCGACAATGTAATTTTTACGTTATTTAGCATGATATGTGTTAGTATAATAGCTCTCACGGGTTACATTATTAAAGTGAACTACGTCATTATAACAACATAAACGTGGAAACTTTATAAGTAACTGTCTGAGCTGAGTGAGCGTCATATTACTTACCTACCTCTAACTCAAAGGCACGGGCCAGACAGAAGAGACGTAAGACGCGGACGCGTCGGCGTCGCGGCGCCCTTTAATGAATTTTCAACCAAAATGTATAGAAGCTAAAGACTACTATTATACATACGGAGATGGATAGCCATAGAAGGGCGCGGTCGTGGTCATCTATCTCCTTATGTAACTATAATAGTAGTTTTTAGCTTCTATATATTTTGGTTGAAAATTCATTAAAGGGGCGCCGCGACGCCGACGCGTCCGCGTCTTACGTCTCTTCTGTCTGGCCGCGCCAAAGGTCTCAAAGCCAAAGCTGGTGAGGTGTTATTCTCTTATAACTATTAAATAGATAAAAACCCCTGATGTAACGGTGACCCCGTCGAACGGGCGATTGAGAGAGCGAAGTCATACGAGCGGACTTGTTCGACGGGTAAAGCTACCTAATTGAGAATGCAGTCTCATAAACGTTGTTTGTACGCTCTGAAGAGACCACTTAATATTTGGTTCGTCGAGTTCAAGAGCTAGTTATTTAAGAGAATCAACTACCCGTGTTTATATCATAACGAAGTACAATGGCAATGGTGCTACGAGTATTTATTTATGCAACAAAGAAAAGTAGGTACCGTCAAGTGTAAAAATATGGGAGTACGCAACATGAAAAATACGTCCTAATGCGCCTTATTCCAGTGTAATAAGAACTTCGTAGCATATTTTTAAAAGGATTCTTTCGATACATTTTTTTGCACTTGACTGTACGTCGAGCAACTCTGTGTTGAACTAGAATAACTTGATCCTTGGGTTCAACTTACAGCGGCTCGAATTGACGACCATGATTCAGTTGGCAACAAGGAACCCTTAAACCTGCCAAGTTCCAGTTATAATTCGGTCAATGTAAGATATTCCTGCAACCTAACCTCTTAATTTTGTTCCAGGACTCCAAGCTAAGCATGAACCTGCTAAACAAGCATGGCGACACGCTGGAAGACAAGAGTCTCACGATCTGCAGCGGAACAGACTACATCAACATCAACTACCAACACGTCGTGTGCCCTGACGCCGCCACCGCCAAGGTAGGTTCTTGCATCTTCTAGAATATTCCCTTAAAATATTAGACTGGCAAGTGTTTTCAGAGACATTTATTTTAAGGGCCGTATTAATAAACTCATCTTGGGTGAGATGCCCGTCCCAAGATACGTCAAAGTAAACGTCAAACCATAGAACACTGTCATTTTTGTCATGGATCTCGAGACGAGCATTTGAGTTGAGATTAGTTTATTAATACGGCCCTAAAAGACAATTAACTCGTTCCTTTTTCAAACTTGTGTAAGACAATAAGTCATCTGAAATCACAGATTTTGACAGGAACTATAGATACAAAATAACCTACACTAAAAGTAAGATAAGAAGTCAATCCTGACTAGTGTTGCCAGGTGCTATCATAAATGAGGACTGTGCTATGTAGGAAATGCAATTAGACCGATTATTAACCATTTTTGTATTAAAATAACCGATTAAACCGGTTAATATGTCGAAATCATTACAAAACATCAAATCCGTTCGCCCCATACAAGATTCCGACCCAGCGGACGAGTACCGTATGTCCGACATTTTAAGCACAGGGTGGTACCCATGACATAGTTATCCGCTTCAGGGCCCGTGTTACCATCACCTTTATCGCGATGTAAGTATAAAGCATCCGTCACTCTCGCACTTAGATACTGGTCAGAACGTGACAGATATTTTATCCACATCATCACATCACGAATAAACACATAATAGGGCCTCAGCTATAGCTCAGTCCCTTACACTCGTCTTAAACTAAATTGCATAGCCATGTCATGTCATATGGTAACCCCCTTGACTACCAGTAAAAGGAAGATAAATAGTCAAACCTGACACCTGTCACCTATTTATATCCCAAGGTTTGAGGTTAGGTTTAATTTGTACTCGAATGACAGATATCAGAGGGCTTATTATCTAACGCACTCGCAATCGCAATCGTTTTCATTTTGACAGTCCGAAGGCGAGTCTGCATACAAAATGAAAACAATCGTTCCACTTTAAAGCCGATTACGATTGCGAGTGCGTTAGTCAATAGCGATGCTGAGGGCTCAGACAAGATGCACTACGCTAACTAGCGTTTCTATTCGATTCGTTTTAAACCAATCGCGGCACTGGTAGATCACGTGACTTTTCGTATCACGTCATCTACCAGTGACGCGATTGGTTTAAAAACGAATCGAATAGAAACGTTAGTTAGCGTAGTGCATCTTGGCAGGGCCCTCTGAGGGCTTATTATCTAACGCACTCGCAATCGCAATCGTTTTAATTTTGACAGTCCGAAGGCGAGTCTGCATACAAAATGAAAACAATTGTTCCACTTTAAAGCCGATTGCGATTGCGAGTGCGTTAGTCAATAGCGATGCTGGATTGACTTATTTATCTTTCTTATAGGTGGGTCCATATTGGCTCACCTAATTATTTTTACTCATAACGACTCATAAGTCCTAATTATCGCAACTTCTAACGTATTTATTTCAGCAACTGTTACATTTTCAGGATTTATATAAATCAAACCTAACCTAACCTAGTCTTATCTACTCATTAAATATTTCAGAACTTCTGAAAAGTTTACGGTTCCAGCGGTATAAAAATTTCATTTTCGGAGTTCCGATAATAGGAGTCGCAATTTTAGTTGAACTTTGGCGCTCCCCTTATAGGTACTGTAAAAGTAATGTAACAGCAAACATTAGAAAGCAAATAGCAGCAAATCGTCCACAATCACAAGTCATGTAATAGACGTAAACTTTTTTAATAACGGTTCGACCCACTCTGGCAACACTTGTGCGTTTTGGTTTGATTTTAGTTTTTCTTGGCACCACTTCAATCTCTAGCTTTTGGAAGAACTTGAGGAATAGCGGCAGCTAGATGAATTCGGATACACCTAAAAAACACTTTTTTTTAGCAAGTTTAAGATACCAATTTCGTTTATTTCGCATTTGATCCAGTAAGTAAGTAGTTCTTTTTAATAAGTTTTTTGTTAGTTGGTATTTTAAAATGTTTTTTATTTTGGTAATCTATACTATAATATAATAAAGAGGAAATATTTGTATTTTTGTATGTTTGTAACGAATAAACTCAAAGACTACTGGACCGATTTCAAAAAATTGCGTCATTAGAATGCTACGTTATCCCTGGGTAACATAGGCTATGTGTTATTTTTCTGCCTGGACGGAGTCGCGGGCGAAAGCTAGTGATAGATAAACTAAAAAATAATGAAACCCATATGGCTGTTTAGATTCCTCCAAATAGTTTAGCTAAAAATTACGATATACCCACTAAATATCAACGAATTTAAATTGATATGACGTCATTATTAGATTTAAACTTAAATTTATTATTGATGATAACTAATTATTTAAAGCGTAATTATAAAATCTATTTTAAAAGACAAAAAGACATATTATTTTTATTAAATAATTTTTACCTTCATATCTAATATGATATAACCATTTGTTGTGAGAGTTAATAAAGAGTTTTGTAAAGATTTTTTGTATTTTAAAAGATAAGTTATTTAGTAAGGCTATTTCTCTAGGTTTTCGAAAGTCCATACTTTTTAAAATTTAGGTGTATCCCAATTCGAAGCGTTCAAAGTCGCAGGTGTCCTCTAGTTTCTTATACATTTCTTACTCAACACAATTATAGTAGTAGTAGTAGTAGTGATTTATTTCATATTGGAAATTACATTATTATATGTCGCATAGTTATAATGAATTCACAATAAGCTCGTCAGTGTAAAAAAATATAATAGAAAGTAAAAATCAAATAATGTCAATGTGTACAAAAGTAGTAATAATAATAATACAAAATAAAAACAACGGAAAACAAAATAAATATAGCCCAAATGCTACAGTCATAAAATGTCAAGATAAGAGTACAATAATATTTGGAAATGTCAAAAAGTAATAAAATATAAAATAACTCAATATAGCTAGCTATATCTAATCGTCACTATATTCTTTAACAAAATATAGTGATTTCGTTAATAACAGATTTTTAAGTCGGCGACCAAATTTTTCGCACGAAGATTCATTTTTAATGTCTGCGGGTAGACGCTCGTAGAAAGCGAGCCCTATTACGCGCGGGTTTTTGTCGAGCAGCGCCAACCGCCGCGGCACACGCTGGAGGCGGCCCGTTTGCCGGGTGACCCTGCCGGGCATGTTCACACGTTTGAATTTATTAATGTTGTTATGAGAATACATTATGATATCAAAAACATACTGTGAATAGTGCGTCATTATAACATATTTTTTGAAGAGTTCCTTACACGAATGTCTCGGTTTTACCCCTGCCAGTGTACGAAGAGCTCTCTTCTGCAAGGCTGCTATATACCTAAGGACAATTATATTTTATATTTAGATACGTTTTGCTCATACTAAACGCATTCGAAAACCGTCGCCAATTACTGGCAGTTGCTACGTTGCCATATTTCTACAGACAAAGACGGCAATTCGTAGCAAACGCTATTGTTAGAAAGAGATAAATAGTTGTTTCAAATTGCGTACCCGAATGACGCGGCGTGCCCGCTTATGGCTGCCATATAGCTACTCGTCTTTATCGCACTCATGCGATATCTAATTGTGTATCTCATGTTTCACAGGTGACAGTCACGCCACCGGTGCAAATTAAACAAAGTATGGCGATGTAAAACAAAATGTAAAAAATATTTACGGTACTTACGAATGAAATGAGACATCCTTTCTTCCTTTTATAGTTACAGTATAATTTCGGCAGCCTCGAAAAACATAGACGGCATTTTTTATGGCTTATATTTTGTTGCATTTCGGTAATAAAACTTTACTGTTTTTGACGCTTGCGTGTCAGCGGCTACGGCGCGACTGAACGATAGTAAGGCAATTGCCTTTCTTTTCGAGGAACGCTTTTGTGCGCAGAGGACGTATCTTAATACACTGGTGGACAAATAATACGGGTCGGAGTGCGTTTTTCATACTAAAGAGGCTACTTCGAAGCCTTGGTTCCTCGCCGGAGGATGCTTGTAGTGAAATCTGATGATGGATACCCCGAGCATCGATACAGGACTTCGAGAGTGCCTAGGATACCCAACTGATTGAATCTGTGGTTAGCGCCGGAATCGTGCATGTTCAGGAAAACATCTAAAATTGCAATAAAATGTAAGGAAATCCAAACGCTGACCCAAACTCTCTCGCTGTGATGTTATCTGATTGTGCGATCAGTTAGGTATCTTAAGAACTTTTGACAACCTCTATTGAACCTCGGAGTATCCACCATTAAACCTCACTCAAAACAACACCTGCCGAGGAACCAAGGCTTCGAAATAGCCTCGTTTGTATGAAAAACGCACTCTGACCCGTATTATTTGATCGCGAGTGTATAAAATATCATTGCCTAAGGATAAAAAAAAACGGTGAAAATTTCACTAGGGGCTTTGTAGTGCCTAAATTGTATGAAGTTATACAAGTTGTGTACTCGCAGGTATTTCCATTTTCTATTTTAACCATACCATGATTTATCAAAACATTTGAAGCATTTTGCTGGATATGATTAAAAGACAACACAATTTGTACTTTGTTGTTGGAAAATATAGAAGGAAAAACGTTGTTTTTATATAAATAAACAGCAACTGAATAAGTACTTAGTTGTTTCTATTTCAGAATGGAACGAGTTTACTTACCTAAGGCAAATTAGTGCAAAATATAACTTAAGTACACTCAAGTTATATTTACGTAGACTATGATTAGTTTACTTAGGAGTTAATGTACATAATTTTCAAGTTTCGGCAATTATTTAAATATGATAAACTTTACAATATGTCATATTAAAATTAGTTACAATACAAAATAAACATTTTCATGATGTGCAAGAAAGCCCGTTCTCTCTTAAATAAGAAATTCTTAGCCGGGTTATTAATTTGAATACTACCTAGCTAAGATTGTTCTTTTTAAATATTTTACTCTAAACAGCAGTTTAGAGTAAAATTGGCAACATGATCCAATTTTTACTCAAAAGCGATGCATTAATGCGATGGTCACCTCTCAAAATATTGTAATTCCGCCGTCACCAAATCAAACTGGGGTTTTCAACTTTTTGCATTTTGAATTAGCTTAATGAATTAGGCAGGTCTCACACTGTCTGTATTAAAACATTTTTCTCAGGACTTGAGTTTTAACCTTTACCTAAGATAAGAAATTTTATTAGCCCATTCTCTGACTCTGTTAAAAGTTTGCAGATTAATAGACGTCCTTAAACTTAAACTCATTAAGCAGGTCTGACTGCTGCCTCACCAAAGCATAATTAATTCTATTTTATTTCAGAAAACATGTATTACTATAATTCTGTGCCAATTTTCAAATTATATTTTCAGAAAATACCTAATAATATATAATATAAATGCTAGCACGCTGGTAAGCTACTCAAAGAACACAGGTATATGCCATGATTATTATTTTTTAAACCGGCTTATTGTCCTTTGAGTATCTTAATTTAAGCTACATAAGCGTGGACGAAGAGCCTTTTCCACTTCCCTGAATTTAGTCATCCTAACTTAATTCAAACGAGTAGGATCGCATTCAGCAAATCACTTCTAGGAGCAGGCTTGCTAAATGCTACGAGTCTTCTACTTCGTCCTAACAAGACTAGTAAATGCATAAAAGTGGAAAGAGCTCTTTAATTAGCATTTCATTCACTGGCGTAATAAGAGCGCGATCTCTGTGATGGAAGCACATAAAGGTGGATTCACAAAGAGTTTCTGTTTCGAGCAATCAAAAGCTGCGATACTTATGTGTCCAGGGTTTTGTGAATACAGCTTTAAAGTGCTGGCACCACCACAGATTAGATAAATAATCAAAATTTTGTTACCGCACCTCACAAAGGTTTGGCTGGAAGGCCTCCGGAGGATCACCCACAATGTAAAGGCAAACAACGTGTGCCCAATGACATGTCTCAAGAAACAGTAAGTCGCGTGGCATGGAGAGCGCATGGCTTATTGTTCGTAGGGAATGGTTGTTTTGGTCTAGATTTAATCAACAATTTAAAAAAACTTTACACGTATGAAAGACAATTATTTTAAATATTTATAGACTGAGTGCTAGTAGAATCTGTGCTAGAATCATGTGACAGGTACCTGTCATGGTTTTCGAATTCGGCGGGAAAATGAAAAACATTGATAATGTCGGCAGTCATGTTTTATTGTAAAGACTTTTTTTATTGTTGGTTAAATGCATTTTGGACCAGTGGTAATTTTCTAAATGTTGTCTTATTTTGGGATTCTATACCATTACGCTTAAATTCCTTTTAATTTTGTGTTGCCTAACTTGCGTACAATTAAAATTAGCAACCCCGGCACACCATTATGAATTAGGTGATGGATGAGGGCGACCTTTTTTTAATATAATTACAGGCCCGAGTAATTATACAATATGCCACTGCTTGTTAATTGTGCGTAAGTATTGAAGCATGTGTTAATTGCATGAAAGTTTGTTTGTTAATTCGCTTTTTGCAAAAGGTGTGGAAGGAGAGTCTTCGAGCCGTCACTCACAACAACAAAACCAACAATGTCTGTCCAAGAACCAACCTAATGAAACAGTACGTAGAGTTGTTTTTATTTGCCGTAGTATTAAAAAAAAAATGTAGCGTTGTGACCTCTTTTACAGAGAATTTCAGGCATTATTCAAAGTAAGTAAGCAGCTAAAATATCCTGTGACCTATATTTTTCAAGCTCGTTTGTAAAATATGGCTAGGGGCCAGACATACAGCCTAAATTAAAAAGCTTTGAAATATTGCGTTCCCAACTTGCCTAAAATAATTTTCCTAAAGCTTCCCTACAATTGACCTAGTAAAAACGGCGCTAAAACAAAAATGGCGGGTGCTATTAAAAACACGCGTTCGTGATGTATTGTTTTAATATTTTTTTCTAACTGTCCGAGGCATTATGAGAAAAGTTAGGACGAAGGGTGCGACGCAATTTCAACCTTGTAGAGGACTTTAATGTGAAAAATAACGAGTTCTAGAGCTTGTTGCGCGACGTTAATAACGTTATTTTTTTAAATTGCCTTTATGTTCTCAACCTAATCTGGGAAGAATCAGTTTTATACTCATACAGTTTACAAATTTAATAGTTGCACTACAATAAGGTCCACGCAGAAAGCGCATTTTTCGTGATTTAGCTAGAGGTGACCGAGATCTATAGTGGTTCATGCTGGAGATTAGTTGTGGACTGTATCTGCTTATTGAAATCGAGTTTTGTTTCTCGTCTAGAATATTGTCAAGCAGTTTTAAAAAGTTCTCGCTTAATTTTAACGTACCTAAAGAGAACTCGGTTTTTCACTTATTAGACAGCCAGAGCCAACATTTTGGCACATTTTGTAATGTATCGAAACGCAGTACATTAGAAAATATTAAAATAATGCAGGGATAATTTTGATATTGTTAGGTACCTAGAATGATTTGTGATTTGTGGGCTTGGCTTACTAATTTCCAAAGCATTGTAATACATTATTTTCCGTTATTGCCTGATTCAGAGAGATTAATTTTGTACACGCTTTTGCCCGTCTTTAATATACAAATACAAGAATTGTAATAAGTCGAAATGGCAACCAAATTCTTTCGTTAAGCCCCGAAGGCTTTGATCCATTCAAAAGATTTTTTTTTTGATCCGGGAATGAGAAAGTTACATGATTAAAAAGAATAGAATATTTTCGTCTCCGGGTAGCGTTTGAACTATTTTATAGGAACTTACCAAAATTTGGCATTATTTAAAAATTCTATGTATAATAAATTAAAAAAACCGAAGCGTTCCGTACGATTCTTGTATCGGGCTCCGTTTTTCTAGTTATAGCGGCAATACTCGTAGAAACACAGAACACACTCAGTGAAAATTAACACTGTCAACCTAAAATAAGATAGGTACAGCCCGCTGACTAACAGACGGACGAACGGACAGCGGAGGCTTAGTAACAGGGAACCTAAAAAAAGGTACAAAAACATTTCAGTGTTGTTTGAACATTCCACTAGAAACAGCTTTTTCTGTGAACGTTCATTGATCCACCGGGAACTTGAAAGACATTTCTATTTAAAAAAAAACTTTTGCTTGTTAAATTGGCGAGTAAAATAATTCAGAGCCTATTTTATCAGAGTAATAACCTTTTTTAAACTTCCGCATTATATTTTCTATCAAAGGATTAACGAAAAATTCTGAGCTATTTTTAATTCAATTGAAACTCAAACTGGCGTCCGTCGGTTTGGTTGATCCGGTTTCTGACGGCCGTAACAAAATCAATTAGTCAGTTTACCATGAAAAGCTGACGTGGGAAATAATCTCATCGTCCCAGTTTCATCGTTAGCTCTCATTCGAGTTAGTCGGCAATACGAGGAACTTTTTGAATAACAAACTTTCGTGTTACGTTGGCATCCGTTAGTAGGTATACGGCGGGGACTGGGATTGAATATCTGGAGGCCACATATGATGCCACGCAAGAATAAAATAGGATTGCTTTATGAGAGATGGAAATAGTTTTCGCGCGCCTTGATTGCAGCGATTCAAATTGCTGTTTACTATAAAACTATAACATTTATAAAAAAAATGCTTTACCAAGGTAAAGAAGTTATAAATCTAGAGATGGGCCGACTACGGATTTTGCCGACTGGCCAGTCGGCCGACTAATCGGTTTTCAATTTGCAGATTAATCGGCCGACTAGTTGGCAATGCCGATCGTAGGATTTTGCTAAGTTCGGGTGAACTCGGAAACGTTCGTTTCGCTTCGTTCGTCGCGCTTTGTTACCTAACCCTACCATGTACAGCGCCTCTATTCTAGGCGATAAAAACGATATCGTAGTTTGCCTGTTATGGTATTGTTATGACGTCAGCCGCCATTACTGTCAAGAAAACAAGAGCTATCGAAACGTTGACAATACGATAACAGATCATATGCGATATTGTTTTTACCGTGTTGAATAGAGGCGCTGTTTTGTTTACGTTTTATCTGCACGACAAAAAAACAATTAGAACCCTAATTATAGTATTAAAACGAACTACATAGTGCTTTTTATAACTATGTCGAAAAGAAAATCGCGCGTGTGGACATTTTTGACGATATTTCCTATAGGCAATAAAGTGGCGAATATTCGGCATTTTCTGCCGACTAGTCGCCGACTAATCACCGACTAGAAATGATGCCGAATAGTCGGCTTTCCCGACTAATCGTCGACCAGTCGGCCCATCTCTAATAAATACTCAACTATTAAAACAAAAATCATTGTTTATGTTATGATCGTTGGGTTTCCAAAATTCAACCAAAAACATGCAAGAAAGTTGTAATGATTGAAAAATAACACAATTTGAGGTTGGTTTCTAATCGTGTTTTCACGTTTAACAGTTTAAAGGGAATATGATCAAGTTTAATATATCCAAAGAACAGACACATAGATGTTATGGTTATTGAGATCCAACGGTTCTAGGCTGTGTCTATATCGCGCATCAAATGTGGATAAAGCATCCGTCACTCTCGTACTTATATATACATAAACGCAGACATATTACGGCCTAATATGGCTGCCTTTATCGCGTGACTGCGCGTGACAAAGCTTAGATAAGGCATCCGTCACTTTCTGACACGTAAATAAGAACGAGAGTGACGGATGCTTTATCCACATTTGACACGCGATATCGACGCAGCCATGCTACTAGGCCAGGGGCCTGTTTCTCAAAAAGTATTAGCCTAATAATATTAGTGTTTTGTCACATTTTTTAGTTTAATTTATGAGACAAAACACTAATATAATTAGACTAATACTTTTTGAGAAACGGGCACCAGATTGCGGAACAATACCGACGTAAACGTGAATACTACATAATCGAAAACACTTACACAATATTTGGAATCTGTTTCCTTTTTTTTCTTTTATAACGACTTGTAAATATTATAAATGACCGACAACCCAAACCCAAAGCACGTTAAGCTGTGATTTATTTTTCAAACATTTTGGAGCCAGTGAAAAAATCGTAAAAATACTTTTTGTTTTCATTTTTACTTTGTTAAAAGTTGTTGGAAGACATTATTTGTTGGCTATTTTTAAGAGCATGTTAACCAGTTGCTTATTAACGCATTTGTTTAACATTCCACTATTTTAAAACTATTTACTACTAAAATGTGATTGTTTGTTTATATGCACGTCTTTTAAAGTGTTCGCATGTTTGTTTATAATTCTAACCGATACCTACTTGTAACGTTCATAATAACAGTTTTTAATTAAACCCCTAGAAATTCAACGCTGCAATATTTATAAAAGCAATATCGTAGGATTTGCACAATTTTCTCAGCTTAACATTTTCTTTAATGAAAATGTTGGAAAATAAGTCTCTATCTTTTCTATATAGTACCTTTTCCCAGCAAGTACTGCCCACGTGGTTTCCAATAATAAGTAGCTTATGGCTACTCAGGAATAGAGCAATTTTCTAGCAGTGAAAGATTGTTCATAATTGGATTTAATAATTCAAGAGATCCTACGAACAAACCTAGGAACAACTAGGTATACCTTTCATAGTTTACTATTAGTGTAGATATTTAATTAGTAGGTATAAGTAGTAATTAGCAGAGATCGGAATAGGTAGAGCTAATTTGCCTAAACTTGATGTATGTTCATTCAATAATGTATTCCCATCTCTCTCACGCATGAATGAATATGCGTCAAGTTTAGGCAAATTAGCTCTACCTATTCCGATCTCTGGTAATTAGTCTAGTAAATATTTAAGATTGTATTACTATTTGGATGGAGGTCACATTTCAGGATCTTTGCAATACTCGAAAACCTAATTTAAGACCAAAATCCTAACCTCAACCGGCGCATTGTAATTCCTGCATTTTGGTTTAAGTGTAGGTATTTTTATCAATAAAACTTACCCTAATATTACTGGTTACACGAGTTCTCATTCATATTTTTGTGAAATAATGTTAAAATAACGAAATAATCAAGATGGGAACTGTCAGATTTTGGTCTTTAATTAGATTTTCGAGTATAGAAGCAACCTAAATCTAAATTAATTCGGAATTCCCCTTCCTTTAAATTTGGCGGCTCCTTCAACATGTTAAGCTCCCTGTTGCTAGCCTAAAGCCTAATAATAGTTGATTAAAGTTCATAATTACTTTGACAGAATTTCCAAAATTGGGACAGGCGATTTAAACCGCAGAAAGTTTCGAACTATACCTTATTGTTGTGTCCGTCTGTCAAATCCGCTCGTTCAGCTAGCTCCGAAAGATTATAAAGTTTATTACGCATAGCTTCCATTCAACATAATTTTGAAACTTGGATGTAGTTAATAGATAAGTATATTCTTAGCTGGTTTGAGCCTAAACGGCTATAATTTTCTCTTAAACTCGCCCTCGGAAAAGGTAGGAAAGAAAACGATAACCATTTATGACCATGGCAAATATAGACCTCAGTTTTGCTTTGTAGATATTATTCGAGTAAAAATATTACAAGCCACTACGTCCAGATCTAATTGTCACTAGATACAAATATTTTTATGATTATTTTGACCTTTAAGGTAGGTACACTTTGATTAGCTTTGTAAGCCATGTATTCTCACAGAAGTCGTATCCACCCACATGCCTGACCTTCAAAGCTAACCAAATCGTTTTTTACAGTTGGATGCGCCTCTGCTTCCTCACAGACCCTCGAGGGAATGTTCCTGTCAAGGTAGTAGCCAGAACCTTTGCGTCAGGGAAGACAGAGAAGCTGGTTTACCAGTGTCTGTCGGAACTGGGTCTGCCGTCAGGGAAGAACGAAGCTATGGAGAGGGAAGCGTTCACCTTTGACAAGTTTTATGCGCTGTACCATAAGATCTGCCCGAGAAATGATATTGAAGAGCTGTTTAGATCAATGTAAGTAGTTGTTATGCTGATGGAACGGTGGTACCTGTTGCTGTGGTTGTCTTTAGGGGTATGGTATGCTGATGGCGGCACAGTTAAAAGAATATAAACTACTTCCTATATCAATACTGCATTAATAAATAGGATCGCATTAGTACAGAATTACTCAATAATTCATAATTTATGGTGTTTCTAGATAAGGCCCTATATAAAGTGGCAATATAGCAGTATTGCAATAATGGGGTGGTAAAATGGAAAGAAATACTTGTAGTTTTAATGCCACATTGTTTTTAGCCAGCCGTAATCGTCTAACAAACATGATCTGATGATTAACTTTCACGCTAGCTATTAAATATCAATAGCTCTTACAATCATGACATATTTTCCCGTCTATTCCAGCACCCAAGGCAAATCTGACCGCATCAACTTGGAGCAGTTCGTGAACTTCCTTAACGAGAAGCAGCGTGACCCTCGGCTCAACGAGATCCTGTACCCTCTGTACGAAGACAAGCGAGCCTTAGAGATCCTGAATACGTACGAGCAATGCGAGGAGGCGCGGAATGACAGTGAGTAGACCTTGATTTTGGTCAATATTGGGGAGACTGATGGAACAGCTGTCCAAAAGAGTAGTTGGTACAATCCTGAAGATCTTTCAAAGCTGGATAAATATTCCTACCAATTTTAAAGGACGACCTAGCATTTGGAGGTATTTCTCTTGGTTATGAGTTATGACGTAAAGTATCAATAAAACATTATTTTTAAGTAGTTCATATTTTGACGCGAAAGTTTAGTAAAATAATTAACAAAGCACTTAGGTTTTTCAATACTTGGAATTTTTGATTAAGATAGTTAAATCGGACGTTCTTAAAAAACGTTACAATACAGTTTTAATCCCAGATTGATGCAACTTTTGTTTTTCCATTTCTATTTCCCTACCCATTGCACGCAATTGCGTCAAAATGCTGATAACATTAATCCTAATATACCAGATTTGTAAAGTACTCTATCAACAGACAAAATCCCGTAAAACATGCCAAAAATAAATTATCATTTTCCGTAACAAACACTAACAGACTATTTTAAATTCTTCACAGAATGCCTCACCAAAGACGGTCTGATTCGCTACCTGATGTCAGACGAGAACGCGCCTGTATTCTTGGACCGCTTGGACAACTACATGGACATGGATCAGCCCCTAGCTCACTACTACATCAACTCCTCGCATAACACCTACCTGTCTGGGAGGCAGTTCGGTGGCAAAAGCTCCGTGGAGATGTACCGGCAGGTTCTTCTGGCTGGATGCCGGTGAGTTTTGGGATCAACTCATATTGATATGTGCCTGAATTCAGTCCTTGCACAAAACTACCGTTTACAGTCTTGGCAATTTCGGGACCGATTTTGTATGGGCTACTCCCGGTTCTTTTCCATACATTTAGTCCCGAAATCTTAACTACCTGTCTGGCCAATTACCGGCAGCTCAGTAAATATAGCCAGCTCCTGGCCCGGTACTAAATTATAACTTTTTACTAAGCCTTCCTGTTCAGAAACCAGTTACGTGTAGGTACAACTCTATCGACGGCAAGTATCCCAAAAAAATACTGAAATTGCGCCAATATTTACGTCCACCAAGCGTTCTATGCGTACAAAGAATCATGACTTATCTCACTATAACATTAGGATTAGTAACAATGATTACTTTATAACCTTCCAGCTGTGTCGAACTCGACTGCTGGGACGGCAAGGGTGAGGACGAAGAGCCCATCATCACCCACGGCATGGCCATGTGCACCGACATCCTCTTCAAGGACGTCATCTACGCCCTCCGCGACACGGCCTTTGTCACCTCAGACTACCCCATCATCCTGTCCTTCGAGAACCACTGCTGCAAGGCCCAGCAGTACAAGCTAGCCAAGTACTGCGATGAGATTCTCGGAGATTTGCTCCTGAAGGAACAGTTGCCAGATTACCCGGTAAGTTGCTCCTATGGCATGGAGGCGGTAAACAATACAGAGGCATCCAAATGGTATGTGGGTTTCGAAACCCATCGTACACCCCACCCACTAAGACAGCATATCAACCTTAAGGTCTAAAATGGAATGCACCCACACCGCTTTACGATAGTCGAACAATGCTGCTTGACATCAGAAAAGGGGTTTGAAATTGAAAATGTAGTGTTTATAAAGTCACAGGACTGCAAATTTGACTGATTCTCATTAAAGCCACTGCAAATCATATTCCCTCATTCTGCTCATTCACAAATAACCAGAAGACTTTCTGGAATTTCCCAGCTGGAGCCAGGCCAGCCGCTTCCACCGCCTTCCATGCTGAAGCGCAAGATCATGATCAAGAACAAGCGGCTGAAGCAGGAAGTGGAGCGCCAGGAACTGGAGCTGTTCCGCCAGGGGCAGTTCGTCATTGACGACGAGGAGAAGGAAGACGCTTCGGCCGTGGTTCTTGATAAAAAGGTAACTTAGTTACGGAGCACGACAATGTGAATGCTGCTAGCAGTCCGGACGGACGGGACCTTGCGCAAGGTCTACTACCACTAAACCTTCGCTAAAACTAGCGTCATGAACAGAGCCTGGAATTTTCGTGGCACTTTTCAATAACGCTAGTGAGTTCTCATTTATCGACTTCCTATATAGGTACATAATTATATATCGATACAATACAATACAGAACACAAGAAAAAAACAAGATAGAGGTAAACAACAGGCTGTCTTATGGCTAAAGAGCGATTGTTTATTTGACTTTATTACTTTTTGTATATTGACATCGGAAACTGACCATTGATTAGTTGTTTATTGATGTTGTTTTTGATTATTTGAGTGTTATTTTTGTATTATTATTTAGTATTAATTTTGACAATATTATCAATGTAATTTCGTATCTTTTGACATGCAATGCAATTTATATTGTAATATTACATTGATAAATAAATAAACTAAACTAAACTAAACTAAGACCGCTGTAGCTGAAAATTTGAAATCGACGTATGGAATTAAATATAAAAGTTACTTGGAAAACGATACATCTTGTAAAATCAGTTCCAAATTCGGCCACTAGCAATATCTATTACTAATCTATTTCAGCCTTTTCAATTTCATGTTCAAAATACTTGCTATTTGTTTCTTTAGTTTCTTCATAAATAAATAGATTGTCTTTTTTTTAATCTGGTGACCCGCATGACACGGTAAGTTGCTAACAATCTAATGAAAAGTTTAATATATCGATATTGAAAGTCGATAAATGAGAAGCCACTACCACAGACCAAAAGTGTCACGAATATGCCGACCCTCTGGTCATGAAAATACATGATACTCAAGATGTAATGGTTGGGCAGCCCGAGGAGATCGTGGCGGAGGCGGCCACGGCGGGCGACGACGCGCCGCCGCCCGTGGCCTACACCGGCTCCACCACCAACGTGCACCCCTGGCTCTCCTCCATGGTCAACTACGCGCAGCCCATCAAGTTCCAGGGCTTCGAGGAGGCGGACAGTGAGTGACCAGGGCCGTATTAACTAACTGATCTCGAACGAAATTGTCGTTTCTAGACTGGTTTGAATGAGTTGTCGGTCTGTTACGTATCTTGAGACTTGCATCTCACTCAAGAACTGCTTGCTCGAAAAAGCTTCAAGCCTCGAAAGAATGACACGACTTATCTAAAGAATGACACGACGAATCTAAACTTCACCAAATCATCAATTGGTACAATTAGTACGTCACGCTGCATTATTTTTTTGTGGTGACAGGTCTACCCTTACCTAACGATATAATAAGCCCTTGTAACTTATATTAAATACGTTATTGCGTAAAGAATGTTTTGTAAAATATTCGTTTTTTCGCGAACTTCCAATTCCGTTTTTTTTGCCGAATATTCATTTGGCCAAATTATCATTTTTCCGTAACTCATATTAGGCTGGAAATATTTAAGATTGAATACTATTATTTTGCTTTACGTAGGTTAGGTATAATTTATTAGCTATATTGAAAAAATAACTTCTATCAGAACATTGCATTTGGATTTACTAAAATTCGGGATTTTGATCAATTTGGAATTATGACTCTTCGGAAGTGCCCTAACCTCTAACTAGCATCGACAAAAGAAACAAACTAGGGTCGTATTTAGCCAAGATAGTTTATTAATACGATCTTGTATTCATTGTTTTATAGAAAAGAACATCTACCACAACATGTCCTCATTTGCCGAGACCACCGGCATGAACTATCTGAAGACACAAGCCATCGACTTCGTCAACTACAACAAGCGCCAGATGTCCAGAATCTACCCGAAAGGCACTCGAGCTGATTCTTCCAATTACATGCCACAGGTAACTTGCTTTTTAGACCTCCACGAGAAACCTTTATAGTTTTGCCATGCCACTCTGTCCGGCTGTACTGTCTGTCTGTCTGTTCTCGGTTTAACTCAGAGACTCCCACCACCAATACTAAAAAACTATATTTTGACATGGTTTCCATGAATGGAGAAGACGAATAAGCACACGTGACCTTTGTGCTTTCATTCGTTGATTTATAGGCCATCAGATTTTTCTGGATTATATACTTAGGGTCGCATTAATAAAGTAATCTTGTCTGAGATGACCATTTTAAAACACTTCAGAAATGACAGGTAAGGCCCTTGAACTTTAACGTACGGCGATCATAAATAAAATAAACGAGTTTCACAAACTGCACAAGGAGTGCGCCGTAACCATAACTCGAAGCATCTGTGTGTAACAATTTATGCACAGATGCTTCTGATTATGGATAAGGTGCACATCCCGTGCAGATGATAAAATGGAATGGAATGCCTGTAGGTGTATTTTACAGTTGACTAAAGTAATTTGCGTGTCAATTTTTTAATTCTAAATTTGGAGTTTGCTTGGTGTACATTTTTTTCGCTACATCACGTAAAATATATGCTGACGTCATTTAGTCGGATCATGACATTTAAACAACTTTTTCCCCACATTTAATAGTCGTGCAAATTTTACGAACTGAAAAAGATCACCAGACCAACTAATATGTTCTTCTTTACCCTCAGGTATTCTGGAATGCCGGCTGCCAGATGGTATCCCTGAACTTCCAGACGTCCGACCTCCCCATGCAACTGAATCAGGGCAAGTTCGAGTACAACGGCAACTGTGGCTACCTGCTGAAGCCAGACTTCATGCGTCGAGCTGATCGTAGCTTCGACCCGTTCGCTGATGCTCCTGTCGACGGAGTTATTGCAGCCCAATGTTCTGTGCAGGTAGGACATAAAATGAAAAGCTTAGGGGGATTTTTTTCGCATCCCTAGAACACGCTTTCTCTATATACACATGCTACTATCCTTTTTTCCCGACTTTCGAGATACTTTCACTATGGCTACTATTTACAGCATTATATCAAACTTAACCCTTGTAACAGGGAAACCAAATCGATTAAGTATATCATTACTTTCACTTTACCACTTTTCGACTCTATTTGTGTGATATTCAGGTCCAAAAGTGGTAAATAATAGAATATAATAGTACTAATTTTCATCTGGAACCGTATGAGATAGATGACAAGAAACGACAAAAGACATAAAAATAAAGGAACTGTATGCCTAAACGTTGTTCTAGACATAATTAAAATAATTTAACGAATGTAAAGGACTTCCTTGGTCAATTATGCATACATGTTTTCCCTCAATGTCCTCCTTTACCATAAAAACATCGAACACCACAGCACTCGGATGAAGTATTAAGTAAGGTGTTTATTGGTCCATAGTGACTTCTTGCAATAACTACTACAAGAAAATGCACACGCTCAAACATGTTAAGTATCAAAACGCCATAATTCCCCAGGTGATAGCTGGTCAGTTCTTATCGGACAAGAAGATCGGAACGTACGTAGAGGTGGACATGTACGGGCTGCCCACCGACACCATCCGGAAGGAGTTCCGGACTCGCATGGTGCCTGCTAATGGACTGAACCCTGTATACAATGAGGAGCCGTTCCTGTTCCGAAAGGTAACATGTTCTGTTCATGATGAGATTGATGAGGGTTTTTTTTTATGGCTTTGAGCAGGCAAACAAGTACACAGGCAACCTGCTGGTAAGTGGCATATGTGACCCATAGGGGTACCTATTATTTTATCGAAACAAATTTCAATGAACGTATCATTACGCAGAATTTTCATTTCATCGAAAGGCATTTCCCGCCGAATGAGTTTTTTTTCCAGAGTCACAAGTCTAACCTAACCTATTCTACGTAATTAACGTTTAAGACATCCTCAAAATACCATGGTTTCTGGTATTTTGTAGAAAATAGCGTTTGATGAAATTAAATTCGATGAAATGATATAATCGATGAAGTGAAATTCGATAAAGTGATGGGTTACCGACCCATAGAGATTTGCATTCTAAAAGCTAGTCCAAAGATTTTAATCCTAAGACCGCAAATGCGTTGCCTACAATGAGGACTAAGATGAAACACCTCTATGCTAGTAATTTCACCGGTTGTCTTTTCCCACACCGGAACAAAACAATGTGAACACTGCTTGGCGGTAGGTTAAAGAATAAGATGGTGGTAGCGATCCGGACGGACCCTGCATAAGGTCCTACCACCACTAAAGTGTTGTCACTTGTTAAGTTTTGTGCCATAGGAGGCCTGTGAGATCATTTGCCTTATCCATTCCACTATAAATTCCTCATGATCATGATCATCATCATTGCCGCCCACATCCACCCACTGCCTAAAAGCCTTTTTATTTTCACGCCACTTTGCCCGGTCTCATGCTAACGCCCGCGATGTGCAGTAAGATCACCTGGTAGGATCCCCTACCTATTAATTTTGTACGTGGGTGATCCTACCAGGTGATCTTACAGGACATCCCCCTAACGCCATCCATCTTTTCCCAACTGTCCCCAAATGTCATCAGACCAACGAGCTGATGTTCTACCGATCTATGACCTAATCTCGGCCACCACTCTGAAACCGCCCTCGACCATCTACCATCGTCTAGCCAAGTAAATAAATAAATAAATAAATAGGGGACAATGTCACAAAAATTGTCCTAGTCCCAAACTAAGCTCTAGGCTTGTGCTATGGGTACTAGACGACGATACATTTAATTCCATAGAAAAATACATACCTACATAAATACATAGAAAACATCCAAGACTCGGTAGCAAATACTCGCGCTGATCACACAAATATCTGCCCTTACCGAGATTTGAACCCGGGACCGCTAGCTTCGAAGGCAGGGTTTCTACCAACTAGGCTATCGTGTCCTCAAGTTTCCCGCCAAACCAATCCTCAACCAATTGACCACCAGGTGGTGCTCCCGGACTTGGCCGTGCTCCGGTTCGGAGTGTACGACGAAAACGGCAAACTCCTCGGCCAGAGGATCCTGCCTCTAGATGGGCTGCAGGCCGGCTACCGGCACATCTCGCTGCGCACTGAAGCCAACTTCCCCATGTCGCTGCCCATGCTGTTCTGCAACATCGAGCTGAAGATCTACGTGCCTGATGGGTTTGAAGGTCAGTTTTGTATGTATACATGGTGACTAGCATAAGGTTTGTCTCATGTATGTATATATGCGTTAATAGCAGCTATAATAAGTACAATTCGCATCGTTCTTTCCTCCCTGTATAATTGACAACAAGATTTTTTAGAAAAGGGACCGACCTCTATTTGCATTATTTTTCAGAACACCTTTTAAAAAAACCTGTTGTCAATTTAAGAATAAAAATAAACTTAATTTTCCAAAAAAAACATACATAAAAGATTTGCCATAGCATCCACACTAGGCACAGCCAATCATTTGTGGTAGGGTGTGACCTAAATAGAGGCTATTCAGGTGCGACAATAGCACGGATTGTGATTTGTGTCACAAACTTCGGTCATATACGACAAGTTCTATAGTGAATGGCTTGGTTAAAACAGTCATAAAACCTTTTGACACAGATCCATATCACTAAATAAGAAGGGGTATTCCCATTGCGATCAAAGTTATTCGGGCGGTCTGTGTGACCATCGTAATGTGAATGATTCCTTTAACTAACAATAGTGTTGTCTGCGCAGACTTCATGGCTGCCCTGTCCGACCCCCGCGCCTTCATGGGCGCCGCCAAGGAGCGCACCGACAATATGAAGCAGATGGGCATCGAGGAGAGCGGGCCCGAGAAGAAGGTCACCATCGAGGACAAGAAAGAAGGTACGTGATCATCATCATTTCAGCCGAAAGATTGTCACTGCTGGACGTCATGTGGTCCTCCCACAAGTTTTGCTGCAAGAACCAGTCTGCCGCCTATATCCATCCGGACCGGACCGGACCACCTCTACCATATATTTATTTATTTATAATCAAGTATAAAATAAAATACCTACAAGAGTTTCCATTATTTGACGCCACGAGGCCCACATTGACAAATACCTAAAACTTAAAACTTACACCTAACTAGTTACTTATTTTTCATCACACTTGCTCGGGAAGGGTGTTATGGCACGCAGTCGTATAGGGCAGTTATAGCCGATTTACCTCCCTAGGGAGTTTTGAGTTTAAAGTTAGAATCCTCTCGTACATAATTTCAAATTAAGGAGGTGTAAAATCAGCCAAGGTTTATTTCCTATATGCAAAAGTTGGGTACAAACCAATTTTACTGTATAATTAAACTTATACGGTACATTTATCTGCATTATATTCATATTTTACCATATATTCCATTCAGAGACATTTGCAATTATATTTTGAAAATCGGTACAATCTGGCAGTACGGCCTGTCATGTTTAAAAACTAAAGCAGTTCTAAGTATTATCTGTGGAAGAATATATTGAAAAAAGTTGACAAACTCTTTTAGCGAGTCGAGTTCATTTGTTTGATTGTTGCTTTTGTTGTCTAATTTTCTTTTTATTTCCTCTGTTCTGTGTTTTCATATACAAAATATTATGTAGAACCTATTTCCGACTTTAAATTTAAGTTGTCTCTGAGCCGATTATCGAAAACTGTCAAAATGTATGTTCTTCGTTAAGTAATGGCATACAGAATTGTAAAATGATTGAAATCGACTACCTAGATACAAAAGTATTCTCCATATACGGCGTTGACCAAACCTACTATAGCTGTACCAAGGGCCTTTTGTTTGATCAGTAGTTAACTCAACTAATGGTCAAAAAACGTTACTAATGGTTAAAATCTCAAGGAAATGTGTCAAATATTCCATTCCTTTTTCGAATTCTAACAATTACTTAGTTTAACTACTGATCAAACAACAGCTGTTGTTGCGCTAGGGCCTTTAAACGGTTCTACAGTAAGAAATCCAGTTTTACTACGTCTCGGTTCCATGCCGTCTGCCAAATCAGACAACTCTAATTCAAAAATAACAAACAGCATACCTACGCCAACATAATCTAAACATTTTTGCTACTCTACAATAATAATAAAAGCAGTTGTATTCCGAGAACGGCACATAACGATTGCAAAATTGTGTAGGTAAGTACGTACGGGGTCTTTCCATACATTTTTATAGATTTTAACTTCTGTCTGTGTCTTTGTAAGTAGTGTTTGGCTGTACACGCAACTCTACCGTAAATGTCTTTTTTCGAGTTCAATATTTCTTCCTCCAAAAGCGAATACCTATTTCTCAACAAAATATGAAAATACCGTAAAAGAGATCACCAAAAGTGAAATTAAAATTAAAATCGGCCAATTTGAAACTGCTGATTAGACAGCCATTAGACAGAGAGATCCGATATGCACTGTGACCTCATGTAACAGGTCGGCCATATAAACTGTATGTTAAATTCTGTTTTGATAGGAAGAGATAGGAACTAGAGGCTTATGTCTTGGTTATTTTTATAGCTATTCAAAAAATGATTTTTCTCAACTGTTTGTTACATGAAGCTGCTTTTATTGGAGCGTGAAAACAACGACATGAATATTCCCTAATCTAAATAGCAAAAAGGTTAATTTCAAAAATATTGTACATACCTAGTTACTTAATTGAGACAACGTTCACTTTCTTCCATTGTCTACGGAAAGTTAGTTAAACAACCATATTTTATTATGGTCATTTTCGTCACACAAAGGAAAAAAATAAGAAGTTTTTAATTGAGTTTATAATTTGACACAAATTTGCCAATTACTCAAAGTTACCCTACAAAGTTACCAATAACCAAAACTTCTACAGCTGGTGGGTAAAATTAACCTTGCTAGTGGAGTGGCAAGGACACAACCTCAGATTTTAAGTAATAGACATGAAAAGAAAATTAGTTTTTGACGTCTACCGCTATACAATTTTTGGCCTCTCGAAGGGTTGAGGCAATTACAATTTTTGCAAATTAAATATTTCCTCTAGAGACCGCACAAGGTTGTTATATTCGAGGGATCTGTTTATGTTGTGCGCCGGCGCAAATAGCCCGTGAAATCATAATTTATATCGAACGGGAGCGTATACACCGAGCGTTGTTTATGAGATATTTTCAGATGCTTCGTTGATAGGGCGTGGGACCGGGGAAGAGAGAACGGCGGTTTTGTAATCGAGCAAAACGATTTGATTGTGTAGGGTTTTTTTTTAAATCGAAACCATAAAAATAAAAACAATCTAGCGAAGCTTTCCATTAGTGTGTTTTCGTACCGTATCGTTACCGGTAACATTGCATGGGCTCTATTCTACTATGTAGGTAACACATTATTGTTTTCATCACACTTACTCGTAATATGCTAGAAAAATCGACCGTAAATCCAAAATAATACCCGCGGGCTTTTTTTTTACCATTACGCCCTATAGTGCCTAATAGCTTTTTTTTTAAATATAATACGTGGACTCAAACTATCATAATACGTCAGGACCCCAATTCTTGTGCCATTCGATATGAAGTTTCATTCGAGATGAAATGTCAGTTGCATAATGTACAATTTTCTAAAAATCTCGCATATAAATTATTGATCTCGACTGTCACTAGAATCGGACTCCTGAAAACGTTTGACATTATCTGTGTTAAGTCATAGACAGTGATGTAGTCTGCCGCTAATTTATAGAGTTTGGCTATCGAAACGTGATACTGAAAATGATGAATTTTAAAATTGTAGCTATGGTATGCCTGCGTGGGCTAGAAATAAACAATTTTGATGCTTTTGTAATTAAGTATTCAGTTATAAGTTAATGACAAAAGCATTAAAATTGTTTAATTGAAGCTCATTCAGGCTTACTATAGCTACATTTTTTTCAGTATCACGTTTCGTGGCCAGACTCTAAATACTGATTAGTGATTATAAACTGTGTGATTCTAAAATAATAATTAAAAGGGTGTCTTTGTGCACATATTAAAAAAACATGTCGTCATTATAAGAAATGGATAATGCGACTCCGCCGGACATCGCCAACGCGGCTAAAATTGAGAATCGTAAGTTAGAAATATGATCTTTTGTCTGATTTTGTTTCATTTCCTCGCAATTGTGATGAAAAACATTGTATGTTACACGGGTGGTAAAGGAAATACAAAGCTCGAGTCATTAAAGCCCTCAGCCTTCGGCTTCGGGCTTCTAACAGACTCCCGTTTGTAATTCTGTCTTTACCACCCTTAATACACAATGTACTATTTTAACATGTTTTCGTATTGTTTGTAGGTACTCAGCCGCCATTACAGACAAAACAATAAGAGCTATCATAACGTTGCCAATTCGAATACTTTTTTTTAAAATAAGAGTGGGAGGCATTTGTGCATGTAGGCTACCTGATGGGAAGTAATCACCACCGCCCATAAACACCAGCAACTCAAGAATACAGTTCTTACTGACGAGTAAATAAGAGAGACCGTAAAGTTAACAATATGATTAAGATATGGAGGCAACATGGGCTTAGACGAATTGGATACGTATGCATATTTTTTGTGTTTGTCAACTGTGTAAATATGTTAACAAAGCTTTGCCTAGTTAACCCGTCTAGATTGGACTTATTTAACTGTTCGTTTAAGAGGTAGTGGTCTGTAACAAAAGTACAATCCTACTTATTTTTATGCAACAAGGTTTGCCTCACGGTAGGCAAGTAAAGTCCGTGCGCATTTACATTACGGCCAATATATTAAGTAAACCGCTGTCGCCTGTCGTTCGCACCGACTTTAAATAAATAATTGCTTCTGAGATTTGCTGCACCGCCTCGCTGGAAAACTTCAGTTCGAAGAAAGTGCTTTGGATCTGTGCAATGTTTTAACGTTCTAGTGTGGAAAATACTTAAAAACTACCTTTTGTTAAATTACTGTTGTTATGGTGTTTGGTTTTGAGTGTAACTGATAGTTCTGTGTATAAAATGCTGCGTTACCAGAGAACTGTTCGAACTGTTAATAGAGGTAACCTAATAATCTTGTTTTTTAAATAAAAACATGGTTTTTCCTCGCTTCATTAATTCAGGACCGGTATAAAGATAAAGGATAAATATTTTTTACATAATAGTTGAACTGCCTAATGAAATACACATAATATTCCGAATGGAAACCCCCTGTGGTATTTTTAGGGTGTCATATCCAAACGGGACCCTATTTAGCGTATGCTCTCTCGTAGTCGACCGTACCTACGGAACTCTCGCTGCGCGAGTCCTACGTGAGTTAACGTGAGTCAGCGAGTCATCTGATGGAAAGTAATAACTGCCGCCCATAGTCCAGTGCCCATAGACACTGAACACATTAATAGTAGATTGTTCAACGAGAGACTAAAACAAGCCATAATGATTAGAGATGTTTAGCCACTCTCGGTCGATCATTATGGTTGTTTAGTCGCGTTAAACACTCTACTTTTCACTTTGAATGCGAGGAAAAAAAACGACGTTCTATACAAAATTACAATATTTAACAAAATATGTAACAAAGTTTCTGACAAATTTGTTTCGCGGTTGTCAGTTTTTTGTAAAGTGACACAAATGCTTGCATATTTAGCCAACAGATACAAGCTTTAAAACTATTTATTAACGTTGAGCATGAAACGTTACAGCCTTATTTAGATAAGCCTAGATGGCGCTGGTGCACAAAATCGTATTTTTGACCATTTACGATATTCTACAAGCCAAAAGTTATCTCTTAGAAGACTTAGATGATTAAATAGGAATAAATAAGTTTGTAAATTCGTTCTTTTGTTTTTATTCTTTCTTTTCCACTGGTACCTAGATCATTATTAAATAAAAATAATTTAATTTAATTTATTTATCTCCTCCAGAGCCCCCGCTCGTGTTTGAGCCGATCACAGTCGAGTCGCTCCGGCAAGAGAAGGGCTTCGTGAAGACTGGCCGCAAGCAGCAGAAGGAGCTGGACGCGATGCGCAAGCGTCACGCCAAGGAGAAGGTGACGATGCAGAAGCAGCAGTGCAGCGCGCTCGAGAAGCTCATCAAGGGGAAGAAGTAAGCCATACCACAGAATATATCTAGATATAAAAATCTTCCGGGACTGACTGACAGACGGCCATATGTACTTGAAATTTCGGGGGAATAATACTTACTCGGATACAAGATGGCCACCGGAGTAGAGCCAGACCAAAAACGAGGTGGCGGGATGATTTGGATGCTTTAAGGGTAATTCTAAAAAAAGTGGCACCGTAACCTGTCAATGAGTTTTTGAATACAAAGTATGTTAAATGTTCGTTTTACAGAAAAAGTAAAAACATTCATAGATAAGCACAGACCTTTTACATCGAGGCCAAGCCATTTTATTTATTTATTCTCCTAAATTTTGTTAAAAAAAAATGGTAGGTACTATTTTTTACTATAACCTGTCTTGTCCAAATGAGACATGTTTCCGTTTTTTAGAACTTTGAACTATTTGTGTATATTTTATTATATATATTTTAAAATATATTGCAAGAAGAATATTATGACATTCAATTAGTTATGATATGGTTTCAAAAATATATGCTTATATATCAATATTAACACACGACAGTTTGTCCGGTGATGTTTTTACTTTAACCTGTGTGTCCGTGATAGTGTATCTCACTCACATACGGAATATAATAGGCACACCATAATCCTCGATAAACATTCGGCCAGTATGTGGCTCACCACTATACGAAACGGTTGGATACGATCTGTCATACTTTTGTGGAGATTAGTGATCAAATGCAGTAATCTGGAGTTTGTAACGGGTATGTTAACTTTATCTTGTCTCAATTATTTAATGTTAACGGTATGGGACGTAATTAACTAATCATTTGAACGTGGTATTCTGATGTATCTACTTATATTACTAAGAGTGGAACGTTCAAATTATCACCGGTTTAAGAGTAAATGTCTTGTAAATCTACTTTTAACTTTAACCTGTGCAACTTTAACCTGTAACTAGCATAGATTAGGTTAGGCACAGGTTAATGTAACTCTTGGCGGGTTAAAGAGACATATGTGCACTAATGTGCAGGTTAGTGTGACTATTGGCAAGCTAAAGTGAATAACTATTTTAAATAATTTTATTTTAATAACTTGCATATAATTTCCAGGAAAAACTTTACAGATGCTTTATCAAGCAGTACCCATTAATAGTGCTCTACCAAAGTAAATGTAGGGAATTGCTTTTTTAAAGTAATTTGTATTTTAATATAACTCTCTTTAATCTGAAAACTTTTCTCTTCTAACCTGTCTAATGAAACTTTCACCTGCATCTCAATATTTCAACAAGCCATAATTCTTATATTTTCATGTATATTCCGTTCCCTTTTCTAAATATGTAACAATTGGAACACCATGAAGCTTATTTTAAGCAAAGAAGGTAAAAAAACACAACTTTTTTTTTGGAGAAACTTTAACCTGTCCGTGCCACTTTTATTAGAATGACCCTTAAAGCGACTGGCGGAAGTATGCAATAAGTAGGGAAGAATTGCGAAAAAGAGGCGAGGCCTTTGCCCTGCTGTGGGTCTAACACACGCTAAATAAAACTCGGGTATCCTAGGAGTGCGGTAATAAAGCTCTTTCAAGCCTATATTAAGATAGAACTTTCCTCCAGGAAAGCTAGTAGATTTTGATGTGTAGACGTACAGTCCGTCTTATAAATAAGTAGCTGCACACTTTTGTACCTTGTCGCTTTAACGCCTTTGACTGATTAGTGCAGCAGTTCAAACATGTCGTTAAAGTGATAAAGCACTAAAATGTACAGCTACTTATTAGGCTGACCGTACCCTCATCAGCTGACTGATTAAACATCAATATCTTTAATCTAAAATCTAACCGTTTCCAGCAAAGAGCAGCTCAGCAACGACGCAGCTTTCCGCAAGCTGGTGACTGACCAGTCGGCTGCCTGGAGCGAGCTGGTGGCCAAGCACCGGCTGGAGGAGTGGAGCTCTGCCCGCAGCCGGCTCGACGAGCAGCGGGACCTGCTCAAGAAGATGATGGAGGCCACGCAGCTGGCGCAGATGAAGCAACTCGAGGGCAAGCATGAGAGGTAAGATACGGGAAGATGAAGATGTACCGAAGGATATGAGAAGTTGAGATGTAAGGTTAGATCAAGTGAAAGCCCATCACGATCTACCAGGTGGCAAGTGAGCAGAAGAGGGTAGGTATGTTTGTATGGTGTGGTCTGGTTCTGTAAAGCGTAAGAACACTTGTGGAACAAGTGGGGGAAGACACCTTCGGCCTGCGGGGTTCATGCAATCAACAATCAGCATCATGTCAGCCGAAAAGCAACCCCAAAGATCTCCACCGTGAATTATCCTGGGCTGCTCGCATCTAGCTGCCTGGGAGCCCTGGGACCGTTCTCAGATCGTCGGTCTACCCTGTGGGAGGCCTGCTAGTATTGTTCTTTCCGGCACGGGGTCGTAACTCGAGATCCTTTTCGCCATATGCGAGCAACGTGCTCGACCCGCTGCCATTTAAGGTTATTTAGCATCTATGCAACTTCCGCAAGCTAGTGACTGATTATTGGGCCGCCGGGAGCGAGCTGGTGGCCAAGTACCGGTTTTCCAGGCTAGCCTTGGGTTAAACATGTCAAAAAATCTGAACACTTACTATTAAAAGACAAGCCGAACGAGTTATATCTCATTTAGGAGTTTCTTTGGCCACATTCCGTCTCCATCATCATAATTTAGCTTGATTGTAAGTACCGTACTTCACTGGATGGTTCCAGCGGAAGTCCAGCGCAAGCCTTCATGCCATCATAACTCTGAGTTGGAACCATTTCATGACAACAGGCCTTTTGTGTATGTCAGTATTTTGTTCCTTTTTGTTTGTCTGTCTGTCACGAATAAATGTTTTTTTCGTTCTTTTTCGCGTTAAGATGCAAATTTTTAGTATATTCGATAACTAGGTACAACTAGGTTAAAATCGACTCACTGGATTTCTTTACACTGTTAATAGTTAGTTATTTACAAGTGAGACTAATAAAAGAAACATATAACCGTCCCCATTTGCTTTCAGAGAGCTGAAAGAGATGAACGGGCGCCAAGCCAAAATCAGCATGGAAACCAGCAAGGAGGTGGCCAACGACAAGACCCTGAAGACCAAGCAGGAGAAGGACCGGCGCCTGCGCGAGAAGAAACAGAACAACACCAAGAAGTTCATGGACGAGCGGAAGGTTAGTCCACTTTTGCTAAGTTAGGGTTTTCCTTATGAATGGGCAATCTAAGTGGATTCGGATTAAGACACTCATTTTTATTAACATTCTCTTTAACCTGCTCAGTTGCTTACTTAACCTATGTTCTTAGCGCGAAGGAAGATAGAAGGATAATAGATATTTATTAAGGAAGAATGGAGGAACGTGGACCTTTGTCTAGGTCGATGTATAAGAAGCGTAATTACACGAAAGATGTGCAAAAATGTTTTATAACGTTAAATATATAACTTCTTTCAGTCGCAGTGCTGGAGCACCATTAAAGCAAAATGCGTAATATAGATTATTCTAAACAGCCTATACGGATCCAACTCGCACTTGACCTTAAATTCATTTTCCGTGCGCAGACGCAGACGATCAAGCACAACCGCGAGAAAGAGAAGTTGAAGGTGAAACACGACAAGCAGATGGAAGAGCTATCCAAGGACGTCGACAACGTAAGCTGACATTTTGTTTGTTCAATTGGAAGTTGTGTATAATTTAAGTAAAATACAGTGGTGGTAGGGCCTTGTGCAGGGTCCATTATGAAAATCTAGATTGCTACCATATTACCTACACTTGAAGACTGCGCAGAACATACGCCCGATTTACTTTGACGTTGACCGTACAGTGGTGCCATCATTACAATTATTATTTTCTAATAAGCTAAAGTATTTTCTTGAAATTAGTTGTACAAATGAATACACAGCTTTATAAGACTTACCTATAGCTCAGATAGTTGAATATAGGCTGTATCTCATGAACCGTAATTGGTAGACATTGAATTTTTTACATACAAGAACGGTACGGAACCTTTCGTGTGCGAGACCCGCACTTAGTTTTATATTAAAAAAAAAAATGTTTAACAAGAGATAAACGCCTTTTTATTTTTATCACATTTCTATTTTGTTTAATGTAGGTACGTACGCTAATTAAAACAGAAGAGCGAGGTCTTCTGACTTAGATATTTTTATGAATAAAAGGATTCAGCTTTATCTGTAGCTGTAAGAAAAAAAAATGTACTTACCTATCTGTTATTAAAACTTGCTCATTGTGTCCCCAGCTGATCGAGCTATACAAGATGGAGGAGTCTGAGTTCGACATGGCGAGCAAGACGGAGTTCTTTGCATGAAAGTACCCCGACCTGGCTCCCCTCTTCGAGCAATTGACTTGAGACAGTGCCAGTGAAGTGATCTCTTCATAATTACCCTTTTTAATAGTATATTACCATAGATAATTCCACAAGAAGTTCAGTTACCATTTCAGTTGATATATTACCTATATTAACAAAATTATTTTTAGGATTAAATTAATATAATTATCTAAATTCTAAAAGGAGAACTTTGCGTAGTTTAATGTTATTATTACTAACCATAATATAAGTAGGTACTAATTTAATTATTGTGAATGTTAATTTACAATAATTATAAAATATAAGGTCATTAAAAAATATTAAAACGTCGTAGCATGATTAAATATTATTAATTCTGGAAATTAATCAAAGTTAATTCTAGTTAAATAATCGAAATTGGAACGACAAAATTAACAAGGAAAATTATTGAACTGAAAAGATGTTTCGGCCTTTTGAATATTTTAAAATTAATATATTTATTATAATAGTCATTATTCGTGAATATTATGTAATAAATGTCACTAATCACGTTCTTTCTACGGGTAAAATGTAAAAGTGAAATGTAATTTAATTTACCTTTTGGTAATATTCTAGTCTCTTCTTTAGTTTTCTTCTCATTTAATCTAAAATATTATAATAGCGGTTTAACTATTAATTATTAACCAAGTTATCGGTTGTTAAGGTAAATGCTATAATCAGAATCTTTTTCTATTCCATGACAGCGTGTATACAAAAGTAATTATTAAACTAAACTAATGTATCTTGTATTTTAAACTAATGTATTTGAAACGTATTTTATCTAAACGTTTGTAAGTAAGGGATCAATGCCAAAATGTTGCAACACATTAATATAATTATTAGCATTGTAATGCATTCTACATGAGATCACTCAAATGTGCACACTTCATTAGATACTTATCTTAAGCATTACTGTTTCTTTGGGGAAAGCAAAGCCAAACATACAAGATCCTAAAGTATGTATAATCTAAGAGTATATTTATATCATTCCATTCCAAATTTATACTTTCATATATACTTGTCTCGTTGCTAGTGGACCAAACTATTCTACTTCAATATACTGAATATTAACTTTTAGTGTCTTTTAGTTACAGTAATATTAACAATTATTAAATATGTAACTGATAACTATAATTACCTAATTATAAGCCAAAGAGATATATTTCAATTATAATATTTGACGTAATTTGATTTTGAATCAATTATTAGCTAGGACTCTTTTGATGTCAATATTACATAGATATATTTTAAATATATTATTTAATTAGAACCTATATTTTAAAAAAAGCCAGAATGGCTTGTAGTTTTTAAAGCACTGAGGTGTCTAGATGAGGTACCTACCACTTGATTTCTAGTCAATTTCAGTAATAGAATTAAGTACAAGATGTAAGTTCAATTTTCTCATAAAAAAGTTTTAACTTTTTATCTGTGTTGTAGTCGATATTCAAGTCACTCAACTTTAGATTCAATGTACATAATGAGAAAGGTAGAAAATCCTTAGGAGTTAAAAATTGTTATAATAATGAAGATGAATTCCTTCAACTGTTTATTCTAAATAGATTTAATGGAAATAGTGAGAATATTTCGTAAGTGTTTCTTAATGGATTGAAAATGTATTTGAAAAAGTTTACAATTATTAATCAACATTACGTTGTAAATTAATATTTACGATTGCACTTTATTGACTTTGATAGTAAAAATGTAAAAATATAAAGAGAAAATTTTGTCAAAAAAATACTTTTTCGTAGTTGTTGATGAAACGAAATTTAACAAATTTTAAACTAGTTAGATTTTGGAATTGTGATAACGGGGGTGTATGAATTGGCCTATCGGTATGACTTGAGAATTCACGAAGCTCCCAAAACAATATTTAGCTATTGTTTACGAAATTTATGACTGGGCATTTAAATGTCAAAAAATTTCGATGTTAAAATTATTTCAGTAAAACTCATTATTTCGATTAGCACTAAAAGAGTTTGATATTAGGATAAGGCACTTTCAGAACAGCATGTATAAGGCACTCGATGTATTTTGTATTTGATTGCATGCCATATAAACTGATTAGCATTAAGGGTCAAAAGTAAAGCATATATTCTAAATTCATTGTATTTTACCTATTTAACAGAGTTATACACTTGCTCTGCATATTATGCTATTGGATATTCAAGTGAAAAAAAAACTGAATGGCTAGTACATGTATTTATTAAATGTCTATATTTGTTAAATATTGTGATTCCATCATGATCCTTAAGTTATATTGATGAGTAAACTAAATTATCTGTTGCTAACTTTACATAAACGTAAACAGTGAAATAACATATTACTAGCCATTTAGCGGTACTTAATTATCAGAATACAAACTAGCTATAATAAAACATGTTGTATCCAAAGATTTATTTATTGTTTAAAGTACAATAATTAAATTAAAACATTTTAAACACAACATTGTCTATTATTACCTTTTATAACTACCTTTTATTACTACAATATCTTTCAAGTTTTTTTTAAGTAGCCTTGAAACTACTGCTCATACTCCTGACCTTCTTCTTCTCTTTGTATATACTGACACACCGAACTGAAACAATTATAAAAACAACAATAATTTTAACAATCACAGCCTTTTTTATCGGACCAAAATATTTCTTGCCACATGCTTGTGTCAAATCCACAAGGAAAACGTCAACCGTGGTGAATGTCTATAACTGGACATCAGCGAAATACACCTTACTGATAAGGTGTGAAAGCCATTAGTTAAGAAGAAGAAGAACAACTTAAAATCGAAAATCTAATTCAAGATCAAAATCTTAACCTCAACGGGCGCACATTCGCTGTGATTATTGCATTTTGTTTTAAGTGTAGGTATTTCTATCAATAAAACTTACCCTAATATTACAGGTTACACGAGTTTTCATTCATGTTTTTATGATACTTGGCATTATCTATGAAAAGGGACCTTATTGTTTATTGTCGTTGTCGATGGCGCTTACGCCGCACTGCGTCACGCGTTGTATTTATATCGGAGCATCGTTAATAACGGCGGAAACGCCATCGACAATAAGGTCCCTTTTCATAGATAACGTCTCATATAATGTTATAATAACTAAATAATCAAGATGGGAACTGTCAAATCTTGGTCATGAATTAGATTTTCGAGTATAGATCTTTGAGCCACTGTAGAACCCTGTTGCAAAAAGTTACTTGACTCTGTTATAAAGACTAGATTCCACAGTGGCTCAACCAATAAAATATTTTTTTTTAATATTTATTTGGTTCTTTATAGAACCTACATTCAATAGTAGCTCTTTACTGCGAACTCACTGACTACTCACAACCCTGTGTGACTTTTGTAGTCTTTCAAATTAGAAATTCTGCGATAAATGTTTTATTTGGATCTTTAATTTTAAAAAAAACGATAGTCGTCGAGACAGCTTCAATGGCTTAGAGCAGGGTTTCTCAAACTGGGGTATATGAAACCCCAGGGGTTTTCAGTGATCGTTGGGGGTTCACAACCAAATTAACTGAATCAAAATTCAGATTGAGATTCATAAAAATTACTTCATAAATCAACTCAATTAGCGACAAGAAACAAGCCTAACCGCCACATCGTTTTTTTGAAACTTTATTGAGTTTAATTCAAGTAAAAAAAAAAATTTACCACATGTTTCACAATCGACAAGTAAAGCATATTTTTTTGTCTTATTATAATTTACTGGTCGATTGTGAACCACAAATTTAACTTAAGACTTTTCAATTTTGTAAACCAATTTAATTTTAAGTAACAATTATCGTAAACTAATAAATAAAGTAAGATTTAAATGTATATGTACAATTTATCGCTGTTAAAAACTAATCTTTTATTTTTAAGGATTTGATAAATATTTTTTTGGCTTTTATACAAAGTTGGATGGATGCGTCAGCACTGAGTTTTTAAATCCCTATAAAATATAAGGTCCATTTTTAATAGTAGTTTACTGTACATCAGTTTAAACCTCAGTTGATGATCTTAAGTAAATTGTATTTAGCAATAAAATTAGTCAAGAACTTTTTGATTGGTGGTCAAAATGGAAAAGTCATTTTTGTATGGTAAAAAGGCAAGCGTCCCTAATTATGAGGCCCCCAATGTAAATGCACAAAAAGATCAAAGCGTATACATACCAAAGGGCCAATATAGATATCCTCGTAAGGCCCAACATCCTAAATTTAGGATATTTGTCAAAGTGACTTTTCACTTTAGTTGACCAACACAAGATTCTTTTTCGAACTAACGAAATTTGAGGTGGGCTTTACGAGGATAACATAAGATGATGAATGAATTTCACTTCATCAATTGTATCATTTGACTGAATGCTCAGCTATTCTCTGCTGAAACCATGACGTTTTCAAGATATGTTACACATAACATAGATTATGTTAGGTTAGTAGATATTTGACCACCAAAAATAAAACTCATGCTGCGAGGAATGCCTTTCGCTAAAATGAAAATACTGCGTTATGATATGTTTGTTAAAAGTTGTTTTGATAAAATGATAGGTACATTAGGTACCCCATAAGATATAGCAGATGGTGAGTTTGTTGTGTAGAACATTTTAAGGACCGATTAATTAAAAGATCTCGACTGTAATGGCTGTTGTTCAAATCAATGTCACAATATTAAACGTATATGTAAAAGTATACATAGGTATAGCATCTATGTAGTAGTTAGCCAAATAAAAATGTTGAATTAAAGGTGCTACTCAAAAATAAAATAAGTTTTTATATCATCACCTAATAATGTAGGTGACATGAAATTGTTCAAGATGCATCAAAAATGACAGTATTCTATGGCTTGACATTTACTTTGAACTATTTTGTGACATCTTGATCAAGACGAGTTTATTAACCTTTTGAACGCCATATGTCGAATACAAAACCACCCACACGCCAAACATGTTTGCTATGCTATGCAAATTACACCTTATTGCTACCAAACAAAGTATCTTTAAATCTTGAACTCTTGTCGGCTGTAGCCGACGTGGCGTCAGTGGCACGGCTTTTAGTTGACGGCCAGAGCCGACTGTGGCGTTGAAAAGGTTAATGCGGCCCTAAGATCTCCAGTGTTCAAAATATAAATATATAATTTATTGAAATTATTGAATAAACAACTAAATGCGTTTAATAATTATCATATCACATTAAGACTTAACCCAGTAGTCAAGGAGTTAACTAAGAAGTTACAAGAGTGGGCGATTTTTTTTCACCAATTATCACTTCCCAAAATTCTTAATTCAAAATTTCAAAATTTCATTTCAGGAAACATTCACTTGGCAACTAAACACTTTCCATATATTCTTTTCCCGAACCAAATGTTAGGCAAACACATTTATTGTCATTAAAGTATTTTGTCATTTATCAAATCACAAATTTTTATGTAAGGTCTGTTCATCCTTACTTGTCTTATGTAGTAAACAACTTTCTAACCTCAAAATTAACCTTTTTTGGCTAAAACAGCTATTTTAAACAAAATAAAGCAATCACACACAATACATTGGCCAAGTGATGTCCAAAATGTCAACTCGGTTCACTTTATTTATGATAAAAGAGCTGTTTAAGCCAAAAAAAGGTTCATTTTGAGGTTAGAAAGTTGTTTACTATATAAGACAAGTAAGGATGAACAGACCTTAGTCAATTTAATCAAGTAGCAATTGTTCTAAATCCAAAACAAAATATGGCCAATGACCGCTTTAATGTCCTGATGAATATTGCTTGAGTAATATTCTGCAAAGTGATAAATTGACCAAAGTAAAATATCCTAAATAAATATATGCCAAAGAGTTTGCAAAAATACAGTTGCTGCATTTGTTTTGAAAGTTATATTTGGCAAAAAATATTTCACCCAAAAAGCAGACTCTCCATGGTAATGTTTATTAACCCGTAGAGTGGAGGGTCCTACGTGCGCCAAGTGCGCATAACGCAAGTCCTCAACTCGATTTGTCTATTGTTTGTGTCAACACAAATACTGAAATCCCGGGATATATCCAGATAAGCATAATGTTTAAGAATTTCATACCTAATCTGATCCATTGGAGATTTCTTATGTGTTTTTAGTTTATTCTTCTTAAATACGTTATAAAATATTTACTAACTGAGCATGCCCAATATGTGTCAAGCATTTCCAAGTACACTGTATGATGGCATTCCACATGAGGCCACACGCAAAATAACTGCACTACAAAGAACTGTGGAAACTTTATATTTAACTATTTAACTTTGGAAATAATATATTTTTTCCTTAGCTTAACCTTTCGTATGCCGGAGGGGCTCGCATACTTGTACCCTTCGTCTGCCGGGCTATGACGTCATCTGTGTCACGTGACCAAGTTTAATAGCTCCTAGCTCGAAAGTGATTTGACGTTTCGAGGAACCGAATGCTATCCATGGAGGATTGAATTTTTTAGTTTTTTTTACAGACAAATTAGAACCTTATCTTTAAGCTACTAGAATACAATTTTAAATAACCCGATTAAGCCCCTTAGTGACGGATACGGAACAAGGCATAGGACCAGGGTCAGTACGGATCCGGAACTAGGCATACGAAAGGTTAATAACAAAATGCTTCACGGCAAAAATACTAGTACTTACTGAAAGGGTCGAATTTTATCAGCTCTACTTTATCCGCCAGTCGCTCTCGAATAGTTATAAACTGGTGACCCGATACCATACTTTCCATTAGTACCATAATATGCCTATAACAAAACAACACTGTTTAGTGAGAGTTAATAAACCTAACCTAAATGCTTAAAAGTATTCACTGAGTGCTTACTTGCTTTTCGCCTTCTTAAATAAAACATTTGTTAGGAACATGATTTTGTCCGCAAAGGCTACGTATTTTTTATTTATTTTACTAATTGCTATGTAAAAACAGCCTGAATTACATATACCATATAATATATTTATTACTCCCACTGACTGCACTGACAGTCATGCAAGGCTGCCACCATTCAAAAAAACCCTTTTAAAAGTTTTCCATAGACTAATAATATTTTTGAAATAAAATGCTGCGCTTTAACATGCTAGACAACTTACAGACTAATTTATAATTGTTTCACGGTTGATGGACTCTGCCACCCTCGTTGAAATTTTATTATCTGTGTGACTTGCCCAAAAGTTAAAAAATAAAAATTACATAGACAAAGTATTTTTTAAATAATGCCACGTATGTGCAAAAAAGTAATTTAATTATTATTTGACAGTAGCAGATTTGATACACGTGCAGATTATTTTATCTTGAAGTTCAAGGTATAGCTAGTGGAAAAGAGTACTACTATTGAGATTTTGAAAATGCAAGAGAGTCCTTAGTTACATTTACGACGAAAAGGGTCCGATATCCTGGTAACATTCGAAAAACAAACTGCGATGATGATGAACTTGTGAACCGGCGTCGTTGGCGTTTTCGTGCGGCCACTGTTTTTTGTGTTCGTTCTTTGTTCATTTACCGTGTCGCAAATGAAGTAATCAAGCGGCTGTAGTGTGAGTTTTACTAGTATTTTGTTTCCGTAGTGTAGTTTTAACAAATAGAAAAGAATGAAAAACGAAATGAGCGTGAAACACGAAGAGAATGGCGGCGGCGACGCCAACTCCAATGTGTCACCGACGAAGCTGATGGTTAACTATATCCCAGAGTTAATGACACGCGATATGATGTACGCGCTGTTTTCGGCGATGGGAAAAATCGAGAGTTGTAAGCTGATAGCGAACCGCGGGTACGGGTTCGTGGAGTACGAGAAGCACGAGGACGCGGAGAAGGCGCGCACAGCATTCAACGGGCTACTCATGCAGGGCAAGACGCTCAAAGTCTCGTTTGCGTTGCTTAACCCCGAGAACAAGACCTCGCACAAACCTGACACAGAGTCTAACCTGTACATCAGTAACCTTCCACCAGACATGACGCTGGAGCGTCTGAATGCGTTGTTCGGTCAGTTCGGCGTCATCACCAACAGTCGTGTGTCTCAAGGTATTGGTTTCGTGTGTTATGAGACTCGGCCGCAAGCGGAAGAAGCCATCGCACAGCTGAACGGCAGCACGCCGCTGCCGGGCGCCGGTGCCGTTGTAGTTAAGTTCGCCAACAAGCCTAACGCAAACAAAAATTCTCAGCGCCCGAGCCCGCGGCCTGGCGTCGTGGCCGCTCCGCTCGCGTACAACGGTGCCGCTGTATTCAACGGCGCGTCTCCAGCCGCGTTCAATGGTACAAACCTGAGCGCCGCGTTTGGAGGGCGGCCCGCTGGTTTTGCGCCTGGTTTCCCGCAAGCCTCGCCGCCGCCCCTGTTGCCGTCCCCTGGCAAAGCCTTACCATTCATCAACAAAGGCCAGCAGCGGTTCAATCCTATGGCTGCTGCTAACCACTCCCCGCTGCCTCTGCTGGGCGCCCCCGCCAGTCCCGTTCCGCTACTTGGCGCGCCGCCTGCGCCGCACCAAACCACAGTGTATGTATACAACGTTGGGGAGGACACTGAAGAGCTTGCCCTCTGGCAGCTCTTCGGCCCCTATGGAGCCATCGACTCAATTAAGGTCATCAAGGACCCTGAAACCAAGAAAAACAAAGGGTTTGCATTTGTTAACATGCGCGAGTATGACGAGGCCGCAATGGCCATCCAGGCACTCAATGGGTACACGCTCAATGGACAGGTTCTTTCTGTTAGCTTTAAGACACAGAAGAGAAGCAATTAGATTGTGAAACGGACGTTAAAAACGCCGTCTCGTTTGTGATTGATCGGAGGCCGAAAGCTTAAAGAAAGATTCATTCCAATCTCAAAATATTTTTGTAGTCGAGACGCGAGATCCTCTATGTGCATTTCAGATTAGTCGCATAAGTATTTTTGTAAGATTTAACATAGTTTTATATTCGCGAGAGCGCGACATGACTATCTGTGAGTTGGTTTAGTTTGCTTGACAGTATCATATATGTGTACTTTTATTATCGTATGGTATTATATTATGAGCTATGTATGGCCTGTCGCAGTCCGCGGGTCGGGCTAGGCGCGCCCGGCCCGCCTTTACCCTCCAGGTATTTTATTTTGTGTAAAACAAACCATTGTATGTTTTTTACTCTTTAATAAATTTCATGTTTAAATAGTTTATTGTATATTTCTCTATTTTTTGGTTTTTATATACGATTAATCCCCTCCCCCGCCGTGTCCTTATTTACATACATTATATAATTAATAATAATATTTGTGGCAGTAGTTGTTACATGTACCTAATGTAGTATATTCCTAATTGTGTGTATTGTCTCGCGGCAGGTCGGTGTAATTCTGCTTAAATATTGCATGCGTGTAGTGGAGATTCAGAAATAAGTTTTATTTGTTTATGTTACTTCACGGGTTATGGCTGTCGTTATTGTTTGTTCGTCATTACTAGTTTCTAAATCTATATATTTTTAGCGCAACACGCTACGACGAGTTGTTAATCAAGCTAGGTATTTATTAGTCTCAGACTCGTGAGAAATAATGAAATGGCAATCTGTATGCATTTTTTTATACGTACATTAACCTAAATTGTTAAGCTTGAAGTCACTTCAATATAGTATAGGCTTAATGTAGTACTAACAGAAATGCGGGACGCGAAGCCTTGGGCAGCAGTTGTGGTTATCTGCGTAGGTTTTAGATCGATAAGATTAAACTGAACCAAACAACTGTCCATTTAAACAATACGGTATTTAGGGAACTAGACTGCCACAATTAGATGTAGCGTTAGGTGCCTTGCCTATCCTGGGTCTGCTCCGATATTTCCCATCGTAGGTATTTCCATGCAACGGTGCCAAAATAACCGATCTGACATCGGTCACTTTGAGGACGCAACCAATAAGTCGTGATTAGCATACAATGGCTGCGGTGTAGTATGATGCAGTTTTTGTTCAGTAATCGCTCCAATTCGAGCTATGTTCTCGCTTTAAATATCTCTTAAAATCTGATAACGTCGTTTTTTTTTACCGGACGTGATTTGCGTAACTAATTTAAAGTTTCCAAAAATGTTATGGATCGAGAAAACGCCGTCTATAATAATGCCTAAGAATTTGCTTGGAAAGGTGAAGATAGTTTGAATTGGACGTTTTTTCCGCTGTACTGAGGAATACCGCAGTAGACCCTAACCTCCCATAACAATTACGTGGGACAATTAGGTATTCATACCAGCAGTTTTAGGAGTGAAAGTATACAGTAAGTATAACGTCGCATCTGCATAGACGGTGAGTTCATATACTGAAATATAAAAAACTGACTTTCAGATATTCTAGTCCAATAGGTACTTAAAGATCTTTACAAAAATTTTGGAAACATTTTTATCGTGTATAGGTAGGTTTTAATCGTAAATTCGATTTCACGCTAGGTCTGGTTTAACGATTAATGTCGTAAAACATGCTTTTGTATGTTATATTATAGTTATGATAGCTTTAGTTATGATATGAACAACGGAGCTGTAGTCGATAAGGTAGCACCGATAGCGGCTGCGGAGCGAGCCGGCGTGGACTAAAGGGCGGGTTTGGCTAGCGAATGCGAAGCTCAATTATGTAGGTACATAGATAACGTCACTGCGGAGATATTGGTCCGGGAGGCGTCTGATGTCCTTCTCAAGGACGTCTCGTGTTTGCGCCGCAGTCTGTCGACCCTGAGTTTTCGCTCGGCGCGACCGTTTGTGATTTATTAACTCCTCCCGACTTCACGTCGGAAAATAATACAGTTTACGGATTCGAGAAATCCATTGAGGTTTCATTTTTTGGAAATCTCGCTTAGAATATAGGAAATTTCTACAGGGAATAATTAGGATTGAAGTTAAAATCTTGGAATTAAAAGGTTTTCTAAAATAGGGTTTCGATTGGGGAAAATAAATATGACCTTATCTAAAATTTATAATTATTTATATAAAAGCGGGCAAGTGCGAGTTCAACTCACGTGGAGAGGGTTCCGTACATATTTTTTTTTATGGAACTCATAGGTTTTCCTGCAATCTACAAGCAAAGAAATATATGAATTTTGTATTTTTTTCAAAATTTTAGGCTCAGTAGTTTCGGAGATCAGGGGGCAATGGTCAATTTTCGTCTTCTTTCATGAATAAAATCAAAACTATTTATTTTACAATAATAACAAAAAATATTTGAGATCCTCATGACGAGCCCCCTTCCATTTGATATAATTATGATTTATGACACAGTAAGGATTGCAAAACTTTTTTTTAGTTTCCTAATTTGTCCCCCGAAAATGACCCTTATTTAAAAAAAAAAACTTTGCATATATGTGTTTGGGTCATCAATTTACATATGTGTAGCAAATTTCAACTCAATCGGTCCAGTAGTTTCGGAGCAAATTGGCTGTCACAGACAGACGGACAGGCAGACGCACAGGTAATCCAATACCTAACGGTTCCGTTTTTTGCCTTTTTTATACGGAACCCTGAAAATAAATAGGGACAAAGAAAATAGCTACCGTACTGACTAACGCTTTAGAAATTTGGAATTCAAAGCCTAGCGGAAACCGATAATTATGAAACACGTTGTTAAGACGGTCAACATTCTCTAACGTGTTTCTCGATCCATACCCATCCATCCTGTGACTTCAAAATGAAAGCGTAAAGTTTACTCAAAACTGCGTGCTCTGTCGCTATTGTAGGCATATTCATTACGTTATGCGATTGTCGTTCATTACTGGACATAAACTTCTCTAGAGAATCTCCTTAACATTTTTCTATTGATCTGAAAATCCCCAACAAATACCATCAGGTTTTCCATCATATTGATGTCAAACCTCTGAACTGAACCCACAAGAGGACTATGCTCATGGAGCTTCATTATCATTTTATTTTTTTACGGTTACCATCTAAATCGTCTTTTATTTATTTATTTATTTAACGCTCACACAAGTTACAGTCTTTGTTACATAGTGCTAAAAGACAGAGTTGTAAGGTCAAAAGTCATTCAATCAGATTAGAGCCACCATGTTAATTCGATTTTTATCACAAAACGAAGTTTGATCCGTCTAAATGGGGGATAGCAGGACCGGTATTTGTAAAGATATCGGTTTAATGTCGCTAGAAATGCTTAAAACCCCAGATAAAGGGGTGGTTGACCTGAGCCTCCGTAAGTAATTAAGTCTGAATCGGTTCGACGCTGGCGGTACAATCGTTACCTTTGGAATACAGTGTTGCTAGTTGCTGTAAGCTACAATGTAGCTCGAGTTTTTCTTCGAACTTGTCCGGACACACTAGTACAGTCAAAATATATTTTTTACCTGGCAAATAGTCGGGTGTCCGCTATATTTGGGTATCTTATACAGGTAGAGGCTTTTATTAAAATTCCAAGACTTCGACTTTGGGGTGCTGCCGTGGGCTCTGCCATAGGAATAAACAATAACTACACGTAGAAGCGAAACTCCCGGCTCCGGACGCGCGCTCGGCGCGTTAAATACCTACCGCTTGGCGATACCTGTGGTGTCTAGTCAGTCAGGGGCGTCACAGAAGGGAATATATATGTATTAACCAAGACATTGTTATTGTGTCTTGAATTGGTTTTCGTATTTGTGTTGATTTTAGTGTTGAACTAAGATATTGTTATAAAAAGTGAATGACTATTTACGGCAAAATAATTAGAAAGGTAATTGATTGAATGAAGGAGTTTTATTTGGTAAATAGTACATCCTCTAGATGTTGAAGATAAAAAAACGGAAACATTAAAAACGAATTAATAGATAAAAATAGTATTTTGTAATAAAGCTTTTTCAGCTTAATAAAAATTGAAATTAATGATCCGGAAAGCAACGTAAGAAAAACTCCGGATCCCAGACTATACTTAAAAGTTATTGAGCTTAAAAGGTTGTTTATTTATAGACTCGTTTCTGTGTTTTATAGATGATTAATAGCCACATAAGACATGAAATTTTCTGGAGATAATCTTAATTATCATCAAAAATATTATTACCTAATTTAACGTAAATGTAAAAAACTCATTTTGCAACAATGTTTCCACGTTGAAGGAAAACATAAATAACATTTCGTGACTAAACTTGTATGACACATCCATAAACCGATTAAAATATTTCACAAGTGACAGCCCTGACTTTGGACGCGGAAGACAGAAGGGCGTAGCGGGGTGAAGGGGGATGTATGTATTAAAAGCGCGGCATTTGGGGCCTGGGTAAAGGAGATTCGCTTCTACGTGTAGTTATTGTTTATTCTTATGGCTCTGCCATGTCCATAAAAGATTGAAAGATTAGACGTTTTTTTTTAGCTTTTAATAAATATACTTGTCCTAACCTTTAGTTTTGCAGAATAGTTGTATTTTAAATATTCTGCTAAATTTACACTACTAAATGCGCTACCATTTGGATTCGGAATCATGTGTACCTAATAGTTACTGAGACACAAATCTTTGCACTATGGGAAGTTAGGACTGCACTCTGTTTCATGTAAGATGAGTCCTGTGACAGCTCATATAAACACGTATTACATTTGTTTCTAACTTTACATAAATACTGCATTGGTACACCTTTCAGGTTCAGGAACTTAAATAATTAATCGCCTATTTTTAAGTACTTACCTCGCATGTGAGCATAGTAACTGATTACGAAATACGGCTGTCACAAGACTCATCCTAAATGAAACAGAGTGCAGTCTTAACTTCCCATAGTGTAAAGATTTGTGTCTCAGTAACTATTAGGTAGACATTATTCCGAATCCAAATGGTAGCGCATTTAGTAGTGTAAATTTAGCAGAATATTTAAAATACAACTATTCTGCAAAACTAAAGGTTAGGACAAGTATATTTATTAAAAGCTAAAAAAAACGTCTCATTACACAAAATTTCGAAAGTTTATAAGTATTTGCATTATTCTGATACGCAAAACCTGTATTTGAAATACATTAAAAAATACGTTACTCTTTGCCAATGTCACCAACTTCAGATTCTGCACAATTAATTTACTCAGATCGAGACCACACAACACACAAGGTCTTACCACTAAGTACTGAAATGTTTGGGAATTGATAAACTCTACTAAATAGGGTTGTAGGTATACGCAGTCAACACGGTCTCTCCACTAAATGAATCAATCCTCAAATTAATTTCCTTGGCTACCAGAAAGTTGTAGAAATACTTGTAGGTGCATTAATTTGAGAATCGGTTCTGGAGCTGGTCTCACATTCGTCGTTTCCGATTCAGTAGGATCTTATGGAATTAAAGTGTGCAGCAATTTGATTGTGTTGGTGACAACCTGCTAAGATTTAACTTATTTTTTGAATTAGCCTTTAAAAATATTTTGCAAAGTAGCTTGTTAAGGTTTTTGTCGGCTGGCTAGTGCAACTAGTAGTAATCGTTTCAAATTACGTGCAATTAGTCCTCACTGTTCAGTTTTAAGACTTAAAGTGTCATATCTCAGTAACTGCCTTAGAAATAATTCAATGATATAGAAATGATTCAACCAAATGGTAGCGTATTTAGTTTTGTTAATTTCCTTAGAATACAACGTCGTAAAACTGAAAAGTGTAGGATATATTTATTAAAAACGTTAAAAATGTTTAAGTATTCGTTGTTTTATGGATAAAGCCACCCGCGGCAGCACTCCAAGGACGTAAACTTGGAATTTTAATTAAGGTCTGTCAAAGATATCCAAAACCATTTGTAAGGTACCCTTGATTTAATTCATACAGATTTACTATACTACAAGGGTACCTTAACTGCAACTTTGTTGTCCGATGAATGAAAGTTGACTCATAACGCTTACGATGTCTGCAAGCCAACAAGACAAGTGTAGCCTTCATATTATGTACTGTTAAATACCTACTCGTTATAAATAGTCTGAACCGTTATCGCGAGCAGGACAGGAATTAATTGCGCCATTTCGTATATTGAACCTCTATACTGAAATTTTGTTGTTCGAATAATTTGTTCTTCCATTACAATTACTTCTGTTAGAGTTTGAAGTAGCGTGTGGCATGGTTTTATTCGCTAGTTGATGAGATGACGCATAATATATATCCCTATATGAAACAAAAGCAATTACTCCTTATCGTACAGTTAGATAAACTAATATTTTGTTATCATTGGACGCGTCATTCGTCGGCACTTCCAACTAAAATAAGATATTTTGTCAAACGTACTCGGGCTTTTCTAATTACTGGGCTCGAGTGATTCATTTCTCGGTAAACCTTTATTGAAACAACTAACGGCTTGTATTTAATAATGAGAAATTACGCGATTAATATGAAATACACCACGCGAATAACATTCTACTGCTGGCGAGCGGTTCACAGTTTTTTATAAAGTTTTATGACCCTCGAGCGGAATTATAATTACAACCTATACCTGTCGGAAACGAGCGTCGTCGGACAGGTTTTTTTGCCAGCACCGCAGGAGCTTGTAATATTTTTTCCAAATTCATGTAATCTCCAATCCAAGTCACCAATTGGATCAACCAAAATTTGAAAACGACATGGAATTGGAATTTGCAATTGCTCCAACATTGGTCCTTTTGGTTCAATTTAAAAAAACACTCCTACTCCCATTGATGGAAGAATGTTGCTGCTCAAGATGATACAGAAAGCTAGTATTTTTTTAAACACATTGTACTCCTTTTTACTTCTGCCTTTACAATTAAATACGATTGGAATTAAAGTAAAGGTCAAGGATATTTTGCCTCAAACTTGATAACGCCGTTTAAACATTCAATGAAAAATATTGTACAGTTAATAGAAAAATCTGGAATGATTTAATTAATTCTGATTTGGCACGGGCTGGCTGTTTAATCAAGGCGTCGACTTATTGATTAATTGGTTAGGTACTAAAATTGTACACCACCTTTGGGAAATGAATAAAATGATTCTTATAGCAAACAGTTAGTACCAAAAACCAGGTATTTTGGCATCCCTCAGTCTAAATAAAATGCCTTCGATCGGTACATCGGATCCTGTTGTCATGATAAAAGAAAAATAATTCTCCGAGAATAGAGACTATAAAAACACGACATAGTTACGTAAGCGTTTACGTTGCGTACTGCGTGCGTTACAACCACTGAATTTGTAATCGTGTGTGTTTAGGTGTTTCCTTTGGAGCGTTATGACTGGCCAAGACCGATTTATGTAACTGGCTAGCTGGCTACAATACCCTGTTACACGAGTTTTAATTCCATTAAATGGGTATATGAATAGTTTTGCTCGATGTTGCTGCAAGATTTTGTCTCATAATGAGAAATGCCAAAAAGTAGAAGGTTCATCAACATCGTGTAGCCGGTAGACTCCTATGCTGGACATGGTCTTCAGCAAGGATCACTCAATATTTGCGCAAAACTTTGTACTATATTTTTATATTACAATTTAAAAACTTATGAATAGAAAGAACGGTTTATTGACACACCTAAAGTAGAGTACTAACGGTAGATAATTAATGTCTCTATTTATCTTTAACTTGTAGTAACGCACTTTATTTTACAAATTTTTGCTAAGCAACTACTAGTACCATGCAGAGTTTTAAAGACACTTCTTAATGCCAAAAACACTCATTTCTAAGAACGTCTTGATTCTTGTACCTCTCAGCTCAGGTAAAAAGTTCGTAGGGCCTTTTGTTAACTATACCGATTACGTCATCGCTACCTAGACACGTGACTATCCCTTCTGTCGTCCATGCACACATCATGAGAAAATTAATAATATGAAATAGGTGCCGAGGAGCCTTATTCATTTATACAAAAGTATATGCCCATAAACTCAGGATAACTTAGGTAGGAAATAATGATAAAACGAACCGAAATAAGCGATCAGTTTCTTTACACGGACTTCAAAAGGGCAAAGAATATGTAGATAATATGATGATAGGGGAACGAACACCACCTGTCTCAATAATAATAGCTTCCGACATGGTAACACATGTTGCCAGACTTTCCTTTTATACCTTCCTTACGTTTTATGCGCATAGGAAAAAGAAGTTTTGCGATAAGGGTGTTCAGCTAAAGGGCGAATATTCGGGACTTTCAACCGCCATTGTTGTCTTCAATACATGAACGATTATAATCATAACTGTAAAGATAAAGGTGGAGATAATTCATGGAAAAAAAGTTGCTTAATTTTATTATGCATAATATGCGAAGGTGACAATGACATCTGTTAAAATAAAACATCGAAGGTTCACCCTAAATCAGCAAAAAAATTAACTTCGTCTTTCTAATCTACCTCGCTCTTCAGTCAAAAGCAAAAAGGGTAAGGCTAATAATGTAGCATATCGAGAGTAAGACACGTTTCTGAGTCAGGATTTACGTTATTAAGTTGTATGTGTAGCAATTACATGTTATTCCTAAACTTCCATACCTTAGCACTTTTGCATATACAAAATGCTTTTAACAAAAATGCCACAGAAAGACTGTCACAAAGTTCCAAATATTTTTCAAATTATATTAGTTAACTACGTGGTAGTTTTAGGTAAGTTTTAAGCAGGTGCATATTGTAAATCTTAAGCTTGGAAAAAAAACAATTAAAATTTCTCATTTTAATTTAGATTTGTAAAAGTTGTCGTTAGTCTGTCTTATATTCGAAAAGAAATCGTATATGTACATACTGTCAATTAGTAAAACAAGACTCCTATCAAGTATTCTTTTTAAATTAATTTCTGGGTATCCGAAATCCTTATAAAATGACTATGAATAAGTTATATAAAGGTCCCTGATCACTGCCAAAAAAAAAATACTTAAAGTTTAATCATAGTTATGTAGAGAATGTTTATTCCGGCGACAACAGACCAAACAATCTGATAGTTAAGGTGTTATATTTACAGTCTTTAGCACTCACTGAGGTACTCACATGAAAAAAACCTGCAAAAAAAAGTTTAATCGCATAGCGATTATAAAAACATTAAAAGATTCGGATCTATTGGCGCTACGCTATCTTTAACAGACCATAAATGATGGTTGTCCACGTATTTGGACCAAAAAAAACCTACTTAGTGGATTATATTGATATGGGCTGAGCTATCGAATTTCATTTGTAAATTTTGTAATATGACATGACGCCTAACTTGAGAAACATTTGAGACTATATTTTTTGTCTGCGTTAACAAATAACGATGATACATGATGCCTTTAGCGCATATAATCTATAATAGGTAGATATAGATTTAGCAACTAGATACCTATAGAAAATCTTCCAATGTTTGCAAGCATCTATGTAGGTTCGCATGTAACTAAGAAAAATAAGTACAGTTTATCAAATCGACTGATTGGTTTTTTTTACGCATGAATGATTGTGGTATTTATACATTTTATTTGATGGTGTGGCTTGAATAGCCATTTACCAGCCTTAGCTACCGGAACCTCTGCCTTCGTAGTAGTAGCCAATCGGCGAAAACTCTTCTAATCCGTTTTGGGACCATGAAGGTTAGTTGCACTGAGCATGATTTGATTTAATAAGAAACACAGTCATATAGTAATCTGTAGGTATAGGCAGATCAATACAGTACAGTAATAGTATATTACATACGTAGGGCGGTAAAACAAAGAATATTGAATTGGGATTTTAACGCCTGTGAATTTGAAAATGAATAGGTGGTAACTATGTTAAAAATCGTTCCCAGCAGTTACTACCATTATCTTTTTAAATTTAATACCAATAAAAAAATATAAATATGGGGAAAACCTATGTCCATGTCTCGACAAGTACCTAATTCAGTACACTGCCCGGAACATGATGAAAAATGGGAAATACAAAAAGTTTTTCATAAACATTTCATATTGTAAGTAGATTTTCAAAAAGAAGATCAATCTACTCATATTGTTCTTTTTAATGGGTATTAAAGATTATCTAAATATGTATGATCATGTTCCGGGTAGTGTACTGAATGCCTTGTCAAGAGATTGAACAATGTTTCTCCTAAAAAAATATTGTTGATATTGAAATTAAACAAAAAGTAGTGTTAACAACTGGGAATGTTTTTTCTTATCTGTTACCAGTGTTAATGGCTGGGAATTTTTATTCCCAGTAGTAGTTACCAGTGGTAACAGATGAGAAAAATATTCCCAGGTGTTATCAGCGGTAACAAGGCCTCAACTATATTTTCACATGACAAAGAGCGAAACAGCTAAATCTGTTAACAACCTGAAGCTTTGGCCCGGGGCTTGCCTAATTAATATGAAATTTTGAAATTCACCGGTAGCCGAATAGTTTCACATACGTGCAAAACAGCCGCGTCCTCATACATTATTCTTTATAAATGTTACCAAACATTTGCCCTTGGAGTACCTAAACAATAGACGCAAAGGCGCCGAACGACGCGTCTCAATTGATCTGTTGCCAGGCGAAAGTCCTTTTGATAGAGTACGTGAGATTATTATAAGGGCTAGCAATAGCATGCCTTGATTTTACCGCGCAATACATCTTTCTCTAACTAGTTCACTACGAAAGAGACGCACTGAGCAACAAACTAAAAATAAAGTCTTTCTAGACGTTACTTTTCTGATATCCTTTTTAGATTTATGAGCTTTTAAGACATTGTTATTGACTGACGAATTAGCTGATCGCAGAACTGCCTCGTATTTCTATACAATCTGCCTCGGGACCGTTAGTCAGGCCGCCCCTAGCGAGTAAGTCGATCCGTAGGAGTCCTATACATTTGGTAATTGTGATAATTATACCCGATTTGTCCGGGCGTAGTATAGAATTGGTTGAAAACCTAAATTGGTAGTCTTATTGGACTATACAGCTGTTTTTATTTTATTTGGCGAAATTTCAAAATTGAAATGCTTTGTAAAAAAACCAGTGGAACGCAGTTCGGACTCTAGGATAAGAGAAACCAATATCATTTTAAGATAAAAACGTATTTTTATGAGTATCGGATGGATTTGTGTCATAAAAAATGTAATAGTGGCGATATTTCAACACGCATTCGAGTTTTTTTACTGTTTTCTTTCCTTAGGATGGAAAACTACATATTGCAAAGGCATAATATTTTTATGACGCATTTCCAATGAATATAAGTTGCGTATAAGAGCACATTTTTTATATTATATAAGTATTTTTACACTGCACTGATATCCAGATATATTTTAATGATACCCAGTATTGAATAAATTGTTCTTTTTATACATTGTCATGTTATTTATTTTTCCTCTTGAATATGCCCCTACTATAAACTAGATTTGAATATTTGTTGCTTGGAACCGAAATTATGTACATACTTATGGTCCCAAGGTCTACGTATTGCTACTTATCTATTAATTCAGCATATCTTCTACATATTTACCTTACTAGTATGTAGTACATAAGTAAGTATCTGGTGCTAACTGGTATATAAGTAATAAAATAAGTAAGTATAAAGGTAAGCTAATAATAATTTTCCGTGAAAAAATACTATTGAGCCAAGCTCTTGGAGCCGACTGTACCTTGTCTATGTGCAATCATCAGCCGCCAAGCCAAACTACAAACACTCTTTAAGTCCGTAGGTCTGCGTTAAGTATAGCGGTCATCCTGTTGACATGACATCTTCCGACTCCATAATTATGACATTTGTATTCGTATAGAGGGGCTTCTAAACGGGCCACATTTTCACTGCAATATGTGGCCGGCAACTATTGGTGTCACTCTCTTACTCGTTTGTTAGAGAAAGACACCAATAGTTGCCGGCCACATATTGCAGTGAAAATATGGCCCGTTTAGAAGCCCCTTAGTGTTCGTGCTCGGCGTCGCCCGGGTGTTGTTTCTTTCATACAAACCTTGTCCTGACATTTACAAATACAACAAAAAAACAGCCAAATCGGTCGAGTCGTTCTCAAATGATGCTCCGTCATACAATATTATCAAAATCCAATACACTTGGTAACAAAACGGACAATTCCATTCATATTTTTGGGGACATATCGGGAGTATCTACTAAGTAGGTATATGTCGCAATTTATTTTTATTTGTTTATTTATATTTATATACTTAGATAGACTAGACAGCTATACCCAACCTGCGGCCCGCAGGCCGCATGTATCTTCCGACTCCATAATTATGACATTTGTATTCGTATAGAGGGGCTTCTAAACGGGCCACATTTTCACTGCAATATGTGGCCGGCAACTATTGGTGTCACTCTCTTACTCGTTTGTTAGAGAAAGACACCAATAGTTGCCGGCCACATATTGCAGTGAAAATATGGCCCGTTTAGAAGCCCCTTAGTGTTCGTGCTCGGCGTCGCCCGGGTGTTGTTTCTTTCATACAAACCTTGTCCTGACATTTACAAATACAACAAAAAAACAGCCAAATCGGTCGAGTCGTTCTCAAATGATGCTCCGTCATACAATATTATCAAAATCCAATACACTTGGTAACAAAACGGACAATTCCATTCATATTTTTGGGGACATATCGGGAGTATCTACTAAGTAGGTATATGTCGCAATTTATTTTTATTTGTTTATTTATATTTATATACTTAGATAGACTAGACAGCTATACCCAACCTGCGGCCCGCAGGCCGCATGTGGCCCACTGAGCTTTTGCGAATGGCCCACCTGGAGATCTTGGTATAGCCATGTACAGAGTGTGGCCTCCATTTTACCTATAACTTCATGCATTTTTGGGCCGAGGATCAATAGCTAAAACGTATTTGTGGCCCGTAAAAAGGTTGGTACAGCTGGAGTAGAGGAAATCCTTCTTTGTGCGCGATGAATTAGTTTCCGTAACTTTTCTTCGCATTGGCTTGGCCATAAGGTGACCAAGGAATATTATAAAACTTCGGTGAATTTTGATGAAAAAAATATATGTTACGTGTCTTGATTAATATATAAAAATACTTGGAGGGCAATAAAACCGTATGACAAGTTTTTGAGAAAAAAATATTTAGTGAACAATTATGTGGTTATATTGGTTCCATAGAAAGATGTATGGAGGAAAAAAGTTTCCTGTTTAGAACGAAAATATTTTTTATACTGTCCATAGAATATGTTTGAATTTGAATCATTTATGTTAACAATAAAACAAGTTATGAAATATTCAAAATCCACAAACTTTTTTTTTCTTTTCTTTCTTCACCGATTAATTAAAAAAAAAATATGAAAAACCAAGTACTTTTCGTTAAAAATAATTTCTAATCTAAAATGAAAAATAGGGGGCTGTGACTACAAACTTATGTTCATAAAAAATATGCACAAAGTATATCTTTAGTTATTTTTACTATTGCAGAAAACGGAAATATCACAATTTTATTTTAAAAAAAATGCAGACCAATTTTACTTATTTTATGCAACTTAAAAACTAAACACTTTTTTATATCGGTTTCTTTGATGTAGTTGATTAATTAAATGGTTCCTAAAACATATATTTTTTTGTTCAAAACTGACCACTTTTTTTTCTTTTATATATTTTTCTATGAGACCAATATCCATATGATTTTTTACTAAATATTTTTTTTCTCAAAGATTTTATTGCCCACAGAGTATTTTTATATAATTATGGACCAAGACACGTAACATATATTTTTTTTTATCAAAATTCACCGAAGTTTCTTTTTCCATACTTTCCGTGCGGTGTCCTTTCAAGTCAGGTTCAGCGATGGGGTGTGCGTTATCCGTCAGTCACTCACGGAAGAGATGTACCTACCTACATGTATACAGAGTGACTGCGGGGTAGTGTAGCAACACACAAATTAGGAACATAACGTACTACATTTAAAAGCGTAAAGACAATTACTTTGTTTTTTATTAAAATAAATATAAAATCAAAATATTTCCCTAATTATTACTAAAATTATGGTCACCTATCATTTTCACGTTAAAAACTTAAAACTTATTTGAAAATTGAACTATAAGTGGCCATGATCCCGAATAAAATGAATTCATTCAATGTTTATGTCAGATTCATATTAGAACTGTTAATTTTAACAAATTAATATGAATTGGCCGTCTGTTATCTTCACTAAGATCTTTTATTAATATTAAACAAAAGGTACCTAATTGTAAAACTGCCCTCGTTCTTAAAACAGCAGTGGGTTGAAAGGCTAAGGTTACGTCCGGTCTTAACTCAGAAAAAGATATTGCAAAGTAGAAATCAAATCGGCCAAATAATATTTCCTGAACTCCTGGTGTTAACCTAGGGTTAAAAATTAGGTGCAAGCGGGCCTAATATAGGTAGGTACAGACGGCCTAAAATGTGGACCTACGGTTGAAATTAATTTGCACGTCGTGATAAGTTCGATTTTCCCTTGCAATAATATTATGACAATGACGAGTGTCAACCTTAGCGATAATTAATCGCTAAGGTTGACACCTTAGCGATAATTAGATCTCATAGAAACTTTTGTCAAAACTGGTGGACCACTTTTTGGCTGACCGTATTAGAGTAAATCGAGAATTGAATCTCTAATATACTCACGGACCGATAAACTGCATCATCTTACCAACAACCTTCAAACGAATACAAATTGCATGCAGTTTGATGCAGTTTAAGTCCGTGAGCGTACCTATTATGACGTGCAAACGGAATTTAACCATAGAGGGGCAGACCACATCAGCCCGATCCTACCTCTTCGATTCTAAAGGTTGGCGATAAAGGGCGCCATATACGGTACGATTCGTCGTTACGATCCGTCGGTTCAGACTGAAATCGAACGACGGATTGTACGTGTTTGGCAATATCGCGTCCAAAATTCAATATAAATATGAATCGTCACGATATCGTTTTAGATCGATCGTAACAACCGATCGCTCCGTATATGGGGGCCCTAAGGACATAGCAATAACTAACCGATATGTATTTCAAGTGTCTGAAAGTTGAATTATAAATCAATTAATTAATTTAAGTAAATAAGTGGTCACTGTAACATACACTCGTCCAATCTAGCTACAAAATATTGGGCATAGGCATGACTAACCATGCTGTGTGGGGTTCTGTTGCTAAAGCAAAAACCACATGCATGAGCTAATTTTCCATTTGAAGTTATTTAGTGATACACATTGTACATTTTGAGAACTGTGCAATCGAAAATAGAGTTCTATTTTCTATAATTAGTAATTTTGTGTAATCTTACAGTTTGTATAATTATATTTTATATATTTATATTAGAGATTTTAAGTAGTAAAGACATTTTAGAAAAAAAATCGTTCCTTGCCATTAACCGACTCGACCGTAAGTTATGATTAGTAGTTTTACTTTTAAATTCGTTGTTGATTTAAGATATTTTTTGGTATTTGTAGTTTTGTCAGTTGTAAGTATTTAGAGCTATCATACAAGCATACCTGACACGATGTTTTAGAATATAATTAATAATTTCACCTTAGCTTATATAAATAAGGGATATCCTGCATTTATTTTCGGGTTCATTATTAATCTTGGTGCGCGGTAAAAATATCACAAAATTTCAGATCCGTGACAGATAGTTTTTGAGAAAAAGCGAGCTTGATATACTTACAGACAAACGGACTGACATGGCGCAAGTATAAGGATAAGTTTGAATACGGAATCTTAAAAATTCTATGAACATTCTCTTGCAGGTTACAGTTAAATAGTTCGTCTAAAATCGATTTAGCTTTTTCCCTCAAGTGGAAGTTTTAGTAGGTATTAAGACGGACTAAGGTTGAGACCGTTAGATTGGTCTCAATTTGTCGTCATTGCGAAAATAATGTAGTCAACAACAAAAAAAGGTACCTAAAGGTTACCAGTTCCTACATATTAGATATTTACTGAACCTAATGGCACCACGCCAAGTACTTCATCCATCACGCCCGATAGACATCCACTGAACAAAGGAAACTGGAATTGCGAATAGGATAGGAGAAATAACAAAACCGCATAAAAAGCTTATACTAGATTTATTTGTCAATTTATTTCAACGTACTTAAGGCATTTTCCTTGTTGTTGGCACAGATCCATCTCACGGTCGACTTAAGTAACTGAGCACTTTTCAAACAATATGGAATGTTCATACAGAAATATGGAATGCCCGAAGTATGTCTCTACAACCATCATGCACATACAAGCCAGTTAAAATTAAATATATTTTTCAAGACTAGAGTATTTTTAAGTAATCGTGCCATGAGTCTTAATATAATACATAATATTCAATTAAACATATATATTTACACGAGTTAAAAAAACTATGATAAATTCATTTTTTAACTTGAAAATAATTTGTGACTCCAGTATCTGAAACTTATTATAAAGAGATTCTTATAATAATTTGGTTAGGATTTGGCTTGTACTAAAAACAAGTTTGGAAATGAGAGTAGGATAGTGTTTGCTATTCGCATCCCAGATCAGTAATGCATTAGAGCGAGATAATAACATTTTTTAAGTACAGCCCGACGGTCGGGACGTGAGTAACCACTTTTACACTGGGCTTGGGATTGGCACTGGTTTTAGAAAACTAAAATAAATTATACACTAAGTATAGTATAACATACATAATCATATAGAAATTCCAATATTCATAAAAAATACAGTGGTAATGTATCTCAAATACTGTAAGAAATACTGCTACATTCATGATTTTAAGTTTTATAAACAACATAAACACAAAATGGACGCAAAACAATTTCAATTATTGCACAAGAAATAAAACCAAAATAAATAATCACAACTTGACCAGTTGAATTTACTGGCCCCCTAAATAGAGAATACATTTCGACATCCACGCTATTTACCAAAACTTGGGTATGAGAAGACCAATCAACTATCTTAGTAAGGTCTGGTTTTAACAATAATTATATGTAGATTTCCTGGCACGAACGATTTAATGCTAGCGATTTCCTTTCGTTTCTAGTTTACCAACATAACAGTGCGATATAAGTTTAAAAATAAATAAAAAACTGAAATAATTGCTAAAAAATAGTTATCAAGTGAGTAATGTTCCGTCTTCATCCCAAAAGGTTTTTCTATCCAAACCCAATGAAGCGCTAACAACGCATTGTTTGTGCCAGCAAAATATCCTGGGAGACGATTTTAGAATCTCGCTGATTAATGAAAATTAATTAACATTTAGTAGGATTAAAAAAATCTGTAAATGAGATTCCAAAAATCGACCCCCTGATCTACCAATAATACTACTCGTATTAGTGAATCTTCACGCGTGGATGTCATAATCTCAATAACCCTTCCTACATAGGCACTGGCTTCTGCTAAAATACCAAAGCTAAGTTTACATACAAATTGATATACAATACATACAAGTTTTAGATTAACTGTTGCCAATAACGCGTGCCATATTTTCAAAATAAATAACTATACGGTTTATCACAACGACCAGAAACTGAAGGGAGTAGAAGCAAGGTTAATTTTGGATCAGGTCATCATTGCAAAGCATGTTTTTTTTTATTATAATAGATTACATACAACAGATTGATTCAACACGCAACAGATTTCCATCTAGCTATAAGGTAGTGGAATCTACTCGAGAATTCAAAAATCATAAAAAGAATATCAACACACACAAGGCGACAGAATGACGTATAGTAATTTACTAAATTGCTGGCAATGATGACACCGATTGTAGTTTGAATTGGATTCCAAAACCATATCGTTTACAATTTAAGTATTAAAAGTTAAACAAGGCTTTGAGTACAGAAAGCATAATATCGAAAACAATATCAATCGCGGGATATGCCATAAATACATTTAGGTATATTTATATGTTGCAAAAACTTCGACTAGTTTTTCATTACCTAATTAAAATTACCGTGGGATACAAAAACTGATATCTACCTCTAAATTTATTGATACCTATTCCAAAAATATCTCCTAACTTTTTGTACAGTTTTAATTATTCGGATATACATATTTGTTAGTTGCCAAAGAGTAAAGCAAATAATTCTATTCAATTCGTTCGTGGGGTTACTTAAAGATATATTTGTACTATTTATAATTTAATAAAAATAACAAATTAAACGTACTAGTGCTGAAGCACCGCAACGAAATAAAAAAACGCCGGGGCACTGCAACTACAGGGGCTGTATATTGTATATTTACATTTTGTACAAATTAAATTAAATGCCATTTTGTTCCTCAAGTTACTATTATTTTTGTTGATTTTAAGACTTTCACTTTATTGAAACAACCGGATTTTAAAATTGAACATAATTAGATATTCATATAAGTAAGTACAACAAAACTTGGGATTTTGGTAAAATGCAGATTTTTCAAAAGTCGATAAGTTCTTTTAAAATGGCGCTATGATTTGTTCTTAGTTTTTTGCTAACCCATGTCGTATGTTGCTTTGATAAAAATAACTGAACAAGTGACTAATGCTAATTAACTTCAGAGTGAACCAACGAGTTTTTTCTTGATAATATAAAAAACTATCATCCTAAGAGTTCCTAAATCCAGTTTTATAAGATTTTGTTAATGTCACCAGGGACCTGTTTTTAAATGTGATATTTGTATTGTATAGTTTTTTTGAGTATTTATAGAGAAGTCTGAATAAACTTTAGACTAATATTTTCTTTACGCATTTTGTATTAGTTGTATGAAGTGCTGCTGTTATTTTGTTTTATTTTATTTATAACTTAGAAAATAAAATATTGGAAAGTTTTAGGGTGAAATTGCCAACATGATCAACGTTTACAATGTGTAGGAGCTACTTAAGAATCAAATATTGTTCTTCTACTTCTCATCGCGTTACTCACAAGCTCTTTTGTTACCTAATTATAAGTTATAATTTATATACGGAGGTTCCAGTAAAGTGAAAATTTTCAAATGCGAAGGAATGTCAATAAATAAGGTAGAAAATTTGTTGTAATCTTTTCGTTTCGATAGTGTTATTACTTGAGAACCAATTTTATACCTAGAAACGGTTCATCTCTTTATAATGGCATAGTTACAGATCAAGCCGTTCAATACGGTGAATGGTTTTGGACATATGTGTACCATTTTCAGATCACCATTGTGCTGCCATCTATGAGCAAATAAAGGAATGTTTTTTTTCTAGCAAACCAGGCACAGTATTGTCTTTTCCTCTCGAACACACCGACGCATTCATACAAATGTACACTCTATACTAAACTAAATAATGAACACAGTTGCGTTTATACAAGGCTATGGGCCCGAGAGCGAAAAGCTGTTAACATCACTGATCTTTGTACCAAATCATGTTATACGTTTAAATAAGTTAATTTTGGATCATGTCCGAATTAAATAACCAATAAGACTTATAGTTCCAGCAAAATATAAAGTCAATTTTAACGCCTGTAAATCCCAGGACCAATGTTAACCTCAAACTCAAGAATACGTTTAAGGCTATTGGGTGAATCATCAAGGCACATTTATCCCTAAACCTGAACTGAATCTTTACTAATAATATAATAAGAAAGAAAGTAGGTTTCTTTTGCTTGTTTGTTCTCTTCACAACTTAACGGCTCAATAGATTTTGGTACGGAAATAGTTTATAGCCTGGAGACAAGAGGGTATTTTTTTGCCGGGAAATACAAGTTCCCGAGGGAATAGCGATAACTGATTTCTACATGGACAAAGTCGCGGGCAGAAGGGTTTTAGAAATCGAGCGGGACCTATAAGGATTTTAACTCATAAAAGTTTTTTTTTCTTTTAGCACGAAGATCAGTGCATATACAGCCAATTGAGACACGTGTGACAATTTCGAAGAGGTACATGATTATAGATGTCGCCACGTTGGATACTAAACTTATCATTACATACTTGATATCATCACCACTACAATTAATATAGTTATTTACTTTTCAGTTCGAAACACATCACATTGATAAAGAGTATTTCTATGTTTCAAAATACACAGATACGTACCTAAAGCCATGCACGTTGCGACATCTATTGGCGATAAACGTGAAACACTATGTTTAGACGATATCACTCAACACGTGATAAAAACACGAAAGTTTTTAAGTGGTAAATGCTACAGTTCCAATATAAACGCGAAGCAACTTATTATTACAAAATCACGACCTCTATATTAAAAACACTGGTACCATCACGGCTGATAGATGGCGCTGAATTATTCTAAAATCGATTTCCAATCGATGGTAAAGTCATGTTTGTTTGCTGGAGAAACGTTTCGTAAATCATTAAAAAACTCTTAATATATAAATATTATCACATTTTTGCACACTTTGAAAATGAACAAAATTTCTACCAATAACTTTTTGTTCCATTAAATAAATAATAAAACGCTACTGATTTTACTTCTTATTCTTTTTGTACAGTATTGAATGCTACATTAATAAATAAAAAAACCGAGATTCGCTACCCCAGCAAACATCAGTTTACTCTCGAATTAAAATTTCGATATTAGAGTCATTCAGTCCATCAAATACGAAATATTTGCTAAAAAGCAAGCGTCCCACGCTACCGGCAAGCGAATATACAGTCAGACCAGGTAGTCGTTGAACTTTTTCAGCCTTCGCTACGAATGTCTGGAGGGGCGACGTTCACCGCTGCCCGCCAACGACTCCGGACTGAACCGCACCCTGGACTGGGAGCCCGTGGAGGCGTCCCGCGCCGACACGTACGAACTGTCCGTCTCGCTCGTCAAGCTGTCAGGCGGAGTGGGATTTGTCGGGGTACCTCCCCCCGAACTCCCGCCGGACGCGCTAGACTTCTTATTGTACTTCTTCAAACTAGATCTTAATTTCGTAGGAGCGAGCTCCAACCCTAAATTCGCCGGTCGCTCGACCTCCTGCGTCTCTTGTCGATAGTAATCTCTGGGGAGCGAATAATCGCTCGACTTTCTAGGATATTCCGTGATAGGCGTTCTATACTCGCTTCTCTCTTTGTATTTTTCACCTCTGTACTGTCGGGACGGCGAGAATTCCTCCGCGTGCGAATTAGTCGCCGAGGAATTAGAAGGGGTCCGCCTGTGAGTTAGGAATTGCGGAGGCGTTCTGTAATCTGGCGCCGGTTCCTTATACTCATATGAACTCTCGTCGTAAGGGAAATAAGGATGTTTGACGACGTAGTCCGCGGTTCTGTCGTAGCCGTACGGCTCGGGGCGGTAGTAGAAGTCCCTCTCCTGCGAAGGGGACGGCTGGAAGTTCTCGCGGTAGTTGTGGTAGAGGTCGGCGAGGTGGTCGGACGCGGCCGACGAGGTGCGGCGCGGGGAGGGCGTGGGCTGCGTGGTGGGCGTGTAGGTGCCGAGCCCCGACGTGCCCGACAGCGGCTGCCCCGAGTGCCCGTACCCCGACGAGTACGACGGGTGCGCGTTGTGGCTCGGAGAGTCCGTGAACCGGATCGGTTTATGCTCCTCCGCTTGGAGACTCGAAATCTGAAATGAAAGGTTGAACTGAGTGATGCTGGCTTAAAAACGATTGAGCACCGATAGCACATTAAGAAAAATAAAATTGTGCAACGTACTTAAATAAAAACAATATTGTTACGTTAAAATAGACAGCAGAATTTAGTAAATAAAATGCCAACGCGGATCGAAAGCTACCGTCTCATTTGTTCATGAAATGAAATTAACTAATGTATCACTCGCGACCCTTATCTAAAGGGTGCGGATAAGGACCGCAGGTGAAACGTTACAAGTCAGTCGCCACCTAAAGAGATGGAGATCATCGAACCGCTTTCCGACATTTTCATACATCGCCAGATAAAGAAAAAGCTACGCCAATGACAAAAACCTGTTAGTGGACATACCTAGTTTTTAAAAGTAACTCTGGGACCGATTACATAATAAAGTACAAGTTAATAGTATTAGTGGTTTTGTATGGATTTTTACTAAGTAATAGTTGTTGGTAATTCTGTAGCTCTGCCTACTCCACTCTGGGAATGAAGGCGTGAAGGTATGTAGTATGGGCTTGTACTTTATTATGCAATAGGCCCCAGGTCCAAAAAACAAAACCTCTTTCGTTATACCACTATAAAAATACATACAATTTTAATATTATAATACAAAATAAATGTGGAAACTTATGTCCAGACATAGAAGTTTTTGTGGCACGAATAAAATTGTCCCAGGGACGACCAAACGATATTAATTTATCGATAAATTGTACTTTATTATGAAAGTGGCATAAGGATAACGATAAAAATGCATGATTTTCTTCCTATATTTTTTATATTTTTAAGTCCTTTCCTTATATTTTCTATTATGCCACAAAATGTCATAAAATTACCCTAAATAAAGGCACTCTTGGTTTCAGTTTACTTTGTATGGAAATCGATTGAATAGCATTAAAAGAAGTTTTTGTGTAAGAAACACGTTAATAATACATGCATACATTAAATCACGCCTGTTTCCCAGAGGGGTAGGCAGAGACCACTTCTTTCCACCTGCTATGATCCTGACAAATCTCTTTCGCTTCTTCCACATTCATACATAGAGTCATGCATGCACGTCGGTTTCGGGTACTTAAGATCCGGCCCTTTTCCAGTATTTCTCCGGTTTGATTCGAAAAAGTAGGTACGCTTAGGGCGGCCCCTTCCGACCCTCCCACTCACTTTTGCTCTGTATCTCTTTCGTCAATTTTCTTTCTTCCATCCTTTCCAAACGACCGAACCATCGAAGCATACCCTTTTCAATCTTAGTCACTACATTTTCTTTTAGTCCACATTTCTCTTTGAACTTTTCATTCCTTACTCTATCAATCAGTTACACACCACACATACTACGCAGAGAGCGCATTTCAACTGCATTTATAAGACTTTCTTGCTTGTCCTGCCACACCCAACATTCACTACCATACATCAGAGTAGGGGCCAACACTCCATTGTGAACAGCCAGTCGGGCTTTGTGTGAAGCACAGGGCTCCATTAAATTAGTAATAAAATAAAATAAACACTTTAATTTATTTATTAAAATTGAAAGTTTAGAATGTGATAGGTAGAGCGACGCGTATTGGTGATGGTGCTGTGTGTGAGATTGATGAAATACTTTTTAATTTTTTATTGTCAAAACCGCTAATTTTCTACTTGAGCAGTGTTATTAGTTGAGCGACGATATTCTCTTGTCCAATAATAACATTTAAAACGTGCGGCATTCCGTGTAAACGCCGACTTTACCACCAAATACCGCCATGCAGCAGTATTCGCATTGCTGTGTTCCGGTATGGGGATAAGACAACTGGTGAAATTACTAGCATAGAGGCATTCCATCTTAGTCCTCAGGGTTGGCAACGCATTTGAAGTCTTAGGATTGCAGTTTTGAGATTGTAGTCTTGAGATTTCAAATGTCTATTGGTCTCAGGGTGCTGATTTTTTACTTTCAAGCGCTCGAAAGTTTCACTCGGAACTTCGGAAGTGAGCAAAATCTTCGAAACCGTTTTTTGAAATACGAGCGGTAGAATTGAAAACGAATGGTGTGGACCACTCGTATTTAAATTTCCTATCGCTCGTAATTTCAAAAATACGGTTTCACAGATTTTGCTCACTTCCGAGTGAAACTTTCGAGCGCTCGAAAGTCAAAAATCAGCCCCCAGATCCCACTTACCATCAGGTGGCCTGAGTGCTCGCGTGCCTTCTACTTGCCATTAAAAAAAAATCCTAGAGTCCGACCAGCGAGTGGAGACACAAGCATTTTTCTCAAATTCTTCATATGGCAACAATTTTACCTATGAAACAAGCTGTCACATTATGAGTACCTATCCAGTCGCTATGCATTTTGTTTTACTAGCTAGAGTGATATTTTTTATGTGCCGCCTTTTTTTTGTGTAAGCACTCGCTGGTCGGACTCTAGAACCAAACTAAAAAGGGATGATAAGAAGCATCATTCGCAACTTCAAAAATAGGAAGAAAGTACTAAATTGTAGCGCGGGCATCAAAACTCCTCTCCCTGATCGTCGCCAAGCATGTCCGCGCGGTCACCGCGACACGCCGGAAGGCCCCCTGGAGGCCCTGGATATACATAAATAAAACAATACTATGGTGTCAATTTCGAGTGGTAGAGAATGTTAGGCATGTTGTTTTTGTGCAGTAAAGCTTAAACAAACAAATATGGTAATGTTAAAAAGTATCTATCAGGTGCAATCATTTGAGCAGCTTACAGTATAGTGTGTACGCGTGCCAAAAAAAAGAGTTAAAAAGTATCTATTTATATTAGGTGCAATACTTTTAGTTGAGAGGCTTACAGAATAGCGCGTACGCGTGCGAAAGAGTTAAAGAATGGGAGTAAAGTAGAAGTAAAATTTAGGGAAGTCGCTCACTGCAAAGTCGAGGCATCGGTGTCGCGGTCCGGTCGAGGCGTGGACCTAAAGAATCGAGGCGCGGGCGGCTATGCTTTGTCCCGGTTCATACCTTTTCAATGCTATGTGAAATAAAAAGTCGTGACTCACTCGCCAATGGCAACTCACCAAAACGAATGTCAACCTTACCACATAGACACTTAGGTCTATCTCAGGAAGTCAACCATTGAACCAGTGGTGCGGATATCGTCATTGGAGTTAGAAAGGTTAAACAAAAACGAAAGAGACGAAACGACCAAATGGCGGTGGCGTAGCATCGCACAGGCCCTAATTTGAAAATCGAAGTTCGAAGTTACGTTAGTTTCATCCCTTTCTCTCGATTGAGTCTCGAATGACGAGTGATAGGGATGGAGCTAACGTAACTTCGAACTTCGATTTTCAAAGTAGGTCCTCAGGCCATCTACGTCGACTGTGAGCTCCTGCCATAAAAACCTAGATACGGCGCGCCTGCGCCTCGACGCCACCTCGATTCTTGTATGTGTGAGCGACTTCCCTTACAAACAACAACAAGTCACAAATTAAACTACCGAAGCAAGTACTAATGAAGCCTAACTTTACGTGTGGTTTTTAGATGAGATCATAATATAAATAATCCGGAAAGTGATATTATAATTCCACATACGAGGAATATAATAATATAATATAATATAATATTCATATTTCAAACTTGGAGAGTTGACACACGGCGAATTGTTGCAGCGGTTCAGTAGCGATGCAACCGCAAATACCGGCGTCGCGATGATGTCGCTGGTCGTATACCCTCACACACGTAAACACGTTTCTCCATCGCTACTATTCCGCCGTTCTAAGCCAAAAAGCAGCATCTCAAATAAAACTTCTGTTGCAATCAGAACCTCATGACTAAGAAGAGAGGATTGAATCTACTTTGGCAATTGAATCTCAGATACCAGCGTCTATACAAAATCGATACAGCCACGATACAGTATCGATATAGTCGCAGCGGTAGTTAGTAACGATGCTGAATCAATACAGTCGCGCATTTGGATCGATGCAGTAGCGAAGCAAGCGACTGTATCGCTACTGCATCGCTTCTGTCGCGCGTTGCGAATGCGACAAGCGGCTACATGTCTACAAAAAGCCGCCGTGTACCAACTCCTTAACATTTAAAACATTTTATCCAGCTGCAAGAGCAGACCATTTACATAAAGATTGTGAAGCCATGCATATGGTATTTTAAAGATTTCCGATATCAAATAGTTTACGTATAGGTATCGGAGCGTCAGTCGAAGTCACGCAAACAGGTCATGACAGCAGAATTTTGAAATTAGTGGTACTTTTAGTGCCGATAGCAATACCAACAGCAAACTTTAAATAAACAATAATAGAGGACAATCTATACATATTGACCAAGTCCCAAGCTAAGGTCTAGGCTTGTACAGTCAACATCATAAATAAATGATTTATGTACCTTGTCACTTTAACGTCGTGTTTGAAATATCATACAAAATTGTGAAACGATTGAAAGCGACAAGGTACATAAATGATCACTTATTTATGCTGTTGACTGTACTATTGTATAAGTATGATTATTGGTAATAGGCACCGATAATCATTATTATACAGTATTCCCAGCTTCTTAATAGCTTTCGGCTGGCTATCGCTATCACGCTTGCACTCGCAACTGACAGTATATTTGTCACTCGTGTGTTATGGAAAAACGAAGTTTGCCGATAGCTATTAGGAAAATGGTAGCACTGTGCATATATAGAGAAATACCGTGTAATGTTTTTTGACATTTCCTATATGTAGCAGTGTGTGAAAATATTCAAATTAACTTACGTTCCGATACCTATATACAATACATAAATAAGCATATAAAACGTTAAATGTTTCTACCAACTAAGAAGAAGAAGGAAACTCAATAAGGCGCAAAATAAATACTTTATGAAGCTAAATCACACAGAATCGGACCTTAGTTTTGTTAGTTAGTGTTGTGCAGTGTTCCACCGCGGACGCAAGCTGTCCCTCCCCCCCTCGGTACGCCCTTGCATGCAGGCAGTACCTGGAGTGTCCCACCAAGAATCAGTGACTACTAACTTCTCTGTATATTGCTACTATCGCATGGAAAAATAACGGTGTAATGCACCAGCTAACCCGTATGGCGTGGCGTTACGTGGCGCACTTGTAGGTATACTGCGGGGACCCGAATACTTCAAACCCCGTCCTGAGCCCCGGTAGCAGTAATGAAATGACACAGGCCTTTAATAATTTAACCCTTAAATGCATGGTTTTTTTTTAGGTTCCGTCAATAGGGTGCTGATAATTTAGGGAGGGAGGTAATATTTTTTTTGTTTTGTTTTGTGATGCATCCTACTCCATGCATTTTTAAGGGTTAAACATACGCATTACTACATTGTAGCTTTTTCCGAGTGGCAGTGGAATATCAATTCCACAGAGTCAACGGAGTCGGAATTTCTGAGTGCTTTGGCCCTTCGGGCTTGCTGCAAAAGTAACATTACCTAAACTTACGCGTCTATTCAAATTAACAAAGGGGAAATCTGCGAATGGAAAAAGAAGCAGAAGAATAACAACGACTGGAAAATAAAGAAAGTGGGGAAAAACGCAAATGGGAATACAATTAGGGAAAAATAATGTTGGGTAATTTATCGATACGCTCGAAGTTACTAGCAAGCATAAGAGGCTTTAGCATAAAGCGGACGGTCCAGGGGTCCAGCGATACTCGTAGGAATTTCGTCAATACGATACGAAGTTTTTATAGGCATCACTTCGAGCCTCGGTAGGTATATACACGCGCTAGCGGCCAGAGCGTCAAGCCTTTCATCGTACTCACAAATCAAATAAAAGATCCCGTGGTAGGTCCTTTCCCAGCTCGACGCCTGTATAAACGAGCTAGCGGCAGTAGTGACACTTCCCTGTCATCGTACTTACCAACTAATGTTTATAACGTTGTTCACACTTCACGGTCCCATACCTATTTTGTCAACCGAAAGCCTTAAGGCTGCGGCTCCACTGAGGCGGATATGAGCGGAGAGGAGCGGAGCTGTGCCAATATTAACCAATAGAATCTAAACTAACGTACGCAAGGCGCGCTCGACGTGACCGCATGCGCCTTTTATTGGTTAATACTGTATTTACACGTACTAGCAGCGGGAGTGATACAGGCCTGATACAGGCCTGATACTTACCGGCAACCCTATCACAGCGTAAAGGTTGTCGCAGACATAACCGCTCGGCACCGCCTCAGCTCAGAGTTTTGATTTGTGTTACCGTACCATTTTTTTAAGTTATAAGTGAAAACAAAAGCCGGGCTGGAGCCTCACATGGTCCACTGAAAAATGAATCATATATCATATATAGCAAAGCTCACGTTACAATGTCTTACTTTGAGCTGATCCGGTGCCGAGCAGTGATGTCTGCGGCAACCTTAGAGCGGCCGGGAACCATTTTGGCAACTCGAAACTTTCATACTGTAATTACAAGCGCCAGCGGCGGGAGCGACATGTTTGTCATGGTATTCCCTTGGTTGATATAACAACTTTTCAGCTATTTTCGGTTTGCCTAATATCGTTTAGAATATTTAACCATTTGTCTAACAACACTTTTCATATTTTTTATTTAGTTGAATGATTTGTTGATCGAACCACGTTAAGTCTAATAGACTTTTTGCACCAGTTTTGTATAGTCTAATATTCTTATACCTAACGATTAAGTTACCTAACTGTCGTTTAGTATAACTTATATTTAATTTAAATGATTATACTGATCATTTGATCGAAATTCATTTAGCCTAATTGACGTTCTGCAATATTATTATTTAGTCTAATATTCGTATATCTAACGATCATGTCGTAAAATTAAATGCAGATAAATATGAGTGATCCCTTTTTCATAGACATTCGATATGCTTGGATTCGAATATTTTGTTTTTAAGTTAGTTTCTTCGATCCATAGTCTAATATTTTTTATTTCATGGGTTTTATATAAACCGATATTTTATTTAAACTATCATGCAAGTTAGGTCGAATACTATTTAAAAACCGAATTCAGGGCACCCCAAATCTACGTGGTCTTGTCTGCCCTACCCCTAGAGTGTTTTTGCAAAATGCGGAGCCAGAAGCTCGCGAGAAGGGCCCGCGGAGCGAGCATGCGGAGGCTGGAGCGTAGCGAGCGAAGTTCGCGAAGCGAAGGTCTCGCATGCGAGTGTAGGGTGGGTCCCTCGAGCGAGAGTTCTGGCGAGAGCCCACAGATTTTAATATCTGCCCCGTTGATTCATTTTTAGATTGAATTAGGTATACATATATGTGAAAAAAATGTAAATAAATTGTGTCTATACCGAATTCCACAAATATTGTACATTTTATTTTAATGAACATTTCGACAAGAATTGCCGCGAAACTTTAAACGTGATATGTTATTTGTTACTGTATGTACATCGTATCCATGGGCTCAGCTAATAATTTTATTTCTTATATATGGGACGGAATGCCAAGTGTTACCTACTTTGTATAACATACGGTAACTACATACATCTTTTTTAAATTCCACTGAATAATCAAATATAAAATATTGCCTAATAGTCAATAATAGGCGATATGAGTATTTGAGAATTATACAGGGTGTTAGGCAGAAGGTTGGACAAACTTCAGCGACTAACTCTGTAGGTCATACTCATCAACTTTTATTATGGGACCAAGATCCAAATCGCGAAAAAAAAACCGCTGTTCCATACAAACTTTGAGATCTAAACAGCCGAAATATATGGAACAGCTGTTTTTTTTTTCGCGATTTGGATGTTGGCCCCATAATAAAAGTTGATGAGTATGACCAACATAGTAAGTCCCTGAAGTTTATCCAACCTTCTGCCTAACACCCTGTATATACTGATATTAAGCACTATGAATAAAAAACAAAACAAAATTATATCAAATGAATGATTATTTAAAAAAATATTATTTGGTCAAATGATTATTAGGCAATAAGAGTATTATACAAACTGATATTATGCACTTCAAAAATTATACAAACCGAAATTATATAGTTTGAGGGTTTATGAAAAATTATATTATATTAAACGATTATAAGGCGAAGTGAATGTTTATGACAAGTGATTTTAGACAAACTGAAATTATGCCAATGGCAAATAGATAAATCGTTGTTATACCAATCATTAGACAACCGTTTGTCATAGAACTTACCCTTGACCCTGTTATATCGTTGAGCAGCCGGTCCCATGGCACATGTTTTGACAACCCGAAACTTTCATACGCCAACTTACGTTATTCTTTTTTATCACTCAAAATTTATGGGATGACATTCTCGTGTGTAGCGAAAAACCACGTAGTCAACTGTCATCCTATACATTTTCAGTGATAGAAAAGAAAAACGGTAGTATAATTTGCATCTTGGGCCCTGGCTACGGTTCCTGTAGGTATACACAAGTTAGCAGTAGAAATGGCTCATCCCTTTCGTCGAACTTATCGGCGACCCTGTTATAGCGCTAAGCGAAGCGAGCACATCCTCTAGATCTACGATATACTTCTCAACCCGAAGCCAACATACGCCCGAAACTCTGTAGCTATATACTGCCCTCCTAAATAAAAAGGAGCCATTTGATAGTCGAAGTAAATTTTACCTCCTGTCTTAAGAAATAAGGTCACTAATATATACGCGGTTCTATGCGACATACGCCCTTTTTTCCAAGGAGGGCAGTATACACGTGCTAGCGGCAATAGTGACACAGGCCTGTACCATTGTACTTACCGGCGAATATATTTATAGCGTTGATCGGGGCGCACACATCCTCTGGATCCGTGGTAAGTATTTGGTCAACTCGAAGTTAGTTGACTTCTCAAGTTTTGATTGGAGTTGAAGCCTAAATACGCCGGCCCGAAGGTCTGTAAGTATTTACACGCGCCAGCGGCAGTAGTAACACAGGCCTGTCATCAAACTTACCGGGCAACATATTTATAGCGTTGATCAGGGGCACGCACATGCTCTGGATCCGTCTCAAGCACCTCCGAGAGCTTCTGTAGGTATATATACGCGCTATCGGCAGAAGTAACACAGGCCTGTCATGGAACTTACCGGCGAGCCAGTTATGGCGTTGAGCGGCGCGCGCAGGTGCCTCGCGGGCCCGTGGTAGGTGTTATGCGCGAATCCGAAGCCTTCGTATGAGGCGGCTAGCGGCTCGGGCTCCAAGTCCGACCTGTAATTACAAACGATGACAATGATTATCATGATGACAGTTGTGGAATTTCTGATAGAACGAGATTAGATGCCAGAAGCAGCCATAAGCCGACACCAGCATGAAGTATCATTACAATACAACAATACATCGCAAGCTAGCACGCAAAAAGGGCACGTCGGTGAGAACGGTTAACAAAAAAAACATAAGAGTTGTCGCAAGCGAGGTGATCATACTTAGTATTTGTAGCCGTCAAAGTCATATACAATACGTTCCCAAGACGGCAAAAATATCTACACGCCTCAATGCCACTGACAATAAGGTTTAAGTATACATATATTTGACGCTCTAGGCGTATAGCTATTAGTGCTTTCGACTGTACAGACGCGATTACGAGTGTGACAGCGATACACAGCCTAAGGCTATTAAGGGAATGGTAGAACATCGGCTCTATTCCACTCGGTAAAACAATATTGCTTTTGACATCTTATCGTATGGTCAACGTTACGATAGCTCTTATTTACTTGAAGGTGGCAACCAAGTTAAAAACAACACGAAAAAATTTCAAAAGCAATACGGTTTTACCTAGTAGAATAGACCCCCTGTAATACTGTGATAATATGCTAGATGTATTCTAAAGATATGTGAATTTTTTCAGGCGATTACATTAAGAATATGTGAATTATTTATACTACTTTAAACTTTGATCTTACCTGTGCGGCTGCAATGTGGGATGCACCGGGCTGACGTTGGACACTCTGACGTCATATCCGGCCGCGACCCCGCCCAACAACGCCGCCATGTTGTACAGAACCAGCTCGATTATACTCGGCTTCTTGAATTTGACCCCTGGAAATTTTCATAATAATAATAGCACCAGTGATTTAAATCAGTATAAAAAACTTCATATTAACAGTAAATAAAACCCTTATGGTATTCAAATAATTGTCAAAGTTATTCATAAATGCAAGCCTCAAACCAAAAGCTCAGCTTTCAAGGATTCCAAGCTTAGCATTGTTTGGGTTTTACAGAAACATGTAACAAATAAAATAAATATCAGGGGACAATTTTACACCAATTGACCTGGGGGCCGATTTTTGACTTTCGAGCGCTCGAAAGTTTCACTCGGAAGTGAGAAAAATCTTCGAAACCGTTTTTTGAAATACGAGCGGTAGAATTGAAAACGAATGGTGTGGACCACTCGTCTTTAAATTTTCTATCGCTCGTAATTTCAAAAATACGGTTTCACAGATTTTGCTCACTTCCGAGTGAAACTTTCGAGCGCTCGAAAGTCAAAAATCGGTCCCCTAGTCCCAAACTAAGCTCAAGGCTTGTACTATGAGAACTAGACAAGGATGTCTAAATACTTATCATCATTTTCCTGCCCTTCTGGTCGGCGCAACATGTATTTTCTTCCATGCTTCTCTATTAGTCGTCATCTCGGTAGTCACTCCCTTTCTAGCCATATCATCTTTCACACAGTCCATCCATCGTTTCTTCGTCCCCTACTCGTATAGCCGTCCACATTCATACTCAAAACTTTCCTGACGATATTTTCCTCGTTCCTCCGCATCTCATGCCCATACCATGACAACCGATTTCCACACAACTTTTCAGTCAATGTTTAAATACTTAGAATAAATAATTATGTGTCTGAATCGTTTTTATTTTGCTTTCTAAGTGTGTCCATTACCTGTTAAAATTATTAACTTCCACTTCCTTTGAAAACGTTGTATTAAAACCAAAATATTCTCTTCACACTACAAATATGCAGGGTTAATGTTCAACCTAACTAGCATAATATTCTTCAGAGAACGTAAATTACGCTTGACAAAAGAATACGAAAAGGTAATTGAAGTATAATAATAACATGATCTCACCTTCAGTATTGTACAAGGTAGGCATAGGTATGGTGTACCTAGACGACGTACTAAGCGGGTACTCCGGGCCCCACTCCTCAGGACTGAAGTCTGCGTAAGGAACAAAACAACCTATGTGAATGAAACATAGGCAGTTAGTATACGTGCCAGCTAACCGTACCAGAGGAATAGATTGGCAGAAGCGAAGCCTTGGTAGATTTACTAAAAAAAAAGAGTGGACATTCACATAAATTGACTTAGTCTCAAATGAAGACTTAATAAACTGACTTAGGTATCAACACGTAGCACAGACCAATGAAGTCAAAAACATGAAATTTAGAAAAGAAGAGATTCTTTTTTTTAAATGAATCTCGTAACGTATAAAAGGGCAAAGATAAATCTCTCCCTTTTCTTATATGGATAGGATCTGTAGTATATTTTAATCGTTTCTTCTTCTTTTTTTTAACAACTTTGTTATAGTATCGAGATTAACACCGTAAGTCTAGTTATGTGCTTAAAAAACACCTATTTTTTAATATTTAATAATACACTATATCTATTTAAATTCCGTTTCAATCATTGTGCATTTTTCATATAACATAGTACACGGATAACAATATGGATCGCTTCTACCTTTTCTATTCTTATGGTAAGGACAAACACTACAGTAAAAAGAAATCTAGTTTTAATCAAAAAATATAGACACTGACGAAATTTTTATTATCTTTGAAACTGTAATGTTTGCATGAAAAACAGTGAATTTAATTTACAAATGAAATGGAGACAATAATTACATGAAAATAGCTATTTCATATATGAGAGAAAAGTTAACTAAATAAATACAAAACAACATCATTAGGGTTTTTTTTTTCAAAAGAATATCTGAAAGAAACACGTGCACTAAAAAATATAACGAATAATACTACACATGCCAAACAGTTCATTCTAAAAACAGTTCAAATTAAAAAGCAAAGTGTTCAAATAAGAAATCATACTTACATGTGCAAAACTTAAAATAGCACTTTTCAAACGATTTTCGATAATAAGTTATTAATTTGATCCTCCCTTAGAGCCGAAGTGAGAAAGCGTAAGCGGATTTAGAGATTTTTTTTCACCCAACACCAAGTGTTTTATTTTTTTAATATCAATTTTAATTGGTTTTTAACTACGGCTCTTTTATTTTCAATGTTAAGGGGACTGTTAGTTCTAATGATTAGTAGACCCATGTTAAAAAAATACACCAGGTTCGATTTCGTGGAAAAGGTTTATTTAATATATAAAAGAGATAAGGACCAGATCACCAGAGAGTTTCACATTGGCAGAGTTTCTTAAGTTCTGTTACGCTCTGCTAAGATTTAAACATTTTTACAACTGAGCCTCATTTTTTTTAATACTATTCCACCACCATTGACAGGAACGTTACGCGTTTACATCCGATTGTTTTTACAAATTGATTGACTATTGATTTGGAAGCCCATGCGAAATATTTTGTTTATATCAAACTTTCTCAAAAAAAACTTATTTATTTGTCAACTGCAAGCATGCTTAAAGCATTTGAGAGCATTCAGCCAACTATTCGGTGTTTGTGGTATCACATCGACTTCCAAATTACATAACGGAATTAAATAATAATTGTAAACATTTGAAAGCGTGCCAGATGTGGTGAACCAAGCGTTTACTAACAAATAAGTAAGTACGACGAATACATATATAATATATGACTTAAAATGTACGGTATATAGCATACACTATGAACTGCTAAGCATGCATAGCACTTAACTAAAAAACGGCTGAAAGCAAACAAATGCTTACAATTTACAAAAAAAGTCAAACTAATAAAACATAAAAAACAAAATGCTACTTATTGCACGACTCGTGCCAAACAAAATAGAAATGAAACATACAATTTTTACAATCAATTCTATAATTATAAGTCTATTTGAACTAATCCTAACTAGTTGCAAAATTATTTGTTCCAGTAGCGATATTGCCGAAAATAATTGGTCCTGTGATCAACCTCAACATGACAAAGTAGTTTTTGGCCAAACTTTGTACTTTAATATACTTTACGTAACACCTGGCCATAATGCGAGTTTTATCGCACGCTGCGCGCACGGTAAAACTCGCATTGTGGCCAGGTGAAGACGTAAAATTGTGTACTCATCACGGGCAGTAAAAAAGAAAGCCCTCTATCGCATATTTACAACCCTCGCCTACGGCTCGGGTCTCAAATACCTGCGATTTCGGGCTTTCTTTCTTTTACAGCCCTTGTTAAGTAATGTACTATTAGATTCATCGGACATGTATTGGATAAAATTGCATAAATAATACACAATAAATCACTCATTATCGTACCAAGTACAAGCATGTAAAATTGTAAAGCAACATTTTTTTTACCTCAATACTGCTAAAATTTACAGCCAAAATAAAATACAAAAAAGTAACTTCGATGTATGCTACCGGAAACGAATAACTTTGCTCAAACAAAATGTCCCCTTTCACTGTCACAATGCTAAAACTATAGAGAACTTGTTTTTCACGTGAAGGCCATATAAAAAAAGTTTTTTTGTGACCATAAAAGACGTCAATCGCTTTCCACAAAATAATAATAAATTTACTTCATTATAGTACGTTTCTATTGGAGTCCAAGAACTTATTTAAAAATAAATAATAACAAAACTAAATTTGATTCTTCGCAAAAACCCATTTAAATTGATTTCTAACATATTCCAGACAGAAATAAGTTGCAAACTCAATGTTGAAATTACCATAGACCTAAAAAGTTTATCTTACATAAAAAAAATACTTACAGGGATAGAGTAGGTTGTCTTGCGAAGCTCCTTTGCAGCGGGAAGAAAGAAGGCAATAGTTTAACTTTAAAACAATTCTCTACAGTCACACGATTTAATTTGATAAATTCCTAGTAAAGTGTACTAAAAAAACCCTGAACAAATTTAGTCATAGAGCAGTTTAAATACGCGCGCGGCATATAACCTTACCCTTTAAAGAAATCTAATGAGTTAAAATAGGTGATTGATTATTTTTGGCTATTGTAAAAACAACTTTTGACACTGTTATTGATTAAGTATTATTAAGTAGATATTCGGTATCTGAAAACCGTAAGACTGCGGCCAGCACTGAGTTAGCTGCCTTTGCTGCAGTTTAATTTATAGGTTATAAAATCGGTAATAGTTGTTCCCTGTAGCAGTATATATATTTTTCCATTACACTTCATTAATTTTGAATTTTGTGGACGAAACTGATTTTCGTGGCAAATTCTGAGCTAACTGTTCCTGTAAAAATTATGTTTGTTTCTAATGCAGAATGACGAACGAGTTTATTTTAAAGGCAAATTACTGATACACTTTGCTAGGATTCTATTTTTGTCAAAGACCACAACGCAGCGGCCATTTTTTTTAAATTTTTCATTTTATTGCGGCCTTTTTACGCTATGGTCGGTGACAAGTTTTACTACAACTTGGCAAGATCTCAAACATTCATCAAATTTAATTTAATTTAAAAGTCTTTTACGATAATCCTAATAAATATTTATCACTAGGATTTATTTAAAATTAGACGAACTAACCTTAAACAATTGAGATAAATGCATTCTTGTATGTTTTTTTACGATTGTGTAAAAAAAGTCTATAATTGATTGGATTGAGATTTGTTTATAAGTATGGATACAAAATTGCATTATATGTTTGCAGTTTGATGCATGTATCACAGAACAAAATATTCGCAAGTATTTACCAAAAAATATGCACATATTTCCTTTTCAACTATAGTAATAGTGTTAGCAAAAAACGCACTCGACTACTTAATTTTATATTGGAATTTCACGAATTTGAAACGCTATTATAGGCAGAGAAGGAGAGCCTCTGCTTAGGAATGAGACAAGTATAATTTTATGTATTTAAAAATGTAAACATGCTATCATTTCTTGTACTATCTTTGATATTTATGAAAGGTATTTTAGAAATCTTTATATATTTTATATTTTCCAATATTCCTGAAAAAGATATATTTTTGTTCTAAATACATGTATCAAACGTTTAAAAATAAACCAAAATCGGACACTGGTTTCGAGTAACACCCTAATACAACTAACAAATAAGTCTTTTATATTTTTATTGACTTAAACATAATTTATAAACTACTATCAAATCCTCGGGAGTTTAACTAGCGAATTAATAACTAGAGTATTTGTATCGAATCGAGAGGGTCGTGAAGTCGATAGGTCGCTTTTTACTAAAAAAAGCCGACGGACACACTGACATTCGGGATAGACTTCGAGTTAATTTAGGAAGCGTTATTAGTAAATTGATATGTCTCGATTATGGCAACACTTTTGTACAACGTCCGATAGGAACGATTCGGAAAACGGACAAAAACCTAAAACCTATCCCGAGTCGTCTCTCAGAAGCTCCGTCGTCTCCGAGGTCAGATTCCCCGCGACGGCGAGCAGCCCCGCCAGACTGTTCGACCTGAAACCTTTAAAGAAGTTCTTCTTGACCTCCCCGTGGCTCCCCTTCCGTTTCCCCTGGACCTTGTCCGCGCCGTCTATCGTCCCGAAGACGGTCTCATAGGTGTGCGGGAGGTCCGCCGCCGAGGTGAACATCGGGCAGAGCGAGAACTTGTTTTTCGGCTTGGTGTTCTCGTAGAGGAGGTCGTCGTGGCTGCCGGAGCGCTTCTTGGAGAGCTCGGCCTTGGGCTGGCGCACCTGCGACTTGGACTTGCGCGGCTTCCGCTTGGGGTCGGCGGGACCTGCGGGGGGCCCTGCGGTACCTGCGGGCGGCGGCGGCAGCGCGGGCGCCGAGCTGCTGAAGCGGTGCGCGTGCCGCGGCCGCGCCAGCGCCGGCAGCGGCAGGTGGCCGCGGGACTTCTGGTGCACCGACGACGGGCCCCACGTCTTGCCCTTCACGCCGTCCGCCGGGACTGCGGACACATCCGGAACGCGCATTACGATACTGTCGGAATACGATCACGCTTTGATGAAAGTAAAATAGCGGAAGACGAGTGACGTTCATATATTCCGTACTCGAATAATGGAACCGGTCCTCCCACGAATACGTTTACTCACCCGGCCCGAGATAAAACTAGACGTCGACATTGACCATGCGGCCTTTAAGGCCTTTAGCCATTAGCAGAAATTTGTTCATTTGTTTTCTCAGTAAATAATAAACAAAAAGAGTACGCCTTGATGACCATAGGTATAGATATACTCACGAGCTATAGCGCGCATGATGGCGGGCGATCCTGGAGGAGTATCCTTGGCTACTGCGACCAGCTGTTTCACGCTGGACTCGTCTTCCGAAGGCCGTACTGTGAGGGTGTGCCGGAAGTCGAGGGGAGATGAGATGGTGTCCTTCTTTACGAGCTTCATCTTGCTGAACTTGCCTGGAAATTGATAAATCATGTTTAACCGTATGGTCTCGTTCCGCCTGAATGACTAGTATTTTGGGTCGGCAATATAAGATAGGCAACCTAATCGCGAGTGGGCACAACGGCTCATGAAAATTTGCCATGTTAAAATTACAATTCTGCTGCCAACCCTGACGTCTTTTATAGAATACCTCTATGTAAATTCACCAGGCTGTTTTACTCATTCACCGAAACACCAATGGGCTTCCAAATCTACTAAGTTTGAACTCGGCAATAGGTTAGCGCATAAGATAGTTGCAGAAATCCGAACAGACCCCGCACCACGCCCTACAACCCTCAAATGTCATACCCGTACATTCCCGAATGTATCATTTCTGAAATTTGCACTTGCCTATTTGTTTTTGTAGTCACACGTCTACCCTTACCTAACCAATATAATAAGCGGTTTCGGTATTCCAGAAACCAAACCAAAAATGTTTTGCCCAAAAGTCTCCCCTCAATGATCAATCCTACCCTTTCTCTTGTTGGGCGCGGGCGGCTGAGTATGCGACATGTTGCTTGCCACAATGAGGATGTGCAGCTCGCGGGCCGCCAGGTCGATCTCCCTCATCTCCAACTCTCGCTCCTTCTGCGCCAGGTTCTGTTCTAAAAGACGCTGTTGTAGCTGAGCTCGAGATAGTTCTTCTTCGCGGCATCGGAGCTCCTGTAATGATAGATTAGTTATGGAGAAGGAGGTAGGTACATATGTGAATAATACAAGGCATAGAGTGAAAGTCAAGAAATATATGTCGCTGGTATTCCTAAAGTGTATACAGACGCCATCTATTCTGGTGTAGGTTCAGTCGTCTACAGTAGCTAGCATTTTCCACTTTTTGCTTCACTTAATATTTACATTTTGCAAACAAAATCTATACATATTTATCTAGCTTTCTCAGTCATGGGTATACGTTCATAAGCTGAGTGAGACAGAAGGGTAAATATCAACTACCGCGACCAAAAACAATGTCGTATGATTCACTACATCTGAGCCTCTATTCCCGGCGGTAAAAACCATATCGTCTTTGACCTGTTATCGTATTGTCAACGTGTTGATCGCTCTTATTTACTTGACGGTAATAGCGGCCGAGTTAAAAACAACACCATAACAGGTCAAAAACGAACCGGTTTTCACCGCCGGGAATAGAGGCCCTGTATTGATTTAACAAAATTCAAACATTAGCGGAAGCAAAAAGTGAAAAATTATATGTAGACGACGGAACCTACACCACAATTGACGGTGTCTGAATACACTTCACGTGCCAGCGGCGCATATTTCTTAACTTTCACTTAGTGCCTTGAAGACGTGATTTTTTACAGCTAACTATAAAACAAAGGATACGTTATCTAAATAAAACCTGAAGGCAAGGAATATGGCTCTTGAATAGATCATAGTTGGTGAATGGTAAATCTCTGTAGGAAAACAAGATGGGATTCCTGCTTGGGAGCGTAGCCGGGCCAATAACCTACGGCTCAACCAACGGGAACAGGGCGAAATTACTGGAAGACCGATAGACCGCCCGCCTGCTTCGGCCGGAAGTGTGGTTTTGACAACCTTCGGATCGAATTGAGATAGGAGTTTGTGACCTTTCGCGTACGATTTATTTTGAACTGCAGACCTGTTAATTCGATCTCTCAATTATAAACCGACCCGGTGTCTCGCTCAGTTACTTCAGTGATGTATTTGATGTCGTTATCGTTTCTTAGAGCTTCATATTTCAACGAAGTTGCATTCGCCATAATCGTGGGTATACATGATCATAGCGCATGCACAAACAACATCTAATACAATGCAAAAGCAGGATATTTGTTGTTTATTGTATGCCCAGAGAATTGGTGTTGTCATCAAAAATGATCACAAAATTCCAGTGAGACATTATTTTTTATACAATTCTGGGTAAATAAAATGCTAATCTGATCTGTCGAGGTCTGTACCACGACAAACATTATATTACTTGAATATAATATTAATGCAGACAAACACAACAAACAATAAACAATACAACAACAACAATATTTGCCAACGAATAGGATTTTCTAAAGGCTTTGGTAACAAATTCTTTGAATATTGTGTGAGGACCACTGCCCTTGTCATTAATATGGCTGGTCATATTAATTAAGAACCAAAGGAAAGTAGCTTATCTCGATTGTTCAACAATTTTAGTGGAATACAAAACGTTATATAGAAACTAATTTATATAATTATAAAAAACGCACGATATGAAATCCCACTTCGGATACAGTGGAGATTGTTGAAGAGTTATATATTTGGCGACGAGGGATTTGTGTATCATCACCATATTTGGTTACTCTTTGTCATGTGCCACTCTCATGATCATTTCAGCCCACATCCACCCACTGCAATGTAAAGGGCCTCTTGATTTTCACGCCACTTTGCCTGGTCTGGTGCTAACGGCATCCATCCTTTCCCTACTGTCTGCCAAATGTCATCAGACCAACGAGCTGATGGTCTGCCCACTGATCTGTGACCTAATCTCGGCCACCACTCCGTTAGCGCCCTTGACCACCTGCCATTGTTTCGCCTAGCCAAGTGTCTCGCCCATATCTACTTCAGTTGCGTTATTCTTGTGCCACTATACATTGAAATAATCAAAAGCAGAGTATAAAAGCGAAATAATAATGATTAGGGCAAATACATAATTGACACAAAAACTATAAGCACGTGTCCTAAAAATCTAAACACGAAAAGAATAGAACGCTAATATTTATTTGTACTACTAACCTCCTCAATACTTTTGCATTCCTATTGCAAGCGTAAAGAAATGATGCGTAATTAGTACAATACTAGAAGACGTAGAACTTTTAGCATAGCGAACTAAAATTATGTAGGATCTTGGGTACTTTGTTATAGACAGTGTACACCAAGAACATCCTTAATATACTGTTATAAATCTAATACGGGACTTCGTCGCATAAAAACATTATACATACCTTGACTTTACGATCGTGTTGTAACGGTAGTAGTCACGAGACGACTGAAGAAGGCTGGTGCTTCTTCTTCGGTCCAACCGCAGAAGTTTGGTCTTGTTGAAACTTCAAGGTATATTATAATGTTTTTACGCGATTAAGTCTCGATTTCCCAACTGTTTAGACCAAGGTTTAGAACAATAGTACCTACATCGATATTACAATCATCTATTTCAAGGTATCTTATAATATAAAATGGCCACTGAGTCACATAGACAGACAGCTTTGTTAGAGCATACATATTGTGAATGAATATGACTGCGGTTGCAATAAGGATAAACAGGAATAATTAACCTTTTTAATTAAATGTCTAACGAAATAGTAATAATAGGATGTTACTTGAAATAAGTTTACTTTGTATGTACCTAAGTGGGTGAATTATTAATGATTTAAGGCTTGAAGTGATAAAAACTTTGTAAAGGAAGATAACTTAGGACCTTGCAATGAATAATTCAGATTTAGCTTAGCATGACTTTTTACAAAGTTGAAATGAAAGGAGCGTCTTTAAATGGAGTAATAAAGCTTTCAGAAATCCTTTTTAAAGAATTCAATTTATAACTTTAAAAAAAAAAATTGCAATTCATGCAATTAAGGAGCACATCCTCATTTCCCAAAAGATTACGGCAGAGCAAATCACACATCAAATCGTATATGTTGAAATTCAGCGTAGCAATCTGAAAACTACATTACACCACGCGATTGGCCGGAAAACGATCGTCGTTACCATCAATCTCAAATCGGAATCAAGCGGTTTAGTTAGAACTGTCCAAATACTAAGCAGATTAGTCGCTTTAAGAATTTGATATTATAGAGGTATAAAAAACATATCATCAGTGTTTTGAGCTTGCTCGAGAGAAGGCAATCCTGCGAACTACATTTTATATATTCATTTACATACTTATCTAATCTCTTCTTCCTTCAATCGCAAGCCAACTAGCATGGCATGAAAAAAATATAAATTACCTCCGTAAAGGCCGTATAGTCGACAAAGAAACTCCTTTGCCACTTTCGACTCTATTTGTATCACGTTAAAGTCCAAACTTGGTTACTAAAGTAGTTAGTTGACTATAATATATATCCGCATTGCGCATATTCCAGAGTAGCAGGAATCGCTTTAACCTTTCGAACGCCACAGCTCTGGCAGACAAATGAAAGTCGTGCCACTGACGCCACCGACACAAGTTCAACATTAAAGAGACTTTGTTTCGTATCAATTAAGTTGTAATTTGCATAACATAACAAATATTTTTGGCGTGTTAGTGACACAATTTGTATTTGATGTAAGGCGATTTCCAGCTTACTTAAGAAACAGTAAAGTTCAATTAACCTTCTCTTTCCTCCTCAAATCCCGAAGAACTTCTTCGATCTCCAGCCGCCAGCCATCCTGCATGGTGTGGAAGGACTCGTGGGGCGCTCGGGTGAACTCGGATTGGCGGATCCGATCGAGTTGTTCGAGAATCTCGGGGAACAATGGACGAGCGCGCGGGTTTGAGTCCCAGCATGCTGCGAAAACAATAATCATGTTAGTGAAGGTAAAATCGCTCTTAGCAAGTACCAAGTATAATTTTTAAGCGCATCTCAAACAACAAACATTACATTAGCCTTTTGCTTCTGAAAGTAATACGGCCATGGTACTGCGGATACCTATGAAAATCAACTCTGAATTAAATATTGGCTATTTGCGCGACGTTAGTGTCCAGAGCATACTAAGTCCACGAAAAAATATTGTCATTGTTTATTTTTATAATCTTCATGTTAAACTTGTAGAAAAGCTTCTGTATAGCCGACCAAGAAACTCCTTTACCACTTTTCGACTCTATTTGTATGACTTTAAGGTCCAGAACTATAAACGACTTTCTTAATCGAATATACAAGGCTTTTTCAGCTTCTTACAGCTTCAAAGCCTTAGGCTTCTTTCGGACAATGTAACATAATTAGCTTTTAAAATACTCTAAACTTGTTAGAACACTCGGACTCGGATTCACCTCGCGTTCTAAATATACTGCAAAAATCTTCGGCTTTATTATGTTACAGTTGCATAAATAACTCTCAATAATTGTTTATTTATATTATCTTTAAACTCGTGCACTTCCCAGAAACAATTGATTATCTTGTTTATAGCATAATCCATGTCCATATCCCTAGTAACATAAACCGATAACGCTTTGCTCATCTATACATCCTATTTCCTAACGAGAGACCTTCAATTTGCTATCAGCTGTTATCAGCATTAATATACGACAACACTTACAATGTTTATCCAGGGTCAGTCATTAAGGGCTGTGCACTAGAAAATTAATTAGTACGAGGGGAAAGCCAAGAAAATATTTACTAATGTCTTATTACTTGTACAGTGCTTGTCTTCTCAAATGTCTTTCTGGTTTATGTTATAATAAAAGCAAAGGAGGAGAGGAAGTAAGCGGGAAGTACAAACCCGAAGGTAGTTTAAGAGCTATAATTCTGTAGTAGTGTTAAGGTATATTTTCTTAGAGGATAAGAGCAGTAGACACCAGAGCAGTATAAAAGTAGTGGCCAAGGCAAGGGAAATTGTCGTCAGTTAGTAGGGAGACCTCATGCCCGCATGATCAGAGTTGGTTAGGTTATCGGGAAAACGCTGAATGAAGCAAACGTAGGACTCGGTTGCTGTAATAGAGAAGAGGCTTTTGCAATGCAGTGAGTGGCTTGATGGGACGGATGGGCATCTCTAGCCTAGTCAGGTTATCTTAAAGCCATTCTTACACCAGCAGAACAACTGCTACAAAGTGACGATGAAATTATTTTAATCAATTTGAGATACAATTCCAACCGCGTACTTCAACTCAATTGTTAGTATCCGATTGATAGAGTAAGGAATGAAAATATCAGATAGAAATGTGGACTAAGAGAAGATGTAGTGACTAAGATTTAAAAGGGCATGCTTCAATGGTTCGGTCGTTTGGAAAGGATGGAAGAAAGAGATATATAGAGCGTAAGTGAGTGGAAGGGTCGGAAGGGGCCGCCCTAGGCGTACTTTTTCGAATCAAATCGGAGAAATACTGGAAAAGGGCTGAATCTTAAGTAGGTACCCGAAACCGTGTGCATGCATGACTCGATGTATGAATGTGGAAGAAGTGAAAGAGATCTGTCAGGATCGTAGCAGGTGGAAAGAAGTGGTCTCTGCCTACCCCTCTGGAAAACAGGCGTAAATTAATGTATGTTAGTATCCTTCCATCTTCTTTGCGTTTACATACCTATTATACAACTCTAAATTTTCTGAATGATGTGGTAGCATCTGTGCATAGATAAACTTACTAATAATAGTACTTGAATCCTAAAATAATGATTCTTGAAGACGAAGATTAGCCTTTTGACCTACTTCAGAGTTTCTCTACAGGATCAGTTTCTTTGATCAGTCGCGTGCTTGTAGCAATCCATTAACGGGTTTTATTCGCATTTTTGAGCCAGGAGCTTTTGCAGCGATGCAATGTATCACGAAAAGTCATCGACCAATGAAAAAGAAGGATGTGTTCGTACCTTCCATAAGCACTCTCCACGGCTCAGGACACGTGCTCGGAATAGGCAGCGTCAGCTTGTTGACGGCGACGCCATACGCAACGGCTAACGCGTCGATTCCTTTATAGGGCGTCTCGCCAGTTAGCAGTTCCCATAGAAGCACGCCGTAAGACCAGACGTCTGAGGCGTGAGAGAAGATGGAGTTCTTTATCACCTGAAAATTAAAGTTGAAAATTGTTTAATTGAATAATATTATCCTTGTAAGGCCCACCATACTAAAAACAGAGAGTTTTTTGTAAGTGGGACTTTGAGTCTACCATCAAGGGAATAAAGTTCAATTACGTTTGTTCGATAATGCTCTTTTTCGTTTATGAAGATAGGAAAATAAACCTTATTCCCATTGCAAGACAGTTCCAATTAAATTGCCTTGATTATGTACATTGTATGGCACACTGGGCCTTACGAGGTTAAACCGACGTGCGAGCATGATGAGACTTATGAGTGTGGAGGAAGCGAGGGAAGTTTGTCTCGATCGTATTGTTTGTATTGTACTTGGGAGCGAGTGGAAGGAAGTTGTCTCTGCCTTCCCCTACGGGAAAGAGGCGTGATTAGAGGATGGTATGTGAATAATATAAAATATCTACACGCCCTTATACGTTTGATCATAAGGTCCGTAGCAAATTTAACATAGATCGTTTGACGCGTTAAAAAGTTATGATATGTGATATGACAGAACAAACAAACAAGCATACTTTCGCGTTTATAATATTAAGTAAGGACAAACCAGAGTCACAATACTCACAATTGATTAACGTCAGAAATTTCGCGTGGGCCAACTGCTGAGTGTATCAGAGAGCTGTCAATCTAGGACTAACATTACTCGCCATACTCAAATACTTCATTTAAATAATATTCAAATGTAAGCTAAGCAAGGCCATGAAAAGTTCCAAGAGACTCGTTAAACCAAAGTATGACAGCGCCATCTAACGATATGATCTAAAAACCAGTGTCGTCCAATAAAATTGACATTCTGTCTTACAGGATTTGAAAACTCAATCGTAACGTAAGATCATTAAATTATTACAAAAGGTCGATTGACAAAAGCTGCTACGAATAGGACTAACGCACAGTAAAACACGAGAGTAGTTTTAGAGTAGTACAATACAATACAAAACACTTTATTGTACACCCAAATAAAACATTATAACAAACACCACAATTAAAAATTAAACGGTAAACCACAGGCGAACTTATCGTTGATTAGCGATCTCTTCCAGGCAAAGAGATGATGGCAAATTAAAACATTTTACATGGTAGGTAGATGGTGCAGATTTCTCCTCAACATTAACCATTAACTATGTTAGTTGTTAAACGTAAATACTATAACGACTACAAATGTTTAAATATACGCTTACCAAACAAATAAATCTGATTTACATATCGCACCTTCAAAACAATACTGACGTAATTCAGAAATTTTAAATTTCGATTTGGGTCTCTATAATAATACATTTATGACTTGAAGTTTGAAAGCAGAAATTTTGAATTAGGTCACTATTGTTCTGAAGGTGCGAATTATCGCACTACTAGATCAAAACAGTAGTAACTCAAAATGCAACTGTATTTTAAAATCAACTTTAATACAACTTCTATGAACTTGAAACAAAACTAACAAGGATTTTGAGTTAATACTGTTTTGATCTAGCAGTGCGATATATGTATACATATATTATTATGTATAGATAAATATCAATACCTACATCCACATCAGGGAAAGAATTAAAAAGACAGCCACACGAAATACGCGTATTTTCACAAGAACACAGCGAGAGAAATGGACTGAGACAATACTGTTTCTTAAAGATAGGTACAGATTTGGCCTGCCACGTTCCACGATAGGACAGAATGAAAAGTAAAGAAATTGTTGTAGAATTTAGATGATGAGGAGGGTACATTAAAAATACAATAGCACTCGGCTTTATATCTCTTTCACACTCTTTGGGATAACATATATACTGAGAGAGATGTCAGCGAGACAACGATAGACAGACAGCCGAGTCACAGTAGTTCATCTTCAAACAAAGCGCGCGGCTTGCATGTGTACGTGCCTTGACCGTACGCGCCGCGAGCCCCCACAAGCAAACCCAACAGGACGGACGTGCGTGCGTCGGCGCAACCCTAGTGCCCGAGCGGCAATATACAGGGTTTTGGGCTATTAGATCAAAAGTTACACCGTCACAAGTAAGTGTACTACCCAAACTTTATTAAAAAGTTTAACAATCTGTAAAAAAAAACCAGTGGCTAAAAAATAAAAAATAAATAATGTTTTACCTATAAATTAACCTAAAATTTCATCCCTTTCAATATGTACAGTTTATCGAGTACCACCCTGTATAATGTAACAGAAACTCCTAAAGCCGATGATGACTTTTCTATTTATACTTTGGCCGAGTACTATTAATACAGTGGTTTTACTGTAACTTGCACACGAACACACAGCCCACCTGTGGCCTGTTTCACGAAGCTACAAGTTACGAATTACAAGCGGAACTCCTTTTCCAGCAAAAGGAGTTTGAAAGAGACTTCCGCTTGTAATTTGTAACTTGTAGCTTCGTGAAACGGACCTCTGATCGTAAGTGGGGTCTGAAACCCATAGACATATGAATTCTCAAGACTACAATCCTAAAACTACAAATGCTTTTCCAACCTTGAAGACTAACATGGAATGCCTCTATGCTAGAAATTTCATCAGTTTGAATTTTATTCAGAAATGCTGTATTTGTTTGTATGTATTTACGTACGTATGTAAACACTGTATTTATTTGACACACATGTTTACTTCCATTCGCGTATTCCATCTATTCGCGGTAGCTCTTGTGAATCGACATTAATAATCACTTACTAACAACGATTCAGTGACTAATTCATTAATTTCTATATCAATATGACGAAACAGATAATGAATAACACGTCATAACGCATACCGAGAAAGTTGTGATCATTTCTATACTCGTACTAGAGTAAGTGATCTTCAAAGATTTCTGAGTAAGTAATCATAATTTACAGTTAAACGTATGCAGGGAGCAATGCTGCCCTGCTAATCCAAAACACAGTATCTCAGATAAAACTCCTGTAGCAATATCAACCTTATTACTAACAAAAGAGAATTAAAACTGCTTTGGTTATTACATTTGGGATACTGCTTTTTGGCTTAGTAGGGCAGAATGACTAACATCCGTGGGGATTTACACATGCCCCAATTCTGATAAAGATGATTGTGAGCAATATAAGAACTAAATTATCAATTTAAATCTGGGAACAACGTAATGACTCTTAATTTCAGAAATCTTACCAGAGATTCCGCTCTTCGCCCGTATAGAACTAGATTTTACTATACAGAGGACGATCAGTAGTGACCTGGATAGTTTAATTTTTCGATATTTGCTCTCTTTGTATCAGGACAAGAATCCGAAATACCAATATGTTTGTACTGGTATTTTCATGTGACTGTATTTATTATATTTCATTCGTGTCTAATTTTATTTTTACACTGTGTTGTCTGTACGTTATTGCATGTTAATGAGTTTTTTTTATTTATTGCGCAAATAATTTAATTTTAGCGGTCACTTTGCAGAATTTTAATTAAATATCAAGAGACAGTCACCATTAAAAGGGCCATTATAAAATCTGTAACTAAAAATTACCACATAGAAGTGGTACTTTTTGTATTTTTTACTTTAAGAATTTTGTGTGAATTGGAGAAATCCAATAAGATGAGAATTCAGTCTTTTTTTTAAATTATGCCCCATAAAGGGTTAAAGAAAATACCTAACCCAAAACTAAGCTCTGAGTTTGGATTATTGAAACTAATTAATTATTAACATACTTATATGGAGAAATACATAGAAAACAAGACTCGGATACAAATGCGCTAATCACGCAAATATTTGCCCATACCGGGAATCGACCCGGGACCGCTAACTTCGTAGGCAGGGTCACTACCAACTCGGCAAATAATCACGTCAATATGTTGCCAAACAAACAAAAATGAAAATAAATAATAAACAAACACAAGGTAAAAATGTCAATAATGCTAAAGATGATGGAATTAATATAGACTTACAAATTCTGAATACAACACGCAGCAAATAGAGAATTCTACAGGAAATTCTGGGTAAGCTTCAACACATACGCTTGAAGAACGTAGCAAAGCCCCACTCGTGCGCAACTAGCGAGTTAGAGGCGTCAGAGCCTCCCACATTACAACCACAGGCGGTAATGAATAATAATCTCATTTCCGAACAGATTCGATCTGTACGAGTTGGCCGTGAACTAAAACTTTAATAGGCATTTAAACAATTCCTTTTTAATGAAATTATCTATATTATCATACATATATTTATAATTGACTAGCTTCTGCCCGCGAATTCGTCCGCGTCGATTTCGATTATCGTTATTCCCTCGGGATCTTTTAAAATTTCCGGGATGACATAGCCTATGTGTTAATCCAGGCTATAAGCTATCTCCATTCCAAATTTCATCCAAATCCGTCCAGTCATTGCAGTGTGAAGGAGCAACAAACTAACACACTCACAAACTTTCGCATTTATAATATTAGCGGGATTACTGGAATGTAGGTAAAAAAAAATCTTACATCCGCATCCGTCTCTGTAAATCTCAAAATATATATGTAAAAAAAATCTGCTTCCGCAACATCCCTGGTTCTGTCTGAGTTCGATTGTACCTATTGTCATAATATATATAGGTATGTGTCAAGAATGAAGATAACATAAAATGCATAATTATCGTAAAATTGCACAATATGTTGCAACAAAAATATTGAATTAATAATATAGTTGGAAGGACACCTTCTGTACTCGAACTAAGTACCTACATTTTAGTAAATTTTCGTTGCTATTGCAGGGTTTTTTTCTCTAATGTACCTGTGTACTATTTCTGTTATTTTATTAATTTTTCTATCCTGCTGCATTGTCCTTGCTTATTCTACTCCTAGGCTAACTGGAAGAGATCTCATATGGGATAAGTTCGCCTATGTACATTATCTATATTGATGCGACCATGTCTTGTAATTTTTTATGTGCAATAAAGAGTTTACATACATACTGAATTCAAACCACTCTCACTTGAATACGTTACTGCGATAAGGTTCTAAATTGTATATTTACTTCCGAGTTTGACTACTATCTATACGCCATCTGTTTAGTACTTAAATAAATGTAAACAAAAAATCCACGTGACATAGTTGGGCGGCCAATAGGAGCAGAACACTGATACGTCAAAGCTCGACCAAACAGTTTTGATTGGCTGTTGAACAGAGCCACGTGGTTTGGTTTGTTTACATTTATTTAAGTACCTAAACAGATGCAGCATACCTATGATTATATAGTGCTGTAGGGCAATAACCAAAGTTCAAGGTCAGCCAGCAAGGTCAACATAGCTTATCAAACGTTATCTACTCTTGCAAGTGTCCTTATTCGCCTGCTGATAAGGAACTCAGTTCATCAACCCACCTTCCTCAGTAAAGTTTGTTTACTCCTGAGTCTTGGATGTATTTTATTTTATTAAGTTCATTGCACAGTACTTCTACGTACAAACGGCGGCTTTAGTGCTTTAAAGCAGTCTACTATGGGCCGAAAAAAACAATTCCAAGGTTGGTGCTGTTTTCTGTGTATTAAGTAGGTAGTGTTTATCTATAGGTGTACTAGCGACCCGCCTTCGCTTCGCTTCGGTTTATGTAAGTTTTCTGTAACACCCGTACATAAAACCCTTCCTCTTGAATCACTCTATCTATTGATGTAGACCGCTTTAAAATCCGTTGCGTAGTTTGAAGGATCTAAGCGTCCATACAGAGGGACAGACGACGGGAAGAGACTTTGTTTTAATTGAAACTATATAGAGATATTGATATAGCACCCACCAGTATCAGCTTACAGCTTCGTTTGGGATTTAGAAGTGTGTATTATTCTATATCCTAATCAAAATCAAAAGAAATACTATTTTGCAAACAATTTGGCAAACTTGGGAATAGTTACTTACGTACGTATACAATACATATGTAACATAAGAATTAGATATATTGCGATTTTTCAATACGCGTGCGCGCCTACTGTATACGGAATAAATAAAGCCGTAAACAAAATATAATCTCAAAATGTTGTACTCGTCTCAAGTATCTTGTTGTTTTAACACCAAGATATAACAAAGTATTACATCATCCACGTAAATTGTAGAACAACGAACGTTGACCTTAGGTATTTACGATCTTACAAACTGTACGATCTCTTATAACCGATAACTATATTTATGCCGATTACATTTATTAAAATGTAACAAACAATCGATCACGGTTTAAAGGTCGACTCGTCTGAGCAAGTATTCGTAAACATAAATGAATTATAGAAAATGATAAAGAAGAAGATGAAGAAATGCTAAATATTGTTAAGGAAGATACAAAAACACTGCAAAAAAATAGAGAAAAGAAGGTCATTTAATAGAACACACCATAAAACGTAATGGAGAGGAAGTAGAAAGCGACCCAAAATAGTTTACTTTGACAAAGGTTGTGTAGTAAAACGGCGGTTACTTCAATGAAAACAACATAAAGAACGATTAAATATTGATGATAATAAAGAGGAATTATTAGACTTTGTATGTGAAGCAAGGTGTCTAATCGCTAACACAACACAAGCGCAATATGAACGTCATACGCCATCTTTGTTTGATAACGACTAAGTACCTATCATGCCAACCAATAGATGTCCAATTTTCCACAGCTCAACATAGGCCTCTGTCAAGCATTGTGTCAATAAAAGGTTTTGCACTGCTCGCTTCCACAATATATCCAACTTTGACCAACTCTAACTAAACAGGACAAACCCTAGTTGATATATCATACATTGAAATGTCAATTAGTTTGACGTCACTCAGCAATGTAAACTTACATGTGTATCATATTGAAATTAAATAGTTGATTCTAAGAAGCGAGCTGCTTTGTTTCAAGCAAATGGTATTAGAATAGGCCTTTCCCAGTATTTAGAATTAAATGCAAAACATTTAATAAGGGTACTAACCTAACATAGCAAATTGCTATTGCATAAGATCGGATGACAAACGTGTATGATGGTCCTTGTTATTTATTTACTTCTTCATCAATAATTAACGAGTTGAATGGGTTTTAACGATTGTCGAGTACAGCGCGGAGCTGCGCACACAAAAAAATATGGCGACAAAATTTACCCACCCAGTATTTTGGAACAACGGCGGGCCTGAGACTCCTCCATGCACAAACGCTGTCTGTATACTCGACCCATACTCATGCTTCTCTTCCTTTACAACGATGAAGTATCATGTTTCACGTATCACGAAGCATACACCTGAAATCTTAGATGCTGTCACGATCTGGGACGTCAAGGGGCCTAATATGGCTGCGTTTATAGCGTGACAAAGTGTCGATAAGGCATCCGTCACCTTCTGACACGTAAAAAAGTACGAGAGTGACGAATGCTTTATCCTTTGCTCGCACTCCGCAGGTGTAGACACTCGTAACGGACACGCCCATTGCAGTTGCATATCTTCGTTTGACTTGCTTTGTTTCGTAGCTTGAAGTTGTCAGATCTGACACTTGGTAATGCGACCTTAGGCCTACTTTACACACAATCGGCGTAGGGCGAAGGCAACATTTTGAAAACTTGGTTATACAAAACGCCGCGCCTTTGCCTTAAACCGTTTGTGAGTAAAGTAGGCCTTAGGCATTGAAGACTCACCTCCGGGGGCATCCAAGCGTACGTCCCCGCAGCGGACATCCTGGTGGTCTTGTACACCTCCCGCGCCAGACCGAAGTCCGTGATCTTCAGGGTTTTGTCTTCGAGGATGTCGTCCGGTAGAATAGCCTCGCTTAGGAGCACTAGAAAAGAAAGTTTAGGTTTATACAAGTTGCTTAAGGTCTCAGGTATCCGAAAAAGTAAAGGGAACTAGATTCTAGCTTGTGATACAGGTTACAAGGGTGTCAGATAAATATTTTTTTCGTGAGGGCACGAAAAAATTGATCGATTGGTTCTGTATTGAAGATATAACAGATTTAAATAATTTCAAGTTATGACTTGAGCTCTAAATATTTTTGACTATAACCGGTCTATAATAAACCTACTTATTACGAGTAAGTAGGATTTGATGTGGGTTGGACGAGATCCAAATGTCTTCATGACCTAAGCACGAGGGTGTCGGAGGCCATAATTCTGCATAAATTAATGCATTTTGCTGTCTGATTCGGTTACATTGAAGCATTAATTTTGAAAGTCTATTTATTAGCCTTCTCTTTTCAACTCTTGTTGTTTATTATTCTATTGAAGGAAAGGAAAAGGCTAACCTTACTTTATATATAGGTATTAGGAATTATCTCAGTCTAAATAAATTTGGTAAAATTAACAGATTTAATAACTACCAAACTAACGATCATTGCGTTTATAGTCATATGAATAGCCTTAAGAAATTAATAACGTTGTTGCGCAAATAACGTCAAAAACCGTTAAACCACAAACATGATCCTTCGAGCCGGATGGACCTATTTTTCGCAGACGCAACACACTATGCATGCATATTCCATTCGACAAAGCGTCTTAGCGTGTTTCCCACCGCACGGTGGCGTGACTGGAGGAACAAACAGTTTTACGATCGACAATATCGCAAACGAGAAGGCCTCATTGAAAATTGAGAGGTTGGCTCCGATGCAGCACACGTGTTACAAACGGTAGGCACAATGTAACTCATTAAGTGAAGTTCAAAATTTAACCATCGGAAAAGTGATGGCTAACTGGGGCTAGGGCCCTATTTCGAAAATCGAAGTTATTACTTATGTTCCACATCCTCTTTCTCTCGGTTTAGTAGCAGAAAAGCATGAGGCAACCGAAATTTCGAATTTAGTGCTTCGTAGTGACCATTCTGCATTAGAATTTGAATGCTGAAGATCTCTAGCGAGCTTTAGTATATATTGGTTTGACAATTAGTTATATAGAAAAAAAAATAAGAGAATAGTACGAAGATTGATAGTGTTCTAAAAAAAACGATAAAAAATACAAATTATGATGACCTCGTTAAAAGTACGAGTACCTATTATTCATCAACTATACTACCATAGATATGATTTGAGTTGGACTTTTACTATCGTGGATTTTAGAAAATGCAGTCCAAAATATCACTGGTGCTGTTGGCAATCAATGCGCTATGCCCAATAGGTCTGTTTCATTATGAATAACCAAGCCTTGATTTACTAGATACACGATGCCAGTAAAGTGGTTATTTTTTATTCATAAACCAATTCCGATAGGTTACTTGGTGGCTTGATACAGTAACATAATTTAAGAAGTCTACCCAAATGCTAGAAAGGATCTGGAAAAGATGACAGCAACCAAATTGACCTTAGCCATTGATCGAGCATTTGCACAAAAAATTTTCGTGGCCACTTCTACGTGTTTTCGAGTCATCCTTCTTTTATGTCCAAATCAAAATAGATCTTATTCACTTCATTTATTTACAAAACACACAACAGAACAAACTTTTGCCTCTAGACAGCCAACAATTTAGAAGGACGTTTATAAATAAAATTAGAATATCGAACGCGACGGAGGCTCTTCACTACAAGTTTTAGAGCTGTTAATATTTTCAATAAACAATAACTGTTTTCCTTAATAGAATACTTTACATTAAACGAGGAGAAACCGTTTGGTGTAGAGAGTTGCCGCAACAAGGAAACATCAGAATTAACGACATAATTATCCACCCACGGTAATATTGTGCTTCATGAGCGAAATAATGCCGGTACCGAGTCTCATCGTAAAGTTGTAACACTAAGATTGGGTACTTACTGAAGTGATCATAATTACAAATTAATTGTTACAGCAAGGAATTTGAACGATGAAACAAACAGAAAAATTAGAGTGGTTGAGATTAAGCCCATCAACCTTATTATCAATTTGCTCTGAAAGTAGAACTAAATGTTTGAAATAATCATAGTAAAAGTAAAATAAGAAAATTCGATCGGAATTTCTCAATTCCTTCTGCAGAATCGATAAATGTAATGAAATAAATATCTACTAAGAAAGAAATTAGCGCTGACAACTAACGTGCTATATTTGAAACCGCGCCTCACACGTAGCCAACTAGGTATCTACTGCGCTCCCTACAGCATCATAATCACCATTTAATATGGATAGAGCATTCAGACCATTACCGCAACTCACGCGACGGGGGTGAGTGTCGCAAGCTTCAAACGGACCGCGCTTTGGTCGCTTGCGCAAGTCACCTTTATCGGCCCGAAATATTGGGCTGTGAGGATAATGGGGCATTGTTTGCTTAAAAATCATGTGCGGAATGCAAATTATAGTTGTGTTGAGAATTAATATTGGAAATAAGAATAAGTTTTGCCTTTCACAGCTAAATTAAATCACTTTTAATAAGTATCTTCAGGCTTAGAGAGATCACCAATAATCTATAGCTATCTTTCAAGGAACAGATAGCGAGTGTGGCGGCATACGTGATCGGATGAAGAGAGGCACAACTGTAATACTATAAATAAGACATGTATTCTCACCAGATAGACAAACCGAATTTAGGTCACGCCAATTTTTTAGTTCTTTACAGAGACCTCAAAATTCCAGTCAGAAAAAGTAGGTACTTTGTTGCCGAGGTTGGAAATATGCAATTCATGGACGAGTCATAGAGTACTCCAGTGTACGAGTCCATTAATTGTTCTTTACGCCAAGGCAGATGCGTGCTTTTCACAAATACTCCCGGGAGATAAAACAAAAAACAAAGGTAAATTTTCCTTCATATTGCGTTGAAATACACAATTATTGAAAGAATAAACGCTTCATAACGTCACGAAGCTTTAGCGGCCTCGAAAGTTTGTTGAAATACGCAAGCAACATGTTTTCAGAGGACTGTTTTGTTTTGCTTTTTCTTGGGTTTCCCATGAATTAAGTTAATGTAAACTTTTAAACGGTTTTTCTAAGATTTCTCAAGCAGCGATCAGCATCTTTCGTGTGAGATTGTTTATATTACTCGACGAAATCATGTTTGCAATCCATGTTTCACTTCGATGTCTAAAATGAAGCTGTATTTTAAATGTAACTAACAGTATCTCCGTGGATGACATTTTTTTAACAAAGTTATAAATTTCAGGACCTCTATTCTCTTCGCACTCAAGATGAATTCACATTCGAGATGAACCTAAAGGTCAACTGCATATAATATTGTATTTGTTTTGACGTATCCTTAACGTAATTTCATCAAGAGTGGTTTGAAAATTGGGTTGGGACTCAGTTTTAATGTATTTAAAAAAAAGTGATGTCATTATTTTTAGTCTGTGATCTTGAACCAAAAACAAACCACTTTTTTTACGAAACAAAATGATGTGTTCTTGTTGGTCGACTTAAATACAAAAATGGCTCGATAGATTTTTATTGGTCCTCAGGGTTGGACAAAAAACTCAACACTTCATAAAATACCAAACCGCTAACATCAAAAAATGACTTAATAATTTAGTTCGACGAACTGTTCGAGTACCAAAACGGGACCGTGCCAATATCGATTCATCTGTCCATCATGTTGGCACAAAGGGACTTGACTGTCAGACGGCTTGCAACAATTGCTTCAAGAATGCATAGTAATGTGCTCTAATTTGTTTTGAAGATATTTCAAAACGTTTCGCGGTAAATGTAGATATGAGACCGAGGAGCTGCAAACAATATCTAATGCATAGCAAATGAAAACATTTCACTGAAGTTCTTTTCCTTTCGGAAAGCAATTACACTTTTGCTTCGAAATCCTGGTCGCGGCACCAAGTCGAGGTTGATTATTAAATATTTATCTGAACACTGTTTTGTGATTCAATTAAAAGGCCGTTTTACAGTCGTATGTTTACAGTTGATCTGAATATTCATTTTGTTCACTGAACTCGAAACGTCGCAAATTCATAACGGGAGATAAACATTAGTATCAAAAGCTGTGTATGGGTAACAGACGGTCGATCTCGCATTCCTTTCTCGGGAGCATCTAGATAAATCGTGCGGTTTACGCCCAGGCACAGATACATCGAGAATACGTCCGGCAAACCAGATTCCTGCCATTCCTTAATGCAGGTTAACACAGTTAATTAACAATCAGTTCCATACCTTAAGTTTAAAGATGATAAATGAATACGTAAATAAGCAAAAAAAAAATTGCCTCCGAAAAACCGTGTCTCCAAATCGAAGACAACTCACTTGTAATATAATGTGTCGGTTCTTAGATTAAGGTTGTAGGATCATGTTCTTTGGTTTAGAGTTATGCTAAACGGAATTGTATGGCAGGAGAAAATAAAGGTTCAATCACAAAATTAAGTAGCCGCGAAGCAATTTTTTAGGTGCGTTATGATCAACATGTTTAATCTTAACTAACGCACCCGTCAGCGGCTTTGCCAGCAGCATTTTTAATACTATTTTTTAAGCATGACTTTATATTTTCCTATTGTTACTAAAATATCTGCATTGAATAGTTTTCGAGGTCAAAGAGGAATAACAAACAGAGAGACAAATTTATTTACATAGATTTGCGTATAATTGACATATCATAACACACTCTCAATTAGCCTTACAAAATTGCAATGGAATTGAAAATGCTCGTATTCAATTTAACCATCGACCAAATAGTGAAACCATTTCAAATAGCTGGAAGTCATTTGAATCCAGTTCCAGCACAATATGCTCCTGAATGGACAAACAATACCGGCAAATGAGGAGTGATTTCGTATTCCAAACATGTAGCCGAGCTTCGGCTTTGCAATGCAAGCACACCACACGACAATAACTCTAAAATGACATGTGTTGTAAATTGAAGGCAAAATATTGCTCCTTTTACGTTTCTTGCATAGACCACAGCCTTAAAACTGAACACCGAAACCAATAAACATATCGTGACCTCTTTCTGTGCGATAGTAAAGAATAAGCGACATTCTTCAGCAATTTGGCTCTCGTGAGCAAACATTTCGTCGAATGATAACCAGTAACCGTAAACTAAAGGTTTATGGGCGATCTGACATCACCTTTACCGAATAATTTTGTTACATGAAGAGTCGAACGACAAAGTCGTGCAAGAATCAATTTGGCAATGGTCGCCTCATTGTGATGGTCATAATGAAAGATAAATGGGGTTAGGTAAGGACATGTGACTGAGAAAATACTTCTTTCTGAATACAAGTTAATCTGAAAATAAATCGTAATGGTATAGCTCTCATGAGACGGTAAGCATTGACGGAAACTTTCACTTTCATCTTTTATTTCGGAAATAGTTTCATTGTTTATAGGAAAAACGGAAAATATTGCATTTTCTGATCACGATTCTTATCACCGAGATTTTAGAACTTTTTCATTTAATTAACAAATTCGCCGACCTTCGGTCGTGTAATAGTGAATGAAGATTCCGGGTGGACTCTAATATTAATTCAATCGAATTGGCTCATCCGTGCCGTGTCGGTTAGAGTATTCCTCGCGTTGAATTATTCAAAAGACGGACGCGCGGGAAGTAAAGGCAACAGGATATAGATCCGGTTCCTCTTACACCGGCTGCAGGGATCTTAGACTTCTATGGATGGAAAAGAGCGCTAGAAACACTGACTGAAGTAAGTCTAATCTCTCTATATTAACGTGCTTGACACGCCTTACCACTAACGTCACCTGATCTGGGTAATTCCTGACTATCGCACACATGAAAGATGCCATTCGTTATCGCCATATCCGCTCTAATGTTTACGCCTTTATTTGACATCGTGTGTGGCAACTTAATCTATTACAAATTATAAATCGCCTTTTTCAACATCATATTCATTCGCGACACGTCAAAAGCGGCTTCGTCTCTGTGACGGTTTTGAATACGCAATGCGCTTATCACTCGTCTTGCATACATATGAACATTTCAGTTCAGAATTTAATTCTAGGAATAGACAGCTTCAATTTACGTACAAAGACGTTTTGAAGAGAAAAGCGACACACAGACCTGACGTTACAAGAAAACTGCTAATTTAGCATTCAGGAGCAAGACAAATTTGGCCAGAGTTAAATTGTTAGTCCATTGTTGAACTCTAACAATTCTGATGTCTCAAATAGGGAAACAAAGAGTATTATTCAAATTAACTAATTTCGAGAAATGTTTACAAATATCATGCAAATGCGTGTTCAATTTATGCAGAAACATGATTCTGGGAATTTCGTTTTCGTGACGATTGTTATCAGAAACTTTTTTGCATTATACTACATCAGGTTACCGGCCAGACAATGAGTGACTTTTAGCTTTAAATTTGTGTATCGAAGATTTTGCTACAATGATGTTCAAATGCGCTAGAAAAAACATAGTGACATATCTAAATAAGAAATCAGCAGAGTTTAATCTACGTCACTTCAACTCAGCGTTATAAATAGTATGCCTATTGTATTATCCAATTACTATAAGACCTAAAGATCCTCCTTTGAGAGACACGTGCCGACTTCTGACCTTTAATTTGAAAGTCAAGGCGTGAACTTTATCCAATATAAAGGCATGTTTTGCTACAGGTATTCATTTAAAAGGTTTCAATAACTTTACACAGTACCTAATTAATTTAATTTAATGCTTTTCAACAAGCATGCACATTGCAATATAATATTGCTCGCTGATCTCTACAGCTTCATAATAAAGTGTATATGACATTCGCGAAGAAACAGAAGGGTGAGGGTGCGACATACCTTCGACGGATATTGTTATCTTGTTTGTCAGGCGCGGAACGGATATTTTATGCGGTGAAAGGGTACATAATATGGTAAGCAAGGTGAAATTCTGTTTACAGATAGCAAAAAGTGGGGTTGGTTTTAATGAAATTGCATAAGCTATCACGGCAGTATCACGCCTTTCGCGGACGCCCCAGGCGGAATGTTTTGGGGTTAAATGAAATGAAACAGTGCATTAAGCTGCGCTTTCTACAATAAAAGCGACATCAAGTAACAATATCCATTTGCTAAAAGCATTTCTTTGAAACCATCGTATTTATCTCCAGCTAGAAGTAATTTTTCACAATAATGAGGGATTCGAGAAGGTTTGGCAAGGTTTCGCTGAGAATTAATTCGGAAAAGTTCCGACAAAGAGGACCGTTACGGCTTCCCCGGGGACTGTTCGCCAAGTTTATGTTTTGCCAACGTTGGGAAATTCTGTTTGCTTATGGCACTGGCGAAGTTTTGCCAAGGGGAAAATATGCGTTTGCGAGCCATATTTATTATTTATTGAATGGAAATCTCCTAGAATCCAAATACAATAGTTTGCGGTGATCGGGAGCCTAAAGTCGTTAAACTCCGTATCTTCGTCATTAAGAAAAAGTTATCAATACACATGTTCATCACGTGTATACCTTTAATTAGCATTCATATCAGATTGTATTATTGTAATTAAAATTTATTGTAATTGTATTATTTTGTTGTTAGTGTACCTTACTAATATTACATGTGCGAAAGTTTGTGTGTGTGTTAGTTTCTTACTCCTTCACCCTGCAACGGCTACTAGCTTGTAGGTACGCTGGATTAACACAAAGGCTTAGACTTACATCCAGGAAAAAATTAAGTTTCCGAGGGAATAACGAAAATCGAAATATATAGTACAATTTGATGCGGACGGGCAGAAGCCAGTAAAAAAAGAACCTCCTACTTTATTAATGTATATCCAACTAGTTTCTGCCCACGGCTTCGTCCGGGTTGACCATCTCACGGAAGTAGTATTTTTTTTTCGGAATAAAGGTAGTATATGTGTTAATTCAGGGTATATAGTTTTATAATTTATATAAATCTATCTTCATTCAAAATTTGATCCAAAATCGATATACATACACACTGACAAAATACTCGTTAAAATATTTTTTCTTGCGTCCATTTAGCCCTGAGAAGAGAGAGAGATATGCTTTAAATTTCGCAGTCTTATAATATTTCACGTCTGCTCCGCATGGCGGCGCTGTGAATTATGTCCTCAACGCGGCGATATTAGGAGCATTTTTATACCGAAGTCCATCGAGACAGAAGTTTACGAGTGCATTTATACCTAGTTTATTTTTATTTGTTGCCAAATTTATGCTCGGGGCCGGCGCTGTCCATTCTCGTTTACCAACAAGTAAGCGTCACCAAAATACAAGTTATCCTCACGTAATATTACAAATACGAAAGTATGTTTGTTTATTCCGCCTTTAGTATTAAACGCCTCAACCAATCGATGTTAAAAGTACAGAGATCTATAGTCAAAAAACACACAGGTGCTAGTTTTTATCCTGAAAAATAGGACATTTCCTGTGACTTCTATGCGAACGCGGTCGCGGGTCACTCATAATATGGCTCTGTCATCGGGCTTACATATTATATTATATACAAGCTTCTGCCTGCGACGATTTTGATTATAGATATTCCCTCGGGAACTCTTAAATTTTCCGGGATGAAAAGTAGTATTTGTGTTATTCCAGGGTATAAGTTATCTCCATTCCAAATCTCATCCAATTCCGTCCAGCCGTTGCAGCGTGAAGGAGTAACAAACTAACACACATACACACACACACAAACTTTCGCATTAATAATATTAGTAGGATTCCAAAAGTGGTTCAAAATTGACTTGCAAGTTTTGTTGACCAACACGTGATGTTAAATAAAAGGTTGTAAAAATATAAAGCAAAAGATGTTTATTCAATAAATAGTTGTGAGAGTAATAAAAATATATCCCAGCGTTTGCCAAGAGGAGACCACTGCTGAAAAGAAGCACGACAAAAGCAACAAAGTAGCTCACAATTGCAGAAGTCAAAAAATCCAACCAATTACAAAGAAGCCTTAAAATTTAAGTTAAGAAAATTTGAAAATAAAAACACGTGCAGTCACGTTGCTGAAAATACTTTATAATGTTGCTCGAGTAAATGAATAAATTCAAATTCAAAAATTCAAAATCATTTATTTCGGACAAAGTCCATAAGGTGTTAGTAACAGTATTACTTAAATCTAGTTTTAATATTATATTAACATAGGTTTTCTTTTAAATAAGGTTTTTACATAAGGGGGCATGTAGCTGCACCCAATGCTTTAGCCACGGTGAGTCCCAGCGGTCAGCCAGCGTGCACAGGATGGTATTCGAGCTGGCGCGCCACCGCCTCAACAGCGAGCTACATCGCTTCCTGATGATCGCGTGGAAGCCGTCAATCCGCCCCTCCGCGAACATTCCCGATGCGCTGCAGTGTCGCGGCAGCCCGAACACCACCCTGTACGCGTTGTTGTACTGTACTCACAGAGCGCTGTATGCCCGCTGCGTGTAGCTGATCCATAGGCTGCACGTGTAGAAGGACTGGCAATATGCTTTAAAGAGCGTAGTCTTCACCTGTTCGGTACATCGTGCAAACCTACGAGCCAGCATGTTACAACGCACAGCCAGCGCTCTGCGTTCCCTCTCCATGTCCATGTTGTCACACAAGTCGTCGGTGACCCAGTGGCCCAAATATTTAAAATGCTTTACTTGTGCTAAGGGGGTACCACAAAGAGTAACAGGTGGAACTCTGTAGGTTTTATTACCTGCTTTAAATAAAGAAGGTCCAACTGGAGTCACGTTGGTGAAAATTCTTTTTCACGTTACTAGAATTTCCAAGGGCTTCAGTTGGGAAGTTTGTGAAATTTTAACGGTTAAACTTCGTGTAAGACGTCCTTTAAGTGCTCCTGAGTTTCTCAGGTTTCACAAAGTTGTATCGGACAAAAAGTAGGCTACATTTTCCTTCAATTGCCAATGTTTTTTTTTTCAAACAAGAGGCATAGAATATATGTCGGTCACCTTAGTGATTTTCGAACATCAAACAAATATACTGATTAAAATAAGCGGCTGATGCGACAGATAGTCAGCTAGCGATGATATATTTCAAACAGGAGGCATAGAAAAGATGCATTACGGTAACGGTAGTGCCATTGATTGTATGAATTAAAATTAGCAGCCGATGGGATAGATAACGTCAATCCTATACATTTTGTCAGTTTTCGAAAATCTTGTCGGTCATAGTGCCAATCTTTCCTGTATTCTTAAAGGACCTACACTTGCCTAATATGAATAAACCTGTTTGAAGTTTATCGCATCAGTATAATCAGCTAGGATGTCAACTGATGTCGTCCTCAGTCGTACATCAATATTAAATAAAGCTCAGGGATCAGATTTTCCTTATGGGTGCCGCTGAAGATGACAAACACATGCATAATATAAATACGTGAGCGAAACACAAGAAGAAACTGAAGAAAATCAAAAACAACACGAAACCCTCGCTGTTTCCCACTATTATGCCCTAAATATTTGACAAACTAACAGGGGTAAATGATATTTACCTGATAATATCTGATCAAGATCGAAATTATAGGGCTATTAGATCATTACCGTGAACTTTTGTAAAAGTCCGCGTCCAAATAAGCGAAATAACAGGAAACCCCATCACCATTGTGTGGCTACCCGAGGACCCCTGGCGACATTGACAAACGACTTCTGAATAACTAAAACATTGTTACGGAAACGAGGCATTTTGGACACAAACGTTTCATTACTGTCACAAATAACAGCGTTTACGTTGAATCCTTTCATTACCGATCACGTTATCCTGCATCCTTAGCTTTTAAATCAAAACGTTGTAGCGGAAGCCATCAATCTTCCAGACTCAGTTCACACGACACCTTAACTCAACGGTCAGCAACAGGCGGACCGCGGTCCGTTTGCGGACCGCGAAAGGTCGAACCTTGGACCGCCAAATATTGTAATGTATTGCATACCAAGTATAAATTAATACATAGATAAGGTATACTATACCTTTATTAATAGAAATAATATTTTTAAGCCACATAGAATCTAACTTACTTAATACTTTTGTTTTTATCTGGACCTCGTTGAAATTTTCCCACAGTATCCGGACCCCACCTAAAACTACTTGCCGACCCCTGCCTTAACTCCTTGGACACGTTTTGAGCATTTCCGCCGTCTCAGCTCCAAGTGGATAACATATCCCTTCGGTACGTCGAATTAGCAAGGAAATAAAGTAATTCTGGCTTTCGTCACACCACTTAAGCCGCTACCCTTGTCAGCGTAACAAACGCGAGGCGTGGGTTTCGTTAAAAATGTACGTAGCGGGACTAGCGGGGCGTACGCACTCAGACGCCAATTAATGTGAGTGGGGGGTGGGGGGTGCTCCGCAGGTGGAAGTGCTCGGAAATTATGACGGCAGAATCTTGGTTTTGTTATGAAGCTTGCTCTAGGAGCTAGATTAAGTTCCTACGAGAGACGAAGTGCTTCACAGAAAGATTAGACTGTCACGAAGAAAATAGAATAATAATGAAAACAATAAAATGATTCATGTAATTAAGGGAATGTATAAGAAACACAAATGAATTGGAGAAATTAAAGTAAGTTGTTAATAATAATTGCTCAATTAGCTAATTGTGAAACCCTGATCTCTAAACAAGAACGAGTAGAGTTTACAACCACTAAAGCACTTTGTGGTAATGTAAAGACATTGTCAATGTCTTAACCTAATAACTAATTAAACCAGAAATAAATGCGAGTGTGTACGGATTACCTATTATTTTATCAAATCAACTTTCAACGAACGTATCATAACGCTTTTCGCCTTTCATCGAATAGCGGCCTTTACACGTAAAGTTCGGACCGCGGAAAACGCCACGCGCCATTCCAATCTTCGTTCCGAATCGTATTTTTTTTACTATTTTACTATTACAGTTGCATTTATACGTAAGGTTCGGAACGAAGATTGGAATGGCGCGTCGCGTTTCCCGCGGTCCGAAATTTACGTTTGCAGGCCGTTAAAGGCATTTCTCGCCGCATGAGTTAATTTTTTTTAATGTTCACAAGTTTAACCTAACCGAATCTACGTAATTAATGTTTAAGATATCCTGAAAACATCATGGTTTCAGCAGAAAATAGCGTTCGATGAACTGAAATTCGATCATCATCATTTCAGCCAAACGACGTCCACTGCAGGACATAGGCCAAGATCGCCACAACGACCAGTCACGTGAAATGAAATGAATTCGATGATATGATACAATCCATGAAGTGAAATTCGATAATAGGATGGGTCACCGTGTGTACGTGTTGGTGTGAGAAATAAGCAATACCTATCAGAAACACATAATATTGATTGATGCCATTAAACTTTAACAAATTAGCAAATAGATGACTAGGCGCGCATAACAACACCAGTATAATAAAATAACAATGACACCTAATCACATCGTTTTATAAAAACCGAAAGCTGCGGTGGCGCTGGCGCCGGCACTGACGGCCACCCACGCATTATCAACGCTCAACAGTAAATAAATCCTTGTTGCTGACCTTTGATTAGAGCTGTTGCTACTTCTTAGAAACTAACTAATTTATAGTAGGTTAATCAAAGTTGACTAAAACAAAGTCAGAATATGACAACCTTACAATTTTTACTATTGCATCAAAAATCATAAGAAATTTTGCTTTTCATACATACATAACATACCTTCACGCCTGTCTCCCAAAGGGGTAGGCTGATACTATGGAACGCAAGGTACACCGTTTAAACATAAAAATTCGCTACATTCATCAACCTCTTCATGCACGTACGTCGGTTTCGAGTGCTTTTGATTTGGCCCTTACGCAGTACATCGCGAATCTGATCACTGTATGTGCGTCTAGGGCGTCCCCTTCCGACATCTGTACTCATTTCACTCGCCATACCTCTTTCGTATCTCTTCTTTCATCCATCCTTTCCTTCCCCTTCCTTCCCTGTTTGGATGAAATAAAATCCGCATAAATCAAATACTTAACATAACCAGATTAATTCAACTACTGCAATATTTTCAAAAATATATCACAGAAATTTATTTTGTACCTACTTCAAATCATACACCTAGACAATAGGAATGTGGTACACAAACATAAACATTATTCCTTGAAATTGCTTCCTATTCAAGCCGTAGTTCCTTGTTCTTGTTATCATGTCGGTGTTGTCGATGATAACTTTATGGATCCATTAATCCTACACCATAAACAAACCATCGGGTAAGTGTGGCAGCTCACGCGAAGTACCCTCTGTCAACATTAACTTTTAAAACGCCTTTTGAACGGTAGTAAGAGGTAGTCACGAGTTTTCGTTTATCAGGTTACTGGACTTACTGGTGAGAAATTAGTACTTACTACTTAGAGATACGGCCATCGAAAAGCAAAGGGTTTTTTTATGCTGTTCTTGTTTGGTCGGATGTGTGTACGTCTTTGAAAGATAATAGTATAATACATGTTTAGTAATGTTGCTAGATTAGTGGATGGATTTGCAAGATTTATAAAACGTAATGACGACAAATTTAAGAAAAAGTTGTGGCAATAACGTAGGCATGCGTTTCAGTGTGGGGATAAGACAACCGGCAAAATTAATAGCATAGAGGCAATTCATCTCAGTCCTCGGGATTGGCAACGCATTTGGATGCAGTCTTAAGATTGTAGTCTTGAGAATGCAATGTCTATGGGTCACAGAACCCAATGACGACCAGCCATTCGAGCAGTGTTGCCAGTTTAGACCTGTAAAATTGTTACTTGTAGCTTTATAAAACGAGCCCCAGGTTGCCTGTGTGCTCCATTGCCATCTCGATGGCATAAAAAAGGTTGTTACAAATTTCGAAAAAATATGAAGCAACCAGAAAACCTCGTCTTAAAAGTTAATAAAGATCCACAGAAATGCAGACCAGCGTCGTAAAGTTGACCAAGTGGTCTACCACCCTATGGTTGAAATTCATTAGTACGTCATGATACAAAAAGTTCGATTTTCCCTTGCAATAATATTATGACAGTGACAAGTGTCAACCTTAGCGATCATTAGATCTCACAGAAACTTTTGTCAAAACTGGTAGACCACTTTCTTGGCCGACAGTACCTACTCCCATACGGTGGTATGACCTTCGCAGCGATGTTGGTTCAGTCCTAAATTGTTAGAACATAGCATTAGGCGAAATCAATATTTTCTATTTCTATTTCAACCGAAAATATAATTCCACAATAACAGAGCGTGTATGCTGATCGCTATCAAATTGGAAACTAGACGTACAACGACCACCTAAATATTCTAGGCTATAAATACCACCTTAAAAGGTCAATAGTTCCTATTATTGATTGTTGTAAACATTCTTACCGTTTCAATAGACATACGACAAGACTATTAGATCCAGAAACAAACATATTTGAAGTAGTTAAGTCGTAAAAAAGTATTTTCTTAGTAATGCTGTCTCGGCGCCGAAGCCCTTCACTTTTTATGGCAATGCGGTGATGTCGCAGATGATTAATTATTACCACATTCTCGGATTAGCTATTTATACTCCATCATTCCTAGATATGCGGGCTTATAAGCAAGCTATAGCTTGATTGCAGAAATTCCAATCATTTTAAGAGCTTTTGCACTGTATTAATTCTTTCACCACCGCCTTACCTCCACATGTATGTAATTTTGACACACTACGTGTATCACCGGCGCCAAATGTGTTAGGTTATGCAGTATGAATCTAAAACGTAGGTAACTAGATCGAATTAATAATATCTTCTATCAAGACATTGCAGTAAACATTTCCAATTTGAGAAATTCGAAAAAGCATCTCCGTTATTTGAAATATTTCAGAATATTATGTACGTTTGAAATGCCCATCACTGCTCCTGGTTCACATCTTATCTTCAATTCAAAACCAACAATAAGATTCTTGTGAACGATTATAGCGTACCATATATTTATCCAGACAAGTTAGCCATTTCCATGTAGCAAATTGAAATTCTACCCCGTCAAACAGGAAGCTGTACTTCAGCCGGACAAACTAGTCTGGGCAACTAACCTCACTTATCCTGGCTAAAAGGCTAGAAAATGCGTGACAAATGTTTTGTTTTAGTTCTGCAAAACAAAGTAGGACAAACAGATTTTTGTTGGAGCAGTGGACATTGTTTTGAATTTAATCACGATTGTATTGATTATATTTTTGACTTTTTTAAATGAAAATAACTCAAATTTCAATCGCCTGATTAAGTTAAGATAATGTCAAAGACGAAATACGCATCCTTAACTATAGTACCCGCCGGCCTATAAGCTATAAGAAGTCAATCTTGAAATATTGCACAACCATGAAGTTTCTGAATATTGATAATGTTGACAGCAGTAATACAATACCGTTATTACTATTCCTTCACACGTAACAAATAAGTTTAGCATAGTTTTCCCGCTGTCAACATTATCAATATTGAGAAACTTCATGATTATGCAATGTGTCAGGATTCACTTCTTGAAAAACCATGTAGTATTTTGGAGGTAAAAGCAGGAATAGAATTCTGTTTTCCTCTTGATACAAGAAATCGACAAATTATTATCCTTAGCAAACACTACACGTGTCGCCAGATCAAATAATAACAAAAAAATGTCGTCAACATAATACGTTGACTCCGAGTACGATTCCTAGAAATAGTAACGTGATTACCGCGAGATCAACGCACTGCACCGTCCGAACGTCCTTGTCTGGCCTGCCTATGTTAATCCACGACATTTTTATGGTCATAGAGTAGATAGACTGGATATATTCCACAAATGTAATGATCTGGAAGTTCTGAGAGATTAGCAAGAGAACTCAGATTTTATGAATTGTTCCAGCCACGAGAAACGTGCGATAAAACAGAGCCGATTAATTTTATGGAGTCATTAACTTTACGAGCTTTTAGATTTAAGCCTTTACGTTTTATTTATTTCGGAGCGTTTTTTTATTTGGATATAACGTAGCAGGTGTTCAAAACAAGCTAGCTACCGCTTAGATTGCCGAGTGATTTGGTCTTTAGCCATCATTTTAATTACAAAGCTGCATTAGAATGCAATTTGCGGACGATTACTGCTTTAAATAGATATGCCATCGATCAAGAGAACGCAATAAAAGATGCATCTAAATTGCGGACATACCAAAGACTTTAATTAGTAGCACATAATCATCCAGCAGGTCTTCGAAAACGCACAGTCGCCATAAATAGACGATCGACGAAAGCTAATAGTCCGGGTGCAGCCTCGATTACACCTTATAAAGCCTTCTTATCTTAATTGTGCTCTGTTGTAATAAATCTCGCATTTCGCCTGGCTTTCTTAACGACTTCATACCGAGAAACTATCCGTGTTGTAGACACATCATTAAGTAAAACGGCCATAAATTCAACTCGATTTGGCAACTGTATTTAAGGTGGGTCTTTTATGGTAAATAAAAATTAAGTCGACATCCGAAAAACTAACTTAAGACAGAGATGTTAATTCATCTTAATTACTGCATAAACTTTGGTGTTTAAGTGGCTGGATGTAAACCGCGTCTTCTGTATTGTTTCCTGGGGAGCTGTGATTCTTCGCAATAAAACTAATCTTATGTACATAATTAAAAGTAAAATCAGAAGACAGACTGGCACGTTTCGCATTTACAATATAAAGACAGATTTTGCAACAGGTTTCCATTAGAAATCTTCGATTGTTGAATACCAGTTGATTCTGTGCATTCTCATGTCAAACATAAGCAAGTGTCGGGCACATACCTTATGGGGCACAAAACGTTCCGTCAGTTTCTCTCAGCGAACGTAAACAACTTACCGCCCAACCTAACCGCAGCTTTAGTTCGTAACAATTAAAACTCATTTTGGTATCGTCCGATTTGAAATCGGATGTAGCAAACGGCGCATTCCAATCGGTTCACTACAAGCCATATGTTGTGGTTGAATATGTTATCTTAAACAACAAAACTGCTTCCTAATTGCCCTCGGACAAGGTTTTCTTGGGCAACCAATTGGGCTTGTCACTTTAAGGAGTGGACTTAAAACGTAAGGGCATGGAGTAAATACCGAGGTTAAAAGTCTACTGATAGCTCGTAAAGGTATCTCGACTTCGTTTTAATCGTTTTAATTACTATAATTTACATAAAACGCTGTAATCACAGTAACCATGAGTTCTAGAAACGTGTTTTTTGCTTTAAATACAATTACAACTGTGAGATCCACAAGGAACTGCAAGGGCATTTCAATCTCGGAAATATTTCTTTGATTTTGGTGACCAGGGGGCTTAGCATGACATAATAAAGCAGTTCAGTTCAGGTTGAGAGAAAAGGACAGAACTATAGCAGTTGAACAGCTCTGTCCCTTTCTCTCAACCTAAACTAATATTGTTTTCGATGCACAAAATCAAGCCTTACTACTTAATTTAACTTACATCAATGCAACTATGAATAGAATAGAGAAAAGTGGCAATCACTGTACCGACAAGAGGCTACCTATGTTAAATGATGACGAATGCAACTGTGTGATGACAATTTGAATGTATTTTGGGTAACCCAAATCCTAGACCAAGGACAGGATAAACAGCCTTAGGTACCATGTAGAAGTAGATATCAGCTATATAATCCCAGGTTCCACTAAACTAATGGGCTAAGAAACAGCTGTAGATGGCACTTCGCACGCGAGGCCCCGTGTCGGTGCCGGGCTGAGCATGGCACGGGAGGCCAAGGCCCCAGACGTGGAAGCACGCTGGTTAGGTTAGGTTAGGATATAGAAAAAATAAAATATCTGTTACTCATTGTTTTTTGTTAATGTCCTTGTTATTTTTTGTTTAATTAACTTACATACATTTCCATTGCATTTTTTCAAACAGATTTTAAAAGTTGGGATCTCATGATTTGTCTGGCCGAACCCGGATTCGGTATTAAAAGGTGGATTAGTGTCTATCAATGTACGAGAAAAATAAGCTATCCTACATTTTTATAGGTACCGTATCTAACCAAAAACGGAAATGATTGTTGATGGTGTTTTTACCCGACTGCGGCGGAGCCCAAAGGGAGGGTTATGTTTTTCACCGTCATGTATGTCCAGTTCTATGTTCCCCGCTACAGCAAAAACGGCTTGGGCGATTTTGACAAATGAGGTATCATTGGATTCGTATTCGCAGCGAGAGTGTCATAGGATACCTAAACTGTTAAAATTGAAATAGTAACAATGGCCAAATGACAATTATTAACATATGTAGGTATATCGACGACAGTATAAAAAATGCAGTCGGGTTTTTAAAGCTTGCTTTTCATATAGTTATTTTACAGCTATTAGGGTACTTGGTACTACAGTACTCCAATAAAGAAGGAAAACTATTGTAGCCGAACTAAAACAAGGTAAATTAGCATAAGCTTGAAAAAACATTTATTACATATTTAAAAATAAATGCTTATGAAAAGGGAAAATCATTTTATTAACCGTAATTTTTCACGTAAATAATTGCTTCAAAGGCAACATTTAATCGTAAATATGACAGTTATTTTGTATTATTAGAGTATTCTATATTCATATTTCATTTTAAAGTGCGTAGCAAATTTTGTTTAAGTAGTCAAATAGCAAATTTGCGGGCGTCAAACACAATATTTGCGAACATCCCGAGTGGCTTTCGGAAGGCCGTTGACCAATAATGGTGTCAAGAAACTAAGAGTCACGATGAATCTGTGATTTGCATTTAACTTGCGTAGATAATAACAAACTTGAACATCCTTTAACTATGGGAGACTTAAATCTATATGGCTTTTAAGACAAAGGCAAACATTAGTTATAGCATAAATAAATATCACGGGACAATCTCACACAAATTAACCTAGTCCCAAACGAAGCTCTAAGCGCAAGTTATCACGAGATATTAACTCAAAAAGAAAATAAAGGTATACAAATTAAAGATGATAATGACGCACCGAGATCTAATTGTGAGTTAACTATAAAACATATTAATGTTCCAATAAAAAAAGCAGACACTAGACTGATTGCAAATTAATACTAAACCGATGACTCATTTAAATCAGAACCGTATATCGATTATCAAACCGCGTTAAGAAAGTTCGCAATTAGAAGAGGTAGTTAACGAGGTGCTAATGTTTAAAATGTTTGTCAAGTGGAAAGGGGCTCCAGAGATGATTCACGATCGAGATGTAAAAGCCGAGACGTTTGACTCACTAAACGATGATTTCGGCGAACGACTGATATTCATTTTACTCTTGATTTGGCAAAGGCGAGGCGTTATGAACTTATGAACTAAGAAAAGAACAAAATAACGGAAGCAATTTTGGTGCATCTTTCCCAAAGCGGTTCAATTAGTTCAGAAATACAATTTCACATGACCAACCATTTATTGAAACAAGCAATAATGCATAAAACAAATTGACTATCGGAGAATAGCGACCATTATCTCAGTGACAACTGAAACTGGCGTTTTGTAATAAATGACGCAATAACAACGCAATCAGCAATTTGCAAATGTTTGACAGTGAAGAATGTATTACATGTAACAGAAGCCGTCACATGAAACTTTTAACCACAAGACCTTTAATGAATATTCAATCAGAACCATTAGTAACCTTATTCCGATCGGTAATCCTAATCCGATTAATTAATTACATTCTATTCCAACGCAAGTGGAAGCGATTTTTGCTCAGAATGTCGTCCTACATCCGTCAATCAGTATCAGAAAGGTTGTCGCCGGTTATATTTCGGTAAATAAGAGCAATTGCACAACCCCAAATCCGAGTGAAATTGCGCAAACGGATCAGATAAAACAAAAACGAATTGGCTTCATCAAACAAGCTGTACGTTCTACGCCCATTAACACATGAACTACATCGAAAGTTTCGTCTATTCACGCCTCTGCATGTGCCTCTGAAGTGAGAGTACGCGTGAAACTTTAGATTTCATTCAACGCTTTTTCGGTGACATTGTATACACGCAACGACGTACCAACAATTCGTATAAAATTCATTTTAAAAATATTATCACTATTAGCGCAACATGTTCCAAAAATGTACCGAATTTGATTACAGCTTTCAGCGGTATCACCGATAAATGCAACGAAAGTAGGCAATCCTAACATATTATAGTACATCCATTTGGACAAGAATTAACATCGCTAATGATAGATTTAATTTGAAAAAAAAAAATTTAAAAAAACGAAAACCCGCCTTCAAAAAGCAAAAAATAACTTCTTTAAAATGGTACGTAAATAGGTCAGTCCAAAGTTTTTTTAAACTTTTTTTTTATTTTATACTTTTTAGTGATCATAATTATGCTGTTATTCTCCCACTTCTCAAGAAACAATAGACATTTCAATCTCGCCGCAAGCAACGCCGTGGGAAAGTCATAGTCATATATTTAAACCTAAATATGCTTCGTCATAGTCGCTCAACTATCTTAATCGAAATATCTTGTCGCCACCCTCGAAATATATACCGTTTAGGAGTTCCGGTGGCCATCTGTGGTCTTCATCATCAGTTCCACTTCACCAAATAGTGCTTTCCAAGACCAAATACACGAGTTACAATGAAAAATACCAAAATCGCTATAGGTGTGCCTATAAATTTTGAAGAGTTCCGTCGGTTCCTCATGGATTCCACCATCAGATCTTCATTTTGAAAAAAATGGGACCAATCGGGAAGCACCAGCTTTCAAATAAAAAAAGAATCTTCAAAATCGGTTCACCCAGTCGAAAGCTCTGAGGTAACAAACATTAAAAAAATTAAAAAAAAAACAGACGAATTGAGAACCTCCTCCTTTTTTTGAAGTCGGTTAAAAAGGCCTCTGAACGAAAGTATGATTTTACGCCATCGATCAATTTAAGAAGCGAACCTGTAAAGGCTCTGCAAGTTTTTCAACCTCATGTATCATATTGTTAAAGGCAAGGTTTCCAAGAAAACGTCTAATTAAAACAAAGGTAAATGAAGAGCTGTTGGCAAAGGAAGCAGGCACCAGGGTCAGTCAACCGCCGTGTGGGCGTCTAACTCGCAACTAAACGGTGAACGGGGAGATATAAAAATCACGACCAACCTTTTAGCGGTCTGATGGGTTACACCGAATTTACAAATGAACAAAGATATATAACAAAAGCAAATATGTATCTAGACTTTTATGGTGCGCGGAGCGTGCGAATCTGAGGTTGTAATTATTTTAAGTAGTAAAGCAACATCTAACATTTTTTGTTCCATAGAAAACATTAATTGCAAACATATCCACTGCATTAACCATTATCACTGTCCAGTATAATGACGTCCTTGCTCGCCTAATCAGCTGGGTTTTACCCGTTACAAACGCAAACAATAATACTGAGTTATACTGCACCGTTACAAAACTCCATTTCTGGATACCAACAACAGGTAATAAGGTAAACATTATTAATGGGTACAACTAAAAAGTCATGCAAAAGAAATTGATCGGTGATTAAAATTTAATTTCGGCTGTCGTATGGAGTAATATTTTACCAAAAGTGTACGGTCTTTCAACAACATCATCAATATATAAACTTTCAGAAAGAAATCTGATACTCTGACATACTCGATGCCCCGTAAGGTATTATTAAAGTTTTATAGTAATCGTTTAATTTGATCGACGCATGAACATCCGACTGACATTGAGATCAATACCTAATAGATACTGAATGGCATTAAATAATAACCTGTATGTGACGTAATGGTTCTAAGAAAAAAACACGCGATACTGAGAATGGCGTTATTATTCCCACGGCCCTTAGGTAGTTAGTTGTCAGTGGGCGTTATATTAAGTGTTATTTCTATTGCGAGGAAGGTATTCCATTATTTATAGTGTTTTCTGATTATTGCGACGTGCAAAAACAATTTTGGCTTTTTGCACGACAATATAAAATCGAAAATTTTTTCGCTGCGAAAGTGTCGCTCTGGGACGGTTTCTTTCACCCTGAGAGTTTCATATCGACCCATGGCAAATAAAATGCATGATTGAATTGACATGGTATGCAGCATGCTGTATACGCTGAGCATACAGGGTTTTTTTTGGACAGAATACGCATTACTACTGGACTACTAGTTTGCAACTCAACCCAGACCTCCATTAATATTAAGGCTTCCGTCGTTCTGCGCAAGACTATGCAGTCTATGCACAGACGCGTCTGACGCAGGATTAGGAACAATATTTATCCTCGTGCAGCAACTGTAGTTTTCCAGTCTCTCTTCCATTAAAATTCCTCAAACGTATACCGTTGCAAGTAATTTGAGTCCTGCTTTTCTTTAGCCATAAACCGGATGATAACGTTCACAAAGGGTGTTTGTGTGGTGTTTGCGCTACGGTCCGGCCCGCAATTAGTTCCGCTTTACGATGGAATGCTTGCCCTTTTACGGCAGGGTAACAAAGAACGCCTGTAATCTGAAGACTTTAAAAAAACAACACATATTGAATATCATCTTAAAATTATGGACGAAATACATCTAAAAAAAACAAAGTTGACAAGTTGCTAAGCCTAAGTCATGAACCAGGTCAATTTGTGTGAGATTTTATTTATCTTAATGCGCAAGCTGAAATACATGTAACTTGGAATTATTATAATACCGTATTAAGGACCACGCTAAGGCATAAACAAAATCATTGGCAACAGTAATTTAGCGTTCATGCTATGCGTGTGACGAAAAACCGCTCATGAGTAAATATCGACAAAGCGATCTTTCGAAACAACTTATTGACCACTGGCCCGAAAACACCCTCGCCATTTTTACAAGAGAACAAAGTAGAACAATTTGCATAATGTGTTTGAGTAATGCAATTTAAATAATGACAGCAAAACATAAGCTTATAAATGAAATAAAAAATAAAACCTGCCGACGCATTGATTAGGGGAGATTTTATGGCCACGATGGGGTGCCTCATCCAAAGAAATATCTTCTGAAGAGCATTTTTAGTACTTCAAATTAATACAGTATTGCAAATGGTTATTTTTAATCTACGAGAACTATATTATGTGCGATAGAAACGTAGTAGAAACGAAATTCAGAGAATCCAGGAAGGGAACCAAGCGTGTGGCCTCAAACGAAGCTAACAAACATGACCTCTAAAAAAATATAGATCTTGATCCTACTATAGGAATAACAATCACACATTAATGTAAATCGATCGCTGGGGATTACCACTCGTAAAACAGAATGGACACAGTATAAACAAGTCTCGAATGGTCAAAAGCTAACGTTACAATAACACGGTGCGCGCGTGTCAACAGCAGCGCGTGCGCCGAACAAGTTGATTCGTCTCGTATAACTGTTTTGCAACACAATGCCACTTGATTTTCATTATCAAAATAATTTCAGCACTTCAATAACTCCTTTGTTCAGGTCTTTCTGGAAAGAACATGAAGGGTAATTGAGATGACAAAAAGAGAATTCTAGAAGGTTGAAATATAGCAGTTTCCATATATTTCAACCTTCCAGAATTATCTTCCCATTGAAAAATAAGGAGAATAATAAATTCACAAATGGGGAAAAACGCGATTGGAAAAAGGCTACCATAAATGGTCATGAATAGGAAAAAACGCGATTGGAAAATCCGCTTCAGGAAATAAATTATTTTGAGAAAACACATCCCAGATAATCATTTTGCTAGACGTTGCAATCACTCAGCAATTTTAGCTCCCTGAGAGATTTCTCAATTTGTATTAAAAGTCTTGGAAGACTATTTTTTTTACTGATTAACTATAAATAACGTACAAAATGCATTTTATAAAAAGAACCAAAAATAGCAATACAATTAAAACCGTAGCTAAAAAGCTAAATCTATCTCAAGCTGGCCACCGCATTGCAGGCAAGTGAATTAGGTTCCAATGCGGCGGCCCATTACTTTGCTCCGCCGAAACCGATACGAGAAAACATAAATCTAGTCGGCAAAATAATATTCTGAGACGAATTTGAATAAAAAATATCAAATGTATCGAGGTCAACCACTAATAAGCTAACAAAAAGAATTTAACATTAGAGACAATGGTATATATAAAACTGAACAATGATACATGAAATACAAAAGATTCGATTGACTTTCGCAAAGAAATAGCCTGCAGTTGAAAGTAAAAATTTCTATCCAAAGCTTCTTCAAGTTTGCCAAACAGTTTCATCCATTTGTCTCCGCTAGTCCGATCTCGTCCGACCTTTGTCAAGCGTTAAACCGTGCAACTTATCTCCTTTAACATTTCAATCTAGAAAAATAACGTGAAAAGGATCGATTTAAAACAGAATCGGAATTGAAATGTTGCGTGAATGGTTGTCATATTCAACAGCTGGTGTTTCTGCCATTAGTTATTACGTATGGGGCGGTAGAGCATGCAAGCGAATATCTGGCATAGCAGGGGATAATTATGTAGATGTTTTATAGCGATAAAGCCACGTGGGCGATTCGATAAGGGGCTGTTGGTTTATTGACCAGCTGGTACATGGTATTGGCGTTGTGAAATCTGAAATGTATTTATTTGAGGAGTGATGGGGAAATGAAACGTTGGGACAGGCAGGAAATTAAAGTTTTTGGGTGATCGTTATTACATGTACTGCATGGATTACATGAAGAACATGTATAAAACTTTTTACCAGCAGTTGTATAGCTTATTCCCGTACTAGAGGATGCCAGCTATGCCTTGTCGTTGGGGATTAATTTTAGCAAAATCCTTTCTGGGAATACGACAAAATTTCAAGTCCCTACGTGCAGCGGTTCAGCGTTGTTTGCCAGTCAGTCAGTTACGGAAAATTTGAAAACATAGACACAACACAACCCTCAAAGAACCTGTCTTTTTAACAGTCAAATAATTTTAAAATCTACTTATATCAAACTAACAATACGGTTATTCCGGAAGAGAACCGTTTACGATACCTACACGCTCCCACGGACTAATAAACGCGATAAAAATCAACAACCTGTTCAGAAACTGAGACATACCTAGCTAAATCACAACGGACCGACGGAGCGGACATTTAGAGATTAATGTCCACGATTTCCATCAAACCTGCTCTCTATAAATGTCGGGGCGGGGAAAAGCGAAGAGATCGTGAGAGAATCACGGCCGACAGAACAAAACCCTCGTAGAGTCTGAAAAGGGCACAAGGATCGATCACTCATCGAATTATTGATTTGTCTATCAATAAAAGCATCAAGCTGCAGAATTCAGGTGATTTATAAGCGTCTTTAAGGCGGTAATAGCTGTGGCTGCTGCATAGTTAAACCACATCGCTACATCTGATAAGAAACATCTGTAGTATGCGCAAACTCATTATAATGGAAGATAATCTTATTTGCTTTAGATATTGTATTTGAGATTACTATCTTTTGGCTAAGTAAGCACTGCACCTGGATGCCGGCTCAACATTTTTCTTTCACTGTTTTTGCTTTTGTCGCGTGCCACTGTTTTTTTTTAATGATCTAAAATCTGAATGAATTATCGCAATTGCTTAAATCGCTTGCATGGAGTAAAATAATTCTCGGATTCAGAATTTAGTTAGATTTAATTTGGAATTAAATCGTAATGTATCATATCCACAAACAATCCACATATTATCGGTATCCCGAAAATAAAGACAGGCTGCAGAATCGGAGTTAAAGATAAAACCCAGCCACTTAATCCAAAAGCATATTATCTCATTGCAAAACCGGTGGCGCTTGTTCTTGAGTCTTGACACGACGCCGTCGCTTCATTTCGGTTACACGGCTATAATTTGAGAAATATTCGTTGCACAATTATAAAATATCCAGTATCCAAAAAGCGAGATGATTACACCTCGCCGAATTACCCTTAATGAAGGGAAATGTCAGAAATTGCAAAAAATCTGATGCACGACTGGTTTATTTTTGGACCTTCAAAAGATATACGACTTGTTTGTGGCATTTTATTTTATGATGAGGCAAATGCTGTTTGTACCATTACAGAAGATAAGTTTGTATTCATCTTGTTTTCTCATTTAGCTTTAGTGAAGCTTACTGAGAAAGAAAGATACAAACGAACTTATTTATTCAACAAAATACGACGTACAATGTTTACAAACTTTATAATCGTTTTACTTTTAACAAGAACACTATTCAATTATCCTTCCTATAAGAATGGTCTGAACTTGCTACACGGTTCAATACTTTCGGAGAGCTCTTACAATTTAGCAGGCGATGTTTGACGACTTTTTTTAATGAGGAATTAATGCAGAACACCCTGGATACTTAAAGATTCGCGCCGGTCGGACGCAAGTAACGGGAGACTTAGCCACAGCCACATAAAAGGCAACATCGAATCGAATATCCGCTTCGCCATTTGTGCCGCCAGCCTGCTTGCACCGGCAAATTGCCAGCTTAAATATCAACTTCTCAATTCATTTAGCCCAAAATTCTCCGTGCAATATCTTGCAACGCTTTAAATACATATCCATACAGAGCCCGGCGAAAGCGAAACCATTTTTTAAGCGACATTATCGAAATAACAAGACACGGTTAAGCACGAACTATTCATTTTTATGATAGTTTCATTAAAAGTTGCGCAATTGTAATTGGTATGAACTGACGAATTATTACTTGAGAGACCTTTTGAGACAGTATGAAAAACAAAGCGTTGGTCGTGAATGGGCAGTAATTTCATGTTGTTTTGGAACGTCCTATAATTTCAGAAGCGGGAATTTGAGTTGTTTTTGGAAAGTTTCGTCAGTTCAGAAGTGGGATATTCAGTTGTAACCCAATTATTTCAGCGTCGGACCATAAAGCTTGGCACTCACGCGCCGTAATTGAATTCTCTCGCCTCGGCTCTAATGAGGAGTCAACTTCGCACTAGTTCTCATTCATAGCGAGGCCTTTGTGAATATTAATTAGATATTTAGGTGGATGAATAGTTTGAATGCTGACTGTGACAAGATTATATAATATTCCTGGTTTATTAAATATTTAACATAATCTTAATTATGTCTTGATTACTAATGGTGCTGAATGTATCACTCAATAAATGTTTTTTCTTTATTTATTTCTTTAATATAAATAAATAACACATTTGTTTATTTATTTTAGAATATGACGGTTTCTGGTAATTTGGTTTGGTTTTGATGGTTGACATTGTTGGGATTCAGCAAAAAAATTAAATTGAATTTTATTATATTTATACTTCACAACCAATCCCCATGCTGCAGACATTGAAACTATATACAGCAAAACACCAAATCAAACAAGTAAAATCTGTTCAGTTTCAAACACGTCCAAACGATTTATCTGCGAACCGGTAAATTGATAGGCCCAACGAAGATACAACTTACGAATTACGTTCAATGTCACACGACAATTTCGAGTAAAAATATTGGACCTATCTGCCAAAAGCCTTTTTAGACTTGCCTTTTACCTCCAAGGTGGAAATTGACAAGACGTCAGGTCGACAGGAAGCTTTCAAATGATTGGATTGCGCAAAAAGGGTTTTCACCCCATTTGGCGCGAGCGAGGGCGAGGAACGCAAACAAAGTATACGGTGGGGGTTTAAAATATGAATAGCTATCTGTTGCAAGGTAATCCTAGGGCTCTTGGGTGTAATGAAAAAGGTAGTCCAACGATTTATGGAAACTTTAAAAAGAATTAGACCAAACATTCAGGATGACTGGATATTCAATACAATCGTTTTATGGAGGCATAGTAGAACAAATTAGGTGATTTAACCTGGCCGAATATTATTATTAGTTTTTGAAATATTCATAATTTTAATCTGAACTTTGGTGATTTTACCTTATGTCCATGTCACGAAAAATCCTTAATGTCATGTTTTTTCAGAAGTTTTTTTTAGTGGTATTTTACTTTATTAGAATCATTACCAATCAGTGAAGAATTAAACGCATTTGCCCGTTTTTTATAATCATTTTTTTAAGGAATCATGTATGTAAAGTTTGTTTCTCCATACTAGGTGTTCACGTGTTTTTTTTTTACTTAGTATGGAGATTGTATCGAATATCCAGTCATCCCGTATAAACATACATACCTACCTATAGTTGGGAAATAAGCAAAAGGTCCCTTATGTAAAAAAAAAACTTCTAATTTGACAGCATTAACCAGAGACCTTTAACTTATTTTCCAACTGTAATCTTACTAATATTATAAATGAGTTTGGATGTTTTTTACTAAATCACGCCAGAACAAATGAACGATCCTGATGAAATTTGACACACAGATAGATTATAGTCCGGAATATCACTTATGCTACTTTTTATCACGTAAAAATGTACAGTTTGACGCGGACGGAGTTGCGGGCAACCGCTAGTCTAAAAATATAACTCTTCCGTGAACTGACTGCCTGTCAGGCAACTCACACCCTAAACAGCTGGACCTAGGTACTTGAAATTTGGAAGGAATATTTCTTGGGCACCCTAATAAAGAGATTTTCGAAAATCGGGAAGAAATAGGGGAGGTAGTGGAAAATTAAATCTGCGCGAACGAAATCGCAGGCGTTCTCTAAATAGTATTAAATGAAAACACATAAGTAATATTTTTTAAATCAACTTGGGCTTCTAATTCCTAATGAGTTATTATTGTCATAATACATATTTTCTGGATTATTAACCAACTCTAATGCATAGAAATGCTGCATTAGTAATGACATGACATGAATGATAATTTCAAAATATAGCGATTTTTTGCATAAAATCATCAACATAGTTGTTACTAAATGAAACAGAAGAAATTTATTTTACAATATAAATGCAATTATGCAAAATAAGGTGCATTGCAAAAGATAATGTAGCCCATTTAGTAATCACAATAGGTAGTCATGCCCTAGATAAAACAGCAAGTGAAGTTACAATGCAATTATTAAATAAGGAACTGGCAAGCCACACAAATGTGGATTGTTAATAAATGTTTGCTTAATTGCACATAATTTTCAATGCATTGTTTGATGCAGTTGTTTAGTGTCAAATTATGTACGTCAAGAGATATTTTATAGGGAAATGGGTATGATAAGTAGTTGAGTTTCACAAAAACTCCACAATTGAACAAACTAGAATTATTAATTTTGTTAACATGTCTAGATGAGATCATACCCTAGATTGATTTATTAATTTGGTTTATTATACAATAATACTAGATTTCCCAGCATGAAATATAGCATGTCACTTGGAAATAATTTAGTTTTTAATCAGACTGAGTTATACAAAATACAAAAAAAAAACCACAAACATTTTTACCTTTAATATAAATATGTACTCGTAGTAACATGTACAATACATTCGGCCAAACATATTTCGGCCAAAAGGCAGGATACCGTAGGTACAGCTGTAGAGCATAGTCATACGATACGACATCGTATTTTGTCGGATAAGTTCGTTGATGTTCGATGGGCTGGTACTAAATCTGACCGAGAAAGCAAGATAAATACGAACGCTTTTCCCGAGGAATCGAGAACCTCCTTTTTTTTGAAGTCGGTTAAAAAGACTATGTTGTGCTTACTGACTACATCCAACCTCCATACTTCAAATCTCCATGTTCTCAAAACACAAAATGATTAATGAATTACAGGAAACAGAGTACACATAATTAATAACCATGAGAAACAAAGACTACAACTTAAGATAGTTATTATTAATCCAATCAGTTTTTTGTGTAATGATCCTTGTAACACCTAAATTAACACTTTCAAAGTATAATTCGACATCAAGAACTAGAAGAGCTGTGGGCGACGTACATTCATATGTGGGCTGAACAAAGCTGAATTGCATAAGGGCTATTAAAAATTCTGCAGATGGTCAGACCTGACCCCAATTAAGTTTGATTTTAAGCACCATTGATTAATTTGATGCTTCGGTAGCGAAGGTCTGTTTAATTAATTTTGATGTTTACCATATTAGGATATTATTGATTCTTGGAACAAGCATGAAAATTGATCCAATCAGAATGTATAGTTTAATATTTGATGCCATATGGACTTAACTTAACTTGTGTATCTGCATGTCAGTCTGTGGCATCATAGGTCCCAATTGGATAGACTGATTCAAATGCGTTTTTTTTAAATAGAAAGCTACTTTAATTTGGTGATTTAAAGCTAGTTATCATGAAAATCAGTTGGATAGTTTAAGAGTTATCAGCTCCGAAAGTAAAACTACCTTAGTATTTATTAAAGATTTGATTTGTTCTATTTAATAGTTTTTTACCCGACTGCGTGAAATGATACGTTATTAGATTCGTCTTGATGGCGCGAGTGTCACTGGGTACATAAAATTGTTAAAAACATTCTTCAATCGGGTTTTATGTGTTTAAATATTTTTAACATACATCGACGACAGTATCAAAAAATGTAGTCGAGTTTTTAAAGCTTGCTTTTTTAATTTTTTAAATGCAATCTACCTACACGTAGCTATACGTAGCTTCAGTCAAGTCCCGGTTAGTCGTTTTAGTGACTAGGGATGCAGATATTTTGAAATCCGGAGACTTGGATGCGATATTTTGAGACTAAGGGAAATTATTAAGAAAAAAATACAATAAGGGTACGAAGTACGAAATTATCAAGATAATTATGCTTCTTGATAATTATCGGATAATTATCTGATTCATTTGTTTTATTGTTTCATAACAAATTCTAATAAAACATAAATAAAAACAAATAAATTTTATATACTTTTTATTTTTATGTTAATCCAACACAAATCAACATTAATTAAAGTTAGATTGAGTAAAAATCAGAGCAATTGCGGAAAAACACGTTCAAATACCTCGGATACAGTTCTCTTTTAAAAGCGCAATGTTTTGTTATTAATGTTATTATCAATTGATAATTATCCATCTGTTATTATCACAATAATTATCATGACTATTATCACGATAATTATCATTGATAATTATCGTTTCGAACCCTGGAAAGGGTTGGAAACGTGGGCTGGATTCTGCCATCACCATGCATATTCTTGAATGGAAAAAAGCTGAAGGCTTTTCTTTCAAATAGCCAAGCTAATGAAATGACAGGACTGATGTGCAAGTTTAAATTCAGTTTTGATTATAGTTAAATTGTTACTAACCTAATTCATGAACTCTTTTGAGTAAATATAAAAGATTTGAAATTGAAAAACTGTGAAATCAAGTAAATCCTCTTCTCTCATAGAACAATAGTTGGGAAGAACATGCTAAGTAATACTACTTGTGCCAAAATTTAAGTTATCCCATAATAATCAATCTGCTGCATCTCTCAGGCTATTCCCAGAGTTGTCCGCTCCCTTTTCCCCACACTACAGAAAACTGGGAATAGCCGCATCTGTCTGCCTGTATGTTCGTGATGATCTCTGAATAGATTTTAATGCAATTTCCACCATCAGTTAGAAAAGTTTTCACAGGTTTTACCGTATAATTCTGGTTTACGAATGTGTGTTCAAAGAACTCACATAAACCGAAGCAAAACTGTTATTAGTGCACCCTCAGTGAACTCCTTTAAAAATAGACTTGATAAGTATTTAAAATCTTTATAGACACAAGTGCAGTGATATACACGATTCAGCTCAAAGAGTATATAGTGTATTATAATAAATAATAATAATAAAACAAGGGACGCCCAGCTAGTAGAGAATAAAGTACACCGTCAGCACATTGGCAATGGAACCATATGAACCATTATCTTCCTATCTTTTCTTTTATCCATGATTACTATGATTAGTAAGATAAGGCCTAATGTTTTGATACTTTTTTAGGCATGTTTATTGAATAGTTTGGTAAATAAACTTATCGGTTTAGTAATATCTATGGAATATGATAATTTGTTATTAAACCAAGGTCTTCTTATCTATTTACCTACTCTGTTTTTGATGGCACAGCTTCTATTCAAAATAACTTTGGAATGTCATGTCACATACATATTATATTACAATATTAGTCAATATCAGTCTTAGTTCGAACCACTCTGAATTCCAAATTCATATATTTTTATGGACCACCAACAATTCACAGGATGCGCCATGGGTTAATAGTGTTGTTATTTATTTATTTACTAAATAAATATTTGATATTAAGAATGCATTTCCAATCAATGTTGAAATAATAAAAAATAATGTTTAGGGCGCTCCGCAAGTTAAACACCCCAAGAAGACACTAACCCTTACTTCCTTACCAAATGGAATAATAACACTCGTATTTACACAGATTTAAGCATAGATCAGACAAAAATATTAATAAAGGATGAAAAATATTAGGCAAATCTTGCATTTCCAACTGCAATTTTAATGTTTTCCCTGTAAATGTACACAACGTAAAAGAAATGTATTATGTTCTGCAAATAAGTGTTGTAAACTTTTTCCTGTAGAAGGGGTTCCAATAACACAAAACAAAAGTAAAATAACATGATATTTAATATAATAGGAATATAACAGGAAACTAACTGAACAACTCAACTAACAAACAAAACAAAGTTTTACCAATGAATAATACTGGTGTTAAAACTTACCGTTTGAACTTTTCAGGTCCCGATGTATAAGGGATATGGGTGCATCTACATGCAGGTACGCCATTCCCCGAGCAACCTGGATGGCCCAGTCCACTAGGATCCCCGGTCTTATCTTCCTTCCGGACAACACTCGGTTCAATGACCCACCGCGGGCATATTCCATCACTAAACACAAATTGGGCTCTTCCAGACACACGCCCTGTAACGACACAATATTCTCATGCTCCAACATCCAGAACAGTTTGGCCTCCTGCAGCACGCTTTCCTTGATAACCTCAATGTCCTCATTTGCGTCCTGGCGCGCCGCTTTGACAGCGACCACTTCATCGTTCCAGTAACCGCGGTAGACTTTACCGAAGCCGCCTACACCGATTACCTCCTCGAGTTTTAGCTCGGAGAAGGACACGCGCGGAGGATCGACGTCCCCTATGACCGAAGTCACTGCCAGAGGGTCCTCTTCGGTCACATAGGACGCGGGAAAGATGCCGATGCGATCACCGATCTTACCCGTCCACCAGCCATCGTCGCCGGAAATGTTCGGGTCCTTTGAGAGGATCTCGACGATCTCGCCACGGCGCAGAGTGAGCTCGTCGCCTCCTTGCGCCGTGTAGTCGAACACCGCGGTGAAGAGAGACAGCGACGGGCGTGCGTCCTCGGCCGCCATAGCCGCGCGGCCTGCCGGCGGCATCAGCCCGGCGCGCCCATCGCCCGCGGCCCTCACGCGCCCCGACACGGCTGCAGCCGCGCACCACAGCACATAACGCTACACACCAGTACGACGACGCGCTTGGTTATAATCACGGTATTATTCCGCCATCTTTGTTTCCCACATTGATCATAGCTAGCTGAGCGAAGATGCGATCGGAGCCACACTATGTATTAACACACGCGACGAGGGTTCGGAGCGACCGTCAACGTTAACTTCGCTGGACGGTGTTAATTATTTTCCATTCATCTATCACGTTATCAGATAGACGAAATGACAACCTTACAACAGCGAAGTCAGTGACAAACTGACATTTAATCAGTCAGTGTTACTATTATGAGACGACTGTTTACCACCAATGGTAGAAAAGGTAAAAAGTCCACAAAATAAATAATATAACTGGTTCGGTTATTAACATTAACTAAAACTTTAAAAATGCAGGTTATGTAAGTGCTAAATAATGTGATGAATTTATTAAAAAAATGTTTTGTTTAAAAAGTTTATCAGAAGAGAAGGCATTGCTAGTTAATAAATCATTCTCCCTACCAGAGTGAGATAATTCCACTTATTTGAAGATGATGTGATGTCTTTACAAACGTGAACTTATCCCTTTAACATATTGCTTCCAGTTAACCTTGGAATAAGGGCAATTCTCGAGTTACAATTTTAACGTTAATACGCGGAACCATTTATTAAACCGATATACTTAAACATATCAATATATTGTTGTTCAAAACAATTAATGGCGCTTCTTTCCGCAATGATGGTCTTGTCCGAAGCACTGTTAGATTCACTTTATATTACCAATGTGTAAAAGAGCCCTCATATGGCCACTATACTGTTTTTTTTTTAATTATTATAATAACACTAAAATAACGATATTTTCTGTAACGATATCATAACCGCAGTCTCCTTTAAAAACACTGTTAATCACGTTATTCGTGAAAATGACCTGCTGGCTGAGTACGTTTTTAGAGAATAAAAATTAATTTCTTATTTCACTTAGAATAAACTACTCTGGGCTATAAAAAGCAAATCATAATTTCATTTTTTTTTTAATTAATTACATAAATATCAAAATTTTGAAAATGCTATGACTGCAACCTCAAGCACAGATTCGAAACATAATAAATCTACGTTCTTGTGTACTAGACAATTTAGTTATGTATGTACATTTTTTCCCTGACTACTTAAAACTTTTATTTCTATGATTATATTAACAGTAAATATGGCAAAGTATCAGTATCACTCCACCGTATATTATAAAGCATGTCTGGTAATGTTACGTATCTATCGAAGAACTAGCTTTTTCGAGTATTTTTTCAATTACTCGGTAAATTATTCTGGCAAAAAAAGAGTACTGTCACCTTTTACTTATACAAAAATAATGATGAACTGGCAGCAATAACTTTTCAAAAAATATTTCATGACGACACGGGTTTTTTTTAAGTTTTAATTTAACTATAAATATCTGATTCTGTGTCATTATGTTAAGTTAAATTTTTCTAGTACATTTTGAACTAATTTCCATTTTTGTAGTAAATTAAAATTTGAAAAGAGATTATATATTATTTATTATATATATATATATAATGCTTTATTAAAAATATAATTCACATGTAATATAATAACTCTACAATATAGGTTTATATGCATAAAGTTAACCTAATACTCAATACACCGCTACCAGGGGCACGTTTTATAAAACTATAAATTAATAATTTTATTTTACAGGTCTAGACTGGCAACACTGCTCAAATGGCTGGTCGTCATTGGTCGAGGTTGTGTCAAATGGAATCTTGTAACCTGTAAATTGTAATTTGTAGCTTTATAAAACAGGCCCCAGTAGTGGGTCGCTCGTTACCAGCCGGTTTGAATGGCAATGCAAATATTTTAATTAAAGGCTAACTTGATGGGCACGACTCACGAGTTGCGCCGACAGGGCACTTTAGAAGACACATGCAGTGAGCTCTTGGTCAAAATTTAATATTATGAATATTTACTGGTATACCTAGCTGTTGCAAATCATGATGGCGAGTGGGCTTTATTAGTGGTTGAACGTGTACATGCACATTGCGGTAGTGTTCGTGTATGACAGAGCGATCAGTCGCGAGCGCGCCGTCGATCAAGTCACTTGTGCATATTGTTTCCACGAAGCTAACTGCCACGAACTACCGTCAGCATGTCTAATCTTCGGAAAAAATGCAAAGTTATTCATAGCCATATAAAGTATGTTTTTTGAAGTACGCTAAAATAAAATTAGTCAATTTACTTATTTAGAACTGTGGGCCTATCCGTGTTTATCACACGTGACAAAACGTGGACAAACATTCATCACTTTCGGACAAGTATATAGTGCGAGAGTGACGGATGTTTTATTCACGTTTAGTCACGCGATAAACACAGCCATAATAAGCCCTCTGAAATAAATACAAAACCTACCCATAGGTTTTAATTAACATACAATTGTACGTAATTTTAGGAAAAAATACGGAGACATTACAAATGTCATCTTCGTAACAAGATAGAGTTACAAAAATTTTGAAGAAGCAACTAAGAAGGTCGCTACTACAATTACTACATGCATTGCATGACTAAATAGTTCGCATATCACGGCAAGAACATAAATAGTTTGTTGTTTTAGATGTTTTATCTTTTTTATATTGTTGGTAGGGGCGAGCAAAGTTTTCACTTTCTTCAAGAAGAATATGATTTTCTGTTTATTTTTTTATGCTTACCATACCCACTTTCGCTCTCACATACACTTTGACACGTATACAGATATGTGTTTACCACAAGTTAAGCCCACTCGCCATCGTAAATTGCAAGAGCTATACCGGATCTGATTCTCTTTTGATTAAGTTTTTCCTAAACAAGTTGGAAGGTAGCAATAGCATCTAAGTTATACTATAGTTAGACCTATAGGATTCGGGTTTGGCATCTTTGCTTTTGTCTCTTTAAGCAGATGAAAAAGCTCAATCGGTTACAATAGCTTCTCTAAATGTTTTTTTTTGGCAGAAACTGATATTATATTTCAATTGTCTTCTGATATTATTAATGCTTTTTATGGCCTTAATTTTACCCGATTTTATTTTAAGTTTTTAACTCTTGCAACACTGCCTGTCGACAATCAACTTCAGCTGTTCATAGAGGGCGCTGCTCGTCTTGTGCAATGGTGATACACAAACAAATTGTACATTTGTCTTTGCTGCCAACTTCACGCCTGTTATTACCGCCATCTAGAGGTTGTTTTATGTACTAATTTGTTGAAAGAAGTGGATAAACAAAACATTCTAATCTAAAGCAATTGGGCTATACGAAATCATAAGTTAAGTTGTATGTACATTTTTCGTTTTTCTGAATAAAATAAAACCAAGATATTCCTTAAAATCATGAAATCATCATCTTCTAACGTCTGTCTAATTTGTTGTGTTATTTCGGACGCTTTGTTATGAGGTCCCATGGTGTAATGGTTAGCACTCTGGACTTTGAATCCAGCGATCCGAGTTCAAATCTCGGTGGGACCTTGATTATATCCGTTTTGCATTTTTTTTCCTTTTTTATCATTATCGTCTATATTTTACATTTTTCGATGTTATTAAAAATAATTTTCCTTACAAATGTTTACGCGAGCACATGGTACCGTGAATGGCGGCGTATCTGTGGTAGTGAAGGGATGCTGGGTAGGGAGCATTATTGATCGCGCGAAAATGGGATGGCGGTATCATTCGCGCCGAGCATCCAGTCCGTAGTCGAGGGACCGTCGCCTCAACCTCAAAAACACGCTTATAAGCCTCCAACACCAATTCAAATACCCAAAATAACACCACGGTCCCCATAGACGCGAGCGCGAACCAAAAACGAAAAAAAACCACCACAAACGATTGAAAAATGTACAAAATTAATACACCAACCAAAAAACCAACGTGACCAGTGAACGAGTGACCAAAACCTCTTCGATACGCTTAAATATCAATAATTAAAACGGAATAAACTAGAGCTTTTTATCTAAATAAGAGAATTCAACGATGTCGGGAGTGTGCTTTCAAACAGCTTGAGTTTTCCGGCTAGATACGTGAGAAATGGCCGATATATTTTCACCGGGCTAATTCGTGAGAAATGTGTGATAATCCTATAAAAATGTGCGGAAGAAATTCATTTTCTAAACGTAAATTCTGTTTAAAATGGTGCTGGAGGAAGCGTTGGCCGATCGAGCGAGTGCTTAAAACGATTTTATAAAGCTAGAGCACTTATAACACTGTAATAGAACCTATAATAACATCAAGATGAATTCATTCAGCGCCCCTACCACCCAAATAAATGCCATAGAGAAAATGACCACAGTGAAATGTAAATCGGTTGACTTGGAGGGCTACGTTATCATAGTGGTCCAAACTAAGGACAACAAAGTGAAACTGTATGGTAAGTTGATTTAGACTCGAACTGAAACACAAGTTTGGAACGTTCGTTAGTTTTGTACATAAATTAACTCTCGTATACCTCTTGATTCTACTTGTTTTTATAACTAATGGAAACCCTCGATATAATCCTGATTTCTTTCGATGATATCTCTTAACCGGCCGCACCGATTTTCATCAAAGTTAACTACGAACCATCCCTATTAAACTACCTATCTTTAAAAAAAAAACGCGTCAAAATCGGTCCATCCTTTTGGGAGGTACGATGTCACAGACAGACATACAGATACACAGAGCCGTACACAGATATACATCGTTAAACATTTAAGACCTCTTTTTTGTCGGGGGGTAAAAACAATACACGGAAAAAGATCTCTTGGGAACATATCCATAAAGGTGTAGGGTCAGACAAGTTGCATTTTATATAATTTACTATACCTGCCGCAAAATAGCGGTCCGCGCCCGGAGCCGCCGCCCGGGTGTTTTTTTTTTTTCATACAATCCTTATGAAAAATAGTTTACGTCCTATTCTCAGACCTACTGAATATACATACAAAATTTCATAGGAATCGGTCTAGCCGTCTCGAAGGAGTTTTTTTACAAACAGAGTACACGAGAATTTTATATAATTAGATTCACAAGCTTCTGCCCGTGACTTCGTCTGCGGAGATTTCGATTATAGTTATTCCCTAGGGTTTTTTTGAATATTCCGGGATGATATGTAGCCTATGTGTTAATCCAGGGTATAAGCTATCTCCATTTCGAATTTCATCCAATACGTCAAGCCGTTGCAGCGTGAAGGAGTAACAAACTAATACACACACACATTTTTTTCTCTTTTAAAGTCGTTATATGCGCTTTCATTAAGATATTTTCCAGATCACATAACGTTTGTTTCTCCATACTAGGTGTCTGTTTGCTTTTCACTTTGTATGGAAAAATAACTTATGTGATTACTGAAAAAAAACGGGCAAATAGGTTTAAAAATTTCGTTGATTCGTAATGATTCTAATTATTTAAGATACCGCTGAAAAACTTATGAAATAAAACATGAATTTAATGATTTTTCGTTACATGGACATAAGGAAAAATTACAAAAAATCGGATTAAAATGATCAATATCTCCGAAATTATTAAAAATCGCTAAACATACATGGGGGTGAATTCGATAGCTCTAGAAGTCCTCTATCGACCTGCTTCGTTTGATCCGCACTTCCAAGTACTCCCTGTATACATACAATCACGCCTCCTTTCCCGTAGGGGTAGGCAGAGACCACCTTCCACTTTCTACGATCCAGACAAACTTCTCTCGCTTCCTCCACACTGACTAGTCTCTTCATACACGTACGTCGGTTTAGGGTCTCCTGACCTGGCCCTTTCCTAATACGTCCCCGATCTGATCGTGGATCGTTCACCTTGCCTTCCCCTTCTAAAAATCCCATTTACTCTTGCCTCATGTATCTGTTTTTTTAATGTCACTTAATCCATTCTCTCCACTCACTCTCCACATGACCAAACCACTACAGCATTCCTTTATTAACCCAAAAAAAAAACATCTTTATTCGTTAACGTTAAGAACGACACCTTTTTATTTCTCAGATTCAAATATTCGACAAAAATAATAAATATTCCCTACCTTATAATTTAATTGTTAATTTTTGGGATTGCAGTAGTTAAATATATTGAGATAAGGGTATTTTTAAATTATGGTAAGTACTGTCGAATTTGATCTAGCTGTACATTTAATGTGAGTACCTTGTCCCAGAAACGCATTAAATTTTGAGTGGTAACGTACCAGACCTAGGGAGTCGTTTTTGAGAAGCAAGTCCTTAAAATGAAGTAGAAAAAAAGTCATGCGAAGAATGTCGCAACCAACCCCGAATTTAAAATTACTATGCAGCTTCAAAAAAAGAGGAATTTTATGTTTTATGTGTGTACCTGTGTATCTGTGTTTGGGTGTGCGTCTGTGTATCCGATTGACGCTCCGTGGCATCGTAGCAAGCATCGTTTCAGCATGTAGGTTTAAGACATCAGGTTTGAAATAAGGGGTCGCCACTCTTAAACGGCGCGACCGATATTGATAAAATCTAGCTAAGAAGCATCCCGATAAGGGTGCGGCTCCACTGAGGCGGAGACGAGCGGAGCGGGGCGGAGTTGTGCCAATATTAACCAATAGAATATAAACTAACGTGCGCAAGGCGCGCTCGACGTGACCGCATGCGCCTTCTATTGGTTAATATTGGCACAGCTCCGCCCCGCTCCGCTCGTCTCCGCCTCAGTGGAGCCGCACCCTAAAACGAGCCATCTTTTAAAAAAAACCGCATCAGAATCGGTTCAACCGTTTGCGAGCTACAATGTCATAGACAGACATACAAATACACAGATACACACTATAGGTACATCACCTTTTGTGTAGGTGTTTAAAAATGACAAAAACCCTCGGTGCGCGAGTCCGACTCCCACTTGAACGGGTTTTTGAAATGTCTTATATCGTTCTGCTATTTTCCGTGTGCAAAAAAATGATATGCAGAAGCCAAAATATTCAGGTAGGAAATATACGTTCATGAATTTTTATGGACATTTCGCAAGGGCTCTCCTCGTCGCGCTCATCCCCTTTCACCTGAATCAAAAATTGAATAACCAAGTGGAAACTGACTTTTAGAAGCTTTAGTTACTATTATCTGTACTTACTTACATATAGTTTAGAATATAGTTTATTTCGACAGCCATCTTGCATGTACATATTTGTATACGAAAATAATATTCAATTTACGTCAAATTTCAAACATTAGAATGTCGAACGATAGATAACCTATGTCTAAATGTATTAGGGGTCATACACATATTTAGGTTACGCCTATATTAAGGTCTAATTTTCTGGCTGAACCCACATCCGCATAAACGGCGTCGGGTCTACTTTAGTTCTATCAAATAAAAACATAACTTATATGCACACAAGCATTTAACTATTGACCACAGGAGAGACAACATTTGTTTTTTCGAGTGCGTATGACCCATAGACTCTATACAGATTATTTACAATACAACTACGTGCAAGAGGGGCTTTACTTAACTTTTTTTGCCTATACAGTATTACCCTAGTCATCATCATCAGTCCTCTTCCGTCCACTGCTGGACATAGGCCTCTCCCATGGCATGCCACTGAGCTCGATCTTGTTTGTCCTGAGTTTTTTTGTTTCCAACCGCTCCCAGACACTTTTCGTATGAAGTGGCGTCCCACACTACGTTTGCCAGGCCGTGGTCTCCACTCCAGAACACGTCTTCCCCAACGGCTGTCGGTTCTGCGACAGATGTGACCGGCCCACTACCACTTCAGCTTGCTTATCCTTCAGGCTATATCGATAACTTTGGTTCTCTGTCACCCCGTTTCGGATTCGATCCTTTAGAGAGACGCCGAGCATAGCCCTCTCCATAGCCCGCTAAGCGACCTTCAATTGGTGAACCAATCGCAGCGCCAGTGTCCACGCCTCGGCTCCGTATGTCAAAACTGGTAGGACACTCGTTAAAAACGTTCGTCTTTAGACTTTGCGGTATGGGCGATGAAAAGATTTCACGGAGTTTCCCAAATGCTGCCGAGCATAGCTGTATTCTTCTACCCTAGTACTAAATAAAAATCTTCTATATAAATAAAACTTGACAGATCGCACAGCCAGTACCGCTAAACTATATCGATTGTGCTGCGCTTGTATTATGTGCCGGTCTTAAAGGGGCGGAAAAGCCGAAAACTAATTATTCCCGTTTCCCGTACGAAGTCGTGGGCAATCTTCTATCCATTATACAATGGAATATGTTTGATAACTCCAAATGCACAATGTTGTCACCTTACACTGCCTACTTGCTTTGTTAGCATAGCATGTATAGACGTTTTTTTTTCAAGGCTGATCCAAACCACGGCAAGTATCATGTTGCTATTGCCACCTTCCGACTCCATCATCAGATCAGTTCCTAGGTTCCCCAATATTGATATGCCCTCGGATTTGCCAATTTGTTCTAAATCGGTCCATTACGACTAAGGAAAGTGGTATAAAATAAAATCGCCAGATTCGAACCCGAATGCCAGAACGAAGCAAGTTGAATAAATGCTTTTAAAAAGTTTACAGCTTGGGTTACATAATGATATTTATATTTTTATACCTCGTACTTACTACTCGTACACTGTTCGGCAAATATGCTGACTGAATTTCTCGTAGAATGATGACGACGTTTCCACCCACAACTAAAACCCACAAATTGAAAAGAAACCTTAAGTACCTACCGCTTTTTTAACAAAACAGAGGTGTGTTATAGGTTTAACATGTATATCGGTAGCATCGTACTTAGCTTCCAAATGGATAAATGGATTTTGATTTTATTTTTTAATAGGAAGTTATTTTAAGATGCTGCTAAGCCCGTGTAATAAAACAGCTGTCTTGTCTCCAGGGTCACCATCAGCTGGCAACTGGGACAACCTAGAGCTGGCTGACGAGATCATGGACGTGAACGAGACCCGGCTTGAGGACATGACGCGGGCGGAGGTCGTCGGTCACATACACGAGGTCAGTGATAATCAATTCATCATATGAAGCACGCGCACTTAACTGCTGCCTTCAGAACATCTTCATGATCAGTTCCACTGAACTAACATCCAGCTGGTCAGTCTATGATCTGTATTTTGGCTAAATGTTACTATGATGGCCACAAAAGCATCGTAACCTAGTAGCTTGAGGCTTGTACCAAGTCCGAACACTAGTGGAGTCGACTGGATGGCATTTTTTTAAATTGAAATTTGTTAATAAATATTTTGTTCTACTTATAAGTAGTTATTTTTCAAGAATGAATTTAGGTACTCAACGTTTTCCAATATTTTTGAGAAGAAGCTTCACAGTTGTTATTTGTCACATCACCAACATAATACCTACGTCCTTAAGGACTGGCCTTCCCTTGTAATTTGTAACGCGAGGGCAGGGCCTTAAATAGTCTTCAAGCGTGATCAGAGCGCAGAGGGGTCCACATTAAATGGCTTCAGTGATGTGTGCTAGTTTTTCGTAAAAAAAACCGTTTCCAAATTGAACTTGGAGACTGGATTATACTCAATTTCAAATAGACATTATTACTTAAGATCTGTGCTAAAGATTTCAAATTTCAACGTGTTTTATTTTGTTGCAGTGCATCTCCTCATGTCTGATAAAACTCCGAGTGAAACGACGCAGCGAGACAAAACTATGTAAGTCTATCACTAATTAACTACTTTATAAACTTTTCATTTCTATCAGGATTACATTAAAAGACTTAAAAGTAGAGAAATATGTAAATTTTGTTGGTGCCTAATCATTTATCTGACCAACCCATGACATAAACATCACCAGTCGTTTGAGAATATAGTACCTACATTGTAGCCGTGGATAGAAGAAAGTACATGATTTATGGTAGTTAACGAGCTCTATAGGGTACTAGTCCGATTGAGTCCATAAATTGAACTTTCTGTCGAGGCAGACAGTCCAGACAGTTTTTTTATTATAGACGTAGGTAATTAGCCTGAAATAGGCCAAGGAATATTTTTTGCCTGTCATAAAAGTGATGTTTTCTGACTCCAAAGCAGACCAGACCAATAATTTTCATATTTCCGCGCATTGTTTAAACAAGAGCTCTTACGGCCACGCCCGCGGTAAACGTTTTTGTTTTAAACATCAATCTCTACATCTTAATCTCATGTTTATTGATTTACCCCTTGGGTATTACATTTTTAAAATAAATATCGCTATCGAGTCTACGTTCGAATCCCGGTATGGGCAAATGTTTGTGAGCGCCAATATTTGTTCCTGAGTCTTGAATGGTTTCTATATAGTAGAGTAGGTATGTTATTTCTTTATACATAAGAATGTTTTTCGTTGTCTAGTACCCATAGTGCAAGCCTAGATCTTAGTTTAGCACTAGGTCCATTCGTGTAAAAGTGTCTCCTGATATTTATTTCTTTTCATTTATACTTTACAACTAAAATATGTACGTAGGTATTCAAATGAAATAAACAGTTTTTGTAACTAAAATTATATTTTTACAACTTAATTATATTTTAAAACTAAAGAGCTATATCTAAAGAAGGGCTCTGCCGCATTATCCCGAAGATGCTGGCAGCATTTCCTCGCTGGATAGTTAAACTTATGCGTTGAGCGAGGAAACTGCCAGCTCTTCGGCTCCCGTGACGTCAATGAGCCTCTTCGAAATTTCTTTGAAGAGGCTTTGAACGTTGGACCCCACGGACCAAGGATCTCGACGCCGAATGGAACAAACATATATTCTGGGCCCAGACCTCTATAATTATATTTGCCTTTATGCTTTCGGCCGCTTCAGCCGCCGCACCAGCCCTATTAGAGGTCCGGTGGAGATGTGATGGGGCTAGCGTACGCAGGTTGCATCCCACACTAGCACCCGTCCCAAATTCCACGGGACCAAGGCCATTCCGTCAGGTCTCTTAGCATAATTTCTACCAATGCCGGTCGGCTTTACTACTTACTACTCCTCAACTTTTGTGAACTGCGCGTTGATCAGTCAATTTGTTCATTTAAATAAAGAGATTGATTAATTCTAAACACCATATTAAACATATTAAATTCTTTATTACGAAGTTAACTTGCGTTGGTTCCTAATAAGAGCAATAAGGTAATGCTGGACGCAAGCCAAATACTCTGATCTGACACTAATTGCTCGTCGGGTTTTAGCAGACACTTAGCCATTTAAAATTGTTCTACATTTCAAAGTTTCAAACTACGGATGAAATTAAATGACTATTTGATATGCTCGTCGAGTAATAACTTTGTGCAAATATTTAGAGTTATGATCTATTAATCGTGTTGCTTGCATGTCCTTACACGCCTTCATTCCCAGAGTGGGGTAGGCCGAGCTACAGAATTACTCTAAAAACTTGGGCTCAGGGCGACTTTGTCCACAGTCCTATTTCGTCACCTTCTTAACTCGTCCACAATGCCATGTCGTCAGCATGTAATTCCTAAATCGTCACCTTCCTAACTCGTCCACTTTCTGATATCGTCAATACCCCATTTTGTCTACATTCATATTTTGACCACAGTGCCAAATCGTCCACTTTCTTTTATCGACCTCAGTACTCCTTGGTCAGCAGTGCTAACTCGTCCGCATTCCTGTATCGACCTCAGTGTCAACTCGTCCGCATATTTGTACTCGAGTCTGGGTGTTCAATATTTTTACTATATAGTTGACGAGTTGGCACTGTGGTCTAAATAAGAATGTTGACGAGTTGACATTGTAGACTAATAAGGGATGTTGACGAATTGGCACTGTAGTCTAATTACGAATGTAAACGAGTTGGTACAGTGGCCCACGTAAGAAAGCGGACGAGATAGGGAAGTGACGATATAGGAATGCTGGCGAATCGAAACAGTAGACCATATGCGAATGAGAACGACTTAAGAAGGTGACGAAATGGAACTATGGCCGAAGTCATCCTGAGCCAAAACTTGTTGTTAATTCTGTTACCTACCATATTTTGCACAAACAGGCTAAGATGTGTATACCTACGTATTTTGTCCAATTATTCTATTTAGTTATTTTCCAGTGCTTTTTAGGATTAGTCTCCTAAAAAGCACTGGAAAATAACTAAATAGAACTATATTTAAATACATAGATCAGCTATCGGAAATACACCTGTAAAATTATATGAACATTAACAAAAAATACAGCTAAATGATAGATTGAAAACGTCTATTTTAATTGTTGGTGAACTGCACACTAAGGTTCCACTAATTGGACAATTGGACCACCGCAATAGCTAATTGCTTAGTGCAATTCAACTCCATGGACGTCTAGTAATCATGGGTCGTTAATGGGTGTTGGATCAGTTTCTTGTTCACACACATTATCGCGATGTCCAGTAGGTAAGATCACCTGGTAGGATCCCCTACCTATTAATTTTGTACGTGGGGGATCCTACCTAGGTGATCTTACTGGACATCGCGATTTTTATCAGGGGACAATCTAACACAAATTGACCTAGTCCCAAACGACGGTCTAGGCTTGTACATAGTAGGGTGACGGCACCAACGATGGACACTTTTAGCTGACAGGCACCAGTAATGGACACTTCACTCTTAATTCAAATTTCATGCGGTTCTAAATTGATTGTTGCAAAACAAATGAATAACCCTTATCTTCTGTAAAATAAGAATTAAAGTGTCCATTATTGGTGCCTTGCCCATTACTGGTTCCATCACTCTATGGGTGCTAGAAAACGATATAAATACCTACTTAAAATCATTCTCGACTCAGGAACTACTCGTGCTCATCAGTCTCATCACACAAATAATTGCACATACCGGGAAATTAACCAGGGACCGCTAACTTTATAGGCAGGGTCACTACCCACTCTCCGTAAGGATGAATAATAAACCCTATAAACATTATTTATTATTATACTTATAGGTACTTACTTAGTCAACGACATAAATAGTTAAGAAAATGATCACTGGTCACATGATCACTGATGAATGATGATGAAGATAAATTTCGCTACCATGACACTTCAGCTTTAAAATGCCGTAAAATTAACCGTCTGTCAAAATTCGATGGAACATATAAGCGATCATCCAATTGTTCGATTTATACTTAAACATGTTAAAGGCAATTAGGTTTTATCAAGTAGAACAGAGCCACCGTTGAACTATCATTTTCTCAATAAGCAACCAGATCCACGTTTTTACCTTATTGCGTTGTAATAAGGTCCAAAATTGAATAAATCTTTTTGTACTCGACTGTACATTAAACACCCGACATAACATAACCCGTGAGATAATTTAAATTCTTTAAAATTCTCTTACAAACAACATAAACATAAGGTTTAAATTGTCCCAATTTATCTAACTGTACTGCGTCTACCGTAAAGAACATTATAAAAATGGCCCGTGGATATAGCGATAATAAATCTTACACCGTTGTAATAAGGGTGGAACATGGGTCTTATTATAATGTTTCTAGTCATGTTACGTATGTGATAATGATCGAGGCATGCGTTTGCGCATTGTTGTTATTCTTTTAGAAAACCTCATCGTTTACGTTGTTTTTGTCCTTGATTTCAGAAAATGTTATGTCCATGGAGTTGTTTCTGTAATAAATCCATGGTGATTGTCTAAAACTTGACATTGGTGAAATGTTAATAATAAGGAGTGAAAGCCATTATATAGAAAAAAAAGTTGGCCGTCATCCCTTTTCTGATAGATAAACATTTCGCCCAAAATTAGTATAAATATCTAACAAGAATGTTAAGTAGGTAATATCCGATTAAAAGTACAACTATCTATCTTTTCAACACGGTAAAAAAAACCAAAGGTGGCGGCTGAGTTAAAAACAATAACAGGTGAAATACGATTTGGGGTTTACCGCTACGAATAGAGGCATGGTGTTGATTAGGGCATGCAGTACCGGGCCCGGTTCCTAAACTTCCATTTCCCGGTTCTAAGCAGGGACGGTACCGGGATTCCCGGTTCTCCCGGTTCTTTATTTTTACCTCAAATCACCGCAATCATGGACATTTGAGATAAAAAGCGATTGAAAAACATTAGGAAACTTTAAATATAATAAATATGCAATAAAATCATTCACGTTTTCTTCAACAAAAACATATCTTGATTAAGTAAAATACTCACTAGAAAGTTATTTGTTCTTCCTTTTTACAAATCTAGAGATTAATTATTGCAAATATGCCACAAAATATGATGGATGTTGATGCGATGTTGCCGCTTGTGCCGGCTTCGTCGCAGGTGTGAATTGGATAAGTATATGTGATACGCGCCACAATATTTGTTTGGTATATATGGAAAGAACCGGGAGAACCGGGATGTAATCTTCAGTACCGGTTCTTTAGGACCTGTGAAATCCCCGGGATTTCCCGGGAATTACAGAACCGGGATTTCCCGGGAGCATGCCCTAGTGTTGATGATTTTTGAATGCAATAAAACAACACACTAATTGTATAATTTTTATTGTGTCTTCTTTGCCTCTAAATACACCTAGGTGCTAATATGTGCTCTCTAAAGTATTAAATGAAACGAAACCCAAAGAAATTGAATGTAGGTACTTAGTACAGTCAAGGACTTTAATTGTTGAGCCGCTATGGAACCCTGTCATAATGACAGCGCCAAGCCACATGAAAGAAATTACGCTAAAATTAATGATTAAGGTTATGCGACAGGGTTCCATGGTGGCTCAACAATTAAAGTCCTTGACTGTACTAATATTAAATATCTTTGTGTGCAATAGAGTTTGTCTATTTCTGTACCGCTTGTGTATTAGGCCTTTGACGATCACACATAAAACATACTTAAAAGCAAAACATTCATATTTCTAATATATATTTCAAAGCATATCCTACTGCTGTTGGCCGTCAACAAAGAACCGCACTAAAGTGAAACATGAGTACGCCGTTTTCATAATCTGAAAAAAAAGATGAGTATTTACTAGGGAACTAGGAATGCAAGTACAACTTAACTGAGAGCAGGGGTAGGCATGAGGTGCAGGGAAGGGGCAACGGTGACTAAAGTCAAACCAATAATCCGTGAGAGAACTTTGACAACTGATTCCTCACTTCACGTTGGTAAATTACTAGTGATTTAATTGCTGTGAATTTAGCCCTGGTAACCCTCTGTCAAAGTCGTCTCACGGATTATGTTTTCGACTTTAGTCGAGCTTTATCGTAACTCACCCCGCACCCCATGCCTACCTCGGCTCTCAATTAAGTTATACGCCTATATAGTTATTTTACTCATTTTTGTTTTAAACTTTCCGAATGTAGCACAGTAGGAATTTCACACCAATATTCTTTGACAAAAAAGGTGCGGCGTGGTACCAGGTGAAATTACAATATTCTCAAATGGCAAAAACCACATGAGGCAGCTGTTTTTGGGTAAGAACTGGACTGGCCATTTCACTTGGTAGAGCGCTTTCATTCTTTTCGATACCTTATTTGCTATATATCTAGAATAGTAGCAGACTAGATTCCGAAAAAATAATAGACTTCGTACCCTTATACTGCCTTTTTCTTTTGGAGGGCAGTCAGAATGTACTTACTGAAATATAAGTAGCCAGCGACAGTTGAAATATCTTGAGACCGGTGATCGTGACGGGGTACTTGGCTCGCTCCACGAACAGCCTCAAGCTCCTCTTGTAACCCTCGGACCTTGAGATCCAATCGCTATTGTATGCCGCCACCATCAGTTCTTGGCTCTGCGAAAGGTACTCTTTATATTATGTGCCACGTGGTTTTACAAGATGTATAATAAATTCTTAACCAATTTCGAATCCGTAAAAACCTTTACTCTTACTCGTCTCTGTCCGTCGCATAGAAATATATTGACTATGTCCTCGAACAGTGCCTCTATTCTACTAGCAAAAACCATATTGCCTTTGACATTTGTCTAGTAAATAAGAGTCATCGTAACGTTGACTATTGTCTATCGTATTCGATAACCTGTCGAAGGCAATAACGTTTTACCCCGTAAAATATAGGCACAGGGCTGTTTGCTTCCCGAATTCTCCGATGAATTAGACGAATCAGTCGGAGGCTTACTACGTAGATCCATAATAAATTTATAGCTATTTGCTTACCTCCCGAAATCCATTTTATATGAGCTACCATAGTCCATAACGTAAACATCAACAGTGATAAAGATATGGTTGAGAACAAAGTGGAATAAAGGCCCAGGTGCGAGCGTGAGTCGCATAGTTATATTTTTATAAGTGACAGAGACTGATCATTGTACAGAGATCTTAGGCCAAAATGTAGGTATAATGATCCACTGACCTCATAATAAAGCTGAGTACCCAACCAGGCTGGCACGAAGATCTGAAGGTTCATCGCGAAGAAGTAACCCACCATGAACATGAACGCCTGCATGGTTGAAGGCTGCAACAAACAGATTAAGTGCAAGTTTGACTCACGCAAGGCAAACGGACACAGACCACCAGCCCCGATTTCACATATTGACTGTGACCATGATAGGTGACAGGTGACAATTCGGAAGACGTTGCAAAGATGATGAGGTGCGACATCACTGCACTTTGTTTAAGCTACGCCATGTACGGTCGGCCAAGAAAGTGGTCTACTACTTTTGACAAAAGTGTCTGTGAAATAGGGGGCCGATAGTAAGGGGGACAAGGTGGACTGACGAAGTGGCTAAGGTTGCGAGAAACAGCCTATGTCCAGCAGTGGACGTGTTTCGGCTGAAATGATGATGAAGATGAGTAAGGGGGATCTGAGGCTTCAAAGACTTCTCTCGACTGTAAATGGGTTTCAATGCCCGCAGAGTACCACATGTCTATGCGAAAGTAAGTTTGTGGGGCACAATAAGTAATTTATAATTATCCAATTGTAAACTGAAAAAAAAAACATTGCGTAAATTCAATAGTAGAGAGAAATCACAACAGGCAGGTCCTGTGTCAGGAATCCTTGCGGTCACAGGAAATTAATCTTTATTTGTGCAGAGTCTCGAATTATTTACTGTGCGATTATAATTAATGATCATGGTTGGGTACTTGGGTATTTACGGAACGGGCTATTTTCAAATTAAGGTTTCTTCCCATTAATTTATAATAAGTTCCACTACATTATTTTAGGATACTTAAAAAAGGGTCTGGTACGTAGGTACTGAAGTACCGGAAATTTTCGGTTTCGGGTCAGTACCGGAAATCTCAGTCCCGGTTTTAGGAAAGGTTTAACGCAACGTACTCAAGTACGGGCTTCTAAAAACACATTAAGTTCGAGATATTACAAATTACAACTTACAAGAGGCTTTCAATTTAAGTGAATTATTTAACGCTACAAGACGTTTATTCATAAAACTTTAAACAAGCTACAGGTTTTTGAATCGTAAGAAGCACCGCTGCCAGTGTCCTAGAATTAAGCTAGAACCTGCATATTGAAATACAATTTAAAAAAAACAAATTCCCAAAATATAAAATTCCCAAGCGTCCAGATTCTGAAATTAGCTGATTCTCCTTTTATCATTTTATTCCCATGGCACAAGATCAAAATAATAAAGTATGATCGATGTATTTAAAAGCGACCAAGTGCAGGATCGGTGGCGTCGGTGGTCAAGTATTTCTAGAAGTTTTTGCCTTCTAAATTTTACTTAATTTAATATACTACGATTTAATCTTAAAGTAAATTATGAGGCCAATTTGGATAGTGTTTTCTAATTTCAAATAGTGACTTTACAATGGTTCTACCATCGAAGCAAGTCGCGCTTTCGAATCGTATTCATGATTTTTAACGATAGTCTTCAAACTCGGATGTTTTCTACTATAATTAAGTTATTTTTATATCTATAATTATGTTTATAGTTATCGTGTACCCTCCTATATGACCATTTTCGGTTGCGAGAATTCAATAGTGGAAACAGACTTTGTAAATGTATTCGCAATGTCGAAACGCTTACAACATATACAAACAGAATCTAGCTTCGTTTATGACTAGGTAAGACACGTTCGAACAGTGCGTTCTCCTCGTGAGGGTCTATGGAGCCGAAACCTGGGAGCTCACTAGGCAGCTCATCCACCGACTTCAAGTCACCCAAAGGCCCATGGAAATAGCCATGTTGGGGATTTCTCTTCACGATCAGGTCCCTAATACCGAAATCCTCAGGAGAACAAGACTGATCAACATAGCAAAAACCATAGCCATTAGGAAGTGGAAGTGGGCGGGCCATATTTGCAGCAGGTCCGATCGTAGATGGTGTAAAAGGTTGCTGGAGTGGGGACCGCGAAGGGAAAGACGGCCCGCGAGTTGGACTGACGATTTAGTATGTGTGGCTGGGAAGGATTGGATGCAGAAAACACAAGACTGCTCTAAGTGGGCTAAAATGGAAGAGGCCTTTACTACTCAGCATTGGGTAGATCAAGGTCGAAGAAGAAGAAGAAGAAGAGAAGAAGAAATTTGTTACTGTATCTTGTTTTATTTTAACTCCTGGGCATACCAGCAGTAACCCGCACATGGTGACACAGATGATGGCGGACCCGATCCCGTACTGCACGAACAGGGTTGCACTGATGATGCCCTGGAAGTCACTGCAGTATCTGAAACATTCAATAGTTTTAACCCCCGATGCAAAAAGAGGGGTGGGGTGTTATATGTTTAACTTGTGTCTGTGGCATCCTAGCTCCCAAACGGATAAAATGATTTGCACGCGGTTTTTTTAAATAGAAAGAGTCGGCCGCTATTACCGTAAAATTAATAAGAGCTATCGTAACGTCGACATTACGATAACATGTGAAAAACAACATGGTTTCGTCTATAGGTCGTAATATTTTTCAAAGCAAAAAATATAAATAAATTTCATACTAACTTTAGAACCAACGCATAATGCTTGACGCACTGGTGCAGCTTCTCGCTTTGTTCATGGTCCAATTCTTCTTCATGGCCAGCGTCAGTTTTATCCAATTTCAAATTTTGCAAGTCATGACAGATAACTTTTATTTGGCCTATGGCAAACACCATGAAGCCACCGATCAGAGAGTCTATGTTAGCATTGTACATCATGTGACCATATATGAAAAGGTATTGGTAGACAAATATATACGTAAAGTATTTATGTTTTGTTTCCTCGGATAAGAAATAGTACGCGCAAATAGGCAAATCCACGGGATTAGAAAAAAAAAAGAATCCAATAGCTAGAATAAATGCTAGTGAAAAATAACTAAAATTGGAAATCGCTGTATATCCGTACAAATATTTTTTGTAATATATCTTGTATGTTTTCACAATTTCCTTTCCAATATCATCGCTCCCTTGAAATTCTTCGCAGTCAAGTAGCTCAAAAATTGCGACTAGCTTTTTTCTATTTAATAGAATCATAGACGCTTTGGCGGACACAGCAATTTCTGTGAAATAAAATACTACTTCGGGGATGAGTAAATCTACTTTCCTTGGGGTGTAATAGAGGTTTAGAGTTAGAAGAGCGTTGTAAACGACTAGAGAGACGGTCAGATATGTGAAGGAGAATATTTTATAGTATTTATTGGGTATTTTACCTGGCCAGAGGCCAAACACAGTCCAAAAGAAGCAGTTTTGCCTGAAGCTGTCCGACTGTTTGAGCGACATGATGAGAAATGAAAGGATTGAGCTATTACGTAAAGCTTCTTTTGATTTAATATTAAACTAAAGGCGCGTACTCATGTGTTTCGTGAAGTAGATTTTTTTTAAATAAGATATTCCTTTTATTAGAGACATGTTTAAAAATGAATTCAACTGACTACATGTCTGACTTATGAGGTCCATTGTCAAATATGTAGATGATCGAGAATGTGAGTAATACAAATTCAACAGTTTTTAGTTAAGTTGACTTTGATTGACTAAAAGAAACACCGGCTCTGTATATTTTACCTCAAACTTCCTCAACCTAGTGGTTCTTAGCTAGGGGTCATGAAAATCGGTTGGGCCGTTTGATATATCAGGGGCCCTAATATGGCTGCGTTTAGTGCGTCATCGCGTGACAAAGTTTGGATAAGGCATCTGTCACCTTCTGACACGTAAATAAGTACGAGAGTGACGGATGCTTTATCCACATTTGACACGCGATATAGACACCGCCATACTAGGCCCATAGCTCTGATAGAAGGGGTCACCATTATGTCGGGTGTTTTATCTATCTAATAGCTATATACTATGTAATGAAGATAAAGAAGAAGTAATGATCCATCATCATCATATCAACCGAAAGACGTTCACTTCTGGACATAGGCCTCCCCAAGGATCTCCACGACGGTCGGTTATGTGCTACTCGAATCCATCAGTTTCTCAGCTTAATAAAATATAATAAATAATTCTGATGAATACTGCAACACGTTTAGGTTAGGTTCATTTTTAAATAAACTATACCATATTTAAAAAACTATAGAAATTTCGATATTAATTCAATTAGTTTAGGTAAATTAAAAATATCATCTTAAACTCATTACAAGATTAAGCCTTTACATGTGTGATATTTTTTAGTATTAATGTGCTTACCTGTAATTTAGGTGTGTACTCGAACTATCAAAATTTTGTGAATGTTATGCATTAGGTATGTGAAATGTAATGTACAATTGGTTTGCCTAATAAATAAATTGTACACTTGATTGAACGAAGCTTTATAATAACTACACCGTATAATTCAACCAAAGTGTTAATTTTCTTTTTTTTGCATTATCAAGCGAAACGGGTAAAGACACACATTATAAGCTCCACGATGGAGACACTTTGTGTAATAACACACAAGTTGCGAGTTTCGTTGCAAAGTATAATTAGTTTAATTTTATATAATAGAATTAAAATGCTCGTACCTCTATGTCAGTTGATCTTTTGATTTTATTTTTCATGAAATGTACCTATTATACTTTTTGTTTGTTGCGTTCTATTGTGTGGAAAAGACTGTCAAAATCCCTCATCCCCGAAATACCTGATACTCAATATACTGAAATCCATCTCTTGTGAAATTTCGAATCTGGGTGTCTAACATTTGGAAATTCTGGGGGAAATTACTAGCATAGAGGCGTTCCGTCTTAATTCTTTGGGTTTGCAACGAATTTGTAATCTTGAGATTGTGGTCTTGAGAATGCAAATGTCAAGGCGCCTGTGTGGTCGTTTGACTTCTTGTCATAAAAAAAATCTAAGCAGGAATGCTTTCATTTGGTAATGACCACTACCTTAAGTTAAGGGTGACATCCATATGCCAAGTGACAACTTGGTCTTCATTCGTACGAGTAGCTTGTGAACTTTCCGTCTCTTCACCAAGCGGTCCCAACGGAAGACCTGGGGGTTATTATGACGTTGCTATCCAGTTCATTTTATGGTGAGGGTAAAAGACAGAGCTATAGCAGTTACATAGCTCTGTCCTTTTCTCTCAGCGTAAACTGAACTGCATAGCTACGTTATAATTACCCCCCAGTGCTGGCTTTACGGCTAGCGAATGCTGAGTTGGGACCGCTTCGCAACAGTTTCTCTGTGTCTTGTTCTTTTTGTATCTATGTAGTTAATGTAATTTTGTATTGTTGCGAATAAATGTCTCTTTATCTTTATCTTTTTATCTTTAATGGCCTGTTGTTTCATCGGTAGTTAAACTGACTAATGGTAAAAAAACGTTACTAATGGTTAAAATCTCAAGGAAATGTGTAAAATTTTCGATTCCTTTTTCGAATTTTAACAATTAGTTGAGTTAACTACTGATCAAACAACAGGCCCTAAGTCAATGAATTTAGACGAAACAATCATCGAAGTAGTAAAAAATAAAAAACATGTACTAATAAATAAATAAATACATCTGATAAAACACAAAGTTTACAAAAGAAACAAAAACAGCCACAGGGAAAAATAGAATGTACGCAGATAACCGCTAAGTGCAGAGAAACCACAACAACCGATTTACTAATGTACCTGGTGGAAAACATATTTCTTTTTTTATGGAGAGGGCAAACGAGCGTTCAGGGCCTCTTAGAATGAGATCCGAGTCACCCCAGACTTACGTGATTTGAAGGCTGGTTTTTAAATATGTATTATTCCTACTTTGACGAAAGTTAGCATGGGTTTTTTCCACCTTTGATACCTGTTACCTGTAAAACGGCCCCGCTTTCATCTTAGCGAGTATCCAATACTGTTTAAGATTATGTTATATACGATTCTAAAAATTTCATCTTTCCTAGAATCACGTAAGTCTGGGGGGACTGGGTTCTTAACACGAATATAGTCTGTATGTCAGCAGCTTTTCCCCAAACCAGAATACCGTACGACATAAATAAACTAAGCGAGACGTCTCAACATTGGTAAGTTTCCTGATTTTCCTAGAAGCATAAACTGCCGAACTTAATTTACCTGCTTGTACTGCTATATGGGGACTCCATTGCAAGTTTTTGTCTATAGTTAATAGTTATCCCTAACCCAAGTAACACAGAAGCGCTGTATATTGGCTGAATCACTGTCCACAATAGAATCCTTAGCTGTACAAGCCTGCTGAATAAGAGCGTTAGCAGCGCTGTTTCAGCTGATATAACTCTGATTTGGGCACAAATTAAACAGCTATCAGCTGAATAACTTATTTGCAATATATCAGCATTATTTGAGCATTATTAAAAGTAACAGCAACCCTAAGAGCTGAACATTGACTAATTATTAGAGTCTAAGTTACCTGTTATACAGCACAAAGTACGAACGAGGATCTTTTTAATGCTTCTATGGAATTGAGAATTCACAAGTAGCAAAATTGTGAACTGTGTGCTGTTTAAGTATTATTTTGACAATTAAGTTGTTTGAACGTGACCATTTTGTGTGTATTAAGTGTTAGTGGTAAAGTAAAATTTAACACCTTAAACCTTGTTTTTTCCTCCATGTGTGTAAAATTCTAATGGGAAAGCAAGTTTATTGTCAAATACCATGTGAATATAGATGAAAATTTTCACGCGCTCTCAAAATATTACTGTTTACTTGAAAATTATAAAATAAAATAGGTTGATGATACATGAAAACAAACAGAAATCTTTTTATTTTGCACATGTAATTTGACAATAAGCTATTTACTTATAAATCATCTGATTTTATATTCAAATCCAGTTGTTATTGTCATTGACTAAACAAAAATAAATTGTTAAATATATTATATTACATAGGTTAGAACCTAAAAATGGCGAAAAAGCAGGTGCAATGTATTAACCACAATTTAATGGTATGGGCTGTTTAAGTATCCACTCGTGGTACATAAATCAGTAACGAGCTGATTAGCACTATTAAAGTCGAACTTTGTGCAGCAGACGCATTATATCATAGTTAATTGAAATCACAGAATAACTGATTGCATTACAGTAGTTCACATATTCTTTCTTAAAATGCGAACGTTTAAGGGTATACTTGTAGCCTTTACTTCAGAATATCGCTTAGTTAAAGTCCATAAAAATGCAATATTGCAGCTGACAGTCTTATTAAATGCTATATAGTAGCTGACAGTACTATTACGCGCTAAAAGCTGAACAGTGTTGACTTCGTGAAGCTTAATAATGGCGATATACAGGCGAAAGCGTAATTTTCAGCTATTGCAGTTCGAGTGTACTCTTATAAGTCTTCATAAATGCTAAAGTTACCGATGTGGCCTTGTGTGACATCCTATAATGCAGTTTTGTGCTACTTGGGAAGAAAAGCGCCTTATCTACCATTTCCAAACACGAATCATTTAGTAACTATACTAAATTCTACCGGTCTAACAGTAGGCAAAGCGAACCTAACCTAACACATGTAATTTTCTAAGTATTGAGTAGCAAATTGTTACTAGTAAACCAATTAAGTACTTTACCAAGCGTGAAGTTTATCCTACTGTAATCGACGGATTTTCGGTCTACATTGAAAATTAATGATATACTTATCATCAGCAAATAGCACAATATCACAAAGGTTATCTACCGTGGGTGGTAAGTCATTAATATAAACCAAAAATAAGAAAGGACCCTGATAGAGCCCTGAGGCACACCTAATTTAACAGCTGCTCCAATGGACTGTGTTTGGTTTACAACAACCGTTTGTGTTCTATCACTAAGATATGAAGACATAAGATTTAGAGAATAATTTAACAGACCATAATGTTCTAATTTTAATATACCTAAGAGTTGCATGGTCTACCTAATCGAAAGCTTTGCAAAGGTCACAAAAAATCCTGTTGCATCACAAGATTTCTCCCAAATATTGTATATACATATATTTAATGAGTACAGATGCTGCATCAGTTGTGGATCGTCCTCTGGCGAAGCCGAGCTGATTACTGTTAAGCAGTTTATTTCTATTGAAGTGACCTAAAATATCTTTTAACAAACATTGGAAAGTAAACAAGTTAACATCATAGAGACCCTACTTTGAAAATCGAATCTAGAAGTTACGTTAGCTCCATCCCTTTCTCTCGATTTAGTCTCGAATAAAGTCAAAGGATTGCAAGCCGTTTATAATTTACTAAACGTTGCAAAAGTTACATGTCGTTTACTGACATGGGCAAATGTGTGAACGCGCGTACTTATTTGTTTCTGGGTCTTAGATGTTCTTCTATCTATAATTCATATTCTGTGAATACTTCAAGCGTCTACCTGTTGCCGTTTTAAATATCGCGCAAAAAACGGTAAAAAAATCACGTTTGTTGTATTTTATTCTGTTTTTAGTACCTATTGGTCATTATAGCGGCAACATTGTGAAAATTTGACCTGTCTATCTAATACTGTTCATGAGATACAGACAGACGAGACAGATAGACGGACGGACAGTGGAGTCTTAGTAATAGGGTCCCGTTTTTACCCTTTGGGTACGGAACTCTAAAAATGAACTTATTGTTTTTTGCTTAAAAAAATGAAGGCTGACAATGACCAAGACCGAACTACCTATACGAATACTTTGTTTGATAAAAAATATACACATTCATAAAACTGAGACTTGAATGTAGGTCACTAGGCGTCCTTGAAATGGTTTTTAATTGTTTATTTACCCTACATGGCTTGCTTTTCAAAAAAAAATGTTACTCTATGATAAATATGATAATACTTTTTTTTACAACATCGTTCTCTTTTTCAAGCTTGTTGTCACAGCTGCCACAACAAATTTCCAACTCTTCCTTCAATTACCAGAAATAAATTTCAAGAGATTTTAACTAAATGAGAAATTGCTACGGTATCCATTCGACGTAACAGGCCTTTCTAGAAAGTAAAACTACGTTTTCCTAATGTATTCGGCGTACATAATGCAATTGTAGCCACTGTTCTTTGCAAATAATGGGATTATGAAGTAAGCCCAAATGCCTTTCACATTACCAACATAAAATGCGGTCAAATGATTCAAAGTATAAAAACATAACACTTAAAACAAACACACAGAGTCTAAATTAATGCAAGAAGGAGTTAAACAGCTGAATTGCCGCGTAGTCAGTGTTTGTACGTTACTTCACGTCCGTCTTTGCGACTGAAAAAACACTTATGTAGCTTATCGCGATACAGTTCTAAAGTCGTTGAGTAACGCCGTTAATAGGACCTTGTCAAATTGAACAGCGGCTGTAGTGTGACCCGTTCGTGCGTTTGAGCGCGCTGGCTACGTTTTCGCTCGGACATGACAGCCTTTGAGGTTATATTAAAACGGTGTTGCCCTAATTAGGAATCTCCTGGGAACTGGGGAAATGTTGGGGGACACTTCATTTTGAAACATAAATTGGAAATTGGAAATCGGGTATGGGCTGAAGCTAGGTGGAAGAATTTTAATTAATTTAACGTTGTGACTTTGATGTTCAGAGAAAACAATTTTTACGTAATTGCATTTTTTTAACTTTATAACTCAACTATTTACTTGTACTTGTCGATGACTCTAGATCGATATTAATTTAAATAGTCTTGCTGAAGTTTTATGCCAAACGAAATAATTAGTAGATTTGTTCCTATTTTATCTTGATTGAATGCAATTCCTGCAAAATTTTGTTTTAAATTACAGATGATTTTAGACATTCATTGACTACGCAACAATTTTTTTTAACCTATTAACATGTTTTTTTATATACGGTTCATAGTTGAAAATCGTGAAGCTTAAAATACCTGTGCCAGTAACATGAAACGGTTTAAAATAAATCGCTGCCCCTGGGGCAGTGAGTGACCTGGTCTATATTTAATTTTATCTTCCCCTAGCGCCGCGCCCCTTTCCATAATAACCCTTCTATCTGCCTAATTGCCTTAATTTACGCCATAAATTCGTTACTGTTCCTACAAGAATAAACTTTTTTTAATAAATTTTTGGTTAAGTTAAAAAGAAGACATATTCTTGAGTTAAGTTTTTTTACCATTTTAAGTAAAACCTTATTTCAAGCAATTTATCAAGGCTTTATTAATTATTTTTTTCATGAAATGTTTTTATTTTGCTCTTGTTTAATTAATTATCATATCCATAAAACAATTTTAAATAATCTGGAAAATACTAATAATAGGATAAGTGTTTTAAGTAAAGATAAATTCTAGGCCTATATTTAGGGCATTTTCCAAAATATTAAAAAAAAAAAAGTGACATCCTACCGTAGGTACGGTTATGATTAAAAAATAACTGTATTCAATGCACTAAGTCATTAAAAATGCGGTATATTATTAAGTTTTCAAGTATAATTTCTTAACAAGACATTACAAACCATCAAAATGACAGACAAAAAATTATCGGAAAATCACTACATCAAACATGGCAACACACAGTAAAACCTGAGTGAGGGAGAGGGAAAACTGGTTTGCGAGTCGTCGCGGGCCTCCGTACGTTCGTACCGTGTTTTTAAACTCCGTGAAACATATTTAACCAACAAAACCCGTGTTATGCCGTGCGAAAACACTGTTTAAACAATCCCAGTTGTTTTATAGTTTCGTGGCAGTGTTTAGAAGTGCCTGTGTCCAAGTAGAAGTTGCCAGTGACTCTGGGGTGAGTGAACTCCTCGAACCGACCCAAGGATTTAGCTCAGTCTGCGACCAGTGTTATGAAAAGCCGGCTTTTCCCTTACTATCCCTTTCTATGGATAAATAGTGTAATGTGACGTTATGTTTACTTGGTTATTATGACGTGGAATGCAAGGCAAGTTGTGTATTACCTAATATTTTATCGTCATTCCTAACTGTAAAATTTAATATGCTGTTGCTTCATACATTTCGACGCTTGGTAAATCGAGTAACATTCTTAAAAAAAATATGTGGTAAAACAAAGAAGAGGTCACAGTTTTGAACATAAGGACATTTTTACTAGTATCACCACGTAACTTAAGAATCATCACGTATGACTTTTCGTTTATTAGTTTTACCGAGCACGTTCAAATTGATCTAGACGTGGCATCAAAAACGACGTAGACAAGTCTCAGAGTAACAATCTTTTCTTTCTGTCTATACGCGCGTATACTTCCGTTGTATAACGCATTGCTGCGCAGGAGTACAGTCAAAGACTTAAATTTTGTTACCCACCTTAGGTCCAAAGTCAATCTGACATTCTACAACAATAAGGTTGAGTTAACTATAAGTTTCAAATGACTTGACATCTCTAATGACATTGATGATATCAAGCATTTTTTTTTAAATGGGTCACAAATTAATGTTCGTGGCCATACCTTATTGCCTCAGAAGTCTGTAATTTTGTACAATATGTCAATACCCAAGAATGGTAAAAAATAAAGATTAAAAACGATTTTTCGGTTTTAGAGGACACCCGCAGAATTAGTTTCCAGCTACTCCCTCTATTTTAACTCATTAGGGGATGAACGTCTAAAGATCCCTTCTTAGTTCACCCCTTGGATATCCAAAGAATATCCCCTCCAAATTTTTAGTTCTTAGGGGTTTCGGCTGTGCGTTGATCCATCATACAACCAGTCGGTATCTTATTTTAAGTATAAATATAAAGATTATGAGTACTGTTATATAATAATAGGTATATAATACATTTCAACGTACACTGTATAACCGGTTTGCCTCTAAGTAGGACCTTCTAAGTTTAAGTTAAGTTTTAGAACAACAATAAATACACGTGTCAAGATCTGAGTATCAGATATCAATTTAACGACTCGAGTAGGGCAATCGTAAATGCGCTTGCAATATATCGGCGCTGATAGTAAGAGATGTTTGTTTGAGTCCAAACCAGAGATTCACGAAAAAAAATTAAAACCTAACCGAGCGGGACCTACAGTGCAAAAGACGTTTTTGTTAAATCCATAAATTTGATACCATGTTGTATGTAGGTGTATGTTCTGTATACACATAGAACACGGGTGTTTACATCGTAAAAAACTAGAACGTACCATAAATATTTCAAACAATACCTAGAATTTAAAATTTGCTCAAGTCCAAAGTCCAAACCGATAATTTTCTAGAAAGAGTTTAAAAACGAAAAGTAGTCAGAGTTTTAAATCTAATGTAAAATATATCCTATTATTATTATTCCTTTTCATTATAAAACCTTATGGATAGCAAGAAATATAAATAAATAATGGAAAATCGTCTTCGCCTGTCTAGAACCAGTCATTAACAATTAGATTCAACTTGCAAGCTGACTTAGGTTATAAAAAATAATCAGCTGCAAAAACCGGTTCGCCTTGGGTCCGAGGATCGCGTTCATAAAATCATAACGCGTTAGCTTTTGCCTAGAAAACTGGCCTTTAAGTACTTTAGACATGCACTCAATAAAAAAAAACTGGTTGAGATTATGATTTTGAAAAGTTATGCATCCGCAACTGTTAACGCGAAAAAGGGTAATTTTAGTGATAGGCGCTGGCAACACTGTTAAGTACCATTTTTAAAACGATGGTATTCTAATTTCGAAAACAGGCGCGGCTTGGAATGTTTGAATCCAATGGCTGATTTACATTGGTCCAGCAAAATCATGCCAGTAGAAGTACATTGCGTCGTTATAATAGCTCCCGCCTCAAAGGTGAAAACCAACTCGTCAGTGTACTTCTACTTTGCTGGATCAATTTAAATCAGCCATAACCGACTGTCGACGCACAGTTTAACAATCCGGTCACCAGTTTTCGTCCTACAATCAAGTACAATACACGTGTATACCTTAAAGGCCCAGCCACACCGGATGCGTGACGTGCACGTGCGCGTGCGCGTTCGCTTTCCACTGCGTTGTATAATGACATGTCGTAATGAGAATTCATACTATACAACGCAGTGGAAAGCGAACGCGCACGCGCACGTGCACGTCACGCATCCGGTGTGGCGGGGCCTTAAAGTTCAAGAGAATGAGGTACAATCAACCAATTATTTTCCTAGGCCACTATGTAATTATATCAAAGTGACGTATCAAAGCAAATTATAAGAAACTTTTAATTTATGAACTCGACTGTACATATAACTGACAAGAAAGGAGATTGATCATCTTTGTATGGCACATAGACCAGATACTGCCCAGAGTGAACACATAGTGCATTCGGGGCCCAAGCGGGACCCGCGTCCGCCGCCCGTCACTACAAACAGCACGCTTCGGCGCTATGTGTGAATATGACGACCCGCGCGGGTCCCGCGATGCTCGGCGCCCGACCCGCTCCCGCCCGCTGTGTGAATTGCGCATTAGAGGCCGTATCATAAAAAAGCAAAACGGTTTTGAAAGAATAAATCGAAGTAGAATGGACACTTGACAAACGAATCGGTTAAATCATTCAAATATTTACTAAATAATAGTTTCATGACTGTGTCATGTTATTATAAATACCTATTGAGTTAATGCGGTTGCTGTCACGCAGGTTTTCCGCGCATGATGCATGATTCATACTGACGTATTTTACAAGCGTAATTCGAATTATTCTCACTGTTGCTCGCGCTTCGTAAACAATAACTTGGTCAGATTGGTTTAAAACAGGAATAGATCAGAAACTTGCTATGTCTAATTTCCCATTAGTTAACAATTTATAACTCTCTTAGCCAAGGAGTGACATGACGCGTCAGGGGCACGTTTTATGAAGCTACAAGTAACAATTTTACAGGTCTAAACTGGCAACACTGCTCAAATGGCTGGTCATCATTGGTCGAGGTTGTGTCAAATGGAAACTTGTAAACTGTAAATTGTAATTTGTAGCTTTATAAAACAGGGCCCAGGTGAAGTAAAATAAAATAGTAAACCTTAGTGTAACTGGGCAAGCAATCTGTCTATCTATCTGTCTGCTATAACCGCTTTTCAACAGTCTAAACATGACAGTCTGGTATCGTTGATTCTACTCGAAATCTTTATCAGCCCTGACCATCAGTCCGACAGTCCGTGGGTTAGACGATCATTCTCCGGAACAGATATATGAGGCAAGAATAGATGGAAATGTTGGAAGCTGAAGGCCAAAGCAAACGTTCCATGATCAAATCGGGGACGTATTAGTGTTTCCCCAGACTCATCGACGAGCAATCGGCTAGAACCGGTCAAAAAACCTTTATATCCTTGCAATAAGAGCGAAAAAAACGTCGTTCCGTTCGCAAAGCCGAATCGAGCCGCGCCGTGGCGAAGAACGCCTTTTTAGCTCTTACTGAACGGATATAAAACTTTTTCTGACTGGCTCAAACCGATTCCGCGTCGATAGGTCTGGGGAGACCCTTGAGAAAGGGCCAGGTCAGGAGTACCCTAAACCGACGCACGTCTGAAGAGACTTTATGAGTGTGGAGGAAGCGAAGGAAATTTGTCCGGATCGTAGCAAGTGGAAGGAAGTTGTCTCTGCCTTCCCCTACGGGAAAATGGCGTGATTGTATGTATGTATGTCTGCGGTCATTCTGACCAAAATGATGGTCTAAACTGATGAAATACTGAGCGTGTAACCTCCCTCTAAGAGCGTGGAAGCCCTCAGTCTAATGACGGTGTAATGAACGGGTAGAATTCCGAGTACCTTAGGTACATCGATTAACGACGATCAGCTAAGCCTCAATTAAATATAGAGGTATACAAACGGTTTATTTTATAGCTATAATCCTATCTAAATACCGAGGCCTTGAAAGTTATATCCACCAGCGCAATATTCTTCATTGCATGTTTGTAGTTGAATAATTAAGTAAATAAAATACCGGCCAAGGTGCGAGTAGGACTTGCCCGAAGGATTTCAAACAACGATACAATATTGATCGAGCAAAAAATGCCTTATGTTCTTTGTTTGGGAATCCCTTTAAACTCTTAACTTCATTTTGAAAAATTGTGTCCACTTATTTACTTATTTTAATAGGTTATTGCACAAAATTAAAATAGTGTACAAAAGGCGAACTTAATGCTACAAACATTCTCTACCAGTCAACCTTAAGGTGAAACAGAAATCAAAAAACATAGGTTCAGGAGATGCAGCATTTGTTTTGATCTAGCAAAATACGCCGAAAAAAACGCGATGCTGTCGTCGGCATACAAAACCATTTTCTCTTCATTATATTCAGGGAGATCATTTATATAAAAAAGAAATACAAGTGGTCCTAATATACTACCTTGTGGTACTCCTATATTATTGGTTCTAAATTCTGATCTATATAATTTTAATTCTTTACTATTACTATAAAAATTAATCAGTGCTGATGTCTCTTTCACGGCCCAACCGAGTCGTGTCACGTCGGGAAATGTATAATCAGTAATCACGGCTAATTTATGTTTTAATGTCAAACTGCTTATCATTATCACTTTTTAGCTGTGACTGTTTGGACTATCTGTGCCTTTAGACGGTTAGCTGCAAATGACGCCACACTGTTTACTACTAGGTATTCCAGGATGTAGTATACAAAAGAATTAGGTATTTGTATGCGTAATATATTATAATTAATTCACTGGTAGGCACGAGGCATATTTCTAGGTACAGTGACTAAGTGAGGGGTTTGCTATGATTAGGTAAATCAATATAATTCTAATATTGTGCATTGACTGGCTGATAATCAACACAGCGTAAAAATATAAAGAAATATTAAATAGATAATACCCCTGTTATAATATAGCGACCCCTATCCTATATGCTTTTAGAGCTGATAGCTCTGAAACGGCTCAATTGACGAAAGGAACATTTTATAAGTTGTTCTGGAAAAAAAACATGCTTCTTGATCAATGAGGTGTTCCGGAAAAAAAAATTGCTTCTTGCTCTCTGTGCTGTTCATCTTTATCAAACCGGCCCATTCGTTTGGGAGCCATCATGCCGCAAACAAACACACATACCGCTTCGTTAGAACCGCTGGCATCTCAATTTCATTTTAATCAACTTCATAGTTATTTGCAACAATAAGTTGTATTCATGCTACGTCATAAACAGATATATAACCAAAACCCGGGCAAGAGCATGTCGGACAAAACACTATTTCGAAAAAAATATTTTTAGAAGGTATAAACAGTTAAGTCGCATTTATCTCAGAAACCAATCGTCTCCTTATTCTTAATACTTTTCCTTTTTAGTTCGTTATACTCGTATGTGCTTTCATTTAAGATATTTTTCAGATATTTACTAATCGTAGTTTTGACACTTACCTACTCCTAAACTAAACTTTGTGTTTACTAACGTAGTTTTATAAGACTTTTATAACTAACACTTTATGGACACAAGTCTGAAATAAAAAAATTGAAATTGAAAATTTGATATTAAACACATTTTAAAAATGACACCTTTCACTCGAAATGTAAAAAAAACCTTTTGCTTCACAAACATGTACATACCTACATATGGGGGGTACCCGAAAAATGTTAAACCGCGGACAGACGTACATGGTGAAACTATAAGGGTTCCTAGTTTGACTACGGAACCCTAAAAATGACACTTTAAAACATTCCCGTAAGAAAAAGAACAATAATAACACCAAAGGAACTATTTACAGCCTCAAAGCCTACTTTGCGAAGTCTGCGCTTTTTGCAACTTCCGACTACTTCGTCCGCTCTGATTCCGCTCTCTCACATACGAGCAATCAGTTACATTGTACCGTTTGTCTCGCATACTAGTTCCATAACTCTTAAACCTAGTTTATTTTAAATACCAACTAGAAATTAATTGCGTTTGTTTCTCCTTTTGCCGATCATTTCTCCCTGTTAGGCTTACGTTACGTATAGTAGGCCAAATTCAAATCATTTATTGCATATATCATTACATTACAATACATATATACATACGTACATACAATCACGCCTCTTTCCTCTTGCTACGATCCAGACAAACTTCCCTCGCTTCCTACACACTCATTTAAGTCTCTTCATACACATGCGTCGGTTTAGGATCTCCTGACCTGGCCCTTTCTTAATACGTCCCCGTACTGATCGTGGAAAGTTCCCCTTGGCCATCCCCTGCCAACATTCCCATTTACTCTTGCCTCCTATATCTGTTTTGTTAATCTCACTTCATTAATTCTCTCCACATGACCAAACCACTTCAGCATTACTTTATTAATCCTTGTCGCTACATCTTCTTTTATACCACCACGTTATATCTTATACAAACAGAAAAACAGAAAGACAGGCAGACGCGGAAAGTGGTTTCATACTACGAGTATGTAAAGAAGAAGATTTCCAATATTCTATGTTTTGTACTTTTGCATTGTCAGACATTAGATTAATTTAAAAAAAATCGGGGTGACAAATTGAACTAGTCTTCTAGGTCAGACACTACGTGATTAGACAACGATAGAATAGACGTCATTAACGTGACAGTTTGTATGTCTATACGTATTCATCATAATCATCATGTACGTGGACGATTTCTTAATATGCACTGTCATCATTCACTTTTGTAATGTCTTTTGCTTATATTAACCATAGGTTGTATTGAATTAAATTAATTAACATATTCATCTGGCGATCGAGGCGGGACAGAAATATTAACATAGGTATAACACATTCTTTTGAACCTTATGAACAGTTAAAACCTCACAATGTATAACTACGATTGCGAGATTTAGTTATTCCGTGAAATGCAAAGAATTTGTAACCGCATAGCGAGATAGAAACCGCATCTAACTCTGCACAAGATGACCTAGTACGATTTGACTGACAGTTGGGGCTTTTCTTTTCACTGTGTGGACTTATGTGACGAAAGTTCCCATGAATTTAATTCTGCATTAAAATTTTATTTTAATAAATTGAGAATTGTGGCCTACGGAAGTTGTATATAAGTACGTACTAAATCTATTTCTCTACATCTACACTAATATTATAAAGAAGAAAGATTTGATTGTTTGTTTGCATTGAATAGGCTCCGAAACTATTGGACCGATTTGAAAAAATCTTTCACCATTAGAATCCTACATTATCCCTGATGAACATAGGCTATGTTTTATTTTTTTGCGCGGACGGAGTCACGGGCAACAGGTAGTTCTTACTAAAGAACATTATGCAGGACGAGGATAAATAAAAATAAGCTAGAATCTATGTCTTTGTCTCCCTGATATAATAAATCTCTATTCCTATAGATACATTTATCAGTTAGTATTTTAAAGTATCATTCTCGTCCATTAAGAACGAAATGGTTCATTTCATGCCTTTACAGTTTTACGGTGTACATCAAAAACCAATACATGTCGAAAATAAAACAAATGACGCATCCCATTCCGCCACAAAACACAGAGTACAACAAAATCCTGCGTAACTTTTACGACCTATAAAACTTCGGCGGTAATAAAAATAGTCGGGCGAGTTTCGGCGAAACTGATTTCCTGACATTTTATCCTTTATTGATAACTTTTTAATAGACATAAGCCGATATAGTGGAGACTGCTTCTTTATTGATAACTTTTTAATAGACATAAGCCGATATAGTGGAGACTGCGTCTTTCAGAACTGATATCTCTTAAGCGGCTTAATCGATTTTCATGAAACCTAGCTAAGAACAATCCCAATTAAATTAATTTTCTATTAAAAAAAATCGGTCCGTCTGTTTAGGAGCTACGAAGTCACAGACGGGTATCTAATATTTTATCGAAACACCTTTCATCGAACGTATCATTACGCAGAATTTTCATTTCATAGAAAGATATTTCTCGCCGTATTAGTATTATTTTTTGGCAGCCACAACTCACAAGTCTAACCTAACCTAAACTACGTAATGAATGTTTAAGATATCCTGAAAACATCATGGTTTTAGCAGAAAATTGCTTTCGATGAAATGGAATTCGATAACGACAGATATACATACGTTAAACTCATAAAAATAACCCTTTTTTGTCAGGGGTTAAAACGGAATGCTTGGAAACTGGCATTTTATTTTAGTGCACTGAAATTGCATACAATACGAATATTCAATGAACTATTCAGTGTTTGTTATGTTGCAGATTGCATGAAATTGCAATTAGATTCTGATGATGAGTGAAAGAGTTGAAACCGAATTAGATAATAATTGTAATGAAATAGTTATTCACAGGCATATTTTGACAGTGATTACGCCTTTAGCACAGTTGGTAGTAAACCTGCTTATGAAGGTAAGGGTCCCAGGCTCGATTCCCGATATAGGCAAATATTTGCGTGAAGAGCGCGAGTTTTGTTCCTGAGTCTTGATGGTTTTTTATGGTTTTAGGTTTTACTAGTAACCATATACGTATTACTATAAGCCTGGATCTAAGTATGGGAAAAGTAAATTTGTGTGAGATTGTACACTGATATTTATTTATTATTTAATGAGTTTGTAAATCATAATTACCAAATAAACTTACCAGTATAACGTACAGTCGACTACAAAGAGATGCATCCACTTTTTGACCTTATTACAATGCAATAAGGTGAAAAAGTGATGTTTGATGAATTTTAAAGGAACGTCCCTACTACTGAGAGCATCAGTGTCGAATATTCGAGTGGTGTGGACGTTACATAGCTTACACACCACTCGATGTTCGACGCCGAATGCTCCTTACACGGTGGGCTTGGACCAAACGAGCGAATGCTCTAGTACATGTTTTGTCTTTATTTTTACAAAGAAAACGTAAGAGATACTGCCATAATAATTCTCGTTCGTTCGCTAGGTCTAAACCCACCGACACGCGAATGCACTCAGTGGGGACGCTCCTATAGGTTTTATTTCTAACGCCAACTACACTAACATGAGAACTATCCCTTAACTAATTAGAACTGAATAATATCACAGTTTTACATGCTGGTCCAACATCTGTCATAAACTAACCAGCCTTTAAGACCTCTTATTCCAAACAGTTAGTACAAATCTAAGGGTCAGACCAATTTGATGTTGTTCCGTTGCCAGAACACTAGGAATGCTTATTTTATGTACTGCTTAGTATTCATTCGGCGAGTCACTGAGTCGCAATAAGTGTCGAAACCTTCCATTATCGGTTCTTATTTATTAGCTAAGTTTTTAACCGACTTCAAAAAAAGGAGGAGGTTCTCAATTCGTCGGGATATTTTTTTTTTTTTTTTTTTTTATATATGTTCCCCGATTACTCGAAGACCACTGGACCGATTTGAAAATTTTTTTCGTTGTTCGACTGGGTATACTTTCTAGTTGGTCCCATTGTCACCACGTCAGGATCTGATGATGGGATCATGGAGAAATCAAGAGAACTCCTCAAATATTATAAGCACACCTATAGCGATTTTGGTATTTTTCACTGTAACTCATGCATTTGCTTTTGAAAAGTACTATATGGTGAAGTGGAACTGATGATGAAGACCACAGATGGCCACCGGAACTCCTTAACGGTACCTATTTCAAGGGTGGCGATAAGATATTTCGATAAAGGAAGTTGAGCGAGTATGACGAAGCACATTTAGGTTTAAATATGACTATGACATTCCCGCGGCGTTGTCTGCGTCGAGCTTGAAATGTTCTATAGTTTCTTATTAATATTTAGAAGTGGAGCTACGTAACAGCATAAATAGGATCACTAAAAAGTATAAAATAAAATAAATGTTTAAAAAAACAAAAAACCGCCTTCAAAAAGCAAAAAATAACTTCTTTAAAATGGTAGGTAAATAGGTCAGTCCAACTGAAGTCGGCGTCCAACAATATTTTATCAATATTTATTAAGTTCCAGAGATACGTGTTAAGGGAATTTAATCTAGTTTTCAACGGATTTAGATGTTTACGGCTTTTAATTTTATGTAATACGATTATTACCGCTAAGTCTAGCATTATTTTGAAACAAGATCTATTAGACTTCCATGGTCTCAAAAATAAAAACGTAACCGAATAATGCAGCTTAAGCTAATTAAAAGTATAAACATTTTTGAAAAACCTTCATTCTTCAACTTTACTGGCGATGCTTACCAAACCTCAAAGGAGTTTCGTTTAACTCTGAAGGATGTGTGATGTGACCACGGAGTCAGGAGGAAAAAGTTGAGGTCTTATGTTGAAATTTTCGGCTACTTAGTAGTCAGAAGATACAAGACATAAATAGATGCCAATGTGCACAAGTCTGAGTGTCGTGGAGGTCTTTGGGGAAGGCCTATGTCCAGCAGTGGACGTTCTTCAGCTGCTATGATGTTGATGATGAATATCAATTTTATACATGGTGGTACAGAGGTCGTTTACCAATTAACGGTCTTATCAATAACTAAATAGCTTCTGCCAGCGACTTAGTCGGTCGTCCTATGTCGCGGAGGATTTCGATTATGGTTATTCCCTATACTTTTAAGTTTTCCGGGATGAATAGCGGTAAAAGTTATCTCCGATCCAAATTTCATCCAAGTCCAGCTGTTGCAGCGTGAAGGAGTAACAAGTTTTGAACAAACACAGAAAGCTTTGAATTTATAATATTAGTGAGATGAGACAATATTTAAGGAAACTACAATTAAGTTTGTATACGAATCCTACAGGTGAAGTTGCTTAACAAACTCTAATCAACCTCAAAATACTTCAGTTTCGCTGGGTATTTTTATTAGGATAAATTTTAGTGTTCAACTGTTCACTGATGTAATGGGTGACAAATGAAAATCCGTACCTATCAAAACAATATATGAAATATAAATCAAAGCAAGCAAATCATGCGAAGTAAACCAATGAGTTTTACCTCGAGATCTTAAAAAATTACATAAACATGGACTTAGATTTTTAATATTTAATCGTTTCTCAGCTTGCCTATTTTGAATTTCTCCCTCAACTAACACTGTATCAACTAATTAAACCGCAACATTCGCTATCGAAATACAATGGTTGAATGAAGAGGCGTTACAATGTGCTTGCGCAACGGTGAGTCACTGCGCAGGCGCGTCGGGAATTCTGCGCGGGCTGAATACTGATGGGCCAGGGTTAGACTGAGATGTTGGCTGTCTTACATGTTAAGATCTATCGATAAAGCTGTCTATCATGCCGGAAACGATAAAATTTGCATCTATGAAGACGAAGTTTAATACTCGCAGCTTTAGTAACCCTTACCATCAGGTTGTGTGCTGGTTTGCCTTCTCCGAGTCAAAGAGTTATAACACATGATCTATATCTTTCAACGTAGGCTTTGCATAAGGTTAAGGAGTATTATCGAACCAGATGTAAAAATTTTAGCCTTGCATCCTACACGTGTTAGATATCTGCGAGTAAACTGTAAACACGTCCAAGAATCGCTACCCATTTTTTGATCAAAATGTGTGAATGTAAAGAAGTGAATATGAAAGAAAGCTAGAAACTAAAACAGTCTGTTTTTCAATTTGAAGTTTTAAACATAATCTTTTGAGAAGTCGAAGAGTTCTAGTATTAGTACGAGTATAAAGAAGTACATCAAGTAAAATCGTCAATGAATGCCCATTAATGTATGTCTTTGTCCACAGTATCAGACATCGGGCACAACATCATTCAGGATGCATTCCTCATCGCGGTGGAGGAACAGGCGCGGCAGCGGCTGCAGCGGCTCTCTGCGCTCAAGCGGATCACGCCCGTCGACATGTCCAAGCTCTCTGTAGAGGTGAGGAGTTACTTCTTTACTATTATCATCACCTTTCTTCCCTTCTTCTATCTCACCATCATCAGCGGCTGCAGCGGCTCTATGCGCTCAAGTGACTCACGCCCATCGATATGTTCAAGCTCTCTGTAGAGATGAGAAGTTACTTCTTTATTATTATTATTCTCTTTCTCCCCTACTTTAATTTCTTCATCATCATCATAAGCGGCTGCTGCAGCTTTTTACTTTCAAGCAAATCATGCCGTCGACATGTCCAAGCTCTCTGTAGAGCTACTGATTTATTATTATCATTATTTTCTTCCCCTTCTTAAATTTTGTCATCATTATCATCATCAGTGACTGCAGCAGCTCTTTGAGCTCAGATAATCACGACCGTTGACATTTCCGAGCTCTCTTTAAAGATGAGAAGTTTCTTCTTTATTACTATCATTATCTTTCTCATCCTCTTTAAATTCATCATATACTTACCTATCACTACCATTATTATAATTACTGACGTTATACTTATATGCATTATCATAATCATCAACAACGGATGTTGTGTCCTTGTCGTAAAGGTGAAATGACTAGCACAGAGGCATTCCATCTTAGTTCTTCAAAATTAATCTCAGGGCTGGCAACGCATTTGCAATCTTAAGATTGTAGTCTTGAAATTGCACATGTATTTGGGTCTCAGACGTAATTATACATACCATGAGGAAGCCCGTGTGTTGATTTGCCTTCGCCATACCATAATAAAAGATAACGACAACATCCTTTTCATCTTTGGCAATATTATTATGTAATATGAGACACCCGTTTGCGCCTAGTCAAGTTACATCGTCTGACACCATAGTCGTAAAATTTCTAGACGTTTACTCGTCTCATGTAACCGGGGGGTCTTTAGGTCAATCTAACCGAAAACTAGAAAGCAATAAGTTTGGATAAGCATACACGATCAGTACGATCACATGACATCACTAAGGTCAACATTATAACATTCACTACCGCTCATAAGTATTTAGACACTCATTATTTAGTCTATACTATTGCCCACAAAAATGAGTTTCACCATCGTACATATTTTTATTTAGGTAATATACAGAGCCTGAAATCTGTGCCAGAGGCATCCTTTTTAAATCTCCAGTTTTCTTTTTGCTATTTCATTCAAAATTAAACAATTTTGTATTAGATATAGATTTATGGATTTTTTAATGACTGTCTGCCAATAAATGGGATATTCACAAGGATATCTTGGATACCGTTATGAAACTTGATAAGTCAGCTAAATAAAAAATTCAAAGTGCACACAAAATTATCAAGTAACTCCGACTTAGCAGTATAATTCTGAAAGTAGTTTTTTTATGCAATTGTATGGAAATAATAACGAGTGCCTAAATACTTATGAGCGGTAGTGTATGTCTTCCTTTAAACGCGGCTTAAACATTATCATTCATTCACTAAAAAGGCAACAACTTGGCTGTGCCCCTGGTATTGCTGATGTCAATGGGCGACGGTGATTGCTTGCCATCAGGTGGTCCGTCTGTTGATTTGCATTTAATGGGTATTGGAAAAAAGCCTTCAAAGAACCTCACTGTTCCTAGACACGGTCTTTGTGAGTCCTACTGCAGAGAGACAACTAAAATATTTTTACCCAACAACCATCAAGTTGGCTCATTCTGTTGCAATCAAACCAACATTATCTGTAGCGGAACTAACAATCAGTCTCGATAATCATTGAAACGCTTGCTTTTTGTTTTTCTAGCGTCCATGGGTTTCAGAGCCCACTAACTAAGGTGGCATGTGTACTCATTTGCCATTTTAACCATAAAAAAAGCATTGTTGTTCGACCTGGTGATTAATTTATATAGTGCAACAAGCTTGCAACAAGATTTAAAAAGGCTTCCTCTTTTGCGCTTAATATTCGAGTATCCATCCGTCTCTTTTTCAGGGAGTCTATTCAACACGGTAACACCGATGGGTAACACGATATTGTATTTGACATGTTAATCGTTTTTAACTCGGCCGCCATTGTCCGCCGCTATCATACCGTGGACAATACGATTACATGTCAAAAGCAATACGGTATTACCGAGTAGAATAGAGTCATAGTTTATGCAACTTTTGAACACAATACTATTAAGTCCAAGAGCTGGCATTTTGATGTTTGAGGCACCGTGGAAACTTGTACACTTTAATGATATTTTTAAATACAAAGAGGCCGACGATAAGCCGAATTATGATTTATTTAAGTAAGTGAGTAGTATTTTTTTTGGCATTTTACCTTTAAAAAGGTAAAATTGAATATCAAAAAAGTTAAAAAATCAAAGAGCCAGGCCAAAAAAACACTAAAAATCATAGCTCGGTCTAGCCCCGGTAGTCTCTCTGTTTCTTTGTATTTAAACAGCATTAAAGAAGTACTGTACAAATTTCCACGGTGTCTCAACAACCTACTACTCAAAATTGTTTAACAGCTCTCCTACCGTTATAAGAACGAGAAATCCAGCTGTTGCTTACAGATAAATGGAAAAAGCATTACCCTTTGAGTGCTTTCCTATGTTGGCACTGGATAAAACGGACCGGGAGCCATAAAAAATATGACCCCATTTAAAATAAGTTATTTATTGCTAATGCCAGGATTCTTCGGTCTTGGTATCCTGAAATAGGGTTTTATGTTCGAAATTCCCTAAATTGACTTTAACGCAATAATATTCGGCTGGTTGGTTTGAATAAGGGGTGTGGCATAAAAAGTTGGGTCAAGGTTATGCGATATTCGCTGTTTTTGTGTTATTCAACTGGACTTTTGAGAAGGCACGCGAGCACTCAGACCACCTGATGATAAGTGGGATCTGAGATCCATAGACATTTCAAACCTCAAGACTACAATCTCAAAACTGCAATCCAAAGGATTCAAATGCGTTGCCAACCCTGAGAACTAAGATGTAATGCCTCTATGCTAGTAATTTCACTGGATGTCTTTTCCCCACACCGGAACACAGCAATGCGAACACTATTGCTTGGCGGTGGGTTAATGGATAAGATGGTGGTAGCTATCCGGACGGACTCTGCACAAGGTCCTACCACCACTCAACTTTCACTTGGCTTCAACTGAAGACTTACATGTCGCACTGCTAGATAAAACATTATCAACTCAAAATCTTTGCCAGTTCTGTTATAAGTTCATAGAAGTTGTATTAAAGTTGATTTTAAAATACAGTTGTATTTTGAGTTACTACTGTTTTGATCTAGCAGTGCGATGTATGCCCTTACCTACTTACTACAAATGACTGTAATATAATATCCAATTACAGTGCAACCATTTTCCTAATAGAGATCGGCAATTTTCGTTTTTCTATGACACACGAGTGACAAATATACTATCAGAGCGCCCTGCCAAGATGCATTGCGCTAACGTTTCTATTCGATTCGTTTTTAAACCAATCGCGTCACTGGTAGATGACGTGATACGAAAAGTCACGTGGTCTACCAGTGACGCGATTGGTTTAAAAACGAAACGAATAGAAACGCTAGTTAGCGCAATGCATCTTGGCAGGGCCCTCAGTTGTGAGTGCAAGGTTGATAGCGATAGCCAGCCGAAAGCTATTAAGAAGCTGGGAATACTGTATAATTTACTAGCTTTCGCCTGCACCTCCGTCCGCGTAGAAGTCGTTTATCGCTGCTCCCTCAGCAACTGTCCAATTTTCCGGGATAAAAACTATCCTATGTCCTATTCCAGGACCTAACCAATATGTGTGCCAAGTTTCATCTCGATTCGTTCAGTGGTTGAAGCGTGAAAGACGGACAAACATACACACTTTCACATTTATAATATTAGTATGGATATGGATATGGATAAGTAGGTGCGGGCTGAAAATCAGCGCTGTGTGCAATCACAGCCAGTGCATGCTAAGCCTAACCCTTTGTGTAATATCTTCTCCACTTCTCTTGTTTGTTAATCTGTTTTCGGGCTTTTTTTAGGTTTAAACAGTTACTTATACAGTAGAATTTATAAATATGTGTACACTTTAGTACCTTGTCTATTTAATGTCATGTTTAAACTGCCATGAATCCTCACAGCGATTGTTTCTAGTGGTCCTAGTATATTTTTCCTAATGCACAAAAACTGCATCAAGATTTGATCACCAAATACTAATTGTGTTGTGGGCGACCTTTGTTTCGGCCAAATAGGTTTCCCAAATGTATCGTTTCCCAACCGTTTCATTTGCCAACCCGCTTTGTTTTCTGTAACCGTATATAATATTTCACAAACTAACCTCACCTAACCTATAGGGTTCTACACGATGGTACTTATGGTAAATAAATAATGAAATATTGACAGTTACAGGAAAAAATATGGTTGGCAAATGAAACGATTGGGAAACGATACATTTGGCAAACATATTTCGGCCAAACGGCAGGCTCCCACTAATTGTGGTTGTAAAAGTCGGTAGGTTCCCTAATTAAATTACAATAATATGTTTTAAACCAATACTTGTTTACGTACACACGTAAATCAAAGTCCACTTGGTCCAAAATAAACTGTTAAAAATACATAGACAGTTACAAATACTTAGTTTAGGTCCTAAACTTTAGGACTAGTTCAATTAGTGTGAGGTTGTCCCCTGATACATAATTTTTTAAACTACGAGTACCTAGGTATATGTACTATGAACAACACCTAAATCAAAGTCCACTTGATCCAAAATAAACTGTTTCGTTTCAAACGCACAAACACCTAGATTATCAGTAACAATGGAATGGCTCCATTGTTAGCAGTTCCCACGTCAGTCGACCACGACCATGACAGTTCCAATACCAATAATGGAACAATATTCTGTACCCTTACCATGAGTTACAATTACCATTCTCGCTAGCGAGTCGATGCTCCGTCCCTCGCACTCTATAAGAACACTGCGAGGTCTGCGAGGGACAGAGCATTCGACTCGCTAGCGAGAACGGTAATTGTAACTCATGGTAAGGGTACTGTTGTGGGATTTGTGGGGCTGCAGACTATCATCAGTCATTCAAGATGATTTCATGTACGAGTTACGAACATACAAGCATTGAAACGGTGAACTGGTTAGGATTTCTACACGAGAATGGTAATATAATACATTTAATAAGGTTGAATTTACTGGCGATTTAAACGAGTTGTAATTGCAAGCATCTTTATTCATTAACCTATCGCCAAGCAACAGTGCCCATTGTTCTGTTTCGGTGTAGTCTTGAAAATTCAAATGTCTATGGGTCTCAGATTCTGTGGTCTGAGTGCTCGTGTGCCTTCCCTTTGCCATAAAAAAAGTAGCACCTCCTAAGGCCCAACAAATTTGTCAATGGAATATGAATCTATTATGACTGAAATAAAGTCAGTTTTCCAATTTGATCATTAGTCATAAAAACAAAAGAATTTCCACTTTACTTCCTTTGCACTAGATCTTTATTTCACTGGCCGTATTATGTACTATTTTTAGTACCTACAAGGAACCTCAGGAGGTTAAGTGCCTACGAGTGCGCGAAGCAACTGTCTGTGTGAGTTGACTTTTCTTCAGATAGGAATCTCAGTCAAGATAAGTATTAATACGGTTCCTTACAATAATGTCCATGGGTTAATGGGTCTACTTACCAAGGTATTTCCATAGGTAGCCTGTGGGTGAGGCTGTGCTCGTTCCCCTTCTCTATGCCAAATTTTGTTTTTATATACAAGTCTTCAAGTAGGTACTCAACCAATTGGATTTAAAGGCTATCTATATCTATATCTATGGGACCATGTCAAAGTTGCGTCACGTTGTCGTAGTTCCACAGTGCCCTAGAAATCCATTCGTTTGATATCTAAACAAATATCAACAGGCTAAAACACTTTTGATTATTCTAATCGAACACGCAGGTTTTGGCACGTAACCAATTCACACTAGGAATAGAGAAAGCAAGTAACTAGAGCGAAATAAACATTGCGGCTAAAACTGCGACGAACTGGTTCTTAATTAACGATGACGGGTAAATAAGAAGGCGAACGTTAGGATAACATCTACAATCGTTATTCTAAGAAAGAAGAATTATCCATGCAGTATATTCCTAGAATCCAGATGATATGATACTCTTTCCGTTAAACGAAGGCAGTGGCAATATGAAGAATATTTCCGAGTATTTTATTATATTAAAAAGAATTGGTCGCAGAATCATGACCGAAACCAGTTTTTGCACAAGCTCATAAAAACAAGTCGATTCGTCATCTGAAAGTGCCTTACTTTATGTACTTATAGAAACCACAAATTGATAATGAGATATATACGGTAAAGTCGGATCGGACGGAGCGCATCATTTGTTTAACCTACTTCATTCGAATATGTAGGTACTTCGTTGTAGATTTTTCTCTTACTTATATCCCTGGGTTGTTTTCCCTTTTTTACCTCGTTAATAGGCTTATGAACCGAAAATATTGCCAAAATGCAAAACAAAACCCGAGCTCGAGTACCTACCTATGAAATGATTGTTGAGTAATTTGTTAGGTACTCGACCACATAGTCTATTAACATTTCAAACCTGATTCAAATGAGTAACTTTTTTAATGTACCTACGCTTTTATCTTTGCAGCTTAACCGGCGAAAACGAACGCAACCGGAAAACCGCCAAGAGCTGAACGGCTACATCGCCAACTCCTCCGTCTACGTTACGTCCATCAACGAAAACGGCGCCATAGAGACCAAACCCACAATATCCTCCCCAAAATCCCAGCCAAAAGCCCTCCAAGCCAAACCAGCCCCCGTCATAGCCAATGGAATAGAAAAGGAAAAGGAAGCCATAGCTGTTGAAGCTAAAGTAGAACCAGAGAAGCACGAAAAGGATTTAAGTGAAAAAAGTTTAAAAATTAAAGTGGATAGTGTTGATGGTGAAGTGATTAGTGAAAAGGATCTTTACAGTGTGGCACGTGAGCACCTGAGCAACGGAAGGTGCGAGAAGCTAATCGGAGAGCCTGACTTTAAGATCAGGGCTACAGCTGTTGTGGAGAACAACAAACTTGGACCGGGTGAGAAAGGGTGAGTGATGTTTTATACTTACTGTAAATATGTAGTGTCTTGTCTTGTTCAGTGTAAATTCTTGAGGTTTCCACAAGTTTCCGACACTAGTTGAGGAGGCTCATTTCGATAGTTAAGTTTAAACATGGCGCTTTAATTACAAATATTAAATGCCCTTTGGCATGTTGGTTTACGGTTCTGCTTCGTTAGATACCTTTTGTTTTATTTATTTATTTAATATTTTTACACAGAAAAAAGTACAAATAGCGGTCCTATTGCTTATCGAGATTACAATTTTTATGAAACCCACTGCTTTACTAAAGCTGACGAAGTAATTCTAAAGATTAACCTACTTATTAAAGGTAAATTTTTCATCCTTAGGTATTCAAATTCAAACCATATTCTCAATCAAGTTGGGCACATCAAAGTTAATTTACATGTCGATAATAATAGAGTGATTCTGCCATCCTACGCGAAAGTCGAGACTTAAAAAGACAAATGTCGTCGTGCAGACAAATGCAAACATGTTAGCGTATTTATAAGTTTTTTAATTAGGTCTAGAACTCTAGATAGTATTTTTACGTTCAAACCTTTCACTTAATACCCAAAAGTACTTGCATCTGGGGCTCTATTCTATTCTATTCAGTAAACCAATATTGCTTTTGACATGTTATCATATTGTCAACGTGATGATAGCTCTTATTAACTTGACAGTCATTATGGCTGAGTTAAAAACAATACCATTGCATGTCAGAAGTAATATGGTTTCACTGAGTGGAATAGAGCTCAAAGGTATCTATGAGCGAGACTATGCTCAAGTTAACCGACGGTCCAAAAAGGAGGGTAATGTTTTTAATGATCATAGTTGCACTATCAACTTAACTACTATAAATTGGGTGAAATCCAATAACTGTCCTCATTATACCGGCCATTAAAGCTCGTGGGCGTAGGTCTTCGAAAGGAAAATGAATTAGTAAGCATTATACTCGTGTGATACCGGGCTCGGAATGTGCCGGTTGGCCTTCGCAGGCGAATGAACTAGGAAACCATAGCCACAGCTTGTATTCTTATATTTCTCTTTACTCTTCCTAAAGGCCTTTTTGAAATCATTCGCAGTAATTAATTTTGTAAGGGTGTGCCTCAGGTAGGCATTATAGGTACCGACTTGTATTTACTGTATATAAATAATAGAAGTCAGAAGAGCGCATGTGCAATTTTATAGCAGTAATTTCGAGTAAATTCTTATAGTATTACGGTTGGACAAACTGTTACAGTTCTTTATGTAGCAGGAAAGGAAATTGGTTCCGTTAAATTTACTCCGAAATATTAAATAACGGTTGTTTCTTTATCTTTTTGGAAGCACGTGTATCGTTGTATTTTATGAATACATTGCCAACTCGGCCGTGCGCTTGACCTCTGTCAATGTCTGCTTCGTTTGATTTACATATTGTAGGAAAAGGTGAGTCAGGCTTCTACTTAAGTTTATAGTGTTTTTGCTCTGCCTTTGATTAGGTATGAGAAATTAGGGTGCACTCATTTTGTATTGTTTACTATTGTTCATTTTTGTATATTGTATGTAGGGCTTCCAAAAACCGGACCTTTCCCAAGTCCGGTATTGATACCGGTATTCGATTTTCAATACCGGGATCCCGGGATGCCGTCTGGTATTGAAACAATTAACATTTATGTACTAAAATTAGGAAACGAGTGGGAAATGGGATTGGTAGTTGTATGGCTGAGACTATTTGTATGATCGTTAATGAATTTAATCCATGATTCTGGTTGTTATCGTTATAAAAAATTTCGGATCCCATTTTCGGTCGCGACTTTAATTGGCTTTTTTTAAATACTACCTATGTCAATTCCACACCTTTCTTCAGATGTATTGTTCATTTTTGTAGGTTAAATTACCTGAGAATTTGGGTGGAAAGCTACTTATTTAAACATATGAACTTCTCTTCTTTTCCAAAATATTTACAAAGACATAGTTTTCAAATGATTGTGATTGTAATATTTTTTTACACCAATAAATTACGTAAAGCAGGCTAATAATAAAATTTCAGTGCTTTAGTTTACACATGTGGCCTAGTTAACGGTTGTCCTACGCATCTGTATTTGATTTGCGTCTATGGTATAATTTCATGTCGAATAACAGTCAAACAGAAGGCAATTGCGTATTAAGCATTAAGTTACAAAACATTTTTTTTACAATTTATGGTCATTCATGTCATAAAGCCATGGAAAATCACAGGTTTACTTCGACCCATCTTTAACAATACCCACTCTTGTTGGTCTAGCTTGGCCACCAAAGCATTCAACAAAGTCAGACATTGATCTGCCATGACGTTACAGGGTAATGATGTGATGACCTACTTAAAAGGTTAAATTTCTAAAACATACTTTTTTGAGAAGATACGAGAAGGATTAACAACAGGAAGTTTTTGAAAAGGTGTCAGAGGTTTGTCTCAAAAACATACTAATTCCTTATATGTCTCAAAAACATACTAATTTTAAATACTTTTACTTAATGAGAGAAAAAAATGTTATCAGTTAAGCTCTTTAGCTATTAGCAGTAATTTCTTTATTTATATTCTCAGTATATAATTGTCAAAAAAATTGTATGCTTTTGTAAAAACCTTTTTTCAGAACACTTAAAACGGTGACGATTAAATGCAACTGTATTTGTTTTTATTTAAAACAAATACTTAATGTTTATTTAAGATTTGTTTTAACATACCTACCGAAGGATAGTATTATTGCGTACGAGAATGTAGTTGACGCAATAGCTTGTTGTACTTAGTTTCGTGACGTGTTTGGGAATCGTCTTTCAACTTTTGATGACCGCAAAAACAATCAATATCTGACCATTTCAGCTTATTAGGCAGCGCTTTTGAGACTCGGGTTACGGTTTTAAATTCCATACCTACTTTTTTAACGGAGGTGTGTCCACTATTGTGTTTAATTTCACTAAAGGATCTTACATGGTTTCGTTTCACAAATAGATGAAGTTAACAATGTTATGTTTATTCAATTGTCATCGTGAAAATTTACTGGAAAAGTAATCAAAATTTTAATTTCGTCATCAGAAAGGTATAAAACTTTTTGCTAAATTCCACAACAAATACAGCTTGTTTAATAGTGTTTAAAACATGCCAATGCAAAAAACGAAACTAATCTAAATGTCCAGAGATAACAATTTAGATGCTTTTATTCTTTTTTGTTCCATTACATTCTTCAATGGATGCAATGCCTTATGCCTTAAACAGATTCCTAATAATTTAATCTCACATTAACAGCACCAAGAACACCATATAGCTATAGAAAAAATAATTTTATTGTGGTAACAGGTTAAACTATACTTTTCACAAAACGCAACCACCAGATTAAGCAATTTTTTTTTGAAAACATTGGATCTCGTTGCCAATTTTTTAATATCTTAATTTACTCCGACGAGTCACTGCTTTCAAACTGTTTCCAAGCTTTATGTAGTAACTATTTTCTATAGTATTTAAACAGTTTAATCTTCCTCGATGACAGTTGAGCGTTGTATGAACGGATAGCTTCAATTACTTCACGTTACAACTCGGCAATTAGCCACGCGATCTCTTATAATTTACCGTGCTTCAAGATCATAAGTATAGACTTATAAAGTGGCCGTATCCTTCCCAGTTCTCCCGTGGAGTTGTTGTTGGATTAGACTTGGAAGATGCACCACAACAATCTTATTATGTTTTAGTTGAATAGCAAAAAATAAGACATGGAGTATTGTGTATCGCTTTGTTCCTAAGTTTGTACACGTATTGGGTGAGCATGCATTAATCATTCCAATATATTTTAGTCCAAATTGCTTCTGTATCATAATGCCATATCGTTGAGTTTATAGTATCAGCGGGCCGATTATGGTCGTGTTTATCGACGTAGATAAGCGTAGATAAAACATCTGTCACTTTTTGACCAGTATGTAAGTGCGAGAGTGACGGAAGCTTTATCCACCGCGATAAAGTCGACCATAATACAGGCCCAGCTTGTCAAGTTGATAAAATATTACTATAAAGACCCAAAATGTAATAAAAGAAATGGGAGAAAAGGCTTTGACCAATGCGTATGCCAATTTTTCTGTTGTTGGTTTCATGACTACATCGAAAGATCGAATATCAAATAAGCTTTTTCCCGCACTCTGTCCCCGTCGACGTCGTTTATATCTATCCTCTCAAAAACTTATTTTCCAGGATAAAAAGTACCTGATCAGCCTCTATAACTGTCTCTTCGCCAAATTTCACGTCGCTTGAGGTGATGATCCGTGAAGTTGCACAAACAAACACACTTTCGCATTTGTAATATTAGTAAGGTTTTACCCGAGCCTAAACCCATGCCTTCTCCGTCGACGATGTCTGTGGTCACATTTTAGATATTTTTATCCTCATTCTTTTCCCTAACAGTTGTTTTGATCTTTTTGCTACTTCCTTCCTAGTTTCGGTCGTTAAAGTCAGGATTAAGTGGCGCTGAACATTCATCTTGTTTTTTTTCTAAAATTATATGTGTACCTATTAGGTATGTTTCCATTTGTTAGGGATTTCTTCAAGACAAGAGAGCTTAATGCATTTTCTAAGCCTCTTCATCACCTAACTGATGCTCGTTTCCAATATTCAAACTTAGTTAGTTACTTAGTATTTAAATTTGACACATTTTGTTGGTAGAAATTGTCATATCAATCAAATTTATCGGTTAAAAAAGATACCAAGAGGTTGTCCTCTTTAATGCCGAATCGAATAATTTTAAAACTTAGCGTTGTTATTTTTAATTAAGAACACAAAGTGAATGACGGCCGGGTTTGACCTCGTCACGTTGATCTAACCAGTCGGGGTAGCAACCACAAGGCCATGCATTCTCTACACTGGAATCCTACCAAAATTCGTTGGACTTTCGAATCAGAGAGAGAAACTAAAAAATAAATGTAAAAATCGAGCAATCCATACACGATACGACACGTTACAATACTCACAACACAATGTAGCTAAACAAATAATACGCGGTTATTGACAGAAGCAATTTAATTGTCAATGGAGGTGTTCTCATGTAAATGAATGATTGCACTGTGGGAAACGGCCTTAGCCTTGCGCATGGGCAGTCGTCAGTGCCGCGCCGGCGCTTGCCTGTGACAGTACTTGACTTGCCACTTGTTCCTCAGGCCTGTGGGATCGCGGGGTAGCGTTACCTGCCCCCCCACCTGTTCGCTGCGTACGCGTCGTGCCCCTCCCCCGCTCCTCCCGCTATTCAACTGTTTGTGTTTAGAATTTTTCAAACTTACCTGCCATTCGGACGTGTTTCGTTGTGTTTAGAAATTGGAATTCCTGTGAAAATCAAACGTGCCAGTGCTATGTGCAGTGTGTGATCTGTGATACGTAAAGGATGCACTACAAACTTTTTCGAAGGTAATGTTAACGCTAGTTTGAAGATATTTTAATGTTTACTCAAGTGTTATATTTCTATGCTTAAGTTTATTAAGGCATGTTGAGAAATTTTAACGCGGTAATCACTCCGAATTCACTTTAATGATTAGGTTGTAATGTAATTGACTCTCCACTACATGGTTAGCGTGTATTTAGACCGGTTTTATTCAAATAAAATACGTAAATCTTGGATCATGTAGGCAGCGACATTTATCTTCATATTTCTCGTAACTAGAACTGTTTGGTTAACATTTTCAGTCGACTTGTTTCCAGACGGATAGCTTAGACATTGTTTAATGTAGTTATTTCATCGTTGTTTTCGTTGGCTGACATTTTGATAGGTTCCTGAGGGTGGTGTTTTTTTATTCGTAAATGTTCCTTGTTTTAACGTTTTATTTAGTTCAATCAAATCGTGTTGTTTATGGCTAGGACGAGTAGGAGTAGTTAAATGAGGAGGGACCTATTATTAATACATTTCTTTAGATTTTTGAATCGTTGATTGAGGTTGCTTTTTAACATGGTTTGTTATTTACCCGACTGAACTGAACTAAACTGGTCAAAATGTCAGTTTAATCGAGTACGTGTACTTATAAGAAAACCTTTTAGTTTTCATTCTACACACGCTCAGTTATAACTGACAGTTAAATCTAATCGTGCCTTTGTGTTTTTGAACCTTGGGTAGGTAGTTACTAGTGTTACTACAGCAACACCCCTAACCTAACGCTGCTGGGGTGAAGTTGCGGTAAAATAAATGCCGCACTCATTTATTAAAAACTTTTACCAATCAAATACCGGCCAGCAGCGAGTAAAAAGGTGTCAAATAGTAGTTAACACTTTCAACTTTCAATTCTTCGTGCCGCTGCGCTGGTAATAATAAATCTTTCCATAGTTCAACAAATATGAATTGGAAATTGTAAAAAACCTTGAAATAGGTCTAATACCTATCTATAAACCTAAGATACCGCTAAATAGGTATTAGGTGAATCTATTTATAATAGGTGGGTAGGTACCTATGATGATAAGAAATAATATAGAATTTAGAATAAATGCGTGTGAGGTTTCTGGAATCAGCTGGATGGGGGCACGAGACAAATACTTTCCTCCTACGGAGAAAAGGCACAAGTTCAATTAATTCATAGAATCATATTAAACTCTAAATGTTTATACGTATAATAAGGTTGGAAGTGCAATACAATTCATATAGTAGATGTGCCTTTTTTCCGTAGGATGGCAGAATAGTGGTGGAACTTTGGGGAGGATAATGTCTAGCGTGTAGGTACTTGTTCCGGCTAATACGATGATGATGATGGTTCATTTGATCATTCTCGAGGGCAAAATGGATTTAATGAATGGTGAGAAATATCTAAACTTAGTTAATTTGGCTAGTTAATAGGTGAGAGCGATATAACGTCTTATAAAGAGAGAGAAAGCGCTAGCGAGGAACACAGTGCAACTAAAAACACTTAAAAGGTACCTATTAAGCTATGGATACTCATCCCCTTCGCTCATAACTCATGCATGGCTCAGTAGAGAGAAAGAGACAGTGGCTCGTAACTTCGAACCTCGACTTTAGGTCTCGCTACAGAAAATGACAAAGTTTCCTCAAAAGAGCCTGGCGAGGATTCTGATTAAACAAGCTTTCTTTAAAAAAAAACCGAGTCTGAATTGGGTCATTTCATAGATAATAGAATACACAGATACACACGCCTCTTATTGCGCTGGAGGTCAAAAACGGTCCTGTACCTAAGTTCTTAATAATAATAACTAACTCCTTTTCAACCATACAGTCATACAAACAAATTATCTACCTGTATTAAGAACTTTCCCAAGCCCACCTGTAACGTGAGGCTGGTCACACACGATCGCCTGCAGCGGCGCAGGCGCGGCGATACCGTAATTAGAGATGCACCGTGTGCACTCGCCCTTACCCTGGGAAGATACCAGACCAGGCCAATTTCAACCTATTCTTTATCATGTTAGAGTTGATCTTGTTTTGTTGCAAGCTCGTAGATTTTTTTTAAATATGCTATTGAACTTATTATAGATTCTACTCGTAGCCACTTCGTTGTTAAGGTAATATTAATATATGTTATTGATTCTTAACGTTTTTAACTTTGGTAGTGGAACAAAACTCTAACCTAGAATGTTTTAGTGACACGTGTCGTCTTATTCTATTGCTATAGCAAAGAAAGTGACAGCAGCAACTTTAATCAAGCATTAAATTTAACTGAAGTCTCTGAGTGCGGCAGTTAGTGTTATACTTATTTAATATCTTCTATCAAAACCGTTTTCAGAGTCAGTTGATGTTAAATTAGCTGCTTCGTATTGACATGAAAAAAAGAATTACGGACTGATAAATAAAAATACGGAGAACATACACTTTGACATTTACAATATTAGGTTACGATGAATCATTTAACTTTGCACACGCCGTCTTCAGATTTATGAATCAATAGGGATTTTCCTGCTAGAATAATTAATTGGGTTGAATTATTTGACTGGATTTATGCGTCGTTGGACTAAAAGTAAATATGGCGATGTATAAAAATGTCTACATATAAAATAAAAATTGGTCCGAGTATTAGAAAGCCAATACTTCAAAATGTCTAAGTCTTATCAAGTCGGAATATAAAAATGACTACTTTCAAAGTATACAAATGTCTAAGTCTTATCTTAGTTCCGCAACATATTTATATTTGGTCTAATATACAGGTGGACATTTCTATACTTCGTCGAAATTATGCAAGTAGACATTTTTATACATCGCCATATTTACTTTTAGTCCAACGACGCATAAATCCTTTTATAAGTCGTTTTGGCATTAAATATACAAAAATCCAGTTTTAAAGGTGACAACAACGAGAAATTTTGAGTCAGTGTATGGGTTGACTTTTGAGAAATCGAACGTAAAACGTATTTTATTAAGTTCGGGGTTTGTTATGATGACGAAGAGTTATTGGCGGTCTTTCGCATGCGAATTATTTTCTATTAACACGTGTGTGTTAGCATCGATATATTTTTTATTCTTAATCAGGGGGTTTTATTCTATTTTTTAAAACCATATTGCTTTTGACATTTTATATATTGTATTGACAACGCTACGATAGCCCTTATTGATTTACTGGCATTAAATGAATCGACAAATCGACAACTCGAAATTATAATTTTATTTAGAAAAATTACAATTTGAAATTCAACAAAAAGGAAAATTGTCCATCGTGAATAACGTCTAAAATGGAATCATGTCCCAAGGTAAACTTTGTCCGATATGGTATACCTACCTACCTAGGTATTCACGTATACTGCGAAATATGTCCTACTTGAAATATGTAGGTACTTCTTATATTATATTTATATGGTCTTAATTCATATTAGATTCACTTTGGTCGTATTTAATTTTGCTCATAATTTATAATGGACAAAACCCGGACTTACTTAATTTAAAACGAAAATTAATTTGGTTATAAATATTTTCCAGCACAATTACATTTTGACTAAATTCACTTTGGATACTATTACTTTTGCTCTAACTTCCGAATGGTCATCTCTAGTGGACTATTTTCCATTTGTACATAATGACAGTAAATCCCCTTATTTACTTGTCATTAATGGCGGCCAAACAGCAACATGTCAAGAAATGAATAGTTTTGCCGAGTAGAACAGAGCCCAAGCCTTGCCTTTACTTTACCACACCCAAAGAGCAACCTCTCATTTGCCTTGAATACTTTGCCGTGTTTGTATTCATTCTGAACACTTGTTATTGAAGACTGCACTCCAGCAATGTCCGCTGTTTACATTCAAACTTAATAACAATCCGGTGAACAATGATAATGTATCACAACCTGCATTGTCTGCACCTCCTTGTGGTGTTTTCTAAAGGATCATCCCCACTGAGAGCACTCGCGTGTAATGAAACTATAATGAGCATTCGGCGCGAACATCGAGTGGTGTGTAAGCTTTGTAACGCTCGGCTCAACGTCCACACCATTCGAATATTCACGCGAATGCTCTCAGTGGGGACGCTCCTTTAGAGTATTCACGTCATATTTCATGACGACTTAATTTCATAATTCCCTGGTACCAATATGTCTAGAACCCAAAACGTTGAATCTACACTTTTCTACACACTATAAAGAGGAAAGATTTGTATTTTTATGTCTGTAACGAATAAAATGGCAACACTATCCCTGAGTAACATAGACTATATTTTATTTTTCTGCGTGGACGGAGTCGCGGGCCAGCTAGTAATAAGTTAAGCCTAACAGTTACTACGAAGCACTAAAACTAACGATAGAAATATCCCTTTCACACGTTATTCGAGACTAAATCGAGAGAAAGACATAAAGTTACCGTAACTTCAAACGCTACGTAACGTATAAGTTAAAAAACTCTTTATCTCCACTTCTTCTACAGATGTAGGTCTACATCTACACGTCTACGTGTAATGGCAAATGAAAGAGATGGAGAATCCGGAGTCAGGCTTGTGTTGTGTGGCAAGATGCTTATGGTATTTACTATTCTACTTATGTAGTTTACACGATTTGGTGTAAGTATTCGAACCCCGTTTTGGATTATAAAATACATTATAGTGTTGACGTTTTGAAAGATGAGACTTTGTTTATTACTATAAGTATTTTTCATGGTCAGGTACAATGTCACCGTGGGCTGATACTTACAGATTTTATGTCTTTTGGGTTTTTTTTATCTTTTTTATTGAAAAGCACAGGCCACATTAACTATTAATTACCCATGGACATTTGCAAATCCCTGGGGATTTGTATAATACTAGCGACTCTCCCTCGCTTCGCTTCGGTTTATGTGAGTTTCTGTAAGACACGTTCGGTGAAAACTGAATCAAAATCCGTTGCGTGGTTTAGCGGATGTATATAGAAAATGACGTAGAAAGCGACTAAATGCGAGTAATTTGTTTCTTAGCTATGTTTGCCATGTTTGTTTTTAATTAAGATACGTATAATATAAAAAAACAATTTTGCTGGCCCTGCAGAAAGTATAGGAGTTACTGAATCTAGAATCAAAAATATAGGTCTAAAGAAATTTGGTTTCTTGCTGACATGATGATACGATTATGTAGAAAATATATTGTTTTCTTTTATTACTAACCACTTGCATAGGTCTTACCTAAGATGTTACTTTGTTCTTAAAAAAAGCTTACTCTTTTGCACAACTAAAAGTAGACAATTAGGTATTTCTTAACATCTAACCGCAGTAGTTTCAAAAGTTATTCCAATCCCAAAGTCACCAAGCCTTTTAAGTGATGTTTCAACCCTCGGGGTTTGTATGATTTAAGTAAACACTTAAACACTCGACACACGTGGCGACAAACCGACGAAACGTTCGTTATCTATACCTTTTAGGCGATTAGTCGGCATTTCGTTGACATTCTTTAGACTTTATGAAAAAAAGGGATTGGTCCTTCTAAATTTTGATGGTGAGTGGCAAAAATATCAACTTAAGTGTACCTATACATGCCTAACACATGATAGGTGTGCTAAAATAAAATTGCGATTGAAAGAAATGCAGCAGCGTTTGCGTTGATTCATTTTTACGTAGGGCAAGCTAGTAAAATTACCAGCATATAGGCATTCAGTCTTTGTCCTCAGGGTTGGCAAGGCATTTGAAGTCTGAAGATTATCTGTGTCTATATCTTATGATTCAGAGCCCACCCTCTTAAGGCCCAGAGGGCCCTGCCAAGATGCATTGCGCTAACTAACGTTTCTATTCGATTCGTTTTTAAACCAATCGCGTCACTGGTAGATGACATGATACGAAAAGTCACGTGATCTATCGGTGACGCGATTGGTTTAAAAATGAAACGAATAGAAACGTTAGTTAGCGCAATGCATCTTGGCAGGGCCTTCACGGCAAGTTTCGTTAATTCGAAAAAGAATCTTGGGTCGTCGGTCAACTAAAGTCAAAAGTCACTTTGACAAATGTCCTAAATTTAAGACGTTGGGCCTTACGAGGATATATTATCTTACCATTAGGAGGACTGTGATCGTCTTCCTTCTTTGTACTATAAAAATAAGAACTGCTTATGTCAAGGTGCTTCTTCTGGACAACCTTTCGCTGTCGATTTTATCATGAAAGCCCAATCTAATAAAATATACAATCTTTGTTGTTGAAGGCATAGCAAGCACTCTCTGACGTATAGCTCAGGACCGACTCGAATCACGGCACTAACGGTCTCTTGAGTGAGAGACCAAGTCTAGCTAGTCACAAGGGTCGATGTGCACAAAAACGTTACTTGTGTAGTTTCTTGACATCGTTATAACAACTCAAAGCTGAACTAAGTGTAAAGTAAGGGTTTTATCCCCAAAGGCTAAGTGTAACAAGACAATGAATAATTATTAGGAGTTTAGAAATCCCCAGATGATAAAATTCTATCATAAAAAAGTACCTTATTGCTTTTGAAGTGTTTCCGCCCAGGGACTCTGTTCAACACGATTAAACCGTATTGCCTTTGACGGGTATTGTTTTTAACTAGGCCGCCATTAATGTAAAGCAAATAAGAGCTATCAAAACGTTGACGATACGGAAACACGTCAAAAACAATAAAATACCTTGTAGAATCTCAACCCTGCTCAAACGATTTAAAATAACTGATTCGAAGCCTTCCTCATTCGTTTCGATACTAAGTTGCCACACAGAAAATTTGCTTTTTTTGGACAATGGTCAAAAATCCAAACGCCTAACCAGTAACTCAAAATTAAAAGAATATTAAGTTAAACCTTTCCGTCACTCGCCAATCACGATAATTCACAAGATGGCGCGTAGAATTCCAAGTATTTAATTCAAACGTCAGTTTATGGTAATTCTCTATGGTCGTGACCATTAAGGTTACGTAATGCGCCCGGTTGTCTATGGTGAATGACATCTAATGATAGAGCAAGCTGGTAGAACTCAATATGATGTCAAGAATTTGTAGTTAATGTTTATACCAATTTTATGAGTTTTTCTGAAGTGTTACCATGTTTGTCTGATTTGATGAGGCATTAGGAAGGATGTTTAACGGGTTCTTAGATCCTATCTTACATTAAGTGATTATATAGTGGAGTTAAGTAGAAACTTGAGACGTGTTTTGCGTGATAAATTTGAAAGATGTGTAATTTGAGGACCGGTCCTTCTGGCATACCTATGGGGGAGGCCTGTTCAGCACCACTAATGCCGAAAGACGTTCATACGTACTGGCTCTATTCTACCTGGTAAACCCACATTGCTTTTGACATGATATAGTATTGTTACCTTGACCCATTATTGATAACTCTTATTTACTTGGCAGTAATGGTGCTAGAGTTAAAAACAATAAGATAACATGCCAAAAGCCATATGGTTTTACTAAGTAGACTGAGAGTTCATGACCGTTTTAAAAATCGTCTTAAATGTGTAGTATCCTAAACTATTAATATGTGTTAGTACTGGTATACTCGTTACTCGTATCTATAACCTTTTCCGTTTCAAAGTATATCGTTACAAGTAATCAAATCTTAAAACTGTCAAACTCTTTAAAAATACACGTAATTGAATTTCCTTAGTTGTTTTACCTCTTCTAGGCGATCGCGAACTTGCAGGCAAGTTTAAATTCCGAATAGACTCCATTCTTCGCGTAGAACTTTCCGGAAGCTGTCTGGAAATACGAAGTTGAACGGTTGAATACTGCAGTGGAGCAAACAAACTTCTGTTAGCGAGGCTTTGTTTCTGTAGATGTACCTAACCTACCTACTACGATAAAGTAAATTGTTTTATTGATTGTTACATATTTTGGTTCTAATTATAATGATAGATTCCATATAGATTCCTAGGTTTATCGTTGACTCGTTGGCCTAGTTGGTGGCTAGCTTCGTAGGCCAGACCCGGGTTCGATTTCCGGTATGGGCAAATATTTGTGTGATGAGCGCGAGTATTTGTTTCTGAGTCTTGGTTGTTTTCTATCTATTTAAGAATTTATTTATCTATACATATAAGTACTTTATAGCTGTCTAGTACCCTTAGAACAAACCTAGAATTGGTGTGAGATTGTCCTCTGATAATTATTTATTAGCTGAATCACTAGAGGAATGTTTTATGCGTGGTGGCAATGACAACACTGTAAATATTCACAACAAAATTGACGCACCACTTACACCAAAAATACCGAAATTTCATAATAAGTACAAAGATACCAGAATGTTTCATTAAAGTTCCCAGCATATTGAGAATCTGGTATACACACACGTGGTGCTTCAATTAAGTCATGTGCAGATTGCTAACTATTTATTCATGCTTAATGAATGACTTACACACAGTCGCAAGACTTTGCCAGGTTTATTAGTTAGCACGTAGAAGCCTCTATTACCAAAAAATCCGATATTACTTTAGAATTTTCCTCAACATTAGAAACGTTAACAACAATCGAAAGTGGCAGTGTCGACTTAAAAAAGAATATGTCACGGCGGCTTAAGTAGTTTCGAATTTATTTCGACTCACTGCGAGCATGTTAAATTAGGAGAAACTCCACCTTTGACTCTCGATCAACGTCTTGTATGGGTCAGTGCCCCGAAATTACCTGAAGGGGTAATTTTGGACATTTTATCCACCGTTATTGTTGTTCCAAAATATAATTTCATTGAGTATTTCGTCCATTGAATACAAAACGGACACATTCCAAAATTTTGTATTCAATGAGCGATTTGATTGGAGAATACATATTTTAGAAACCTCGTGTGGTTGCCGAGTTAGAATAGTGCCACTCCATGTCTTCCCGTGGATGTCGTAAGAGACGACTAAGGGAATAAAGGCTTGTAGTACTGTTAGGCGATGGGCTTGCAACCTGTCACTAATACGCTGGTAAACATCTTAGCCTAATTGTGCAAATTGTGGTTATAGAATTATCAACAAGTTTTTAGAGATGTTTGTAATTCTGTAGCTCTGCCTACCCCACTCTGGGAACGAAGGCGTGAGATTATGTATGTATGTATTTTAGAAACCATATAATGTATTAAGAAGAGGAAAGATGATGGGGACATCTGACACGGCACGAAAGTTCCTTTTTGCACATTTTAGAGGGCAAAGTTGAGGGTAAAAGGGGAAGAGGAAGACCTAGCAGGCTTAATTACTTCAGCCAAATAAGACAGAAGGCCAATGTCGTGTCGTACCAGGAGGTGAAAAAGCTGGCAGAGAACAGAGAAAAGTGGCAATTACTCCAACGACAAGAGCCTAGCTCTTAAGTTAAATGATGATGATTTGATTGAAATAAATACATTTACTGATGCTCATGTTTACTAAATATATCTAGGTTTATGAAGTTAAACCGCTCGACATTAACACACATTAAGCAAGATGACGACACGTTCAAAAGGGTTGAACCTTTCCCTGTTCCTTTATTGTCTGTCTCCACGGTAATATCAAGTGTTTGAACAATGTTATATCTCACAAATAAAATAACACAATTGTATCGTTCAGGTGTTAAATCTTGTCTAGTAATAAATTTGTTGAAGAGTTTATCAAATTTTGATTTTAAATTATTCTCTCGTGGTGTTTGATTCCTTCTCGGATCTAGCATCATTCTGAAACAAATTGAGAAATAATGCCTTGATATTAGAGAGATGGAGATGAGTGTCGTATATGTACTACAAAGTTAAATACGGTGTTTTTAACCATGTAAGTATTTACTGGAGCTAACTGTATTCCGGTATTATTTCGACAAATCTTCGTTGTATACGGAAACGTCGGAAACAAAGGAACTAAGCAATAAAAGGGATAATAATAAACATTACTTACTTGCCTTTTAGCATTTAACAAAGTAGCATGCTTTACAAAAAACGTCTAGAGTAGAGTAACGTTATAAAATAGTAAAAAAACGGGGAAGACTACCAACTCCCACGCACTTTTTATCTCTGTCTCTCCAAGCGCAACTAAATCGAGTAAAGGAGAAAGCAATTCAAATTTCGGAGTTACCCCTGGGTTCCATCCAAGGGACGTGACGTCATCCTTTTTACCTGCATTTTTTGGGCACTCGATTAGCGTGGTATGCGCCGCATTGTTCTTTTTTCTTTTTTTACGGGTGTGTTCGGTTGTTTGGCTTTTTGCTCTGCGTCTTGTGATGGCGAATTCGTGGGAATTTGAACGTGACGTAAGACTTGGATATTTGTTTATGTATTTTTGATGTCAGGTGTGCAGATTTGGCTGGAAATTATGTTTATTTTGAATTGATTTTGAAATATTTAGTGATTGCGAGAAAAGGTTGTAGTGATTTTATTTAGTTGATTCTGAATGAGCAAGCGGTCAAGAACACTCCAAGACATTGAAGTGGATGCCCGCCATCTTTAATGGTGTGCCGACTGGGACTGGAAGACGCCGACGACAACGACGATTCACCGTATACTTGACATTGGCAAAATTACATAACTTGTAGACGCCATTAAAATAAATAAATAACAATAAAGGTTGTAGTGATAACAATACATGCGGCGTTTGTGTCTCATGATGATGAGGCAATTAGTGAATTCCGAATTTAATTTAATTAATTACTAAGTAATACAGTGGTATATTTAAAAGGTACTACAATTCTCGTTTTTCATCGTTTTTTCATACTTACATCTTTCGAAAATTAACTAAATCGATATACTCGTACTTAACTCGGTTTCAGGTCTTTACTATTCTAACCTATTTAATTTCTCCCACTGCCGGGCAAAGGCCTTTCCCTCACTTCTCCATTCATCTCTAGATCTAGCCAATCCTTGTCAGTCTGGATTAAATTTATCCAAATCGTCACGGCCATCTTCTTTTCGGTCTGCTTCTACTTCGGCTGCCGTTACTTGGGGTCCAGTCAGTCGTGATCTTGCTCCATTGGTCCAGAGGCATGTGTCAGACATATCCAGCCCAGTTCTTGTTCTTTCCTAAGTAAATTGTATACTCTTCAAAATTTTGAATAACCTACAAATCCTACAATGTCCCACTGTTCGCCTCTGGCATTTTAATCTTTGTCTATCCATAGCAATACCTGACCAGTTTCGAAATGCATCTAAGTATTCTAAGTCGTCTTGCCACCTTCGCTTTCGAAGTGTAAAATATAAGTTCCGCCACGTTATTTAATTTCGCAAGTAACTCCACGTTCGCCGGCACATTAAGCGAGCCGGGGTGATAAATAAGCGACGTCTAGAAAATTCCTATTAAACTTGCGCTTTAAGTATTCTAAACATTCGTCGGGTTCAGTGGGGATAGGGACAGTAGACTACCTTATTAAATACTCGTAAGTAATAGAATATCAGCGGGCGTAGAACGAGTATGGCTGCGTTTATCGCTTGACAAAATGTGGATGAAGCATCCGTCACTCTCGTAGGTACTTATACACTTGTATACGTGTCAGAAAGTGACGGATGTTTTATCCACATTTTGTCACGCGATAAACCTGGGCTCCAATCTATTTGGTAAACCATATTTTTGATATGTTATCGTATTGCTTTCACTCGGCCGCTATTACTGTCAACTAAATAAGACCGGTCTGAGTGGAGAGCCTTGGGGGAGGCCTATGTCTAGCACTGGACGTCTTTCGGCTGACATGAAGATGATGATGAAATAAGAGCTACGATAACGTGGCAAGGGCAATATGGTTTTGAAGAGCAGAATAGAACCCCAGTGGACATTTTTATACAAATTGACCTAGTCGCAAACTAAGCTCTAGGCTTGTATTAGACAACGATGAATATCAATCCTATACATTTTTGAAAATTGCTAACGTTTACGTTATTTATTATATTTGTTCAGGCCCCGAGGTGCGGAAACGTGCTGTATTTTATGGACAGGATAATAAATAACAGTTACGCTGGGTATTAACAATAAACAAATAAATAAATATTAGGGGACAATTTGACACAAATAGACCTAGTCCTAAACTAAGCGTCAGCCTTGTACTATGGGTACTAGGCAACGATAAACATACCTATATAGAGAAAATACATTAAGAACATTTAAAACTCAGGAAAAAATAGTCGCGCTCATCACACGAATATTTGCCCATATCGGGAATCGAACCCGGGGCCGCTAGTTTCGTAGGCAGGGTCACTACTCACTACCAACTGAACTAAACGCGTCATTATAAAGCTGGCCTACTGTTTATGTGCATCTTGAATGCAGATAAGGGAATGCACACATGTTCTGAATAAGTACATCTTATCGGATGTTGACCTCGAATTAAAAAGGATTTAAAACACAGTAAATTCTTCATGGGATTGAGGTTTGTCTTAAGTTTAGTTTTTCATGTAGCTAGTTCCAAAATATGTTTTTATCTTTAAGCTATCATAAGCCGTGTATCCATTTCAGCAGACTCAAGCCCGAGGCTGCCTCTAGTGGATACGCGGCTGTACACTCTTACGCAAGTCTATCCGATTTTTCCCGAAACCAAAAGCCGTTAAGGCTGTTTGCACCGTACTTAGAATTATATCTGAAACATTTTATTTCGTTACTTATGCTAATGCTACAGTTGTAGGATATTTAAGTGTCAGCATCCCAAGTCTTATCGCCTTTAATCACAGACGTTACATATTTATCTTCTCATATTTCACGAACGAAGCTCAAAATTCCGCGTCATGATTGAGATAAGGATTTCGATCGTATATTGTTTTATGTCATTTAAGTACATTGCAACCATTTTCTTAATAAATCATCGTTTTTCTATGACACCCGAGTGACAAATATACTGTCAGTTGCGAGTACAAGCGTGATAGCAATAGCCAGCCGAAAGCTATTAACCCTTTATAAGGCAGAAGCTCTATATTGACCACATTACAATAAGCTGAAATTGAACTTTACTACCTACATTTAATGATACTTTTTTGATTGTATTTTTCTGAAATATAACATCTATTATAATTACTCTTTAGAGACTTGCAATTTCTTGACTGTATTTCATTTTGGTCTAGTATTTCTACTTTAACGGGGCCTTGTAAAGGGTTAAGAAGCTGGGAATACTGTAGTCGTAGTGTTTGTATGTAGTGGTTAAACTAACACATAGACTCAGAATGATTTAGATTTGGTGGTAGGGCCTTCTGCAGGGTCCGTTCGACCGCTACCACCATCTTAGCCTTTAAACCTACCGTCAAACAACATCATTGTTGTGTTCCGGTGTGGGGATCAGACAACCGGTGGAATAGCTAGCATAGAGGCATTCCATCTTTAGTCCTAAGGTTTGGCTACGAGAGGATTGTGAAACTAAAAATTTCGTACAAAATGGGATAACGTTTCTCTAGTCCGATTTTATCGATTTTTGAAAATGTTGTAAGTAGATATTATGAAAAAACTAGGTCTGTACGTTTTATTTTCGAAGAAAATAGTACTATGAAAAAAACAAAAAAAAAGGTCGGAAACGTACCAACCTGCGTTTTCATAACAAATGCAACATATTCAAAAATCTTAGGAATCGGATTTGATTTAGCATTTCGAGCACCACATTCGATTTGGTAGTTTCTGCCCGGGAAATCAAATTTTATATGTAAAATTGTCCTTTGTAGAGGCCATTGGGCAGAAACCGTAAGTATAAACAAAAATGCTTGGGCAGGGCTTTGGGAGGGTAAATTTTTTCCATACAAAAGCTCCGAGTATGCGATTTAAGCAATTCTCTTAAGGAACTACTTAATCGTCATTTACTGACTCGCGCGACCGTGTGACAAATACTGTAACATATCCCGAGGTTTCCAGTAACGGACAACTGACACCGGCGGCCGGTGGAGATTCATCTCACAGACGTCTTTAACGTTACGCATAAAACTCACACGCGACCGACAAAAGAGGTTCTCGGAAATATAGGTCTGTTATAACTTCTAACCAAGGTCACGTCACGGCAACCGTTTTTTACACGCTTTTATTTAACTGGCAATGTATGTATGTATGTACGGGTCAAATCTAGCAAGTTAAAGAACAATGCCAGGTTTCCATAGAAGCATTGGCCTAAGAAAAAATTGTGACGGATAATTATAGAATTGGGTTTAGTTGATGTAGAAAAATATTTAAAACAATAATGTTGTGTTAATTTTTCTGAAGAACTTGTCTGAAGGACATCATCGGGGTTTCATAAATTTTTGGTTCAAATTTGTAAGTGTCGGCCAAAGACAAATAATGCTATATTATGTTAGAACTTGTCTATCTGAGCATTTGTTGTTATAGCACTAAAGTTGTAGGGCCAATGACCTTGGTTTTATTTTAGTTCTTAAATTATTTGTTGCGGTGAATTAAAGTAACCAAACCAAATTAATTTTGAGAAAACAAGGTGGCTCCAAACCTATTTTTGACATGAGAATCGTGTATTGCGTGTATTTGGGGGTTTTTATAATTAAACAAAATAAAATCATCTACATATCATGTGCATTGTATGGTATTAGAGCATAGTAGCCATGCGATACATTGTCCAGAATAACAGTTAATAACACCCTCAGCTTATGGCTTGGGAATATTATTGTTGTTCCAGACGATGGTGATTCTTTATCATTGAATTAAACGAAGATACGCAATTACGCATGCACATAATTAGGGTTCCGTAGCCAAATGGCAAAAAACGGAACCCTTATAGATTCGTCATGTCTGTCCGTCTGTCCGTCCGTATGTCACAGCCACTTTATTCCGTAACTATAAGAGCTATACTGTGGAAACTTGGTAAGTAGATGTATTCGGTGAACCGCATTAAGATTTTCATACAAAAATAGAAAAAAAACAATAAATTTTTGGGGTTCCCCATACTTAGAACTGAAACTCAAAAATTTTTTTTTCATCAAACTCATACGTGTGGGGTATCTATGGATAGGTATTCAAAAATGATATTGAGGTTTCTATTATAATTTTTTTCTAAACTGAATAGTTTGCGCGAGAGACGCTTCCAAAGTGGAAAAATGTGTGTCCCCCCCCCCGTAACTTCTAAAATAAGGGAATGATAAATGTAAAAATAATATATGATGTACATTACCATGCAAACTTCCACCGAAAATTGGTTTGAACGAGATCTAATAATTAGTTTTTTTTTAATACGTTATAAATCGTAAACCGCATTTTACCTTTCATTCAATCAACTCAAATATAATAAAGAATAAAGAAAAACATTTATTTAGATGTATAGTTGTACGGAACCCTACGTGCGCGAGTCCGACTCGCACTTGGCCGGTTTTTTTTCATTTACATACATACATAATCTCACGCCTTCGTTCCCAGAGTGGGGTAGGCAGAGCTACAGAATTACAAACATCTCTAAAAACTTGTTGATAATTCTATAACCACAATTTGCACAATTAGGCTATAAGATGTTTACCAGCGTATTAGTGACAGGTTGCAAGCCCATCGCCTAACAGTACTACAAGCCTTTATTCCCTTAGTCGTCTCTTACGACATCCACGGGAAGACATGGAGTGGCACTATTCTAACTCGGCAACCACACGAGGCACACGAGGCACGATGCGTAACGTGCAGTTGCAGTATTTTTTCATTTAATTATAAGAAATCCCTAAATAAACTCAACACAAGGTCCTCATAATAAACCATAGATATTGGTAATACAGCTTTGGTGCCATAGTAATAAATGTTCAGTTGGACAAGTTTTAATATAATATAGCATTATTTCTTTTTGGCCGGCACTTTCATATTTGGTCCAAAAAGATGATGTCCTTTTTAAATAATCGTATCAACACGTTACTTGCAAGGGTCTTATTTACAAACTATTTTAAGAGATGGCTCTATTTTTCGTTTTAGTTCCCTAAATGTGTAAGTAATAAAATACTGAATTTAAATCTCATAACAGGTCATCACAACATATCGAAAACCAACGTGAAATTTTGACGTGATTTCTGCCTTATCACTTGATACAGTCACTATGACAGGGTTCCATTGTAGCTAAACAAAAGTCCACACAGTGTGAGTGTTTAATAACAACGAATGTTATTGTTTATAATTTAATTAATATGTTTAAGCACCTATTAATCGCCTTGATGGTTTGTTATTGTAGTTATGAAAATATGTGGCTTACGAATTGTTTATTTTTATAACAACTCGTTTTAAGTAGCTTGCAGTTGCAGTATTTTATTAATAATGTTTGATTAGTGTTAGGTATTTAGTTAGTGTTATACTTATCATCAAAAAAAACATATTCCATTGAAATAAGGTCCAAAAATGAAAACATATCTTCGACGTTTACTGTACCAGCAATGATAGGCAGATAGGGTAAAACACCCAATTATTAGCTCCTAGTTGTTGTACAAATTTCGTCTCTATTACTTTGGAAATAAAGTTCATATTGTTAATAATCGGGAGGGTGCCAACAAATAATCTTTCCCCGTGTAAGATTTATCCTCGAACGGCCCGATGTCCTAAATTTAGGACATCTGTCAAAGTGACTTTTGACTTTAGTTGACTGATATAAGATTCTTTTTCGAACTAACGAAATTTGATGTGGGACATACGAGGATAATTTTTTAATTGCAAGTCGATTTTGAACCATTTCCCTTTAATGGAATGGGCTGAAATTTGGAATAGGTACATGTGTAAAGCCCGATGACAATGCAATATTATGATACCATCGAGCTGATCTGATGAAGGTGGCGATGGATCTTTGCTGTACTAAATATCTACGCGCCGAGTTGGGGCTCGTTAGTTTCGTCGTGATAAGCAGATGATGTCTCAGTGGAAAAAATATAGTCGGCAACAAAACAAATTAAAAGTTTCTGTCAAACTTTTTTGTAACTACAACAGTAACACAATCATGAACATCATACGTCTGTCTAACGAACAATTGTAAGAATATAATGTTTCGACGGTTTTGGTAGAGGTCCTCGGTTCGATTCTCGGCTTCAGCATTTAATTTTAAAAAAATATTGATGACCTGAAACAATAAAACGGATTAATAAGGTTTATTTTTAATTAAAATAATGTCTTTTGAAATTAGTTCATTATTTTAAAATAGGGCATAATAATTATGTCGTTCAGTGCGATTTAATTAAACAGAAGGTTGATGAAGACATGATTTTAAAATGATTATGTAATATCATAATTATTATTGCATTGCCATCAGGAAGTAAAAAAATTGCAATATTGAACAGACAAACACACCAATTAACAGACAGACTATAATAGAGAGCGAGCTTTCCAAAATCGTTTCCAAAGACCTACATGTTCAGCTAGTATAGGTACAGACAAGGGTGAACTGCCCTATTGTTGGCCACCTAGCGATTATTGGCCCCATGAACTTTAACACAAAGTAATAGAGACTATAATTAAACAATCACTAGGTGCCTGTAACCGTTATTTTAGAGGCCAGTAATTAGGTGTTTTACCCAACTAAGCCTCCGTAAAAAGGCCCTTTCTTCGTAATTTGAAACAAGGTCCTAGTTTCTATATAATGGTGAAGGGTGAGAGGTGATATCTCATAAACGGCCTAACAAATGTACATTTAACCTAGCTAAGAAATCTTGATTAATCTTAGCTTTTTAAAAATAAAAACTGCATTCCAATCGGTCCATTGGCTTAGGGCATATGATGCCACACAGACATACAGATACATAAGTTTAACTTATAGCACCCCTTTTTGGTCAAAAATTGATACAAACCTGATTATTTCCGAACCCTTTAATTTCCATTATTTGGCCACTGAAGCATTTGGGTGAGTTGATTGTTAATGTTGCTGACAACGTCGTTTATATGATTTTGCGAGACTCCCGAGGTATCGTTAGTCTGAAACCAAATACCATTAGAGCGTTTTTGACGTTGTCCAATTCCCAAGTCAACCAATTTCCTATATGATCAATTCGTACATTGTCCAATCCCCAAATTGTACAATTCCCAAATTGTCCAATTCCTAAATAGTACAATTCCCAAATTGACCAATTTCATTACTAATTCCCACATGGAAGCTGTCAACTCAGTATAAAATATGTGTTTGAGGTTATATTTTGTACCTACTGGGTTGATAGCTGTCAAATAGGGATATGAAATTAAAAAAAACGCGTTAATTTCCGTTAACATGATGAATGAAGCAGGGGAAGTAGCAGGAAACTAGTACTGTAGTATAATATAATACCTTATTTGAATGCAGTGCTTCGGTAAACCTGCTCACGTACACCTCGTACTCCCTTTCAAACTGTTTTGACAAAGCATCTGAGGTTATGTTGTCACCACCGGCAACCTATAAAAATATAATAACAATTTAATAGACAAAACCCGCGATATCATGGTGTCCCCTCCTTTCAGAGCTGATATCTCTTAGACTACCCAACCGATTAAAGCCCAGCGACACCGAATGCGTGCGCGTAGACGTGACGTGCGCGTTCGCTTTCCACTGCGTTGTATAGTGACATGTCGTATGAGAATTCCTACTATACACCGCAGTGGAAAGCGCTCGCGCACGTCACGTCTACGCGCACGCATCCGGTGTGGCTGGGCCTTCAACATCAAACCTAGCTTCGGGCCATCCCGATTTCAAAAGCTTTATTTTAAATAATACCGCGTCCAAATCGATCCATCCTTTTGGTAGCTACGATGCCGCAGACAGACTTTTTTTTTCCTAGCCTATATGAGTGTCCCACTGCAGGGCAAAGGGATAGGGACTCATGGAGATCAAGGGGCCTCTCCCCTAGTCCCTATGAGGTATCTTTTCTGGCCAGTTGCTGAGGAATGCGTCCAAGTCGTCCCGCCATCTCCCTCTAGGCCTGCCCCGTCTACGTCGCCCATTTTGCGGCACCCACTTGGTGGCCACGCTAGCCCACCGGTCCGAGTGCATGCGGCAGACGTGACCGGCCCAATCACACTTGAGCCTGGCGGTTTTTTTACGTTCGTCAGCTATGCGTGTTTTGGAGCGCAGTGTGGGTGTTCCAGACACCTAACATATTGCGCTCCATGGCTCGTTGGCAAACCTTCAATTTGGACTTTCAAAATCAAATTTCAAATTCATTTATTCTGTAAGTAGGCCCTGTAGGCACTTTTACATGTCTGAGTCTACCAACGCTTCCAAGGGACTCTGTTGAGAAGAAACGCCGCAAGAAACTCAACAGGAAGTCTTTTTTTTATATGAGTAACTTATTACTATGATAAACTTAAGCTAATTAATTTAAATGTCACAGGGATGTACCCAGGAGCAATTACGAGTATGAGACTCAAAGTATATTCAATTTAAATTGGAAATGTAAAGTCTCCAAAGTTCAAATAAAAATTAAAAATAGACATAGGTAAGGAGATGTAGAAAGTCTCCAGAAAGTCTTCTTTTGACTCTGAGTGACCATGTTTGGGCACCGTAGGCACAACATATTAAAACATTGTTATTATGATTGTCAAAAACCTGCCAATGGCTGTAAATGGGACCGACATATGTAACTAGGGTCTACAGGTCCCTGTTATCTTCACTGTTTTCTTTAATAATTGTATTTGTGTGTCTTATGGTTGGTGAATAAATGTATTTCTTCTTCTTCTTCTTCAGGTGTCCCGAAAACCAACGTTAACCCACCTAGGGCTGATAGAGCAGCTAAAAATCTATCGTTTTAACGGGTCCATAGCAGAATTTCGAAAATCAAACTTCCTAAGTACGATATTCCTAAAGTCGAATATCAAAATGTCTAACGTACGAAATTCCTAAAGATGCATTACCTAATACACTTTTGGTCGAATGATCTCATTTTCGAGAATCAATATTCCTTTGTACAAAATGCCTGATGACAATACTTAGAAACTCAATATTTCTAGTGCTCAAAATAGCTACCTACATACAAAATGCCTGATGAGGGTCCATATTGGCTCATATAAAATTGGTCTTTAGATTTTTTATACAAATAACGATTTGTGTCTATACTCATCATTTCTTTAAAAAAATTTGCTTATACTTTTTTGTTCATACTTCTTTAACTCATAATCATCGCAACTCATAATGCATTTTTTTAAGAAACTGTTACTTTTTGAGGATTGTTATAAATCTAACCTAACCTAACCTAATTTATTTAAGAAATTCTTAAAAGTGTACGGTTCCACGAATATTTGCGTTATATTAAAAAATACAAGTACAAGTATTTTAACATTCACCCCCTTACCAATAAACGTTGAGTAACGGTGGTAGCCTTATCTGTCATTGTGACATTTGAATTTTAAAATTCGTTCGAAATTTTGCACTTTATACATTTTAAACTTAGGTCTATTGGATGTAGGCAAAATGTCGTTCGAAATTTTGCACTTTATACATTTTAAACTTAGGTCTATTGGATGTATGCAAAATGTCGTTCGAAATTTTGCACTTTATACATTTTAAACTTAGGTCTACTGGACGTAGGAAAAATGTCGTTAGTATTTTCATGCACTAGCAGTATTGTACTTTAAACATTTTAAAAATAGGTTAATTAAACGTAGGCCATGCATCTTTAGGAATTTCGTACGTTAGACATTTTGATATTCGAAGCTTTGTCTTTAGGAATTTCGTACTTAGGAAATTTGATTTTCGAAATTATGCTACGGACCCGTTTTAACTCATATTATATATTTTAGCGATTTTTACTAGTTTCGGTCGGAAATATTGATCATTTTAATCTTCATCATTTTTGAAATTTTCCCTTATGTCTACGTCACAAAAAATCCTTTTTTATTCTTTTTTGAAGTCGGTTAAAAGAGCGTTATTCCATTTGCGTTTAATAACAATATAATTAATCTCAACATTTGGTTTTGATTATAGGTAGGTATTAAGAGATATGATGTAAATATTAGCTGATAAAGTGTAATAAAAGTAACTTACCGATGGATTCACAGACGCGTTCTGCAGCAAGTTAAGATAATTCGGTATAGATTCCGGTTTAAGTAATGCACTTGCTGCGGCGTTGAACATCGCTGCGAAAGCCGCTACTTCATCATCGGATCCGTTGTGCGTTCTGTTATTACCTCCGACCTTTGATAAACGAATTTCAAAATAGAAACCTGTATCTTTGTTTCATTAAATCATTGGAATACTCTTAAACGTCACAGTGAATTAGAACGTCTTTAGAAAGAAAGAAAGAACAAAGACAGACACAAAAACTTCTGAACAGCCATTAAATATAAATTGGTGTCAGCTCAGCATGTTACTGGTTTATCAGGCCAGAGCTGGTCTTCCATAGGAAAAATTATCTGCAAATCATTATTTATTTCCTAGTATATAGCCACGAGGGGAGGTGTTTAAAAACTACTGAACTAGCGCCAGACGCTGTAATAGTACATTACTATAGAGGCTGGGAAGTAGGGGGTTGCCGGCCGAGTTCATATAGACGGCCGAGCGAAGCGAACTAACATAACGCCAACATTTCAATGCATGTTTGAGAAAAATTGGTTCCAGCTAAGCATGTTCAGGTGCGGATCCAGCTTTCGGATTAGGGGGTGGTCATTAACTGCTGAAGACAGAATTTCGGTCATGTGCGAGATAATGCCACACGACTATTTACTTTCTGACCCGTATCTACGAGTGCCGAAGGGGGTGGTCATGACGTACTTGACCACCCCCGTGGATCCGCCACTGAGCATGTTACTGGTCTTTCAGGCCTGAGGTGGTCTTCCACACGAACCATTTACCTACTATTATCACGAGAGGCGTTTTTCGTAATATTGTGATAAAGATCATTTCTCGGATTCTCGGAATGACGATGAGAATGTGTAGTCGACCTAGAAATTTATTTTTACTCTTTTGAACCTAATAGTAATATCCTAAATTGTCGAAAAGTGGTAAAGAAGTTTGTAAATTTGAATTTTACGCTTCTGGATTTTCGGTATTCATTTAGAAATGCGGACAAAGTTTCGTCACGATATTTTTGAAGAATGAAATAAAGTGCGTTAGAGAAAGTAGAAGGTTGCTGGAAGTACTAAAGGGGTGTAGATTAATATAGGTGTGGTCTCTCTCACTCCCTTCATATACATTTATGTGAATCTAACCGAACCCGAAAAACTTTGTGAGACCGCTTGTACTGTACTTCGGCGGACATCACTGAAAGTTTCTTTTGTGCTAGGTGCCTACGAATGATTAAGAATTATTTGATAGACAGAGCACACGATCGACGTACCTTAACGCTGTTTTGCTTGGAAGATCGCCTTATGTTGTTTTATCACACGGAAGCGAGTGGGCTATACTTGTGTGTAGCTGCCCTGAATCTTTTAAATTGTCTCTAAGTGTGTAAGCTCGGGAGCGCTCAGTGTTGTCAACTGACCCACCGGTCGGACAAGTATGGCTTTCATGAGATAAAACTGCTGTAAGTACTATCACGAACGTTAATTTGTGACCCATTTCAAGAAAAATAGGCTTGAAGTTGTCAATGTCATTAGAGGTGCAAAATCATTTGTAACTTATAGGAGACTGAACCTTATTGTTGTAGAATGTCAGAATGAGTTTGGACTTAAGGTGAAGTCCCAAATTTAAGTTCGTGACTGTACCTACATGTAATGTTATACTTATATTCTGTGGAAAAACTAAAGATGGAAGAGGTCTCACCGTAGGGAAGCCGTACGACGCGTTGAAGTACTGCATCGCCTCTGTCAGGTCGTAGCTGTTCGTTTTATTGTCTCTAGAAGGCACAAACACTTGTGCCATATCTGACACTAACTGATCGATAGGGTTCACAGCCGTTTGATTTCCAACGCCATTGCCATTCTGAAAAAACGCTTGTTAGTAGACTAAAAGTTAAAGTGGTCCGCGCAACCAGTAATCCATCGACCGGGCCCCGCAAGATGGCCTCCGGAACAAGGATAGACCAAGAGGATGACGGGATGACCAAGAAGTCTAGATAAAATTTAAAACTCTAACGTTTTCGAAAACTGATAAAATTTATGGAACTGACCGATGTGGGTTTTCGAAAATTGACAAAACTGAGTTGAAAAATATGCTAATGACCATATGGATATAACGTGCTATGGTAAAAGATTTTTCAAGTGGTTTCGGAGATTACCCTCCACATACACTCATACTCACTATAATAATTGTTTCGGCCAATAAAATGAATCATGTATTTAACTTAGCTCTCCAAATAATAACGAAAAAATAAAATATAACGTAAAATAGTTAACAGGATAACCTTAGTTACCGTATGTAAGGAATTGGGAGGACCTATATAATTAGTAATTAAGCTACTGTTTATAAATAAAAATAAAAATAATAATAAACAGTAGCTTAATTACCAATTACCACGTTTTCAACTACTAAAATGACTATAGTTAGCTAGTAATTTTCAATCGTCGACCTAAACACAAAATTTAAAAATTCTAACATCAAATCTTACGGACTTTCATACAAATTTTCACCCCCTTTTTTACCCCCTTAGGGATGGAATTTCCAAAAATCCTTCAGTAGATCTCTAGGTCCAGCGGTTTGGGGTGTGCGTTGAAAAATCAACAATCAGTTTAGAATTTATACATACAAAAAATTAAAAAAAAAGACCGGATATATTTTTTGAACATTTATATAAACTTTATATATTGTAACAGTTTATATAAACATTCATTGACTGTCCCTGGATTCCGAGGTTTACCATTTTTACGCCTAACGGCTACCCACTGCTTGTACAGTCACGAGATTTAATTTGGTAACCACCTTAGGTTTAAAGTCAATCTGACAATCTACAACAATAAGGTTGAGTTTACTAAAAGTTACAAATGACTTGACATCTCTAATGACATTGACGACTTCAAGCATAATTTTCTTGAAATGGGTCCCAAATTAACGCTCGTGACCGTATTATACTTATATTCTGTGGAAGAACCAAATTATAGAAGAGGTCTCACCGTAGGGAAGCCGTACGTCGCGTTGAAGTACTGCATCATCTCCGTCATGTCGAAGCTGTTCGTGTTATTGCCTCTAGAAGGCACAAGCCCTTGTGCCACACCTGACACTACCTGATTGATAGGGTTCACAGCCGTTTGATCTCCAACGCCATTGCCATTCTAAAAAAAACGCTTGTTTGTAAACTAAACCCTAAAGTGGACCGCGAAACCCGCAACACAAGTAATGGAACCTGTAACATGGCCACCGGAGCAAGGACAGACCAAGAAGATGACGGGATGACCAAGCGGTCTTGATAAGATTCAAAACGTTAACGTTAGCCGTTTTCGAAAACTGATAAAAATATGGAACTGAACGATGTGGGTTTTCGAAAATTGACAAAACTGGGTTGAAAAATTACTAAAAACTATACTTAATATACCTATAATATGACAAACGTAACATAATGTAAAGCCAATCCCAATGCCCATATTATTATGAAAATAACTACGTACTTTCCAAATGGTACGTAGCGTGACCTCGCCTCATATGAAGTAAGACATTGTAGTTTATTCCCACTAGTTCAGTTGTCCAGTTCAGTTGACTGAACTATTGGAATTCTTTTTCTCGCTTGTTCAGTTGACTGAACTTGGTCAAAATTTGTATCATAAAAGAGAGGTAGGTTTAGGTTATGGTGAATGTTCAGCAGGCCCGAAGGGCCAAATACACAAAGAAATAGGAGCTCCGCGGTAGCGGAGCTCAGTCGACACTATATATACCCCCTTCATCCACGTTCGTAACTAAGATTTCACAACTGAACAAACGAGAAAAAGAATCTCACTAGTTCAGTTAACTGAACTAGACAACTGAACTAGTGGGAATAGAGGGACATTGTATCACCTCAATTAATTAAATGAGTTACTACTTCAAACTCGTCCTAACCGCGCAACACTAATTAGAAATACCTGATTGGCTGAAGCTGATTGCTGTTGATAAGAATCGAACAATCCCGGCATGTTGTTTAGAAACTGCTGGTTGTCCCATTCTGGTTGCGTGGATACTTCTGCCACGTTATATAACACCTGAAAAATCACCCTCCTAGCCTTTAAGCGTCATTTTTATAACCCAAAGAAAGGAACCTAGGAGATCTGGTGGTTGGTGGGCTGTTAAGGCACCATATTTTCCTGTCAGTTTGTTTGCATTTTTCCCCAGTTAAGATTTTACTTTCGGCTATATATTTCTCTTATTTGGAGTTGTTACAAGAATGGAACAGGTAGGAAGGTTTAGAATATTTACGTTGTTGGTTTTGCAGCAGGCCCCAAGGGCCAATTACTCATAAATAGGAGCTCCGCTAAGCGGAGCTCCGTCGACTGTGTTAAGTTGATATTTGAAATAGGCAATCATGCGACTTAAAATAATGAATGGGGAAAAATGCGACCGAGTAAAATCACAGATGGGGGAAAAATATCGAGTTTGGCATTTTGTGCAGAACATTGAGAACACACAGATGTCGGACAGTCAGGCTGCCTGACAGATTTGGGTTAGTCTGTGGTGCCGAACTCAACAAATACGCTCGTCTAGCTTCACCATTAGACCTACATTTTGCAAAGATTTCAAATGCCTTATCAAGCCTTTGAATTAAGCAACTACATTATAATATCATATTATAATGCTTGCCACTTCACACTACACTCACACACTCTCCACGCCAATGTAATATTATTAGTTAGGTTTCCGAACGCTAAGGACCTATTAAGTACTAAGCCTCCTCTGTCCATCCGTCTGTCTGTCCTACCTTTAACAGCTGTATATTTTTAACCGTATTAGATTTCAGATTTTAATTTTAACTTACAGCACTCATTTGTCGCAGCTCCCGAATTAGATAGGTGAATCAACTTTTAAGGTACAACTCCTTTTCTTTTGTGGTATTAAAACTTTAATGGTGACTGACTTTTCGCTCACACGTTAAACACCTCAAATATTTTTGAATGAAAATGTACATTTTTCATACAAAAGACAGGATCGTCCCCTGCTTTGAAAACTATTCAAAACTGTACTATATTCAATCAATAATTGTTAAACGTTAGCCTATTTGTCTTATTTAATAAAAATATAAGCGATGTTGTTAGCAAATAGGTATAAAGATTTTCAAAAAACATATACATTTTTTTAAAGTTGATTCACCCAGATAACACTACAATTGGTTCAGGTATTGGATATCAAAATAATTAATTTTGCAATGATTTCTGAGATAATGAAAAACACTTACACTTCCCAAAATAATCACGAATATAAAATACAACTTCTCCATTTCTTCAAATCAAAACGACTGACCAGAGATTACGGCTGACCATCGACTGACACAAGTCAAGATAACTTTTTGCTATCTAGACCTCAAATGACCTCAACTCGTTGGTTTTTACTTTATGATAAACCGAAACTTTGATTATTTTTCTAGACAAACTTCCCAATGTTTATAAAGCAATTAATTGTCTAATGAATATCCTGTTTGTGATATATTAGAGGTATATACAATTATAAGAAAATAAGAGTGCTTATTTTCTAGCAAATTCTTTAAACTGCGCAAGGAGTTGGTATATATTTTCTGAGTTCTCGGAATGATCTACCTGTGATACCTACTGACATGAGCTTATGCGGCATTTGTGGCCGTCCGTACGGTCACGAGTAAATTTAGGACCCATTTAACAAAAATGTGCTTGAAGTCGTCAATGTCATTAAAGATGCCAAACCATCTGTAACTGAAATGAACATTGAACCTTGTTGTTGCTTGTTACTTATAGGAAACTCAACCTTATTGCTGTAGTATGTCAGATTGACTTTGGACCACGGAATAAAGACTAAAGGCATAGAAACCGTACTAAATAAGTAGAAAATACATTATGGTTCACTTCTTTTTACTTATGATTTTCATAGCGAGTCGGAAAGAGATGAATCTATAGCTGTTCTTTTGTTATTTGGTACATCGTTACAAGTAAGGCTTGATTTGGACCAATAAGCACCTATAGTATTTGGACCTATAGACAAGGAAAGACAAATCCTTCCTATAGGAAGGACAAAGAAGTCTCTGTGTAAAACCCACAGAATAAGAACATATAGCATAGAAACCGGACTATAAGACGTACTTTGCGTCACCTATCTTTCTCTACTTTTTAGATTACGTATTACATGAGAAAAAATGAAACAAAAGGTAGGCTGTTTTTTCTTCTTTAACTGTCATTGTCACAAGGTTTTACACCGGGACTTCTTTGTCCTTCCTATAGGAAGGATTTGTCTTTCCTTGTCACTCTCTGGTAGGTGTTACAAACATCTTACATAAACCTAAGCAAAGCGAGGGCGGGTCGCTAGTCTTTTATAAAACTATTACGAAATATTTGTTTACAACTAAACCAAAACATTGGCCATTCTCCGTTCAAAGTCTAAGTGCATAGCTAACGCGTTAACTTACCAGTCGTCAGCAGGTTACAGATATGCGTATTTAGAAAGTGCATGTGCATTGAAATTCGTAATACATATGTCATTATTGTTATTGCAATTGAAATATGTCAAGGGCGATATCGTTTTGGTTTAATCTATCTTACTTTGTTTATGCCATGGAGAAGGCACACAAGCACACGCGTGCTCAATAATCACAACTGTCCGAATGTATGATTTCGCAGAACACTGATACTCGTACCTTTGATTTTTTTGAAAAGTTATAAAATAAATCTAACCTAGGTTAGGTTAGGTTAATTTTATTAAGCTAAATTAAATTATTAAATTTAGTTTAGCGCATAATCACGATTACTGATGTGCAAATTGCGGAAAGTTTCCTAAAAGTTGGAAAAGTTCTACGAAATTACCGGAAACTTTCACTAGAAATATAGGAAATTTAAATTTAAGAAACGGAAAGTTTCAATCCCCATACAAACTTGTGAGAAGTTTCCAAAATTTTCCTACATTAAATGTTCCGCAATTTTGGAAAGTTTCCTTTGGCACATCACGATTGTCCGAATGTATATGATTTCGCGGAATACTAATTTCGCATAATTGTTATTCTACTGACACAGAGTACCTTTACCATGAGGTACAATTACTGTACTCGCTAGCGTGTCGAATGTAGAGTTGTGCTCGCCCGGTCTTTAAAGGGAGCGCTCCGATCTCGGTCAATCGGTCAAAGGAACTAGTTCGGTCTTTTAGTTCCTTTAGGTCCTTTAGCTCCGGAGCAAATTTTGAGATCGGAGCAGGACACGCTTTCAAATAGGTACTATTTGTCTCGTTCACATCGAGCGCCGTGCCGTGTGCTCTTTACTCGTTCGCTCTGTTTCGCTCATACGTTCAACAATTGCTACTGACCTAAAGGACCGAAGACCGATTAAGACCGCGCCGCCAACGCTACGCGCGACTCCCCGCGTCTCCGTAAACAAGCACTAAGGGTACTGATGGCATAGTACGAATTTTATGAAGTGACAAGATTAGCAAAGAGAAATGTTTAACATTAAAAGGGCCAGTTTAAAAAGTTCTTACCATAAGTGGGATCTGTGACAATAAACATTTGCTTTCTCAAAGCTCAAAGCAAACAAAGCAAAATATTTGCAATGCCAAGGGCCTGTTTCGCAATGAACAGGTAAATTTATCTGCCATTATAAGTTGTCTCTCTCCTTGTCTATTTTCTAGTGTAATAAAGAGAAAGGGCTAAATTTATCTGTCAAATACGCTTTACTTGTCGATTGTGAAACAGACCATAAGACTGCAAATATTTTTTCTAACTTATCATTGATCTTATTGCCTATCAATCAATATCTAAATAAATATGCACGATGTTTCAGTTTTGTATCGTTGATCGTTTTTGAGAAAAAGTGAGTGTGACATATGTATAAACAGATAAACGGGCATGGCGAAACTCTAAGCGTTCCTAGTTTGACTTCGAAACCCTAAAAATTTTGCCTAGCCTTGTCAACACGAGTTCACTGTGCGTCTGTTAATCCCACGCTCGTCGCTGGGTGTGGCGAGCTATTGTCCTGTCGGAACGATACAACTTTCGGTGATTGATCTCACATTATATAGGATAGCTTCTCTTTAGCCTCACGTTTGTCGATGTGTGTGTAAGCGTGTTCAAATAGATGACTATCTTCTACCTTTTGGTGAGACTTCGGTGTCTGTCATAGCAGTATTTCTCTGAAACTATAGAAGCTTTCAACTTCAAATTTGGCATAGTTGTATAACTCGCTTGCCTGCATCAGATTTTAAAAAGTAATTGTTTATCTAAATATATGAAGCGGGGTCTAGAATGGTGGGTTGAAAAATTTTAGTGACTTGATTATAGTCAACGTGGTGTCATATTATAAAAGGGCTCAATCTGCAAATTTCAAATCTTTTTTTTAAATAATTTTCCGTGACATAGGTAGTGTTTTTATTTACAGCCAAAAAAATATCAAAAAATTACCGTTATCCCCTCCCCCTTATCTCCGATGATTATCGACCAAAAAAAATGAAAAAATGCTGACTTAAAGTATATTATTTATATTTTACAAGAAAAATAAAAAGAAGTTGTCAGATTGTATAGTTTTGGAAAAAAATGTAAAAACTTTACAAATATGTAAATTAAATTTAGGCTAGTTAAAATGGATCTTATTGCATAGAAAATAAAGTTGGTAGATGTTATTAATTATTATTAGTTGGTACGGTTGGAGACTTTTAAGTTTTTGAACTTTATAAATTACTAGCGTCCCTCCCTCGCTCCGCTCCGTCCTTCCGGAATAATGTACCTTTTGACATTACCTGTCTAATAGAGATACAAACTCACAAAATTTGCACTCTTTTTATAATATTACTACTTACCTATAAGATGTAAGTATCTTCTCTGTAACCTATATATTAAAAAAAAGCAACAGCCAAACTTAAAACATTCCAAAGTGGCTAGTGCCTACCACAGTAAGGTAAAAAAAAAAACCTTGCTCTACCAATAGAGTTCTTCAATAGAGAACAATAGGAATGTTGTATGATGCAATGCCGTGCCTAGAATCTAGATAGCCAACCACCTGGAATTTAATCTAATAATCTAAGCAAATGGCGTCTGTAGTCGTATAAAACATTTAAACAACTTCGCTAAATGTAAAAGATGTATGTTTTCTTAAATTAACGTGCACTTAGGCTGTTTTTCAACGTACGTCCGATGCCTTTCACAATTTCTCTAGTCCACGTTTACTCGCACTCGACAATCTCAACATTACTATTTAAACAATTCAATTTATATGTATGAAGTTGTTTATCAATATTAGGTGGTTTGTACTTACTGCTACTGATGTGCCAATGGAAACTTTCAAAAATTGCGGAAAAATTCACTAAGGAAAATTTCGGAAACTTCTCACAATTTGGTACGGGGATTGAAACTTTCCGTTTCTTAAATTTAAATTTCCTATATTTCTAGTAAAAGTTTCCGGAAATTCTTAGAACTTTTCCAACTTTTTGGAAACTTTCCGCAACTTGCACATCAGTACTTACTGCTATGCAACATGTTTTTCTTTAGCTTGTCCAGTATGCTGTATGAGGAGTTCTTAGAGAGACAAGGAAACTACTGGCTAACTAGAAAATCCCTTCATCACTAAATTATTCTGTCCTCGTAAGGAGAAAAAAACACTAGTGCAATTAATTTATAGAAGCATATTAAACTCTCAGAGGTTATAATAAGGTTGGAAGTGCAATACAATTCATATAGTAGAAGTGCCTTTTTCCGTAGGATAGTATTATGAAACTAAGTCCTCCGCCGCTTCTGTCTGTATGTTCGCGATTATCTCAAAAACTACTGAACGGATTTTCTTGCGGTTTTCACCATCAGTTAGATAATTTTTCACGGAAGGTTCTTATGTATAATAAATTCTAGTTAATGTACCGGTTTCACAGAAAACTCACATAAACCGAAGCAAAGCGAGGGCGGGTCGCGAGTATCATAAAAGTAAGTCATAGCAAAATATAAAAAGTTTTCCAATTAAAAAATAATTAGTTTGAACACTCGCTATTAGGAATAATACTATAAAATGTTAAAGGCGGTAGCCGTGAGTCAGCATTATACTGTCTTCCAACAAATAATTATATGCCTTAATTCCTTCTATTAAAGTTCAACATCGTATATACAGGTAATGACTAATGTTATTGATATAATCTTTATTTCTTATGTCTTAAGGTCTAATATTGGTTTAAGTCGTATCTAGGAAAGTAGCTTAGATACTGTGGGAAACTTCAGCCTTAATACAATTATGGCGGATGTAACGATCAATAGAAAAAGATTACGGTAATGTTCTAGTATTCTTCGAGTATTTCATTGAAACAGTTTTCATTCACCATTTATCGCTAAAATATTTAGTTTCCTTAAAGAACCTAGCATTGTTAAAAGCGCAGAACAGAAAAAACAGTAGAAGTGTCAAGTGGGCGTGTACCCTTCGGCCGCGTACGAAACCGCAAGTTCGTAACCAGTTACGATAGAAGAATTTTTATTCGTTGTACGAAACCAGTTGCGATCGATGATTTTTTATTCTGTGTACGAAACAAATTGCGATTTTTTTTTCGTAATTCAGCAGTTTCGACGGAGCCTCGCGTTGCGGGGCTCCTATTTCTGGTCTGTTTGCCCTTCGGGCATCTGAAGATAACTAACGAACCTAACCTACCTAGAGTTTTGCGATCGTAACAGGTTTCCAACAAGGAAGATTAATTCTTCGATCGTAACTAGTTTCGTACAAAGAATAAAAAATCTTCTATTGTAACTGGTTACGAACTTGCGGTTTCGTACGCGGCCGAAGGTCATGGTTATGCGGAGTTCCGCGCAACCTACCATACTTTTGCCGCGATCGCTTATTTCGATATTTCTAAAAAAGGTAATAAATCCAGAAGCATGCCTTATTGTGCTATTTTCGAATGTAAAAACGATAGCCGCACCGAAAACATTTTCCATGGCCGCGTGTTGTTTTTATGATAGTTTGAGTATTGGCGACAACAGGTCTGATACTAAGCGAAGCTCATGCCACTTCCACTGTTTTTTCTATTCCGTGGTTAAAAGATATAAAAGATAGCTTCCGTCGTAAGTTACTTTACCCGCCTGCGGCGAAGCCTTGAAGGGTTATGTGTATGACCCATACATAAGGCTGCGGCTCCACTGAGGCGGAGATGAGCGGAGTGGAGCGGAGCTGTGCCAATATTAACCAATAGAATCTAAACTAACGTGCGCGAAGGCGCGCTCGACATGACCGCGTGTGCCTTCTATTGGTTAACACAGAGCTAAACTTACATATATCATGAAAGCTAATTGTAAACCCACTCTAAGCTGATCCAAACTCTAAAGCCGCATGCCACAACGCAACTAAAATGTACCAAATCCAGTTCCCAAACTCCACAAACCAGCAGCAAATCTCACAGCGGCTATTACGCAACGCTCGACAAATTTCGAGCGTCCTTAAACCGGCGATAACTCACGCTGGGGCGACAACACGGCAGTTTTATTCTCGGGACGGTCTCGGGTGACATTTATAATATCGCGCCGTTGTAATTAACCCCCTCGTTACACAAAACGGCCGGTGGGAAGGTTGGGAGCTAGTGAGAGCGAGCTAAAAATAATAAGTTTCTGTAAAAAAAGTATAGTCATCATCTTGTTGTCAAGACAAAACTAACGTCTTCTAACATGATGTATCTAAGTTAAGTATGGCAGAGATCCTGTCGCCATCTTCTGACTCATCCATCAGATCAGCTTTTAGCATATTATTGGATTTCATCATCGGGTTTTATAATATGTACCACATGTGTGGTCTAAATTTCAGCCCATTCCATTAACGGGGACTGGTTCAAAATTGACTTGCAAGATTTGACCTAAATAAATAAATAAACTAACATACAAACAGTTATAGAAATGAGAATTATCTCTCTCTCTTATTAAAAACACGGTTCTACTTGTTTAGTTAAACTGTCCTTCCGCTCATGAATCCTGATATACTTTATCAGCTACTTGCGTACTTCCCCTTGCACTAATCCAAATAACTGCTTGCTTTAAAAAAAACCTCTTCACTTACAACACTCACTTAAAGGTACAATTCGACGTTAGTGACGTGGTCAATATCGCAGTCATGCCTCGAGGCTCCCACAGACCAATAGTTGGACCGTCAGTTCGAGAGGCACGCAGCTGTGTCTTAGAATAAGAGACGTACCTATATAACTTTCTCATTTTAACAAAAAAAGGAGAAGAAGAAAAAGAAGAAGAAGATATACATTTATTCACTACACAGAAGACACACAAATAGACAAATAAAAGAAACCAAACAATGTGATAGAAACAGCACGGAGTGTGTGTCCTCGCGGTAGCGAATTGGACACTGGCTCAGCATTATACTGAGGTGCCAATAGTTGCGTCCCTCTCCTTTCAGTCCGACTGTTTGTCTATGGAAACCTCTCAAGCCTACCCATCCCCGCTTCATCCTATGCCCCCGCTCCCACTCGCACCTCTCTACCTTCCCCTCCAGAGTTGTATTACAGTAATGGCCAGTGCATTTGCCAGAGTGGTTCTTAATTAGTGTCGCAGGCGCATATACTGTTGAGATTTAATTGCCCGGCAAGACGAGTGGCCAGCTAGATTGGGCCGGTTGGAGTGGTCGGTTGAATGGAAGGAGTGGGGGGAAGCACTTGAAGTTATAATGCTCTATATACACATTATATACTCGTAGCTCCACGCCTGTCTCACAATGGGATGACCATGGAACGCCAGGTGCACTGAGGGCTCTGCCAAGATGCATTGCGCTAACGTTTCTATTCGTTTCGTTTTTAAACCAATCACGTCACTGGTAGATGACGTGATACGAAAGGTCACGTGAACTATCAGTGACGCGATTGGTTTAAAAATGAAACGAATAGAAACGCTAGTTAGCGCAATGCATCTTGTCAGGGCCCTCTGGTATAAACATACCTAATACCCATTATTAATAGAATTGGTCTGTAGATAGGTTTCTAACTTTTCACTTCAACGCCATGTCTTCATTTTTACAAAAAAGTACAAACATGTAATATATCGGCGTTTATCGTTTCCTAATACCCATTGTTCAAAGTTTGGCAGTAGGTAATGTGTGAAATGGGATTCACTAATCAACAAAAATCATCATTTGGCAAACAATATCATTTTTCAAACTTTCATTTCGCAAAGAAGTACTTCCAGCCGCATTATTTAAAAAAAAATGCGGTCTTAAGTCTAACCTAACCGAACTTATTTAATTAGCTCGTGTAACCTATGCGATATGTAATGGTTTAAGCACAAATACGTTTTGAAAGTTTGTAAAACGATATATTTGTACTTTTGGTCAAATGAACGAGCCCCGTGAAATGGTCCCGCAATATTTATTTTCTAATTCTTATCTAATAATACTCCTCGTGTGGTTGCCGAGTTAGAATAGTGCCACTCCATGTCTTCCCGCGGATGTCGTAAGAGACGACTAAGGGAATAAAGGCTTGTAGTACTGTTAGGCGATGGGCTTGCAACCTGTCACTAATACGCTGGTAAACATCTTAGCCTAATTGCGCAAATTGTGGTTATAGAATTATCAACAAGTTTTTAGAGATGTTTGTAATTCTGTAGCTCTGCCTACCCCATTCTGGGAACGAAGGCGTGAAATTATGTATGTATGTGTATCTAATAATATTACAAATGGGAAAGTGTTTGTTTATCCCGCCTTCATGGCTGAACGCCTCGACCGCTCGACCTGTTTATCACGGAGACAGTTTACTTTACACTTAGACGGAGACGGACTTTTTATCGCGGAAATTTAATATAAATTCCCTAAGAAATAGTGATGAAAAGGGTTGTGAACAGACGCTTGTTTATCGCGTAGCTGTATTTTGTATTGATTTATTGCCCTCTCAGCACAGTAGTTTTACATATTATTCCTTAAGATAGATACAGAAACTAAAAAAACTACGACAAGTCTTAACAATGTCTACCAAAGTTATGGCAAAAGGTTCAGAAGACGGGTCTGCACAGCGCTGTTTTCCAGCCTGTACCTGTCTCTCAATGTGTGAATAAGCCTTAAGGGCACACTGCATACATCACGACGTACTAAAAAATAAAACAAAAACTTAACACAGAACAAAGACATACTATGGGACCCACATTAAGTCTTCGACTTTTAAGTACAAAACGGGGTAGTTAACACTTATTTAGGGACAAAGACTTATTTAGCATAACCGTTAGGTTCTTATGCTCCTGGCGATCGTTTCTCACCCCCTAAATCAAGTCCGATTTTCACCATTTGAAAACTACGTTTGGACATTTCCGTTTTTCATATATCTATAATATTTCCTTAGAAAGGGAAACATACAGACCTAGTTTTTCATAATATCTACGACATATACAAAAATCGTAAAAATCGGATTAGGTTTAAGGAAGCAAAAACGCTATCACATTTTGTATCGAGATTGTTCGCTTCAAAATACTCTTAACGGATTCTTAGGGCCGTATTAATAAACTAATCTCAACTCTAATGCTCGACTCGAGATCCGTCAAAAATGACAGTTTCTATGGTTTGACGTTTACTTTGACGTATCTTGTGACGGGCATCTCGGCCAAGATGAGTTTATTAATACGGCCCTTAGATTGCGAGGATGGAGTAGCGTGCATAACTTAGTACCTATATTAAACAAGCAAAGATCAAGATGCATTTTCTTCGCGTTAGTCAGCGACTTATAGTAATTGCGACATTGGCAGATAACTTTGTTTGCGTAATGTTATCATAGGAATATCTCTTGGTTGCTTAACTTAGCGAAACTACTTTCAAACGGGACCCGAAATCAGTCGGACAGACTGAACTGCCGAGTCGGGGCGTGACGGACCAACTTTTCTAGCTAAGTATATACGTACTTTAGCTTCGGTGTAGTAGATACTTAATTGTACAGTCGACGTCAAAGATATGTTTACACTTTAGTACCTTGTCAGTTTATCCGCTATGACAATTTCATATGGCAGTTAAAACATGACGTAAAATAGACAAGGTACTAAAGTGTAAACATATTTATGACGTCGACTGTACTAATTAAATGCAATGCTGGTAAATTATACATCATAATCATATGTAATAAATAATATACATATTTTTTGACATCAATAAGCAATAACCACCTTTTTATGACTGTAGCTACATAGTCTACTGGCCCTTATTCAGCTTATTCTACATTGACTTTTCCCTATTGCATTTGTATTGTTGTAATAAGAGATATCGTAAAGTTTACAATATAATAACAATAGGTGTTAACAATGTAGAATAGAACTGAAGCCTAGGTTTTGCTTAGACGGACAAATTTGATTCAATTAACTTATTGTCTTTCATCTCATAGTGACCTAAGAAATAAATAATATCATAAATTAGTAGTTTGTCCCGAGCACCTCACGATTTCTCACCTAACTCTTACCAAATTTCATAAACATTGGAACAACCTTTCACTGGCTTTCACAAGTTATTGTCGAACAAGCATACAAACCTACAAATGCCCATTGAGTTGCTTCTAAGACTGCTCTACGTTCGGTCGATAAATCACTAATAAATAACATAATTAGAATACAACACGAGAAATAATTAACTACTCATATCAATTCACCTCGTGTGTCTGATAAATTGCGCCGCCATATTGATTTTAATTGTCTAGTTATCGCAAATGAATTTGAAATAATGTTTGACATACTAATGAGTTGTAATGAATTACGAAGTTGTTACAATAGATAATAGTGCAAACAATTTAACGAAGGAAATTGAGATTTAAACGTTTTTAGGCATCACAATTGTGTTTTAATAATAATAAATAAATAAATAAATATCAGGGTACAATGTCACACCAATTGCGCTAGTCCTAAACTAAGCTCTAGGCTTGTACTATGGGTACTGGACATCGATATTAATACTTATATAGAGAAATATATACTTAAATACGATAAAAAAATAACCCGAGGAATTGAGAACCACATCCTTTTTTGAAGTCGGTTAAAAACATCCATGATTCAGGAACAAATATTCGCGCTCATCACACTAATATCTGCCCTTACCGAGATTTGAACCCAGGACCGCTATGCTAGCTTCCTTCGTAGGCTTCGTTACACTGAAATAATAAATCATTTGATTTTAGAGATTTTAATCATACAACATTTAAGATTATAAAAACTAGTATTCATTAAATTAACAAGTAACAAGCAAACACATACATAATTAATTAAAACATAAACTTGGGCCATTAATAAGACACCCTAATGAATACAACACAATGACTTTAAAACATAAATTATAGTAAACCTGTTTGCTAATAATTATAACGATATGATGCAAGTAAATGCAGTATCTAAACCAAGCACTCATTACCTGCTGTCAATACAACTGCTAGAAAATCCATACGAATTCCCCTCACCTATCTAATTTGAACTGTAACTCATAGTAATAAGGGCTAACCTCAGAGGTGAATCCTAGTAAATCACATTAGTGTGTACTAGCACTAATGGGGCCTCCATTTTGTTTTATCAGTCGCGCTGTTATCTAGCAATTAGTCAGCCAGTGACATACCTGACTGCGAACGTGTCGCGTTCGAAAATAAAATAAATCCGCCCATTTTTATAAAAATAATGTGTTCCATGTTTGAAATTTGAAATTGTTTTCTTTTTGTGATGGTGTTCGCGCGTGTTTTTTGAATCGTTCCAATTTTAAATCACTCTGTGGTGTGGCCAGCGTTTTGTTAGTGTTTTCAGTGCAGTGTTGTGTGTCCTATGTTGAGAAAAGTGTTTTTTTGTGAAATTTTCACAAACAATGTGGAGGAAGCGTACGTATTTTAATCAAATTTAACGTAAAATGGCTGTAATTCAATGTTTTTCTTAAAATTACTTACGTTTTCTTAATAATACCGAAATAGCAAGAGTAGGTCACGTGTTTTTTTTCATGAAACTGGACCAAGGCTCGGAGGCTGAATTCATACAAAAGTCGCGAACTTGTCAGTTTTCGACTTTGTTAGGCTTCTCTGTTTGATCCAGTTAGTTGATGGACTCGACGTAACGGGCAATCAGTGTAGGCTGAAAAACTCGTTGTATACACTTTGTTTTCAAACTTTTAGTGTAACTCAGTTTAGATAATAATCTAGGTAGGTATATAGGTCTAAAAGATGAAATTGACCGACTGATAAATCAACGCGCAGCCGAAACCGCTGGACCTAGGGCCTTGGAATTTGGAGGGGGTATTCCTTGGATATCGAAGGGGTGGGGGCGGGGATTTTTGGAAATTTAACCCTAAAGAGGTTAAAGGGTAGCGGGAAACTAAGTCGATATAATAAATCAAATAAGTACTAAAATAGTCGAGTTCATAAATATGTATACACCATCATAAATCATCATACTCGTAAATAATATGAACCTTGTTTATTTAATGTCATGTTTAAACTGCCGTGTTTATATGAATTGTCACAACGATTAAATTGACAAGGTACTAAAGTTTTCTTGATTCATAAAATAAAATAATCATAAAAATGCACAAAGCCATTGGGACCACTGCACTATCATTTTAATCTTACTTTATTATTAATTTTATCATCATATCTCTAGGATACTTCATCTTCCGATAACGACCATAAGCTAATAATATTAAATAAACAATCTGCGTAAATTACTAGGCGAATACAACATTGACTTTATGTTATGGCCATAAACAAACTTAACTCTACTATTTACCTACTTTTAAACGCGTAAAAAAGTTTGAATGCCAAATCCTCAGCTATTATGTTTTAAAACGGGTGAATTCAAGTAATATCGGATATGGATAATGGCTTCAGCCGTAACGTAACATCCGTGCGCGGCTCGCGAGACAGGTGTAGACTGTCCTTCTCGTGCGTCTGCTGATCGTTTATCATATACCTGCCTTTCTAATTTTGATAATCAATAAAGATAAAAATTACAGCGGGTATTTGTACAAGCTGAATAACTGACAATATTTAATAGAAGATACATTCAGGTAATGTTACTACATAATAATACTACAACATTTTCTGTATTAATTTAATTCCTCAATATTACTTGTTTTTGTATTGCGTGAAAGTTGACAGTGATTCTAAGCGACTGTGAATTCTGTAATCAGAAATAAAATAGGTTAATAATACACTTGATCAAGCCCTTAATAATTTGGATTTAATAATTAAACTGTATGTAAGTGTTCGCCTTAAAAGGGTTTCACTTTTTTTTTTTTGCCCTAATTTATTATCCCTAAATTTTATTTATTTGGCTTGGTAATCTAAATATAAAACACATTTTACTAAACAAACGTACTAAATAAACCCAGGCATACGTTATCAAGTGTATTACAAAAATTATCCGCCCAAGCCTCCCGTTTTTCTGCTCAAATAAAATAAATACGAAATAAAAACCATTTAAACCGATATTCAACAGATGGCAACCCTCGCAAATGGGCCAATATCCCGTAACCCAATGATATTGCCTATGCCTTGGTCACACAGGGCGAGTTGGTGAGGTCAGTAACTACTATCCTGCTATCGTAAAGTCAATGCCCGCGTATTCCGAATTTTACGAAATCGTTTTATAGTAATCAGTACCACAGTGTATTTGACATTTATGACGTAAGCATACATGTAAAGGCGTATACAAATAGCATAGCTGTTCATATTAACAAACAAATCTTAAGTGAGTGCCTTTGTCAAGACGCTTCAGAAATGATGTAACTTGAAATTTACTTGGACGTGTCGTGAAACAGGCATCTGATCAATCCCACTAATATTATAAACGCGAAATGTATGTTTATTATTCCTTCACGCTGCAACTGCTGGATGGAAATGGATGATTTTTTTGAATAGACATCGTTTATAACCTGGATTAGCACTTAAGCTACGTTTAGTCCCAGAGAAAAATATAAGTTCCCGAGGAAACAACGATAATCGAAATCGAAAGTGCGGGCTGAAGCTAATTTTACTCACCAACCTACGCGTACCGGCGTACACTCAGTGACAGTAGCTGTCCACCACTGGAGCAGCAGCTCGCATTGTGTGACCTAGACTTTCGACCACGAGTAGATGTCAACTTCGCCGTCAAACAGATTTGACCCTCGGAGTCATACCAACTATATGTATAGGTATCCGATCAAAAGATCACTGGTTAGTATTTTATTTTAGACCAGAGTTCTCTCTCAAATGCCATACAGTTGTGTTTGGGCCAGGGGTCAATGTGTATTGGTTATAGGCGGTGCGTTAGGGAATCATCACAGGTTTTATTAAGGCCATGCAAATTTATACAGGGTTGGGTCTTACGAGGTTCGACGTTCATATTTAAGGTTATGTTTGGCGCGGGTCGAGAATAAACTCGAACGATCTAGGAGGCAATGGGGAATAGGGAAAGCTGCTGACTTTAGTGCAATTTTACAACCATAAATCAGTTGTTGCTCGCGTCTCTGTCTGGGTTAAGTATACTTTAGCAGAAGGTTTTGCCTGTAACTCGTTTTACTTAGGATATATCAAAATTACCGAGACAAATACTATCCTAGGACATAGATTATATATATTTTGCTCATGCCTTTTCAGAAACATCAAGTATATAAAACTATCTTTCTATTGCAAGTTGCAACCCACGTAACTTAGATGTTACCCACATTTGAGGTTTTATTTGGCTGGTCAGAGGTCAGGGTTTTCTGGGTTTTTATTATTGGGAGATTATTGGCACTCCTGAAGGTGCTGACAAAGCTTACGTGTAAGCTTGAAAGCATTCTAGCAAATTTTTAATTAGATGCAAATTCGAGGAGCATTCGCCGTTTTCGTCAAAAAACAGGTGACTGAGCATTCACCTGTTTTTTGACGAATATTTCCGCATCTATGACTTGCGTATTATTTATTACTTTGTATTTTTTTAAAGCCACACGGTAAAAATGCCATTGTGAGATCCATAGACATTTGAATTCTAAAGACAAAAATTTCAAGACGGCAATCCTAGGACTCCAATTTCGATAACCCTGAGGACTCTTATCCCACATCGGAACACAGCAATGCGGACGCTGCTGCTTGACGATGGTGTTCAGTAGCTCCAAAGTGTGTATGATCTATTTTTTTTAATGGGGTGATTCTCTTTGCGGTGTGTTAATTACTTTCGAGGCAACAGGTGAAAGCATGCGGGTGGTTGCGGGCGGCGAATCGTGAAATCATTACCGTTGCTAGTCGTTGTCGCTAGCTATATTCTAAAAAGTAGCTTTTTATTTAAAATCCTGATAACGGCCCTGACAGCTAAGAAAAAAATGCGTCTGAATCCGTCTATCAGTTTGGGAGCTACGATCCCATAGACAGATACACACATTAAGCTTAGAAGACCCCTCTGTTTGCATCCGTTATGTATAAGACTTCATAATAAAGATTTCAAGTTTAATTTGAATACCTAAAAAACTGATTTTCAAATTACTTAACACCAGCTCTTTGTCATGGAATATCAAAAATCTATTCTGAATGGAACTTGCCAGTGTGGGCGTATTAATAATAAGAACCGACCATTATAGTTATAACTCATAATATAAGTGGCTTCTTCATTAGTTAGAGCTCAAGCTACGCTGGTAAAGTCCGAGCTAAGACGTGACTGGAACTGTAATTTTGAACGCAACGGTTTTTGCGCGTCTTCTACTCATTTTTTTTTTTTTAATTTACTTTAGGCGAAGGAATTCGTGTAGCGTAGTTTTGTCACTTGTTTGTGCTTTAATTGAATCAAATGAATTGTTTTCGATCGTGGTGCGATAATTGTATTGTTAGGGGCCAGTTACTTAATCGCGTGTGAGGGTCGCTTAAAATGTAATGTAATTTAAATTGATTTTGTTTTGAGAAATACAGCTTTTTTTAATTGATCATTTTGTTTATTATAATGTGTTGCGTTATGTTTTTTTATGTGTATGGTTATATTGTAACCATAGATATAAATATCTGTGTATGTGTATTTATATCTGTGATCGTAACATTAATATAGGTGAAAAACTTATGTAAATTACCTCTTGCATGTAGTTGTGTACAAAACTTATATGGAATTTACGTCAAATTTCAAACTACATGCAAGAGGTCATTTAGTTTTAAGTTTTTCACCTATTCTTACATGTAAGTAATACTAATGAAAAAGCTATGAAACCAAAGACATGTAACAGGAAAAAATGCAATTTTAAGAAACTAATACAAAACTTTGCGAATATAAGTTTTTAATAAAACATGCTACAAAGTAAAACCAATATCAGGGGATAACTGACCGTTCAGAAACCAACCTTATCTCCAACGATAACGTTCCATTATAGCTAGTTGTAGCTGTTTTAGTTCTAAATCAGGTCACGTAGGGAGCCAGTGAATGGCATCCCCTTTACGATAAATAATAGTTAATAATAGATTTTCTTTTTAGTTCGGATTTTGTACGCAGTCGATTTATGAAATATATATTTGTTTCCACTTTATTTAATTCACTGGCAACACCGAATGTCTTTGTATACTCGTAGGTTTAAAAGCTTGATATCTCAGGGACGCCTATTGGATCCTTTTAAATTCTAAATGAAATATAAAGCGTGCTACACAGTACGCAGATACGGTAAGATTTTATCTGCGTAAATGCGTGATAAAATCTTACCGTATCTGTGTAGTGAGTAGCACGCTTTACATTCCGCCGGCCGATATTGACAAGTCAGTTTATCGTATTACATTAGTACAGTACAGAGACGTGTAAAAAAATCTCGTTCTAACAGATAGTTGCGTCTATCCCGGCCCAGTACTGGTGGGTACTTAAACTATTTTAAAATGAACAAATATGAAAATATAAATACGGACCGTTCAAAATCACATGCAATAACATGGTAATAACGCTAATAACGGAACGCAGGTTGCACAGCTCCATAATCAGAATGAACCAATAAATCGATTAGTTCAAATCAAATGGAATAAAATGCATGTAAATATATTTTTATATCTAAAGACTTAATATTATTTTGTTTTATATTCGCACGCAAGCTTCAGGCTGTATAAATAATTTCCCAGCGTACATTCACTACTCTACAAGCATTTGACACTGTACATTCACTACCCTGCACATCCCATAGACTATAGAATCGTATCTCTTTGAGCGGCGCCGGACATGTCGCCTACACGACAAAAGGAAGATAGTGAAATGACACGGGGATGTTACTGTCGAGTTATATCGAGATGCGTGCTGACATCATTAAGGCTTTGTTGAAATGAATTGTTATTCCATCAATGCCATAGTCTACATATATTTTATGGGTAGTCCATTTGATAATGGTTAATAAGTACGAATAATGTGGTGAAATGTTACATTTAAACCAAGTAACGGACAGTTTTATAATCAAAAATAAGATATCAATGACAGATTTAAATTGTAACAAAATAAAATAATTGCAGTCGTTGGGTATATGTTGAATTAAAATGTCTTAAAAAACTCGTCACATCTGCCGAAAAATTCTGACCTTTATCGATTGAGACCAAATTATTCACCTGTCGTTTTAAAAATAGTGTTCACATGTCATTTAGTTATTCGAATGGCTCAATGTTTTTATACAATGTAGCTTATTAGAGAAGTTGTAAATGTTTACTTGTTATTTGTAAAAGCAAAGCATGCCAACCTGAAGGCTAGTTTTTTTAAATAATTGTATATTGGAAATACAAATACCCTTGTCGAGACCCGGCTAGAGCTCGTTCCAGAACTAATATTTCTTAGTCCAACCAATTTCTGCGAAAGTAAGGGTTTTTTGCCAGTAAGTTAAAATTGTATTAATTGCGTAGCTCTAAAAAAAAACAATAAAAGTTTAGCTTCTGCTCGTTTCAGTTTTTGTTATTTATTTGTTTCTCTCCAAGAAGTATATTTACTTGGACAGGAAAACGTACCAACCTAGGTTTTCATAATATCTACAATATATTAAAAAATCGGACTAGGTTCAAGGGGAGAAAAACTTTATCGCATTTTTTATGGATACTTTCAGCTTCACAATCCTTTTTAAATAAATTAAAAATAAACAAATAAACAAATAAGAGAGTTGATAAAGACGTGGTAAAAGGGTTTCGAACACCGAATTTCTTTATATAAAAAAAACAATCTATTCAGATAATAAAAAAAAACACTGGCTGCAAATAAGCAATCATTAGTGTCTATACATACGCTGCAACATCAATGGGAGAAATAAGGTCAGTATGACAATCTGACAATGGAGCACCTGCTGCTCGACAGGTAGGGGGAACAGGTAGGGGAAGCGGATAGGGGCGTGTAGCGGGCGTTTTACTTGAATGAGAATGAACAAGGGAAACTTCTAGATCGGGGATGTTATTAGTTGATATATTATAAGAAATTAATATTGGACGTATTTTCTTATAAAGATTTGAAAATAAGTTTCTTTTAGCTAATTATTGTCGTATATATTTTGTGTGGTAATAGGGATGTAGACAGGTACCTAGTGTATGTTTATTATTATGCACTAACCACGAAATTAAACTCCTTCTAATACACGAAAATATCAAGCAAGATTGGTCATATTTTTGCGTTTTTTTACCGTTCAGTATTTCATTTAAGTAAATCTCCACAATGTCCGTCAGAATTATTTATTGGAATAAAAAAAGCCTATCTTCCTCTCCGGGCTATCCTCGTGCCTTTAAAATCGAACGGTTGAGGTGTAAAACGTGAATCGGAACAGACAAATAATAATAATATATATATTAATTTCCTTGGGACCTGTCAAATTTTCCGGGACTCAAGCTATCATCGCACCAAATTTCACCCAAATCTATTCACCGGTTTAGCCGTGAAATCGTAGCAAACAAACAGAATACTGATACTTTCGCGTTTATTATAATGTCTTTAACAATCCTGGGACTATGGGAGCCCCGAACATTTGTAAGGCGTGCATGGAGCCAAAGCCAACACGCGGAGGACCTAAGTTTAATTTGGTAAAGAAATGGGACATCACCCGGCGATTGTACCTGGTTCACACTATAGAACGCTCCCCAGGCAACCACCGATTTAAGGACTATTTAAGAAGGATGGGCACATTAATAATAGGCTATATGAATAAAAATATTTGTATTGGTCAACTAGGCTATAGAAGAAACTATGACGCCTACCTGGCCAATGCTAATTACTTTGGTTGAAATGGGAGACGGTGACTCGGCAAACCAATGGTCTGTGCACCTGAAAATAGGCCCATGTGTATAACAGCAGAAAGGCAACAGTTTCAGAGGGTCTAAGGGGCTACTCGCTATTTAGGTACCTATGTAACACATCCACTCTTCGAGCATATAGTTCTTGCGACTCCACTCTGACCGGCAAAAAGGCAAGCCGTGAGGGTCTGTTTCTCATCATCGTACACTCCAGCTGGCCGGTGAAGGCAAGCAAGAGGTGAGGAACAGGACCTACCCTCGGGAGCAATCAGGTCCGTGGTGTCGCTACTCACTAACAGCTCGCTGGTCGCTAATAGCCGCCCTGCGGCCTTATATTATAATTGTTATTAAGTAAGGATTTTATCAAAACAATAAGGTCGTTGACTCAATGCATATAAATACCACAATACATTATACGATTGACCTCAATAGGCACACTTCCTCGAAAATGCAAATTGATCGCTTATGCCCAAACGAGTCCAACCACCTCGTTTCGGAATCCATTATTAAAATGACGTATGCGTATTGCAGTGTTAGGGATCATACAACCTTGCTCATCGGGTATTTCTCATGCATTTCTAAAATGACGTATGTGAATTGCAATTTCAGAGTATAAATGACGTTTAGCTCGTTTCAATTGCGCTTTGTTGAAATTTTCAACGTGCTAATAATTTATTGAGTACGCATTAAAGTTATCTCAATTTGGTGATGGCTTTTAATTATTTCAATAATGATTCGTGCATTTGACAAATAGTGAGTCACTTGAACGGTAATTAATTAGTTATCGATGCCGTCGAACGTGGATACTTGGGACAGCGTGGGTACTTGGGACAGTGTGAGTTACTTATATTAATTACACCCCAATTAGACCCAACGCATTCCGGTTACAGATGGACCATAAACCCAAGAGCTGTATTGCCAGCGTAACTTCTAAACCCACAGTGTCCCAAGTATCCACGTTTGACGGTGCTGTTGTAATTACTAATCGTATAGTATTTATGTAATTATATAAGTAGGTACCTAAGTATATTTATGGTTGTCTTGTTCTAGTACCAGCTTAGAGTTTAATTTAGCAGTACCTACGTCAATTTCTTTCTATTATTATTATAATCATGTGGTATTTTACCGAATTCATTTCACTAGTTAAGCCATAAGTAACACACAAACAGAATGACAGTGTTTTAATATTAGTAAAATATGCACAAAAAGACTTAATATTATAGTATTTCCCTAATAGTTCTTAATAATTTCGCAGTGATTCCATGATTATAACTTCTACGGAATATAAATATTCACACCACAAAATACCCATTTATTTTACCAACAGGAAAATACAGTTTTATCATTCGTTCCATTCACTGCGGAACAATCGAATGGGAACAAATTCATCGATACTTTATAAAACTGCGGTCAGTGGCGGGCTTTATTGCTTTTCATTTGTTTAACGCGATATAAGCGATTTCAAATTTGGAATTGTTTTAACGGTCTGAACGTATAGAGCTGGCCATAAAGAGTTTCACGCGGTGAAAGGTGCAACTACAATTTTCTTATATGGCAATTATTACACGTAGCTGTTTTTGGGTAAAAATTGGATCATATTGTCAATTTTACTTTGAACAGGTGCCCTCCTTCAGCTATACAAATGGCGTTTCTGTTTTTATAGAGTGACAGTAAGATTTCAATCTTACTGTCTTATGACTTATGCTTATGTTATGTGTGAGGCAGGATGTCTGCTTTCATTAACCACTGCATTGATGTCGTGTTTGTGTGTAGCACAATGCAATCACAACAATGATTCGGACCCTCTATTCTATTCTTTAAAACAATATTGCTTTTACACGTCACGTTGCATTACGTAGAATACATGCTTACTCCCACATACATACATACAAAAGCAAGGCTTAAGAGTTTTAGTTGTAATGTCTATTGAGATAGCATCTAGAATATTTTAGAAAATCCAATTGTTATAAATAATATTAATTTATATTACTTTATGGGATTTTGGTGTGTACCAATGATATAATATAGTAAAAAGTGGTAGATATGTTATACGCACTTCGACAGTGGCACCCTAAAACCAAGCCAATTGGTACACCTTTACTTAGTCTTGCGCCGTCAACGGAACCGTGAAATAGTTAGTCTGCAGAGCGACATACACTCGTTTTGTTTCGCTCCCGGAAATTAGCATACCATCCTGCTTTCACTTGTCATTTATGAATTATTGTGTAATTGCAATATTTACTGATTATTTGTGCGTAAGCCGGGCCATTTTTACACGCGGATACCGTATAGGTAACATATCTACCTCTTTTTATATTATATCATTGGTCAAAACGAATCGAATAGAAACGCTAGTTGGCGTAATACATCTTGTCTAGGGCCTCAGAGATGTATATAACTTTTCTAACAGATCGCGTCCGACTCGGACTCTCAGTCCGACTGTCAGTCTGGATCGCTTTAGTGTTAACTCATAAATAAACCCAGACAGTCATAACAAACTGGTCTCAAACGAGGTGGACCTCATAAAATAAATAATACCATTGAATGATTACTTTCTATGACTTTCACGCGCATGCGTCGTCGTTGCGAGTTACTCGTGCACAAAAATATTGGTATTACACTCGAGGGCATTTAAAACGGGTCACGATACTTACAAATTTGCGGATATTTGACCAGTTTTCACTTCTATAAACTGTAGCATGGAAATGTTAAGATTACAGAAACGAAAATAAACGTTTTTCTTTGCTTGGTGTTTCAAACATCACTATATTGCCTTACGCACGTTAGCAGGAGTGAAACCTAGGCACTCTAGCAGGGGCCTTTTTGTTACGCACCGCATATTGACGCACTACTCGGTCTACGTATTTCAAATATTAATGTTCGTAAGAAATAATATTTCATCCTTCGCACGCGTCAATATCCCTGGCAAGGAGCTCCGCCACACCGGGCATTTGAGAACAGTTCCCCGTCGCATGGCACTTGCGGGTAAGAACCCGCGTGTCATCGGTCCCACATACTATGAGCGTCTACCCGCTAAACTTAAAAATGTTCCATCCGACGAAGCATTTAAGCATCAGCTGAGAAACCTTTCATTGGATAATCCATTATACTCCGTCGACGAATATATGCAACTTAAATTGTAAAATTATTATTGTTTATTTGACCTTTATTACTTTTTGTATATTTGACGTCGGAACCTGACCATTTATTACTTGTTTATTAATGTTGTCTTTGATTATTTGAGTGTTATTTTTGTATTCTTTTTCATTATTTTGTATGAATGTTGACGATATCAATGTAATTTCGTATTTTTTGACATGCAATGCAATTTATATTGTAACATTACTTTGATAAATAAATAAACTAAACTAAACTAAACTATTCATTGTGTATTCATTACTTCAATTATCATTTAAAAGACGCTACAAAAAAAAATGCTCTTGGAGCGTAAGTTTTTTTTTCTATCTGGCATCTTATCGTCTCTCGTCGTAATGACGTTTCAAAAGAGTTATTAGTATGTAAACCTACTTGAATAAAAATAATTTTGGTTTTAATTTGATTATCGCGTAAAGGTGACCCAAGTTCCTATGCTATTTTTCCCAATGTTTTGACACTACTACTCCGCGGTATACCTAATGAGGAGATCACACGTACATCGGATCTACAATACTAAAGCTATTGTCAAACAAAACATACAAACACACGAATTCCCACTAAGTTGACTCCAAGAACTCACTTTGTTCGGTCAGTAATTACTTAAATCATAATTAGACATTCCGCTCGAGAAGGACCGAATGAGATTCATTAGCAAAACCCAAATCAAGGGTTAAAACAACTTGATATAAATCTCCCTTTTTATTGCGCCGGCTAATGAAGTTGTGTCAACCCTAGTGCGCGGCTTACAATAATTACATCGGGACGGGAACTTGCGAGGCCTTTAATCCGCGGGCAGCAAGGGAACTTACGCTAGGGTTGCCAACTTATGGCCGGTCCTAAATAAACCAGAGTAAGGGAAATACGTTCTATAATTAAACTCCTACGCTACATTAGTGTTGTAAGGCATAACAGTATCTGTAATTCAAAGTAATTTATATTGATGATTAATATTGTCATTTTCAATTCTTTAACTTTTTTTAAAATATGGAAACGAGCACACGGGCCTCCTGCCTGTTTCACCATCCTAACAATGACAGGTGACAAGTTACATTTTGATACACAGTGCTAAGTTAACAAGTTTTCACATCAGTGAGATTCATATATTTTGCGCCATGTTTTCTGAAATGTCACCTGTCACCTATCATTGTCAGTATAGTGAAATAGGGGGTTGATGGTAATTGGCATCTGATACCATAGACATTTTCATTCTTAAGAACTTAAACTCACATGACGTTAAGTTAAGATACGAAAGTGATCACTTACTTTATGATGACTGTGTGACACAACGGAATAATATGATAACACAGTATTAGAATTCAATTTATAGAACGAAGAAAACAATCTCCAAAATGAGTATTTAATCATTTGTATCATTGTCGAAACATCTGTTGATCTTAAGATGATAAATGAATAAGTCATTTCAAGTGTGGTATCTGGACTAACTGGTATAGGTATCAGGTACCTAATCATGTTGATCGATATGGTCTTTGGGATTGTTGTTAAGTGTAGCTAATACAATTCACGTATCGCATTCACTGCCAGGGGGCGTGGGCTAGGAACAAACTTATATGACAGTGAACGCATATATGCGTCGGTGGCAGTGAATGCGGTATACAGAACCAAGCAAATTCTCTATTCTACTGGGTAAAACCATATTGCATTGAACATGGTATCATATTTTCAACGTTACGATCAAATTTGTCAAAAACAATATGGTTTTAACGAGAAGAATAGAGCCATGACCATGCGTCAAAATGGGCCCAGAATCATTAAAGATTAATGATGTGTCATTAAGGTCTTATTCATTTTCGATTGTGGCACCAAACTGAATTAAATTGCAAACACATAATATAAATAAGAAATACACCTTTATTATCCAGCGACACCTCATTTTCTAATGCAATACCTTAGTTAGGTACATATAAATCTAACTATAGAATATTAATTACATACAAAAACCTATTTAATGTAATGATACATACAGCATTCAGTTCTGTTTTTTCTGATTCTGACTTCATACATTTTGCCTTTGGTCCATTGGTTGTTAGTGTACCTACCTACCTATTAGTTAAAAAGATAGCTTGTAGGCCTAACCAAAATGACAGCGCTGGTAACGTTAGTCTTCCATCGACGAAAAATGTATAGACTATCGATGTATAGATAAGCGGTCGAACGATCTGTTTCGTTTTTAAATCAATCGCGTCACGGATAGATGACGTGATACGAAGAGTCACGTGATCGACCAGTGACGCGATTGGTTTTAAAAATAAACGAATAGAAAAGCTAGTTAGCTTAATGCATCTTGGGTAGCCTCAGCTTACGTCAATCCTATACAAATTGTTAGTTTTTGAAAATAGCTGACTTAGCGTCAGGCGGATACGTATTGTTTTATCGAAACACGTTTCAACGAACGTATCATTACTCAGAATTTTCATTTCATCGAAAGGCATTTTTCGACGCATGAGCTGTAGAATTAATCTTTAATTTTTTTAATCAATAATTGTTTTGCGTTTTACCTCAGCTTCACCTGATATTAAGTGACGACGAAGTCGTAGGTGGTACACCGCTTACCCAGAAAATGCCTGTTCACTCTTGCCTTGAAAACACCAAGGTTATATGATTCCGTGAATACAGACGCAGGAAGAGCGTTCCACTCCTTGGTAGTGCGAACTAAAAACATCATTGTTTCAGCAGAAAATAGCGTTCGATGAAATGAAATTCGATGAAATGATACATCGATGAAGTGAAATTAGATAAATTTATGGGTTACCATAACTTATGGTATGGGATGGGACTAATATTAATTTTCTCAAAGACTGAACGTTGTAGACAGTCTGTAGATGACCAAATAATAAAGAATACTACTTTACACGAATACTTATTTAGAACATAAAGCACTGGTTCACTTTACATTATTTTTGTATTCTCCGTTTGCTACACATTTTCGTAGTCTCACATTCACGTCTCAAGCTCGTATTCTGACAAAGAAAGTGTAAAACCTTCACAATAGTACAAACGAAGTGCCCTAGCGCCTCATAAAAGTCTTCACATTTCCCACTTTTACAGCCCAGAGCTCTCCTTTGAGTCCAATTTGTATGAAAACCAGAGATTCTGGCATTGAAGATAAAACTTTCCTGCTATGAAATAGGTTACATGTTATGTAAAACTCTTGTTGCACTATGGACCTTGTTCTTATTGTTAGAAGGTTGAGTCTTATAACTGGAAGCTTACGAATGGGTCGTTTTGCTTAAGGAATACTTGCCCGTAACCCGCTGACTCGTGGTCACACTAGCAGAGCGTTATTTTTATTTGCGCCACTGAAATTGGGAATATTCCCCTTCTTTGGGTATGGCGCAAGCTAAGAGCGGAAAGCGTTTATGTTTTAAGCCATTTCAGCACGTCAATAAGACTGTTAAGGGAAATGTTTCTGCTTTTTACAAGCTTTTATTGTCTTAAAATGTTTAAACCAAAACCTGTTATTGGAATGGGCTGATATTTGAACCGCAAAATGTTATACTGTTGTGGACTGATGTGCCAAAGGAAACTTTCCAAAATTGCGGAACATTTCATGTAGGAAAATTTCAGAAACTTCTCACAATTTTGCATGGGGATGGAAACTTTCCGTTTCTTAAATTTAAATTTTCTATATTTCTAGTGAAAGTTTCCGGAAATTTCGTCGAACTTTTCCAACTTTTTGGTAACTTTCCGCAACTTGCACATCAGTATGGATATAGCATTATTATCGGGTCCAATTATATATTAAGTATGATGTCTAAGAACTGATCTGACGTTGCATATCTATGTATTTGAGTATGTTGTGGTTTGTTTTTTATTGTTTCTTTTCCACTAACAAATAATTACATACATACATACATTAAATCACGTCTGTTTCCCAGAGAGGTAGGCAGAGATCACATCTTTCCACCTGCTATGATCCTGACAAATCTTTTTCGCTTCGAGCTTAGTTTGGCCCTAGGTTAGGTTGTATAAATTGTGACCGATTTTTATTTATTTAACATTTATACTTAATTTAGATATTAGTCACACCGAGTTGCCCTTGTCAAAGTCTCGCTCGATACACAGCTGACGACTGTCCTTTTGCAAGAAAAATAGGTTTAGTCTAAGTTGCAGTAAAGCTAATAAAACGATACTTTGTAAGATGACTACATAAATTCCCATTCTGCCCCCTACCGCTCCCAACTTGCCCCTCGTTGTCCCCAGGAAGCGCCCCAGTTATCGGCGATAAAAAGGCGCTGTAATCGCCTGCTTTGTTTGACAGTACTTAAACCGTCTCCTTATTAGATGGGCGTTTTCCCAACGCGCTTCTACATTCTTTGTTATCGAGTTAAAATTGGGAGATTAGATTAAAGTGATTCTGTTCGCTAGATGAGCAGATGATGAACAAAAATGAGGATTATCTTTGACTTCTTTTTTCTCGGTTCCTTACGGTTGAGAATCGCGACCACACCGCACGTATGTTTTCGCGAATTTGTGCCATCGCATCGTTTGCTTGGTGGGCCATATCTTTGGCTTAGTAGTAACTTTATCACGTAATAATAATAAATAATAAATATCAAGGGACGATCTCACACAAATTGACCTAGTCCCAAACTAAGCTCTAGGCTTGTACGATATAAATACTTATATAGATAAAAAATACTTCAATACATAGAAAACTTCCAAGACTCAGAAACATACTCGTGCTCGTCGTTAAGTAGCTTAGTTTATGAAGATGGCAACTTTATTAGATCAAATGCAAAAAGTGTTTCCTTCTTAAAAAGTTGTGCCTCCACATAAGCATATAAAACACTGGACGCATATTCAAAATGCATAACGCTAAGTTAGCGATCTTAGAAAATATACAAAATGTATAGAATTGACGTAAGCTGATGACAGACAGCGTCAAACTTAATGTCAGCTCCATGCATTTCAAATCGATAGAAAACAGAAACTTTAGCAGCGTTTGCATCTTGGCTAGGCCTGCTGGAACAATAACGCATACATACATACATTAAATCACGCCTGTTTCCCAGAGGGGTAGGCAGAGACCACTTCTTTCCACCTGCTACGATACTGACAAATCTCTTTCGCTTCTTCCGCATTCATATATTGAGTCATGTATGCACGTCGGTTTCGAGTAAGTACTTAAGATTCGGCCCTTTTCCAGTATTTAACCAATTTGTTTCGAAAAAGTACGCCTAGGGCGGCCCCATCCGACCCTTCACTCTCGCTCTGTACCTACCTACGAGTGTATCTCAACAATATTTTTTGCGCTCATTCCGAATTTTCCCTTACTCAAGATATCGCTAAGTTAGCGACAAATGAAAATAGATAAAATGTATAGGATTGACATAAGCTGACGACAGACAGCGTCAACCTTAATGTCAGCTCCATACATTTAGAAACAATAGAAAACAGAAAAGTTTCCAGCGTTTGTATTTTGACAAGGCCTACGTACTGAAAACTAGGCTATCCGCATCGTCAACATAATAACAGACTATTATTTAAAACATAACCATTTCTTAAAAGAACACTCCAGACATGCGAAAGGAAACGTCAGTTCCCTCGCGCCCATGGATGCGTGACGTCACGCCACTTGCAGTTTATGTAACGGCTTTTTATAATTTCAAATCAGTTTTTTGTTCTGTTACGGTGGTGCATTGTTTCTGTTGGCATAGGCTTGACGTACTGTTATGCGTGTGGTTTTACTTGTACGTTGGTACTCTAGAGTAGAGATTTTTCCGTTTGTCCTCTCTCGAAAATCACGAAAATTAAGTCACGAAAATTAAAACTAACCGACCAATGCCATCTTGTGTGATCTGATCTGATCAACTTACATTACATGTCAGTTCCGCCGCAACATACATTTGGAGCATTTTTCTGTCTTCGAGTTTAGTGGTCCCATTCTCAATCAACGAGGTTTATTCTTCAGTTGGGAACAAGACATACATTTTAGGCTTAACTACCTAGGTTTTTTTTATCGTAGGATCTTTATTCCTGAACACTTTTAATTTCTGCAAAAGCCTAAAAACTTAGTCACTTATTTTAAAAGGAGTTATTATTAGATACTGACAGCCCGCACGCACGCAGCTCTGAAAACTTGCCTTGAGTTTCATTCAGTAAACCCACAGCTCAGGGTTCATAATGCACATAAAATTACTGTATTCCAACCTGTACACATTATGAATTGCAATAAAGTATTGAGTATTGAGTATTGAGCTATAGGAGTCGTATATCTCTATTCCCTTTACTGCTCGGAACTGTTCATTATGACCTATCTATCGCTTAATCAATGAATTCAACTCAAAGATTAAGTAGACCCCTCTGTGATTACTTCTAGAGTTGCGCCCGCTCGGTCTTCAACGGGAGCGCTCCGATCTCGGTCAATCGGTCAACTAAACGGAACTAATTCGGTCTTTTAGTTCCTTTAGGTGCTTTAGCTCCGAAGCAAATTTTGAGATTTGAGCAGGACACGCTTTGAAATAGGTACTATTTCTTTCGTTCACATCGAGCGCCGTGCCTTGTGCTCTTTACTCGTTCGCTCTGTTTCGCTCATACGTTCAACAATTGCTACTGACCTAAAGGACCGAAGACCTATTAAGATCCTCTACGAAGAACTAGTTCCTTTCGATCTGTGACGGGAATTCATTCCTTATAGTTCTTAGTTCCTGACCGACCCAAGCCTAATTACTTCATTATGTATCAAATTGTATCCTTATGAGTGCGTATACATGTTTCAGACCGCGGCGTCGCTCGGGGTCCAGCATCGTGGTGCTGGGCGCAGAGGACGAGAAGCGCCCGCCCCCGGATGACGACAAAGACATGCTTACTATGCTCTCGCTCTCTACTGACACCGGTAAGAACAACTTTTACATCTATAACTGTATCATCTATCTACTTCTTCTGTGTTATCTATTTATTTTGTGTCATCGTCATCATCAGTTTCGACTGCTTCTAGAGCGATATCATCATTAATATTACTATCGTCGTCGTCTTTAAGTTCATTTTCTTCTGCTTCTAGTATTTTCAAACCATGTTGCCTTTAGCCCACCTACGGACTCTACACTCAAAAAAATAAGAGCCAACCAAGAGAGATTCTGTCTTCGTTGACAAAAAATTAATACAATAGTTATGATATTAGTTATATCAACCAAAACTTATAGTAACAATAGCAAATTCTTAAGTCATTCAACTCACATCTTATATGGAATCAAGACGCTGATGCACATCCATCACAACCTTGTTGGAAGTGTACGTACTTACTATTAATCATATTCCAATTGTACCCTTTCCATATGATCATGATTATTAACATCTGCTGTTCTTGCTCATGTATTATCAGGTAGCGTATTAAGTTTCTTGTTGGCTAACGTTGCCACGTGTTATATATTTTATTTACTTCGATGCAATAAAATAATGGACTGTTCCTTTATCTCACTATCCTCACAATTATCTGATTAACTTAAGGGTCCTATCCCTCTTATTTATAAACAATAAAACTATTTTAGCTAAAGTCTGCTTTGTTTCTTTCTGTCAAATTCAAATGTCCTAATGAGAGATAATGCCGAAGCATATTTTAAGCGTACTTTTGCTATTGCGCGAGAATAAGAGCGTAACAGTTTACCTGCAATCCTGCAGGATTGTCAGGCGGCCTGACAATCCAAAATCTGTTAAGAAATTTATGACACCTTAAGAGAAACTGGTAGTCTGTGTTCTAATACGACAAACTGACCCTATATCGGCCGACGATGGTCTGTTAGTATAAACTTAACTTTGGAGATGGAAACTTGTTAATCAAGAATTATGTTTTTGGATCAGCTAGCATAAAACTTAAGTTACATAATCATTTATGTCCGCTTCCTGTGTGCACAATGAGTCCAACGTTTCCCAGAACATTTGAACCGGTCAACCGCGACTCAAACCTCGTACCTTGCATAATGCATAATGAATTGATAAATATATATGTAGAATTAGGTTTATTATTAGGTTTACTTACTTGGAAACCTTTGAAAGGTTAAGTGTTTGATTTTTGGTCGATCTTCGTTTTAATTTAACAAATTATTATAGCTTTAATAAATAATATTTATTAAAGCTATCCAAAGAGGAAATGCAGCCAGCATTATGGGCACCATTCCCGGTGGCAGTGGCCTAGGGGACATTTGTACATTATTAGAGTTACTTAGAATAAGTTAATTTATTGTATTCTTGCTCTGAATTAACAATTTAAGAGTAAAAAAAAAATTTGACGATCGGCGTAGCCTAGTTAGAAGTGACCCTGCTTATAAAGCTAGCAATCCCTGGTTCGAATTGGGGTTTGTAGGAGCTTACTTATGACTGATGACTGAGGTAAATGAGAACTAATATGTTTGTTTCTAAATCTTGGGTGTTTTCTGTATCTAAATTAAGTATTTATTTATCTAAATAAGAACGCAAATCGTCACCTATACTTTACAAGCTTGCTACTGTACACATTATGAATTGCAATAAAGTATTGAGTATTGAGTTTAATTTGACTCTAGGCAAATTTTTATAAGGTTCTCTCCCAAATTTTTTGCATTTTATTTATATCTACATCTAGTGTTAGCATAATAATTACAATTCCGAAAACTAAGCCTTTCATAAACGCACTATAAACCTGTTTTAGTCAAAGTATTCATTGTCCCTTTCTGTCAAATGGAAATCTCACTATAGATAAGGAAGGACAGAGTATATTTCAAGCATACTTTAGCTATGGTTTGTTTATGAATGAGAGGGTTAGATCATTAATAGGTATTTACTTATCATCACTAACATATTTAAAGTAATCGTCTCGTCATCTTCACTGTGATGAATTACAAGTTATTTCCTCTTCAGATTTTTTATCAGCGAACATTTCGATTATAATTTTTTGTGCGTCAAACAAATCATTACCTTGCATGACCTTACTAAGACAATGAGGCAAAAAATTCGGCGGTTGACTGTGCTTCTTCAAAGACCGTTTCATTGTCTTGTATCTACAATGTTAGTTGTCAGACTTGTAAGTTATATCTTTAACCAACAGGTTTATTTGTTGACAATATTTTAAACATTATCGCTCTTTTGACGAATTGTACGTATATTGTTATTGCCTGTTTTGTTTATCATATTTATATTGAAAGTGACGATGAACACATATCAGTAGCTGTTTATAATTTGATTGTATTTTTTTGCCAATTCAGGATTGGGGATATATGGGTTTAGTTTGAAATTTGAATGGATATAATTATATGGTCCATTCGCTTAGAAAGTGTCGCTACACTCACAAATACGTGTGGTTATTGTAATAAAATACGAATATAATTCGATGTAAACTGCCAAATTCACTTACGGGTGTTACGCCTCAAGTGAATTTCGAAGTATACTTCAAATTACATTAAATAGGACTATAAAGGAGTTTACCTCTATATTTTCTGTTTTGACTACTTTTAGTCAAAGACATTCGATATAAGTTTCCATTGAGGCATTCCATAAAAGTCCTCAGGGTTGGCAATGCATTTGTAGTCTTGAGATAGTCGTCGTAAGGTGGCCTATGTGCTCGTTTTAAAAACAGATAAAACACCTACGCTAATGTATGAATCATTTTGATGATGTGACGAACGATTTCGAGCAATGACTCTTTACTTCAACATGATTGTTAAGAATATGACATGACATGTCATTGTTCATTACAGCATTGTCACTGTCATTTATGTTATTTAGTAGGATTGCCTAAGTAGAGAATTGAATTTAATTATCAACTATCTACATCACCCGTCTGATATATCAATACATTTATTAATAAATCGCTGCAACAATATGTTTTAAATTACCACTAAACGATACCCCGGCCATAGTAAATCGCCCTTGCATTTTCCATATTCTCTGAGGACCACTGCGTACCTAAAGCTAAATCATTTGAGGGATGCGGTCTTTGAATTTAGGGGGAAAATCACTAATTGAATGATTCAGAATTAAAACTGACGCACACACATCTCGATGCTATGTGATATTTAACAACAGGACAGTTGATGGTTTGAGACATTATTTTCCCAAAAAAGAATACAATTCGCTTGTTATTGAGAAATACAAATGATTAAGTGCTTAATTCTAGCGTTTACGATAACGAACGTACAAAATAACGTTTTAGTTGCTATACAAAGCAACGTATAACTAACATGCGATGCAGTTGCAACTGTCATCTATCTGTACTAGATTATACACACGTTTGCAGACACAAGGACGAATCCAATTAGCTATAAGGGGGCGTAGGTTCACGCCCGATTGGCTACATTGAGGACTAATTTCCACCGGTCCGGCGAATTTGCCGGCTCATTTACCACCAACCACCCTCTAAATAAATGGCGTAAATCAAAAACGAGAATGTCCTATTTTCTTTACTTCGCCTGTGTATTAAGAGTTGAAAATCGCAGATACATTTTGGATTAAATCACCGTTTTATTATTAGATAGATGGTCGAGTGTGCTGTTCAATTTGCCGTTTTTGATTAATCGCTAACCGCTTGTTAATTTTTGGGGTAATATTTGTAATTGATATTTATTTTATGATTGACGTATCGTTTTTGAAGCTTGTTAACCACAGTCAGTGGTTAATATGTGTGATTCGTGTCTTTAAAACAGTTAACATTTCTGCAACTTACAATAACTCATCATGTTGAATTATTTCTCCATTTCGATTCCGGCTTTGGGTACAATCCCGTAACTTATTTTTTTTTCTTGATCCTTGAATTTGCTGTGACAAGGATCTATGATAGGCTAACTACTCTGTGACTATATCACGAAACCATGGAAAGTTATTTACATAATCTAAACCTAGCCCTGCTTTTACTTCCAGGTCCTCACCGCGAGATGGCGGTGGACGTGCCGGACAGTTTCATCGCGCGCAACAAGACGCCCCCTCGCTACCCCCCGCCCCGCCCGCCGCAGGTACGCCTGCGCCCGTCCCGCGACGACGAGACCCTTCTCCTGTCCTCCGGCTCAGGCACCAGCTTCGGCAGCAAACACTCCACCCTCCTCCAGAGCGCCGTAGACTCCGGCCCGAGTTCCGATGGCTCCAGCTACAAAAACAACAGCACCATGGAATTACTATCCGGTCCTCAAAGCTCTGAAGGCTCCGGGACGAGTTTCGGCAGCAAGAAAAGCAAAGGCTCATCAGAAACAGCCAAATGTGACTTACTTTCCGATAGAGGTTCTGTTGCATCTAATACCACCCACACTCTCAGCGATCACAAGATCCAACTTCTCATTTCTAATGGAGATGATTCTTTACTAGATTGTAGAGAAGGAGTATCCTACTCAGCAAGGACGGACTCCGTTCTGATCAGAGAGGCGGTCTACGCGTCTTACAAGCTTCCTCCTGGATTTGACACCACGCCCGTGCTGTTGGGAAGGGAGGTGGCGGTGGACGTCCCGGAGACGTTTGTGCAGATCGTGAAAACGACTCCAAAATACCCTGGTACCGTGGATAGAAAGAGCTTGACGTTCCAGGTAACAGCACTCAATGCGCATGTGTCATTGGTGGCGGGGATCATGGGTACTTGAGGATTGATATACTTTTTGACTATGATAATTAGGATTCAGGATTTTGAAACAGATAAATGAGGCCGTTTTAGCTGATGTAGTTAAAATAGATAAAGTATGCTTTATTTATTGGCTAAGATAAAAACAGCTTTAGCATTTGTAGCGGACTAAATAATATGAACGGACAAACAAATGGGCTTGTCTATTGGTTTTTTGACTTTGACTTTAACTTGTTAACTTTAAAAGCTGTTAGCAAAAGTTAAATTGAATTATGCAACATACATTTGAATTTCAATATAGCGTGTTTTAACTTCGTGCCTGGCAGCTAGCCATATTCCATTCTGGCTTAGTAGAAACTATGGAAATTCAAATCAAAATGTATTCTACTCTCGTACTAACTTATGTAATAGTTAAAAAGTATATTTGTCTTTCAATCATTACATGTTACATAGGATCAGTCACTAAAGGTAGGTAAGCACTAACGTCGGAAGAATATTGGGAATCATATATTGGATACTTATCATATTATTGGGAATACTAACATTAACAAATCTTCATCAGTACAGAATTTCACACTACGAAACATTATTTGAATAAAAACAGACCAATTTGCACCGTTACCTAACATTTTCATATCTCAGTTAAATTCTCAAGAGGCACGTTTATTAGTCTTAACTGTGAAACCTAGTATATTAGTGTCTTCTTTTTTAATACGAAATAAACTATTGTATTAGTAACGTTCGCGATATAATAAATATGAAATCTGCACTATTCTTGCTGATTCTAAACATATCTTATTACGTTCCTATGTCAATTCACCTAAATTGAAAAATCAATAAGTGACTCTCAGAAAACAGTAAGGTTATCACCTCCTTTTGGATAATCCAATATGTTTAGTGACGTCCGTTAACCTTTTCTGTAAGTGTAAATTATTTATCTCATCTTTCCTAATACAAATCAGTTGCAAATTGCTATTTTGTTTGATAATCGTGTTTGAAAAATGTAAAATATGCACAAAGATTTATCACGTCAGACATAAACGAATGTAAATGTACACATAAATATCTTAGTCTATCAAACGTTAATACAGTCATCCATAATCACGTACTCAAATTTACAAATGTTAAAGAGGAGATACTTGGATACATACCTACTAATGCACAAAACAATTAGGTTAATACTATTATACACCGACGACAATTGATCACTCATTCTCAGATGTCAGTGTCATCAAGATTAATTACGATTTCATAACCATCCATCATCAATCACGCTTATGCACAGCTCTTCTGTCCGCGGTTCCAAATCTAATGAAATTACTAAATCATAAATCGAAGAGAATTTGGGTTTTTGCAAGTGTTTTTCAAGGTTGGGTGCGAACCTATTCGGAATAGTAAAAACATTTAGCTGATTTCTTTGTATCTTCATCGCGTCTTCATCGCGTCGCGTTTTCTAGTGGATTGTTCTGTTAGTTTGCTGGATTTAACTTTTGTTTTTTCTTAACTTTTATCATAAACTTCGATATTTTTGGATTTATATTGAAAATTTATGGAACAGTAAAATATCCAAATATAAATGTTTGGCTGTCAAATTTTCATCACTTTTGGCACCTATTTCCCATTAAAACTTTCTGAAAAATGTGTCAGTTGGGCCACAGACCGCAGATAAAAAAAAAATGAAACTGATACTTTTTTGAAACAAAAAATGGATGTCTTGGCCAATGGAATGTCTAGTACCCAATACTAAGTAACATTTTAGCTGACTTTTGCTAAATTATACTATGATCTGAGGCAAAGGTCTTTGCGACGGAAAAACTAACAAACCTCGTAAAAAAATGATATTTAGGTACTTAATTTAAGTTTACTAACACAACTTTATATCGGGATAATTTATTTATTTTTATATTAATTTAAATGACTAACCAATTCTTTATTTCAGATTTCTGACTTGAGCGCATGAAAATTTTGTTTAGAATAAGATTTATATGCTTATAACGGAATGTGCCTAAGATTATGTCTAGTATTCTGTATGGGAATCATAAAGCATGTTTAAGATATAAAGCTATTTAATATGAAGGTGTTTCAAATACAACTGTTCTTTTAGTGAAGTTGGCAACACCTTTTGACTTTTGGGGCATTCTTGATTTTCTCATGAAATTACATCAACATTTTCTCTTTGACTATGAAATACCTTTGGCTCTAGAAAAGATGCTTAACGGTAACGTAGATGATTTTCGAAAACTATCAAAATGTATGGAATCAATTCCATAAGCGCTCGACGCGACTGTCATACTCATAGCTTATCTCAATCCTATACATTTTCGATAGCGATAACGTAGCGTAATGCGTCTTGTCTTTCCATGCTGCATAGTCTATTAGAATAAAATTTAATTGTAAGAATAAAATCGAAATAAGATCTAAATACAATAGATACATTACATGTGGCAGTATTTATGTATGTACTAACGAGTTCCACAGTGAAAGGAAGAGACTTATAGCAGTCACATAGCAGTATCCCTTTCTTTGGAACTGTAATTGGCAGTTTTTAACAGATCATAATACGTTCTGGTACTCCAATGATATGGGATATAAGGAATTTAATGTACCATTTTAAGTTATTATAATTTACGCTCCAATAAACGAATTCTAGCTAAGATATTCAAAAGAAGTGAAACCTTTTTGAAAAAGACTAGCTTTTCTGTAATGGCTTGTGTATACTCGTAAGATTAAGGGTAGCTTTGTGGAAGTATAATAATTTATCTTTGGAAACTGTATACTTATAATCGTTTTTTTATTTTTGTATTGAATTCTATATTTTTATTTAGATTTTATGTGTTTTAATTAGTTTAGGAGTTATTAGGTTTCAAAGATACTGGTGAAGGACGGTAGTACGGTACCTTGAGGTACACCTTCGGCACCCTTGGCTATAAATAGCTATGTTTTGTAATTCCAAAACTTAATATCTATTCCTTAATAACGTGGCAATGTATTGAATTACACCATATTTCCAAAATATCAAAGCATTAAAAATAAATCCATACTTTCTAAGCCACAACAGCATTTTGACTCTTTGTACTGAAAAAAAAACTTTTCTTCCAAGTCATCTGATTACGGTTAAATTTCGTACCCATTCAAAACTCAGAATTTGAATTAGACGGTTCTGGTAGATCTAAATAGATGCAATCTGACCAATTCACGTGAAACGTTGCAATAAACGGTCCGGTTGAAATGCGCCAACTTTTTAAGACGAGATGCCACCTTAGTCTAGGGCTATTTTATGTACTTAGTACAAAATGTCTGTTGATTAAAAAACGGGAAAGGTTTAGAAAGTGTAATTTTATTTCAAATGCGTGATATTTTCGAATTATGTTGTAATTCATGACATTATTACATTATTGAGAATTAGATATCGAGTTTTTGAATCTTGTAAAATTGGAAATTGTAGTTATTTTTAGCCCAGGCAGGCAATGGTGTAATTTTTGGGTAGCATTTTTACTAGTATCATTAAAACATTAATAACTCCTAAACTAATTAACGTATTGAAAAGGTAAAACTATTTTCTGGACAGGTTTAGAAGGGGCTTTCTTATGCCTTAAAATTTACGTCAAGTTCTGGGACGTCCTGAATAATAGCTGGATATCGAGTTTTACTACGACCAACGCGCCTCTTTCCAAAGATAAATTGAGCTTTCAAAATGTTCGTTTTATTTGGTACTTTTCGTCTAGGTTGGCAAATTTCAAGTACAGTCACCAACAAAAATATATTGTCCAAATTTTCGCTTAAAAATATCTGACACGCTCTTATACCTCTACCTATAAAGACGTGTTAGATATTTTTGGGCCCAATGTTGGATTATATATTTTTGCCGGGGACTGTACAGTAATTACTTATTCATTCTGTATGTATGTATAATTCGCTTATTTGGTTTTATAGACTTAAAGTGACTTACTACTTATTGTTAAGTTTAAGGCTATTCAAATATCAGCTCTTTTAGTCTCCTTTGGGGGGTTTCAGCAAGTTGATTTAAAAGATTGCTTTTAAAATACTACCTGTGTATTTCATGTTATATCTGTTTATTTCCATATGTTCGATTAGCGCCGTAAGTTTTTTAACATTAACCTGTTTCCTTAAGTTCTTATAAATACAAAATTCTTGTTAACTTAGGCAATCTATTTGTCGGTATTACCATATTTTAAGATATTCCCATTCAAATATGCTACTCCTATTAAGAGTATTCGCCATGGCATTAAAACTCTTGTAGTTTCGGAAGTTTTACAATTCGTTTAACTAGGGGTTACCATTAACTACAACAATGTACTAGTCGACTTAGCTCGTAATAAAAAAGGGTATACACATGAACGGAGCATACTAGAGTTAAACCCTTTTTCACTTGATCTTCAGAAGACTCCTGTCCTTTTTCACTAGGACCACAGTATATATCTTTGCAGGGCCTATATTCTGTTCGATAAAACCTTATTGCTTTGGACATATGGTATAATTTTGCCTGTGCCTCCGCCTTTATTGCCAAGTAAATAACAGCTATCAAAACGTTGACAATATGATAACACGTCAAAAGCCATATGGTTTTTACCCAGTAGAGTAGAGACCCACTTCACTTTACAGCAACTATAACCTACCATCCATTGCGCGATAGCCCGCATGCTTTTCGTGATACATCGCGTCGCTGCAATAGCTCTTGGCTCAATAATGTTAAAACAACCCGTTAATGGATTGCTACAATGCTATGCGATCGACCAATGAAACGGAGCCTTAAAAGACAGCTGTAGCGATTATAACGCGCTGTCCCTTTCTCTCAATCTGAAATACGTAGCTTTTTTTAAGGCATGTGTAAGACAAACAAGCACACAGCCCAGCTGACGGCAAGTATGTGAACCATAGACATGCATTCTCAAGACTACAATCATAAGACTGCAATCCTAAGACTGCAAATTCATTACCCTGAGGCCCTAGACAAGATGCATTCAGCGTTCATTATCGTTATCCAAAATGTATAGAATTGACGTTAGCGGTCAGACGGTCGCGTCGAGCGCCTACGACAATTCCATACATTTTGTCAGTTTTCGAAAACGGTTTACGTTAGTGTTAACCTCCTGAGGTTCCTTGTACTAAAACTAGTACAAATACGGCCATTCAAATAAAGATCTAGTGCAAAAAAAAAAGTGTAATTTCTTTTGTTTTTATGACATAAGATGAAATTGGAAAATTGACTTTATGTCATTCGTAATAGATTCATATTCCGTTGAGAAATTTCGTTGTATGCTGGGCCGTAGGAGGGCAACTTGTCTAGCCTCATTGAGGTCTGAGATTGAATGCCTATATGATAGTAATTTCACCGGTTGTCTTATCCCCACACTAGAACACAATAATGCCAACACTGCTGCTTGGCGGTAGGTTAAAAGATAAGATCGCACTGCTAGATCAAAACAGTATCAACTCAAAATCCTTGTTAGTTTTGTTTCAAGTTTATATAAGTTGTAATAAAGTTGATTTTAAAATACAGGTTGTATTTTGAGTTAAAACTGTTTTGAAATGGTGAACGCGATCTGGACAGAGTCTGCTCAAGGTTCTATATCCACTAAACTAGCTTCAACGTTGCCATGGTAACCCTTTAATTGGCCAAATAAGTGGCACACATTTACATAAACCGGACACGATAGTCCGGTTTTTTATTTCTACGATTTCTATGACATAAAATAGTAAGAAAACTTTTTAAATGATAAGTTATGATAATTTGAATTATAATGATTATAATGATGCCCTGGCGAATATCTCTTAATTTTTGGAGTAAGTTTCACTATTCTTTAACAACATTGTCTATATTGAGTGTCATAATTATTTTTTGTCATAATGTGCTTTAGGTCACAATCATCGCAAGTCATAACGTATTTTTTAAAGAAAAGAAGATTTTTATAAATCAAATGTAACCTAACCTAGCCTTGTCTATACGTTACATATTTCAGAACTTCTGAAAAGTTTACATTTTCAGCGATATAAAAAAGATGACTATCAATAATTATGTCTAAAATGACATTATGACCAATAAAATTATGGGAAACAAAGGGCTCCCTTAACAACAACATGGCAAACTATAGGCAACTGTCTCACTGCTGCAAGATGGTAACAAAAACTTTGCAAATACGTAGATTAAGGTGTCTGCAACATAATTGACAACAGGTTTTCTTTAAAAGGTGTTCGGAGAAAAATCATGCAATAGGAGTTTGTCTCAAAGCATAGGTACTGGACAAATGTTATTTGCTAGACTTAAAGTAACAAAACAACTTTCCAAAATACTTTTTCTCAAAAATGTCCGGAAATGTTGACATTCCTATCTACATATTGAGACGCGAAGTACATAGTTTACTGACAGTTCTCAAATTAAAAAAAAAAAAAACATTGCGGGCTTGTGTAGCGAGCACGCAATGTTGCATACAAATTCCATTACTATCTACCTTGTAACTTTTTAAAAAGTGAAAAGGGCCATAATAAAATGAGGGCACAAGTCTTATACATCCAAATTTTACTCGAAACATAACTTTTTTATTTGTGTCTGGAATAGCTTATGTTTTTTTTAAAACAAGAATTGCGTTTCTCCTTGTCATAAACCAAAAGGCGGTAAGGAGTGATGGTTTTTTTACATGAAGTTTCTGTTTGTATGCAATTCAAAAAATGAGTTCAAGCGATGAAGATTTGACTCCAACACAATTTTTTCCTTGCGATTTTTGAGAAAAGCACTATATTTGCCTCGGCAGGAACAGCAATTGCGGGCTTCGTATTTTTAAACGGACTCGCAAGCTCGTCCGTTTAATCCAATACTCGGCCCGCAATTGCCTACTTCCCTGCCTAGGCAATAATGTACTATTGCACTAGCTGTGATGTACCTTGGGAAATTACGTTGTAAGGCGTGAAATACACAGAAGGGGCGCGGTGCAGATGCAGCGCAGTCGGGGCGTAGGCGAGGCGTAGGTGCGGCGCAGGCAAGGACGCGTTAAGGCGTGAAAACGTCGCAGGCGCGATGCTAAATTATACAGAAGAGGCGAGCGAGCGAGAGGGAGCGCGAGGGTGCGGCGAGGACGCGGCGAGACGGGACGAAGGCATGCCTTTTCCGCGCCTACAGGAGGCGCGGCACACGCCTACGCCTTACCTGCGCCGCGCCCCTTCTGTGTATTTCACGCCTTATATGTCTGGTTAATAGGTATTATAAATTATAATGCTTTTCGCAATAGAAGAAACGATGTGGCAACTACTGACACTATTGGTCCTAAAAAAACCATCTTGCCAGTGACACATTTGCCTAAACCGCCAACATGAACCCTCTCTCGCTGCACTAAGGTTCTAATTGCACGCTAACAGTTTCGTTTACAGCAGGTGAACGGCACCGCGAAGACCGCCGCCCCCGCCATCCCCCCGCGCGAGGCCCTCCGTGATGCACCCCCGCGGCCGCCCGCCCATGACGTCACCAAGGAGCAGATGGAATCTATCAAGAAATATCAGGTTAGTGATAGTTATTATTTTTTACCTCAGCACCTCTAAAAGGCAGGTTTTGCTGTTTAAAGACTGAATAAAATTCAATTTTGCTACGAGCGTGAGACAAAGTAACTTTTTAATTTAAAAAAAATGCCGAGAACAGTGCTGGGTCATTGATTTATTTTACCTTGTAATGTGCAACACGAGGCCGAAGTTTTTTAAATCTCGTTTCTTTGAATCCCTCGCTGCCCTCAGGATTCTAACCTAGAATCAATCATAATGTAATAGTGTTATAAGCCCTTAAGGTTTATAAATACTCGAGCAAGTACACGTACAACGGACATTAAGTTCGCCTTTTATATATAGGTACATGATAGGTAAGTGTAATATTTTGTACACTAAAGATTGAATAAGTATTAAGTAGGTAGGATAAAACTCGCTACAAAATTTAATTTTGAAAACACTAAACTAGCTCGTTGTACAGGCTGTACAGCTGATATAATTTTGTAGAGTGATTTCGACAGGTGACAATTTACTGAAAATACATTGCGTAGTTTGTCTAACTAAAGCCAGTGACGAAGAAACTCGTCTATATACGTTGCAATGGAGGTATCCATTTATTGTCACTTATCGTCTGCTGTCATTATTTAAGTGAAATAAAGGGGAAGACGTAACTGTAGTAGACTTTCGGTAGACGGTTGACTATGTATAGGACTCTTATAAAAATGCGCTTCTTTCAAACAATAAAACGAGCACAAGGTATAAACCTCTTTTCGCATTATTATAAACTATTGCATGCGTCAGTAAATATACCTGTAGCCTAGCCTTGTCTATCTTCATGCAAACGCTGTTGACGTTTCTGTCTTTTATCGAGTCGAAAGTTATGGGGTTAATATCTTGCATTGTGAGATCGTTATCGTTATGGAAAATGTATAGGATTGAAGTAAGCTGCCAGACGGTCGCGTCGAGCGCTTGTCAATTCCATACACTTTGACAGTTTCCGCATCTACGGCAATCCTATACATTGGTAAAATTTTCGGAAATCGCCAACTTAACGTTATGCATCCTGACACGCATTTATTGTTTATCGTGTGACAAAGTTTGGATAAGGCATCCGTCACCTTCTGACATCTAAATAAGACGATGGGAAGAGAGTGACGGATGCTTTATCCACATTTGAAACGCGATATTGACGCAGCCATACTAGGCCCGCAGAACCCTGAAACTGTAGTAGCTCTACGTTAAAATGCTGAAACGCGTGAAATTAACCAAGCTCGCGCATTGATAAAATAAGTTGGAAAAAGATTTTTGCTTGGGTTTATAAAAACATTTTTTCTCGCGGCACGTATCAAAACTTCATCGTTCATTTTTCTGACGGACGTGCCGTCTCCAGCGGTTCAGATGCTAAAAGTTTGTTTCCTCCGCCGCGGAGTTTAATCAGAGGTATTTGAGTGAAGCGGGACCTTGAGGTTCTGTGGGGTTCTTGGAAAACCTTGCGAATTATTTTTGAGGGTACAATAATTCTGAAGAGTCATAATTCTGAATTGATTGAAATTCCGATTTTTGTCATAATTCCGAATGCATGCATCAAAGTTTTGATAAAAGACTTTTTTTAAATATCGCCTCTAAGGGTGCGTTTACCAGAGATGCGCATTAATGTGTTTTCATACATTTGACACCTCGCGACACCTCGCTCCGCTAAGGCTCGGTTTTATAAAGATCCGTTAGATCAACTTGTATGAACTTACTAAAATGTGATCTGATATATTTACTAACGGGCCTTTATAAAACCGGGACTTATTAAAACCTAACCTAACCTACGTGTAGCAAAGGAATTGCATTTAATCCAAAATAGCTCCAGCATAACATAGCTTTCGGGAAAATGGAAATTCGGACAAATGAATATTTAAAAGAAAATAATTGCAATTTTAAGGTGTTCCTTTTTTTCATTTTTTGACAACCTTTTTTTACTTGGTCTGTTCGTGTGGATGTCATTCCTCAAATCTTGCTTGTAAATTTTGAACCACTTCTCTTTATCGTAATGGATCGAAATTTGGAATACATCTTAGTACTCACGGTTGACAACGCATTTGCGGTCTTAGGATTGCAGTCTCAAGATTGTAGTTTTGAGAATGCAAATGTCTTTGGGTCACAGATCCTACTTTTCACCGGGTGGCCTGTGTGCTCTATTTATTACGGTTCAAAAGATACAACTCTTTAAAGCTAGGACGGACAGACAACGTAGGCATATTTAAAGGGTTCCGTTGGGTACGGAACCCTAAAAAGGCAGTCAGCAACAAAAGCCGTCTTAAAATTGAAGTTATTGGCAGAATCTTATTTTTTGTGGTGACTTTTTACTGAAAGTCGCCACTAATGCTTGTCTGTAGTTCTTAGAGGCTCTCGTTTCGCGACGTTTGTGTCAGAACAGTTATTCCACATTAATCTGTCCGAGAAGATGTCATTTACCGCTGTTCCCTCAGGAACTATCCAATTTCCCGGAATATGTCCCGGAGTACCCATACCAAATTTCATATACATATAGGTATCAGTTTAGGCATATTTTCGCACATTGTCGCATTTATAAAATACTGGCGACCCGCCTTTGCTTCGCTTCGGTTTATGAGATTTTTCTGAAACACACGCACGTAAACCAGAATATATATTATACATAAATACCTCCCTTGCAAAAAACTAAATGAACTAATCTAACTTATGGTGAAAACCGCATTAAAATCCGCTGCGATTAGGAACAGTTAGCGCATATTATAGACAGACGAGGAAAACGAGTTTGTTTTATATACTATACTATACTATATTATACTATACTATACTATACTATACTATACTATACTATACTATACTATACTATACTATACTATACTATACTATATTATACTATACTATACTAAATCAATCGATTCCTCGCCCTAAGTTAGATAGCGCCTGTGTTACTTTAACAAGAATATAGGTAGAGCCGAGTATAAAAATATGTATACAGTTTTACATCTTATTCCATTGAAATAAGGTACAAAAGTGTATATATCTTTGTACTCGATTGTACATTGATAGTGACATCATATATGCTAAATAGCTTTTGTAACTTGTCAAAACTTTGTTTTTGATTATCTCGGCATACTTTGACGTCACCTTCGCTAAAGTATTTTCGTACCCACGGATCTCTAATTTAACATAATTTCCGACGCGGCACGCGGCGCAGAACCAATTTCCTGGGCCTCCAGATCGACACCCGATTACCTTCAAAGCGAATCCTGCTATTAAACTTTTACTAATGTTAACAAATAACTTACACCGTCAGCGTGTATTGGTTATGTGAACATTTGGAAACTTTTTGAATATGGCATACTAGCGACATCTAGTATTAAGTTTAGTACAACTGTCTTTCGAGCGACTATACCTACTCTGGAACCAATTAACTAATTAGTGGAGTATTTTTAGTTGAAATAATCTGACAGCGAATAGACCACGCTATCAAGGTTTTAAATTAATTGGGCTCAGGCCCCGGATATACAGCCGCTTGGAGAAAACGTATCTTGTCGTTCGACACTTAAAATAAATAAATTATCATTACTTTTTAAAGAACTTTGTTTAGAGTTCTACAATTGCATAGAGATCTTGCCAAAAACCTTGCGACAAATGCTAGGTACCCAACATAACTACTCCTCTAGCACTTAGCAACAGCTGTTAGAAATGCTCCCGAAAATCCGCTTACTCTCACATAAAATATTTACGTTTTAGAGACAAAATATATGTAGTTTCTCGTCAAAGGGGAATCAAAGCTTCCTCAGTCTTTATGTAACCCATTTCTACCCCGGAAACCTTTCAATGCAATGCGACTCTAATGTCATTTCCGAAGAACCTTCTCTTTTTAATATCCCCTGAAATCACTTTAATATTTTTATACCGAAGCCTTTTCAACCTTATATTGCTACATTTAAAATTCACAGTTGTTTGAAAGGTTTATAAGTCGGGTACACGATTCGTGAATTTGTCGGTAGTGATGGATCATCGCATCTATCATAGTGGAACCATAGACTAAGCACGGATTATATTTGGCGCGAACGCGAAAAATGCCCGCCATTTTCTGAGTAGGATCAAGTAGCCAAAAAATGGTTGGAGATATATTTTTTATATAGGAAAACGAAAAGCAATTTTACGACATCAAACAAATAAATGTGAAGAATAGTTTAATCACATGTCAAGCTGTTTTAAAACTATATTACTCTTAAAAATAACGATGGTCTGGAGAAACAACGTAAAATACAATTTTTCGTTATTACAACGCGTCGAAACTCTTCTTCGTGCCTTAATTGGAATTTACTCTCGTGCCCTGTGTTGCTATTTTTTCCAATACAAATATTCTTCTGCAAAAGTTGACCCGTGCTGGCAACACTAAGGGGCTATTCCTGATCTGGAAATTCGAAACTTTGACCCGTCTCCGTAACGTGATCGATGGTATCATGAAAGGGTAGTAACCTAACAACTAACAAGTATCAAATTTAATTTTGAACCCGAGTTGAGTACATGTTTAACAAGTTCGAGATAGCGTTATTGACGTCCCTTTTACTTGACTCTGTCCCTGATATAGAGTAAGAGGGATAAAGCATCTGAGTTGCGAATTAGTGCATCAGAGTAACCTGCAGTGTTTGCAATACCTATTTGTATATTAAAAAAAAATTACATCGGATTTTTTCTCTAGCTACAAGCCAGTTAACGAATGGCTCTATAAGCATTTTATATTATCGATAACTCTTTATTAATGTACAGTATGTTAATAGCGAATGGAGTTCTCTTAGAAATGTTTTTTTGTCGTTTTTATACGTTACTCCGACCTATGAGCAGTGGAAGTCTACTTTTGATTTTAATTAACATTCTCCCACAAATTATGGGCATCAAGGCAACACGTGGTTTCGATCAGTTGGCATGTCACATCTTTCCGCCTGATCCAACTCGTCATTCACAATCAGAACGCCTTTAAAAGGAATCCTCCTCCCCTTCTTACGTCATATTACAAATGACACCTTACAAATCTGTTTCACTTTACGTCTCTCGTGCCTTCGCTTTGAGAAATGATAAACAAGTACACTTTGATTTTTAGGCGTAAGCTTAATAATATAGAAATATCCATCTTACATTTTATGTGTTATTTATTTTAGTTTTTGTGCTGGTGGTACGCTCGGGAGAACTGAAACCAGCGTTTGTGAATTTTTTACTTTTTCCGCATGCATTTACAATTTTCTGTTAAAAACTTTGGAATATTTTAGCCGCCTCGCTTCGCTAAATGTACTAACAATTCCAAACACTGACCGTTAGCCTATTGTCCAGCCTTTGTTTGCTCTTCCTGTTCATTTACAACTCTTAATTTACGCTTTTATTATTCAAAACTACCGTCAAAACGTAACGCATGGGGCCGCCATTTCGTTTAATTTTATTTTTCAAAATGGCGTAGCATCCGTCACGTAAATAATGAGTTAACTTCAAGGGTGTCGCGCTTCGGATTTCTCGTGAATTTTCCGTTAGCATTTTTCCGTTGGAAAATTTTACGATATCATTCCCAGTAACGAGATTCGATCTAAACCCATCATCAATATTCCGGCGATAAGTTACTTACATAATTTCTCATCTTTAAACCGAGCATTTCCTTCAAGGATTGTTTTCCTTACTCAATGAGCGCGACTTACTGTGAAATTTACTAAGCAAACTTCGGGATTCTGTTCGGTTAATTTTTGTTTTTATCAGGTCATTAATAAACTTTTCAAAGAAATCACATGGCACACATATACACCGCAGTGGAAAGCGCACGCGCACGGCCTTTATTGGAACGTTGACAATACGATAACATTGCAAAGGCAATATGGTTTTATCCAGTGGAATAGATGCCCTGCAGGGTGACAATTACGGTACACCTAAAAAATTTATCCCAAATTTAAAATATTTCAACGAACATTCATATTCCATTTCCAGTTCCTTTTCTCTTTCCTATTAAATTATTTCAGAAAGATAGTAGTACTCTTTGCTGTCTTTTCTAGGGAGAAAAAATCTAACGCTCAATATAGGACTATAGGTATCTATGATATAAATTCGAAAAAGCGAATATCATTCATTTTTGGACCTCTTGACGGTTAAAATGTTATTGTCCATTGTATAAGAATATTCTGTAGGTATCCTAATTAGATTCTAAGCTGAATTATTGTGATAATTAAAGACGTAAAGACCATGACGTCAAGGTGCCTCAAGGGAGGGTCCTTTACGCTGTTTTTCGCCATAGATTACTCTATATGTCACTTACATTTTTACCTCCGAATATCCGACTTGCGTTCCGTGGTCATTTCCCCGGGGGCATTTTTATTATGTAACAAGTTACAATTCTAGGAGTAATGTGGCAATATTCCTCGTCGCTTTATGGAAAATATAGTCATAATGCCATTTTGGGGCGATAAAGTTTTAAAACTGTGTTGTGGTTCATTACATCGCTACGTTACAACGCGTATATTGGCCGGATATAGTAAACGAAATACAAAATATTTATTTAGTCAATTGGCCACTTGAGGGCTCTTTAAAGAGTCGGTAAAATGGACTGAATCTACTAAAACGCTTCGGAGAAGACTACCATTGCGGAGAAGAAGCGCCGGAAGAAACTAGACCTAGCGAAAGAGCGGATTTTTCCACTTCAGTTCACTTTATCCACTTCCTATCTCGTCCATATTCCCAACTCGTCCGCATTCTTAATTAGTCCTCATTCCTAACTCGTCTGCAAGCTAACTTAGGACTGTAGGGCTGTTCGATATCAATTCGATAAGTCGGTTGTTCACTACTTGTAATATGAACGAAATGGGAATGTGGACGAGATGGAGATGCGGACAAGATGGGAATATGAACGAAATGGGAATGTGGACGAAATGGGAACGTGGACGAGATGGGAGTAAGGACAAAGGGAATCTGAGCGAGGATTTTGTCTTGTGCATTTCTTCCTGATAGTTACCATCTTGCTTTTTGGCTTGTTGCCAAACTTGGGGTTAGACAACCGATAAAATGTGGCAAAGTGTCATTTCATCTTCGTCGTAAAGGGTGGCCGCGCATTTAATTTTTCCAAGATCCTTAGGATCCACTTAATATGAAGTGGCATGTGTGCTTATTTGTCACCATGTCTTGTAATATACCGACATATCAAACATGAGTACATGTTTAAAACCTGTTATTTATAATAAGTAACTACCATAATGGGATTTACGCGTGTATTTTCCTGTAAATACACATTACTTTATTCACTTGTCTATAAACAGGAAATGATTTAGATAAATCGTTTACGCGTTTACGACGTAAAGACTCTTTCCGTATAACGTTTTCAGAGGCTCTGCTCCCAAAATCTAAGTTATCTTAGCCTATCCCTTTCTCTATCACGTTATAACTGTAAAGTGGAAGGGAGAGCAATAAGGGATGTGGGAAATTTTTCAACGCGTGAATACGACAATGTTTCCGGAAAAAGGAAGTTACGTAGGGCTTTCTTGATTATGTGGCGGCAAATATGTTCAATTTGTTTCTTAATTAACTTTGTAGATGTAGCCAAGATGGAAAAATGTGTGGCTAATAAAAAACACAACAATGTGAACACTGCTGCTTATGGTAATGGATTATGATAGCAAAAGTGACAAACGCCGGGATCCCTTCTTGTAATAGGCCTAAATAGGCTAGTGTCCTAAAAAATGGAATTAGTCCGTCTTTTACATTATCAAAAATTATTGATCACATATTTTTTCTTTTGTCAATTAAACAAAAACTGCCGAAGATAAAGTGCGTTGAAGTTTCGCGTGACTCATACCTTGGCACAGACATAACATCAGAAAATCAGAAAAAAAAAACAGTAATCTTTATTGCCTGGGGAAAAAGAAAACCATATTCTCTGTCAAGCTTCACTTAATTAGGAATGTTCCCAAGAAGGCTCCTTAAGGGGCAGGTGGACGAAGTTTTAGTTAGGCCCGAATACTTTTGTTTGTGTACGAGAGTTCCGTAACACAAACTATGACAATGTTATAGACCATGAATAATCAAGAGCTTGTTGACTGTTGATTTCCTTTCGGATACTTAGTGTAGCGTAAAGGAAGGGATTGCTTGTCAAAGGAAATCTAGTATTAAAATGTTGACGTTAGTTTATTGTGCAATGTTAATGAATTAAATAGTATTGAATGTGGTTACTGAATTATCAACAAGTTTTTAAAGTTGTAGGTAATTCTGATGCTCTGCCTACCCCACTCTGGGATTACAGGCGTGAAGGTAGGCATGCATGTATGTATGTATGTAATAATAATTATTGAATGAGTGGTTGGTTGGCTTGTGTTGTGATGTTTGTGAGCCATGTCGTTTGCATGTTTGCCTGTATCCGACATTGAAATAATCGACCTTTTACGTACTCGTAATGTGCAAAAAAAAAACTAGAAAGTTACAGTTTGAAGTTACACCTAAGCGTGTATGTTTGAGTAAAATTATTACTGACAATATCGCAATAGTTTATCAGAATGTTGGGCCGCGAAAGGGATGAATGAGGCAATTGCATGCAGCTGAAATGAGAATGCTAAGAGGGATGTCTGGTGCATATGGATAGAATAAGAAATGAGTATATAAGAGGAAGTCTGAAAGTGACACCGGTGAGGTGACTGAAAAGTTGTGTGGAAATCGGTTGTCATGGTATGGGCATGTGATGCGGAGGAATGAGGAAAATATCGTCAGGAAAGTTCTGAGAATGAATGTGGATGGCTATAAGAGTAGGGGAAGACCAAAGAAATGATGGATGGACTGTGTGAAAGATGATATGGCTAGAAAGGGAGTGACTACCGAGATGACGACTAATAGAGAAGTAAGGAAGAAAAATACATGTTGCGCCGACCACGAATAAGTTGGGATAAGGGCAGGAGAATAATAATTATTCCTCACATATTAATGGTTTCAAGTTGTTTTTTTTCGAGATTGTTGACGGCAAAAGAAAACCCAATATTTACTCGTAGTAAGAATTTTCGTTCCAAAAACATAAGCCAACGGCAAAAGCCAGCAGCTATCTCGGAGTAAGTCACTCAGAAACTTCCAGTCATAGAACACTGGCTTTGTTTATTTTTAACCAGCCTCTAAAAATATTTTTCGCTAGCAGCCTTTAGAAAAGAACATTTTCGACGATTCTATTCATTTATGAGCAGGACCAACAAACAAGCTCGACCTTGTAAGGTTTCATGCTGCGGAACCCTAAAAATGCAAGCCGTGTAATGAGATTGAGCTACAATGGCTGAATGGCGGAAATCTGGGTCAGCTCCATAGGACAATTTCGTTCTTTGTCTATGGCTCGAAAGAGGCGTGTTCATGCATTTGTCTCCACGTGTTATTGTACATATTGTACTAAAGAAGCGGTCAGGATGTTGACAAAAAGAATTAACGGTACATTAAAACAAATTCTGTGGAACGTAAACTGAAATAAAGGTAGGTGGGTGTACAACTTTTCAACCTATGCTAAAACTGACCGAAAATAGAAAAACTTCTATAGCGCTATTTACTTTTCAACTTTGACACACAGACTAAATTACATCATTGCCAGAATTATCGAGATACTTCATGGGCCCATAATATTCCTTAACTGAACGGATGGTAATTAATAAAATAAAACCTTTTTCACTTATATTTCATACTGAATGAATAAATGGAAAATGTGTGTAATTTTCATTTGACATACGCATATCTTTACTTAAAGATCGCCAAAGAGATATTTAGACATTACACACGGTGGTAAATAGATACTATATCTATTTACCACCGTGTGTAATGTTTAAAATTTAATGTAATCGTAAACTTTCACTACACTTACACTATATCCATCCATTTCAATTTCGCTAGCCAAATATGATTATTTTACGGTTGAAATATTCTTTACACAAACACTGGTTAATATTTTTAGTCTGTGGCATAAAAAAACACAAAAGCGCTCATTATGCAAGACTCCAACCTCATGTCTAATTAAAAAAAAACATGTGTCAATTAAGGACTGTACGCGGGAAATTCACGTTACATTTTATTTGAAGAGTTTCAGAGACAAAAAGTTTGAGCAACAAATGTTCGACATTATTCAGAAATAACTAGTTTAAATACCTTTTAAATACCTTTCCCATTTCTCATTATCCCGCTTGCATCTTTTAATCTTTTCACTCAAAGCCTTTCATCAACGTAGAGGAACGAAAATGTACAAAAATATTCCAATTGATACGTGAAACGTTTTAAACTGAGCGGTTTTTTTCACTCTATCAATTTGGATGTTTTAAATGAAAATGTGTGAATGCAGTGTTCTATATTAGTTTGAATAAGAGGTTCGTGCTTTAGCCGTTTTTAACACTTTAAACCAATTATTAGTAATGCTTGTGATGGATGTTCGTTCTTGGTTTTTTAGACGGATAAAGTTTTGTTGCATTTGGTTAAGAGTACTTATTAAATATTTTTGCACGCGTACCTTTTTAATTATATATGTATTAATATTTAACTTATTAAAGACTCAAATAAAAGTAGCATAAATGTCTTAGTTGACTGACACAATCGGTAAAGGGGGCCTTATTCTACATTGTCTTTTCCATATTATTATCGTATTGTTATGATGACGGCTCTTATAAACTTGTCAGTAAAGGCGGCCGCGTTAAAGACAATACTTACAATGACAATAGGTGTTAAAACAATCTAGAATACGGCCCAAGGGCACGTGTAGAATTTTCCGATCGCACTAAATCAGTCTACTTTGAAAATAAGCAATTTATATTGTAGTAGGTACTTAAGTTTTAGAAAGATGTCCTCAATATTCTACAGTAAATACTGCAGTGTGCTTGAAAGCCGACGAATTTAGCGAATTCAGAGATATTGTAGCGATTGCACGCCCTTAAAAAGACTTTGTAGTTTTTATTACGTGGCGTTTTTTATTGTTAATTATCCGCTTTATATGCAGCTTTTCTTTTTGAGTTGAACGCAAATGGAATAAAACGCGAAAGGAACAACATGAAATACATGCATACATAAACTCACGTCTTCATTCCCAGAGTGGGGTAAGCGGAGCTACAGAATTACCAACAACTCTAAAAGCTTGTTGATCATTCTGTAACCACATTTTGCACAATCAGGCTAGGTAAGATGTTTACGAGTGTAATAGTGACAGTTTGCAAGCATGCCCATCGCCTCACAGTACTACAAGCAAGCCCATCGCCTCACAGACAAGTCAACATGAAATAGACAAAGAAAACAAACAGACGGTAGTGCTCAATGTTTTCAAGAATTAGAACGAAAAATCCGACAGAATTTTCTAGAAAAACCACAAGTGCCCAGTTCCATACCTTTGCTTTCAAGCTAATAGGGTTCATTTGTTCAGTGCAGACCTTTATGATCACTTTATGAAGTTTCGCAGTCCAGCGATAAGTCGGCCGCGGTATTAAATTAACCATTCCACAAACAGACAGAACCTACTCGCCCAAATTATGTTTACAGACTTAATGTTAATCCTCTAACTCGATGACGCAACGCCATCCCATTTTCATGAATATATTTAAGGTCGTGAAAAATCAACGCTATTTTTGGCGGAATCAATACAGAATCGTAAATAAAGCTAATTTGCGAGCGAGGTTTTTGTTTATGAAAACAGAAAGTTTTAATTAAATTAATTTGTAAATATGTTCTTGCTTGAGCTACAGCGGCGTAGAAGGAAAAATAACTTTTTAATACACGTTTGAGTAGTCGTGCCGACACGGCTACGTCAGACGCGACCCACTGGCAGTATGCCGAGTTCCTTTGCCGCGGTACGACGTGCGCGCGGTTGGTACTGTGAAGTGTCACGTCACTATTTTGCCGCCAATTTGAATGTGACATTCAGTGTTGTTCCATTTTTTTATTTGTGTGCGTTTTATTTGGAAGCTGATGGCTGTTGTTGATTGATATCAATTGCGTTTGGTTTTCGTGTGTTGTTTAAAGTTTTGCGAATCAAGTGCAAACTTCGTGAAATAGAAATATTTGGGTAATTTTGTGTATTGGATTTCACTCAGGATGTTAATAAGAAATTCAATGTTTTTCTTTATGCCGAAATCGCTTTGTATCAATATCATTGGATAGGTCTCTCAATAAGGCTAAAAAAATGCGCATATTTTTGTCAAAACGTTTCGTTTTATTGTTATTTCTTTTGCAGGGATGAAGGCTCTGTATTTTTTCTTGTGGATGAACTGACGCGAATAAAACTAATATAATATTCTATATTTTGAAATACGTATTATGTATATGTGGTTATTTCAATGAGAATAATTATTACAAATGGTTTACTGCGGGTGGAATAAAAATATTTTTAACTAGGTACCTACGGTCTATATTCTTTCCCATACAATGAGATATCCAGTTACAAATTACAAAGAGGAGTGACAAATCCTTTTGTTCCACTCATCACAAGACCTATGACAGTATGTGAGTGTGTTTGTTTATGAAAATAACTATTTGTCACACTTTAGCATTAACAAAACTTGTACTTTGGAACTTTGACCACTTTGACCTTGCATATAACATGAGAAGCCTTTGCCGCTCACCTTTTTGTAATATCAATATTATGAAAGGTCACATTAGACCTTAGTGGCAAAAATAAAATGGTACAAATTAGGTTTAATTCTTTAAGTAATAAAAAAACCGACCAAGAGCGAGTCGCAGACTCGCACACTTATATTTTATTTTTAGTACCTAGGTATTTGTTATTAGCGGCATTAGAAATACATGTGACAATTTCAACAGTATACCTATTATGAAGGCAGCCAGATAAACGGACGGACGGACAGCAAAGGTTTATATAGGGTCCCGTCGGCAATCTTTAGGTACGGCACCCTAAAAAAATTAAGTACTTTAACATTAAAATGAAAATTAAATGACCTATCACGGCGTTCGTGCTCGAGAATGGTAACCCCACATATATTATCAAATTTCACTTTATCGATTGCATCATTTTATCTAACGCTATTTTCTGCTGAAATCATGATGTTTTCAGGATATCTTAAACATTACGTAGTTAGGTAAGATTAGAATTGTAACTACCAAAAAAAAAATTTACTCCCGCGTCGAGAAAAGCCTTTCGATGAAAAAGTTTAAAAGAGTTTCGATATAATAATAGGTACCCATAAAGAGTATCGATGGTTCATTTAGACATTTCGAACTACTCTCAAACACCGGTTTTTGGTTTTTACTGGAAATACATACTTATCTAAAACTTGCAAAGATCATTTCCCTCTTACCGAATTCAAATGTGTGATTTTCTCACCTCATAACCATAGAGTCATCCAGTGATCTATTAGTGGAACATAATATCTAATTCCTAACTCCTACTAAACTTGTAAAACCTCTACTATATAAACTTATACTAGCTTATGGTAAAGATCCCGAATCGAAAATAGGTATACATATTTCAATAGATAGATGCCGGATTCTTTGCCAAATTGTCTCCCCTAGTTTGCTAAAATACTTTAGCTGAGCTCAATTTTAAACTTTCTTGATTTATTTACTACCATCGCTTTAAAGTAAGCCATACTTTAGCTTTATTTTAGTGTTCGAGGAAATATAGCGTCCCAAAAACGAATTAATTTACAAACTAAAGTTGCTAGCAAAGCTATCATAAAATAATTCATTATTATGTATCAAATGTTACAGTGAGTAGACATTAGATTAAGTATAATTAATACAAAAAGATATATTATTGCTTGTTCTTTTACACTCGAATATCTTCTATACATATAACATTATTTCGTGACTGGACTAAAAGATAACCAGCAGAATCTAGGGACTTGAAATTTTGATGGACTATTTCGACAGCACTAAGAAAGCCTTCTTCGAAAATCGGATCCCTAATGGGAAAAAATAGTGAAATTTGCGGAAAACTATTTCTACTCGTAGGAAGTCACGGCTGTCCACTATTTTACATAAATACTTATACTTAAACGTATATACTGCGGTTTATTCTGCCGTTTTTAACAAGAGGAGGTAACCACAGGGTATTTATAAAAATATCCAATTTCCCAATGAATTAAAGATGGCCACGGCGGTTTATTTTGGCGCGTAAATTCACGCACCCTTGTCAGTGTTGCCCGCCTCGAAATATCGTCCCAGTGTGACCATTATTCCGACGCGGGCGAGCCAAAAATATCCATGATTTATATGATAGATAGAATTACCGATATAATGTTACGCAGGTTTATTTAGGTAAGCATTGTATAAGTATCTGAGTTAGTTTAGTTTGCATTGTTACATCATGTTACAATCATGTTAGGCCTTCCATTCTACGGCCTCTGACCTCCTTTAATCTATTTAATAACAATAAAAGGTCACACTCGCTCGCTTAGTCTGTTGTGATGCATCGCGAGCTTCTGAGTGAAGTGTTTCTGGACAAAGTCACTTTAATAACAACGAAGATTTTCTAAACCATTGGACATATCAACATCTCTAAAATAATGTATCAAGCAAATCCTATTTGTTTCCATTGATCTATCAATGAGAATAAATTTTTCAGTTTGTTATTGGTTGTTGAGATTTCGCCAAGGAACAGTGTTCGTATTGTTGTGGTCCGGGGCAATTACTAGCATAGAGGCATTCTAACTTAGTTCTCAGGGTTGAAAATGCATTCGCAATCTTAGGATTGTAGTCTTGTAACGAATGCAAACGCAAACGTTTGAGAATGCAAACGTCTATAGATCTCAGATCTTACTCACCATCAGATGGCTCGTTCGTTGCCTTCTTCACGCCGTTAAATAAAAAAAAGTCTTGAAAATGCAAATGTCAATGCTGGGTCTCAGATCATACCTTCTTACGGTCTCAGGTGGCCTGTGTGCTCAATAAAAAACAATTGAATCTTTACCATATGGTAATGGTCTACGGTTTAAACAACGATGTGTCAAGCTACCGATTTACCCTAACGACAAGGTCACCCTTAATTTTTTCAACAAGAATTTACGTCACCAATTCCCTTATTTAGTGTCGGTACTAAAAATCGTCCGGCGCCTCATTAATTTGAAGCTTCGGGGCTAATTTGATTCAACTAACTCCTTTATTAAGGCAATGGGGCATGAAATTAGAAATTTTAACAACGTCGGTGTAGCTCTGAATTTCTCCTGCGAAAATACTAAAAGGACCTCAAATTGTCTGTAGCGTTGCTTCTAGGAATGTCTTTGTTACAGAACGTATAAAGGGCTTTAAATATGAAGATTGAAGACGGACTTGATTAAATCATAAATATCATAAAGTTCCGTTAACATTTCATGGATCCTATGACCAGATTTTGACGAAGTTTAAATGAAACCCCTGAGAACTCATGAGAAAAAGAACTATTAAAATAGGTTGGCAAATTGGCGAAGTACTACTAGTAAAAATTAAAACAATGTTATTCATTACCAGATGGTAGATAAGATACCCTATGCTCAATAGGGTTTCCATACGCAGCTTAAGCTCTACCGATTCGGTATACTTAGATTCTTTACCGATTGCATATCTAACTATGATTTTCTCTGACTTTCACGGTAGAAGCGGGAGCGGAGCGGTCGATTTAGGAGCAGATAAACCAGAAAATAACGATAAATTAGGAAAGTTCTTAGACCTTATCCTGGAGAGGATCACATTTCATTTCTACTGCTAAGTTTAAATCCCCCTGGGTTATGCCACCGCAAAACACACCGATGAGCAAGCTTGACATAAATTTTCGGTCCACCTTCCTCGGTATTTTACCAGCTAGCTTCTATTTGCAGAAGAACCTCAGATAAATCTTGACCAATTTACTATTTCAATATACTTTTGAAAGCGTTCTCAGTGAATTGAAACTCAATCGAGTTCTCTTACGCCCGTGTCACAAACTCACTAAACGCGGACTAATTTGATCTTTTAGATGAAATTCTTTCTGCTATTTCCCATCTAGCTGTAACAGTGTAGCTATTTATAGTTAAGTTCGCCTTTGGACATGCCTTTTGTGTTTGTTTCTATTTTGTTGTTTGTTACTTTTCTGTTTGTACAATAAAGTATTTTACATATGGTTTTACTGTTGGTGTTATTTGTTGCGGCTTTACTAGTGTTGACAAAGTCCGGAAAAAAGCCGGTTTTTTCCAAACAACTCGATTTTTTCCGATTTTTATAGAAAAAAAGACAATGTAATTTACTGCTCTTTTTTATCTATATTCGGTCTTATTTACATCTACAAATGAACGACATCGACGACATGGAGGCAGAAACAATTTAAATAGATGGCGAGAGTGACAGTGATTGACTATAAATAAATTATCATTATTCATTCGTTATTTTTCATAAAAATCCCGAAAAAAGAAATGAATCTGCTTTTATTGAAGCTGTAAAAAAAGTACATGCATATTCCCTAATTAAAGAAATGAGGACGAAAATCAATTGATTGATATGACTACGCCAATCGGTATTTAACTAATACCAAGATATTTTTATATCAATAAGAGTTGGTATACAAATCCCTCTCTTAATATTAATAGTACAGGCTATTCTTTTTTTCTTTGTTGTTTTTCCGTGTTACGCTTAGCAGTATTCTAGCATTTTGTCCACATTTTTTATGAAATATTCCACGTATTTCTCTTATATTATTCTTTTTGTATTTCCTTATATGAATGTTAGGGTTTGATATGTCTTTATTTTCATCACTAACAACATTCTATGTATGTGTACTGTGTAGGTACTCGTATAGACGAGACCTCTAGATGTTTTCTGATCTATCACGACTCTATTAGTATTTATTTGCAATATTATAATCCTCTTTCCTGTTTGCTCACGGAAATCTAGTAATAGAAACATAATTAAAGCAAATTTATAGCTAAAACGTGTCCACCTAAAAGTTCATTTACTAACTATTCAAGTGTTATATCAGAACAAAAGAATTAAAATAACAATACTTTACAGCATGTACCAATGCATTACTTAATACATTTAGTAGAGCTATTTACATACATGTGTGTAAGCAGGTACAGGTAGATGACAAACAACAAGAACCGAATCGAGTGTGCGTCTTAATCATTGTTGTTATACCTTTACGGATACACCTAAGTCCTCATCCTTCGGCTTCAAGTATTTTACCATTACTAGGCCCAAATCCCAAATTTCCATATAAAACAGACACGGTACATAGCCCTCGGCACTGTACGAGCACCCTTTATAAAGATATGCAAGTTACTTAACTCCAGCAATGTGTTCGTTGTAATCAAATTATTTAACCGCTTTTACTGCTTATACAGAGCGCTTATATGACCAATAAAGACTGAGAAATATCTCAGTGTGGGGAGGGGGGTGAGACTTGATCCGTAGTTACGTAACGGCAGATGTCCTCATTCCTTGGACAGAAATATCCGTAGCCTCGGAGAATGAGGCGGTCCAAGTGAAGGGGACTGGGCGAAATAAATGTAAGTTTGAGTTTTATTGGATACGATGGGTAATTATAATTATGACAAGATAACAAAACTTTTTCTTTTTTCTTTTAGTGCAAATGTTTGGTAAAACTCATTGAAAACCTAAAGTTATCACATAACTTTTTTTTTAATATAGTTAAGTACTTACAATAAAACTACACACAGCCAAAATATCCTTACATTATTTTGATATTTACATTATTCTGTTTGCGATAGGTACCTATATTGTTGACGTGGATACATGCAATTTCGAATTCGAAACTGTTATACAACAAATATAAAACTAAAATATCCAAACTCAAGAAATTAAACGCCTATTTTACATCAACTCCGACAACATGTTCACCAAAGACATTCCACACGCCTCTACCTTAAGTCACACAACAGCTCTTATAAGGGTCGCGTAAAACCTCTTTCGCGACCGTTGACAGCCACGAGCCGCATACTTGCTTTAAACACCGTTCGACATGCGAAACTCTCCAAATTCCAAAGATTGACCCCCATATAAGTTTACCCCGTAAATTGTTTCCCTCCCAAACTATGAAGACTTTGAAGTCAAGTCTTGATAGAGTTTCAAGTCGTACGACTTAGCATAACGTTTAGGGTGTTGGCAGGGATCCACAGTTTTATTCTTTAGCGGATTCTTGTGATGTTTTCAGAGGAAATGAGCTCTAGTATTCAGCTATACGAGGCCTTTGTCGGCTATATTCGGGTGCATTCGGGCTCGCTTCTTTTTCTTTGTTCCTTTATGTAGCTCCCGCTGTTTTAAACTATGTTGTCCATTTGTATTACACAGTCGTTTTATCTTTGCGAGTATCAAAAAGCTAGGAAGTACAATAGGTTAACATAGCGACTTTTAATAAACGACAATGGTCATAACTTTCTTGGAATCAAGGACTTAAGAATGTGACGATCTTGAGATCAGATGTGAAGATATGACATTACCAAAAAATATATAAATGTGTGGTACGTGAGTTTGACACACGGAGTTAAATATTTCCTAATGGACATATTTCTTTCGTTTTTAAAGACTCGAAGCGCTTGTTTTTTGACCTGTATCTTCTTTATTGACCGGTTTTAAATTGTAATAAAACCAAAACATCCTATTCGTGAACTACTAAGTACAGAATAAATATTGTTGAGCAAATATTTTACTACGTGTGCTTGGTCAATATGCAATATACCTACGCAAATAAAATATTCTCCTTTGCGCTCGTTATCATAATCCGAGCAACCAGTAGCAATAGCTTTCATTTTGTTATCGTCGGTGTTTGTTTTCATAAACACGATACACCTTATCTCTAAGCCCAATGAATTCAGTGCTCAAGGCGCCGCGCTGTCTACAGGATCTTTGTGTTATCCCGTAATTTGTTGGCTACCTGAACCCAGAAGTTACTACTGCCCGGATTATAGGCCATTACCCTATTTATTTTTATGCTCAACCTCAACTGGCATGCTTAAAACAGTTTATAGCTGTTGTTAGATTTTGTGGAGTCTATAAATCTCTTCGGGAGTGCGTACTTCTGGGTTAACCATATGGGTTTGTTGATTCGCTATTTCTGGGCGATAACGTTTCTCTTCAAGCGAATATTTACGTAAGTGTGCTATTTGAGATAGCCAAAGAATTCATTTCTAAGTAGGTATTTTGCAATGGTTGATAAGGTCTGAAATGTAAAACAGAGGTATATTGTTAATAATATAATTGTTCGAAAGACACTTCGTATAACATGTATAGCAGACACACTTTAAGTCGAATGATAACTTTGCATAAAGATATACCATAGCATAACAGTTACCTCTACCCGTACTATACATTTTGCAGCATATTATTTAGCAGAAGATTACTTTCACGGACTTTTGTTAAACATAATTTAATTTTATATACCATAACTATTGCTGCTGCTAGCACTGCGATTCCAACAGAAACGAAACTGTGCGAGAATAGTAGATTGGGTTAGGTTAGAACTGCAACCGCAAATTAGTAAATCTTGGGAAAATTGTGATAATGTGTCCTTTTACCAAATACTTCAGACGAAAGTCAAAGCCTTGATCCTCACTCCGAAATATTGCCCCATTAAATGTGTAAATACCTTCCATTTTATAAACAAGGTCAATGTACATATATTTCCCAGTAAGTAATTTGTCATTTCGTTTGGCAAAATCAAATTTTCCTTTGAATCTTTCGAATTACACCCTCGATGTCCTGGGTTGGATTTATAAATTTTAATCCCCGCTGACTTAATATCCGTGCCGACGGAATTGTAGCGAATAGAACGATCCAATTGGGAATCAAATTAGGACCAATATTTCTTTCATTTAATAAAGGTACATGGGTCACTGTTCTGCGGAGCTACTCTTTTAGAAAAATGTTTTAAATTTATCGTTGTTTTTGAATTGGCACAATTTTTTAAAAAGAAAATAACGAAATAGGGGTTTTCTGGATTCAGAAATCCATCGAAATTGTAATCTACAGAAAATGTTGCACGTTTTCTGTCCGAGCGACGCGCGGGGTCATTAAATAAATATCAGGGGACAATCTCTCACAAATTGACCTAGTCCCAAACTAAGCTCTCTAAGTTAATGGGTGGTTAATGGGTACTAGACAACGTTAACATACTACGGTATATAGAAAAATACATACTTGAATACATAGAAAACGTCCAAGGCTCAGTAACAAATTGCACTCATCACACAAATCTTTACCCGGGAATCGACACTACCTAGAAAAATCGCATCGTCATTCACATTTATATAATTATGTATATTTCACCCCTTGTCGTATCCCCTTCAATTTGTTTATCGGTTGCTATGCCCAACATCTCTAGGTTACTGTAAAACAGTCACCCCTCTGTACGCTTCGATCTTTCAAACTACGCAATGGATTTTAATGCGGATTTCATCTATAGATAGAGTGATTCAAGAGGAAGGTTATATGAAATTTTGTTTAGTGTACGGGTGTTACAGAAAGCTCTCATAAACCGAAGCAAAGCGAGAGCAAGTCCCTAGTATTCCATAGACTAGAGTATAGATTGTAAAGCCCATGTGGAATCTATGGGCCAGTAGTAGCTGAACTGTTTGTCGAGTCGTATTTGGACCAGGTCAGCGTCGGAACCGGTCCGCCTCCACGGCCTCCACATGCCCGGCGATCTCTTCGCTCAATCCGTTTACAAACGGTTTGTTGTGGTTCAGTTTGTTGGGAATGCTAGTGTTTTTGTTTTTGGTTAAATAGTTATTGGTAAGAATTTTGGTAGGCCTTAAATATAAGTAAATGGACACTTTATTGTTTTGTCATTTTAACGTTATATTTGAACTGCTGAACTATTCTGTCAAAGGTGTTAAAGTGACAAAGTACTAAAGTATGCAGCTACTTATAAACCCGATTGTAAGGTGTTTATTGCATTGTCATCAAGTTCTTTAAAGTTTCAATCCTGTAGCTCTATCTCATTGGTAAAGGTACTCATTATTTTATCGAAATACCTTCCAACAAACGTATATCATTAATTCATTAGATTACGCAGAATTTTCATTTCATCCAACGAAAGGCATTTCTCGGCGCACGAGTTTTTTTTGGTAGTCAAACGTCTAACTTAACCTATCCTACGTAATTATCGGTTAAGATATCCTGCAATCATGGTTTATGCCGAAAATAGAATTCGATAACATGATGGTTACAATGGGTAGTGTACTTCTCTCTAACTTTACATATTTTTTATTGTATGTTTGTTGGTTCGGGCTAAGCATTGACTGTTAGTCAGTTAGTCTCGGAAGAATTTCATATGTAAGTATAGATAGATAGATATCCCCAAAACCCTAAACAAATAAAGTGAACGGAAATCGATCCCACTTCGACGAGCAGCGATCCGTGAAATCATATGGACCTGCCACTTTATTCGAGCCGTATCATTCGATTGGACAGGTATACTGAATAAGTACAGACGGCAACGGAAGCAGGATCGAATCTACTTGGACGTTGACTTTATTGAAGGTTGATGGATATTTCACAAAACTTCTGACCGTTACGTTACGTGCGCGTTGTAGGAAAGCTTGAGTAACATGAGAGATGGGACTATTTTGACACCCTTATAAACAATATTGTTTCTAGTAGTTTTTTTTTATTGCTTAATTTAGTCTCATTCGTGTTCTCTTTCTTCGCAAGCCAGGTTCTTACCAACTTTTTGGTGACATGGAGTGTGTAATCAAAACTGATATGAATGTTACTGTAAGGTAGGTATGTCCATTATAAACTTTTTTCTTTTATAGAACACACAACTCGGTATTTTTCTTTGCCGATGTCAAAATAATTACGTGAATAAACGCCAGATAATACAATTAAAAAATATATATATCGGAGCGGTCTTTGAGTAATCATACAAAAAATCGAAGTCGGTAAAAAAAATGTAAACACATTTTTATTGATAAAACTAAGTATTTTATTTGTAATCCCGTATTCAATCAGTGAAATCTACTTGTATTAAGCTTGCGATTCCATTCCACACTAATCAATACGTTTGTATGGAGCACGGCCACCCTGCGCAGGCGACGTCCGCATACACTTCCGGTTAAGTACAAACCAGCCATCATTGTCTCTTTCACACCTTACTAGACAGAGAAGGATGAACGTGCTATCATTATAACCTATTTTATAGGCGCGTGCGCGTCAGGTGTTGGGGTTATACAAGCCGCGGGTTTGTGGTTTGTTCTAGAATTATAGAACCAAAGCAGTTTTAACTCTCGTTTGTTAGTAATAGGGTTGATATTGGTACAGAAGTTTTGTCTGAGACACTGCCTTTTAGCTTAGAAGGGCAGCATAAGACTTAAACTATTTACTATAAATATGTATAAATTTAAAGTAAATAAATATCTAGGGACAATTCTACATAAATTGAGCTAGCGCCTATAGCAGAAAACTAAGCTCGAAGCTTGTAGCGCACTAGAGTAAAAGAAAGATATGAAGTCAATTATGACAGCTGTCATTCAAGTACAAATTATAACCTCAAATCTTATAATGGTTTATAAATAGGGATTAAGCATGGATTTTTTAAATCGCATTTCTCAACAAAATATAAAAATACCTAAAAGAATACCAAAAGTGAAATTAAAATTAATATCGGCCAAGAAATACGGATGATACAAGCACTTTAAACCGCTAATTAGCCAGCGAATAGATAGAGAGGTCCGATATGCACTGTGACGTCATTAACAGGTCGGCCATATGAACTTCATTATAAATTCTGTTTTACTAGAAAGAAATAGGAACAAATGTTTGTTGGCTTATATCTTGGTTATTTTTATAGCTTATAAAAATGTTTGTTACATAAATCAGCTTGGATTGAAGCTGTAAAAAAATGACATGAATATTCCCTATTTAGAATGCACGCTCTGAAATGATGTTTGTACGCTCTGACGGAACAACTTAAACTCGCAGGTTTATATTAGCTGCGTCGAGTGAAAAAGTAATACGCTTAAGTGAAATACATCCCTGAGTACAAATAACCTAGATACACGGCATTTCTTTGTGGAAAATATTCCACAGTAACCTTAGGAAATATGAAAATGTTTATTCTTGATACATTATTTGAGTTTGACATATCTCGAGAGATAAAGCCGTCTTTCGTGCTGGAAAATACGGTCCGTTGTGTACGAGAATAAGATATTGTTATTTGTAAACTTATATATCATTGCACAAACCAACTAGGTTATGAAGAGCTATAGAATAGAGCAGTGTAATTTGTAATTAATAAAAATTCGCTTCGGTTTATGTGAGTTTTCTGTAACACGCGTTCAGAAACCGGAATTATTATAACTAAAAACCTTTAGTGAAAAATTATCTAACTGAATGGCGAAAACCGCATAAAAAACCGGTTAGTCGTTTTTGAGATCATCGCGAATATACATACAGACAGAAACACGCGGCGGGGCCCTTTGTTTTACTACGTAGATATATACAAATAACTTCTTCATGATAACATATAAAATAAATGTTTAAAAAAACAAAAAACCGCCTTCAAAAAGCAAAAAATAACTTCTTTAAAATGGTAGGTAAATAGGTCAGTCCAACTGAAGTCTGCTTTTGGTTAAAATATTGTTGGACGCCGACTTCAGTTGGACTGACCTATTTACCTACCATTTTAAAGAAGTTATTTTTTGCTTTTTGAAGGCGGTATGTTGTTTTTTTAAACATTTATTTTATTTTATACTTTTTAGTGATCCTATTTATGCTGTTACGTAGCTCCACTTCTAAATATTAATAAGAAACTATAGAACATTTCAAGCTCGCCGCAGACAACGCCGCGGGAATGTCATAGTCATATTTAAACCTAAATGTGCTTCGTCATAGTCGCTCAACTTCCTTTATCGAAATATCTTATCGCCACCCTTGAAATAGGTACCGTTAAGGAGTTCCGGTGGCCATCTGTGGTCTTCATCATCAGTTCTACTTCACCATATAGTACTTTTCAAAAGCAAATGCATGAGTTACAGTGAAAAATACCAAAATCGCTATAGGTGTGCCTATAATATTTGAGGATTTCTCCATGATCCCATCATCAGATCCTGACGTGGTGACAATGGGACCAACTAGAAAGTATACCCGTTCGAACAACGAAATTTTTTTTCAAATCGGTCCAGTGGTCTTCGTGTAATCGGGGAACATATATAAAAAAAAAAAAAAACCCGAGGAATTGAGAACCTCCTCCTTGTTTTGAAGTCGGTTAAAAATATAGCTTTGTCATAAAAGCTGTTTAATGACCTAAAGCTATTTAAAAAAGAAACAAATTGGACAAGACATTCAAAAATTAAGCAAGCATTGTTAAAGGCGTTCTTTGAAAAATTGAAACTAAGGCCGGAAGAGTCTTAGTCTCACAACAAATGGACAACACAAAACTAAAAGAGCAAGTAAAAACCTTACAAACTTAATAAAAGCTATAAATAACTTCTCCATAATAGGTAACAGAACAAAGCTGTTATAAATACTGGTGACACAATAACAGGTAAAGTTTCTGTGCCCATCGAACACCGGTATCAGTATTCACTGTTGCAGGAAGTGGGAAGTACGTGCTGTCATGACTACAGACTCGAAACAATCTATTCTTCTGTCCCCTTCTTGCTTTTAACAAAAGCACTGGGGAAAGCGAGAAAACAATTGCTATCAGTTTTCTCTTTTATAAAGTTGTGATAAAAGGAGTGTTATTTTTAGCTTGCAGGGCTTTTCATTGAGTTTGTTTAATTTTTCATTAGCTATCGCATTAGTTTGTAGTAGTTTGTTGTTTTTTAAATTAAAACTAGATAAAGAATGTATGTGTACGCTCTGGAGCAAAATGTTGAGTCCAGCCTCTTTTTCGGCATCACAGTACTTATTCTTTACATGTAACACTGTCTTCTTTGTTTATTATTTTAAGTACTTACCATGTCACCATGCTCAATTTATGTCGAAAAAAGATTTTGACATTATTCATTTTTCTATTATTGTTAGTGAGCAATTTGTTTTTGCTATAGGTATTTATATGTAGATTAATGCTACTCATAGCTTCAGATATCTGTCTTTTGAAGAGTAAAAGTGCTTTAATTCCTTTTTTATACCTTATCATCATATCAGCGGAAAGACGTTCACTGCTGGACATAGGCCTTCCCCAAGGATCTGCACGACGGCCGGTTTTGTGCTACTCGCATCCATCGGCTTCCGGCGATCTTCACCAGTACCCTTACCATGAGTCACAATTAACGTACTCGCTAGCGAGTGAATGTTCTGTCCCGCGCAGACCTTGCAGTATTCTTATAGAGTGCGAAGGACAGAGCATTCGACTCGCTAGCGAGTACGGTAATTGTCACTCATCTTGTTGTCCGGCAGCATGAGCACGGCTCGCTCAAAGGTCTTTGCTTACGGCGGCGTCGTTGATCGGGTCGCCGCCTTCCCGAACACATGGTTGAGGGAGGCGATGGCTGAGATATGCGTCATACTCGTGAACGGGTGCTGTTTGTGGGGTCCGGTCTGTTCACGTCTGCAAGGACTTGTTGCTCAGTTAATTATTCCAGTTATGGCTTTTGACGTAGAGACCTCGTCGTGTTGTTCTCCTAGTCATTATTTTTTGTTTCATGTATTTGACATGTAATCTTGTTAATTTTTACATTTATTTGTAATGTTTTTAATTTTGAATTTGTATTTTTTTTATATGTGATAGTTCTAATAATTTATATTTGTTGCTTTATTACCTTGTAATGTAACTTACTTTTAGTATTATAGTATTTTATGTTTGAAAAAATGACCTTCTGCTGGAGTTTCTTGCGGCGCTTCTTCTCCGCAATGATGGTCTTGTCCGAAGCGCTAGTAGATTCACTGTATATTACCGACGTGTAAAAGAGCCTGTATGTGGCCAATTTACTGAATAAATATTTTGATTTTGATTTTTGATGGTAAGGGACAGGTCGTCGGTCCACCTTATGGAAGGCCGCTTAGTCAAATATAAATATTTACTAGATTAACTTCTAAAAACCTTGTCGGAACTAAAGCCATTTGGATAATTAAATACTCATCGAAGCTCTTACGACTTGACTTGCACAGAAATCATTAATTAATACTTCTAAGAACCAATCTTTACTATCGCCTCATAAATCACAGAACAAGGATAAAACCAAACGGAATCGGAAATCCTGATTGGCTGTAATACCAATGTCATTAACCAAAAGGACGTATGTCTATTAATTTCGGGTGTACTTATGCTTTTATTTGATAGCAGTAGCCCCTGGGAAGTTGGAACAGATTTGCAAGTTGGTACTGAAGACTAACGTAATGAGTTTCTTGGGGCTCTAACTCGGTAAAACTATATTACTTTTCACATGTTATGGTATTGTTTTTAAATCGGCCGCCATTACTGTCAAGTATAGCTATCATCCCCCTAGTTTTCACCATCTTGACAATGATAGGTGACAGGTGACAATTCACTTTACATTGCAAAAAGAACGACCTCTCACATCAGTGGGATTCATATCAGATGTGCCATGTACCATGTCACCTTTCACCTGACATTGTTAGGATGGTGAAATATAGGCGGCAGAACGTTGACAGTATATGATAGATAACTTGTCATAAGCAACATTAAAACGTTCACATCAGTGGGGATTCATATCAGATGTTCCATGTACAGTAAAGGACTTTAATTGTTATGCCACTATGGAACCCTGTCATAATGACAGCGTCAAACCACATGACAGAAATTACGCTTATATGAATGATTAACGTTATGCGACAGGGTTCCATAGTGGCATAACAATTAAAGTCCTTGACTGTTCCATGTCACCTTTCACCTGACATTGTTAGGATGGTGAAATATAGGCGGCAGAACGTTGACAGTATATAAATAACTTGTCATAAGCAATATTTACCGAGTAGAAATAAACCCATGAATGTATGCTACATGTTATACATACATACATATAAACTTAACTCATGTTTGGTTTTTCCGGTCTTTGAACCTAAGATATACTTATGTAAATAAGGTTCGTTTTAGAAGTGTAGATATATCAATTGATACAACCCTCGACATTATAGCGATCACTATTTTCAGAGTAATATCTCTTAAACTTATTTAAATCAAATCTAGCTAAAAACCACCCTAGTAAAACTGGCTTTCTATTAAAAAAAGCTGCGTCTGATTCGATTCATCGATTAATGAGTTATAATGCCAAAGACAGATGCATAGATACCTGGACACGTTAAACTTGGGGTTAAATATGTAATGGAATAGTATTATTTGTGAATTCTAGGTTGAACTTGGAGACTACTTATTTAAATAGAATAAGGGATTTTATAAAACAAAAGCGAACACAGACGGTGACAATGACAGAATGTAATACAGAATAGAAAAGTAACAGATACAAAACATGAAGTGTATTTTTGCATTTATAATTTCAAGATTCCCCTTATCAATGCAAATCATATTTCTTCAGACCCATCATATTCGAACAGTTCTCGACCTGTTGCTTGAAAGTGGCCTTCGTTAGTATGTCAGCAACCATGTTGTTCGTTGCCACGTAATGTACCATTATTTCCTTGTTAGATATCTTCTCGCGTAGAAAATGATATTTAATATCAATATGTTTGCTCCGGGCATTGTAGGAGTCTTTGCCTGCGAAATGAATTGCGCTTTGGTTATCGCAGTGGATGATAGTAGGTGCAGCCGCTAGCCGGGGCTGCAGCTCAGCCTGGAGCTGGCGCAACCACAGCGCCTCTTGCACGGCACCCGCCAGCGCCATGTACTCCGCCTCCATGGTGGACAACGCCACCGTGGCCTGCTTCCTGGAGCACCAAGATATCGGGGCACCCTGAAACATAAATATGTAGCCGGAACAGGACTTCCGACTCTCATTATCCGACGCCCAGTCAGAATCGCAGAAACCAAAAATATATCCTTCTTTATTCTCAATGAAAGCTAATTTGTGATCTTTTGTTTCTTTTAAATAGCGTATCACCCTCTTGACCGCTGTCCAATGCTGAAATTCAGGCTTTTTATTGAAGCTACTTAATTTATTTACTGCAAAACATATGTCAGGTCGGGTACCATATGATAGGTATAATAAACTGCCAATTGCTTCTTGGTATGGTACATCTTTCAATACATTTTTCTCTTCTTGAGTAGTAATTAGTTTATTATTCGGATCACAGGGCGCACTTACGGTCTTGCAGTCAGTCATTTTAAATCGCTCAATTACCCGTTCTATGTATGCAGTTTGATCTACATATATTTGACTTCTATCTTCATTTTGTATTATCCTCCAGCCAATAAATTGATGAACTGTTCCCAGATCTTTTAAATTAAACTTTTTTTTTAATTTATCCTTAATATCTTGAGCCTTCTTTATTTCATTAAAAAAGAACAATATGTCGTCTACATATAATATTATATACCACATATTTTTACCTTCTATTTGGTAATATACACAGGCATCCAACAAAGAACAGATAAATCCCAACTCTTTCAATGCAGCACTTAATTTTAAGTTCCACTGGCGACTGGCCTGTTTCAGCCCATATATGGATTTATTTAATTTACAAACTTTATCACCATATATATATATAGGTTATAGGTTAGAGCGGGCTGGTTTCCGCAACTCGACGACTTAATGTATGCGCCTTTTTTGCGTGCTGGGTTTTGGCACTACTCTTGCCAACCCAGTTCTACCAGGAAGCCTAGCAAACCCTTGATGTTGCCGACGGCTTCCGGTAGCGACCTCGGTGTTCCGAGGTGACGTGCCCGGTATGTTGCCACCTCAGGGCATTCCATGATGACGTGGGCCGCGGTTTCCTCCGCCGTCATACAGGCTCTGCACAGGGGGCTGTCTGTAACACCTAATGTGAACAAGTGTTTGTTAAACAAGGCATGGCCAGTTATGGCTCCAGTTAGTAATCGGAGTTGGGCCCTTTTGAGGAGTCGTAGCTTACGCGATAATCCGGGATTGATTATCGGAAGGGCTTCCTTACTTTGCCTGCAGGTGTTTAGGTTGCTCCAGTAGTGTTGGTGCTTCTCCTTGGTGACTTGGCGCAGCTTGTTCCGCAGCCAGCTGGTCGGCAGGGGCAGAAATGGTTCAGGACCTATTAGTTCCGTTTCTGAGCCCCTTCTCGCGAGTACGTCCGCCGCGTCATTACCTCGAGAGTTACTGTGTCCCTTAATCCACTGTAGGGTGATGGGGTTGATGTTACATACCTTAGAAAGGGCGTTGTGACATTCGTATATTAGCCCTGATGTTGCTGTGTAGCATTGTAGGGCTTGGAGAACTGATCGGCTGTCGGAGAGTATTCGGATAGGGAGATCTTTTACCTTCCTTTGCTCGATCGCTGTTATAGCCATGATGATGCCCACGCATTCAGCCTGGAAAACTGTGCTGTGGGCTCCTAATGGCGTTGAGATATGTATGTTTAGGTCTTCCGAAAAAGCACCTGCTCCGGATCCCGACTTTGTCTTGGATCCATCTGTGAAGATCCTTACTTCCCTGGGGTTGAGGCCTTCCCACGGATCCTCGTGCAGTTGTATTTTGTACTTCTTGTCGAAGATGAACTGTTTTGGTATTCTGTCGGTGGCTGCCTCTATGAGCGGCTCCTCATTGACCGCTTCGTAGAGAATTTCGGTGTGTGGTACCCTGGCGGGTCTCCACAGGTGCAAGTTCCTAAGACGTACCGCTGTCGCTGCCGCTTCCTGCTGGATGAAGAGATGCAGTGGCGGGAGGTCGAGCAGGGCTTCCAGGGATGCTGTGGGCGTAGTCCGCATGCATCCGGTGGCTGCCATACCGGCTAGTCTCTGGAGTCGTTGTAGTTTTGCTTCCACAGTGGAGAGTCTGGTGCGTGGCCACCAGACTACCGCACCATAGGCTATGATTGGTCGTATTACTGACGTGTAGAGCCATAGGATGATTTTGGGGTGTAGTCCCCAGGTTTTACCTACCATCCTGCGACACTGCCAGAAAGCGATTGTTGCCTTGTCTATCTTGTTGTTTAGGTGATTGCTCCAGTTCAATTTGCTGTCCAGTATGACTCCTAGATACTTTACCTCATTTGATAGCTGGAGTTCTGTTCCAAACAGCTTGGGGAGTTGGTAGTTGCCCAAGTTGCGTTTGTTGGTGAACAATACCATCTCCGTTTTCTTCGGGTTGACAGATAGTTTGTTGGTTGAGCACCAGCGTTCTACGATACTTAGGGCTGAGCGGGTGACGTCGCAGACCGTGCTGGTGACGTTGCCGCTCGTGAGTATCGCTATGTCGTCCGCGTAGCCTACCGCGTAGTAGTGACTGTCGTTTAGTTTGGCGATCAACTCGTTCACAACTATGTTCCATAGTAGCGGGGAGAGAACGCCTCCCTGGGGACAGCCCTTTGCCACCAGTGCTAGTTGGTTGTTGTTTGCATTGAGTCTGATGACCCTTTTGCTGAGCATGTTACCTATCCACTCGACCAGGGTCGGGTTCGCCCCGTGCCTGACTAGCGCGGCTGTTATGCTGTTGAAATTGGTCTTGTCAAAAGCCCCCTCAATATCTATGAAGACGCCTAGGCACATAGATTTGTTCTTGATGGCTTCCTCTACCTTGCTTACTACTGCGTGTAGGGCTGAGTCTGTTGATTTACCTTGGCTGTAGGCATGTTGGTTTGGGTGCATTGGTACGTTTACCAGGCAGCTCTCCCGTAGATTTCTGTCGCATAGCCTTTCCAAGCTCTTTAGTAGGAACGAGGTTAGGCTGATGGGTCTGTAGGATCTGGGGTCCGAGTAGTCGCTCTTACCTGGTTTTGGTATGAATATTACCTTGACCTCCCTCCACCGTTTAGGCACATATCTGTGTGCCAGACAAGCGGTCAGGATCCCGGCGAGAGCCCGAATCAGTCTCTCGCCCCCCCACTTCAGTAGGGCTGGGAAGATCTCGTCTAGGCCCGGTGATTTAAAGGAGTCGAAGCTGTTGATTGCCCATTTCACTTTATGAGGGTTGATTACCTTGAGGGCCTGCTCCCAGTCTACCGTGGTAGGGGGGGCCTCTCCGCTCGTCCAGCTGGTCAACTGTGATATCACACAGTCAGGGAAATGCGTCTCTACGAGGACTCGCTCTGCCTCCTCTGACGAGCTGGTGAGTGTGTTGTCTGGCTTGCGTAAGGAGCCCATGGTGTGCATGGTCTGGTTGGAGAGAACCTTCCTTACCCTGTTGGCCTGTGAACATGCTTCTATGTTGTTGCAGAAGTTCCGCCATGAGCTCGTACTCCTGTACCTGAGGCGTTTCTTGTACCTGGACTTGGTCGTTTTGTAGTTCTCCCAGTCGTGGTCTGCGCCTGTGTTCATTGCTCTGTTCAGTTGTCGTCTCATCTTCTTCCTGAGCCTCTCCAGCTCAGGGCCCCACCATTTTCCTTCGCTGTTGCGGTTGGCTGGTGGGTTTGAGAGAGGACATGCATGATGATAACTAGCCACAATGGCCTCCGTTAGGAGAGTTACCTGGTTTTCTATCGCTTCGCAGCCCTCGACTTGGAGTGTAGCCGCCGACGGCAACGTAAGTTCCAGCCGCTCAGCGTATAGCAAGCGGTTGGTTCTACGTGGGTTCCGCCGAGGAGTTTCTGCGAGTGTATTTACCTGAATGTCGAAACGTATCCATCTATGGTCTGAGCACGACAGTTCCTTTGAGACGTGCCAGTTCATGATGTACTGTGTAGTTTCTTCAGTTGCTAAGGTCAAGTCAATAATTGTCTTGCTTCGTCTGTTTACGAATGTGGGTTCAGAGCCTGTATTTAGGATGTTAAGGTTAGTTGACATTAGGTATTCTACAAGTAGCTTACCTCTGTTGTTAGCGGTTTTCATACCCCAGAGGGGGTGGTGTGCGTTGGAGTCCGTGGCCACAATCAGTTGCAGCTTGTACTCTTCGCAGTGGGTCACTAGCCTCGTCATTTCGTGTGGCGGTGGGTCTTCTGCCTCTGGCATATAGATGGAAGCCAGGACCACCTCCGGCAGGCTGGAATCTTGCGCCCCTCGCACCTTTATGGCACACAGGTCTCTAGAGCAGAAACTGGTTAAGGGTTCGGCATGTATGTTCCTACTGGTGTAAATGCAGGTCCGGGGGTTATCCGGACCTGTGTGTACTATGAGCTTACCTCCGATGTTCCGGAGCCCGCATATGGCCCCCTTCCTGATCCACGGCTCCTGGATCAGGACTACGGCGGTGTTGTTGGCCTCCAGCCACTTCCGGACCTGAGCCGTCGCGGTTTCGCTGTGGTGGAGGTTAGCTTGGAGGATGTTACAGCCGGGTGAAGGGGGTTCCGTCATTGGTGCAAAGCCCCACTGACCCCTCCTCGCTGCCTTCCTCGCCGATGGCCAGTTTGCCTATCCCCTGGGCACACTCCTCCCCGCTTTCCGACGAGTCACGGAGGAGCTCTTCCTCGTCGTGCTCGGAGCAGGGGGCGCCTTGCGCCGGGGATTGGGACCCAGGCGCGACCTCGACAATGTCGTCGGCCGCGCCGGTCACCGTGGCCGTGTCCATCGGCTCAGGTTCCCGCTGTGTAGCAGGTGTTGTGCCGTGGGTGCTCGAGGGTGGAGTCTCCACGAACTTCCCTCGTGGCCCCTGGAATTTTAGGTACACCGACCCACACAAAAATGTGAGCCGGCGCCCCCTATCCAGAATGGCCTGCACCTCCGTCTCCGGTATGCTGACGATGGCAAAGGTCTCATTGCCTTGCCTGTCAGCGCTGTGCAGAAGCCACCGGTCCATCTGCACCCAGGTATTCTGGTAGCGGAGCGAGTGCGCCACCACGCCAAAATCGTCGTACACGCCCGGGAGCAGGATGCCGCAGCGTACTCTGCGCGGTATTTCGCTCTGGCGTTTCACGGTGAGGTTATCGCCAGAGGAGAGGGTGATGGCGGCTACGCACTCCCTCAGCCAGGTCACCGCTGCTTGGTCCCCGCACCACAGCCTCAGGGTGCCGTTCACGTGTAACGGCTTTCCCTGAAACTGTGGTCCGCCCCTGCTCTGCAGGTTTTGGACCGCTTCTGCCATCACGCGGGCTTGGATGAGGTTTAGGGCCTCGTCAGCGAGTTCAGCCGAAAGGTGACCCGTGCTTGCTGATGTGACAGCAACCATCAGGTCCGCCTTCGCTGCGTCCGCGTACGCCACTCGCGGGGTACCCGACGATCGCTCGATCCTCTGCTTCTTGGGTTCGCCTCTCGGAGACACAGTCTCGTCCAAGCGCGCCCTTTTAGCAGTGGTCCGAGCGACCGGGGGGCTCCCCTCCGAGGCCCTGTTGACGGCTCCTTTCCCTTTGGGAGCGGCACGGCTTGTTGCCGGATGAACGGGGTCACCGGCAGCGCCTCGCACCGTCTCCGTTCCGGGAGCACCTGGTTGTTGGTCAGGCACCGGAGCAGCAGCTTGTTCCGCCAGTAGCCTACGGTACTTGCGGCGCTGCTTCTGGTTCTTGTGCTTCTTCTTCCCGAGTTCGGTCGCACTGGGTACTGGGGCGTCCCGCTTGGCGGTTTGCTCCCTTCTTCCCCACGTGGTTAACACGGGAAGTTTCCAGCTGGCATCCAGCTGGGAAGCTGTCGAAGGCGTAGGTAGCAGCGCCGGTGTCTGCCCCGCGTCTGCGGATTTCTCCGCAGGTGCAGGCGGGACGATCTCCGGGCTGGCTTTGCGTAGTGGCCTGGGTTGAGTCCACGTTCGGGGTTTTGAGCCCGCCGGTTTCCCAGCAGACTTCCCACCCCTCGCAGACTTTGTGTATGTGTGTGACGGTGCCTTAGCACCGCCCCCGCGTGGGTGTGTTCTTGTGGTCTTGGGGGTCGATGTCGATGCCTCGAAGCCACGTGTGAAAGAAGGTAGCGTCACTTTCGTGCCACTTCCCTTCCGCTGTGTTTGGTGTGTAAGGGTAGCTGGCGGGGCTTGCGCCCTGCCGCCACCTTTGTGTGGTGTTTGTGTGTGGTGTAGCCCTTGGCCACTACTACCCGCACCTGTTTTGTTGGGAGAGGCTGGCACGCCCGTAGGAGCACCGCTCTCTTGTTGAGCGCCTTTGGGTTTCCCCTCCGGCACTCTCGGGGTTTCGGATCGTAAATTGTCCATAGTCCGTTGTTTGTTCTTCATCTCACGAGTTTCCCACCCTCCACGGAGCCCGCACCGGGGATGTCTACAATAGATCATCAGGAGTACTCGTGAGATATAGATGTGCAGAGTTGGGTGTCATGCGCGACATCGGGAGCTGCAGACAGTGTGGCTGGGTTGACCGATCCGGGTCTCCCCAGGTGTTCCACACGCCCTTGCCCCGTCAGCATGGCCGACACCCCGCCCACCCAGTGGGCCCCCACACATCTCGCCTGCGAAACCGTACCCACCTCGACCGTACGGACGCGTGTCCATTACCTTGCAGTGGCTGGCTGCAAGGCTACCGTTTTGCCAGAAATTCGGACCAAAGAGGGCGTGTTGTCTCCCGGTAGTGCTATCCCGACTCCGTTCGACTCAACCCCCCAGGACTCCTGCATCCTCGCATACGGCGCTCAACTGCGGAGGACTACCGCAGGTAGGCTGGATAGTCCATCGGGTCGCCTACAAACCCGATGGAGCCGAGAGATCTCAGCCATTGCTGGTACAGAGAGGGCACAGAGGACTCCGTCAAGTCTCTACCAACAATGTTGCCCGGGGTGTGCCGTGGTAGTTGGTAGTATTCCGTTCGGGTTTTTACGTCCTCGCGGTTTCCTACCTTCCACCCACACTAGGAGGCGACACTCTGAACACCCCCTCATACTCAACTTTATCACCATGCTCATATAGTGGGGGTTGAGTCATGTAAATCTCGGCGTCAATGTCGCCTTGCAGGAACGCGGTGACGGCATCCATTTGCTCAATGTATAATCTATGCTTAACTGCCAGTGATAATAAGTACCTGATGGAAGTATGTCGTACTACTGGGGCATAAATCTCATCATACTCTATACCTTTCTTTTGTTTGTATCCTTTAATCACGAGCCTCGACTTATATCTCTCTATATCTCCATTAACATTAGTTTTTACTTTAAACACCCATTTACAGGGAATAACTCTTTTGTTTTCTGGTAGATCAACTAAAGTCCAGGTGTTATTTTCAATTAATGACTTAAATTCGCTATCCATAGCTTCTTTCCATTCTTGAGCTTGACTGCTTGCCAGAGCGTCTTCTACAGTTTCAGGTTCAACATGTGATGATGCTGGTACTGTCACTGGCGTGTCCCCATAGCACAGGTAAGTAGGTTTTACTATTTTGTCTCTAGGTCTTAGGGTCATACTACTTGGCTGAGTGGGGGCTTTTGTCTTCGGCTGAATATACTCATCATCACTGCTGTTCAATGTATTTTCCGGCATGCTGATATAGGAGTCATCAGTCAGCACATCTTCGGAGCTCAGATCAGTGGTAATTTTTGTTTCTTCTTCTGTGTCATTTATAGACAACTGTAAATCAGATAATGGTATAAGTACAGAGTTATCTTTTGTAGTTTGCTCTATGAAAGTTACATCTCTACTTTTAAATATTGCTTTCTTTCTTTCATCATATAATCGATAACCTTTACTACCTTCACAGTATCCAACAAATATCATACATACAGATTTCGGATCCCATTTTAATCTTTTTTGTTTTGGTACATGAACCATGGCTTGACACCCGAATACTTTCATATGTTGTAAATTAGGCTTTTTACCTGACCAAAGTTCTTCTGGAGTACGGTAGCCGAGTGCTTTTGTGGGCGAGCGATTGATGATATATGCCGCTGTGGACACAGCTTCGGCCCAGAAGTCCTTTTTCAGCCTAGAATTCAAAATCATACATTTAGCACGTTCTATAAGGGTGCGGTTCATACGTTCTGCTAAACCGTTTTGCTCTGGGGTATAGGGATTTGTTGTTTGATGGATAATTCCAGATGATTTTAAATACTTGTCAAAATCCTGATTAATGTATTCTGTACCATTATCTGTGCGCAATATTTTGATAGACTTATTTAACTGTTTTTCGGCCATGACTCTAAATTCTTTAAATTTTTCTAGTGTATCGGATTTATTTTTTAAAAAATAAATAAACACTTTCCTTGAAAAATCATCAATAAATGTGAGAATGTACTTTGCATTGCCAAGAGAGCTTACCTCCATCGGACCACATATGTCGGAGTGGATTAATTCTAAGAGTTCTGAAGCTCTAGTGCCGGTATGCTTGAATGGTTGACGACTCTGCTTGCCTTTTACACAAGTAGTACAAACCATGTTATCCTTAGGAACTGACACTTTGACACCAGTAGTACAATCATTGAGTTTCTGCAAGTCAGTGAAATTAAGATGGCCCATCCTTTGGTGCCACAAATTACAGTTATTTTCACTTGCCATACATAACAACGCGGGCGCATCCACAGTATTTAATTTGTACATATTGCTATGACAGTTGGCTATCAATACCAATTTGTTGTTCTGATATACCTTGCAATTATCTTTTTCAAATACAACATTACAGTTATTCTTTGTCATCTGACTAACGGAGAGTAAATTTGTTGTCAATTCAGGTACATATAGTACATTTTTCAGTTGAATGTTCTTCTCTGAGCCATCTGAGTCTTTAATACATAAATCAACCTTACCGCATGCCTTCACTGTCACTGTCTTACTATCTGCTACTTTAATACTTGTGATTGGAGGGGTGGTTACATCATGCAGCCACTCGTAGTTATTGCACATGTGCATGGATGCTCCGGAGTCGATGAACCAACATTTGTCATCCAAGCAAGCGCCAGCTGAAAAAGCAGCAAAGTAAGTACTACTGTTCTTATCATTTTTAGAGTCATGCATCGGTTTTTTTTTTTGAAAGTAGCATTGTTTCACTAAATGGCCATATTTATTACAGTTAAAGCAGCGGGGCCCTTTGCCCTGAGGTTTGAATTCGTTAGTATTTCTCTGAGACTTGGCATTATATTTATTTTTGACATAAAAAGCAGCATTCGACTTAGATTCTTTAATTTCTTGCAAGAGTTTAGTTTTAACGGAATCAGCAGTGATCGGCACCCCCGAGCTCTCCAAAGCCATAATCATGGGTTTATAGGTATCAGGCAAGCCAGCAAGTAACAAAGTCCCAATCCATTCATCGCCCACAGCAAACCCAATGTTTCGAAGCTTGTGTGCCGTCGACATGATTTTACTAACAAAATCCTCAACATTGTCACTGTTGTCCAGCGTGGTGGTAATTAAATCTCGCAAAAGACCCACCTTGCGAGTAAGACCAGAGTCATCAAAAACCTTTTCTAGATTCAACCATACCTGTTTAGCCGTAGTTGCATCTTGTACATGCACATAGTTGATTGGATCTACCAGAAGAATAATTTTTGACCTCGCCTTAGTATCCTTTTTTTTGTCCTCGACGTAATCGGCGCCGGGTGTGATCGTCTCCCAGAGTTCTTCATGCTCTAAATAATTTTTCACGGCAAATTTCCACGTCGCGTAATTCTCCCGTCCTAGTAACTTTTCAATATTAGCAATAGGAATTGATGCAGACATTTTTTAGCGAGTGCGCTCCACGATGTTTTGAGGTTATCCTTTTTAATCTTTACCAATCTGAAAAAGTTGTTGATATTTTTCGTAACTTTTATCTAAATAATGAATTGATGGGACCATAACCTAATGGAATAGTATTATTTGTGAATTCTAGGTTGAACTTGGAGACTACTTATTTAAATAGAATAAGGGATTTTATAAAACAAAAGCGAACACAGACGGTGACAATGACAGAATGTAATACAGAATAGAAAAGTAACAGATACAAAACATGAAGTGTATTTTTGCATTTATAATTTCAAGAATATGAGATTGGAAATTCACTTATTTATGTAATAAAATGCTAACAAGAGCAAGTGCTATATGAGGGAAGTTCCTCGATTAAAAAATAAAAATAGAGCCAGTACTATTTTTAGAGACTTAAGCCGGTAATGAGAGAGAAAAGGCAATGGATAAAGGGGAAATGGAGACTTATATAAAAATAAAAAGAAGCTTGTAGGTAATATTTATAGGTACAAATCAATATAATATGTTATTATGGTATTCTGTGGCTTTGAAAAGAGTATTGACTGAAAAACAGCGACTCAAGTGGCCCTTCTGCGCGTCGTTCATAGTTATAAATAAAATGTTCTTTTAAAATCCGGATTTTCCAAAAAACCTCATAAAAACGCAGTGGTATTGTATTGTAAGCTACTGTTCAAAATCACATACCAAGTTAATTTCGTTATGTCAAATTGAACTGTCTCGAGTTACAAATAAAGTTGCATTTTAATTGTCGATCCCTTTTACTAAGAAGGGGGAAGGGAAACCAAATGTTTTTCCGCAACACTAAAGAAAAGAGACATAAAGAGTCTCGTAAAACCCATGACGCATGGCCCCTGTGTTCATATAAAAACTTATTTGAATAATAGTTTTTGTCTATGGTTGAGTCATGTAATCACGGCCGGATTTAATTTGTTTTGTCAATGCTACTCCATGGTACCCATAAAGTACTCAGGGCCGAAACTTCCGATGTGTATATAGAACGGACCCGATATGGAGAACTTGGTATTAAACGTTTGATTATCGTATTGTTCGTAACGTTAAAATAAGTAAGTTAATGAGTTTTTGTTGGATAGAGTTTTAATGTGAAGGTTTGTTCAACGTAGGTTTGATGGGGCTTTTGTATAATTGGCATCACGTGGGACTGGAGTATTCGATACCTGTTTAATAGCTAAATTTCATAATTATTTAACCCAGGGTCTCCAAAGTGTGCGCCATAGTAAGGAAAGACGAGCTCCCTGAGGCACTCCTGTTCCTGTTTACCATTTAGCCGAAAAATAAACTTAGGCATTTGCGGCTAGAACAAACAATTCATGTTGCGGGGCGCCCCGAGACAAAACACTAACCCAATATTCATAACCGCACAATAAACCTATTTTAGTTCAAGTATTCAAGTTTCTGTTAAATTCAAATGTCATAGTGAGAGATAAAGACAGCATATTTAAAGAACACTTTAGCTATTGCGCGTTTATGATTAGGAGGGTTAACCAAAGGGAATTAACAATCCCCTGATTTGACCCATTTATATCCCAAGAGAAGTGATTTAATCATTCTATAAAATGATCAAATACCGGTCAAAATCATATCCCTCCTTTTTGCTTCGCATTAGTCGGGTAAAAAATGTGACGAAGCCAGGCCAGTGCTCAACTAGGTAAAAAGTAACACTTTTTATAGCATTTTTAACTCCTCAAAAACCGTATTATCATGAAATATTTCCCTCGGAGACAGATTAACGTTAAAGTTGTTTGTTTGTTCAACTTGGCTACGGTAACAAGAAAGGACATAACAGTTACGAGTTTTTTATACTTTAACTTGATTCAAGTTAACTGGCACTTTACTTTTAAATGAGTTTTATGTTGTTCGTCGACTGTCAAGTCCCAGTGGTTGGACAGTTAAATAATTAATTGTTTTTAATCTAAATTAACCTTTTTAAACCCCCGTCGCAAACTGTGTATCTACTTATGTATAGTAACTGCGAGCAAATTAAATATACACGTGAGTAATTCGTAAATGAATTACTTTGACGACGCGATGGCCTAGTTGGTTGGTTGGTGACCCTGCCTACGAAGCTAGAGGTCCTGGGTTCAAATCCCGGTAAGGGCAGATATTTGTGTGATAAGCGCGAATATTTGTTTTTGAGTTATGGATTTTTTCTATGTATATTTATAAATACTTATATTTCTCAATATAAGTATTTATATCGTTGTCTAGTACCCATAGTACAAGTCTAGAGCTTTGATTGGGACGAGGTCAATTGGTGTCATATTGTCCCCTGATATTTATTTATAATTAAGAAATGAGTTGTTAAAGAAAATCACCTCGATGAAAATTTATATAAGTTCTAGTTTTGAACGAGACTTGCAAGTAAACTTTGATTTTTATCTTACTTTTGTCATTAGACTCGTCGTTCTTACACGTCAATGCAAATGTCTAATGGGCAGAGATGGGCATTATTCGAATAATTATTTATTCGAATAATTCGTAATATTTTTATTCGTGAATAATTCATTCGTCGAATAATTTATTTGCGTATGATTTAATCGCGAATAAATCATCCACGAATGAATCATTCGACTACTTTTCGAATAACGAGTAATTTATTAATTTATTGGAGAAAAATGGAGCAGGTATTCCTGTACATAATAATTATTCGTGGCAATTCATTCAAGTAATAAATTATTCGGGAATAAATTATTCGCAAATAAATTATTCGACGAATGAATTATTCACGAATAAAAATATTACGAATTATTCTCTTGAATAATTTATTCGTATAAAAATAATCATTAAAGAATTTCATTCGTTATTAGCGAATAATTTGGTTATTCCTGTTCGTTATTCGTCATTCGAATAAATTTTGCCCATCTCTGCTAATGGGTCACAGAACGCACGTACCTGTGCTCGTTCGCCTTCTCTAAACCGTAAAAAAAGATCTCATAAACATACTTTTTTGAATTCCTCGTTCTTAGAATAATCCTACGTTTTTCCTCTATCTAGTAAATTCTAGTAAGTAATAGTAACTGGACCGTCTAGCAGTATAGCCTTAAACTAGTTTACCAACGGTTAGTCCGAGGTTAGGCTATTTGCGGCTTTAGCCTAGACTTCTTTAGAACTTGAGCGGACAATCTTGATTTCTAAATGTTACATTTCTTATCTGTTCGATTATCCAGTTTTTATATACATAAAATACTACAGCGTTGAGAATGCTTTAACTATTATAGAGCAAACAGCCGCCTTTTTTGGTATGACGGCAGCACGCCAATCCTATACATTTTTTTGATACCAGCGGGTCTAGTATGGCAGTGTCTATATCGCGTGTCAAACGTGGATAAAGCATCCGTCACTCTCGTACTTATTTACGTGTCAGAAGGTGACAGATGCCTTATCCACACTTTGTCACGCGATAAACGCAGCCATATTAGGGTTATAATGGACCCGATTCTACAGTGGCCACTACTTAAACTTCCTAATTTTATTTAGGTGTCGCTAAAACACTTTGCTCTGAAGCTTATTTCTTACGGTTTATTCAATATTATATTGACATTCTGGAATAGCACTTGTTAAATCTACCGTCTAAACTATGTCTAAAAACTAGACAATTTGGTTTTAGGCTATTTAAGCGATGTGCACGTAGAATCGGGTTCATTGTAGTTGTAAGCGTTCGCGAATTTCCACTTATCTAGACTAGTTTAAACTCAGATTTCGGACTTGTAAAGTTTACCTTCCTCTAGCACAATACTCCACCAATTCGTAATTCATCCATTTGGCTATAATACGAACGTTACCGCCAGCAAAACGTATTCATCCAAGTAGCCATCCATTGTGAATTGCCGAGACGCCTCTTATTGTCGTTTCAAGTGTGGCTGCATTCGGCTTTACGTAATGGTTCGACGTTTCGGATGGTCCGTAATAAAACCGCGCTTTTTGCGCTTTAGACACGCTCATGTCAGTAATTGACGCTGTTAAAGCACAATGAGACCTAAATTTAGGATCTGTGGTATTATTTTTTTATAAGAGATTTTCATTAGAAACTTGAGTTTGTAGATTTCTTGATCACTTGGAGGGCTTGGAAAATGGTACAAAAAATTCAAATTGTTATAAAGATCAAGCTGGTAAATAGAAGGGAATTTAATTCGGTAATCCATAATTTTGTCGAATTTCAATTTATCGATTGTATCATTTCATGGCACTCTTTTTTCTGCTGAAACGATGATGTTTTCAGGATATCTTAAACATTAATTACTTAGGTTAGGTTAGGTTAGACTTGTTATTACAAAAACTTAACTCAGGCGGCGAGAAATACCTTTCTATAAACTGAAAATTCAGTCGTTAAAAAGTATTTTGATAAAATAATAGATAAGTAGTTTACCTACTCATTTAATTCAATACTTTTACAGTCTTTTCGTTGTTTATTCTGGATAGGAAGGAAGAGACTAATGTCGAATTCGAATACCTATATCTTTACAAAAATAGTACGTTGAGGCGGTATTTGAGTGTCATTTAACCAGTCTGACAATGTTAAGTGTATGAAAAGTAATTTATTACTCGATTTGAGGACATAAATGTATATTTCGTGACAAAAGTTTCATTATTAACTCTAGCTTTTTTCTCCTATCACTACCCTTAGACATATTTCCAAGTATAAAACTATATTGTATTTCGCTTAGCTCTTTTAAAACTGTTATCTCAACCGAGTCATATTGCTTCAGTTAGCTTTTATGCTAGCTGTACAGCAGATCGTGCCGGCGAATATCTTCGGCCTAAATTCCATTTTACCTTGCTTTTCGACGGACATTAGCCTAATTTTATTCCGCTTGTTTGCAGCTAACGATTATTATCATTCAGGTATTCCAATTAAACATTTCAAAGCTGTTTTAATGATTTAGAGCTTAACCTGCCGGCCGATTATGGTCGTGTTTATCGACGTAGATAAGCGTAGATAAAACATCTGTCACTTTCTGACCAGTATGTAAGTGCGAGAGTGATGGAAGCTTTATCCACCGCGATAAAGGCGACCATAATACGGGCCCTGAAAAGAGTTGAAATATATGCGTTACCTGAATGTTTAAAATATCCTTTATCTTTACGTACGCTTACATCTTTTAAAGTACGAAACGGATTTTAATGTGGTTTTCATGAAAAGATAGAGTGATTCAAGAGGAAGTTTTTATTGTAAAATAAATTCTGCATGGCCTCGTGTGGTTGCCGAGTTAGAATAGTGCCACTCCATGTCTTCCCGTGGATGTCGTAAGAGACGACTAAGGGAATAAAGGCTTGTAGTACTGTTAGGCGATGGGCTTGCAACCTGTCACTAAAACGCTGGTAAACATCTTAGCCTAATTGTGCAAATTGTGGTTATAGAATTATCAACAAGTTTTTAGAGATGTTTGTAATTCTGTAGCTCTGCCTACCCCACTCTGGGAACGAAGGCGTGAAATTATGTATGTATGTATGTAAATTCTGCATAATGTACGGTTTAACAGAAAACTTACATAAACCGAAGCGACGAACAGGTTGCTAGTGTAAAACTGATTAATAATGAAAATTATGTGGATGATCACATTTGTTTCAATAATAGACAAAATGTACCTACATTGAATACATTTTGCAATAATAAATATTGTGTTTCTTATACAAGGTTGTTGCGTTTCGTTTTGACAAATTAGTTTATTGATGTTACAATGATGTCAATGATTGAATGCGACATTTAAGACGAACCTCACGAGTCACGATTTCTCATTTGTTAATATTTATTTAATAGTCTTAGTAGTACCTAGTGAAATAGTTTTTAGATAGCAACACCCAATAGAAGTACCTACTTACTCATTAGATCACCACTAAATCAAAAAACATGATATTATTATGGTACAATTTTAAAATTAAGGTACACAAAAGACGGAGTTACCGCTAAATAGCGATGACTTTAAGGCAACCCATGTTTTTTTTTTAGCAGCAACAGTATTTTAGCAGCAAATAAGCCTTTTAAAGTACTAGGTAACCAGAAGTTATTTATAAAAATGTCAGCTCCTCGCTCTATTATCTTTTCATCTCTGGCTGCGAACATCGTGCCTCACGTAATACTTAATGAGCAGGCAATGGAACGCATCCAAAATTCACGTCCGACGGTAACGCGAAGAACTCTTAATATTTAATGGAGCATTATCCTTGTTTTGGGATTGGATTATTTATTGCTCTTTGAGCGTCAGAAAGGAGTTTAAATACGAAAAAACATGGAAGTCAAGAGAGGACAGAGGAATTTCTGCAAGATGGTCCAGACCATCATCATTCTGGAAAAAAAAGTTATTATTATGCCCTAAAACTGGTTTCTTCTAGTTTGTTTTGTATAAAAAAACAATTATTTATTTATTTTAAAAAACCATCACTTTTTTGCATTTTTTTGGGCTCAGAGTTCTAGTTGTCTAGAATGTTTTTTTTGACACATGCGCAAAGTCGCCGATTTTTAATCTCTCTTCCCGTCAAAAATCAGAAAGTTGAACATTTCATTGATTTCGCTGTAACTACAGATAGGATACGTAAAGTATTTACCTACAGTTTCACCCACTCAAGTTTTTACACAGCCTCATGACCTAAATAGTCTAGGCCTGCTTTACATAGGCATCTAGCCCTGCCCGTATACCGCAGGCCATCTGTCTGTCACCTGCCTTATCCCACGTTTATTTACGACAGTGTTGCCATCGCTACCAATAATTTACCCTAACTATTTCTGTCTGTAATCCCCCTATTTTAAGGGGCCTTATGAATTATTGTTCTTCGTTTAAAATCGGTATCCTTTGTTTTGTTCCAGTACGGTATACCTAGTATAACGATAAAAGTAGGTTAGTTTAAGCTCGCAGGTAGTAGTTTTGTTTTGTTTAAGCCTTCAAAAGTTTAATTAAAACGGCAACATTAATACGGACTTGAGCGAGAATTATTCGCAGTGCGGCACGTTCTGTAGTTTTGTTTAATGCATCGCTTGATTATTTAATTATGTGCTCTAAGTAACTAGGAAGCACGAATTTTGACGTTTAATTCTGCCCCCTTCACTCCCTAGGCTTTATAGTGCGAAAGAAAGAGTTAAACTACTTTCGAAACGTCAGTAGCCCTCGACTGGATTTTCTGAGCGTTTTAATTTATTAAGCACTAGTTAATTAACCTGCGTACAGTGTTTACGATTGGTTAACAATTAAACATTCATGAAATTAAGTGAGTAGGCACTATTTACTCAGTGTGTACCAGTTTCCCTAGTGTAATGTATGCAATAAAATATACACAGATAATATAAATTTTACAGAGCTTTTGAAATAAATATTAAAATAACAATTAAAATTTCTCATTTATCTTATTATACATCAAAAACATATACATACGACAATTTGTAAAGAACTTTAGCGCTACCTACCTAAGGCAGTTTACGTCACTCTTTGTTTACTGTTTATTTTAGTGCATTAGACTATTCCGCCCCCTGCATGAAGCTATCTGCAGCCTACATAACTACCTTATCGTCACAGCACCGCGTAACAATATCTGGCGTGACAAACTTGAGATAGCCGCTCTCTGATAACAATACCTAGTCCGCGCACAATTTTCCGAACACAAGCACGCGTTTTTAAAATTCGAACCACAAAATCGCCGGTTTCGGCGCGAAACTATGAATTATCTAACGAATGTGGCCAGTGACAAAAAAGTTTGTTTTTAAGTCAGTGCGATGGCGAAAGTATTTAGTAGTTTGAATGTATTTTTGTTGGAACCATCTAAGTGTTGTTTGAGCGTAGATAGGCTTAAGCAGTTTTGTTTATGCCGTAGATTGGACGACAATGAGGTAATTTTGATACTAATAATAAGCTAGTTAAATTTTAAAAAATAAGAATAATATTACAATGTTGTATCAGTGCTTGAAATAATGAAATTTATAACCGTTCGTCTTTATTTTTGTTTCGTCTGCGTGTTGTTACTCTGAAAAGAGCGCTCAATCTCGCCATGACTGTACTATCTTCCTTTGTTTTCATTTTAATACTGGCTCATCCACTGAAATAATAACGTTTTCTTTGAATATGTAGCTTGTTTTACGATATGTTCATGAATCTTCACGTGGAATGAAAATCATTTCTGTGGTAAAAGGATAAGTAAAAGGATCATTGTAACAGTTCGTCTGTCTGTCTACTTGTAACAAAGAGTATTTTCTCAAAGTTATCTTATTTTTTATCATTATCATGGTTGTCATCTGTCACTCGGTATGGCACACCTTTGCGGAGAAAAACAAGATAGCGTTCGCATTCTTGCGCCTGGTAAGCCAGCTGTGGTATTCTCTTGTTCCCGTTCCTATATTCAAACCGTAAATATATTTGATACTTCAAGTTAAATTTAACATATTTTGTAACAAATGACCAATTGTAAATATTGGGAACGGAAATTAGAGGCTCTCGGCCAAACTTACTAATCGGATAAGCTTAGCTTTAATTGTGAGTGCCAGGATTACGTGGTTGTTTGAGACTGCATAGTAATAGTAGGTATAAGCATTTTAAATTTAATGTGGTTACCAATAGAGTATAGAATGCTTTGACTACTATGTTGCAGTTAGCCACCTTCTGGTAGGACGGCAGTTTCTTGGTTCATACGTTGGTTATGACTAGGTCTTAGACGTACAGCCGTACCGGTCTTTTTGCTAAGTTTATGTTATGCAACTATTTACTGTGTAGGCATTTCACGTACTGTACATATTACGTATATCCTCTCCTTAAAACAAACAATTATAGAAGGTACGCAGATACTGTTAAAAGACTAAATCCGGTGAGACAGTTTTCAAAATACAATTCGAAGGTGGCTTTTCTAAACTAAAATCCTCAAAATTTTAGTTCGTGTCTAGTTTAGCTGAAATTGAATCTGTCGTCAGGTGCATAGTCGATACACTCCGGTCACTGATAAGGGTTGTTATCAGTGTATCGAATGATAACATTCTCGAGATTAGTTCGATATCCGCGGCAGACTCCTCTTACGTTTTCTCCGAACTTATCTGCTTGTTCTAATTTTGTGAATAGTCGATAAGTTATGTGATTTTCTTTCATTGTTTGTAGTGGACTACAAGGAGATGTCGCATTTTTCACTTTATTGTTTTGTAATTAGGTCCAAAAGTGGATACACTTCTTCGCAGCTAATCGCAAATAATAGGAAATTTAAAAAAAATCTCTATTGGGCTTAATTTATTTTTAAAAGAAAAACAAAGTACGGATTCCGAGATTAAGTTTAGTTTTCACCAGCGAATAATCATTTCCAATTCTTGTCAAAACACTCCATGAGTTCTATGACATGTCAAAAAATTATCTACACGATCATCTGAATTTATATTTCTGCTTTAATCTAAAAAGCAACAGGAATTTTCTCGAAGTGGCAAGAGTAACATTATTTTAACAGCTGCTTACTGTTTTTACCATGCTTATTATGTTATTGTGAGAACGTAGCTAATCAATAATTCGTGTGTAACGAAATATAATATTATGGAACTCTTAAAATGTTACTCATTCCTTTAAAACGCTATACTAATAATGTTTTCAATTAAAACTTTACCGTAAAGTGTTAATCAGCAAAGCGTTGTTCATATCCGAATGCTAAATTAAAATAAAACGCAAAAGACTCAAGCAAACGAAATCTTCCCGCCAATTTCTTTTTTAATTAGTGTTGCCAGTGGCAGACGGTCGCGGAAATTGGTGACTGAAATGTTGTTTGTGGTTATTTTGTTTTTAATTATGAAAGCCACATTGTGGAATTAAGAGTGTTTTTATTTATAGAAATGTTTAAATTTGCATGATGTTTAATTCTGTAGACATACTCGTAAATAGGAACAAAGTTGATACTTGAGTGTGTTGTTTTAACCTTTTTAAATACCTTTCGTCATGCCAATAAACGTACTTATAAGATGTTTATTAGTGACGACTTTTTGAAAAACTTAACGGAAATTAACGCACGTCAAGTGATGACAAAAGGAGTTTTGTATGTTTTTGCTAATTATGTACAGTAAGAGAAACTAAAAGACGTACCATTGTCGCTCTTGCCCCAATGTAAATAAGACATAAATACGTACGTGTCTTTCAGTTTCCCTTACTGTACCCATTGAGTTAGTTGACATGTTTTTCGAGTTAAAATAGCTATCGGTACTCCGCATGCCGTATTATCAGCTGCTATAACCTGCGAAGTTTCAGTCAGTAAAAGAGCTATCTCTTTTAGTTATAAGAGTCATAAAAATCTCTGTCCTTTTCTTTGCTGCGGTAGTGAATGTTACACGAAATGGTTAAAGAGGTTAAAGTGACAAAGTACTAAAGTAACTATAATGTTATATTTGCAGTTTTACAGCTGACAGGTGTTCTGTTTGACCTTCACTCAGCATGATGTAACGAATATGGCCAATATAACACAAAACGCCTATTGTAGAGTCATTTTAAATAATATTACGTTTTCGATACCAAAGTTTCCTTAAATAACCGTTTATTTTCCACTAATTTAGACACGCGACCAAATAAAATAGGTATTTAACTAGCTTCTGCCCGCGACTCCATCCGCGTTGAATTCGTATTTGAGACATTTCACGAGAACAGTAATTTATTTCGGGATTAAAGGTAGCCTATGTGCTATTCCAGACAATAATATATCTCTGTGCCAAATTTCATCCAGATCTGCTCAGCCGTTCTAGCGTGATTGAGTAACAAACATCCATCCATCCAGACTTTCGCATTTATAATAGTTGTAAGAAGTAAGAACAGATAAAAAGATAAAAATCCATGATGTATACACAGACACACATATACTTACGCAAAAAAGAACATTCTCAGTGATTATAAATATTATTTGCTAATTTTAACGCGTAAGTGGTGCACGACGTTGTTTACTACCATTTTAAGCAAATGTATTTTTAAATATTTTATTGAAAAGCAATGCAAATTAAATAAGCGGTTAATTTACGGTTAAATTTAAGCTTTTATCCAGAATTTCAACATGTTGGCTTCGGAACGGATTAATTATACATACATTATGCATAAGTTGAAGCGGGGAACCATGATTTTCTGGGATGTGATTATCTGAACACTTTTTAACTCGCCGCAGTTAATATTCAACTCCGAGATTAAGTAGTCTATTCAGAGCGTACAAATCACATTAGGGCGTGCATTCTCAATTAGGCAGCTTGTCCTCAGAAATCAAGCAATGTCGAAAAATTGATGTTATGTTCTCGTTTGCCTTAAAAATATGGAACATAGATCGAGCATAGTTAGATCTCAAATTCCAAATTGTTGCTTCGGGACTAGAGCTCAAAAAAGTAAAAATCTAATGTCCACAAAATCTTTTAACAACCATCGAAAACTTTGTGTACATGACAGTTACTGATTTGTTCATCGCGTACGAATCCTACCGCCTTTCTTTTAATAAAATACTTATTATAAAAACACTCTAGTGTTAAAACTGAAATAAGTTAACTATTTACCTCGATTTTAGTATAAAGAAAAGCTGCATTAAAAATTTCAACAACTTTAATTTACTATATGTATACATTAAAGTATATTCCATCATATATATTGAAAACTATCAACAACAGCCACGCTAACCTAAACTGCTCCCAAAAGTATAGCGAAAACAAAACGAAAACATTATGAAATGATACAAGATGGCGCTACACACAAACTGGATAAACCGTTAGCGATGGATCTATAGATCGTGATCCATAGATCATGGTGTCGTCATCGCCGCGCGCACAGGCGCGCTCGCAACATGACGTCGACCCAGAAAGAATAAAAGCGTATTCTGTGAGTATTTGTGGTTATTTTTGAGTATGAATGATGAATATAGAACAGCTTTCTACAGGTTGTTAGTTGTTATGAAAAGTTTTAGCATAATGCTATATGAAAGTTTTTGTGTTTATCTGGGTTATTTGCTATAGTGTGTCCCTGCGGAGGTTTTGCCCTAAAGGTAATTTATGAGTAAATAAGTTGGTCAATGTTATTCGGAGGCAAAGGTTGGAGGTATAAATCCTATTTATAACGTAAGATTAGCATCATCAGCGTGATGAAGGTCCTTTTGGTTTGTTGCTATGTTAAATAATGCCATAAATATTCAGGAGATGTTGGTATTATCTTGAACTAAATATAAATTATTAATGTATGTTACACTATTATTAAAATTAGAATGAAGCAGTATGATTATTTTACACTTTAAACAAACGCATGTAAAATTTAATTAGGGAAGTTCCTGGGGCTTTATTTTACTCTGTAAAACCGTAATGCTTTTTACATTGTATCTTATTGTCAACGTTATGGTAGCTGTGATTTACTTGACAGTAGATACTTAATGGCGGCCGGGTTAAAAACAATACGATAACATGTCAAAAGCAATAATGGTTTTACCGAGTAAAATACAGCGTCAGGTCTCGTTGAATATATGACCATCGCAAACTGACATGCAAAAAAACTAGACTTCTGTGCATATTTTTTTAAATATTGATCTTGGCTTTGACTTTACTGCTACATCAAATATTTCAACCTTCAACTGAAGTACCTATGTAGCTGATAAATATGTTTATCGTTCGATGGTAATAAATTGTCTCTACTAACACGTACCAATATTGAAATCAACAATTCCGTTGAAATCAAATCAAAATTTAGATCACAACAGGATTCTTATTCATTGTCAAACAATGCCTCAGTGTGGCCAGCAGAATTAGTTATCCTTTGTCAATCAAAATTGTGTTTTGTCGCAAATTGTTTAGATCGAAAACACTTGTTAGTTTGTTGATTGCCGAGTTATTGGAAACGTGATCGTTTTGTATTAATTTGTATAGAATTATGGGTAATTTACTGGGTGTTCGGGGTCCCGAGACGGGTTGTAATGGCGGCTTTATCCTATTACAGTCATTTAATTTGTCACTGTGATACAACACTGTGTTAAATCGATTTTTGCTTTGTTTAACTACTTAATTCCAAAGTTAAACGGGTTATTTAAATGGCGCATTCGATTTTTATAATTATGTTTTTTATTATAAAAGTTTTTGTTAGTAATTCTTTATTCAGTACATGTTGAGTACATAATTGCATTAAAAATAAATCATAAAAATAATATTACAAAATAAATACAATCACTAAAGTTAAAGTATCTAAATAATGTGTCAATATAAAATAATTACGTGCGTTACGTGCATTTGCATGAATAAATAATGCTTCTATGAATCTCTATCTTGATGTAACGTGCAATATACATTACCGCACGGGCACTTGAACAAGTCGTGAGCTCGTGATTCTACCAGCAGCGCTTGCCAATAATGAGAAAACTTAAAGGTTTGTGAGAAACATACTTTTTTTTAAAGGATATCAACTGTAGGTACATTACAATTCATGAAAGCAGTATTTTAAAGGACAATAGAGTCAATTACAAACATCCACCTATAAGCTAAAAAAAAAGAACACTAACTACGGTTACATGCAAGCAATTAAGTTTTTAAGTAAATAAAGACAACAAAAATTACAATGATAAAGGGGTTTGGGTAAAAGTGTTGTCATTTGTAAAATTCATAAATTTTTAAGGTGAGCGGCCATTCATAAAAGTGGTAAATTATGATAGAATTATTAAAAATAAACATATTTTGTTATGTAATGTAATACTCTAACGTGCATCGGAGCCGAGATATTTAAATATTCATACTTGGGCGTACTTTTGTACTAAAAACTGAATACTTAAATATTTAAAATCTCCGCTCCGATATTATTAACCGCCATAAATTATATATATCTATGTGTATTTAGAGGTCCTCTAAATAACTACGTAAAAATCATCCGTGGCCGCTGAAAAAAAAATGACAATATTCTTCAAACAAATTTACCCAATGCCCTTTATCGAAACAGCGGGGCTAGACAAGTTGCCATCGAATACAAACGCTAGCGTTAGGTGATCACCTGTCGCTTTGAAAAATTTATGAAATTGAAGTAAGATAATCACGCGATATATCACTCCTTACAACTGACACGCTGTAAAGTGATCTCTATCACTCGCGCTAATCAAAAAGTGATAGTTTTGACAACTATGGTCGTTACGCGGTACTATCTTGACAGTTCGAATTCAACACGAGCACTATCACAATATAAACGTCGGTATCCAAGGGCGGTAACTATGCGCAGAAACTGTCAACTGAGTTAGTGTCATCACAGGTGATCACCTAACGCTAGCGTTCGTATTCGATGGCAACTTGTTTAGCCCCACAGTCCCACAACCGGTTTATGCCACTGTTGCGTCCATCATCTCAAGCTACCACAGAATATTATAATAGTACATGTACGAAAGGCACTCCTAAAAATACAGTGTTTAGGATGGTCGAACGTTCCTATTCTGTGCTTCCCTTCGCAATAGTAGAATTTTCGGCTTTTATATATTACGTGTATTCTTTTGTGTAATAAAGATTAAATAAATAAATAAATAAATGTTAACCAAGGGATGAAATTGATCAATTGCGCTAATTGAGCATGAGCGCTAGCGAGTGTGCTTATAGTCCGAGGGTGCAATCGATTATTTCACCCGAGTTAAAAAAACACTCTACTTTTCATTTCAATTCAGAGGCAAGTAAAGAAAAATGTTGTATGTTATTGTCAAGAACTGTGTGTGTATGTGAAACAATTTCAAAAGGAGTTTTTGTTTAAAACAGAGTTATTTCGTAATCGCTTTATAAGTTTCTTCCATGGTCTAAAAAACAGTCAAAAATGGCTGAATGCTTTACCAATTCTTTTTTAAATTTACTCTCCAGCCTTGGGATGTAAATGATATTTTCATCCCTTACTTTCCGAACAAGGGGCATGAAAAATTATTTATAGCACACAACGCAGGGTAGGTACAAGCCGACTTGTAGCTTCACACCTGTAGTGCGGAGTACGCCAAGCCTGCTAAAACTACAAGTATGTCACGACTATGGAGTTCCCACCTTCGCAGTCAAACAATATAGTTACCGCTAATAACGATTGCAAGCTGTTTGAACAAATAGGCTTATTGAAACATTACGTGATCCGTGTGGGGCCAGAGAAACAGCGTTCAAATTGTGAGTTCGATCAAAGATCCCTTTCTAATAAGTTACCGATTGAGCTACAAGCAGTACAATACCTTTTCTTCGGGGAATACCCAGGGCTTCTACTCCACTTTGTCTTTAGCCATATCGGTGAGGTTGATAAGTAACTTTTTGGGGTTATGAAATATTGTTCGTTTATAGGATACTTTTTCTCCCGAGAAATTAGCCCTCAATGCGGTATCGTATCTTCGTCTTGGTCACAGGAAGTCCACTGGTCACAGGTCAAACGGATCGTCACAATGATTAGTCACGTGCTGCCCGCGTGCACCCTCACCAGCGATAATAATCATCATCATCATCAGATTTGATCAAAGACGCCCACTGCTGCATAAAGGCCATCCCAATGGATCATCCTATCCTGATAAAAGTATTTAATAATAATAAGTTTCAATAAAGATTACATATGGCAATAGTATATACAACAGTTATAGAATTTATTTGTAAACGACACCAAAAACAATTACGTATATTGAAAACAAAATTAATTTTGAGACTAATGTGTATTATGATTAGTGAATTCCGGCTCCATCATCGCACTCAAATGCTCTGATGTGTCTTCTTGTTCCCCTTATTCTCATGGAAATAGCTCTTATGACTGAAATGTGTACCTTTACTTTAAGCCAATAGATTATTTGTGAATATGGCTTTTGCCATTTTTCATTTAATTTCGAGGCTGTTTTTTTAAAAAAGCTGATATATTCAATCCCAAGGGCTCCATCACAGGAGATGACTAGAGGAGTAAAGGAAGCTCTTAGGTTAGGTTAGCAGCTCGATCATATTTTAAATGTTTCTCTCGGCTATGTTTCTGAGCTGTTTTATTGCCAGGTGAGGTTGTTGTATGAGGAAGCGTCAGCATTTACTATGAAAACATCAAAGAACGCTGTTCAGTAACAAGTCACCTATAAGAGCTGGTTGGTTTGTGTTTGCTTTACGCGTTATGGGTTCTGTTGTGTCAGGTCCCCAGGCTAATTCGGCCCAGGTTTTTACAGTCATCTCTGTGTTGATCGTGACCTTGTTTGATTAGACCACCTTTTTTGCAGTTTAATGCATGGTTTAGGTCAAAATTACATTCGCCGCATCCATCACAGGTCTGAGGGAGGCTTGCAGGTTCATGAGCATACCGTATGGCTATGGCATCTTTGAACTGAGAGGCTGTGAGGTCGGTATTGTTGGCAGTAGTATCCTATCCTTGGTTGCCACCCTAGTATCCTCCCGTCCAAACGCGATCAGTACCTACAAGCAACCATTACATTAACAAACACTGTTAAATGAATCTCTTTCAAATACTATTATTATTATTATTCTTATTATTATTATTTATTAAAAAGATACACTAATAGTATTTACACAATTAAGATATAAAAAAAAAAAATAAGATATAAAAAACATTCCTGTGTGCAATACCGGGGCAAGTGTATACAGCACTTTTACAATTTGACACGATATCAAAGAGACCGCAACATTGAATTGTAAATCGGTTTGTAGAATCAATTATACAATGCAATAACTATAGATCTATCTATTCCTTGTATTTTCTAAACGGTAGGCTACTTACAAGGCTATGCTAATGTTCGCGCATATAAATCTTACACGTTTTAAAATGTAACCTTGAAGGATACAATACGGGTTTTATATTTTATTTACGCCTTTTTTACGGTCCACTGTAACTGATTTTCACATTGTAATAATATTTTATTGTCAATCCTTCTTGGTTGGTGTGACGAGTCTGAAGTCTGAACGTGTAGTAAATTTTAGGTTAAACTTATTTGATTTCTAAGCACTATAGGTATTCATAAAGATTTTATAATTCGGTTGCCCTGATTACGAGATTGATTGATTGATTAATTCATTGATTGATTTTTCAGTACGATAGATTTTCTGGGCATATAATTAATTCTATTTCAGGTTTCATTCTTAAAAAGTACCGACAATTTACTTCACACATTATTCTTGGGTTTTAAAAAAGTTAGGTTTAAATTTCTAAGTGGAGTATTTTTCGAAATTGTCATAAAAGTCATAAACGATGCACAAAATTTAAAAAAACATTTTTGTATAGACGGAGATGCCTAATAAAAACGGCCTGTACCAAAAACTTGACTATGTGTTCATTTTGTATTTAAATCGATGAGTCTACTCTCCGTTGAACGTTAAAACAATTCTCGGTCTTACAATCCATTAATTATACCTGACAATTGATTGACATGACCCTACGTCAATCGTTGGAAGGGTTTAGTTTATGTTTCTCATCAACCCCTTCGTTAATATCTCTTCCCCAACCTCGGTTTAAGCAAAGTATAAATAGGACCACCACAACCGGTGAAATTACTAGCATAGAGGCATTCCATCTTAGTCCTCAGGGTTGGAAACGCATTTGAAGTCTTAGGATTGCAGTTTTGATATTATAGTCTTGAGATTTCAAATGTCTATGGGTCTCAGATCTCACTTACCATCAGGTAGCCTGAGTGCTCGCGTGCCTTCTCATTGCCATAGAAAAAAAGTAGTTCGTGTCCGGCCCTTAGGAGTTTCTGTTACCTATTGCCGCTCGTAGCGTAGCGATTCAGGAGTTACAGCCCGTTGACAGACAGACAGACGGACGGACAGCAGAGGATTAGTAATAGGGTCCTGTTGATACACATATAATCTGAATTTAAATTTATATAGAAATTTGCTGTTAATTATATACACACTGCCACATAATTAAGACTACCATTGTTAAGAAACAGGTTGTAAGATATAGTTTTCCATCAACTTAATAGCCACGCCATGTTAAAGCTGTATAGGTAGCCGACATTACGCACTTAATCGATTGATAAATTATAAATGGTCACGTCACGACTATGGCCGCTCGCGCATTGCGTGGCCTCGGCGTGCTAATTCCTAAATGCGCTTGCACAAGTATTACGCCACGCCATGTGCTCAAGACACCGGTCGTCAATACATGTTGCAGGCTTCTTGTGAAGGCCTTTTCTTGTACTAATCGCAGGTTTTTCACTAATTCAATTCTTTGTTGATTGACAATGGGCTTCGAGTATGACAGAAGTGTCATTTGACCTTTCTTAAATTAACAATTGTAATTGATGGGTGATTTCAACCGTGGATTTGCCAAATGTTATCAACGCGAAACCATAGTGTAAGCCTACGGTGTCTAGCAGTAGGCGTCTTTCGTCTAAACATTCTAAACAATGATGATGATGATGTTGACGACGACGACGACGACGACGACGACGACGACGACGATGACGATGACGATGGCGATGATGATGATGATGATGATGATGATGATGATGATGATGATGATGATGATGATGATGATGATGATGATGATGATGATGATGATGATGATGATGATGATGATGATGATGATGATGATGATGATGATGATGATGATGATGATGATGATGATGATGATGATGATGATGATGATGATGATGATGATGATGATGATGATGATGATGATGATGATGATGATGATGATGATGATGATGATGATGATTTAAGAGATTATCAGCTTCTCGGTAAATGAGAACCGGCTGCCAAGCCGATGAACGATAATGTACCAGATGATCCTATTTAGGCGCATCGATCCAAGCTTAGGACATCTACATACAACTTACGACATAAGAATTAGGACCGAGATTGGAAATTTGACTTGCTCCGAATAAAAGTAATATGCTGCTGTCAAAATCAAAATGGCCCTTATGGCGGCAGGGGGTTACGCCGTTCTTATAGCTGTTACCTTATTTATTGTATAGTTACAAGAATTAGAACAGCAGACGGATTTTCATTTGGACGGCCATAGTCATAGTCATAGTATTTTATTTGTTCAACACAGGTTGGTACATAATATATACAGGTCTTATTCTACGGTTGTTTCACTGCGCTGTGCCGCAAGGCATACAAATTGTAGACAGTCAATGGCATGCTGCATGCATTTACAGTTCATATTATTTCAGTTAGATAAAAATTCATTTATGCTATAATAACATTTTTGTACTAGAAAATTGTGTAACTCTTTTTTAAATTCTGACATATTTTCTTTGATTACAGTATCTGCCGGTATTTTATTATATATTTTAGGGGCCATTCCAAGTACACTTTTCCGAAAAAGGGCAGTCTTAGAAGACATCGCTCTCATTTTATTCTTGAGACGCGTACTCTTAAAATGATTAAATAAGGTCAGATTACTTTTCACAAAAATTGCTACTTCGTAAATATATAAGCTAGGAAGAGTTAGTATGCGTAATTCTTGGAAATATGGTTTACAAGAATCCATGTAATGAATACCACATAAGGCTCTTATACATTTTTTCTGGGCTTTAAATACCATTTCTCTGTACGTCGAATTTGCCCAGAATATGATACCATATCTAAGTGTTGATGTTACATAGGCGTGATAAGCAGTTAAAATCACCGACTCATTTACAACCTTTCTTAAATTATATAAAGCATATGAGAATTGATTCAGTTTTTTACATATAGTGTCCACTTGATTAATCCATGTCAACTTATTATCTAAATCTAATCCTAAAAATCTTGTAAAATCCGTTTCATCAATCTGTTGTCCTTTATATGTTATTTTTAATTTGTGTATATCATTTGTTTTTCGTTTAAAGGCCATAAATTTAGTCTTCCCTAAATTGATTTTTAAATTATTGCTTATAAGCCATTCAATTATAATTTCTAATGTTGTGTTTATGTCACTTTCATAAGTTTCTGGGTCTTTACCAGTAAAAATTACAGTACTGTCGTCGGCGAAGAGAACCATGGGGAATTCAATTGCCTTCGGTAAATCGTTTATATAAATGAGGAATAATAAGGGACCTAAAACACTTCCCTGCGGCACGCCATATTTAATTCGTTTAAATTTCGATGAGTAAGTAACTTCAGTTTTAGTCTTTACGCATATTCTATTTATTTGTGTTATTTGTTTGCGATTACTTAGATATGATGTAATTAAGCTATGGACATTGCCTCGTACTCCATACGTATATAATTTGCTCAAAAGTATATCGTGATCCACAAAATCAAATGCTTTTGTCATGTCCATATATAGAGCCGAAACTGGAACCCGTCTATCAACATTCATTAAAATAGTTCGCATTAATTCAAAAATAGCCAAATTTATCGATTTATCTTTACGAAATCCTTTTTGTTCATTAGCAAAGAAGTTGTTAATCTCAAAGTAGTCATAAATGCATTTCTGAATGACTTTTTCGATCACCTTTGAGAAAACAGGGAGTAGTGCTATTGGCCTGTAGTTAGCCATGTCTTCCCTATTGCCTTTTTTAAAAAGTGGTTTTACAATACCAATTTTTAGCTTGTCCGGAAACTCACCGTGCTCAATAGATAAATTAACTATATGACTGATCAGGGGCGAAATAATGGGACAAACTTTTTTTATCACTTTAGTGCTTATGCCATCGTAGCCAGTACTATGCTTATTTTTTAATGAGTGAATTATGTTTTGAATGTCAGTAGAATTTGTCGGCTTCATGAAAATTGAATTAGGTATATTGCAAGACATTGATTTCTTATACTTAAATCTATTGTAATTATTAGTATTATTATTATTAGGAATTTCATCAGTATGAGTTGGCCACATTATATTTAGGATTATTCAACTAAGACCAAGGAGCTACGGAAGGTGGTGAGGATAATATATGCATAAGATCAAGCGTCAGATGGTATACATTTGTTACGATGCAATTTGAAGAGACATACTTTCAGTAGTAGATAGCGATAAGTTAATTGAATTTGAGTCATTGAAACACGCAACACCTGTCCTGAATGACATAACAATACATCATTACATACAATTTATCATCCCATGTACCAAAGAAAGTTCTAAGACAATGACACATTTTGAATAACAAATACATTGCTCTTGCTTTAGCGATTGTTCTATATTGAAATAATGTTAGAAACTTGTCAGAATCCCAACGTTTCGATATTGGAAAGATTGCTCCGTTAAAATTCATAGTCAATTTACACTGCTACTATTTATTTATATACCTTTTCAATTGGTTGAAATCTGTGAATGAAATGCAATGTACAAAATCTGGAATACGCGGGAGCCGGGATGTATATTGAAAGAGCCAAAGTTTAACGATGCGAGCAACTATGCATCAATAAATACGACCACTATAGAGGTAGAATAAAACATTTTACATCAATACAACAGCGACTTGACGAAACATCGTAACTCATCGAATTGATATGGGAAATGGCAGTCGTAAATAAGTGACTTGAGCAACAAAATATATAAAACTAGCTTCAACCCGCGAATTCATCCGCGTAGAGTTCAATTCCCTGGGGAACTTTCTCAATTTTCCGGGATGATTAGTAGCCTATGTGTTAATCCAGGGTATAAAATATGTCCATTCCAAAATTTATTCAAATCCGTCCAGCCGTCGCAGCGTGAAGGAGTAACAAACATACACACAAACTTTCGTATAATATTAGTAGCTTGATACATTTTTGAGAAGTATAAGATAAACTACATCTTTAATATGAAAGCAGCATCGGGTCCGTGTTCGCTTGGAAAAATTGCAAATATCTAATAATATGTCCCAGAAATATCCACCCTGCAAGGCCTGCAAGATATTTATATGGTAAATGCTACTTTATTTTGCGCGGAATCCATGGTTACAAAATGCGCAATTTCTATGACTTTTTTTTTTATTTCTTGCGTTATTGGGAGTTTTTTACTCATGCGGATTTTTTGAATTCCTCCATTCAGGCTTCAGCAGTTCATTATGATAAGAATAAACTATGTTACTATGAATTTACATAATCTACAACCTATGTTAACCTTAATTATTTGAAAGTTGTAAGTATGCCTACCCCACTCTGGGAATAAAGGCGTGAGTTTATGTTTGTATGTATGTTATTTGAAGGTGCTATCCATATTCGTATAATTTTTAAACTGGGGCTTTATTCTTCTTTGGTTTTAACCCTATTGCAATCATATCGTTTTGATGACTCGACCACGGTTTATTAAGTTAAAAAGAGTCATTAATCATTACGTCCATATTATATAGAATAAGGTATCCCCCATATCTATCTATTACCGCGGAATCGCTTAAGCCGTCAATAAGTGGTGATTACTTCCCATCAGTAACCCGCATGATCGTTTGCCTCCAACTTTTATTTTAAAAAAATATTTGTGAAAAGCGATGTAATAATATCTGGAAAGGTTAAGGCCCCTGTTTGAATTTTCATTCCCGTAGTCATTATAAATGCAAGGGTTCCATGCGTGAGGCGGGTTTTGATTTGAAGTTACACCGCAAAATAAAACACTTTATTCAAATAATAGGGGCGTATGCGTGACAACTTACAACGGCCATGTTTTTATGGGACATATCCGGTGCAATTATGCACATACTTAAATAAGTCTGGGTGATCACCAATGCTAGTACTCCGTACTTAGAGTTAAAAAAGTACCTAAATTTCTAAACTATAGATTTTATGCTGAATCAACGACGGGAATTTTTATTACTTGTTTGTATACATATTTATCGTAGTTTCGGGGGTACACACAATCTAGAATTACTACATCACTTTCTTCTTCCGGACTTAAAGGTACACGAACTTTAATTAATATTTTTGTATTGGAATACCTTAGGTTATCTATCTTCATCCAATGATGTATTAATTTATAGAAAAAATTATAAATCACATAAAATTAAGCTATAAACCTAATGATCTCTGCGGCAAACTGTGCTAAAGAAATTGTTCCTCGCTGAATTGCAATACGTACTAATGTTGAGCGAGAAAACTGTCGGGTGATGTCGGCTTTTGTTTCTCCCGTGACTTTCCTAAGCGTCTTAGAAATTTCTTGTTTTTTATTTTATCTTGTGCAAATTGCCTGCCAGAACTTGCTGCAAGAAATGTCCAACAGCGATGTTGGATAGTGGCTAGCGGTAGCTTATAAACTTGCAAGCTTTTTGCACAGTCGGACAGCACTATTAGATTTTTCTCGCACATTTCTTGCAGTTGGAAATGCGGCCTGACAACTAGATATAGATGGACAATAACTAAAGGCCTGTATTAAATAGGTAATTCGTTTTCCCGGCCGGCCTCTGGAAGGCCTGAATTAAAATGGCCCGTGCGTCCGTTACGGATTCCCCCAACGTACATAACTCAGTTGAATTTTTAAATGTTAAATTGCTAGGTGCACTGTGTAATTCATTGTAATTAATGATTCCTGCTGAAATTCGCAATGTTATTTATTACTACAGGCACGGGATTTTGCGAGTGCGAAATTCTGATTTTAAGCTGACTTACCTATAGTTTACTAGCTGTTTCCCGCGGCTCCGTCCGCGTAGAAGTCGTGCATCGCTCACAGGAACTCCTTCTGCTTTATCGGGGTTCAACCTATTTTCACAACTTTCATCGATCTGTTAAACGGTTGAAGCATGAATGTTTATAATATTTATTAGTATGAATTGATAAATTACTACAGACTTTAGAAACGGCGGTGGGACCAATTACGAAATCGTTGTAAGTTGTAACAATTACGAAGCAACAACTCTGAGAACTCTACCGCAGAGTGCATATTCCACCATAGTTTCTAGGGTTTATAATAAGCAATAGCTATGAAATTACCATGTGATCATATTGTCTCGATAACATCTTGCTTCTGTTAGATTTTCTTGTTTTTTAGGGAGGCCAATGTCGTATCCAATATTAGGACCTTAACTGACTATCCGACTCGTCCGATGCGTCTGTCGCTGCTGTGGATAAAAAAAGATAAAACATCCATCACTTTTGACAAGTAAGAGTGAGAGAGTGACGGAAGCTTTATCCATAGCGATAAACGCGATTATAATAAGCGCGCTGAAAATAATAACATTAAAGCAAAGTGTTTACGTAAACTTTCAGTCTAAACCGCTCTCTTCTTTCCAGGAGCAACTCCGACAGCGTAAAGAAGCAGAAGAGAAAGCTGCTGCCCAGAACGAGTTCCTCCGCACCTCGCTCCGAGGGTCCAACAAGCTCCAGGCCCTCGAGTCCACTCCGCCCAGCAGCGGGACTGCCTTCGTGAACGATGCCTATGACGCTTATGATGATGAGCTGGAGACAGAACCATCGCAGCTGTATGCTGTTATTGGTAAGATGAAGTTATTTCTTCTCTTCTCTTCTTTTTATCTCCAAACAAAAAAAAATAGGTGTTATAATTGTAACCTGTCTGGCTGTGGTACCTGTCTGATGTATGGATTTAAATAAATAAATAAATATCAGGGGACAGTGTACGCACTCTACGCAGCTAGTAGAGAGGAATGTTTTTACATAATTCAGGTATTTTACACAATTTTGTAAATAAAATTGTCCTGAAACGACCTTTTGCATTATACGAGAGTGGATTGAAGTTAACGAAGCGAGGATTTTGTTTCGAAATAATGAATGGAGGATATTATTAAATGGGTTTATAAATGGCAGACTCAGGGAATTTCACAAATAAAATTAACATTAATGGCCGCTTTTTCAATGTTTAAAATCATAACGTAAGTTTCCATCGCTAATAATATAGTGAGGGCTTGATCGAGATTAATTACCTAATCTCTTTCTTTTCTTGTAAATATAATTACAATAAATATGCTTCAACATTTTCCACGAAAATTTCTGCGTTCTTCAGGGTATAATCGCTGTACTCAAAAACATTTTAACTAACGCGTTCCTTTTTCAAACTTGTGTTTTAAAAATCGTCACTAATAAACGACTTGACCTTTGTTAACTAACTTCGGTGCGGTCGTAAGAAAATTAAATCGTGTTTCGGTCGAATCACTTTAATGTGATCGCCACGTTTTCACTCTTCCGCCTCAGTTTTAAATGTGAAGCTTAAACATTCATCATCATCATCATCATTTCAGCCATAGGTCGTCCACTGCTGAACATAGGCCTCTCCCAAAGATTTCCACCTCACCCGGTTGGAAGCGGCCTGCATCCAGCGGGTCCCCGCGGACTTGACCAAATAAACATTAACAGTTTGTAAATGTTCCCCTTGTAATCATTACTTTGCAGCGGATAGACTTCAGCTTCGTGAAAGTTATTTTAAGCTTCGCGTTTTTTGCCATGATGGTATATTTTTAATTAGGATTACACTTTAAGTAGGGTTTTAAACTTTTAAGAGGATTGTGAAGTTAAAAAAATCCATGCAAAATGCGATAATGGTTCTCGCCCCTTAAACCTTTTATTTTTGAATATCGTAGTTTCCAAATGGATGGACGATTCAGATGCGGTATTTATTAATCGACAACTAGTTTAGGAGTTATCAGTTCCAAAAGTAAGGGTCGTAATGGTGTCGGTGGGCTTTTGTCCATTTTATAGTTACCGTCCTGTTTAAACTGCCGCACAATTTATAGTTCTAACTGTACATGAGGCCCTGCCAAGATGCATTACGCAAACTACTTAGCGTTTCTATTCGTTTCGTTTTTAAACCAATAGCGTCACTGGTAGATCACGTGACTTTCGTATCACGTCATCTACCAGTGAAGCGGTTGGTTTAAAAACGAAACGAATAGAAACGCTAGTTAGCGTAGTGCATCTTGGTAGGGCCTTCTGGTAGAGTATTAGTTATAATTACCTTACTTGTATTAAACTCGCCTCCATTCTCTCCTGCCTCCTCCTCACCCTCAAACCACGTATCAGTCTTGAGATTGCCCTTGTCTACGTCAGAGCTAGCGTTGAAAAAGTCCGGAATAAATCCCGTCTTTTTCAAACAACTCGTTTTTTTCGGATTTTTATGGAAAAATACAATGCAATTTTCTGCTCTTATTTTAATATATATTCGGTCTTATTTGCACCTACAAAAGGGCGACATCGACGACATGGAGGCAGAAACGATTGAAATAGGTGGCGAGAGTGCCGGTGATTGACTATGAATAAATTGTCATTTTCATTTGTTATTTTTCCTAAAACACCCGAAAGAACGAAAAAAAACGAAATTTCATAAACTTCTGAAAGAAAACATTTTTTCCGCATTTTTCAACGCTAGCAGAGACTACTATCAGGCCCGAGATTCTATGCGATAAAAACTATAACGTCTTTGACCTGTTATCGTATTGTCAACGTTTTGATAGCTCTTACTTACTTGACAGTAATGGTGGTCAAAGACGATATGGTTTTCACCGCCTAGAATAGAGGCCCAGGTGGTTTGTGTGCTTGCAAATGTATTCAAAAGTCATAGTCAAATCATTTAAAACTTGCCACACAGTTGATTGAACCAGTAACAAATGTTGTAAGCGATTGTGACCATTATGTGGAACAAGCGGCCGTCCACATGAGCGGTCTTCAAAGGGCATCAAATACCGCGACCACTCGACCGCGCTCTGTAACATAAATAAATGTGCCTAGTTTTATACCAGTACTTTGAGCTTTTACTCGACTAATTAAAAAAGGGGGCTACTTTTCCTGGTGTATTTATGTATGTACATACATCCTTGTTTCTTTGTGATTTCCTGTAGCCTAGACGCCTTGAAGGAGGAACTCGCGGGGTATTGTTGTTTGGTATTGACTCAAGAATAAGAAAGGCTGTAAAAGAACTCCTTTAGTCCTGATGCTCCAGAGTTAGTTGAGTTTTGAAAATGTTTCCTTTGGTTTCCCTTGTTCTTTTGTTAACTTATTATTTAACTTCTTTATATAACTGTATGGTCCAAAATTCGATGGTACTTATTTCGTTTTGTGGTCGCACTATCATCTCAATTTTACTAAGGTAAATGCCCAATAACTTCTACTTTAAAAGATGTCGTTTAGTAACGACTATCCATTTTTAAAGAAACTAAATTAGTTCTGGATTTAAACGACTACATTTCATTTTATTTTTTATAACATTCTCTGGTTTATACTTAGGTATTGTTAAAAACTGGCCAGTACCCAGTACACGTTCAATCCAGTGCACGTCCTTGTAAAACATGGACTTGTCATAATGGCGATTTACACTAAAAACGGAATCTAATTCCGGACTCAATACGTTCCTTTTCCAAATTATACGTACTCTACAGATGTGGAACTACTAACCTAACCTAACACGCTCATATGTTGGCAAATCGCGAAAGTTCAACACTATCTTATACCTTACATGTCCAATGTAGGTTGTAGGTCTTTGCCCTTTGGCGAAATCGCTCTTAAAAGTCACATGACAAAGATCGAGCAACAATGCATGCCCATTAATAATGATAGCCATACCATTAGAAATGTTATTATCTTATGCTAATTCAGTGCTATGATGTAGGCGGAATTAATGCTGGCATTGGGCATTCCATAATAGGTACAATTACCCTATTCGACAGCGCCAAACATGGTCATCATATTTTATTTTCCCACGGTTTTAGTAGATTTAAATTAAGTTAATGATTGAGACTACCGTTTACAAGTATAGCTCAGGGTCAGTAAACTATGTTTAGTTATGTGACATCATATTATCGTTTGATTGTTTGCAAAGTACGCTACCATATTTATTCGTCTATAATTAAACGTGACTCAAACATGAAGAAGGTCCGTGATATCGGTAATGTCATCAAACCAAAATAGAAACTTCGACAGAGGACACTGTACCTTTGTCCACAATTATTCGTTTTTGTAAAACCCTGCCTAAAGTATCTCACTGGTGGCAGGGCCGGATTTAGAGGTCTGGAGGCCTCGGGGCAGCAAAGAAGTGGAGGCCCCCTGGCCCCAAATTATTTTCCAAATAAAATGGTAAAAACAATCAGTCGAGTTTTCCGATAAATAGTTTATTGTAAAACCAAGTATAGGTTCTTTTATTATTTAACATACATTGGTATAAATATAATCGGAAACAAGAATTATCTGTAATTAATTTTAGCGTTAACGAACAGAAACTTCCGAGCTTTTTCGCCATAAAACCGTTTATGATTTCGCCGAAATCCAGTTCCCGAAGTAAATCGCTTTCAATGCGCAGGAGAGAAAGCTTATTATAGACAGTTTTGTCTCATATTGGTTCGAAGCCTATCTTTTATAATTTTCATTTTTGAAAATGAGCGCTCTCCAGTGCAATTTTTATACCATCAAAACCAAATACATTCTCAATGCAATTTCATCGTTTGCGCCGAGGCTGCGGGCGAGTACCACCCCCCAGTCAGCCATTGAGCCATTGGGATACAGTATCCCATAATTATTAATGATTAATATAATTGTACAAAGTACTGTATGTAAAGGTAAAACGCGAAAAAAAATATCTAAGGAAAAGTTTTTTACTAGTGTTTAGGTACTAGTCTAAATTTGTTTTTTTTTTGCGAAGTCTCTATTGTGGGGGCCCCTCTTTTGTGGAGGCCAGGGGCTGTAACCCCGGTTGCCCTCCCCTAAATCCGGCCCTGACTGGTGGTACGAGTAACATTATGAATATTTTATAGATTTATTCTCATCAATTTTTATCCCCAGTGGAAGAGTTGATCGGTTATGTCATCTCATGTACATACCCATGTACTCCCTTCGTTAGGAGAGCCTGTTAATTATCTCACTAATCCAACAAATATTATAGATACGAAATTTGTGTGTGTGCGTGTTAGTGTGTTACTAATTCACGCTGCAACGGCTGGACGGATTTGGATGAACTTTGAAATGGGGATAGCTTATACCCTGGATTAACACAAAGGCTACATATCATCCCGGAAAAAATAAAAGTTCTTGAATAACGATAATGGAAATCTATGCGGACGAAGTCGCAGGCAGAAACTATTGTCTTATAATCTAATGTAGTATTTACCCTTTGGCCTCCTAAATATCTTCTATGCAATGCTTGAAAGCGTATATGCTCGACTTAAACTTGAGAAGTCAATTAAACAAACAAGCAGATATTCGAGAGCATTGAGGATGTTCTCTTTTTGTAGAAAATTTCAGAATATTTTTAGAAATTACCTAGAACTTCTCATGAAATACTTTCTAGTTTTATTTTGTGAATACAGTTAATTAAGTTAAATTACAAACCTATACGACCTGTACGATGTGCTTGTCATAAATAACTCGATAACTACGTCTAACAATAGATACCTGCGTGTTTGTCTGCACGCACTTGGGCATTACCACAGTTATTACGCCGTTTATAGATCATCGCGCTAATCGTTCCAATAATACTCCCGTAGCTACATAACATTTTATGCTTCATTCCAGACTACCAAGAAGTATCAGCAGCCCTCTCCCGCGTGCAGAAGGCGCTGGGCTCCGCCGGGGAGTCGGCGCTGGCGGCGCGGGTGGGGGGCGCGGCGGGGGCGCTGCTGTGTCCCGAGCTGCGGACCGCGCTGGACACCAGGTCAGCGGTGCTGACGGCGTCGCGGCATGTCCGGCCGGGGCTGGCGCCGCCGCACACGCATCGAGCTACGGACCGGCTTAAGGAAGTAAGTGGGAGAAAAAATGTTGTAGTAAGTATAGTTCATTTCAAATACCATAGCCCATTTCCACTTGAGACTTAACAGTCATAATGTTTAGCTATTGTTGACTAATTGCTTTACTACCTGAGCACTTCAACTTCTTTCAACAATGTTTTACTATCACTAATCCTATTGTTTACGCTTAATGACCGTCTCAAGTCGAATCGGGCCTAGGTATATGAAATGAACTATACAACTAAACCCGTAACTTAAGAGGATTGTGAGATGATTAAAGCGCGTAGCTGTCAAAAGGATCTCATACAAATTAAGCTCCAGGCGATTCTAACGTTTTTCACCCCCCAAATCAAGTCCAATTTCGACGATTTTTAAATAATTATGCTGTAGTTGTATGGAAAATTAGGTACCATTTTTTTTCACGTTCGATCGTTCGACAGAAGCCCTGCTCCCTAATTGAGAATGCACGCGCTAAAATGTGTTTTTGTACGTTCTGACGGAACTACTTAAACTCACCGGTTTATATAAGCTGCGCCGCGTTCACTCGTTCACTCGTCAGACCGACCGACCGCCGTTTTAAGGGAATAACGCCCCTGATCTGGTGCCGGGGCGCTGAGTGTACGATGACCATAAAAAAACTCATGTTATCCCTCGTTATTGCAGTGCATAGACGTGCTCGGCGCGCACTCAGCGGGCGGCAGCGCGGCGGCGGTGCTGTGCGCCGAGCTGCTCACAGCGCTGGGGGGGCTCGAGCTGGAGTCACTGCTACAAGCGCATGACCAAGCTGCTGCGCTGCTAGACCCTGCCAGCTTCACGCGCAAAAGAACCAAGGTAATTAAAACTCTGAAGGTCGAAGAAGGCTGCGGGTTTCTTAAAACATTTTGAGCACCTTACGCACTCAAAAAAATGTGACCCAACCAAGAAAGATTTTCTCGAAAGGAGCATCCCCAGTGAGAGCATTGGTGTCGAATATTCGAGTGGTGTGGAGGTTGGAAGACGTCCAAATCTCACACACCACGAGCGCCGAATGCTCATTACATGCTCTCAGTGGGACGCTCCTTTTGGTGACAAAAAATGAATACAGGAATTATAATTTTATTTATATCAACCAAAGCTGATAGTTCTTTAGTGATTCAACTAACATAGTTGATGGGTCTAACGTCTTGTCAGGCACAACAATTACAATCTTGTTATAAGCGACCAATATTTTTTTCAAAGCGTCTTATACAAAATGTGCTACTCACACGCCAAACATGTTTGCTATGCTATGCAAATTACAACCTAATTCATATACGAAACACAAGAAAGACAATCAGTGAAATAACTGGCATAGAGGCATTCCATCTGAATCCTCAAGGTTGACAACGCAATTGAAATGTTTATGCTCTTACCATCAGGATCAGGTGGTCAGTGGCCAGGGTCATTCCTCTCATCATCGTTTCTTATGCCCATCATTGCAAAATGTACTGATTATGATTGTGTGGAAGTTGCCTGATGATCAATGTGTATGTTTCAGACTGGCAACCACTTCAACCACAAAGACGAGAAGGCTCTCGCACATGCGCCCGACGACCCCGGCGAACAGATCAAGATTATCAAAATAGAAAAGACTAATGAACCACTTGGTGAGTTCAGCTAACTTAATCCCTAAGTCAATTTCGTTAAGCTCCATTTAGGAAATATTTAGTTTTGACTGTCCAACTCAAAACATCGTTCGTTTTCTGGCGTATTTTGACATTTGAAGTAATGCCATGAGAACTGGCAGGCTCAATTTTATTCAGTAAAACCATATTGTTTTTGACAGCGTTATGATAACATGCATACCAACATTAAATCACGCCTGTTTTCATGAGGGGTTCCCTGATAATTTCTTTCCACCTCATCATCATCATCATCATCATCATCATCATCATCAGCCCACTTTCGTCCACTGCTGGACATAGGCCTCTCCCATGGCAAGCCACTGAGCTCAGTCCTGAGTTTTTTGTTTCCAACCGCTGCCAGCCACTTTTTGTATGTCATCGCTCCACCTAGCTTGAGGGCGTCCCACACTACGTTTGCCAAGCCGTGGTCTCCACTCCAGAACACGTCTGCCCCAACGATTGTCGGTTCTGCGATAGATGTGACCGGCCCACTGCCATTTCAGCTTGCTAATCCTTTGGGCTATATCGACAACCTTGGTTCTCTGTCGAATCACCTCGATATTCCAAGCATAGCCCTCTCCATAGCCCGCTGAGCGACCTTAAATTGGTGAACCAATCGCACTGTCAGTGTCTACGTCTCGGCTCCGTATGTCATAACTGGCAGGACACACTCGTTAAAGACTTTCGTCTTTAGACTTTGCAGCGGTATGAGCGATGAAAAGACTTGACGGACGGTTTTCCACCTGGCCGAGTTAAAAACAGTTCAATAACATATCAAAACAGGAGCCCCTGGCCGGTTTTACATTCTCTTTTCCTTGTCTATTAAATGTATTTAGTGCAGGTATGCTTTAATTTTACTCACTGTCTATATAATTTTAAAGAGCTATACGGTTCGAAGGACCAAATGTGTTTAAAATTGTACCATAATTATTAAATTGTAACATCTTTGTATAAATTCGGTATCATCAAAATATTACAACAAAGTTTTGTACGTATTACAATTTAACTTACTTACTATGATTTAAAAATACATTTTATTTTATGTACTTATGATTGTTTTCCGTTGCAGGTGCTACTGTAAGAAATGAAGGAGAGGCTGTTATTATTGGTAGGATAGTGCGCGGCGGCGCGGCCGAGAAGTCAGGGTTGCTGCACGAAGGAGACGAGGTTAGAACCCTATCCTTTTCACTCTTAACCTTGACCCTTCAGTCAAATGGAAAAAGAGACAACTACACTTAGTTTTGGGGATATCACAATACTTGAGGTGACCTTTAAATTAAGACGTTTACGTTTTAAGTTTTTTTTCATTATGACGTACTTTTGGACGTCGCGTAGGGGTTTTTAATGATTTACAGGTACTTTCATATTCTGTTTTAGATCAAATAATTTAAAATAAAAACTAGATTGCTGAAAATTTGAGGTTATGTGTCAAACAGTTAGGTACCTACAGTATTCCCAGGTTCCTAATAGCTTTCGGCTGGCTAACGCTATCACGCTAACACTCGTATGGGATCTCTTCCAGCTAGTGGGTGATTAAGGAAAATAAGGAAAGTAGAATGTCCATGGTAGACATTAGTAAAAACAAAGTTTATAGAAACTGCGTGAACTAAAATTTTAGACCTTATGAATAAATACTAACAGTATATTAGTCACTCGTGTATCATAGAAAAACGAAGATTGCCGATAGCTATTAGGAAAGTGGTAGCACCTAATTTGTTTATATACAGCCAAAGGCATAAATATAATTATACGTCATTCCCAAGATGTTAAAAATATCTAGACACCCCTATGCCACTGTTAATAAGGTCTATGCATACATATATTTGGCGCGATGGCCTTAAAGATATTTATTAGTGCTTTTGACTGTACATCTTTTGCCATTTCTATTGACGCTTGACGTCAATTATATGAATAAGATTTTCGTCGTACTCGTCGAATAATCGTTTTATTAAAAGACCTATTTTTTGGCTGTCCCTGACATATCCCGTCGACGAAAGAGTAAAGAGTCCCGTTGCCCCCCAGCTGCTGGAAGTGAACGGCGTGGTGATGCGCGGCAAGTCGGTGCACGAGGTGTGCCAGGTGCTGGGCGCGCTGTCGGGCACGCTGGCCATGCTGGTGGCGGCGCGCGCGCAGCCCGTGGCCGCGCCGCCGCCGCGCGTGCTGCACGTGCGCGCGCACTTCGACTACGACCCCGAGGACGACGTCTACATCCCGTGCCGGGAGCTCGGTCAGCGTTCTGCTACTCTTTATACCGACTCCGCCCTGCTACTTCGAAACAGTGTCCACTCAAAATACTACTAAATCTGTATTTGAAAATCAACTTTATGAACTTAAAACAAAACTATTAAGTTTTTTTAAAGTGATACTGTTTTGATCTAACAGTGCGCTATGTACATATAATTTGGATACCGTAAAATCATACAACTATGGTCCTCGCCTGCAAGAATAGTCCAACTGTAATAGTTATAAAATAATATACCTAGCAATCATAAGAATAAGAATAAGATTTTTTTATTTCCAGCAACGAGGCCCATAATTACAAATACCCTATAGACTAACATACATAACAATATAAAACTTAAAACTAACACCGAGGTGACAAAACAGCGTGGTCCTTTTTTGCCAAAGTTGACGTCAATAATAGCAGTAACCTTACCTTTTTGATAAGTACTTTAAATGACAAACTCGACCAAATTATCTTCTGACTGTCTTCTTAAAGTTTTTCATCTCTCTTTGTAGGCATCAGCTTCCAGAAAGGCGACGTACTTCATGTGATCAGCCGAGATGATCCGAACTGGTGGCAGGCCTTCCGTGAAGGAGAGGAGGACCAGACCCTGGCCGGCCTCATCCCCAGCCAGGCTTTCCAGCACCAGTCAGTATCTACCAAGAAAAATGCAGACATAATTTTGCAAATCAGAGTGAAAAAAAAGTCCACTGTTAGGAGTGAAATTGGCAGTTTGATTAAATTTTACCTAAAAACTCCCGTGGTTGCCAAATCATTTACTTTATTATTGTTGACCTAGAACTAATCTGGGACTGATAATGTAATATATCGTCATCATCATTTCTTTTTTCTATAGGCATTGTCAGTAGAACTAAAGATATGTATATTCATCTAGGTACCTGATTTAAACTTCTCTGCTAATTCTTATCTATTCCTGACTGCAGACGGGAGTCAATGAAACTGACGCTAGCGGGCGAGGTCGCGGCGCGGGACAAGCCCCGGAAAGGAGGCACGCTGCTGTGCGCCAAGAAACCACCACGGAAGAAGAAGGGGAAGAAGGCCACCAGCGAAGCCGGGTACCCACTGTACTCCACCTCAGCCGGCGAAGGTAACTAACTATCCATGTAACTCTAGCTAGCAATGTGCAACTTGCAGAACATTTCCAGAAGTTTGGAAATCTTTTCGAGAAATTGCTGAGAAAAGTCTTGCAAACATTATTGAGAGTATTAATAATACTTTTATTAAGAAAGATACACAGGATAAGATACTTTCACAATTTGAAAAGTTGCTCATCGGTACAATGCCAAACCCTAGCCACTAAACAATCCAGTTTACAAAAGAATGCAGGAATTAAGAAGTTATTTGACTTTGAACCTTATGGATATTTTCAATAAAAAACTATTATTTTACCATCCGCATTACGTTGGACAGGTATTCCTGGCCTAGAGGCAAGAATGTACCATAATTTTTTTGTTGCAGATAAGTCATAGTTATACTCTGAGTCACGCATAAGTTTGAACTTAGTTCAAACTTAGCGGAAACTTCAGAAGTATGTACTACCGCGATCGTTAATTTGTGACCCATTTCAAGAAAAATAGGCTTGAAGTCGTCAATGTCATTAGAGATGCCAAATCATTTGTAACTAATAGGAGACTCAACCTTATTGTTCTAGAATGTCAGAATGACTTTGGACCTAAGGTTCTCGGTAAATTAAAGTTCGTGACTGTACCTAGCAATGCAGGTGGCTGTATCATCATTATCTGTATGTATGTATTCCAGACTACGAGCAAGAAGAAATCCTAACGTACGAGGAAGTAGCGCTGTACTACCCGCGCGCGTCGCACAAGAGGCCCATCGTGCTGATCGGGCCGCCCAACATCGGCCGCCACGAGCTGCGCCAGCGGCTCATGGAGGACAGCGAGCGCTTCGCCGCCGCCGTGCCGCGTGAGTCCTCCACCACCATGCATACCAACATCTAGGGATCCAGGATGCCAATTAGGGTACCTGTACGCTTAAAACCCAGCCCATGTCAGATCAGGGGGTTATAAAGATATGACTATGCAGTTTATTTTATTCCAGGCGTTTACAGAGCTATAGCAGTTATATAGCTCTGTCCTTTTCTCACAGCGTATACTGAACTGCATAGCTATGTCGTAATAACCCCCCAGAAGAATTGCCACGTAATAGTAAGTGGGTTTTTAAATCTGCAATCCTAAGACTGCAAATGCGTTGCATACCTTGAGGACTTAGTTCCGCAGGTTCCGTGCTGCCGCACAGTAGGTTTTATTATATTCCGATTTAAATTTGATTTAGAATCGAATCAGCGCAAGTCCAATTCACACTTGACCATTTTTTTAGCACTAAGATATGATACGATAAATGATAATTAAAAATGTTTTATTATTTTATTTCCTAGTAGTTGATTAGGGCTCCCTTCGGGTACGAATTCCTAAAAAAGGAATAAACGCTCATAGTTGATGGTGTACGTTACAGACACGTCTCGGCCGAGGAAAGACCACGAGGTGCCCGGGCAGGACTACCACTTCATCTCCCGCACGCAGTTCGAAGCAGACATTCTAAATAGGAAATTCGTTGAACATGGAGAATACGAGAAAGCATATTATGGTAAGTTTCATTGGTGAAGAAACGATTTAGAGTTGTGGTGATTTTTGTAAAACCTTAAATCTGGCAGGATCGAAAACTCACACACAATACCTACATGACAGTTTTTGACATCAGAGTTTTATGACAAAAAATGAGCTGTAAGAATAATCATACATATCCTGAATTGTGTATAACTATAATAAATACCATTAAAATATAACGATTTTGTCTTTTCTTGAACATAACGCCCTTCTATTGTTTTTATGTATGCATTTTTCATAAGTGAAGTGGCGTACAGTTATAAATTAAACGATCTGTACCCATTTTTTTGAATAGAGAATACAATTATTCATGACCTAAAGATTCATAGCCCTGTACTCCTACCATTAGTACCATTACACTACAACCACAACAGCTTTATTTACCAATCATTCTTGTTTCAGGCACTTCTCTAGAAGCGATCCGCGAAGTAGTCAACTCCGGCAAGATCTGCGTCCTAAACCTGCACCCGCAGTCCCTGAAGATCCTCCGGGGCTCCGACTTGAAGCCGTACACGGTGTTCGTGGCGCCGCCAAGCTTGGAGAAACTGCGCCAGAAGAAGATCAGGAACGGAGAGGCTTTTAAGGTAATGCATCCTTTAAAACCAAAAAGAAAGTTCAGGTGACCTAAATGAAGGCCTTATAAATATAGAAATTGTACATACAGCCCCAAAAAACATGTGGCCCCCTTTCCACAAAATTAAATAAGAAGGCCGTCACTACCAGGTCCGATGAAATAACAAAAGTCAACGGTTTCGATTCACAGGTGGAAAAACTGCATTTTCTTTTGCGTTTTTAGAAGTGCTTTTTCTCAGCTATTGGTCTATTTCAAAGGGGTTGTACTTTTATTCAATTTAACCAAGGTGTAAAAAAACCTCATGCCTCCGATTGACTTGATTAACATTAGAATGGATCTACGAAACTGTTCTGCCGCATTAGTCTTTCATATTATTTTTTTCATTTATTCAGGAGGAAGAACTAAAAGAGATAATAGCGACGGCGCGCGATATGGAACTGCGCTGGGGGCACCTGTTCGACATGATCATCATCAACAACGACACGCAGCGCGCCTACCAGCAGCTGCTGAACGAGATCAACAGCCTGGAGCGCGAGCCGCAGTGGGTGCCCGCGCACTGGCTCAAGCACACCTAGCGGCAGCAGAGCAGCGCCGCTGGCGCCCGCCGTGCCCGGGGCGCCGGGGACGCCGGAGGTCAACATGGCGCCAGTGGTGCCGAGGACGCCACAGGTTCTAAAAATGCCCGGAGTTCTGAAGGCGCCAGAGACACGGCTGAAAACACCAGAAGTGCCAGAAATTCCAATGGTACCGAAGGTGCTTGTGATTTTAAAACTACGGCTGAAACTACCTGCGGTGATGGTATAGCCGGAGTCGCCAATAATACCAGTTTTAATAATGTTATCGGCATTGACGATGCCAGGTGTGAAAGTGATGGTGCAAATAACAGAGTTAACAGACTGGCAATTTGTGATAACACCAGTGTTGCCGTCGAAAATGATAAGGCGATGCGCACCTTCAAAATCATACTCGTTCTAGGGATAATTAAGCAAATGGTTTTACATTTGCTTCTGTATTTCAACGGCGCGTGGAGGAGCCTCAAGCGGCGGCGTCCCGGAGTAGGTCCACCAGCCACTAGCATGGCCCCCGAGGCTTCGGTTGGTTCCAAAAGGGGCAGACACAAGCCCTTCACGCGAACCAACGTTTGTTAAATGTAGGTTTTACGTTACAGTTTGATGGTATTTTCGATTTTGATCACTTTTGTTCATTGTTTTTAATGTTGTGTGTAGACGTAAGGTGCAAACTGCTTATGAATGATAGAAAATGTAAAAATGTACGAGAGAAATAGTCATATTTATTATCATTAAATAGTAGACCACGGTTCGTAAGTTTTCATACGAATATTCGTCATTCGCATCAATCTACTGGCAATAATAGATCATTATCTCCGATTAGGTTAGGTTTGAGCATACGTGTTGTGTAAATTAAGTCATGTATCTTAAATCGCGACGGGGATTCCTTTGAAATATTAACAAAAATATACTGCCTTATTCATAAAAGTTATGTAATTTTAAATATCTACACGTATTGTTACGGTCCTTTGGTTCGTTGGTGTCAGAAATAACAAGTGGCCCACGGCATTTCTGAAATCAACGCTAGTGTTAAGTAGGTTATGATAATAAAAGGTGTTTGGTTTTTGTCAGTGACTTAAGAAAAACATCTACTGGAACTGGAGATGCTAAGCAATGACAGGGAAACTAGAAATTAATGGAATTCTTCACATTACGTATTTTCTCTATCTACTGCTGACTTCGCATCGTATAGGCAGTGACTACTTATTCAAGGTCCGTGTTAAAATATGTTTTTAACACCATCCCGTTCACTTCAAATGAAAGTTAAAATAAACATTGTTCAAGGTGACGTTGAAAGTGATTTAAGAAAAAAAATCGTGTTTTGAACACCAGACAAGATACAGACTCGAATTTTCTTTGGGGCTCAGTACTTTCCTCTAAAATGTACTTTTAACACGGACCTAGCAAATATGTCACTTTCCAATCGATAATTATTAAGAGAGAAACCTATACTATAAGTTTTTATTAAAACAGGGCGTCTGTAGTTTAATGACGATTTAAAATCAACAATATTCCTTCCAAATGGTCTAGCCAGTTTAAAGTAGCCCCATGATGATATTATAAGAAATCTTCAGTTATTCGAGAAATGTATCCTGATACAATATGGACACAGTTAAGTATGTCTTATTGAGATTTAGAACATGATAAAGTTGTTTCAACTAAAACTAAGATTTTGATCTTCGGATTCATCCGCTACTATTGAAAACATGCCCATGTATCTACATGGATGATATGATTTGTATTAGGAATTAAACTATTGGCCCCTGTACACATTGGCGTTGTTCCAATGCAGTGGGACTGCAGCAGGCAGTATTATTGGCGCCAAAAAACTGCCCTAATGGGCATAGTACACTCTAGACCAGCACATTGGGCCACAGTGTACAGGCACCATAGGACCTTTCTTATAATGTCATTGTCTGGCGTTGAAACTTTTTAATAAAAACAAATAAAGTCATAGTGAATAAATGGATTTAATATTTGCCAAATTTGAAGACTGTCCACTGTAATCACTATACCAAAAACAAGTAGGCTGTAGTAAAAATCTATGAAGGCTGGTAACATTTGCCAACTCCTACATTTAAAACACTACTAAAGTTCTAAAAGTGTTAAAGTTTCATTTGAGAGTTGCAAGTGTTACGGGTTAAAATGAAATTTGGTAGTTCTTTAAATCATTTCTTTGTGTCGTTATCTTTCCCACTAAGACATTTTTGGATAAGGAAGTATTTTCAAACATCCTTAATAGTAAAGCAGTGAAATAATTAAATATTATCTAAGAGCCAAGGCTTGATGTAAAAGGTAGACATTATTTATTCTACCTTGAAGATACTAGGCCTTGCTCAGAATTTTGCGACTTAAATAACTATCCGTTACTCAACGGAAGTTTTTAAACGCTCCATTTATGAAATAGTATCTTTTAACAAATACAATAACGCAATGGAATTAATAGATCGCAGATAGCGTTAGAAAACAAAGTTAAAATTATACAATAAAGTACCTATTTCTCTATTGCCAAATTTGTACGGTAGATCTTAAGTAGGGTTTTTGAAAAATTTCTCCAGTAGTCTGTCGTGGGATTTCTCTTAAAGAAATGAAACGTCGGTAGCAAAAAATATAATGAAATCTTTAAAAAAAAAACAATAAGTCTAAACCCAACACTGCTGTTAGTGTAGAAAAGCAATACTTGCCCATGTAATCAACGCCTACTGTACAACGACATATCTGATTTTTATAGAATATCTATGATCTTTACCTACTGTTGGATTCCTTTTTGGCGAGTTTACCACTTTACAAGATAAGTAGTCGCGTGTTGTGTTATCGCTTTATCGATTCAGAGATTTATAACGTTTATAGTCGTACATTTACATCACTATTAACTAGATGGCGTGGATAACTGCAATACTTAAACTATAAAAGACAACTAGCGACAAGATAAGTTAGTACTGACAGCTGTCATCCTAATACAAAATATAACCTCAAATAGGTTATAAATTGTACTTCTATTACAACTCACAATTGACTTCTTTTCTTGTCATTAGTATACCTATATGAACACATTCTAAATAATTGACCTGATAAAACTAGGCGGCATTATTTTCATTACAATTATATCTGTAGATAGATTGTGAGTTCCAAATAACTTAGTGCCAAATACAAGGCCGCGGGGTCGTTCAGGTTTATTGTAATCACAATTAAATATGTTAATTTAAATATATAACTATGTTATTACTTATTACCATTTCATGTTATGTGCGGATTTCGAGATATGTGCTAGCGATAAGATAAATCAATTTGGACATCGCATCTCAGTACAATTAATAACTTGAAACTATTATAGCTTATGGTAGCACTTCACTTGATCATGTTTGAAAGATATTGATCTTCCATCTTTTACATTTTACAAAAGAACCGAATGAAAGAGGTGCATTTTTTTTTACAGATAACGATCAAGTGTACTGTCTCCACTATAAATTGTACTGGGATAACAGCGTTGGTGTATCTTGTCAAGAGTATAGTGTCATATCTTTTATTGTATGAGTTCTTAAGAATGTATTAGTTCTAAGTCAAGCCGTATCACGGTCCATTTGCCATTTTCTTCCTTGTAAGAGTTAAAGGCCATATTTAGGACAAACGCCAAAACGACTTTAGACTTAAATTAAATGATACAGGGTCCACAATCATTAACACGAGCTTGGTCTTGAGGCTTACGAGGATGAGTATGCTTGAATATGCAAAAAACTTGCAAAAAAAATTATTACGTATTTTGATTTTAGTTTGGCCGGATCCACTTATGGAAAATATTACAATTGTATTTAAACAAAGCCATTGTATTGCGGCATTTTATACCCGTCCAACACAGCAAAAGTACGCTCTTGTAAGTATTATAAGTAGGTAAGTAGATTATAAATACATACATACAATGAGCGTTTGTGAACGTCATTTTCAATTTATTGCATTTGTTACCTACTGCCTGTGGCGTTAGAGTCGATAATCTATTAAGGTTTTAAAGTGCTTGTTATCCCTTTTTACTCTGTATTCTGTATTTAATGGTTAACCAATACAATGCTTTGTTCAAATACAACATAATATTTTTCTGAGTGGACGCGGCCAAAAAACGACTAATAACACACAATCATTGCATTATTATGGTATTGGCTGTAGGTATACAGAAAATGCTGGCTCTCTCTTCCATTTCTCTTCTCCTCCATTCTCTCTTGGTAGAGTCGCTATTGATTATATTATAGGAATTAGGAACATGGTGCTAAAAATATTTAATCTCGACTCTATTGTTTATGGCATTAGAGCGTGTTTAAGATATTTTTGATCACCTACCTACCTAGTATAGTAAGCTCCAATAAATTCGATGGCGACTGAACAACATTGAAAATCAAGCCGAAACCAATCACACTTTAAAAAAAATGTGTGTTACTGGGCACAAATAGTTTATCCAATTTTTAAGCAAAAACCTACTTAATTTTCACTTGAGAATATTTGTAGATCCGCCTACCCATCACTTGTATCACAACGTCAAGCTTTCTTTTTGGCCAAGCTATACGGCAGTTTCTTTTTCTACTTATACTTAGTGAATACTCCGATATTACAAGCTAGAACTATCGGAGCACTCAATTTTTTTTGTAACATACTCTTTCTTACTCATAAGAATGAGAGATAGCATATGGACCGTTGATAAAGAGTTTTGTATTATACATACCTATTGGATTATGTAGATCAGAGGTAACCTGAAAAGGTGCTAAATTAATGTAGTTCATTTGTACCCTCAGTTTCAGAAATATCGTGTATTAACCGTTGACAAAATGCATGATCAAATAGTAGGGAATTACTCAGTTACTAAAATAACAAGACTCTTCATGCATTTTGTCAGCGGAATTGTGGATTTGTCGAGACTTCACAGTATTGATATTATCTAATTTATAAATAGTCCTGTACATAATTTATTAACAACTGAATAAATAAATAAAAATATTATAAATAACATGTTAATAGAGAACAATTTAATGTAAATAATAGAATATTAAATTTAATATCAGATATAATGCTGGTTTTATTTAACGGGTTGTATACTCTATCATTTTGACTAATAACTTAGCTTCGAAAACCTAGACAAAGTTACAGAGGAGCTAATGTTGCAATAAGGAGACCTATATAATATAGATTTCTGATTGGCTCCTATAGAAAAAATCTTATATCCTGGAAACTGCATGGGGCCCTATGATGGGGCCAATCTTTTACTCCAAACTGTTTCCTAAAACCAAAATTACTAACTAATTTTGCATATGGTGCTCTTCTACATTTAGTAATTATTTATCTAATCTATAAACATTTTAGTCGCCTACTATATAACTTTTTTAAACCCGTACCGTAAAACGGGGTGAGTAGGGATTAAGGGGTGAGTAGGGACACAACCTAAATTGAAGCATAATGTTAATAATTATAAGACTGAAATTATTTCCAATAGACGTAACGTTATTGTCCATTTAATAATCGTTCTTATTTGTAACAAGTTATGACTTATTTTAGGTTGTGTCCCTACTCACCCCTTAATCCCTACTCACCCCTTTTTACGGTAATTAAAGAGTTATGAAGGAAATTATATTTATAATAACTACAGTACAATAGTCATTATTGTACAACAGAAAAAGAATTACTTACTTTAATATATTTTTTCCGCCTTAAAATCACATCAAGTTTCACTCTAAGATATTCGTTTGTGCACTTTATCCTAGGACAAACCTTATATAAACAAACGGATAAGAACATTGAATTTTGAATAAAAAATAATCTTTACGAATTGAGGAAGATAAGCGCCATCTGTTGATACAAACAACAAATATTAATAGATTGTGGTACCAAGTAGGGAGCTTTTATAATCTGCTTTGTTTAAAAAAAGAAATAGGTAGGTCTTTAGGTTTTAAAAATACTCAAGTAGATTCGAGATTAAGTAATTAAATGTACATATTTCGCTCAAAATCAAACCAAAATACTAATTCGATCACGTTTTCGAAGTCAACATTTTTGAGAACTTAAGGTCTCTGCTCACTACACACCGTACCATACCATGACCGTACCGTACGTAGTAACTCTTATTTAATCTGTGTCCGTACTATGAACGTAATCAGGCCCGGAAGGTAATTAGTATTAAAATGTTGGTCGGTGACGGAACGGCGACGGAACGGTCTAGTGGGCATAGTCTCATACTTTTCAATACAAAGAATATTTTTTTTGTCTGACATGTTCCTATTACGGTCATAGTATGATATGGTGTAGTGGGTGGAGACCTTTATTATTAAATATTTGGGGACTTTATGTCTGCCGCATGCCGGAGGAATTGTGGGCTACAGCGTGTACCAAATGGGTCCCACGGGATAGAATTCGGCGTCGCGGCAGACCAAAGCGACGTTGGCGAGATGAGCTGTATGCCTTCAATCGGGACTGGTGGGAAACTGCCCAAGATAGGGCTACGTGGAAAAAAGGGGGGGAGGCATTTGCCCAGCAGTGGGAGATTATAGGCACTTAAATAAATAATAAATATTATTCAATATTACCTACACTAACTTAATATCATAAATACTCAAGTTAGACTTATTTCCGAAATCGAATTCCTTTAAAATCTAGAATTGTAGCTACCCGTGTAAAAAAGGGCGCCATCTATAAACCAGTAGTTGAAAGATAAAAAAGTATTTTTTTTTTGTTAGTTATGCGTCATACGACCGTAAACTTCATTTCAATTTATTAAAATTGATATTGTGTTGGAAAGAAAAATACCAATTGCCCCGAAAGAGTGGTGGCAAAAAAGTAAGCATCCACAGCAGTATTAGCATTTAAAAAAACGGCATCAACAACTGACAGTCAGTCTGTCTGTTCAGTCAGTTGTCACTTTTGGCATTTCTCAAAGGGAGCGAAAACTTCCAAATCACCTAAAATTCGCCCTACTTTTCCAATAAACCTTTTTTCCACCGCTTTTAGCAAATTTCCTCGACTTCAAAATGCCGTCGATGAAGGTAGAAGGTGACAGTGACGGAGATGGCGATTTATCTGGTGGTGATACTGAGAGGTCGGGGGGATCCTCCAGGGGTCCAGATCGAGACTCCAGCGCTGAAGAGGCCGACGAGCCTGACTCCGATGACTCCTCCGAGATGGATGAGAGTGAATGCGAGCGCCGCAGAAACGAGTGCTTGGACAATTTAGGTTAGTATTTCGAGGTTATGTTTACTAACAACAGGAGCTGATTGCGTTGGTATAAACATCTTTATTTTGGATAGGACTGTTTACGCTAGCAATTTTTGGTGTGGTTTGATATCAGGCAAAGAAATGCTGAAGTTTGTTTTCTAATTTAGTCATGCAAGTGCTATGCTTTGGTATTATTTTGATGTTTTCATGGCAAACGCAAATAAAACAATTGTTCAAAAGACCCTCACATAGAAAATTGTTGGATTTTTACGTGAAATTTAAAGCTAGTGAAGAATTTAACATAACATCCACTTGTTATCATTAAACCTTTTAATATAAAGAAGTGTATTTGTGTAGTTTAGTGTACTAGTGTAATTATTATTATCAGTACTTATTAAGCAAGCAGAAGTGCTACTAAATGCAGACTGTCAATTTTGATACCAATTTTATTTGGATACTGGTCATTGTGAGTATATAAAACAATGAAAGGTGTTTATTCTGTAATTAGGCTGAGCAGACACTTTTAAACATCAAAATCTACCAGTACTTTTAAAGAGGAAGCCACAGCCAAAATTCATCAGTAGTTTAAAAACACATGCCATCGTATGATCGTCTAAGGCAGGGGTCGGCAAGTAGTTTTAGGTAGGGTCCGGATACTGTGGGAAAATTTCAAAGAGGTCCAGATAAAAACAAAAGTATTAAGTTAGATTCTATGTGGCTTAAAAATATTATTTCAATTAATAAAGGTATAGTATACCTTATCTATGTATTAATTTATACTTGGTATGCAATACATTACAATATTTGGCGGTCCAAGGTCCGACCTTTCGCGGTCCGCAAACGGACCGCGGTCCGCCTGTTGCTGACCGTTGGTCTAAGGCTTATGGATGATCATAATCTCAAGATGTTAAATTTTTAAGTCTACAATGGTGCTTTTGGATGTCTAGTTAGGGAGGTAGCACACGGTTACTTTTTGTAACGATGCAGTTGCACGTTCTATATCGCTGTCACTTTCATACAATAGAGAGCAAAAGTGACAGCGATACAAAAGGCATGACTGCATAACAGTGTCGCCGTGTGCTACCGCCCTTACATAGTTGGTTATTTAGCTTTCTGGTCTAGCTTTTTAACTTCATTTACAGTAGTTTCGTTATAGTGCTCAGCTGGCTATGGCTTTTACAATGGCTTTTGCATCTTACTGTCTATTTCTCACTGCCAATTATTATTAAAGAACTGCTACTGTATAAACCCAAGTGATGGAAGTGGGTTAAATTTATTCTCTATAGTACTTGAATGAAATAACAATGTTTATTTATTTATTGCATTTTACTGTCATAATACCAAAGAAGGCTGCTAACTGCAATGTAGTAGTCAAAGCATTCTATACTCTATTGGTAACCACATTCAATTTAAAATAGTTATACTTTTACAATACAGATTAGTGACCTTCTTTGGTATTAGGCAGATTATTGCATTAGAATCCTGTAAAAACCAGTAGCTGTACATGGAAAATTTGATTATTCATAAACACATTGCTCAGATAAGAGCTTGAAGTCACTTATTGGATGGTAAGAATGAATATTATATTTATAATTAGTTTCTGGCCAAAAGTTCATTTTCGGGAGAAGCTTTTGCTATAAACTGTAATATTTTTTTGCAAAGTTGTTCTTAAGTTGTTGTTGATCTGCTTATCAAAACGTCACTAAAATGAGGCTCAACATGGCGGGTCACGAAGAATTTGTTTGTTTAGTCTTATGACCAAAACAAATTATGGGAAACAACAGGCTCCCATTTTGAATACTAGGTAATGACTGAATGAGCGATTAGCGCACAGCCAAAACTCCTGGACTCAGGAACTTGAATTTTGGAGGAAATATTTCTTGGATATTCTCAGGGTGCACTAAGAAGGGATTTTTGGAAATTCATCCTCTAACTAATGTGTTAAAACTGGGGAAGTAGCAGGAAACTAATTAACAATAATTGCAAGTAACAATAAAACTGATTGGTTAAGAACTTATTAATTGGTTATCAGAATTGGAAAGTCATATTCCGTCATATCCATATTAGTCATTTTGTTGGATATTTATTCGTAGGCAATTGTATAGCAAAAACGACGGTTTTCTTAATTATGTGACCACTCATGTAAACAATAATTAAAATGCTTAAAATTAAACAACTTAAAAAAAAACTTTTAATTTTGGCACATCTTTTAAAGTGCATATTAAAGGCCCAGCCACACCGCTTGCGTGACGTGCACATGCACGTGCGCGTTCGCTTTCCACTGGTATAGTGACATGTCGTAATGAGAATTCATACCTACTATACAACGCAGTGGAAAGCGAACGTGCACGTCACGCAAGCGGTGTGGCTGGGCTTTAAAAGAAATGATACATTTGATCAATAGTTAATCTGGACAACAAGACTTGCTAGTTTTTTTTTAAAGCACTTATAGCAAAGCAACTTAAAGCAGTTAAATAGTTAGCCTTTGATGGTTTTGACTACATCAGAGAGAAGGCAAAAAAATCCATTTTTGCCTATGTTTCATTGAACGACATATGTGTTCTAAACTTACCAATACCCTCAATATTCCAGCAAACCTTGAGCGCCAGTTCACAGTGCTCCGAGAACAGCTGTACTCGGAGCGCATGAAGCATGTGGAGTACCAGCTCACGGAGGTTCGTGGGGGGCGCAGCCAGGAGTACCTCGCGCCGCTGCGTAGGCTGCAGGACAACATGAGGATCAGGTGCGTGGACTTGTGGAGTAAAAGCATTTTAAATTTAATGTCGTTAATTATAGAGTGTAAAATGCTTCAACTACTACATTGCAGTTAGCCGCTTTGATTGGTATTAATATGTATACGCTTTAGTACCTTGTCACTTTAATCGCTGTGATAATTCGTATATGGCAGTTTGAACATGACATTAAATAGACAAGGTACTAAAGTGTATACATATTTATGAACTCTACTTCACAACGAAATTTCTAATTTGTTTCTCATTTGATCATTAGTCATAAAAACAAAGGAAATTAAACTTTACTTCCTTTGCACTAGATCATTATTTCCATGGCCGTATTATGTACTATTTTTAGTACAAGGAGCCTCAGGAGGTTGTCAGACTTGTGGAGTAGGCTGGTGCTTTTTCAAGGTTATTTTAAACGGAGAAGGCAAACGAGCATAAGTGTCTGAGGTCCTCGGATCGACATTTATAATCTTTAGATTGCGTTGTTAATCGTGAGATAAAAAAAAGCCGGTTAGGTGCGAGTCCGACTCGCGCACCGAGAGTTCCCTATTGGGGCACAGTAGATATTATCATATCCTGATTTGAATGCGATTACGATCGAATCAGAGTGAGCCCAATTCACGCTTAACCATTTTTTTTTATGGTATAGGAGGCAAACGAGCAGACGGATCGCCTGATGGTAAGCGATTACCGTCACCCATTGACACCATTATTTTAGTATGTATTTGTTTGTTGTTTGTTTTTCTTCAGGGTTTGGACTATAATCATACTAAATTTGACGCTTGTATGATTACTTTGACTAGTAATTCTCGTCAAAATAAAGTTTCGCTACCTCCCGCTTGGTAAAATTAGTTCTAGTATTATTATTACGACATATTTTTTTGGGTTACCCGTTATTGCATAGCATTTGCAAAATAGATCACACTATTAATCGAAAAACCTACGACGAGAGTAGCGGGAGCTTCAGGCAGAACCTTGACCAAAACAATGCGCGCGAACGAGCGTAGCGTGCCGCGATGCGGCCGACGGGCAAGGTTTATATTCTCTATTTACCAAATATAATCCGCCACAGGTTTTGTCAAAGAATCAAATTTAAGCAACAGCATAAGCTGTATGACACAAGTAAGTACTCATAAATAAACAAATAATAGTCAAACCGGATCGATAGTGGCATAAACGTGCCTATTACGCTGGCAGCGTTACCGTGTTGTATCGCCAATTAAATTGCTGCACAAGAAATGAACCGGAGCGAGGATCACGACACCTGTCCCTCAGCCGGCGACCCAACTCCCAAATAAACTCCTTGGCCTCCGCACCCCAAGGACCTGCTGTCTCCACGGCAACCAGCACAAAGTCATACATCAGCTCCAATGCCGCGTATTCGGAATGCTTGAGCATCCCCGCGCTTTCTGCAGCGGACCCTGCAGTTCTCATCGTCTGGTTCAAGTGGAATGGCGCAAATGTACTGCCCTTCTAAATAAAAAGGACGCATGCGCAATTTGATAGTCAAAGTAAATTTAACCCTCCATCTTAAGAAATAAGGTAACAAATACATACGCGGTTCTATGAGACTTACGCCCTTTTTTCTAAGCTTTTCTTTTTACTTACACACATTGCGTCCCACAAGAAACAGCGACCCCTGTCCTATTATTTACCAATAATATTAATTGAAGCTCCTTCATTGTTCCAGGATCGAAGTGGCGGGCATCCTGAAGCAGATGCGGATAGAGAATATCAAGCACAAGTATGACGCGGAGGAGCAAGCGGCGCACCAACACTTTAAGGTAAGACTTAAAATACAATACAATACAAATACTCTTAAATCATTAATATTTTTTCGCCAAGAATGAGTTGGGATAAATAAGAGTTATAGGCGTAGAACTGAATTGAGAGCCGGGGTATGCATGAGGCGCGGGGAGAGGGCAATGGCGACTAAAGTCTACACCATAATCTGTGAGACAAGCTTGACGAGTGAGTGATAGATAAAGGGTTACCAGGGTTAGACGAAGTGAAATAGTGAAGTAATCAATAAATAAATACCTATAATCAGTATCGTTTCGACTATATGGTTCCCTAAGTCGGTTTTCTGTACAAATTCGGGAATATTAAAAAAAAACAAATTCAAAATTCAAAATTATTTATATTATTATTGTTGCAATTGTCATTTTCACGTAGAAAAACGCCATCCTTAGTATAGTATAGGTCACTCAAAAACGTACTCGGTCTATAAGAACAATCAGTTTTGCCAACCGGTTTTGTTTGGAGATGTGATTGAGATACTCTGGAATATAACGTGGGGCTTTCCAATTGATATTTCTGAAAAAGCACCAACATGGCTATGTCATATGAGCATATGACCTATGCCACGTTCCAAAACACAATAATTTCGTTCGAAACAATCCATTTTACAAGCACGACCGGCCGCCATATTGTATGTTTAATGCATATTTTAATTTGGAAATGATTACGACACTTGATTTGAATATGTCAATGTAACTGATGGATAAATACCACTGGTGACCTAAGCCGTATTTTGTTTTAAATATCAATACTAACAGCACTGTCCTGATTCTGGCAACACTTGTTCAAATGAATTCTCAAAGTTATCTCACGGATTATGGTTTCTTTAGTCGAGATTTCGAAGCAGCCAGAGATAGAGTTAATTGGGCATCTTTGGAGGAGGCCTTCACCTGCGGAGGGGTTCCTGCAGACTTTTTTTGATATAAATATTTTTTTAATTAGTATTAAGTAATATAACAGTATAGGAAATTATTCCTTCCTTAAATAAAATATATCTAGCACAAAGTACAAAAGTAACACTATAGGATTAGAAGATAAAAAGAAAAAAGAAAAAAAGAATACGTAATTTGTTTAAGTTATATTTAAGCGTGATTTGGTTTGCATGAAATAAAAGGCTTTTTTTTATTTTATTAGTCGAGATTTTACTAACCAACCCCAATTGAGTTGTACTATTATAGTTTCAATTACATTTACCAGGGGTTGGTATGCAAAATGGCATACCTATATTTATACTCGTATTGAATACTACATCCAATTATAGCAGCTATGTCTTCTTACGGAAAAGGACCGTTAGTAAATCAAGAGTGACATTTGTATTCGTTCATAGTATTATGCCGGGAATACCAAAGTTTTCCATTATTTTTGATTAAGGGCGTAAATACTGAGTTATAATAAATACGTGGTTCACCTTAGACTCGAAGTAAAGTTTAGAGTATTTACTCTGAAATATGATTCTATTATTTTTATAACTAAATTATACAATTGTTTTTTGTACTCCAATGATCAATAGTCGTGAGACATATTCAAAATACTTCACTTTAAAATACATCATATTGAAAGGGAAATTTAGATAATGTTATACATAATATGATTTTTACGATTATGATTTAAGATGGTTTCGAGAACCGTAATCTGTTTCGTTTACAGTGAAATACGTTTCTTTCTGTGTTAAATTACGGCAATTTCATTTAAAAGTGTTACCTCTTAACTCAAAATCGACAGCCTCATTTTTATTGTCTATATTCCGAATCTATAACAGGTAAACTGTTTTAAATGAAAATGCACCACTTTATTTAGCGATCAGCTTTGCAGTCAACGTGTCTACAAAAGGTAAGTGACTTTTTATTATACCATTAACGCGACACTTAAATTACCACGTTATAGTCAGGAATATTAACATTATAACGCCTCGGCACCAGATTACCACCGCCTCAGCTCAAAGTAAAACATTGAATAGTGACCTTATCTGTGTTAGTATGATACATTTTTCAGTGGACGACGCGAGGCTCTGGACCCGGTAGTTGATTCCCTTTAGGCTGAGTTTCCACCAGAGGTGTGCGAGGCGGCTATGGCTGCGGCTCCACTGTGGCAGAGACGAGCGGAGCTGAGTGGAGCCGCAGCCTTAAGCAGCATATACAGTCCCAAGTCCCAAGACTCCGCTTGACTGTTTCCACTGAAATGGAGCGGAGACTTGATATGGATTTCAACTAATATGATTGGTCGATTCCTACACGTCTCCTCTCCGCTCCGCTCATCTCCGCTTGACTGTTTCCATTGAAGCGTAGTGGAGACGAGATGTGGATTTCAACTAATATGATTGGTCGATCCCTACACGTCTCCTCTCCGCTCCGCTTGTCTCCGCCTAAACGGAGTTGCGAGGAAAAATCCACCAATAAGATTATTTGGTTTTACTACCCTTACTATCCTATTGTAACATTTTCCCTCGCACACCGCTCAGCTGCCTCGCACACCTCTGGTTGAAACGCAGCCTTAACGTTAAAAAATGTATCTTAGTAACACGAATCAAAGCTCACTTTTCAATGTTTACTTTAAGCTGAGGGGGTGCTGATCTGGTGCCGGGGCGTTGTAGTGTGCGATGACCAATAATGCTATGTGTTAAAACCTTATAACATTATCAAAAATAACGATATCGTAACGGTATAGATATATCGATATACGCAATCATCTTTTTATATGAAAATGTATATATCTTTTTAAAAATTAAATAGCGTTATAATAACGCCTTGTTATTATGAATTGCGCGCTGTTGCCGCCGGTCCTTAGGTTACGTTAAATACTGACAGTGAAAGAAGCGTGCCACAGGCGCAGGCGACTCGTATCAAATGGTTTAAAATAAAATCCTTTTCATTCAAAGCTTCGGGTACCGAGTCCCTGTTACTCGTCGCTAGAGACTAAATCGAGAGAAAGGAATAGAGCTAACGTAACTTCGAACTTCGATTTTCGATATCGGGTAATCAGAGCTCTTGAAAAGCCGATGTCATTTCAGCAACTACAGTCGACGTCAAAGATATGTTTACACTTTAGTACCTTGTCACTTTATCCGCTATGACAATTTCATATGGCAGTTAAAACATGACGTTAACCTTTTCAACGCCACAGTCGGCTCTGGCCGTCAACTAAAAGCCGTGCCACTGACGCCACGTCGGCTACAGCCGACAAGAGTTCAAGATTAAAAGAGACCTTGTTTGGTAGCAACAAGGTGTAATTTGCATAGCATAGCAAACATGTTTGGCGTGTGGGCGGCTCATTTTGTATTCGACGTATGGCGTTCAAAAGGTTAACTAGACAAGGAACTAAAGTGTACACATATTTATGACGTCGACTGTACAAAATGAGCTCATCATCATAATTCACTAAAACTCGTAAGACCCAAAGTCTATTTTAGTAACATTGTAATTACAGCCTTGTATAATCAACTATAGGGTGCTTTTTATGTTTGGTATTACATTCTATGGCCTCGTCGGTAGAGTAATTTTTATTCTACCCTACTCCGAGCCTGACCTTTATTATACACATTTTTTCTTTAAATTTGTCTAGGTATGTTCTTGGTCTTCTTTTCCTTTTTCCTTCAACATAATTAGCTACTAAACAAAACAAGAGTTTTAAGACCCGTCCATTTATTTATTAACTGCGATACTATAGACAGACGGAAAATTAATAAGGGCGACCACATCCCACAACCACTCCCAGGCCTCGACGACTATACTGGCCACCTCATGGTAAGTGAAATCTGAAGACTATAGACATTTGCAATCTTATGATGACAGTCTCAAGACAACAAATGCGTTGCGAACCATGAGGACTTAGATGAAATGGTTGTGTTACCCCCCGCACCGGGACCCGACAATCCTCCTGTTCGGAGCATGTTAAAGGGAAGATGGTGGTTGCGATCCGGACGGACAACGCACAAGGTCCTACCACCATTTAAAAAAAAGTGTTTCTTAGCAATTTCAAATTATATTACTTTTAACTTGGAGGGGCAAGAATCCTAAGTGCAAAGTTAAGTAATTAAATTAAATAAAAACGCTGCCTTAATTCCAAATAAGGCTGCTAACTGCAATATAGTAGTCGAAGCATTATATACTCTAATGGTAAACACATTAAATTGAAAATGATTATACTATTATGAAACAGTTAGCCTTTTTTGGAATCACGGGAGGTCTGATTTATTGTTGGAAATCTGCACTAAATGTGGCGTTGTTATACACCGTGCCCGGGACGTACCCGAAGGATTTTAACAGCGTGTTCCTGAGGTTAAGTAGATCGGCTTTTTTTTTCATACTGGTTAAATGGAATATTTTCGTTTCTCCAGGAAACAAAGCCTAAGAATGAGCTGGCAACGCTTTTCTTGCAATTAGCACTTGTTTTTGGGAAATCCCCTTGAAAGTTATGAAACTTATGAAAGTGAGTAATTGGTCTTGGGAGGCTTTTGCTTGCGGTATAATAAATAGATTTAGACGTTATTAAAAAGGCGGTCTAAATCCTTTTAAACTTAAAAACTTTTTTACTGTTTTGTGGTTTTTTAATGGAATAAGGAAGCAAACGAGCAGGGGAGTCACCTGATGATATGTCCGCAGCCCATCAACCCCGTAACACCAGAGGAATCACAAGTGCACATTGCCAAAAGAGTGGGCTCGATTATTAGGGTTCCGTACCTCCGCTACCTATTTGTCCGTCTGTCTGTCAGCAGTCAGTGTCTCGTTAACCGTAACATTTACACAGTTGAACAAAAAGGGCTCCATGGCAAAGGGCATACAAGAATGGTACGAAATCCTTCGTGTGCGAGTCCGACTCGCTCTGGGCCGAATTTTAAAGGCCCCTAAATCATCATCATAAGTTTAACCCCGACACGTCCACTGCTGGACATAGGCCTCCCTCATGGTTTGCCACAAGGACCGGTCCTCGACGCTTCCATCCATCATCAGTTTCCCGCAACCAGCAGCATCGCGGGTAGATCTGGGTACTGGGTAGGTTCTTAGTCGTATGGGTTCTGGTTCTGAAATACAGACTCTTTTAACATGACGATATATTTTTAATTGAATTTTCGTGGCATTCCTAATGTTGTTGTAATTAAGGTTGACTTTAAGTTGATAAAACTAGTAGATCGATAGCGCGAGTCGAAACGTGATTGGGTCGGGGTCAGGCGAGTGTTATTTGGTCGATAATTTATTTATTGTGCATGTAATTACTTTTTTGTGTTGTATTTTTCGTATTGTTTGATCCGGTTTATATTCGTTTTACTTACAAAAAGACAAACGGTTCTGATTTCTAGTTAAAGGGATTAAGCTATATTTAAAAATGTATGATATTATGCCAAGCCATGTTCCACTTTGTATTACATTTTCTGTTTTCGAAACCATAGTAGTCATTTATTTCATACTGTACATTATTATATGTCGCATAGTTATAATGGATTCACAATAAGATTGTTAATGTGAAAATAAAAAGTCAAAATATCTCATAGGTACTACAGTCAGGAATACAATAATTTTTGGAAATGTCAAAATGAGGAATATAAAAAAAAATAGCAAATCAATTATATATCTAGTCGTCACTATATTCTTTAACAGATATACTGCTGTCTTAAAATCAATAACATAAAAAAATGGTTTATGTTAACGTAGGAATAAAGGCACAGAAGCCACAATAAGACTCGTTGAGGAGGGGATCGCTTGCTACCGTCCAGTAGCGTAAACGATAATTTGGTTATTTATAAATTATAAAGAACACAATAAAGCAGTCTTAGGAGTGATATATATTTAGTAAACTTTACGATACTTAAATAATTTCAAATTTAACTACGGGCATATAATCTATTGGGTTACTATAGTTCTTATTTACTTGACAGAGTAAACAGTACGATAACAGTATCATAGGCAGTATGGTTATAAACAACAAAATAGAGGGCAAGATGTGAAAATCGAGAACACACACATGATATTGCAAAATAGACTATATTTATATTAATAATAAAACCCAAAATGACGTATTTCACCTCATCCCATTATTAATTACTTGTCAATACATTGTCCATTGCCTCAAGATGTCTTCACCAACCGCTACGCCCGCTACGGGCTACGACCGCTACGCCGTAGCACTAAATAACTAGAACTATGAACCATCTAGTTACACTAGTAACCGCTACTTGTTAGCGCGCTGGCGCTTCACGTAGTACCAACGTTCACCGATAGGTGGCGCTAGTAGTACTGAAATAAGAAGCTATAACCTAAATTGCCACAATGATTGTAACTTTTTATACAAAGTATGTTGTTAAAGATATTGGAGTTCATATTGCTTTGAAACACGGTTATTAAGTAAGTCGGGACACGATGTTGCTTAATGATCGTTCTTTATCTAAGTTTTATTGTCTTTTGTACATGGTCTTAACTTTGTTTGTTTTGCGTTTTTTCTTTTGTGTACGTATATTGAAACTTGCAATTGAAGTAATTAGTATCTCTTATTGACAATGTAATAACAATTTACTTTATATTGAGTTGATAATACACAAGGACGATAAAGTCGCGGTGACGTCATACTGCCAACGCCATTGTTGAAAAGTTACGTTTAATAAGACTAATAACGTGTGGGATTTGGCTTCTACAAACACTAGATTTATTAATCTCTCTAACTTCTATCGTGTTCGTACTATTGGTAGAAACTGTTTGCTTAAATACTGATAATTATTTAACGGCCCATTTCCATCTTAAATAAACTAAACTTAGATAAAAGCAACTCAACAACAAAAAACAATAGTAATGTTTGAACAGGCTTTGTTCTTAATTTATGCAGGTAAAGAGTATTTAGTTTTCTAAATGGGAAATATTTCCACTTTGGCCATGTATTGTATTAAATCATTCAATGTACCTATTTTAAGAACTAATTTGAATACTTAATTTAAATAAACGCACTGACCTTTAATAGTCCTTGGTCTCGGTATAAGACTTCAACGCCAACGCGTTCCACTTCTGAAAAGTAATTTTCTTTCTATTTCCCAATGGAAATGATTAATGTTTTATTTATTTAATTCATTTCTATACTTCACGGTTATAAACCTTATTGTCTTTGACATACCTAATCACAGAATAAAGACTAAAGGCATAGAAACCGTACTAAATAAGCGCAAAATACATTATGGTTCACTTCTTTTTACTTATGGTTTTCATAGTGAGTTGGAAAGAGATGAATCTATAGCTGTTCTTTCGTTATTTGGTACATCGTCACAAGTAAGGCATGATTTGGACCTATAAGCACCTGTATTTGGACCTATAGACAAGGAAAGACAAATCATGCCTATAGGAAGGACAAAGAAGTCCCTGTATAAAACCTTGTAACAATGACAGTTAAAGAAGAAAAAACAGCCTACTTTTTGTTTCATTTTTCTCATGTAATACGTAATCTAAAAAGTAGAGAAAGATAGCTGACGCAAAGTACGTCTTCTAGTCCGGTTTCTATGCTATATGTTCTTATTCTGTGATGTTAATGTCCGTTTCGATATCTCTTATTTACTTGACAGCAACGGCGGCCGAGTTAAAAAAAAATACGATAACATGTCATGTCATGTCGACAGGTGTCGTTAAATTCGCCTTAGCGTCGTGGGTGTGAGTTTAAGTGTGAATTTGGCGACATAAAGCATATCTAATCTACATGATACTTAATTAACACTATATTGACGACATAATCCAAACAGTAGTTTTTAAAGTTTCCTTTGATTTAAAAGTACAGTAAGTATGAAAAAAAAACCAAAAAATACCTTACTAATATTATAAATGAGAATTTTTGGATGTTTGGACGTTTGTTAGTCAATCACCCTTAAACCACTGAACACTTGGCACACAAATTGGTTATGTCCTGGAGTAAGACATAGGATATTTTGCTTTTAAATTGACAAATATAACGCGCATCAAAGTTCGGGAGTGGGGGCTCGTGACGTCACAACGTGGTATAAACTGTGCCACGGCGTGACGTCACGCGAAACTTCAACGCACTTTATCTTCGTCAATTTTTTGTTTAATTGACAAAAGAAAAAATACGTGTTCAATACTTTTTGATAATGTAAATGACGGACTAATTAGTTTTTTTTAGGACACCAGCCTATTGTAACTCACGGTACCTACAGTCACTGCCAGCAACTCTTAACATGAAGCCATTAGAGAGGAAATTATAGGAGGAGAGTTTTATTTTTAGGGTTCCGTGCCCGAAAGGAGTCCAAAGGGACTCTATTAAAATGCCTCCGCTTTCCGTCCGTCTGACCTAACTTTAAACAGCTGTATCTTTTGAACCGTAATGGATGGTGTTTTTTTTTCAGAATGTATATTATTACGGTGGATTTACTAACAAATATAAAAAATAAAGAATGTGAAATAATATGTACTATCACGAACGTTAATTTGTGACCCATTTCAAGAAAAATAGGCTTGAAGTCGTCAGTGTCTTAGAGATGCCAAATCATTTGTAACTTAATAGGAGACTCAACCTTATTGTTGTAGAATGACTTGGGACCTAAGGTGTTTCCCAAATTTAAGTTCGTGACTTAAACACACAACAACACACAACAAACACACACACACACACGAAACACTTTATTGTACAAAATAAAAACAAAAATACAGAGTAAAATATAAAGAATGTACAAAGGTGAACTTATACCTTTAAAGGGTCTCTGCCTACTAACCCTTGAGAGATTGAGAAAAGTGAAAGGTTGTGCATCGAGTAGGCAAGAGTACAACTTTATTTAGGAAAAGAGCATAAAAATTAATGTATGGAAACCATACAAGAAACTTTTCTTACAGCATTTTTTTTTGTTGTGTCGTAAATTTGGTATGATTATAGTACAAACCCTGAAGCAAAAAATGGTCAAGTGTGAGTTGGGCTCGCGCCGATTCAATAATACCGTAAAATAGGGTGACTTTGGAAACGCGAGGCGACTTTGATAGTTTTTTGAATCATCAATTTTGTGCAATGTTTGAGTTATTATTAAGCTCTTTCGCGACATTACGATCATTTGTTTCATAAGCGAGCGCAAAATGTTTGTAGTTCAAGTATTTTCAGACAAATTGAATTTAAAACCTTCGAAACAAAAAAAACACTATTTTTTTACAAGCTTCAGGGGTGACTTTGATATTGTGATGTAAACACAGGGAAAATCAAAGTAGCCCCATTTTAAGAATCTAGGTTTTAAGCTACGTAATTATTATTTTCTACCAAGCCGTCTACCGTTGTCTGCTTCTAACTACTTTAAGTTACTCCAAATGAGTAGTCGCCAATACAGTATTTTTAATAATTTATTTTACGATTAAATGCGGGAGTTACAGAAGATTTATTTTTAAAATTAATCAAACTAACCCCATTTTACGGTACTATAAGGAATACAATAATACCTACTTTTTAACCGACTTCAAAAAAAGGAGGAGGTTCTCAATTCGTCGGGTTTTTTTTTTATGTATGTTCCCCGATTGCTCGAAGACCATTAGACCGATTTGAAAAATTTTTTCGTTGTTCTAATGGGTATACTTTCTAGTTGGTCCCATTGTCAACACGTCAGGATCTGATGATGGGATCTTGGAGAAATCAAGAGAACTCAAATATTATAGGCACACCTATAGCGATTTTGATATTTTTCACTGTAACTCATGCATTTGCTTTTGAAAAGTACTATATGGTGAAGTAGAACTGATGATGAAGACCACAGATGGCCACCGGAACTCCTTAACGGTACCTATTTCAAGGGTGGCGATAAGATATTTCGATAAAGGTAGTTGAGCGACTATGACGAAGCACATTTAGGTTTAAATATGACTATGACATTCCCGCGGCGTTGTCTGCGGCGAGCTTGAAATGTTCTATAGTTTCTCATTCATATTTAGAAGTGGAGCTACGTAACAGCATAAATAGGATCACTAAAAAGTATAAAATAAAATAAATGTTTAAAAAAACAAAAACCCGCCTTCAAAAATGCAAAAAATAATTTCTTTTAAAATGGTAGGTCAGTCCAACTGAAGTCGGCGTCCCACAATATTTTAAACCAAAAGCCGAACGCAGTTGGACTGACCTACCATTTTAAAAGAAGTTATTTTTTGCATTTTTGAAGGCGGGTTTTTGTTTTTTTTAATCGGCGGTACGGAACACTCGGAGCGCTAGTCCGACTCGCACTTCACCGATTCTTATTCCCCGTCCAGTGCAGTAATTATTATATTATTAAATCAAATGACCAGCCCGTAGCTTGTATACAAATCAACCCCAATGTCCGCCATATTGGAATTAATTACCAACCCTTTAATATTGGTATCCGAAAGCTCTTTGTGCAGCGAGACACCCTAGGTACAATGGAATAGTCTAATCAGAGCCCGGCTATATGATCCTCGTACAAAATGGGCTCACTATTGAGTATTTGGCACTGAATGTATTTATTTGTGTCTATCGGTACCGTATGCTGTGATGCTCGCGTCTCGTTCGTTGCATTCGCTTTGATCTACACTCCCGAGCAAATTTAGCGGGCCCATTCACTTTGTTCGGAAGTTAATTACAAAGTGATCCGTTATATTTGCACGCTAACCGTAAATCATGCTACAAACGTTTTTATTAAATACATAAATCCCCCGATGTAATGCCAACATAGATTAGAACCGTTCTGAATAAATTACATTTATTTAAAAAATGTTTTTTTTTTTGTAAATCCAAGATTGCCAACTTTAACATTGAAGTGAACGAAATTGAAATTGAAGCGAAAGATGGTTTTTTGTCTTACAAATGAATACACAATCTTGGGCCTCTGACATAATTTAATAACAATTGAACTATGAGTGAGAAACTTAGCGAAAAAAAGTGGCCACCTTTTCCCGTTACGTTGAGTACACGAAGGAAGGTTAAAGTTTATAAAACTTGGTCATATATGCTATACATTGTGTATTCATTTGTACAACAAAAAACCATCGTTTGATTTCAAGATAATACTTTAGATCAGCGGTCGGCAACACGCGTGCGGCCCGCGGATGTCTTATTTGCGGCCCGTGAATGTTTTGTTAAATAATTTTATAATTATAGCTATATTGGGCTTCTAGGGTTAATATCACAAGTGCGGTCCCCCTTTATTTTATTGTGCCACCTTGTGGCCCTTGCCTGCCAAAAGGTGCTTTAGATTATTAGAACACAGAAATTATAGTAATGAGGGCGCCACTGGACGCCTGCAGTCTTAACATGACATTAGTCGGTGATTTTGCAATACCGCGTAACTAACAAGTTCAATAAGTTGCAAAATGTACCTTATTGACTTGCTTGCTAAGGTGTATTTTGCATCTTATTTAATTTGTTAGTTATGCGGTTTTGCAGTATCACCAACGAATTTGCCCTAGATTATGTCTTGAATCAGACAACCCTCTTAAGATCCGATTATATGAACCTAAGTTTAGTGGCGATATTGTATCACTATGGAGTAAAATGAAATGTGTAGTTGAAGCTCAGGAACCGTATCAAAACATGGAGGTTTGACGAATCGCATTTAGCACCGCATTCCGGGACCCTTGCGTAACTGTTTATACTTATTCTATCGATCGGCAGCTTTGTTTTATCAATCGTATATTTGTTAAGTCATAGTTTTTCTAGCGTTTGATATAATAAATTAAACGATTGAATGTCGCTAACTACCGCTACTCAGATGAGTCAATTGTTCGTCTTTATAAAGAAACAAATTGGCATTACTGCTAATATGTATTTATAATGTAACGAGGCTTGAGCTTTGTTTCGGATTTGGTCAATTTGTGCGAGATTGTCCCTTGATATTGACTTGTTTTTCTATTTGATTTTGATCATACAAAAAGTCTAGTTGAATATGTACTAGTTACAATACAGCCCTTTTCATTTATTAACCAGCCAACGTTAGTCTTGTATTTGTACTTACACATCATATTAAATAAATGTTTTATACAATAAATTGTAAATATGAGCCTTGTTGCTTGAATTAAATATTTTCTATTCTTTTTTTAATTTATTTCGGAAAACAAACAGCCGTGTACAAATTGATACATACAAATATTAATATGAATAAGGCCTAAAGTCCCATATATTACTAAGTTACAAAATAAGTTGTTAACTAGTTTTCTTAACTTACGAACAAAACAACGAAAACTAATTAGAAAACAAGAATTTTCAAACGGTAGGTACAAATAATCAAAAAAGAAATTGCCGAATCTTAATTTTAAACATTGATAAACTATTCGCAAAGGTGTCAATATCATTAAGCGAATCATTGTACACCTTACACGAGCGCCTTAGAAACGAATTTTGCCATAATTATATTCTAATAATACAGTCACGAACCTCGAAAGGAGAACCTCGAAGTCACCTTAGGTCCAAAGTCATTCTGACATTCTACAACAATAAGGTTGAGTCTCCTATAAGTTACAAATGACTTGGCATCTCTAATGACATTGACGACTTCAAGCCCATTTTTCTTGAAATGGGTCACAAATTAACGATCGCGATAGTACTATAGCCATAAACGCGAGGTTTTTATAATTACGAGTGTAACGATGATGGAGTTTCATGCGCGACGGCTTTAAGTGAAACAAGAAACGTAGTGCAATAAGAGTGCATATGATTACGTATTTTGGGACTTGATTTGAAAGTCTAAAGGCTTACTAGCTGCACTTTCTGAAATATATGTGATGATAGCTCTAGCTACTAATGGCGGCCAGGTTAAGAGGACTGTGAAGCGCCGCTAAAATCGTGTAGCTGTCAAAAAAAATCCATACAAAACTAGCTCCGGGCGAAAACGTTTCTCACCCCCTGAATCAAGTCCGATTTCCACGATTTTTGAATATGTTGTAGTTATTATAAAGGCATAGGTCTGTACGTTTCTGTTGTTTGTTTTTTAAATTTTTTTTCGTTCTAAGAAATATTTTCTTGGAAAGGAAAACGTACAGACATAGTTTTTCATGATATCTACAATATATTCAAAAGTCGTAAAAATCGGACGAGGTTTAAGGGGAGAGAAACGTTTTCGCATTTTGTATGGAGATTTTTAGCTTCACAATCCTCTTAATAACAAAACGGTACAATATCGAAATCAATTATAGGTTTAAATTTAAAACTAAGACCGCGTGTACCTCTACGCCATTACGCGTTACTAAGAGCTTAATTCGACTAGCTACTGTTCCTTTCGCCCCTCAGTGCTTTAACGCCTTTAGCAATAGAATGATAAAGACATTATTCGATTCATGCAATGCATTCACCCCTTTTCCGAGAATACTGGTGCAAAGTCACCGCATAAGCCGTTTTTCTACGAATCGCTTAGACGCCAAGTAAGGCTTAGTGCATATGTACATACATACATACATAATCTCACGCCTTCGTTCCCAGAGTGGGGTAGGCAGAGCTACAGAATTACAAACATCTCTAAAAACTTCTTGATAATTCTATAACCACAATTTGCACAATTAGGCTAAGATGTTTACCAGCGTATTAGTGATAGGTTGCAAGCCCATCGCCTAACAGTACTACAAGCCTTTATTCCCTTAGTCGTCTCTTACGACATCCACGGGAAGACATGGAGTGGCACTATTCTAACTCGGCAACCACACGTGGCTAGTGCATATGTAGGAAGGTATATTTTGCTACGACAGATACAAGCGTTTATCAAATGATGTCTACTACTCAAACGCTCGGTTTGCGCCCATGCTATACAATATGTATGAAACAAGTTTAACAAAAAGAAAGATTTTAAAAAAACCAACTGCTGTTTGGATAATGTCGTCAAAGTACATATTTTTTATTTCGCCAATTTTATATTTAAATAATTTTAATATAGCCTATGACACTAGTGGTTAAGACGAATCTAACCCCGTATTATTTATTAAAATCGGTTTAGCCGTTTAGTAGTTACAAGGGGTCAAACACATAGGTCAAACACATAATCCTCCTTTTGGCCTTTGCCGCAGTTGGGTAAAAACTCGCCCGCAGCTTGTGGCAGCCAAGAAGTACCTTCGCTGTGGTCGTGACTGTGGCCTAACGTGCGGCAGCTCTTTAGTGGTATCTGTGAGGACATTCTCAACCGTGCAATTTTGAATGTATTGCCAACCTTGAGGACTGAGACGAACCCACACCGGAACACAACAATGCGAACACTGCTGCTTGGCGGTACTAATAAGAGTGGTCGCAATCCGGACGCACCTGCACAAGGTCCTTCCACCATTAAAGCTATTATAAAATTGTTCGAATACATTGTTTCCGCTTTCGAAGGATAGTCTCATATCGAATTATTATTTTTCTACGGTAAGTATTTCGCAAAGGACACGTCACCGTCAACACTGTTTTTAGAACTTTCGCCAGGTGCCACATCTTTTGTTTTATACGAAGCTTGCTAACTGTAAGAACGCACATATGCGTTGAGGGCACTGGGTGGAAGTCACTAGAACGCTTGTATGCGTTGCCGGCAGTGAATGCGTTAAGCGCTTTTAATAATTATGGTGTAAGGAAATTATATTTTATGCTACAAAATTAAGAAGTATTTTTTTTGTAACTTGGAACGTAAAATTTAATTCCTTTGCACTGTAAGTGTTTGGACTTTAATAAGTTGTACTGGAAGTACTGACTCTCCGACGAAGTCGCAGGCATAACACTAGTAAACTAACAAAATTTCAGAGCTATCAAATGACAATAATGCAAATTTACCTAAAGTACGGCCAATGAGACGAGATAAAGAATGTAAACAAACTGATCGTTACTGAGTTATATTGCGATAGCGAGCGATTATTATATCTGTCCTTATTTCTCGTACGCAATAATATCTTCAGTTGGACGATGTCGGCTGTCGTTGCGTGATTCGTGGTACAGGAAAGCTGCCAGTACAGAAGTTGTCAACATTAAGGCCCCTATTTTTTAAAGTTCATTCCTGTTTGGATTACGGTCGAAGTGACACGATTTTTGAAAGCTTGTTTACATTATTTATCTTGTCACGTTGGCCTTACTTTAGTCCCAAAGTAAGCTTTAGGCTTGTACTACGGGTACTAGGCAACGATACACATACTTAAGTAGGTAATTTGTATATATAAAAATGAACCCCTATTTCTCCTGGTCACGCTATAACTTGAGAACGGCTGAACCGATTTGGCTGATTTCTTTTGTGTTGTGTTCGTCATTGTCAGAACAAGGTTTGTATGGAAGGTCAGAAATTTGCAGCGGGACGAAGCCGCTGGCGGGCCACTAGTATAGAATAATAATCTCCCCGACTAGGCAGTCGACCCCGAGTAGGCCGATATTCGTTTGTTAACGTGCTTTCGTCTGGATGTTAGAACGCTAACCACTATTGCCCTTCTGACTTCTAATACCTGTTTTTACTCCACTGTGCGACGCAAAGTAGAGTAATGTGTTTATTAGCCTATGTAGGTTTTTGTGTATGTTTGTTCCTTTGTGGCGCTCTAGAAACTAAACGCGTGGACCGATTTTGATGAATCTTATGTCAATCGATTTGTCTTAATCTTGTGAGTGTCACTAATCAACCAGAGCAGGCAACCAGACGCCATATTGTAAAGAAGAAAAAACAAGACGAGCTATGACTAGTGGGGTATCATTGAATAGGTGTTTAAAAATCATCTTTAGGTTTCTTCCATCATTTTTCATTTTGGATTTATAACGATTTAAGTTGGTTAGCAATAGTTGGGTTTTAAAACGCTTGCTAGCAATATTATGGACATGACTTGGCTAACGTATTGTCTGTGATTGCTTAATTTTGTTTAAAAATGCTGTTTTACCCAAAAAAGATTCATTTTGAGGTTAGAAAGTTGTTTACTATTTAAGACAAGTAAGAATGAACAGACCTTATGTATGTATATAAGTTTCTTTATTCCACTATAACTTCTAAATCCCTTGACCGATTTAGATGTGTGAGGTATCGTTAGAATCCTTACGTCGTCCCGGGTGACATAGGATTCCTAAACTGTTAAAATTGAAATAACAACAAGTGCAAAATGACAATTATTAATATATGTAGGTATATCGACGACGGCATAAAAAATGCACTCGGGTTTTATAGCTTGCTTTTCATATAGTTATTATTCCTCTATTACTTATTTTAGTCAAGTTGTATCTGTTTCTATTTACGCTTCTACTAGCGTCGGAGACGGACCGAAGCCTCGCAAGCGCCGAGAGATCGATACTGGCTAACTTACTTATGTACTTATTATATTACTCGCGTCCCGCCCCGACTTTGCTCGGGATGAAAAATTATCTATACATATTTAGCCTATGTCCATAAAGTGCAGTGGTTCTGAAGATTGCAAAGAATATCCCTGTAAAACACACACCCTGTTTGCTATAATCAAATCACTTTCATTTTTCATACCCCATTCTAGAACCCTTTTGAATTATTTACAAAAATCTAAATATATAAAAGAAGAAACTGACTGACATATCCACGCACAGCCTAAACCGCTGGGTCTAGAGATTCCAAATTTGGCACGTAGGTTCCTTTTGAGCTCTAGAGGTGCTAGAGCAAGGATTTTCCGAAAATGGAGCCTTTGACTGTACATTACCACAGTTCGGGTTTGAACTCGCTACCTTACGATCACGAGTCGACGCCCTAAGCCACTTAGCAACTGACGCTCTCAACGCTATACATTCAAATATATTCAATGTTATTAAGTTGACATGGAGACCATTCGGGACCCGGATTAACTCTCATATAAAATTGGATTCTGACAAGGCTAAGAACTTTTAATTGGCTTAAGCTTCGTGCTTTTATCAAGTTTTCCGAAATATTTGTTGTTAGTTAACGTTAGATACTTATTTCGAATCAAATAAAATAAAATAAAATTTCAAAGTGAAATATATACATTTTAACAGGTCACACAGTACTTTCACATGTTTAACTAAAAAAAACTTTTGATTTAGATACTATTATATGCTACTTTTTCCCTTCGCCTGAATAGAGTAGACATTTTATTATAGTTACATTAGAATTTGTCATTTTCCGCGACAAACGAACATGAATTTTCAACGTAAATACAACACCGAAACACAAATTTATTTGCGGGGAAAATATTTTTTCCCATAAAATGGACACGTTTTCAGAACGGTGCACTTTACGCGGGCAATTAATTGTTCAATAATTGCCCGTCCACAGTACGGACCTCTCATTCTAGTACACCAAATAAGAGTAAGACGGCTAATGCCGGCAGGAAATTATTGTTTAAAAAATTGCCCGTGTAAGTGCAACTTAAGGTATGGATTGTTTAAGATGGTCTGGTTTCACTACGAGTCTACAGAAGTACAACAGAGGCAAGGGTTTCGGGTTTGCTCACGGTTAGCCAATAACCAGGTATCATATCTATTGAGCAAGAGCGAGATGTAGGGTTTAGTTTGTTTTACAAGGATTTTCAATTCAATCGGTCGAAAGGATTTATGCGTGTATTGACTATAAGGAAATATGCCGAAGTATAAAAATTTCCACTTGAATAATTTCGTCCGTGCATAATTTGGTCAAAGTATAAAAATGTGCACATATATATTAGACGACGTATAAAGATGTTACGACAATAGACTACAAGGAAATATGCCGAAGTATAAAAATGTCCACTTGAATAATTTGATTTTTATATAAGACTTTTACTTACTATGATTGTAGACATTTTTATACTTTGAGAGTAGTCATTTCTATATTTCGACTTAATAAGACTTAGACGTTCTGAAGTATTGGCTTTCTTATACTTAGACTAATTTATGTTTTAAAGGTAGACATTTTTATACTTCGGCATATTTCCTTATAGTCAATACACGCATAAATCGTCGAAAGACGAGAAAAAGTTGCAATTGGTAGATCTATTTAAAATGAACATATATTGATAGAAATTGTAATACCCTGGGCTATTACGCATTGGCAGAGATATCTCATTTTTGATTCGTGGGCGTATATTTGGTACCAAAAAGTTGAAGCCCTTAATACTCGTATCTTGGCTTCGATAATATTACTCAGATATTTATTTAGTTTTCTGTATATTAGGTTTTTACAATAAGTATTATTATTAATAAACGCCTTAAATTATGTACTGATATTAAACGATGTTCATGTGTATTTAGGGGTCTTCTAAATCAGAAAAAAATACTAATAATCCGCTGAAAAAAAGGCAGTTATGTTCATACAAACTTACCGAATGCCTTTTAAGGTGGTTTCTTTTTGTTATTTTTGTTTTGACTTTATCGTCGTAGCTTTCCAACGGATTGACCTATACGGATGCGGTTTTTGTTATTATAAAGCTACTTTCATTAGGGTTGTATAGGTATAGGTTTCATGAAAATCGCTTGGGCCGTTAAAGAGTTATTTAATAGTTATTAGATACCATTGTTAAACTATCGCGGCTATTATTTATGTTATTAATGTTATTTATTATTAAGTCTGCTTATTTTAGTCTTAATCGTCATCGTTTTTCACGTAATGTCTGATTATTTTCACTATGTCTTTTGACTTTACGGTTATTTTTTATGCCGTAACGTGAAAGTCATCCATATTCTTTAGGTACCTACGATTTTAGTATTATTGTTTTGAATTTGTTTATCACTATTCCCTCAGGAACGGTTGAATTTCCTAAGCTATAAAGTACCCCATGCCCGTTTCTGCTCTTCATACTGTCTCTGTACCATATGCCACATCGATCTGTGATGACGTTGTACAAAAAAATAGGAACCATCATATTTTTCCAATCTCAATATTAGTAGAGATCGCTGTTTCTTGCGGAACGCAACGGGCGGCCTTTTAAGTAGCAGCACACTTTAGTGCTTTGTCACATTAACATCATGTTTGAACTGCTGCACTAATCTGTCAATGTATGTTACAGCGTCAAGGTACAAAAGTGCGCAGTAAATTATAAAGCCGACTGTATGTACATTTGAACCAGACGACGAGAACTGCAGGCTTCACTGCCGAAACGGCGAGACAAGTATTCCAAATATCCATTGAAATTGAGGTATGTCTTTGTGCTGGTTGCCGTGGTGACGGCGGATACTTAGGGTGCGGAGGCCACGGAGTTCATTTGGGAGTTAGTTGCCGGCTGAGAGATAGGGGTGGTGATCCTCGCTCTGGTTCATTACTGGTTAATCTTAATTTTAGCGAAGGCCAAAGAATGGCAATAATGTCTAAGTTTATTTAGGTTGTCTTTGGCCATACAAGGTGTTAACGCTGCCAACTTTACGACGTTTTTTGGTTATGAGGTTGACGGCGCGATGGCCTAGTTGGTAGTGACCCTGCCTACGAAGCTAGTGGTCCTGGGTTCAAATCCCGGTTAGGGCAGAATTTGTGTGATGAGCGCGAATATTTGTTCCTGAGTCATGGATGTTTTCTTTGTATTCAAGTATTTATTTATCTATATAAGTATTTATATCGTGGTCTAGTACGCATAGTACAAGCCTAGAGCTTAGTTTGGCCCTAGGTCAATTGGTGGTCTCCTGATATTTAATTATTTAAAAATATATCTTAGTACCTTCGTATTATTCTAATACTAAATACCTAAACGACCTGCCAATCTTTTGCAAAGTAAAATGTAGGTATAATTTTACTGAACTACCTGTTGCTGAATATATTTTTCAACGCCCACAAAAAAAGAAGTGTGTTATAAGTTTTTCGTGTGTATCCGTGTTTTTAGGGTTCCGTACCCAAAGGGTAAAAACGGGACCCTATTACAAAGACTCCACTGTCCGTCTGTCTGTCATCAGGCTGTATATCATGAACCGTGATAGCTAGACAGTTGAAATTTCTAGATGATGTATTTCTGTTGCCGCTGTAACAACAAATACTAAAAACAGAATAAAATAAATATTTAAGTGGGGCTCCCAAACAACAAACTTGATTATGTGCCTTTTTTTGCTTTGTACGCTAGTCCGACTCGCACTTGGCCGGTTTTTTTTTAAGAAAGCTAGTTTTATCTGGATGCTAATTAGGTTTTATAAAAGTCGATTGGGCCCTTTAAGAGATAGGTATTAGCTTTGTAAAAGTTCACCGTTTTAACAGGGGTTTTAACTATTGAATAGTATGTATGTATGTATGTATGTAAACACTTTATTGTACAAAAAACAACAAATCAAATACAATATTTACAGAATTGGAATATACAAAGGCGAACTTATCCCTTTAAGGGATCTCTTCCAGCTAACCTTTGGGTGATTGAGGAAAATAAGAAAAGTAGAATGTGGTAGACATTAGTACAAAACAAAGTTTACAGAAACTGCGCGAACTAAAATTTAGATCTTATGAATAAATACTAACAGAGACATATAACAGTAATAAAAATAAATATCAAAATAATTAAATACACAAACTTACATAAATATACACATATACATCATATACGTACATACAATATACATAAATATATTATATAATAAAAACAAAGGACAGCATATAATTATAAGGAGTCAAGCCAGTATGTCCTCAATAAATTTGCTCAAAAAATTTGCCACTTTGAGTGACATTTTCAAATTTAAAAAAAAATTGCAGGTAGGTAGAGAACATTAAACTATGCAATAATAAAATAATATTCTAATGTGTCCCAAAATATTTGTATGGAAAGTTCCTTTTGTGTTACCGATATTCATAAGTTTTTTGGTAACATAAAAGGAACTTTCCATTAGATGTCACTCCAAATGGCAATTTTTTTGAGAAATGATCAGTTATGTCAGTGGCTATTGTGTAAACTAATTTAAGTGTAAAGGTAACTCAAACACTCAACAATATGCATCATCAATGCGACAAATAACATTGGAACTTTGCTGCCTCCCGCCCGGACATCCAGCCTCGCTTTTATATGTCTATACTTCCCGTCTAAATCAAAACAACTTATCTATCCTTCAATTCCCAAGCCAATATCAACTCTCATCCTGTTATAAATAAGATCGCTTGTACCATGAAAATTAATCAGCAGATACGTATTTCTTTCTTTAAAATGACAACGTTATAAATAGTTATGTGGGACTGTCTGCGAGGGTAACGCGTACCCTAGCTGGGGTAGGTTTTTTTAAAAACTCCCCTCGTCCGTAAAAGGAGCCTAACTTTTAACGTCGTGCTATGCTTAGTATTTGGTGTACTGACTTTTAGAGGATGCTAAAGGTTTGAGATGTGTCTGGTTCATTGTTGAATGTTAGATTAGTATTTTAAATAACAGGTAAGGTAGTTTACCTTACATTTTATGAAGTCTCAGAACGTTAGTATGGGCATTTGTATTAGACAATGACGTCATGGCACAAAACTGTATAATTTTGTCAAAGATCTTTATGGATTCTAATTTGATGACTTGTCTGACGTTTTCTTGTTATTCTCCTCCTCTGTTGTCGAATACGATGTTATTAGTTAGTTTTTGTTGATTTCAGATGTTTGAATAATTCTTAGCGGAGTACGTTCTGTAAGTTTGTATCAACCTCAATTACTGTCCATAACCTGATCAGTATTCTAGTTTGTTTTAGCCCATGTTGCTTTTATATCGTATTCATATTACGAGTATTAACGTTGCGATAGCTCTTATTCACTTGCCAGTTAGAGCTACATAATAAAACCGCTAATCTATAAAACTTTCGCAAAAAAATTATGTTTGTACATAGATCTCTAATTTTCACAAATATTTTACTGTCACGAAAATATCATTAAACGTATTAGAATAAATAACCGTGTCATATAAATCGCGAACGCGATAAGCGGCGTTAGGACAGTGGTGTCGTTGACTGGCGGCCATTGCGATGACGTCACGTCCGGCGCAGGCGCATTGTGCGCGGCGGCGTGCTCACGCGCTGCAATACCCGCTGTATTTAGTTATATTATGATGATAATGTTGGCATGATTCTGTGCATTGTTTAGCGTACAGGGTATTTATTTAACATTATTTTAATAAACAAGCTTTTATCTGTCAATTGATCCTTGTAGAACTTCTTTATAGTTATTTATTAAACGTTCACATTTATAATATTTTGTACGATGCTATTTATACATTTGAAGTGTCCTGAATTTTACAGGAGGTTATTAACTATCTTTTTATTAATACACTTGCTCAAAAAGTGGTACTTTTTGTAGCTGTATGTAAATCGTAAGGAAAATTTCATTTTTCGCATTAGTTATTTTTAGTTTTACCCTTTGTTGTTAAAATTGCACTTTGAATTTTTATCATACTTATGATTAAGTGAAACTGTCTCTTTAATCACTACCTTATTTATGTTTAATTCATTTTTTTTGGCAAACTTATTAAAAAACGACGTTAGGAACTTAGGATACACGTGCGGGACTGTCATTACGACTCGTCGCGATTCTTGTCTCTCGCTTGCAGCACGGGCCAAGGCACCTCGGGACTCGTGTAAAATGACATACCTACTTTCCGCACTTACATCAAAATATATTAATACATTATACGTCAAATAGCTAATTAGAACCGGCCGTTATGCGGGACACTTTGGGAGGTGTATGTCCAACAATCTTCTTGGGATTACTAGCTAACTTGTTCACCATAGATAGGTATATGCCTTAAAAAACAGTATTTAGAGATGATAATAATTACTTGAAGGGTTGTATAGACAGGACTGCACTGTTTCATCCTTTAGTGTAGCATCGAGAAAGTAAACGAAAATAAAGGCTATCTGTTGGTAGGTGGACTAAGGCCATTGATATTTTCAATCTCAAGATTGTAGTCGTACGATGACAATCTGACGCATATTTCTGGGGTGAAAAAGGGTACAAGTCGACTTAACTGCAAATAAAAAAGGGTAAATACATGAACGTAATGTACTAGACTTAAACCCTTTTTCACTTGATCTTCAGAAGACTACCCTTTTCACTTGGACCCCAGATTTCAGTAGTTACTTACTTTCGAAAACTTATTGCCTTACTTTCACATTAATTAGCATGACAATCGATCGTAAATCGGTAGCATTTTTGTAATAATCACCAATAAAACGTCACTGAGCTTTTAAATAAAGTTCCCAAAGTTCCCAGACTAAAAATGACCGCGTGATTTGTCGGGAAAAATCTCAAAAGCGTCCGTCTGTACGAAAATAAAACTCGCACGATGATCCTGAAAACAATGCACCTGTTTTTGTTGTTCGTTACGCGGACATCGTATGCGAAACTCATATTTCCACTGTCTTTGTTTACCTATCGATCTATAGCCCGAGTAATAACTTTTTCCCTCTATCGAGTGGGTAACGTTTCGTTACGTCATCGAGGAAATGTATGGAGATTGGAATCAGCATCCCGTGTTGTCCGCATTTAGTACTGAAAGTTAACACATTGATATAGACTTACACGGTATTCACAATAAATGAGTAAACCTATTTTTGCTAATATATTCTGTCTCTTTCTGTGAAATTCAAATGTCATAATGAAGGAAGTTGGGTGTAAAAGCATATTTTGAGCACACAGCTATCGTGCGTTTATCGTCATCGAGTATCGCCCAAATGTACCCACTCGCGATGAGATGAGATGATGAGATGTCTTAAATGATAGTTTTATGTGATGGTTCTTAGCTAGGTTTCATGAAAATTGGTTCGGCCGTTTAAGAAATTAGTTCGTCGTCAGTTTTTTTATCTTTAATAGATATTTCACGTAACCTAACTAACGTTAACTATGTTAGGTAACGTTAAGTAAGGCGTGTTATCACAAAAAAAACTGCGGCGGGAAATGGTTTTTTGCAAAATAATATTGTAAGCTAAAGAAGCCAAATATATAATAATTTGTGAAAAATAAATAAACCCGAAACTAAATTATTATCAAGCAACCACGACGTTGAACACGGCAGTAAAAAGTAAAAATTGGATCATATTGCCAATTTCAATTCAACCAACGCTCTCATTTGCAGTTCTTGTCAAGCTATACATACATACACACGCGTATATTTTTTGACCGGCACTGAAAGTTGCATGAGCAGACTGTAGCGAGCGTATTCAACACTAATTAATCTGTATTTTGATCGATGAAGTAGTTGACCTGATATTGATAGTGACCCTGCCCACGAAGCTAGCGTCCCGGGTTCGAGTCCGGGCAAGGCAAATATTTGTGTGATGAGTTGGGTTGGGTTGGGTTTTACAAACAGACAGTCTCTTGTATGTGTTCTTTAATAGATTTGTTTTTGCTTCCGCGATAACGACGTTTGATTATGTACACTGTCCCCCATTCATAAACGCACAATAAACCTTTTTTAACCCCCGACTCAAAAAGAGGGGTGTAATAAGTTTATCGTGTGTATCGTGTGTGAGATACCTGCCTGCCTGTTGCGTGTTACCTCCCAAACGGATGGCTCGATTTGGTTGCGGTTTAATAGAAATTTAGTTTAATCGGGGTGGTTCAAAGCTAGGTTTAATAATACATTATTGCCTAGGCAGAGAAGTAGGCAATTGCCGGCCGAGTATTGGTTAGTGGTAAAAATACGAAGCCAGAGAAGTAGGCAATTGCCGGCCGAGTATTGGTTAGTGGTAAAAATACGAAGCCCGGATTTGCCGTTCCTACCAAGGCAAATATTGCGCTTTTCTCAAAAATCGCAAGAAAAACATCGTGTTGGAGTAAAATTAGCTTCCTATTTCAATTCTTTTGGCGTAGAATTAAAATCTTCATCGCTTACTCATTTTTTGAATTGCATACAAACAGAAACTTCACGTGAAAAAAAATCTGTTAAATGCAAGTCGGACTCGCTCACCGAGGGTTCCGGATTTAAGATAATATTCTTGGTAACCGCAAAAGAAAATACTCATTTTGTTATGAACTTTATTTTCTGTGAAATAATGTCTATTTTGACTAGCTTAAATTTTAATACAGATTTTCAAAGTTTTCACTTTTTAAAAATGTACAAACTAGGCAGTAATGAAATTTGTATGCAACATTGCGGGCTTGTGTAGTGAGCCCGTACACGGTTCTTTTTTTTAATTAGAGAACTGTCAGTAAATATGTAAGTACTTCGCGTCCAAATATGTAGATAGTAGGTAATGTCAACTTTTCCGGGCATTTTTGAGAAAATAGCGTTTGAGCCGTGTAAGAGTTATCGAGCTGTTATCAAGTAGGGGTCGACAATTGTTGCTATAATATCATGGGTTTTTATTTATTTATTCAATAGTTAGCTTACTTACTAATAAAATACTAGCGACCTGCCCTCACATCGCTTCATTTTTTGTTCGTATCCTGTAAAACCCGTGCATAATCCATTAATTATAATACATAAAAACCCTCCTCTTGAATCACTCTATCTATTGATGAAACCCTCATTAAAATCCGTTGCGTAGTTTGAAAGATCTTAGCGTACATACAGAGGGACAGACGGCGGGACGCGACTTTGTTATATACCTCTACTATCTAGATATACCAAGCTTGCGGTAAACGAGTGAAGAAACATCAAGCCTTCACAGTACTAAGTAAACCAAGCTAATTAAATTCTAAATATCCCATTAGTCATATTAATGTAGTTGTTGGCATGAAGTCATGATGCCCTAAATGTGGCGTCATGCTCCGAATAGGTTCACTGCTCCCGGGGTCGACGGCCGAGTGGTACATTAACGTTCCACTTTCAGATCAAGCTTTCTTTGTTATTGAAAGGTTTTTAAATAACATCATATCTTATATATGTTATTATAGTATGAATAAGAAAGTTTTTATGTTTAGATGTTTGTTACTCATTCACGTTTCAACCACTGAACGGATCGGGGGGAAACTTGGCACACATATAGGTTAGGTTAGGTTAGGTTAGGTTAGGGTAGGTTAGGTTAGGTTAGGTTAGGTTAGTTTATATCCCGAAAAACAACTCATTCCTACGGAAAAATCCTGGTAAGATCAAATTCTGAAGTTCACGCAGACGAAGTCGCGGGCAGAAGTATCAGTACTTATCAAATAAAATACAAGGGATCTTGTCTGAAACGAAGGCCTGTACTATAATAATAAACTTACTTATATAGAGAAATACGTACTAAAATACATAGTAAAGGAGCCCTTTATTTCTCATTTATTCTTGTCATAATGTCTTTGTTATACTTACGTCACGTCTTGGGACACTCTGTATAGCTACAATAGATATTACGTTGCTTAAATACAAAACGGACACAAATCAAAATGTGTTTGTGTTGCATTTAAATTCGGAATGCTATATACTTTAAGTTTTAAATCAAACTGTATCTGTTTTTGTTTTGTGGCGCTTTTGTATTTAAGCAGCAATTAATATAATGTGCATTGCAATGCAATTTGGCAGTAAAGCGCAATTTATTAATATGATTATAACTGTCTATGACGCGCTTGAATTATCTGGGAAAACAGCCCGAAGTATACAAGGTATTCCAAGAAATCGTTTCGAACGGAAGTTCTTACAGCACCTTGTGTAATATCGGAATCTAACTTATGTATTTTTAGAGTTTGTTCTTTGTTTGAAAGTTATTGGGAGTTTCGTAAAATTTCAGCAAAGACGGGCTTTCAATTACATTTTCTTGATATTTATAATCATGATTTTTTTCATCTTGATATTCGTATTGTCTTTCCTTGTTTGTTTCATTATTGTTTAAACTCTTACTCGACCGGATTTCCCTAGAACAAAAATATGTAATTATTAAATAATATACGTTGAACAATCTCACGGGAATATGACCAAGTTTATTGAGATCCAGATCACCGAAGTCCGCGGAAAACTACTGCCTTATCATATTATGTAGCCTCTTAAAATAAAACTCTACTGGGAAACGAATGGTGTCTGCAATCGCGTTCAACTCGTCTAGATTTATTTATTAGTCAACGAGTAATCTCCGATTGTGTTTACGGACTTAGATTGCTTTTATATTGAACTGGCTTTCTGCATTGATTTAAAATTCTCGGATTGATTCAACATTTTGAATTGTTATTCTTTTCCCACTAAAAAAGAGTCAAAGTAAGTTAGCCAAGTTTAGTTAACTTTCTAATTTCTAATAAATTGTTTTTCGAAATTTATGGTTTAATGATGTTTAATAAAAAAAAAATAAGTACAGTTTGTTTGTAACATAACATCATCCTTTAACTAATTAAAGTTCAATTGAACAAACCGGGTAATTGTCTGATAATGTATATTACCCTGTGTATGATAAAATTGGTAATACGTATTTTTTTTATGTTTTAACAAGAGCTTCAAGAAAAATCGAGCTTCTTAAAACCGAGACTTTATTTAGACATTAGTTAGTTTGATGGTAAGTACTTAACGGCTGAGTTTTTAATTTTTAGATTACAATATCTGCTAGATAAGTTGAGTGCTCTCCTTTTCTATCATATGACAAAGAAAAGCAAAGAGATAACTTCAACTCTTAGATACATTGTCTATTTATTGAAGAAAAAAAAACATCCCTGTTAAAGATCTGAATACGAAAGTTCGTGTGTGTGTGTGTGTGTGTTAATTTGTTATTCCTTCACGCTGCACCGGCTGGACGGATTTGGATGAAATTTGAAATGGAGATAACTTATACCCTGGATTTCCACATAGGCTATTTTTATCCCGAAAAATCCCGAAAAGTTCCCGAGGGAATAACGATAATCGAATAACTAATTCTACGCGAACGAAGTCGCGGGCAGAAGCTAGTAACGAATATTTTTTATGACGTGGAAATTTTAATGAGATCCTACCAAGAAGTCAGGACGAGTCGATATAACTGTGGATTTATTTCAAAACTTAAAAAAAGAATGCAATGTCAAGCTGGTTAGGACATTTTTCTTAAGTCAATAATCTGTGATAAGGTTATATAATGGAAACAACGTTTTGGGTTTTTTCAGCTAGCATCGGCCATCTAAGTCCTCAGGGTTGGCAATGCACTCGCAGTCTCGCCATCGTATGTCATTGTCATCGTATTACAAATATCTAACTAAGGGTTTAAGAATCGATTTACCACCTGCCCCCTATTTCACCATACAATGATAAGTGACAGGTGACCATTCACTATACATTGCAAAGTTAACAAGTTTTCATATCAGTGGGATTCTTGTTGTGCCATGTACAGTCAACAGCATAAATAAGTGATCATTTATGTACCTTGTCGCTTTCAATCGTTTCACAATTTTGTATAGCATTTCAAACACGACGTTAAAGTAACAAGGTACAACAATGATCACTTATTTATGCTGTTGACTGTACACTGAAATGTCACCCGTCACCTTTCGTTGTCAGGATGGCGAAATAGAAGGAAGGAAAGAAAAACGGTTGTGCCACACGAGCAAAATAGTTCCTGCTCAGCATGTTACTGGTTTTTAGGCCAGACCTGATCTTCCGCAGGAACCATTTGGTGACACCATGGCAGGACACACAACCAGCAAAACAAAAACAAAAAACTTAAAAACCAAAACTCAAACAGAAATTAACAAAAGATAAAAATAGGGTGCAGGTGGCCTGTGTGTTTATTTACCAATTAATTTTACACTTGTATGACAAATTTATTTATTAAATCTTCCTAGCTATGTGAAGTGAAACTCGATCGGCTCCATTGAAGCCGTTCCGAGTAAATTGTAGCCTTTCATAATAGAGAAAGCGGGGAAAATGTATAACAGTTCTTCTGATTTCTTGACTTCCACATTTTTATGTCTACTATTTCTATAAGGAAAGTTATTTTATCTTTTATGAAGTGAAATGGAGCGGTTGTTGGTTTTAATGAGATTAGTAAGTAACTAAGTAAGTACAGTCGAGTTCATAAATATGTGTACACTTTAGTACCTTGTCACTTTAAACGCTGTGACAATTAATGTATGGCAGTTCAAACATGACATTAAATAGACAAGGTGCTAAAGTGTACATATATTTATGAACTCGACTGTACCTAAATGATTTGATTGTTGATGCAATATAGATAGACAGGTACAGTCACGTCTAATAATGTTATATTTGTACACTCTTTATTAGCTATAGATAGGTATAGCGTAGCGTAATGTACCCTTGCAACTTGCTGGAATTTAGCCGAGAGTTAGGTGCAGGCTGAAAACCAGCGCTGTGCAGCTGACCCAGCTCGCAGCATATGCTGAGACCTGAGCCTGTTGTCACAGAACAATTTATATCTCTTATTAATTTATATGTATATCTTAGAGTGTTTCATATCCTCTTCAAAATGTGTAATGAATGCCATGTATTTCTTCTTTTTTTTATGTGACAATAAATCTTTTTATTATTATTATTATTTATTATTATTTATTCGGTAACCTGCCTTTTGGCCGAAATAAGTTTGGTCGAATGTATCGTTTCCCAACCGTTTCATTTGCCAACCCACTTTTATATTTGTAACTGTAAATATTTCAGGATTTATTTGTGTACCTTCGTGTAGACCCTATAGGTTAGGTTAGGTTAGTTTTTGTAAAAATCCTGAAATATTTACAGTCACAGAAATAAAAGTGGGTTAGCAATTAATACGGTTGGGAAACGATACATTCGACCAAAAGTATTTCGGCCAAAAGGCAGAGAACAGATTTATTCACAAGAATGATGGTACAAGATATAAAGAGTTCCAACATATTCTGCCATTAGACGGCATGTAAATATGTAGTAATAAAAATAATAATTCGGCTTAACTAATATGTCAAAGAAATAATGTCACATACATACATACATACCTTCACGCCTGTCTCCCAATGGGGTAGGCAGAGACTCCGGAACGCCAGGTGCACCGGTCTAACCATACAACTTTCGCTTCCTCTACATTCATCAACTTCTTCATGCATGTACGTCAAATAATGTCAATGTTCAATTAAATAAGATCGTATAGCTATTAGAGTATCACAGTTTTATTTTAAATTAAAGTTACTAAGCACTAAGTGTATCTATAAAAGATCCTTATTACTGAGGTAATCATTCACCGAGTAGTAACATATCTTAAGAGGCCACCTATGCTAAAGTCTGGAGTGTTCCGAGATCTGGATCTCAATAACCATAACGCCTTTGTATCTGTTTTTTGGATATGTTAAACTTGATCATATTTGCTTGAGAATGTCAAACGTAAAAACACGATTAGAAATAAAATCCTCGATACTTTTATTTTTCAAACATGACACCGTTTTTTGCATGTTTTTGGTTGAATCTTCGAAACCCTATCATCTTTAACGATGATTTTGAATTCAATAATTGAGGATATGTAACTTCTTAATCCTGATAAACCATTTTTTCAATATATGTTGTGGTTTTAATGTAAACAGCAATTAATTGAATTTGACGCTGCCGTCAAGGCGCGCGCGAAGTATCTCCATCTCCCAGTCTTCGCGCGGAAGCAAATAAAGCCATACCTCTTTTTTTATCTTTAGAGACTAGGCTCGGGAGTCACTTTGCCTCGAGTGTAAGTTGCTGTTCACGCGGCAAACCGTCTCGAACGCGTACGTAAGCATATTATTTATTGGAAGACGCGCTGGCCTAGTTGTTAGTGACCCTGCCTACGAAACTAGCGGTCCTGGGTTCAAATTCCGGTAAGGGCGGATATTTGTGTGATGACCGCGAATATTTGTTTGTATGGATGTTTCCTATGTAGAGTATATATTTATTTATATAAGTATTTATATCGTTGTCTAGTACCCATAGTACAAGCCTAGAGCTTAGTCGGGACTAGGTCAATTGGTGTGACATTGTCCCCTAATATTTATTTATTAATTTATACGAGAAACTCGAACGTGATCGAGACGTTTTTATGTAGGTATGTAAAAATACACTAGAGTCTCTGAACAGGGAATTGTAAAGGTTGAAGGGAGGCCTTTGCCCGGTGATATCTTTATATAATAACACTTTTATCTAATTCGACCGGCCCTCGCTTGGCTCCGGTTTTAACATAGTTAATTATATTAAATTGCCTATATGTCAGGCTTAATGTAGCTTCCTACATACCTTTAACTATTTAAAAAAATATCGTTTCATTATTCGCAGAGGTTACCTCTTTGTTTGTATGTTACAAACATACAACATGACCACTTTTATTTCTATAGATTTGCAATCGGTTATCATATTGAAATTACATGACGGCAAATCTTATGTATATGATCATTGGTCAAGGATGTCCCTTAAGGAGCGTCCCCACGCGAGCATTCGCGTGTAATGAGCAATCGGCGTCGAACATCGAGTGGTGTGTAAGCTTTGTAATGCTCGGCTCAACGTCCACACCACTCGAATATTCGATGCCGATGCTCTCAGTGGGGAAACTCCTTTAAGCTTTCAAATAAAGGCATTATGTTTAAAACTGTTAGAAAAACTATTACTTAGTGAGTAATTTCGTTTTTAAATTTTAAATTTTAATTTATAAATAAGTATATTTTTTCTGCTTAGTCTATGAAATGATCCAGACTTTGTTGTCCAGTTCCCGTCTCGCGAGCTCTTAAAAGAAATAATGATTTCTAAACTACTGTAAACAAAGTGTAAAATGACGGGTGAGTCAAAAGAAGCACCAAGCAAGACCCATCGAATTCACCACATGTTCAGCGATATTGTAATGTTCAAAAGTAAAGGGGTTTGGGTAAAAGTGTTATCATTTGTAAAAGTCATACATTTTCAAGGTGAGCGGCCATTCGTAAAAGTGGTATATTATGACAGAATTATTCAAAATAAACATATTTTGTTATATAATGTTAAGTGCATCGGAGCCGAGATATTTAAATATTCAAACCTGGGCATACTTTTAGTACCAAAACCTAAAGACTTAAATCCTTAATATCTCCGTTCCGATATTATTTAAGGCCATAAATTATATATATCTGTTCTAAATAACTATGGAAAAATCAATCGTGGCCGCTGAAAAAAAAAAAGTCAATTTTCTTCATACAAACTTACCCAATGCCCTTTGGTTGTTGTTGAATTCTAGTTACACCCATAACCATAATGAATACAGTAACAAAGTTAATGTAAAGGGTAAGACAAGGAGTTTATTTAAATAAAGTTGGTCTGCCAATCAGAAGCTGATGCAGTGCAATTTGTTCCAACGATTTTAAACTATCGTTACGTACGTCGGGGTAGGTAACATTTGGTGTCAGAAGCCAGATAGAAAATGCCAGTAACTCCACGAGATCAAGAGCAGGAGGGGGTCAAAACCCGAAGCCGTACTGCAGCTGATGCCTCAGCAGGTACCGCCGGTACGTCCACAGCTACCGGCGGTAGCTCCTGAGTCATCATGTCTAGAGTAACTTGGTTTGTCTAAATGATTTAAGGGTCCCCTTTGGAAGACGATTTATGTGATTAACTAAGAGCAATGAGAGTACCATTAATGTAGCCCAGACCGATCTATTTTGCCTATACCTTCCCTAATGCCTTTTGTTTCCGATCAGCCTGGCAGGTTTTCTTTCCAAACGATTTTTATATTGACGTTTATATTGTATTGTAAGCGGCACATGACCGATACTTGAGCCAGACCTTAGAGGAGGCTTATGTCCAGTGGAAATCTTTCAAATGAAATAATAAATAATAAATATCAATCTCACACAAACTGACCAGCGGGCCTAGTATGGTTGCGTTTATCGCGTGATAAAATGTGTATAAAGCATCCGTCACTCTCCTACTTATATACGTGTCAAAAAGTGACCGATGTTTTATCCACATTTTGTCACGCGATTAACGCAGCCATATTAGGCCCCCTGAGGGCTTAATGCCTGACCCACTCGCAATCGCAATCGTTTTTATTTTGAAAGTCGAAGGCGAGTCTGCATACAAAATGAGAACAATTGTTCCACTTTGAAGCTGATTGCGATTGTCCCAATTGGTCCCAAACTAAGCTCTAGGCTTGTAGTTTGGGTACTAGACGACGATAAAATTACTTCTATGGAGATATATATACTTAAATACATAGAAAACATCAGACTCGTAAAATACTCGCGCTCATCTCACAAATATTTGCCCATACCAGGAATCAAACCCAGGACCGCAATAAACGCAATTTTCTTACAAAGAGGTCAATTGCGTGAGGCATATTGTGGTTTCAGTTTACTACCAAATACCGCGAAGTGTGTAGAAATTTTAATTACTCACCTCGAGCATTACTTATTATATACAATTTCATTTTCCTTTTGCGTCTTAGTTTCTTAGTCACCATACCATATTTACAAAGTGCTTCCATGGAAATCGGACTTGATTAAGGGGGTGGAACATACAAAAATTTTTTATCTCCAAGCAAAATAGAAAGCCTCAAAAAGGGTACCCATAAAGATGGTATCCACCCACAAAAGTGGTCCAGAAAAGATCTCCGACCCAACCCTTCCATTGTCGGGCAAAGGAAAGGAAGCCCGTAGTCTGTAAGCATGCATGCGTCAGGATTCCCACTCCGCGACTCACATAGCTATGTCTCCCCCCCATCCCAACCCCCATTCCTCTCCCCCTTTTTGGAAAAACCCCGCGGATAAGTAAACGGAGGAAGGACTTTCTTCTCCGGCCTTTCAGCACTGACTGGGGTAGTATCCGCGGGAGTCTAAATTCTAGTTGGTAATAGGGGCATTGGTGATTTTAGCCGTGAGCCCGGCAGTACCCGGGCCCTCCATTCCCAGGTCTCCGGAAGGGATTTTCACCTCTGCCCCTTTTTCTTAAAGTAATTCAAGCAAAAAGCAAATAAAAGCAAGGTCTTTTGTCTATGGCCCCTCAGGCGATTACCAAAAAAAAAAAGCATATCCGCACATAAATATGTATAGAAAAGTTTGACAGCTACGCGATTCAAGTGTCGCCTCACAATCCTAAGACCGCAAGTAAAATGACTTGACTAGCATTGATGACATCTTACGGCCAAACCCTATATTCAAACCGCGGATAGATAAGCCTTACTACGGGTTAAAATTTGACATTTGCCCATGCAAAATGTGTCAAATTTCAATCCGAAGTAAGCCTATCTATCCGCGGTTTGAATATTGGGTTCCGACATTAGTCGTCAGTTTTGCAATATGCAATTTTGGGATTTGTCATGTCCGTGGGCCTCATTCATATCCCACTTACCGTCAGCGGCTTGTGTGTTTGCCATCTGAGTGGTATAAAAAATGTCATAACAAAATGCTCTGGGACAATAAAGTGCGATTGCTAAGTTACTTTTTTTCCTATTTTATTGACTAATCCTAAAAATGACTATTAGAAAATCTTTATCGATTTGCGAAACGTCAAGATACTTATGTCATGTCGACAGAAACCCATAACGATACATTTAATGTATTGTGATGTAAACGGTATGTCTTTATATAGAATTTCACTTCACCGATTGTATCATTTCATTGAATTTCATTTCAACGAAGACTATCTCTGCTGAAACCATGATGTTTTCAGGATATCTTCATTAATAACGTAGGTTAAGTTAAAAATGTACTCATGAGGCGAGAAATGGGTGAGGGCCAAAAAGTTGGACCACAGTTAAGCGCAGTTAACCATACAAACAACGAAGTAGAAAAAAGTTCCGTTTTGCGACGAAAAGTATCCCTACTATATAGTATGGCTAATTTTCGTTTCGGAAATGTTTCATAGAAAATTTCATTGAGTGAGTTAGCGTGCCCAACTTTTTGGTCCTTACCCAAATTCCTTTCAATCAAATGAAAAGCCTATAAATAAATAATAAATCCTGCTTAATGGTTCAGTGGTGGTAGGACCTTGTGCAGGGCCCGTCCGGATCGCTACCACCATCTTATCCATTAACCCACCGCCAGGCAGTAGTGTCCGCATTGCTGTGTTCCGGTGTGGTGAAATTACTAGCATAGAGGCATTCCATCTTAGTCCTCAGGGTTGGCAACGCATTTGAAGTCTTATTATTGCAGTTTTGAGATTGTAGTATTGAGATTTCAAATGTCTATGGGTCTCAGATCCCACTTACCATCAGGTGGCCTAAGTGCCCGCGTGCCTTATCCTTGCCATAAAAAATATATGGTTAAAAGGTGTTGCGATAAAATAATAGGTACTATATGTAAAAACACACATAAATGAGAACGGGAAGCGGTGACGTTAAATAATAACAATGCACAAGTTTAAGTAATAAAGTTTCAGTCGACCATTCCTAGCATTAAAACTAGTTTTTAATAACCTTTCGATAGCTCCGAGGAATATTGACACTACATTGGACCCGATTCTACGTGCACATCGCTTAAATAGCCTAAAACTAAATTGTCTAATTTTTAGACATAGTTTAGACGGCAGATTTAACAAGTGCTATTCCAGAACGACAATATAATATTGAATAGATCGCCTAAAATAAGAAGCGTCAGATTAAAATTAGCGCTGTCATTTGATTATGACAGCTGCTCGAAGAATAGCAAAGTGTTTTAGCGACACCTAAATAAAATTAGGAAGTTTAGAGGCCACTGTAGAATCGGGTCCAGTGAGAGCCTTAAGAAACAACTTAACTTTATTTGTCGATCGTAATGATTTAAGTAAATCGTTTTTTAACAATTATTTGTTGCCAACGAACTTGAACGAACTGAGAGATCATCTATCTAAGTACGTATAAAATTATTACCTACGTCATATCCTGACAATAAGGATGATTGCTCCTTTTCGGAAATAGATTTCGTTATTTTTAAGATACTTGATAACGAGCACAACTAAGGAATTGATCTAACCAACAGTTAACTGTACTTGTTTACGAAAATTACTAGGTACGTTAATAAGAAATGTTTCTCTTTCTTTAATGTGTGCAATATTACTAATGATAATTTGTGTATGGTAGCAGTGAAGTACGTATAGTGGGGTGATTAAATTCCTTAGCAACATACTTAAGGAACTAATGACGTCCGTTATGACAGTACTACTAGTTATGAGGTTATGACCCACGCAACGTTCATAAATAATTGATTAACACTCGCCATCAACTAAAACGCATTAGTCAAAGACGTCACAGTAAGTCTATTTCCACCCGGGACCCTAATCTGCGACACATAAAAAGACCTGGCCAACAATTAATACTTCTATAAATACACTCAGCCCGCGGGCTTACAAGTCTTACAACCTTGCCCACGTTCACCTACTTAACACATAGATGGCGCTGCCAGTCCCAAACGATCAAAACTCATTCCGATTTTTCAGGCTACTCTTTTGTAACAATTCACTTCCTGTGTTTCAAATCATTGATTCACGTTACATGACGTGTTTTTCGCAAAAATGATCATGTATTTTTAGTTCGTAAATATGTGACCTTTCAAAGGCGTGACGTGCGTTATCTTATCGCCATCCATGTGTTGATTGTTCATCGTGTTTTATATCACGTTGATATTCTTAAATGCGCACCGTTTGGGTATTGCGAAGTTACTTAACGTTACGTAAATAGTCACCGTATACAGCGGCATACTTCTCATATGCGTACGTACTTTTTACATAATATGTATTAATACTGGTATCAGTGTCAAGTGTTCTATCAACGCATCTATTGCCAAAGGTTATCAACACAGCGTAAACAAATACATCTAACGAAGTCTTATTTCATTTCTAAGCACACAGAACAAAAATACAACACACCGAACCTAAAATAAACACTCAAACAAAACCTCAAAAAAGGTTTCTACTTAAATCTAAAAAGAATAACAAAATGGCGGCCGCCGCCGTAGCTCTGAAAGCGTCCGTCTACGGGTTGTTGGCTTCTCGCTCTCGCTCGCGCGCTACGGCGGGGCGCGAGAGGGACGTAAGAGCCCCGTGGGGCCTCGTGTCAAGGTGACGTACCCCAGCGCGCGCGCACGAGGTTGTTCCAATTTGCGAATCGTTTATTTGCGCCGACGCTTTTGAGGATAATTTGATGAATTAATCGATTATGGTTTCATGATTGCGTTTCAACGCGATGTGGTGACTGAGTTGCAGGTTATACTGGAGGTTTACAACTTGTAATATCGCATATTAATGTATTTACTACTAATAATTATATTGTAATAAGTAATTATTGCTTATACTTTTATTGTTTTAACATTATCGTTAAACTCGTACAGATAAAAGAGACGGAGTAACTACGCAACTACGCATTCATTAATTGCTGTAGCTACACCATTAACAAACAGCAAATACTAATTATATTTACTTACGTGAAAGTAAACAATTATCTCAAATTAACTATTTATTATGATCATTTTAATTAAACAAAATTAAGACATTGTTTCAAAGAATGTAAGCCTCAACTCTAAAAATATAGATTTGAAATTGTGACTCAGTCATGAATGACCGTTGGAACGGTTTCACTGTACGATAATTCAGTCCATGTTCTGAATACAGATATGATTCCATCCTATTCTTTGAGATAAATTCGCTAGTTCTTAGAGGTGGGTACACTATAGGGCTCCATCGGATCGGGCTGCGTGGCAAATCTACAGGACTTGTTACGCTAAATGTGGACAGTGTAAGTCATGCGCTCGGGATGGGACACATAGCGACAATACGTCGTATCATGACAAATACTGCCCTCATAACGAAACGAAAAAGTACCCTTACCATGAGTTACAATTACCGTAGGTACTTGCTAGCGAGTCGAATGCTCTGGCCCTCGCACCCTACCGAGCACGTTATCGTAACTCATGGGTACAGTAGTGACACGTGTTACTTTTCTGACACGGTCTCGGTACCATGTTACAATGAAATGTCACAAATGTGGACACACGTTAAGGACATCAGGAAATAGTTCTACGTCAACAAAATCCTAGACAAAAGACACTTAGCCTAAGTGACTTATCCTGGCCTAACTCATGTTACGTGCATTGTTAGATTCTCCGCATCAATGCTTATGTAATTCTGGTATACAAAGCGAGTGGCTACACTGACGAGCAAATAACGAGGTCACGTTGTACTGGAGTTCTTTACGGATTATCCCTTCATTTTGCTTGCCAGTGTAATTTTATTTGCTTTGGGAACGCTTGACTTTGTTTAATGTTCGATTGGAATGTATAGAACGAAAATGGATTTAGTTAGGTTCAAGTTAGGCACATTTTGTACATACCAAATGTGAACTGTCAACCCTATGTAAATAAATCTATCCAATACGACATTGTGTGTCGAATTACAATGATATATCGCTATACGTTGTTAAAGGCCAAGAGTAAAGATCTCTTGGTAACATAGGGGTGGTAATTACGGTGCAAAGATAGCAACCTAGTTAGTCAAGAGCAAACCCTTTTCTTTTTTAACCAAGCAACAGGGGCTAAATGTTATCGTATTGTCAACAAAATGATAGCTCGCATTTACTTAAATGACTAAAATTAACCCATGATTCCACGTTGTTATTTTTGCACCTTAATTACCATACTTTTGTTGCCAAATTTAAGCCATCTTTTATCTTGGGTTCAAACATACAGCGAGATATCGTTGCAATATCGTTAAGATAATTTTCAAATGATTAGAGAATGTGCATCGTAATGCTGTCGGTGTAAGTAGGTCAAGAGTTTTTCCCTGAGTAATATAGTTTACCTGAAACGTTGTAGGTAAGCCTTGGGAAGAATGCAGATATATAGGGAAAATGCCTGCATTATGTTATTTTCTTTGGCTAAATTATTTGAACTTGGCGATTGCATTTGTGTGTCATGTCAATCACACTTAGGCATCTATTCTACTCGGTTAACCCATATTGCTATATTTAATTAATTATATTTAGCCGTGTATTTATGTTTTAAGTGTTTGGTTTCCTGATTTTTGATATTGATCAATTTTGAAGTCCTTAATTTGCCAATAGTTTTCCATAATGTCATTTGATTATTTTTTTGCTGAAGTCGTATAAACCGGTTAAAATGCTTAATTATTAGCACCAAACATTGGCACCTTGTGATTGTAGAATTATGGCCTCTTTTACCTTGAAATAAAATTCATGCTGCCAATAATTGGTAGGTAAAGGTGCCAACAATAGGCCACTTTCCCTTTAGTCTAAGGTATGTTTTTTTACTATGAAAAAACGTTTGCGTTTGACCTCGTTCTCATCTGTTATGTGTCGAAGAGGTCGAGGGTTGTACACGCTTACCCAGAAAAAACCTATTTACTCTTACCTTGAAAACACCAAGGTTATACGATTCCGGGAATACAGACGCAGGGAGAGCATTCGGTTGGGATAGGCTAGATTTGTAATGAAGTATTCTGCGTAGATGAAAATGAGGAATTTAGGATAAAGAATTCCTTTTTACCCCTAATTCCTCCGTGAAGCAGAATATTAGGTTTATTTTCAGTACTAGCATTCGAGCGTATGGGAGCGAGTGAAAGAGAAGAACAAACTCGACTCTCTCTCTCCTTCTCTTCCTTCAGGAACCGTACATTTTCCCTTGATAAAAAGTAGCCTATGTGCTATTCCAGACTATAGTCTATATCTATCAAGATCCGTTCAGCCGTTCTGGCGTGATTGCGTAACAAACATCCATCCAAACTTTCGTATTTATAATAGTAAGTAAGATAAATCGGTACATTGTTTACAGTTATAACTGAGCTATCTCTAGTTTAGAAGACAATTAGGTATCGGTAAGCATTACCTTGGCCTCTATTTTCCTTTGATTTAGTTACAACATTTAGTTTGGATTGCAATCACACCGTTGACGTTCCCGATATGATTAAGACATCGAGCACGATGAACTTTAATGTGAATAAACCAAAGTTGATTAAAATTCTAAATTACTAGATGAGTACAAATAATTGAGAGCCGTAGGCACGAGGTGCGGGGGTGAGGTTGCCCTCTCCCCGCACCTCATGCATACGGCTCTCAATTAAATACGCCTATAATTAAATCGAAACGTTTACAATTTAACTGTATTCATATGCGTTTCGCTCTCAGGGAAATCAAGAGGTTTCCTGTTCTGATAATGAACAGGAAAATCGGGAAATTTCCATAACATTTCCTGTTTGTGTACGATTTATTGTGAATAAAAATATGATCTTGTTTAAGTTGTTTGTGTTCCAAGTTTCGAAGACTTACGACTTACTTAATATTATAAATGCGAAAGTTTGTGTATGTATGTGTTAGTTTGTGAGTCCTTCATGCTGCAACGGCTCGACTGAATTGGATGAAATTTGGAATGGAGATAGCTTATACCCTGGCACACATAGGCTCCTTCATCCCGGATTTTTTTAAAGTTCTCGAGGAAATAACGATGATTGAAATCTATGCGGACGAAGTCGCGGGCAGAAGTTAGTAATTAATAAAGATGATAATAAACGTAAACTAATTTTCAGGGGACATTCTCATACAAATTGACCTGGACCTACACTAAACTCTAGGTTTATACAGTCAAAGATTTAAATTTGTGACCCACCTTAGGTTCAAAGCCAATCTGACATTCTACAACAATAAGGTTGAGTTTCCTATAAGTTACAAATGACTTGGCATCTCTAATGACGTTGACGACTTCAAGCATATTTTATTTGAAATGGATCACAAATTAACGTCCGTGACCGTACTATGGGTACTGGGCAACGATAAACATACTAAGATACATAGATAAATTAATACTTATAATCTTAAAAACCATCCAAGACTCACTCGCACTCATCACACAAGACAAAACTGTTGCAAAAGGATATTTTAATTTCCAATAATAATAAAAAACAAAATTTAATGCGAAAAAGAAAAACAACAGGTCGATATCATATTACATTTTCACTGCATTCTTCGATTAAGTATTCGCGTGGAGTGAGCCGATATTTAAGAAATTAAATTGATTAAGTACGTACTTAATCTAAACATATTATGCCTCGTTAATTGGCATTCTTCCTTTAAGAGATTTTAATAAAGACTTAAGGACAGAATACTTCAAGGAGTATTTTCTTAAAATAACTTCTTAAAAAATGAAAATGAGATATAAACGTAGTTCCTAGAAAATTATTAACAGTCTGAATTCTCGCTCTCATTTTGCTCCCTTTACCTCGTTAATTCGAGCTTTTACTCGTCATTTCGTAGAAGCTTACAATGGAACGGGATTAAAAACAGTCTGCAGTCATATATAAGCTTAAATGCTACACTTTTTTTTTGTATGGGCACCTGATGGTAAGTAGCATCTGTTACTACTGGACTACACTCTTATGATTACAATCTTAAGATCGCAAATGCGTTGCCAACTCCGATTGCTAAGAATGCATCTATGCTAGTAATTTCACCGGTTGTCTTATCCCCACATCGGAACACAACAATGCGAACATTACTGCTTGGCGGTCTGCTCTAATCTGTGGTTTGCCTCATCTTCGATAAAAAAAAAACAATATGGTAACTACATGGTTTCAGAACTTTCAGACACAAATTGGGCCTCTATTCAACTATTTAAAACCATATTATATATTGCTTTTGAGATACTATCGTAATGTCAACGTTACGTTATTCATTTGATAGTAATGGAGACAGACTTAAAAATAATAGGGTAACATGTCAACAGCAATATGGTTTTACCGAGAGAAGAGAGGCACAACCATGGGCCCTAATATGGCTGCGTTTATTGTGTGACAAAAATTGGATAAGGCATCCGTCACCTTCTGACATGTTAATAAGTACGAGAGTGACGGATGCTTTATCCACATTTGACACGCGATATAGACTCAGCCATACTAGGGCCGCTGAGCCACAATGAACTCAACATAAGCGGTTTGACTACATGATGAGATAGTTATCAATTGTTTGTCAGTTCGCATAAATATATATTTTTTTCGTCTACGGTAATATTAAAAAAATAACTATTAACCAACTTCATCCATTTCGCGTTTCGAGGCCTTTTTTTCTAGTGATTATCTTACAAGTTGTGCATTCGTTGATGTCTTTCATTCTGTAACGCTCGCGGCGAGGTTTTTTTTGTCCGTAGTATAGTCAACTCATAGTTGAAAATCTAAAATATAATGTTGAAATGTGACCCATCTTGCTACGATTTAAAACTACTAGTATCGATATTGTCTATTAGCTTAGTTACCCACGATTTAAGTTCTTTAAACCAAAAAAATACGAAAAAATGGAGTCGGAGATGGTATCAATTATTACAAAGGACAAAACATATCTGTTGGTTAAATGTAATTGAACCCCTTTCCTGTAAAGCGTCAGGTAGCGCGTTAGCTGGAGTAAATTCGGTTTCATTCTCTGAATGGCGCGCGTGCCTCGCCTGCTAACAACCGGCTTGCTCAATGGAACCTAATCAAATCAAATCAGCCAGGTCTTTGCGAGGAATGTGATACATCATGTCATTTTGATCGTAGAAATACGATTGGGAATTGCCAAAGTGAACATAAATCGTTTATCATAGTAATGTACTTATCACAATATATCGGGCTAAAAGGTCACGGTTTAGTTTTAAAACTGTTTCATTTATAGAAAGCTACTATTTCTGAGCGAGAAGCCAAAAAAGGCTATTGAAATGACTAAATAGGTTGCACAGTCTATGTACGTGATTAAAAATATCATTTTGCAATCTTGCACGTGAACCGCCTGAACTACTAAACTTTAAAATAAAAGGACAACATAGATAGATAGATAAAAACTTTATACATCCATAAAAAAACACAACACAGGTGAATGTGAATTGCCAGCATCGTAAATGTCATAGAATCCTCGTGCCTACATCCTTCCTTTGCAACACGACATTATGACATAAGAAACAGCAAGCTAAGTCCTAAGAAATGTCACCTTAGTTTCAAAAATATATTCCATAAAAAGTAGCCCTGGCAGGCACGAGGTTAAAAAAATATAAGGGTGCGTTTCATACTTGTCACCAGTAATGTTTTCGTTTACGAAAGTTACTCATTTTACTCTGTATACTAAGATGACGATTGATAGGGATGTTTTAAGTCCATGCCAACTGACTTGTCTTATTTAGTAATAGTAGTTTATGTGACTGTACATAATGAAGGGCATTAAACACGAGTGTGGGTTTATGAAACGAGCCGAAGGCGAGTTTCATAATAACATCACACAAGTGTTTTAATGCCTAATTATGTACAGTTACATACACTACTTTATCTACCTACATATCATCATAAGCCTCCATGATGCATTCAGGAGCCGCATATTAAATTTTAACCGGTAATGGCGGTAATGAAAACATTGAAAAGTTTTCTGGTAGCTATCATAGTTTTTTTTTAATTCAGAGACAAACTAGAGTCGGCTCCAACTTTCATATCGTTCGATATCTCACTTACGTGCGACAGTTGTCAAATTTGTATGCAAATTGACAATTCATTTCGAACTAAACGTCATCTCGACTGATATTAGAATAGAGTTCAAATCAAATTTCTTTTATTTTCAGAGATGTTCGAAATTGGAATGTCATTAGAACAACGAAATTGATGTTGATTATTATGCTGGTCATAATTTGCGGTTTTTGAACGCATCATAGAGGGTTTATGATATGATTGTAGATAAACTTTTATAACCTCAAAATGCATCGTTTTTAGTTAAAACAGCCGTTTTCTGGTGAATAAAGCAACTAGAGACCACATTTTGCACACCATTTTCCTGATTTAACATCATGGATGTTTTTTTATGACAAAATTTTAATTTTGAGGAGCATTTTGAGGTTATAAAACTGTTTACTAAATAAGAAAAGTTACATGGGATGGAGTGTAGAAGAAAAAGACGTGCTGTTCTGACCCTAAATTATTGGGATAAGGGAAGATGATGATGATGATGACTCATTTTCCTCTGGAAAAGTACAGTAATATTTTACTGTCAGACTGCAGACAGATTCGTTAGGAAAAACTAGTTACAATCCAAAAGTCTTTCTTGAGATAAGCGCTTCACGAGTTCAGAAACAAATCGGTTTTCAAGTTAAGACCTTAAAAGTTTTAGAGATTTCGTAATACCAACATAGACAAAGACGCGTAGGCACCCACTTTGTTTTCTTGCCTCGTAATACTTAAGCTAGATTAACAACCTTGCGTTGTTTTGTTTATATTACCATCAACTGTTCAATTAAACAAGGCTGTTAAGGTAAATACGTTTCAAACTTGCCTCTAATTTGTAAACTCATTACAAATTAGATGTATTTTTTGGGTGCGCTTCAATTAGTCTAAATACGTTTTGTATAATTACATTTAACTAACCACGAAAAGAATAATGACGTTTAGCATAAAAACCAATTGTATAATTTCAGTAGGCATACGATCGAATAACATAACACTTATTAATTATAACTATTATAAACCATGTTATGATGCATTTTTAGTCAATTTCTTCTAACTAGGTTATGTTAAGTTCGAACTGTGACCACATTATTAGTAATGAAAGGCGTTAGAATTTTTTATTTATTTATTTATGAACATTATAGTTTTTGAGATTATGCATTTCGTTTTATACATCATGATTATTATATCGTTGGTTTATTATAGAGATCGAAATTATGCAATTCGTGTTATGTTAAATGAAAATTAGACCATTTGGTTTTATACTAAACATTACACACCCGTATTTATTCATTTTCAGGTTTTGTGCTCCTTAAAGTATTTTCTTTTAATATATAAGTACCTGCAACAGTCATGTTTGTATGTATGTAAAATACTTTATTGTACAAACGCGAAAATAACAAACAACAAAATAGACAGAAACGCAACAGGAATGTACAAAGGCGAACTCTACGTCTAGTGCTGGATGTAAATTTCCTTTCAAAATTATCACAAGATTAGCGGTCCACTTGAATTTGTATCTGGTCATCGGGTAATTCTCATACCAAACTATTCTACTAGGCAAAACCGTATTGCATTTGACTTGCTATCGTATTGTTTTTAACTTGGTCGTTACTGTCAGTCAAGTTGATAAGAGCGATCGTAACGTTGACAATACTATAACATGTCAAAGGAAATATGGATTTATCTAGTAGAATAGAGGCCCTGAACTCGATAAAAGCAGTTATTTTCTGGTTGGATTCTAGTTTTGACATAGCTGCCTCCTATTTATTATGTATGCATATATAGCTCTTGCGATACATGAGGTCGCGCAGGTCGTGCCCTTCTACTTAATTTTATCCTTATTGCAGCAAACACTACGAAGGTATCATGTATTTAACATGACTTCAGCAGCTAAGTCTGCGGGCCTAATATGGTTGCGTTTATCACGTAACAAAATGTGTATAAAGCACCCGTCACTCTCGTACTTCTAGTGTCAGAAAGTGACGTATGCTTTATCCACATTTTGTCACGCGATAAACGCCGCCATATTAGGCCCCAGAGGGCCCTGCCAAGATGCATTACGCTAACTAGCGTTTCTATTCGATTCGTTTTTAAAACAATCGCGTTACTGGTAGACGACGTGATGCGAAAAGTCACGTGGTGACGCGATTGGTTTAAAAACGAAACGAATAGAAACGTTAGTTAGCGCGATGCATCTTGGCAGGGCTCTCTGACCTTGTGTAGGGTCCGTCCGGATCGCTACCACCATCTTATTCTTTAACATTTACATTTTGTACACTTTAGCGAATTGTCACTTTAACGCCGTGTTTTGAATTACTGCGCTAATGTCAAAGGTTAAAGCGACAAAGCACCAAAGCGTGCAGCTTACTAAATAAATAAATATCGGGGTCAATCTCACACAATAGGGAATATCCATGGATTTTTTAAATAGCATTTCTCAACAAAATATCACCAAAAGTGAAATTAAAATTAAAATCGGTCAAGTAATACGGATGATACAAGGATTTTAAAATGCTAATTAGACAGAAAGATCCAAAGTGCACCGGTGACGTCATCGTGCAGTACGGCCATATAAACTCTACGTAAAATTCTGTTGTGCTAGAAAGACAGAACAAATCTTTGTTAGCTTATATCTTGGTTATTTTCATAGCTATTCAAAAAATGTTTTTTCTCACCTGTTTGTTACATGAATCAGCTTTTATTGAAGCTGTAAAAAAAGAACATGCATATTCCCTATTAGACACAAAGAAAACACCTACGATTTGGAAATAAATACTCGCGCTCATCACACAAATATTTGACCTGACCGGGAATCGAACCCTTTTTTATAAGGCCGACTGTACCTTAAAATGAACATAACAAAAAATAACTTGGTCACAACAAATTTGGTCAAGGAATGATTAAACTTTTAATCCTGTCGCATTAAATGCTAAACACGCTTTCCGGTTGCGGAAAAGCTTAGAATTGACTTGCAAATTGAGTTTTAATAGCTTTGCAGCTTTGCAACTGATTCTTGGTTTTGTAACTTTATTAATAGCAATGTTTGTTAATGTTTACGCTCAAGGTTTTTATGTTCAGTGACATATTTCCGTTGTTGCTATAGAAGAAGAAAAAACGGGTATTCTTCGGATTTTGCTAATACACTCAGGAGCAAAAATAACGGTTCAGAGTGCGTTTTTCATACAAATGAGGGTATTTCGAAGCCTTAGTTCCTTGCCAGGGGTTGTTTTAAGTGAGGTTTAATGGTGGATACTCCGAGGTTCAATAGAGGAGGTCAAAAGTTCTTAAGATACCTAATTGATCGCACAATCAGTTAACACCACAGCGAGAGAGTTTGGGTCAGCATTTGGATTTACTTACATTTTATTGCCATTTTAGATGTTTTTCTGAACATGCACAATTCCGGCGTTAGCCGCAGATTCAATCAGTTGGGTATCCTAGGCACTCCGGAAACCCTGTATCGATGCTCGGGGTATCCATCATCAGATTTCACTAGAAGCATCCCCTGGCGAGGAACCAAGGCTTTGAAATAGCCTCTTTAGTATGAAAAACGCACTCTGACCCGTTTTTTTTGCTCCTGCGTGTATGTTCAAAAATCCCTTTGCTTACTTAAATATTACTACATTACTACTAGGTACAATCTATGCCACGGTTTCAAATTAAGCTGATGATGAGGGTGTTCAGTCACCCTACTAGGAGCTCAGAACCTGTAAGGGTCTGCTCCAAACTGGCTGACCTTACGGTCAAACAGATGTTAATTAATTGAAATGAAATAAGCAGGTCTAAAGTATAGGTGTACTACTTTATTGAGAACGGAGGTATGCATGAGGTGCGGGAATAGGGCAACGGTGACTATTTGAGCTTTATCGTACTTCACCCCCGCACCTCATGCCTACCCCGTCCGTACTTCTATAGTACTAGTTTAGTCATCATAGTCATAGTCATGGTCATAGTTTAGGTTCTTGAGTGGCGTCCGCGGACCGGGAGACGAGCTGTAGGTAGGCCTCCAACAAGATGGAGTGACGACCTTGTAAAGATCGCGGGAAAGCGGTGGATGCGAAAAGCACAAGATCGGTCTGAGTGGAGAGCCTTGGTGGAGGCCTATGTCCAGCAGTGGACGTCTTTCGGCTGACATGATGATGATGATGAGTTTAGTCATAATTGCGTTACATGCAATTGATAACAAAGGGCCGTATTAATAAACTCATCTTGGCTGAGAAGGCCGTCACAAGATAGGTCATAGGAAACTGTAATTTTTGACGCATCTTGAAACCATCATTAAAGTCTAGATCAGTTTATTATAGGTCGATTTGTGACCCTAAATAATTCCGATTACATTATCTGTTACGGGATTCTTAAATTGTCAATCTGACTGACTGTGACTGTGTTTAGACTGACAAATAAGCAGGTCGAAAGTAGTTCTAATTTGGTCTTAAATGGTACAGACGATATAAGCAACATTATCACGCAATTACGTAACAGGTGGTACTTAAGTAATTGATGAAGAGTCGTTGGAGGTCGATTTGTTACTCTAAATAAATAATTCTGTTTACACTATCTCTAAGGGGATTCTAAAATATCAATCGCCAATACTGAATCAGCGAAATACGCCTGACATCCTTATAATGTTTTACGCTACAAAGTCCCGTTTTAATTAATAGCAGTATACTTACATGGACTCTCGCCGGAAACTTCATTTCCTTGTGCACATTCTTGGGTAGTTAATAGTCGCAAAACTGGTCATCTTTATAGTAAGATGATGCTACAGAGATTTACACAAGTGTAACACGGGATTACACGTGCAACAGACCTTGTGCATTCCAAAGCATAAGTCCATAGGGTATAAGGGTAGTTTGAAATACGCAGCGGCTACGATTTGGAACAATATTCCTCCGCCTATTCGGCAAGGCAAAGGTACTGTTACCTTTAAACTAAAAGTGAAATAGATCCTTAATAGTGAAAAAGACTGTATAAATGTAGTGTTGAGGACTAATACAAATGACTCATTTGAAATGAATCAAGTTAATGTTGTTTTAAGTAGGAATCAGTACTATACGAGTATCAAGTTATTCTTTGACCTTATTATGAGAAACAAATCAGTGGCTGTATTCTACTCGGTAAACCATGTTGCTTTTGACATGTTATGGTATGGTATGGTTTGAGGACGCACTGGCCTAGTTGGTAGTGACCCTGCCTACGAAGCTTGCGGTCCTGGGTTCAAATCCCGGTAAGGGCATAGATATTTGTGTGATGAGCGCGAATCTTTGTCGCTGAGTCTTGGATGCTTTCTATAGGTATGTATTTAAGTATATATTTCTCTATTTAAGTAGCTAGCTAGCTATGTATTTAAGTAACTAGCTGTGTGGTTGCCGGCTTAGAATAGTACCACTCCATGCCTTCCCGTGGATGTCGTAAGAGTCGACTAAGGGAATAAAGGCTTGTAGTACTGTTAGGCGATGGGCTTGCAACCTGTCTCTAATACACTGATAAACATCTTAGCCTGATTATGCAAAATGTGGTTACAGAATTATCAACAAGCTTTTAGAGTTGTTGGCAATTCTGTAGCTCTGCCTACCCCAAACTGGGAATAAAGGCGTGAGTTTATGTATGTATGTATGTATGTATTTAAGTATTTGTATCGTTGTCTAGTTCCCATAGTACAAGCCTAGAGCTTAGTTTGGGACTAAGTCAATTGGTGTGACATTGTCCCCTGATATTTGATTTTCTTTTTTTTACTTCTCTGTTGTTGCGGGTATTTACGGGTCGCATCGCGATGATCACTTACCATCAGGTGACTCGCTTGCTCGTCTGCCTCCTTTTTCAAATACACGTAAAAGTAATTGCGAACTATCACAACGCTGTCAATATATGTCAAAAGCAATTAGGTTTAGCCTGAGTAGAATAGAGCCTCAGTGTGTGTGATGCATTCGGTGTTTATGACATTAGTTTAGTTTTAGTTTTTAACATAGGGTTGCATTTATAACCAGCGCTGGGCTTAGAGGCAAGATGTAAAACGCTGACGATGACAATTTTCGAAATCAATGGTTGACATACGTTGATGATTTTTCGCTCCGGCTGGTTAGCTTATGTCGATTCCTTACATTTTGTCAGCTGTTGAAAATTGCCGACTCGTGATCGTGAACTTCGAGCTGTTGACGTTGTCCCAAGGGGTAATAGAAGGCTGCTCGAAAACACGCTGACGCGTTGCCCTTCTGCCACAACTCCCGTTATCAGTTGTGTGTTATACACTTTAGATTGAGTTTTAGTTCTTTTTTCTGTGGCAATGAAATAATTTTCTTTCGTTCTTTCCTACCTTTACAGTGGCATTTAACACATTGTTAAATTTAACTTAACCTTGTCAATAAATTGAAATATACCGTAATAATTATATCTGGTCCTCAACTTTGTAAAACCATATCGTCTTTGACGTGTAATGGTATTGTTTTTAACTCGGCCGCCATTACTGTCAAATAAATAAGAGCTATCAAAACGTTGACGAAACGGAAACACGTCAAAAACAATTAGGTTTTACTGTATAGAATCTTAGCCCTGTACCACAGATTATATACAAGTTACTACGTAACAGATACACCAGTTGTATGGACGGAGGGCGTTCCCACCGCTATCGATGCCTACCGCTTCTATTGGACGCGGGTGACGCAACGTCATTGGAATGTGCGCTAGGGTTGCCTCCGTTTTGTAAACACTAGCTTTTTCTCGCGCCTTCGCTCGTTTGGTATTTTAGGTGTTCAGAGGGCAAGGTGATTCCACAAAACAAACAACTGATCGAATTTGTATGTATACATATTTGGGTACTTTAACTGGGCTGATTTTATTAGGTCTGTAGGTAAATAAAAAATAAGCATGATGTTCTGGTATAACTAAATTTATTTAAAAACAATATAGGCAAATCAACAAAAACATTTAAAAAAAATTACATAGCCAAATCAACTAGGTATTCATAAATGTCGCACTTAAATATATTTGCTTCCTCCCCCGCCTGAATTCTCTATTATTAAATCTAATTGTAGAAAATATTCTAAATCTAACAAAAAGCTTAATTAAATAATCATCTGGGAAACAATCACATGGCTTTTTGAAATTAACCAATTTCATGCCTTCATAAATTGAACTACCTGGCCGTTTCGTCAAACATTCGTCGAAAGTTCTTATAAAAACCGACTCTAAGGATTTTATATAATTATAAAACTCGTCTGATGGCATTTTTAACCCCCCGTAAAAACCTGATGTTTTATTGAATTCTTTAAAATGAGTGAACATTCTATGATCAGCCAAGTTCGTAATTTGTTTTAATTCACCGTCGAATTCTGGGCACATATGTCTTTTGCTACATTTAAATAATAAATATCCAGCTATGTATATCAGCGCGTTTTCTGTCGGTAAATCGAAGCGGTAATCCGTTTCACCGTCTAGCGCAACACTTGAATTTAAAGTCGGGGGGGAGCTATCCGCGAGCTTTGAATTTTCAAATGTGACATCTCTTTGCAGTGATTCACATATGTCTTCCTCGCAATTCGTTAGCCGCGAATTTTTCAGCATATTACCTAGAAAAAGTTTCGAGAAACCTCTCATGAACATTATGGGTGTTGGGTCTCGACAATTTCCTCCCTGTTGCCTGATGGCACCAAAAAAATTTTCCAGGCAGTCCTGATTTAATCGCCTTGTGTAGATGTAATTGAAACCTTTTGTCTTTAAGTTTTCTGATAACATGATTATAGACTGTATCGTAATTTGTAAGTTAGTGAATGTTTTGATCTTATTTGTGTTGTTTGTACCATTTATTGGATTAACAGCTTTTATTTTCCGAAACTTTGCCAGAGCATTTTCTAAAGTTTCTAGTTGGTATTTTTTCAATGAAAACGCTCTTTTGAATTTATTAGTTGCTTGAACTGAACTTGAGTTAAGAATGTCAAATAAATTGTTTTTCTCTTCTACAAATTCTGCGGTAGATATTGCTTCTTCAGGTAGGCTTTGATCGTGTATCAAAGTTCTCATACCTGCATAAACAGACATGCTAAATATTTGAGAAGCATATTTGACGCGCATTTTTTGGAAATTATTGGGCTTAACATGTTTCTTCGTTATTTTTGGTATTAGCTTCAAGTTTTTATCCTTTTGTGTAGTGTATAATAAACTAATATACTTCCAAGAAATGGTTTTGTCATCGTGAGTAAAATTGTTGGTGAACAAATTGTTTCTAATACATTTAATTAAATGCGGCACGTCAAAAATGTAAAATATTTTCTTTTCGTTGAATAAAAAGTATGGTTTCTCCGGTGTTACACCTTTAACTTCCTTTGCATACTTGTCAAAATTAGACTCTTGATTGGAGACGATTGCCGTAATCTCTATGCCAATGCTAAAAAGTTTGGAGATTATCTCATCTAGCCAGCTTTCCATTCTTTCGTAATATTTTGGAGAACTTAGAAAAGAATAAGCAATTGGCTGTTTCCAGTTAATTATAATGCCTCGTAGCATTACTACACAAGCGTTTGAAGCTACTTCCTTTGTTACTTCACCATTAATATTGTGAAGACCAACAACCTCATCTTTTTTGTTATCATAATATAAATGGCGTTTTACTACCATTTCGTCTAAGCATAGAGTACAATATTTTGCGTCTTTTGGTAAAGATTTCATTTTGGCTGATAAGAAATCTATAGTACGGTTTTCAAATTTAGGTGGAATACATAATTTAAATCTTTCAAGAGTAGCTTCACTGGGAAGTGTCAAGAAAGTTTCTAATGTTCTATAGGTCTGTGGGCTCGAAAAGTGCAAATTCAATGCGAACAACTTAAATTGAGGAAAGCACCTATACCCTTTACTCTTATTTTTTAAGTTTTTTTGCCACTCAATAAGTTTTAAGAATCTTTTTGTAACTCCATCTTCAGTTTCAAAATTAAAGCGTTCGAAATGTTCGGATCGTCTACTCTGTAATTCTTTTTTAATTTTTTCCAACTCAAGTTTTAGTTTTTTATTTTCATTTTTTAGTTCCTTAATTTCGCCACTAAGCTTTGTTTTTCTGGGGGTATTAGAGGAAAGTTCCAATGTAGTTTGCGTAACTTTATTATTACCGGTAGATGCTTGCACTAATTTAGATTCCATGTCGGCATTCTTTATAGTTGGCATGGAAAGTATATGGACATATGAGTTATTAGTTTCGGTCGATGATTCTGTTAAAGCGTCTCTTGAATTCGTGGGACTCGATGTGCCAGGGTGATCCGGTAGACGTCGAGATGGTAATGCGTCCGGTTTTAACCGTGGCCTGTTATTAATATCCGATTTTTCAAAGTGTAAGCTGCACACTACGTGACTTTGACTTTTTTTACCCGGCTGAGCTAGCTCGGGTCTGCCAATCAAGTCGCACCATATTCTGCGTCTGAAAATAATACAAATATAAGAACTCGAACCCTAAAGCAGTAGCAATGCACCGACGAGAAGTGCCCAATGTTGCGAAACTTTAACTATGAGAATTTCTCAGATACTTTAGACATTGTTCTCGAAAGCGACATCTTGTATTTAGGCGACTGGTTCCTGAATAATCTACGAGATAGCGTTAAATCCAATATAATTTAATTTTTTTTTATAGTGTCCTAGTATTGTGAATATTGTTGTATGAAATTTATATCTATATTTAATTAATATTAATTTTATCATGAAAAAGATTTTTTAATATAAGTTCCTATATATAAAAAAGTAAACTTGAAGCATCGCATGTTTGACGAAATTATACTTAGTAACGTTTTCAAATCTCTTTTCTTCTTTCGCTCTTCCGGCGATAACACAAAAACTTTTTGACCAATATTCTTTTTCACCACAACAATTTTCTTTGAAAATATATACTAAGTGCCAATTTCCTGATTTTTTTTTCATTTTTTAAATGCCATTGTTGGAAACTAGAGGGACACACAATTTATACGTATAAATTTCGGAGAATTTATCTCCCAAGATATTTACATAAAAAAACGTTTTTTATTCATTTCAAAAATAAATAAAGATAAATAAATAAATAACGCCCTATCGAGTGGTTACCGAAACAATGTTAAACGTTAAAAAATTGGTATTCCGTTAATATAATTATTTTCGGGGTGGTTAAATATTGCCTGTGACATACAGACAGACAAACGGATATGACGTAACTATAAGGGTTTCGTTTTGCCATTCTGGCAATGAAACCCTAATACAAAATAATATGAAGTTTAACATCTATTCAAACTGAAATCCATATTTCTTTAATAATGAATTTCATGTTGCGGGAATGTTCTACAGAACATTCTCGAGATTTTTTCCGCGTTTTGAATTTTTTTAAATATAAATATAAATATATTACCGATAACGTTTTCTATTTACTACCTTCTAATGGACGATCAATAAGTCAGAAAATATTTAAAAGGCAAAAACATGCCATAAAAGTTGACTCGCTAATCAATAAAGACCTAAAATGAAATTTTATTAACTGGACATTGTCATAGTCTATGTACAAACTAAATAGTAGGTAAGGTATCTTAGAGCGCTTAATAAACAATTCAACTGAACAATACATAATCTCACGCCTTCGTTCCCAGAGTGGGGTAGGCAGAGCTACAGAATTACAAACATCTCTATAAACTTGTTGATAATTCTATAACCGCAATTTGCACAATTAGGCTAAGATGTTTACCAGCGTATTAGTGACAGGTTGCAAGCCCATCGCCTAACAGTACTACAAGCCTTTATTCCCTTAGTCGTCTCTTACGACATCCACGGGAAGACATGGAGTGGCACTATTCTAACTCGGCAACCACACGAGGATAGGATAGGAACAATAAATATATTAATTTAAAAAAATCTAATCCGGACTTGCACCAAATAAAGAAAGCTAATAAAATACTAAATGAAAAATTTATAAAAACCTACTACAATCTGAATCCGATCCGAACCAATTTATATGGAACCATATGCTTTCAAATAAAAATAAAAAATCCAAATCGGTTCATAAATGGCGGAGTTGTGAGGTAAAGGCATAAAAAAATAATTTTGATAAAGAACCAGTCGACTTGAGAACCTCCTCCTTCTTTTAAGTAAGTTAATAATAGGATATTAAAATCACGTCAAATACATATAGAAAAACTGTAAGAAGAACCAGCTTCGAATCGTCGTAGGTAGGTATATTTTGTAATTCCCCACTAACAAATTACATAAAGTAAATAAATTCCAACACGTGCCTCTTACCTTTAAATTCAAATAACTTGAAAATAACTCTTACCTTTCTTCGTCGCACGGCAGTTTAAAAAAAGACAAATTTTCATTGGTTTTTTGGCTGGTACATTGGTGCACCGCGCAATACGTCCGACATTTTGTTTTTTTTGACATCACAGGGTTCACAGGACGCGCTGCCTGCGAGAGTCGTTTGCGCGGGAAACGTTAATCGTAGAGCCGTCCGTGGGCAGCGAGGTGTGGCAGCCGACTAGCATTTGTGTCTGCTAGGAGACACTTAGCGATCGGCATTTATCGCGTGGCTTTGAACGCGTGCGGATAGCCTGCCTGTAGGTACCACAGATTATATACAAGTTACCTGAGGCCCAACTTTTAAAATCGAAGTTAGAAGTTACGTTAGCTCCATCCCTGTCACTCGTCATTCGAGACCAAATCGAGGGAAAAAGATGGAGCTAACGTAACTTCGAACTTCGATTTTCAAAGTAGAGCCTCTGTACCTTAACGCAACCATACTAGGCCCAGTATGGTTGCGTTTATCGCGTGACAAAATGCGGAAAAAGCATCCGTCACTCTCCCTTTATCCACGTTTTGTCACGCGATAAACGCAGAAATGTTAGGCCCCCAGGTGCAACGCCAATGATGGATAAATCCGTCATTGTTGACAGCGCAAAATAGTCCTGAATATGTTCTTAAGGTTGAAAATAAGCTCTAATTTTATTAGCTATGAATGGCTTCTTATGGCTCCGCCCCTTCAGAACAATAGTGACCTAATTCAAAATTTCAGCTTTCAAACTTCGAGTCATAAATTTATTACTATAGAGACCTAACTCGAAATTTAAAATTTCTCAATTAGGTCACTATTGTTCTGAAGGTGCGCTCGTTGAAAAGGTTTAAGTGTTAAGGAGTTGATTCAAAGTAGATGAAAATGGGTATACATTTCACATATTTCCTCCCTATGGCATAATGTATATTCTAATTTTAAATGTTGTCTTAGTGGAAAGGTTAGTCACAATTAATTCCTTTTTTATAGTTTATGAAGAAAACATCGATGGAAACACTTGAAAATGTAATACATGTCTCGTTGTTAAAATGTCGTTGACGAGTAATGACGTCGTGTTTGCAATGTCTTGCGTCATTTCAGTAGCATCCGGACCAGACCCCTCTTATTTAATGACGTAATATTTCGACGGCGGCCCCTTAGTTGGGGCTCCCCGTTGCCTTTATAGAAAGTTACAAAAGCAGGTAACGAATTTAAATCAAATCAAAAACTAAAAAGCAAACGTTTCAACTTAGATAATTGGGCCATTCTACTTTTCAGTGTACATTTTTGTTATCGTCCGATAAAAAGTATACCAATATATGAATCCGCCTATTAATAAATAACATGAACTTAGAATGTTTAAGATTAGCGGTTTTCAAAAAAACAACTTTTAAATTACTTAATTATTGTTGAAGAATCTTGGTAACTCAGTGGTAAATTGAACTTTTTTGAGTTACTCACTTTATAGTTATTACAAATAACTTTATATGAATCAGGATAATTCTAAATATAAGCTTATTTATGTTCCTTTTCGAGTTTCAAGTTAGAAAACGCAGCATTTTCCCCGGTTTTTGAAATAAAACTAGTTTACTGAGAACGTGGCTAAAACTTATGTACAACGAAAAGTAGAATGGCCCAATTATTTATCATACATACATACATTAAATCTCGCCTGTTTCCCAGAGGGGTTGGCAGAGACCACTTCTTTCCACCTGCTTCGATCCTGACAAATCTCTTTCGCTTCTTCCACATTCATACATCGAGTCATGCATGCATGTCGGTTTCGGGTACTTAAGATCCGGCCCTTTTCCAGTATTTCTCCGATTTGATTCGAAAAAGTACGCCTATTATTTATCAGGGTTTTAAAATTAAATGAACCAGTTCGCTATTTCCATTTTATCCTCGTAAGGCCCAGTGTGCAATAGAATGTCCATGATCAAGGCAATTTAATTTGAACTGTGTTACAATGGTAATAAGGTTTATTTTCCTATCTTGATAAACTGAAAATGTCATTATCGAACAAACGTAATTGAACTTTATTGCCTTGATGGTAGATTCAAAGTCCCACTGACAAAAAACTCCCTGTTTGTAGTATGGTGGGCCTTACGAGGTTAAACCTATTGAATATATCTCGTTCAATTCATACATGCACTGTTATTTATCATATTGTTTTTTTTTGTGGTTGCATGACCTTGACCTTGTGCAGGGTCGAATCGTAACCATTATCTTATCCTTTAACCTACCGCCAAGCAGCAGTGTTCGCATTGTAGTGTTCCGGTGGGGATAAGACAACCGGTGATTAACAGCACAACAAGCATACCAATTTAATCCTTAGGGTTGGCAACGCATTTCCGTATAAATTAACTCATCTTGACGCCCGTCACAAGATATGTGAAAGTATTCTTTTTGACGCATCTTGAGGCCCTTACGATTGCAGTCTTGATATTGTAGTCTTGAGATATCAAATGTCTATGGTCTCACATCACATCCCACTTATTAGGTGTCTTGTGTGCTAATATGCCTACTCTTTGCCATAAAAAAAGTTTGCTTACAAAGTAACAACTATATTCCCAGACAGGATAGTCAGGGCTAAAACGGCCAGTTCTACATGCTGTAAATGGATTGATGGAGTGCCCGAGAACACGTTACGACCTTCGCTTCGCTGGGCATATTTGAACCAACAGAACCAACGTGTCGGGGGACCATATCATCCATATCTAGGGTTGCTTTTGGATTGAACGCGGAGCATGCCGTAAAAATAAAACAAAAACAGAATGTTCGGGATATTTGCGCAGTTGAATAAACGTTTATAAAATTTAATGACGGGTCAAATCGAGTATTGTCACTCTATTTTAGCAAATAAGAAAATGACAGAAGGTATCCTAATGGAACATTAATGCTGGTAAACGTTTGTGCAACTGAGTTGTTTGTCCCGTTTATCAACCCACGATCTCTCACGTCTTTTGGTGTATCGTATCAAGGTATTATCCTTACCCTGATTAGATTACGCTATATAATCCAAAAATCGAAATAATAACTTTATACCGCTGTTGTAAAAGTTACATACAGTCGACCAAATCTGTAGTTTTTTAATTTTGAAATGTAAATGTCGCTAAATATACCTTCTTCTACTGAACAAGGCTAACAAAAAGCATGCATTGACAACCCAACTGCTGTTTGAATAATGTCATCAACATAATGTTAGTTTTCATGCCGCGCAATTTGGCGCCTAAAATCCGCCATTTTGATTTAAATAATTTTAATATAGCCCATGACACTCTAGTGGTTAAGACGAATCTAACCACGTATAATTTATTAAAATCGGTTTAGCCGTTAACTAGTTACGAGTGAACATAGAGTCGGACATACATACAGGTCAAACATATAACCCTCCTTTTGGGCTTTGCCGCAGTCGAGTAAAAATAATTGAATAGATAGTAACATCCAAGACTCAGTACAAATACTCGCGCTCATCGCACAAATATTTGCCTATACCGGGAAACGAACCCAGGACCGCTACCTTCGTGGACAGGGTCACTACGACCAGGCTAAACGCGTCGTCTTAACATATTAGTGATGACCTCAATAACTCATTAAAAAAAATAAGCACATCTATAGAAGAAGAGCGATAAACGAATGAAAATTTTTTGCTTGTTGCCCATAAAACTTAAACTAATAAAATGCAGAATGCACTTAAAATTTATGGCCCATCAATTACCCGGGCGGACTTCTTAATCAGCCATATTCTAAATCCACGCTGGCAACATTCTGTAATGAAACAATGGCAATGAATAAATCCATTGTCTTTCAGAAGCGGATGAACGCTAGCCGACCTTTCGTTGGAGGTCAAACCAACTTTCATGTTATTAACGTGATATTAAATCGTTACTGAGGCTCCATTCTGCTCGGTGAAACTATATTGCATGTGTTTTTAACTTCGCCACCTATATTGTACCTACAGGACAAAACCAAATTGCCGTTGGCGTGTTATGTTATTGTTTTTAACTTGGCCGTCATTACTGTCAAGTAAATAAGAGCTATTGTAATATTGACAATACGATAACACGTCTAAGCGATATGGTTTTACATAGTAGAATAGAGGCTCTGTTTGTAAACCATTTCTCAACGAGAACGGACAATCAAACTAACTTGTTTTTATTCATAGTTAAAGTTATCGACGTCGTTAATACATAAACACTTTGTTTTAATATAGCAGTTTGGTTCTTACAGCAGTTTGGAGCTGACTTCAGAACGGCTCGACCAATTAGGCTGTTTTTTGTTGTGTTCGTAATTGTCAGGACAAGGTTTGTATGAAAGACAAAAACATCCGGGCGACACCGGGCACAAACAGCTAGTATGTATTTATATACTTAGCAATTTATATCACACTATGGTAAGAAGGATACACGTAAAAAGTTTTTTTATCATATTCTTCAATATATTAGTTTCGAGTTGTCTAATAATATCTAAGTCTTTTGTTAGTTAGTAACTTACTGTTACTTAGTAACCTAAGTTAACAAAATGGCTATTCTTTTCAAACTTCTAAAGAAATACCTACTCAGAAATAAGTAAATGCCATGAAAATAAGCGCTTAGGTTGCAAAAATGTACTAAATTCCACAACATACCTAATTGAAATAGTATAAGTAAGTTAACTTAGATACTCTCTTAGAACGATGAAGCTGAAAATAACTCAATTTGAATGTAACACAGCATAATTTTCATTAAATTCCACCCTCTAAATCGTTTTAAATCTAGAACTGCAGCGTTGTCACAATCATTTTATCATTAGGCGACGTCGCCTCGCACCGGCGCGGGCGCAGGCGACGTTGCGAGCGCGCAGGAATGCGGCCGCGCCGCCGCCAGCTCGCCGATGCGCGGGCGATAATCGAGTGCATTGGGCGGCCGCCGCCATCTTATTTTATGTACGGTTACATAGGTTTTCGAAAGTGACGCTACTGTAAAGGATAGGTTGAATTTGAAAAAGTTTGCTTCTAAGTTTATACACGCATTAAAGTTGTTTAAGGATAAAAAATGACATTGTTTTATTTTGTAATGTATCGCAACGTGGTGTATTGCGAAAACTCAAAATAATCGAAGAATATTTTTGATCCTTTGACATTTTTGTTGTACCTTTACTGAATTAAGAACTTATTTGTTAACTTAGAATTTAAATTACTTATAAGTGAGTAAACTAAATACGCAGTATGTTATGGAATGTTTGTTAGGAATACGAGTATACTGGTTATGTACAGTTCAATGTTTTTCTTAAAGCCAAGGAGCTAAACGCTTGTTCACTGTGCAGAAGTTTCAGAAATAGTGAAATTTGGCTGTGATGTCATCCATAGGTATTGTCTTAAGTTTTCTTAAGTCTGTTTACAGAATTCGTAACAAAGGATTTGGCAGCGCGGATTATCACCTGCCAGATGAAGTCTACTTGCTACAAAAAAAAAAGCAGATGACCTGGGCCTCAATTCTCAATTCTATTTGGTTAAACCATGTTGATTTTGACACGTTATCGTATTGCTTTTAACTCGGCCGCCATTACTGTCAAGTAAATAAGAAGGACAGTAACGTTGACGTCGTACGTCAAAAGCAATATCATTTTACTGAGTAGAATAGAGCCTGCGGGCCTAGTATGGCTGCGTCTATATCGCGCGTCAGATGTGGATAAAGCATCCGTCACTCTCGTACTTATTTACGTGTCAGAAGGTGACGGACGCCTTATCCACACTTTATCACGCGATAAACGCAGCCATATTAGGCTCCCTGGTGTTTAGTATTCAAGTAATAAATGGTTTAGACTTTATTTTATAACCATATTATAACATGTCATTTTCGTCTCGATTGCTGCCATTTACCATCAAGTTTTCTGTGTGCTTTTTATTCTTTGCAATCGCATAGAATAAAAAAACTGCACGCAATAACATATTCATTGATATTAATAAACTTTAATGTAGGTAGTCGACCGTAACTAAATGATTTCATCTGGCTTGCAATCCAAGAGATCCTGATGTATGAACTCACGCGCAATTCAATTTCTCAGAAACCTGAATGTACTAACCACCTATATTCCGGGAATGGTCCAATTTTTCAAGACAAATGATATGATTTTGTGTGGGTAAGCGTGTGCATATACCTAGATGGCAATCGCACAAATGCAGCGTGACGTGTGCATCTATTTAGTTCTGAGGTGTTATTCTCTTAAAAACTGCTTCTTGTCAATCGGTACCTAATTGAAAATGCAAGCTCTAAAATGATCTTTGAACGCTCTGTCGGGACAACTGAAACTTGCCAGTTAATGTCGTCCATAGAGTTAAAAAGTGAGTCCTTAAGAGAATAACATGGGTAAATCATTGTCACGTTGGCTTTCCAACTACACATGAACACCGCAGCCCTCGACCGATTTACGTATAAAGTCATAAATATATTCGTTCCCAAGGCGTCAAAAATATCTACACGCCCCTATGCCACTGATAATAAGCACTTTGCTTACATATAGTTTAGCGATGCCCTTATAAATATTGGTGCTTTTGACTGTAGATGTCCTTATAAATATTAGTTCTTTTGACTATACCTACCTACAGGGTGTTCCGTAACTTGACTTAAATATATTAAGGCATAAGTAAGCTGTATAAGCTATACCGGTCTAGAATATAGTAGTCGTAACTTTCCAATATGCTCTAATTAGTTTAGGAGTCAAATGGTTAAATTAAACTGGTAAAGAAAACTATCTTGTGGTGGTATGATTTGGGTTAAAAAAAAATTGTATTGGGTTGGCCTTCGCTAAAAATAGCTATGATTTGTATTTCTTAAACTATATATCTAATCCTCAATAAAGTAGTATCGACGGATTTCAAATAAATTCACACTTTCCAAAACAAGCATTTCTCAATTTTCATTCAACAACTTAGACTCATTTCTTGATCTTATCTTATCTTAGTTGGCGGGGTCCTTACAGATACACCTCGACTAGGGAATGCAATTAAACCGGTTAATAACCGTTTTTGTATGAAAAAACTGTTGGAATTCACATAAATAAATCCGTCCCACTCACACTAGTAGTTAGCTAGACGTTCTCTTTCACACATGGATAATAATTTACAGTGTCAAGTGTTCCTTGTTTTTATAAGGGTTTCTTTTAAAGCAATATGTTTGCTTACAGTTAGTTCCCCGGGTCACCCCGTATCGATCGTACAGTTACGTTGAATACACGACTCTCCTAGTAAATAATATCATAATATATTTTTTTCACTTATAAACATATTTCTTATTTATCACCCTAACCAATAGGTTATGGGCCCAGAAAATAAAATAATATAGTCAATTAAAATTTGAGTTAATTTAATATGATAAAGAACAATTTTAAAGTGTGTAATTTTTAAAAGACTTGGTGCATTAGTGCTTATTCTAAGTGAACTTTTGTTGTTAATAAAAATGGACAATCTAACATCTAAAAGAAACATTAAACCGTTTAATGGGGACAAATACAGTGTGTGGAAACTTAGAATAAGAAATTTACTAAATGAACTTCAAGTGTTAAAAGTGATCGACAGCGAAGTTCCGAAGACACCGGACAGTGCATGGCTCAAAGATGAGAGAGTTGCGAAGAATACGTTGATTGAGTATTTATCAGACTCTTTGTTAGGACTTGTAAATGAAATTGACAGTGCAAAAGACATATTTGATAGATTAGACAATATTTATCAGAGAAAAAGCATTGCTACGCAGTTAGCTTTGCGTAAGCGATTACTAAATTTGAAATTGGAACCTGATATAACACTACTGAAACATTTTCAGTCGTTTGATGACTTAATCGTCGAATTAATAGCCGCCGGAGCAAAATTAGAAGAAGCAGATAAAATAACACATCTGTTCATGACACTTCCCAATGAATATGATGGTGTCATTACAGCTATCGAAACATTGGCTGAGGATAATCTCACCTTAGCCTTTGTCAAAACAAGGCTTTTGGATCACGAAATCAAAGTTATAAATGGAAGACGTGACACGAGTTTGAAAATTCTCCAAGCACAAACAAGACGTCAAGAAAGTTACAAGCAAAGAAATTATTTGAATAAAAACTCAAATAGAGTTAATAAAAACTCATATAGACCGAAGGACCATAACTTTAAGGGCATCAAGTGCCATTGTTGTGGAAGAAAGGGCCATTTTCAAAAGGACTGTTTTTATAAGAAATCGTCAGGCAAAAACGATCATCACAAATGGGACAAAAACAATAGAACAGTTCAAACTGTTAACATAACGGGAAGGGAAAGCCCTCAGCTGTCGGGTTTTGCTTTTATGGCTGGTGATCATCGCAGTATACAAGAAGGCCAAAATTGCATAACATTTATACTGGATTCTGGAGCTTCTGACCATCTAATAAATAGAGAGGATTTAGCACATGATTTCGAAACATTGCAAATGCCTGTTAGCATTTCAGTTGCGAAAAATGGAACCTTCATTCAGGCAACGAAAAAAGGCAATATGGCTGTTATCAGTAATTTTGGAATTAAGGGAATGCTACGAGATGTACTCTTCTGTCCAGATATTCCGTACAACTTGCTTTCGGTTAAGAAGCTGCAGCAAGCTGGAATGACTATTGTCTTTAACCATGATGGTACAGTTGAAATCTTCAACAAGGGTAAGGTGTTAACAAAGGGTGAGTCTTTGAACAATTTAATTGGTATAAATTTTCTGGTTGAGAATTGCGCTTTAAATACTGACCGCTCATTGAATGGAGTCGTAAAAAATAGTTACGAAATATGGCACCAAAGACTTGGACATATTGGCAAATCCAAGTTTGCACAGATAAAAAGTAAACAAATGTTTTCTGATTTTGAGCAATTGAATAATGTTACGATTAGTGATAAAATATGTGAAGCTTGTATAAATGGAAAACAAGCGTGTTTGCCATTTAATAAATTGAAACCTAAAGCCATAAAACGACCTCTATTCAATGTGCATACAGATGTTTGCGGTCCGATCACTCCTTCAACACTTGACAGCAAAAACTACTTTGTGATTTTTGTCGATGAATTTACTCACTACACTGTGACATACTTAATAGCCCATAAATCTGATGTATTTGCTGTATTTCAAGATTTTGTTGCAAAGTCTGAAGCAAATTTTAATTTGAGATTTGTCAATTTATATTGTGATAATGGTGGTGAATATTTATCAAATGAAATGAAACAGTATTGTGTGCAAAAAGGTATAAGTTACCACTTAACAGTGCCTCATACGCCAGCATTAAATGGTATTGCTGAACGTATGATACGAACAATAACAGAACGAAGTCGTGCCATGGTATCTGGTGCGAAACTTGACAAAAAGTTCTGGGGTGAGGCTGTTTTAACAGCTACGTATTTAATTAATATTAGCCCGACAAAAGCACTGAAAACAGATAACACACCGTTTGAGCTGTGGCATAGTAAAATGCCTATTCTTAAATACTTAAAGGTATTCGGTTCAACTGTTTATTTTGTTAATAAAACCAGGAAAACCAAGTTTGATGAAAAGTCATTAAAAGGTATATTGGTTGGTTATGAACCGAATGGCTATAAGGTGTGGGATGTGGTAAATGAAAAGTTTGTAAAAGTCAGAGATGTGATAGTGGATGAGATTAATTTCTTATCTAGTAGGCCGTTGAAGCCTGGCGGTATTATTTCAGATAATAACCGTGAATCTGACGGGCACTCTTTAAAGAAGAGGTGCATAAAATCTGATGTGGCAAAATCAGATGATTGTAAACAAACAGGCAGAGTTTCTGCACCATTAGGTCCACCACCTAATAAATCTGTATGTGAAACAGATGAGCACAATCACTGTGGTTCATTTCAAAATGAATTGTCAAAGTCTCAAAATGACTTAGTTTTTGAGAATTATCTGAGAAGGAGTGATAGGATTAAAAACTTGCCTACAGTACCATATAATGAAACTGATGATGATATTTCTGTTAACTATTTATTGTGTGCAAAGTCTATAGTTTGCCAAATACCGACATCTTATAAAGAGATTGAAACCAGGGATGATAAGCATTTATGGGAAAGTGCGATAAAAGAGGAAATAAATTCTCTTATTGAAAATAAAACCTGGACACTTGTACAAAAACCAGTAAACAGAAATATTGTCGATTGCAAATGGGTATTTACAATTAAAAATGATGAGTCTGGAAATCCCCTGAAATATAAGGCACGTTTAGTAGCTCGCGGTTTTAGTCAAGAATATTTAATTGACTATAATGAAACATTTGCCCCTGTTGCAATAATTACGAGTTTTAGATTGATATTAGCTTTTGCAAATCAATTTAATTTGCTTGTTCACCATATGGACGTTAAAACGGCATTCTTAAATGGGAAATTAAAGGAAGAAATATTTATGAAAATTCCTGAGGGAATCCCATGTGCAGGTAATCAGGTCTGCAAATTAAATAAGTCGTTATATGGTTTAAAACAGTCTGCACGTTGTTGGTTTCAAATGTTTGAGCAAGCGTTAATAGAAAAGGGTTTTCGATACTCATCAGCTGATCGATGCATTTACATTTTAGATGCGGGTCATATAATGAAAAATATTTACGTTGTGCTTTATGTTGATGATCTTGTTATTTCGACTGCAGATATAAATACCATGAATGCTTTTAAAACATACTTAATGAATATGTTTAAAATGGTAGATTTAAAAGAAATAAGATGTTTCCTGGGAATTCGGATCGAAAGAACCGATAGCAAAATCACTTTAGACCAGGAACTGTACATAAAAACTGTTTTTAGAAAAGTTCAACATGAGTGACTGTAAACCTGTCAGCACACCCATGGAAAGCAAAGTAGATTACAACGAGTTAAATTCGTGTGAAACAACTAAAGCCCCTTGTAGAAATCTTATCGGTTGCTTGATGTATATTATGGTTTGCACTCGACCTGATATAAGTTTTGCTGTGAACTTGTTGAGTAGATTTACGAACAAAAACAACCATAAACTATGGTCACACTTAAAAAGATTGTTACGGTACTTAAAAGGGTCTATGGATTTCAAGTTGACTTATACTCGAAATAACTGTGAACACTTTTTGTGTGGGTTTGTTGATTCTGATTGGGGTAGTGATGAACTGGAAAGAAAAAGTACGACGGGTTATTTATTTAAACTGTTTGAACAATGCATTATATGCTGGCAAACAAAAAGACAACATACAGTTGCAGCTTCATCAACTGAAGCTGAATACATGGCTTTATTCGAAGCCGTTAGAGAAGCTCTTTGGTTAAAATCTTTAGTTACCAGTATTAATATTGAAACAACCAGTCCGATACCAATTTATGAGGATAATAATGGTTGTATAAGCATTGCGAATAATCCAACAAGTCACAAAAGATCAAAACACATTGACATTAAATATCATTTTTCTAGAGAACAGGTGGAGAGAAATGTAATTAAAATGATTTATGTTCCCACAGGTAATCAGTTGGCTGACATTTTGACCAAACCACTGCCCACAGTGCGTTTTTCTGCGTTAAGAGAAAAACTAGGAATGATAAAGTGTATAAATATGTAAAATCAAATTACATAAGTAATAAGATAATGAAAATATAATAAGTATTTTAAGGTGGAATGGTCTGATTAGGTTTTTCTGGGTTTTCCCTAATCCTGTGCAACAAATGTTGGACCATGATGCATGATGATGATCATTGTACCCCAGACAAAGGAGAGCGTGTGATTTTGATATTGTTAATACATTATTATTATTAATTATTATTTTTATAATGTAATTTAAAGAAAGAGGATTTATTTTTGAGGGGGCGTGTTGGAATTCACATAAATAAATCCGTCCCACTCACACTAGTAGTTAGCTAGACGTTCTCTTTCACACATGGATAATAATTTACAGTGTCAAGTGTTCCTTGTTTTTATAAGGGTTTCTTTTAAAGCAATATGTTTGCTTACAGTTAGTTCCCCGGGTCACCCCGTATCGATCGTACAGTTACGTTGAATACACGACTCTCCTAGTAAATAATATCATAATATATTTTTTTCACTTATAAACATATTTCTTATTTATCACCCTAACCAATAAAAACCCGGTTAAAACTGGTTATAACCGGTTAATTGCATTCCCTAACCTCGACCTTATGGGGTCTTTTGTGTTATTACCCCTCTTTTAGCGCATAATCCAATGCAGCTTCTATTCCTTCCAAACCTTCCAGGACACAAAACGTTTAGTCATAGCTGTAAGCTACATTATGCTAGGTTTACACGGGCTTAGTAGCTAATGCTTAGTACTTGTCACTTACACTTGTCAGATGTGTGTAATGCTTAATACTAAGCACTTATACAACATGTTTACACACATGTGGCAAGTGTAAGTGACAAGTACTAAGCATAAGCTACTAAGCCCCGTGTAAACCTAGCATTACAGGCACAGTATTCCCAGCTTCTTAATAGCTTTCGGCTGGCTATCGCTATCACGCTTGCACTCGCAACTGACAGTATATTTGTCACTCGTGTGTCATAGAAAAACGAAGATTGCCGAGCGCTATTAAGAAAATGGTTGCACTGTACCTAAGTTTTATTTTTTTTAAACATAAAGTTTAAAATACTCGTATAAGTAACATTTTGTAATAAGGGTTAACTTAGTAAGTAATTAGTATAGTTAATTCGTTTTACAGTTGTGACGAGTACGCGGTGCCAGCATCCGGTTAAGTCATTATACTCAAATCAACGGATTCTTTTCATTACGTCATCAGTCATCGGGTGTGTCAGACTTCGAATAGGATATTATTTAGTTTTCAATGGCTTTGCATTTGACAGCGAGTTGAATGGCAATAATTTATTTTTCACTTCTCATGCTCCAAAAGTCCGTCTTTATGTCGTGCGTAGGCGACATAAAAACGGGTTTTATGCTCTAGTGCATAAAGTAAAATCTTCGTCGAAGGCCAAGGCAATCGGTCCAACAGCCACACGAACAATTTTAACTTCATAGAACCTCTTTATTTCGTTTCGTTAGTATTCTAAGACCAAGGCAAGGATACCAACAGCCAAAGTACACAATAAAACTTCATGAAATAAACTTATAATTTTTATTTTGTCGCATTTATTATTATTACATACATAATCTCACGCCTTCGTTCCCAGAGTGGGGTAGGCAGAGCTACAGAATTACAAACATCTCTAAAAACTTGTTGATAATTCTATAACCACAATTTGCACAATTAGGCTAAGATGTTTACCAGCGTATTAGTGACAGGTTGCAAGCCCATCGCCTAACAGTACTACAAGCCTTTATTCCCTTAGTCGTCTCTTACGACATCCACGGGAAGACATGGAGTGGCACTATTCTAACTCGGCAACCACACGATTATTATTATATTTGAGTAAATCAATATATTTAAAGCATGACAATAAGTTATCATAGGTATAAAAAACAAAATGTTTTTATAACTGAGCGGTATGTAATGACCTAAGTCAGATGTCACGTACCTAATGAAAAAAAAAGAAAAAAAAAGTTAATTGGCGGGAACCATACTTACTTTATCACTGTCAATATTTGTGTTACACCGTGTGTGTGTGTCGTTACCAACACCTTATACATGAAACCACCTTCAAGCATTGGAGTTCGCGTTATTGTGTTCCGGTATGGGGATAAGACTACCGGTGAAATAACTAGCATAGAGGCATTCCATCTTTAGTCCTTTGGGTCGGCAACGCATTTCAAGTCTTAGGATTGCAGTTTTGAGATTGTAGTTTTAGGAATTCAAATATCTGTGGGTATCAGAACCCACTTACCATCAGGGGCCCGTTTAACGAAGCTTCAAGTTACAAATTACAAGCGGAACTCTCTTTCTAATTCCTTTCGCTAGAAAGAGAGTTCCGCTTGTAACTTGTAGCTTCGTGAAACGGGCCACAGGTGGCCCTGAGTGCTCTTTGCTTGCTCTCTTGTAATATTTCTCATTTTCCAGTTAAAAATAACTCGTTATTTTTAATGACTTTGTTAAAGAAGTTACGGTACTATACCTACTTGATCTACAATATCCGGTTGTTACTATGTCCGTCTATTATTTATCGTTAGCCTTTACTTGCATCGTCGTCTAATATTGTTTATAAAAAGCATCTAAAAAACCTAGGATAGAAATGACGCCATGCTCCGTAACTTAATTATGGGGATGATTATTTGCTATTCTTTCAAATCATGTTAAACACAGCGCCATTGTTAAAAAAAAGTACTTGGAAGAAAGTACGGTCAGTACGATGTGATGTGACATTACAGTTACTGTTTAGAAGAAGAATCTCCGCAATTAAAGTTTAAAATGCAGTTAGCTTTAAGCATTCTTAGCCAAAGCTGTAAATATAGCCTCACCCGGTTAGTGAGAACGAAAAAAGCCTATGTTTTTTTTTTATGGTATAGAGAAGGCAGACGAGCACACAGGCCACCTGATGGTAAATGGGATCTGTGATCCATAGACATTTGCATTCTCAAGACTACAATCTTAAGACTGCAATCCTAAGACCGAAAATTCGTAGCCAACAACGACTAAGGTGGAATGCCGCTATGCTAGTAATTTCGCCGGTTGTCTTATCCCCACACTGGAACACAGCAATGCGAACACTGCTGCTTGGCAGTAGGTTAAGGGATTTAAGATGGTTGTAGCGATCCGGACGGAACTTGCACAAGTTTAAGACCTACTTCTACAACGTTATTTAGCACAATTAAAGCCTTCGTACCTAGATGTCGTTGGGTAAATGAGTCTTTAACGACGACGAAGGGGTTAGTACCAATTTCACCAAACGATGTTAAATTTAATCAATGTTAATCGACTGTTAGTTCATACATTTTGACAGCTGTTAACGATCTAATCGTCTGTTAAGTGGTTAACATCGTTTCGTGAAATTGGTACTAACCCCTTCGTCGTCGTTAAAGACTCATTTACCCAACGATATCTAGGTACGATTAATTGGTAATACCCTTGCTTATGAACTTAATAGTCCTGTTAAATGGGTAATAGGGAATATTCAATACTTTTTTTACAGCTTCAATGAAAGCTGATGCATGTAACAAATAGTTGAGAAAATTTTTTTTTTCTCAAACATGCAATGAAATATTGATGTTAATGTTCCTTGCGAAGAATGACGTTCCAGGTGCGGCTAGGACAAGAGGTCGTTAATGGAAATTCATACAAATCGTGCAGGCCTAGGCCGACAAAGTCCTCTTTTTTAATTTCCATTCCACATAAATTTGTGGCACAGGCATCATGACATTCTGCCACTATGCATATTAAAATGTACTATAAAAATAAAACTTTGATCTGTTTGTTGTTTATTTCATTGCATGTTTGAAAAAAGCACTATACACACCTCGGCGGGAAATGTGGAGTTGCCCGCCTCAGACCTATACGTCTATATGTCTTCGGCCGGCAACCCCTTTTGTCCTGGCCTCTGTAGTAATGTACTATTGAATCGCTATTAAAATAACCAACATACATGTTGTCCCATAAATCGACGTCAACCCGCGTAGGGCTGATAGAGCAGCTAAAAAGCTATCGATTTAACACCTATGTATGTTCAGCGATTGTAATTTTCCCTTATGTCTTTGTCACGGAAAATCCTTAATTTCATGTTTTATTTCAGAATTTTTTCAGTGGTATCTTACATTATTAGAATCACTACGAATCAGCGAAGTTTTTAAACTATTTGCTCGTATTTTTTATAATCAACTTTTTAAGTAATGTTTGTTTCTCGATACTAGGTGTCTCAGTGTTTTTTGACTTGACTTGAAACTAGGTTATAATGTATAAGATTATTTTTTAAACAAAACGACGAGTAGGTAAACCAAATATACTAAGGGGTCGAAGTATATCCTACAATACAATATAACCCATTTACATACATACATTAAATCGCGCCTGTTTCCCAGAGGGGTAGGCAGAGACCACTTCTCCAAATCATATAACGTAAGATAGCTGCATTCTCTGAGCGGTTAGTTTAACCAAACATGCACGTTACCAAATTGAAGTGCACACAAACTATTTGTTAAGTTTTAGGCATATTGTTCTCGCAAATGCGCCTGCCAGTGCGTTAGTCACGTGCACATTGCACGTGCATACGGTTCGTGTGCAGAATTTAAAGATATCTCTCGAAACGTGATGTAAACTTGACTTGTTGAGCGACCTCGAAGTATAATAGCTAGCAATATGGAATATATACTTTATAGAAAAACTTTTGGTTCTTAAAGTAGATCATGTCAGTGCTGAGAGTGGGCAACAAAGGTCACGGCCCACCTAGTATGAAAATAAAAATATGTATACTTTATAGTGGTATATATCGCATTAATAATTAATTATAAAAGAAGAATTAATAAAACGATTATTAGGGATTTCATATGCCTTCCTAATCAAAGATATATTAATAGCCAATCTTCTTTGCACTGTTACATGTTACCTCCATGGTTTTTTTTTAAACTGTTTGCTTAAAATAAAACGTGGGTCATAACTGCAAAATTTACCACCAATTTGGTTTATCCTCGTAAGGCCCAGTGTGCAGTAGGATGTACATAATCAAAGCAATTTAATTTGAACTGTGTTACAATAAGAATAAGGTTTATTTTCCTATCTTCACAAACTGAAAATAGCATTATCGAACGAACTTAATTGAACCTTATTGCCTTGATGCTAGATTCAAAGTCCCACTCACAAAAAACTACCTGTTTGTAGTATGGTGGGCCTTACGAGGTTAAGTACGCAAACATTTTTTGACCGGGCAGGATTATGGGCCATGATTTTTGCAATCGAATGTTTTTGCCAAGGAAATCGTGTAATAAAAGGGGGGTTGCCTTACACTGAATTAGGTTGCTCTGTTTTTTTTTTCAGTGTTATACATATATGATGAAGTGGTTAAGACAGAAGTTTTTCCAATGAAAAAGCCCTCCGGACCATTGTTAAACGCATGAAAAACTTTGAAAATTTATATGAGATCTTAGTCATGAATAAATTATATTGGGAACTACGTAAAATGATGTCCAGGGGCACTATTCTACCTCAACGATATTGCTTTTGGTTTTGACATATTATAGTATTGTATTCAACTCGTCCGTCATTACTGTCCAGTAAATAAGAGCTATTATAACGTTGACAATAAAGAATACGGTTTTACCCGGTAGAATAGTCCCAGCTTTGTGGTCATTTAAAATGGATGCGCAGCATTTCACTTTTCTTTGTATCTTTTTTATTTAACGTGCATTAAGTATTTGTATGTGCGCGTTATTGAAGCATTAACAATTTCAATGAAAATATGTCTATCCTAAGTATCGACCAGTCAGGGTTCGATCAACGAGAAAACTCGTTTTCAATTCAACCAGAGCGAGACTAGGTCTCCCAGGTACTACGTAATGTACATAGTATGTTAAAAGCTATACATAGGTTCTATTTATATAACGAAGCTGATCTAATATTAACTAGTGACTCGACTCCGTTTCGCCCGCGCTAACGAATGAATCAACTTGTTGTGAAATGTTGCAATTTATGCAAACGTGAGAGCACACGGCAAAATATAACCATATATACCGGTATGCTGCCTTTTGGCCGAGAAATGTTTGACGAAACGTACCGTTTCCCAACCGTTTCTTTTGCCAACCTATTTTTTTTCTGTAACTGTTTGAGTACCATCCTATGGGTTAGGTTAACTTAGTTTTATGGTTATAGAAAAAAAAGCGGGTTGGAAAATGAAACGGTTGAGAAACGATACATTTTGCCTAACATATTTCGCCCATACAAAGGTATCCCATACATACCTTTATAATAGTATAGAAACCTTTTATTTAGGGTAACCCAAGCTAAACCTAAGTGCTTTTGACGTGTTATCGTATTGTCAACGTTATGATAGCTCGTATTTACTTGATAATGATGAAGGCCGAGTAATAGTACATTACTACAGAGGCCGGGACAAAAGGGGTTGCCGGCCGAAGATATATAGACGGCCGTGCAAAGCGAGGCCGCATAGGTCTGAGGCGGGCTACCCCATATTTCCCGCCGAAGTAAGCATGGTACTTTTTTCAAACATGCAATCAAATAAACAGCAACAAAAATCAAAGTTTTATTTTTTTAATACGCATAGTGGCAGAATGTTATGATGCCTGTGCCACAAATTTATAGAGATAAAGAGGACTTTGCCGGCCTAGGCCTGCACGATTTGTATGAAATTCCATTAACGACCTCTTGTGCTAGCCGCTCCTGAAACGTCATACTTCGCAGCCTATAAGGAACATATCATCAATTCATTGCATGTTTGAGAAAAAACAATAACGATAACAATACTTGTAGAGAAAAAGTAGAATAAGACCCCTGAAGTGCACGTAGCGAAGCGTTTAGGATGATAGTACGGTCGGCGTTATAAGTAGCTGCACACTTTAGTGCTTTGTCACTTTAACGTCATGTTTGAACTGCTGCACTAATCTGTTAAAGACGCTAACGTGACAAGGTACTAAAGTGCGCTGCTCAACTTGTTTCCATTTTTCTTTAGCATAATTAATTCTTTCGCTTTAGTGTGTATATTTCGTATATGATTTATACCCATTTTTATTACGAGCTATGTCGCCTTATCCGATATCATTTAAATCGTAGATCTTGAGTTTTCTTTTAGGGTCACTTGCAACAACAACATTAGTTTCAGTCCTAAGAAGGGTTTTGTATTAATATGTATGGAACCGTCTGACTTAAGTCATGTTGAACGGCATAAATCTTGTCTAAGACGTGTAAGTGGCCCCTGATGTCGCATTAAGGGCAAAAGCTTTTAAGATCTAAGTAATTGTATATTGACGACTCGTTTTTGCTTGCAACTTAGTTCACATAATTTCTTTATCCCTGATTCCTGGAATATTTATTTTTTGATATAAAATAAGATCTTAAGTACCCGAAAACGACGTGCATGCATGACTCGATGTATGAATGTGGAAGAAGCGAAAGAGATTTGTCAGGATCGTAGCAGGTGGAAAGAAGTTGTCTGTGCCTACCCCTCTGGGAAACAGGCGTGATTTAATGTATGTATGATATTAAAACAAATGCGTAAATCCGTACCACAGTTTATAAACGGTTCCATCAAGTTCTTTTTTCCGACACGAGGGTTTGAAAGCTTTTCGGTATTTTGAAATTTTTACCTATGAACTCTCAAAATATGAAGTTCGCTGAAAATGTAAACTTAGGCAACCGGAGCGGAACACAACAATGCGAACACAGCTGTTTTGCGGAAGGTTCAAGGGTGCGATGTAGCGATCGGGACGGAATCTGCACAAGGTCCTACCATTAAACCAATTATTCTTTTAAGCAAATAATTTTCAATTCTTTGAAGAAGTATTAACGGCTCGTAAGTAGAGTTAGGTTCCAACAAACATGCACCAAAACGGTAATAATGCTCTAACGGGACAACTTAGCTCTATTTAATAGTCCACGACGAGTTTAAAAAAAGTGATTTAAGAATACCTAGCAAGATATCTTACATAGTGTATACGCAAAGTAAGGTTTATAACGTTAATTGTAAGATTTACTTATCATAATTTTTAACAATATATCAAATATATTTATTTATTCGCGTATTTCCATACATTTTAATCATCAACACATATTTCCGACCAACAACTCGCCATAACTGGGCAAAACAAGAAAGGAGGTTGCGTTATCAACCCATACACGCCAGCAAACTAACACGTATATGTCGTATATGTCTAATCAACGCACGTGTTCCTAATAAATGTAACAATGCTGCACTTATTTGCATACCTATATCCGTGTGGAGAAGTTTAGTGAAACCACGTGTAGATGGCGCTGGGAGTCACTACAATTAAATGTTACGATTTCATTAGTGCAAGAGGAGACTTTCTTTTACGTTAAATTTACTAATTAGCAGGCAGGAATCCAGGGGGCAAAATTTTATGACAGGTCCTATATCGATAAACTCAATTACCGATGTTTTTTCCATATACTAGTGATCGCCCCCAGCATTGTATGTATTTTTTGTAAGTATTGTTCTGAGTAAGTACGAAGTTCACACAGCATATTAAAAAAAATGTTCTGCCCCTCATACCTCCACAGAAATTGAAAAGTCATTTAGTCACCTGAAATAGATTTATCACTTTTATCAGCCAAGACAGAGGTTTAGTGCCCGAAAATTTGGAACAAATTCTGATCGTTTATTTTAACAATAGTCGATGGGACAATTATGAAGAAAAAAATTATGATGAGTAAAGTTTCAATAATCTTTTTGAAAAATGGAGAAGAGAATTACGTTGTTATTTTGTTTAATATTTACTCTTTTTATAAAAAAAATATTTTACAGTCAAAACTTGGAGTGATCGCTAGTATATAAAACAAGCATCGATGATTGAGTTTATCGATATAGGAACTCCCTACCTGTCATAAAGTTTTGCCCCCTGGATTCCTATGTCAGATAATTAGCTATTATCAACCAATGTAATTAAATATCAGGACACATTCTCACACATACTGAGGGCCCTGCAAAGATGCACTACGCTAACTAACGTTTCTATTCGATTCGTTTTTAAACCAATCGCGTCACTGGTAGACCACGTGACTTTTCGTATCACGTCATCTCCCAGTGACGCGATTGGTTTAAAAACGAATCGAATAGAAACGTTAGTTAGCATAGTGCATCTTTGCAGGGCCCTCAGATCCAGTGCTAAACTAAACTCTAGGCTTTTATTAGGGTACTAGACAACGGTAAAGACAACAATAATCTGACATACATAGATACATACAAAGAAAACATCCAAGAGACTCAGCAACTACTCGCGTTCTCACAAATATCTGCCCTATCGGGATTTGAACCCGGGACGCTTCGTAGGCATCGTCACTACCAATAAATTAGGCTAACGTGTCGTCAATTATCTACATACATCATACATTTTCCAGGGAAAGAAACTATCCGATTTTTAACATTATTTAAAATGTACCGCAACTCATTCCAAAAATAAAATAATAATATAAGGATCGGATATTTAGTTCAAATAATAGCTTTCGAGTTTTGTGTACAACATCACTTTTAATCAGGGATTGTATACCGGTATTATTTTCATACAAAAATACCGGTATTCAATTTCGGTATCTCGCTTATTATTGAATATTTTTGCTGTTCAATGAATTTATATAATAGAATAGTGTTACTTATTACCTAAATTACAGTCAGAAATATCAAGGAAATAATGCAAATTAAGGAAGATATTTCAATTTTAATTAATACCGGTATTGATCCCTGCTTTTAATAAAGTTTATTTTTTGTGTTCTTAAATATTAATACAGCTGCCCGGCGTCGCCCTTGCTAAAAATTACGTCTTTCCCAGTGGATTTTGCAAGGTTATTCTGTGCAAACCTTGTCCTGACGATAACGAACACATCATGAGAGATTAATCTAACCTGAGGGCCCTGCAAAGATGCACTACGCTAACTAACGTTTCTATTCGATTCGTTTTTAACCAATCGCGTCACTGGTAGACCACGTGACTTTTCGTATCACGTCATCTCCCAGTGACGCGATTGGTTTAAAAACGAATCGAATAGAAATGTTAGTTAGCGTAGTGCATCTTTGCAGGGCCCCTTGGTGCAGTCGATCGGAAGTTATGCACGTAACATACATTTCGGCGATTCATTTTTATTCATTAAGCATTGCAGCCCTAAGTATCCTAACCTAACCAACCGTAATACTACATTCACTTTACGTTAATGTTTTGTAAGAGTGTGGGCTGTCGGTTGCCCTGGCCAAGCCGGCCTTTTCTTGCTACATCAGATAATCTCATTAGAAACTTTACTTTACTCTACGTAGTTCTTCGTAGCAACATGTTTTCTGCCTGTTTATGCAATTGGTTATTTTAAATATTTGGGTGCAGTTTTCACAATCGTTTTGATGAATTTCCAGAAAAGGTTTATCCTATGCTTATTTCCAGGGCCCGTACTTTTCATGCCGTTGACGCAAAAATGACGTCACGCTATATAAGAGTATGATTCCAAGTGGTTTTAGTGTAATTATTAACCATTATTCTTCAATCATTAATCATGTAAAAATGAGTTAAGTAATCTACGTAAACGTAAACTTAAATGAAACTATTTCATTGAGAAGGACAGTGTCATAAATCACCGAGTAACATTATCATTAAAAAAAAAACGGTTTTTAGGTTGTAATAAAAATTAATATGATTAAATAGTCATAAATACCATTAATTATGGCATTGACCTTCATAAAAGAATATTGTCTCAATCTGCCATTTATAGTAACGAGTGGTGAAAAATTAATATGCTGCCGTGATCCGTATTTTGATTGCGATTAAGCTGTATTTAACTATAATAATTTTACCGCTTATTATTTAACATTTTTTTATTGGTACCAGTTAAAACATACCTAAACACCTGTCAAATGAAAGCAGAGCACCCTGTGTGTAAAATTTCGTCATATTGACGTCATCGGCATCAAAAGTACGACCCCTGCTTATTTCATTTCAAAATACGAAAGTGTATTGGTTGAACGGTTCAACACCTCAACCTGTGCGTCGCTATTAACGTACTCGCAATCAGCTTCAAAGTGGAACAATTGTTTTTATTTTGTACCCAGACTCGCCTTCGGACTGTCAAAATGAAAACGATTGCGATTGCGAGTGCGTTAGGCAATAAGCACTCTCAACAGAGTTAGTTGAAAACCCAGAAACGAAGAAAGGATCAAAGGAATAATATCCATAAAGATCGAACAATTTCCGTGAGAATAGCTATGTACAGTCGACTACAAGATGTTTCCACTTTTTCACCTTATTGCATTGTAATAAGGACCAAAACTCTTTGTAGTCGACTCTCCAGGCCTAGTATTTAAGGTTGCGTTTATCGCGTAACAAAATATGTATAAAGCATCCGTCACTCTCGTACTTATATACGTGTCGAAAAGTGACAGATGTTTTAGCCATATTTTGTCACGCGATAAACGCAGCAATATTAGGCCCCCTGCAACCACTGTAAAACGCAGTCTTCAAAGCTAGCGTCTATAAAAAAAAAAACATAAAGCCGAAGCTAACTAGTCAAACATATTGAACATATACATACATAACATACATACATAATCTCACGCCTTCGTTCCCAGAGTGGGGTAGGCAGAGCTACAGAATTACAAACATCTCTAAAAACTTGTTGATAATTCTATAACCACAATTTGCACAATTAGGCTAAGATGTTTACCAGCGTATTAACATATACATAGTCTGTTGGAATAGTGAAAGGGTGATTCAAATCTGAAACCATAAGTATTTGCAACAGCTAGTGTCGAAACTGACGCCTTAAGAACCGAGGGCTGTCACTTAAGTGCTTACTCAAGTGTTGTTCATGAGTATCATGACAGGCTTGAGTGGTCATATTTCATTCAAAGTAGAGCACACTGGAACTGATCTATAGGTCCATTGAAATGAAGATGTTTTAAGATAGACCAGTTGTTATAACATCACTCGAAACTATTAAAGTATTCTTGCCATGCTGGTGAAATGTTTAACCAATTTTTAACTAGGTATTAGTTATCCAGATATTTAAATAACCATAACCATAACCATATTATAAAGGACTTCTGCAAAGTAGTTGAAATAGTTACATACTAGATTTCTTTCAAAATCTTATTTATTGCCAGAGACTTTTTTTATGACGTGAAAAAGGCAAATGAGCAAGCGATGGTAAGATCTGGCAATGTCAAGACTACAATCTCAAGACTGCAATCCTAAGACTGCAAACGCATTGCCAACGCTGGGGACTAGATATATTTCTTATAATAATAAAGCTCAACTTCTGAAGTTATTCTTGGAGTTTATTTGCAGAGTCTAATCAGAAATGAATTCCGCAGTAGAACTAAATTAATTGGCATAGCTCTGCGATAGCAAACTAAGTGGGCGGGCGGTCGCATCATATTACTTAGTCGCTAGGGTGGGAGGAGACTGGTTCTAATAAAAGGATTTTTTGTAATTTACAGCAATTATAATATCACCTACGTTTCTGAAATGTCTGCTATTTGTTGTATTGTTTTTATACAAAAAAAATATTAGATTTTTATCGCGTGAGTAATTTAAATTGACAAGCTAATAAAGTAGGCAAATTATTATGTTAAGCTGTGAATTTATTAACCATCTCTTAATCAGTCATGGCAGATTATAAGTATATGACCATATTGTCTATTATAGAGAAAAACCTCACTAATTATTTATATATAACTTACTAATAACTTAGTGAGTTCTTCCTATGTATAGACGAATATGTATTGACTCATTACTCGATGATTTATTGCGTGCCATAATGTGTATTAATGCTGTTACCTTAATTAGGTTAGAAGTTATAAGATCATTATGAACCCTGTAGGATTTAGGGCACAGTAGCTTATAAACTGAGAAGAATTAAGGCTTATTTGCTAACCATATTTACTTACCTTTTTTATGACAAAGAGAAGGCACACGAACACTCAGGTCAGGATGGTAAGTGGGATCTGAGACCCGCAGACATTTTAATTCTCAAGACTACAATCTCAAGACTGCAATCCTAAAACTTCAAATGTGTCAACCCTGAGAACTAAGATGGACACTACGCTAGTCATTTACAAATTGTCTTATCCCCACACCGAAACACAACGATGCGAACACTACTGCTTGGTGATGGGTTAATAAATAAGATGGTGGTAGCGAGTCGGACCGACCTTGCACAAAGTTCCACCACCAGTAATCCAAAAGGCTTGTTGACTTAAAAATTACATAAAACCTCGATTAAATAGCGATATTTTTAGAGCTGATAAGTTAAACGATCCAACCAATTTATATCAAACCTAGATATGAACCATCATCTAGCTTTCTATTAAAGAAAGAACATCTGAATCGGTCCATCTGTTTAGGGGCTACGATGCCACAAACAAATACACATAAATAAACACGTTACATTTATGGCTTACTATGTTCTGCTCGCGACTTCGTCCGCGTAGATTTCGATTATCGTTATAGGTCATACTCAGATTTACGTTAGCGACTTTCCTATTGACAAACCCGAAGTTAACGTTTTTAAGGCCTAATTTTCTGGCTGAACCCATATCCGCATAAACGGCGTCATGTCTACTTTAGTCCTATCAGATAAAAACATAACCTATGGACACAAGCCTTTAACTATTGACCACGGGAAAGACAACTTTTGTTTTTTCGTGTATGTATGACCCTTATTCTTTTGGGGATTTTTTTTTCTGGGTTAAAAAGTAAGTTTAGTAAGTTTCTGTGTTAATCCAGGGTATAAGCTATCTTTATTTTAAATTTCATCCAAATCCGTCCAGCCGTTGCAGCGTGAAGGAGTAACAAATTAACACACACACAAACTTTCGCATTTATAATATTAGTAGGATAGGATAGGATTCGCAGTCGCAATATTTCCTTTGGCAGTACCCTTTAGTATGAAAATAGAAATCATATTTTCTTCAAAAGGTACTGCGAAAAATAAACTACTGTGAATAATCCATTTTTTTTTAACATTCCTTTGTAATTCGGGGTGAATGAATGACGCTTTGTTCCCTTTTATCAACGGAACACACGTGTAACATTGCGAAATTCTGTTGCCTACGCGTTCCGGGAAGTAGGAATATGGTGCGTCATCGTGTTACATACAAGTGCCTATCATATATTCGTGAGTCAGCGGAGCCAGCAAGCTGCCTTGCTCCCGGAAAAATCTATTATTCATTGTATTGGAGATAATAATAGAGGTTACATGGGACCTTCGTTCGATGGTGGCCACGGTCATATTGATTAAGGTGGTATTAAAAGGTAAATAAAATTAACCCTTAACCACTAACAGATCACGAGTTACAATCGAGTTTCAGTCTTACTTACATACAATTAGGAGCTATTGAATACATTTCATGTGAAAAACATGTATTTCTTAATCAGTTTAAGGGGGGCAGTAACTTCTTAAAAATTAATCTCTTCAAAAAGTAAGCTATTTTGTTTATTTTTTTTTTAAAACATGGAAAACAATTAAAACTTAGAGACAAATACTTACTCAAATATTTTTCATACCAAGAACGGAACCCGCAGGATCTCTGGCTTCGTGGCAAGGTCAGACCTGCTACGCTTACTTAAATGGTGCTATCACAGTAAATGTTATGCAAAATGGTTTTTTCTCAAACATGCTCGGAAAGAACGGTTTTCCGATTGAAACACAAGGACGGAAAGTGCCTCATTTTACTCCTAGGAGTAAAAAAAAAACATATTATTATGAAAACACTCCGTCCATGTCCATATTGTTTTTTAAAAGTGCTCTCTATTGCGTATAAAATTGAAAGGACCATGAAAAAAATCCCGTACGCCCAACTTGGGGTAGTGTGGAGCGGCGGCGGCGGACGGCGGCTTGTTGTGCGTGAAACTATCTTAACTAATACTAGTATTTTGCAAAAAGCATTGTCACAAGTCAAAGGTTTTTAAAAATACTTATTATTAAGTATTTGTATCATTTCTTTGCATTGTTTGAAAAAATCATTATGTATGCCTCGGCGGAAACGAGGATTTCCTGACTCGTATTTTAGCAGGCCTCGCTATTGCTAACCACCTCGTCAGGAAATCCCTTACTTTCCGCGCCTAGGCAACAATGTACTATTGACGGTGGTGTCAGAACGGAGCAAGTTATTGACGTGTTTTTTGCTGAGTGCTAGTTGGATAGACACAGAATTCTGACTACCTTTTATCACGGAAAGTTGGACCAATCTTGAACGTCGATATACAGGGTGGCCGGAACATTGACGTCCAAAAATAAAATTTAGGTCCCTCGTGTCGTGGGCCATCCGAATCACCCCCATGTATGTTCCGCGATATTTAGTATTTTCGGAGAAATTGATCATTTTAATCGGAATTTTTGTAATTTTTCCTTATGTCCAGTTATGAAAAACCCTTAAGTTCATGTATTATTTTAATATTTTTTCAGTGGTTTCTTACATTGATAGAATAATTCTGAACTTAGGATGTTTTTACAACTACATGCCAGTTTTTTTTCATAACGACTTTTTGTGTAATCACACAAAGTTACTTTCTCCGTACTAATTGTACCCCATGTTTGTTTTTCACCTAGTATGGACAAACAATGTTAAATTGAATCGATGTTAATGGACTGTTAGTTCATACATTTTGACAGTTGGTAACGCCCTAATCGTCTGTTAAATGATTAACATCGTATGGTGAAATTGGTACTAAATTTCGAGTTAAAACTTTGGTTGTAATTACAGCTCTATTTGACATAATTATATGCTTTTTATTTACATACCGACTCTTGTTAATTGGCTAGTGGAAGATTTCATATGTATATCTTGTTGATTACTACAGCGGTGGTAGTACCCTGGTGTATGTGATGTTTCAATAAAGTGTGTTATAATGTATTGTATTGTATTGTACCCTGTGCAAAGTCCATCCGGATCCCTACCGCCATCTTATCCATTAACCCACAGCCAAGCAGCAGTGTTCGCATTGTTGTGTTCCGATGTGGAGGTAAGACAAACGGTGAAATCACTAGCATAGATGCATTCCGTCTTTAGGATTAAAGTCTTGAGATTGTAGTCTTGAGAATTCAATCCCTCTTACCATCACTTGGACTGAGTGCTCGTGTGCCTTCTTGCTAATCTCCTGAACAAGCCTAAAAGCTAGTAACGCCAAAAATATCAAGTTCTTTACCGTTTTGGCTCATCTTGTATGGATATAAAACAGCTTGGCACTCTATTTATTAAAAGGGAAGAACTTGTCCGGAATATCCACGCCGGCTCAGCGGGGATTAGGGACTTCACACACATCATTAAATTATTTTAGGCTTCGCAGAGTTGCACAGATCCACATGGCTCGTTTCGTTTTTGCAATAATTCGTGGTAAATGTTAAGAGGATCGTGAAGCTAAAAAATTCCATACAAAACGCGATAAAGTTTTTCTCCCCTTAAACCCAGTCCGATTTTATACGATTTTTGGATATGTTGTAGATATCATGAAAAACTATGTCTGTACGTTTTCCTTTACACGAAAATATTTCTTATTATAGAATGAAACACATTTAAAAAACAAAAAACTGAAACTTACAGACCTAGTCATTTATAATAACTGCAACATATTCAAAAATCATGGAGATCGGACTTGATTTATGGAGTGAGACACGTTATCGGCCGGAGCTAAATTTGTATGGATTTTTTTGACAGCTACGCGATTTTAGCGGCACTTCACAATCCTCTTAAACTCATTCCACTCGTAAGTTTTGTAGAGTTTGTATTCAGATTTGAACTAAAAGGCCTTTTGTTCTTGTTTTCACTAAATCGTTAAATGTGATAATTACAGCTTTACCAGGCGTCCAGTATTTTTATAGAGCGTGATTCGTTTTTATTTACAATACAACCAGTTTCTTAATAGCGATCGGCAATCTTCGTTTTCCAGGATGAAATGTAGCCTATGTGTTAATCCAGGGTGCAAGCTATCTCCATTTCAAATTTCATCCAAATCCGTCCAGCCGTTACATACATACAAACTTTCGCGTTTATAATATTAGTAAGGATGGTCCGTAGACTTGACTGATATTTAGGGTCATCGTATATCGAACGATCGCAACAAGCAACTATTAAACACTATATCTTATTGACCATCCATTTACATCTTTTTCTCATGGATCTGTAAAACTGATATTGTTGTGTTTTATTTCAGTTTTTATAAAAGCTAAATGTAATTAGTGAATTTAATGACACAGTTAACAAACATATTGATTAAAGATTTAAAACTTATTAACCACAGGGTCGTCTGAGTGACCAGTATTTTCCTAAAATTTTATCACTTGTAGTTATAAATAAAATAGTTATAAAAATATAATTTAAACCATTCAGTTAAACAGTGTCATAAAATTAGACATAATATAAAAAAGTTGATATACTTATATACTTTTGTCATTTGCCACAATAGAGTATTACATACGTACTTAATAACGTATGAAACAAAATGGCGTCTGGCGTGTGTACAGATAATGAAAGTCCAAGGTTGGTTGCGTAAAGTCGCCCCGGATCTAGTTGTTACGTACATCGGCCCATTGTTTAGAGTAATTGTTTATTGTGATTTGTAATTACTTATTACATTTGCTAGTCGAAATGAGTTCGATATTGTTAGGTTTATAAAACGTTGATTCTTTGCAATACTTAATGCTGAATTATTAAAAAAAAACTAATTAAAGTAATACACACTTACACCAGAAAGTTTAAGAGGATTTGCTGAATTATTAAAAAAAAACTAATTAAAGTAATACACACTTACACCAGAAAGTTTAAGAGGATTTTAAAGCAAGCGAAGCTTGAATCGCGTAGGTAGCTGTCATAAAATTTCCATACAAATTTAGCTCCGGGCCATAACGTCTCTCACCTCTAAACCAATTCCAATTTCCACGATATTTAAATATGTTGTAGTTAAATCTGAAAAACTAGGTCTGTACGTTTCTGTTTTTTTTTTCTTCTGCCTTAGAAATATTTTCTTGCAAAGGAAAACGTACAGACATAGTTTTTTATAATATCTACAACATATTCAAGAATCGTTAAAATCGGACCAGGTTTAAGAGCACAGAAACGTTATCGCATTTTGTACGGAAAGTTTCAGCTTCACAATCCTCTTAAGGAATAGCTGAAGCACTAACATTTCAAAAATACATTAGCTTGTCGAATCGCCTTTACTATTTTAAAACTTGTTCTGAACCTATCCGTTACACAAACCCTTATAACAAGCTCACGTTTTCATACATTTCTAAAGGACGCCTTTATCTTAGCTTTATCTAAAATTAGTTTCCCGCTAATCCCCCTATTTCTTCCCTTTGGTTGATTTTCGGGAAATCCTTTCTTAGCGTACCCCTAAGCTTATTTACGTGTCTATACGATTCTAAAGCAACATCGTTCTTGTAGTTATTACAAACATACATATATAAAGTCACGCCTTCATTCCCAGAGTGGGGTAGGCAGAGCAACAAAATTACCAACAACTCTAAAAACTTGTGGATAATTCTGTAACCACATTTTGCACAATTAGGGCAGAGTTCACCTACAATTAAACGGACGATTAAGTCTTAATCAGCTGTTAATCAATACATTTGACACCCGTTACACCGCTAATCGTCCGTTTAATTGTTGGTGAACTCAGCCCTTAGGCTAAGATGTTTATCAGTGTATTTAGTGACAGGTTGCAAGCCCATCGCCTAATAGTACTACAAGCCTTTATTACCTAGTGGCGACCCGCCCTCGCTTCCCTTCAGTTTATGTGAGTTTTCTGTAATACCCGTACATAATCCACATTTTATATATATAAATGGCAAACCTGACTCACTGACTTATATATCAACGCACAACCGAAACTACTGTACCTAGAAACTTGAAATTTGGTACATGTTCCTTTCATGATGTAAGTGAGCACTAAGAAAGGATTTTTGAAAGGGGTTAAAATAAGGGGAGTAGCGGGAAACTAATTCTATGCGTACGAAGTCGCGGGCGTCCTCTATTTATACATAAAAATGCCTCTTGAATTACTCTATCTATTGCAGAAAACTGCATTAATATCCGTTTAGTAGTTTAAAAGATCTAAGTGAACACAGCGGAAGCAACTTCATTTTTACACGACTGCCCCCAAAAAAGGAGTGTAATGTTTTCAGGGTTCATGTTTGTATGTATGTATGTATGTATGTGAGTTTCTTTATTCCACTATAACTTCTAAATCCCTTGACCGATTTAGATGTGTGAGGTATCGTTTAGAATCCTTACGTCATCCCGGGTGACATAGAATACCTAAACTGTTAAAATTGAAATAACAACAATGGCAAAATGACAATTATTAATATATGTAGGTATATCGACGCCAGTATAAAAAATGCAGTCGGGTTTATAAAGCTTGCTTTTCATATAGTTATATACTATGTAAAGATTCTTTATTTATTGGTAGTTACTAGTGTTCCTTTTTTAATCTGTAGTAAATGTAGGTATATACACACATCAAATTTGTTGTTTGACTCAGTAGTAATATGCCTATATTGAAAAGTTCAAAACTGTCTAGGGATAAAAAATATCTATAGGCACTTTTGATGTGTGTACTTCTTATATTTTTCGCATGTAAATGAATGGCGCTTTGAAACCCGAGCCGTGTCACTTGGCGCATTGCACGGCGCTTTTAAAGCTTGTATAAAAGCTTTCAATTTGTTTTACTGAACAAATTGCCCCGCCCGTGCTCAGATTTACATAGTACTTGTTCTGTTTCGGGGCTTAAAACTAATATTTAAACTAAGGAAAACAGTTATATCAGCAACACAGTTAACTGACTGTTTGTGAATCTTGTTACTTTACAATAAGGGTCTCCCCAGACCTATCGACGCGGAATCGGCTTGAGCCAGTAAGAAAAAGTTTTATGTCCATGCAATAAGAACGAAAACGACGTCGTTCCGTTCGCAACGCCGAATCGAGCCGAGCTGAGCCGAGCGACGCCCTTTTCACTCTTACTGCACGGACATGAAACTTTTCCTTACCGGCTCAAACCGATTCCGCGTCGATAGGTCTGGGGAGACCCTAAGGGTCAGTAGTAGCCAGTTAACAGCGATGCTGTTTGTACCTTGAGCATGAAGTTTTTCCTTCTATCAAGTGAGTTAACGTATCGTCATTGAGAAAATGTCTATGGCGATTGGAATCAGCGCCCTCGTGTCCGTATTTAAAGTCTGTTCCTATTCGTTCCGTCACTCTTATAAACAAAACAATTTACCATTATAACTTATAACTCCATATTCGCGTACTTTTGAAGGTTGAGCCTAGTCATATTATTTATTTATACCTACACTTGATCATTGTCTTCATGTCCATTTTAAGGTAGTAATCTCTATTTAATATTGTATTTTTTGATGAAAAGCACATTCGCTGAAAACACCATTACACTGACAGAGTCTTGTCATAAAGATTTTTATTTTCGAACTATTTCTGACATTGAAAATGTAGTGAGGTTTGATAGATTTGATTGATAAGTGAGGTTTTTCGTCTCTGTCGCACCCAGCATAATAACACGATGATGATGATGAATATATATTCAACCTTTTTAATAAACTAATTAGAGGTAACATTATTCTCATTACTATTTCATCCTCTATCTAAAAACAATTACAGTCAGGTATACTTGTTATTGTCATTGGCAGTCTGAATAGGAACAGACTTTACAAAATGATAGCACGTGTTGACATTGATGGTGACTTTCGTATCTTCATCAAGTAGAAAAGGTTAACCTCTATCAAAGTTATAAGCTTTACTGAATCCAACCTTCCTTGTTCGTTAACGTCAGGTTAATTCAAATTTTATGTATATTATTTATTAACTTTGTAATTTGTTTATTTATTATGCCCTTATAAATAATTTATTGCACGTCGTAAAAATGGTCGTGATTAATGTTTTATTCTTGGACAAATACTTGCAAACAAAATTAAATAGAGAATACGCATTCGTTCGTTCTTTTACCCACATTAAAAGTAATTCGTTTCGTACTATAGGTCTAACGCATAACTGAGTCTGTTCAGACTAATCTTTGGTAGCAAATCCCGTGTGTGTTTACAGTACGTCAAGCGACGTAATAATAAATTCAATCGGGCGCAGCCTTGCTGTCGTCAATAGTGTCAATTGAACAGGTCCCTACAAGTAAAACACACACGGGATTTGCTACCAAAGATTAGTCTGAACAGACTCAGTTATGCGTTAGCCCTATAACGTAATGGAACCAGTAATCGACAAGGACCCATGATTAACACTTGATTCTTATTTTACAGAAGATAAGGGTTATTCATTTGTAACGCTCAATTTATGACTGTATGATCTTTGAATTAAGAGTTAAGTGTCGATTATTGGTGCATGTCAGCTTAAAGTGTCGAACACTGGTGCCATTACCTTAGTTATACATAGTAGAAGTTAAACTTTTTTTATCCAGGTACATCTACAACAAAATACAATACAATACAAATACTCTTTATTGAACATCAAAAAAGACAAAACACGGAACAGTAGATACATTTAAATTATAGGTACTTAAGTACACAAGAAGCGGTCTAACCGCTAAATAACGGTCTCTTCTAGACAACTATGTACAAATAAATTTACCATTTTAATATTTACTAATTACTGACATAGTTAGTGCTACGTATAACTAAATGTGATCGGGAAGACGTACTTATTTTTAACTATTTTGATATCATCGCATTCTAAATCCATTAATAACGTTAGCAGAGCCTCTATTTAACATTTTTTCGAACCATATTGTTATTCATTTCGCAGTTAAGGCGGTCAGAAAGCGTATATGTTACAAAATAATAAGAGTCAAAAGAGACAGTTCCTTGATACAAGAAAATTCGTGGAAATTTAAAATAACGCATGTCATACGAGTATGTTTTGTTATACTATGTATGTTTTGTTATTAGTCTGGTTTTTCTGTAAGTAAATTATTTGTGACGTGACTGTGAAATTCACAGTAAGTAACGTGGAAGAATATTCGGAACTATTCGTTTTCACTTGAAATACTGACAATACCTATACTAGTTATTACATTTTACATTTAAAAGATTAAAGTGTGGCCGTTGTTTTACTTAGTTCATTAAATCACTGACGCGGAATGATCAAAAGCTATTATTGAGTCGACAACACTTGATATGAACAGCCCACGACCATCTCCCCAGACCGGTAAAGCCGTGCAATGTGGGCCCCCAACCCACTGGCTCTACAAGAAGTTCGGGCGAGAAGCGAACCGAAGTCCACTGAGTTCGCCTTCCCTTCAACGGTCTGCCTGTGGTGGATGGTGCTTTCCGGATACCCAACCCCAACGGGTTGGTCCCATACCCTTCAAACACGCCCCACCACAGCTGTCCCCTCAATAACTACAGTGCCCCCCGGAATTCCAAGAGCAGGACCCTCGGGTGACATGGGAGTACTATCAGGGCGAAGTGCAACGCCCTCCTGGCGCGCCGTCCCTTCCAGTAAAGCCAGTCACCAACGTCAAATGTGACAGAAGGAAGCTGTCCAGGGCGGAAACGGCCTCGAATTCACACGCAACCACCCCTTCCAACAACCTCTGTCACTGCCTCCTTCGGGTGACATGGTTAAGCTTTCCGGGAACAGAAACGGCCTCGCAGGCACACGCAACGGACCCTTCAAGCTACACCAGTCACCAATCCTCTGGAAGCTGTCCAGGGCGGAAACGGCCTCGTAGGCACAAGCAACCGCCCTCTCCAACGATCTCTGTCGCCGCCTCCGCCTACGAAGCAACTTTTCCGAAGAAAAGTCACTCGTCACCATCCCTCCCCAGATGCCAGAAGGAAACTTTCTAGGGCAGAAGTGGTCTCCACACAACCGCAACCCTTCAAGAAACCCCTGTCACCTCCCCAGTGCCGCTCTTAGTCTGGTCCCTCACTCCGAGCCGTTCAGGTATGGGTAGCCCTGTCCGGTATAGCCTCGGAGATCACTGAGACACGCAAGCGCCCCCACCACGGCAAGGTGGCAGCACAGTCGGGGGGGAAACTAACCTAACCTAACCTTATTAACGATAAACACTTGGCCTTCTATTTCATCCGAGTGAAATTTATTTATGACAAACACGTGATTTTCCCGGAAAACTATTTTAATGATGGCAAAACTCTGATTTACGTCTATCAGAAGTTATGTGGACTTTCAGCAGACGGAGCGGAGCGGCTTTATTTTATTCTATTCAGAGATTCGTATTGCAAATTATATTCATAAAAGTTTCAAATTAAAGAGGGTGAATATGTTGAAGGGTGCATTGAGGATTTAAACTCTATAAATAGCCTTGTCAATTAGAAAGAATAAAGCCCGTTTCGCTCTCCCCTATCTTGGTGAGGTCATTTGTTTATTACACAGAATACTTGTTTATATTTTCAAAGATACTATTTCAATTCAATAAAAAAAATCGTTGATTTTAGACACATATCCCATCCTTCCATTATAGTCAACTACAATACGTTTTTTGAGATCTTTTCTCCAAACTCAAACAGTAATGGGAGCAATATAGTTTTACCGAGTGGAATAAAGCTCCATGTTGCCCATCTGCTCGTTTGCCTTTTATTTCTATAAAAAAACGCTTTAATAAATATAAGAATATCAAATCAAATATCAAATATCAGGGGACAATGTCACACCAATTGACCTAGTCCCAAACTCAGCTCTAGGCTTGTACTATTAGCCCAGTCTATAACAACACAAAAAAGGGAAACATCGCAAACGCGTATGTAACTACGATTTGCTTATATGTTTTAAGGTCCGTTGTGAGTATTTAACATCCGTGTTTGCAACTCCAAAAACCCTGTGCTACCCCCATGGTGCTCGAAAAACTGCGAATTTTCGGCACTTTTTTCAGTTTTTTCGAAAAAACTTCTCTAAGGAAGTGTTTTCCAAGTATCTTTGTGTATACTTTAATAAAGATAACTAAATTAACCTGAGCTCACTATGTCCATTGGTTGCGAAGATACAGCAAGTCGAAGATGGGCAATGTGCGCAGAGCCCGCTCCTCAGACCCTGCTTAAAATGGTGACTTGCAAATGCAAAAAGAGGGTCGTGCACTTGCAGACAGGCTGGGCTCAGGTGCTCTATCCTATGATCCTTTTGCCACGGGTGAAATTGCAACAACGCCATCCCTATCGTTCTGGCCGAGGAGGACGAGGATGTGGACGACCCAACCCCATGAGCCGGCCCGCTTCCACTCCAGAAAACATTATCCCTCTTCCCCCACTCCTCCCCACTGATCTAGACTGGATGAGACCTGTCTAAACCAAAGATTCTTGAAAAACGCTTCCTTAGGGTAATTTTTTCAAAAAAACTGAAACAAGTGCCAAAATTTCGCAGCTTTTCGAGCACCATGGGATGGGGGTAGCACAGGGTTTTCAAGGTTGCAAACTTGGGTATAAACTACACTCAAGGGACCTAACAACATATAAAAAAATCGTAGTTACATGCGCGTTTGCGATCTATGATGTCGTTATAGACTGGGCTATATGGGTACTAGACAACGATGGAAATACTTATATAGAGAAATATATTCTTAAATACATAGAAAATATCCATGACTCAGGAACCAATATTCGCGCTCATCACACAAATATCTGCCCTTACCGGGATTTGAACCCCGGACCGCTAGCTTCGTAGGCAGGGTCACTACCAAATAGGCCAACGCGTTGTACTAATATTACAGTTGCGAAAGTGTTTGATTTATTGCATTTGACGGTTCAACGACTCAACCGAAAGTAAAATTAGGTACAGACATAATTTAAAGTCTGTGGGATACTTTTCATACCAGAAAATTTTACAGTTCCCGAGGCAATTAGCAATAAACGAGTTTTACGCGGACTGAGTCACGGGCAAAAGTTTTTTGTTATGGGATGGAGAAGGCAAATGTGGGTCACATCACATCGAACGTAAAAAGGCTACCTAATTGAGAATCCACGCGCTAAAATGTGTTTTGTACGCTCTGACGGGACTACTTAAACTCGCCGATTTATATACTTAAGCTCCGCCGCTTTCACTCGTTCAATCGACGGAACGCCGTTATTAAGAGAATAACACCCCTGGAGGGTTAATATGACATAGCTATGCAGTTCAGTTTACGCTGTGAGAAGGGGACAGAGCTATGTAACAGCTATAGCTCTGTCCTTTACACTCGCCGTAAAATGAAATACATATCTATGTTATAATAACCCCCCTGGACGGACTTTGCACGAGGTCCTACGAGTATAATATAATCCCCGATGTTAGCCACACTCCGATGCATCCGTGAATTATGCGATAATTGTATTTTTGGGTCATTTAATTACTGCACTCGCCAATTTTCATACAAATTCGTTTAGCTAATGAATGCCAAGTACGCAGGGGCATGCGTCGTTGGCATTTAATCGGTGAATATCATTATCGGTTGATATAATAGTTTAACGCGTGGAACGTCAAGTCATATATTTATGATTATCATATGTATTATACATTTACTAGTTGTAATAGCATAACTCTGTCAAAATCGGCAAATCCGTTCGGGAGCTAGGATACCACTGACATATACTTACACAGATTCACAAATACACGGACACAAAGATAAACAGATAGAGGCATTAAAATCATAATACCCATGTTTTTACGTTGGGGTTTAAAAATGTAACTAATCGGAAAAATTCACTTAGAATTGAACTAAATCTGTATATAATGTTACTTTTCTTTTTTTATGTGAAAAAGGAGGCAGTCGAGCAAGCGTGTAAGTAATTGATCATCGCGATACATGAACACCCGCAAAACCAGAGTGGCAGGTGCGCTGCCGGCCTTTGAGAAAAGAGTAGGCTCGTTTTTTGACGGCCCACAGGTCGTATTGGGAAAAAAAAAACGGTTAGTTCTTTTGCAGCTTATGTAGCTCAGAAGGCTGCCCAACTAAGGTGGGACTGGGCCGGCCACGTTGCTCGAAATCACCCTAATTGTTGGGCCAGGAGAGCCACGGAATGGCTCCCGGAAAATGCTAAGAGAAAGCGTGGCCGCCCCAGGAAGAGATGGAGTGTTGAGTTGAGATCATAGGACAAGAACTGCAGGGAAACCGCTCAAGATCGGATAGAGTGGAAGTGGGGGAGAGAGGCCTTTGCCCAGCAGTGGGACATTATGGGCTCATAATAATAATAATAAGTTCCTTTAACTTTTTCGCATCAAATCGGAGAAATACTGGCAAAGGGCCGAATCTTAACTACCCGAAACCGACGTGCGTGCATGACTCGATGTATGAATGCGGAAGAAGCGAAAGACATTTGTCAGGATCGTAGCAGGTGGAAAGAAGTCGTCTCTGCCTACCCCTCTGGGAAACAGGCGTGATTTAATGTTTGTATGTATGTATGTATAAGTTTCTTTAATGAAACTTATAATGAAATAGTGAGAAAAGGATTTATGCGTCGTTGGACTAAAAGTAAATATGGCGATGTATAAAAATGTCTACATATAAAATAAAAATTGGTCCGAGTATTAGAAAGCCAATACTTCAAAATGTCTAAGTCTTATCAAGTCGAAAATATAAAAAGGACTACTTTCAAAGTATACAAATGTCTAAGTCTTATCTTAGTGCCGCAACATATTTATATTTGGTCTAATATACAGGTGGACATTTCCTTACTTCGTCGAAATTATATACGCACGAACTTATGCAAGTAGACATTTTTATACATCGCCATATGTACTTTTACATGTCCAACGACGCATAAATCGAGAAAAGACCTATTGGAAGTTCAAAAACTATTCTTTATAGAACTCTCCTATGCTGCTATTATGTATACTTGCTCTCTCCTCTATTGTAAATCACGATAATAAACTTCGCGAAACGCGTGACCAGTAATCTATGAACGAAAGTGAAAGTTGTCAATCGGCACCGTTTTTTATTCCATCTGCGATAGTCCGTTAATATCTTTACTATATGATAGTAATATAAGAGGAGTAAATAAATACTATAAGGGTTCCTAGTTTGACTACAGAACCCTAAAAAGGAGGAGGTTCTCAATTCGTCGAAATGCTAAGGAATATTTATGCACTGAATTAATTGTTATTCAATGTAATTTCACAGGTTGTCAAAATGTTCCGAGTCAAGAGTCAATGTCAGATATCGATTGTATTATAGTTGCGATAAGTATAAATATGATGATTGAAAATTGCTTTTTGACGATGTCGATAAAACTTATTCGATATTTAATTAATCACTAGCACTGGTACATTTTGCCATCGTCAATCCGGGGTTTGCAAATAACCTTGCTTCCTGGTTGCGTTATGTCAATTGTTTTGCAAGGACTTGACAGAAGCGCGTGGAGCTAACCCCATGTGCTCGGTTTAGTCAGCATGGGAAAATACTCTTTCCGAACAGTTGTCCTCGCGTGTGATATCCAAGGACTTACTGACGACTCGTTAGCCTAGTTAGTGACCCGCCTACGAAGCTGGCGTACCCGGGTTCAAGTCCCGGTCATCATCATCATCAGCCTATATTAGTCCACTGCTGGACATAGGCCTCTTCCATTGCACAAATCCCGGTAAGGGTAGAATTTGTGTGATGAGCTTGAATTTTTGTTCCTGTGTCACGAGTTTGTATTATACTTACTATTATTTCCCTTAATAAGTCGTTAGCGATTGTCTTTATAGAATCGACATTGGCGAAATACTGGAGTGAAAGGCATTTAATTAACGTTAGAATTTTTAGCCATGGCCATATAAGTAGTCCGTGCTAAACTTAAGCTTATAGTTTAATAAAAACGAAGCTCTTATCGACGAGCTTCGTGATGATGAAGATACGGTAAGATTATAACGAAGAAACCAGTTCCGCAGAACAAGTTAAAAACATTAAAATGTCACTTAAAATTCTGTCGCAGTTCAGTCACGTAAGACTCTGTCACATTTATCAAGTTAAAGTATATTAAACACTGTACAACTAGTTTATTAATACAACACAAGAATAACAGTCTTTCAAAATTTCGTTTGCCCGCCATGTTCCCGCTTAGATATCGTTAACAGCGTTTCTCTCGGACTCTATCAAATTTTCCGCGGTAAATAGTATCCATTGTGTTAATATATATGGACGATCTGTTTGCAACATTTCTTCCAAATCCGTTTCGCCGTTAAAGCGAGATTTAACATTTACAATATTACAATAATAGCCAAAATTTGTTAAAAATATTATATAAAGAGGCTATGGTGTGTGGTTGGAAAGATAAAGGTATTTATGCACTACCAAAGTCACATTAAGGAAAGTAAACTTACTGTTATTTTATTCTAACTTTTAATTTTAATATTATAATCTTAGCTAACACAATCTTAAAAGTAAAGAGTATAGCTAAGACTGTTTAGTTTTTTTAAGTCTTTTGGAAATAGACAGTTTATTTTTTATTTTTTTTAGTAACAAAGGATATAAGTAACGCACTACCTACTCGTACAGTCAGCTTTGAAGCTGCACACTTTAGTTCCTTATCGCTATAACACCGCTACTTATCAGGCCGACGGTACATATATACCATGGTACAGTACATACCGTCGCTCGAGTTTAACATGGTTCTAAAGCACATAGAAGTTCTACGTAGTTAGGACTATGTTTAATTAAACCATGCGATCATCACCAGTGCCTCTATTCTACTTTATCTAAACCAATATTTTAATCGTATTGTTTGAAACTCGGTCGGCTTTACTGTCAAGGTAATAAGAGCTATCATAATCTAAATATATAAAACAGTAGGGAGACTTAGTGACTGACTGACACAACTCACAACTTTAACCGCTGGACCTAGGGACTTGACATTTGGAGGGAGTATTCCTTGGCTACCTTAGGGGAGCACTAAGAAAAGATTCTCCGAAAATCGACCCCCCAAAGGGAAGAAATAGGGAGAGTAGCGGAAAACTTATTCCATACGCGCATAAAGTCACGGGTGTCCTTTATTAAATACGATAACAATAGGGAAAAAGCTAAAGTTTAATACAGCCCCAGTATTATAGTTATATAATGTATTCGTGTTTACACACTTCTAGTTAACATTTGCCAGGGATCTATATCCGACGATGGCGTCACCGTCTGCGTCGCAACTGGGCGGTAAAGGAAATCCACGATGAAAATCTCAAAGAGACGCGCTTTGAGTGCTTTGTGACACGTAAAATATAATATTATACACTTTATAACATCCGGCATGTAAATGAAGAAACTAAACAGGCTATAATATTTATTTCGCGATTCATAATGTCGCTGATATTTCGCGTGTTGTCTACTGAACTCGGTAGACAGGACCATGCAAGTAGTTTTATTTTTATTTTATTTCTTATAATTTATTAACGAAACAATTGGTTACAATAGAACATTGTCCCACAAAACTGTGTACACAGTTTGACTGCAAGATCATTGAGACTCTTTACTGGTTTAACATAAGTTTACTAAATATTAATTTATAATTTCTACAATAGGTACTGACTAAATAATGAACGGTCTCTTTTGCCTTATTGGCCTTTAACGTAATATCTGTGGGCGAGCTATTAAGAATGTAGGGTAGACGTTAATAGTGATCGGCAATCTTCGTTTTTCTGACATACGATACAAGTGACAAATATACTGTCAGTTGCGAGTGCCAGCCGAGAGCTATTATGAAGCTGAGAATACTGTAGCAACCCTCTGCCAGCGTACTTCCCAGCAGCCACCGATCTATAGATTATGCTCTTGAGCGTCGTGATGATGAATTGCTAACAGGAATTTATGCTTAAGGCTAACCGGGAGAATTTTACAGATCTTGAACAATGGGGAATATGCATGTTTTTTTTTAACGGCTTCAATAAAAGCTGATTCGTGTAACAAACAAGTGAGAAAAAACATTTTTTGAATAGCTATAAAAATAACCAAGATATAAGCCCACAAAGATTTGTTCCTATCTCTTTCTAGCAAAACAGAATTTTACGTGGAGTTTGTATGGCCGAACTGCACAATGACGTCAGCGGTGCACATCGGATCTCTCTGTCTAATTAGCAGGTTAAATGCTTGTATCATCCGTATTTCTTGTCCAATTTTAATTTTAATTTCACTTTTGGTGATCTTGTTTACGGTATTTTCATATTTTGCTGAGAAATGTGATTTAAAAAATCCATACATATTTCCCTATTGATTATATTATTTTTGACATTTTTTTCTCTTTACAAGAAGTTTTAGGAATCTAATTTGCGTATTTTCAATTTTATTGTAGCCGTGTGATCTCAGTACATATACATTAAATCACGCCTGTTTCCCAAAGTTTTCCTTTTCTATCGCGCAAAGTGTATGGGATGACATTCTCGTGCGTTACTATAAACCACGTGGTCAAGTGTCATCCCATACATTTTGTGCGATAGAAAAGTTAAACGTTTGTAGCGATTGCATCTTGGCTAGGGCCCCATGATTGCCCAAAAAGTATAGAATGTATATTAATTCAGGCATGTAGTTGTAGTAAGTAGATAAAGTAACTAATATGTCCTATCATGTTACATCATTCATCCTAACTTAATTATATTTAGAGAATGTTAGCTAAATATATGCACCACTTAATATTATTAACAATAAAAATTTGAATGTCCCACTGCTGGGCAAATGCAAATTAATCCAATTATATAATTTTCATGTTGGAATGTGACTCATTACATATTTTTTTTATGATAAAGGGTCAGAACATCACAGTCAGCCAGAGTTTGGCGCACAATATAGGGAAGGTACATGGATTGGCCGTCATTACTGTCAAGTAAATAAGAGCTATCAAAACGTTCATAATACAAATAACAGGTCAAAAACTATTTGGTTTTTACCGTGTTGAATAGAGGCCCTACAGAATTACCTACAACTCTAAAAAGTTGTTGTTAATTCTGTACCCACATTTTGCACAACAGGCTAAGACCGCCGAGACCCTGAATTATATTGAGTAGGACCCATTTGGGTCCTACTTAAGCCCTTTATGATTGTAATCACTAAATATACTCGTACCTTTTTAATCTGTATAGGTATAGGCACAGATATAAATACACATAGATATCGTGAACATCTCAATCAACCGTGTCACTTTTTGCTACCAACTGGGACACACCATGAGAAGAGAATTTTTTGTTTTCCGCGCAAAATCGATTCAAAGTTGTCGCTTTTTTGGCCTATTGCAATTTATTATCCCGCAACGAAGCATTTTTTTAATTTTCACGGCCGGGCGCCTGCAACAACAGGCGCGGAACGTCAGTAGCTACGGCCAACCCCGATGCAAGGTCGGGGTTTAAGTCCGGATTCGGACACGCGAAGTAGATGCATTTGCGTTATCTATGTGTATTTATATCTGTGGGTAAAAGGCTGTTCGTATAAATGTGTATTTATATCTGTGGGTAAAAGGCTGTTCGTATAAGTAATATCTCTTGTTAGTTCAACCCTATCATGTAGATCAGGGTCTTTATTCTAGTTTGTTTTACCCCCATTGCAATCGGATTTTTCATGACTCGGCCGCCTCTACTGTCAAGTTATTAAGAGCTATAACGTCAATATATGATTACAATAGAGGTATCGAATATAGGACTCAGTCATGATTAACAAAATAAACATATCTCTTTGTTGTCTTATCTTTCACTAGAATATCGAATTGGGGCCAAGGCGATTAGACTTGCATAGCACTAAAGAAATATGCTGAAATGTATGTCTCATAGTTATTCCATGTTGATTTCAGATAATCACAGTGTAGGTAATCATATTGTCACTATAGAAATTTAGAAATAGCATTACCTTGGGACTATATTGAACTCTTTTGCAAATCTTAAAGAAACCATCTTTAAGATGTGCTCATTCTTCGCTTTTCTATGAAATACTTCGAAAAATTACAACGATATAAATAATAACTATAATTATGTATTTAATCGCTTAGAATTTTCTTAATATACACTGTTATTTGGCTGAACCTTGATTAATTCTGTTCTAGCCTTAATAACTAACTAAAAATTTAGTATATAATGTTGGATGTAGAGGAATTGATGCCAATTGACTTAATTCTTTCAGCCACGAAATATTTCGTTTATAGTTTTTTAACATTTACAAAACCACCCCCGCTGCAGTATTTCCTAATGGCTACCTCCAGATTTCTTTCTAAGTAACTTGAAACATAATGATAGTAAGGACGCATAATTTAAAAAAAACATCGTCATAAGTATGATACTTAACAATTTATTGAACATTAGTTTAATTGAACATGGTAAGCATATCAGGTGGTTAAAAAAAACTGTGTTGCAGTTAGTATCGCCCTAAGGATACTTTGGTTTATGTATGTATGTATGTAAATTTCTTTATTGTATAAATAGGAAAATAACGAAACAACAAAGATGACAGAGGTGAACTTAACCCTTTATGGAATATCTTCCAGTTCTGTTGTATCTACACTAATGTAAATGAATAATATGTTATAAAGAGGAGAGATTTGTATTATTGTATGTTAATAACGAGTAAACTCAAAAACTACTGGACCGATTTCAAAAATTATTTTACCATTAGAATGCTACATTATCCCTGAGTGACATAGGCTATGTTTTTTTTTCTACGCGGGCGGAGTCGCTGACAACAGCTAGTGATAAAGTAAACATGTGATTATATTTCACCCTCAGCGTTTTGTTGGGTAGCGTTGTTTACCTAAAAACAACTTATTTCCTGTTCGAAGTAACTTATTAATAAACCATACCTCGTTAATGATCTCAGGGGAATTTATCGTTGAAAATATAATTAATTAGGTAACTCGTAAATTACTAAAGGTACTTCAATTAGCTACAAATACATTCGTGGGAGGCTCGCTGGGGTCTTTATTTGGCATGGCTTGATCGATAATCGGTTGGTCATCTATTTCTTTCCTTCCTTTATGGCAAAGCAAGTTTGGGACCAATGCTATATCAATAACGACAATAAATACCTAATTGAAGTACCACACTGAGTAAAATTTTTTTCTAATACAACTACGTAACATAAACTGAAAGATAATGCGCAGCCTAAACCAGTAGACAGTGTATGTATCTATTGTATCTAGTATTGAATAGGAATAAAATGATCACTATAATATACTTAAAAAAAACCCGGTTTAATCACGACCCCTACTTCTGGACCCCTGATTTCCATCAAACCCAGCTATGATCCTTATTTAATTAAAACCACTTTCTTTAAAAAAAAATGGGTCCTGTTACAAGCTAAATAGCCTGTTACAAAAAGGCCTACTGATAGATACCCACACACACACACACTCACACACACACACACTCACACACATACACTCACACACACACACTCACACACACACACACACACACTCACACACACACACACACACACACACACACACACACACACACACACACACACACACAAACACTATTTGGTTCTGCAACTTAATGTAGATAGATATTGCTCTTTCAACATCGATATACATGTACCTGTTTGCATACTTTAGTGCCTGTACAATACCTCAAATAAGATGAGCTAAGTACACAGTTCATCTTATAGGTATTTACACCCTATGTTATTTGATGTACTTACATGGAGTCAAGTCTCCTTAAAGGAATCCAGTTCTTCAAGCTGTTTTAATTCGACTATCATTCAGATGAGGGTGTTCAGTCATCCATCCAGGAGTTAAAATAAAGTCTGTAAGGGTCTGCCCCAAACTGGCTGGCCTTAGGGTCAAACAGAAGTTAATTGAAAAATAAATCATATTTCTCTCTCTTCATGCTCGTCTCGGTTTTGTGTGTTGAGGCAAAAACAGTGGGGTGGGACATTTGAAGTGAAGTGTTGTAACATTGTAACAAAGTGAGTGTGACATTTAAAGTGCCTCATGTATTAGTAACCCAACACTCCGCGCCTAAGCAATAATCATAAAAAAAAATACTTAAAGGGGTTAATAATAGGTGATCAAAATGAGAACACCTTCAAATTACGTTTTTTTTCCCAATATTCGCTTCTCCGATTTTTTTTGGATAAATGTATTATTTAATTTCTTTAAGAAGGTTAGGTTAGGTTTGATTTATAAGCGATATCAAAAAATAAAGTCTTGTATCAAAACATTTCATTTGGAATTATGAAAATTCGGGCTTTTGATCAATTCGGAATTATGACTCTTCGGAATTATGATAGTGTTCCCGATGTAAATATTAGAGGACGCCGATGGAAAACCCCATCTTGCAGCTCACTTGTATCAAAGCAATATCAAACAAAATAAATTTCGGGCAACAACCTACTAGTAGAGGAGACGACCTTCACCGGGCTGTTTATTCGATAAAAAGTATTATATTATCAAATTTAATATGATAAGTAATGGATGGCGAATAGGTTGACTGCAAAAATTCAGTCCATATCTTATATGATTTAAAAAAACTGAAAATTAACTTCTTTTTTTTAATTGCTATTGCTTGTTAAATAAACTAATCATACTACAAGCCTATTCCTCGAGAATATGCAAACGTTAGGTTGACTAATTTTTCCAGTCATAACTATTGGGTAGGTAGGTAAGTCGGTGCTAATAATTTGCACAAAACCTAACCTTTGCATATTCTATAGGCGTCATGCTTTCGATTAGTATGTAATTGGTCTATTTAACAAGCAAAAGCAATTTAAAAAAAAGTTCATTTTCCGATATATTTTTTAATTTTATACTTAAGGACTGGACTGAAATTTCCCAGTCAACCTATTCGCCATATATTACTTAGCATATTAAATTTGATATAAAATACTTTGTATCGATTAAACAGCCCGGTGAAGGTCGTCTCCTATTCGGATCTTGGATCATACTTAACAATATTAAACTAAAAACTAACTAGTGGTACCTTTTCCCTTACCGTTCCATCCAACAAAACTCGTACCTATGCTAAATCTTTTACGATGCACTCTGTCCAATTGTGGAATGGGCTTCCACCGTGCTTGAGGTAATCTAGATCTGTTGGTTCACTGAAGGAAAGGTTAAAGGAATTGTGGCTAGATCACAAGCTGAGTCTGAGTGTGGATCCTTAGCTCTGTTGTAGGTTTTAATAACTGTTTACATAAGTGGTTGAAGTATTTATTTTATTACAGCAGTTTTTTTTTTCTGTTTATCGGGGATGTATGCAATTTGTAATTTTCTATTATTTTGTTAATTTGTCTATTCTATCCTCTTGGATTGTGCTTGCTTATTCTACTCCAAGGTTAACTGGAAGAGATCTCATATTGGATAAGTTCGCCTATGTACATTATCTATATCGATGAAAACCTTGTAATTGTTTATTTATGGGTAATATAGAGATTACAATGTTTAAAAAACAGCGTGATTCTAATTTTCCAAAGTTGGTGACGTGGAAACTAATATCATTAAAACAAACTATACCCGATTACTTGGTTCCCTTTGAGACTATCTATATAATTATAAGCTGTCGCTTCATAACGAGAGATGGCGCTACGCGTATCAAAGCTGCCACTAAATAACCCTGCCTTGAAAACTAAAGTGCAATCAGTCCAATCCAATTCAAACCTTGAAACGCTTGCATGAAGTTCATAATAATTTGTCTCTTTTAACATACGTAGTTTTAGTTATCCGTTATGTAATTCGGTATGTACTACGCAAACAAGTGACGTGGGTCGTTTAATGATGCTCTTGTTTTGATCTACGTCAAGTTTCTTTATAATACAATGTATGTGTGTAGGTTTTCACAAACAACGTGTTTTCTTAGTTATGTAATTATATCTTCTTCCCTTTACTTGTAATTGATCAATCATAGCTAGATTTAAAGTTACAGAACAAAGAAAGGAACATTTTAAACTCTGATAGCCTAGGATTCTACAAAAAAATCTGTAGAAATTTGACATGTACAGTCGGCCAACAATGTGGTCTATTCATTTGCACGTCATGATACAACAAGTTCGATTTTCCCTTGCAATAATATTATGACAGTGACAAGTGTCAACCTTAGCGATAATTTCACAGAAACTTCTGTCAAAACTGGTAGATCACTTTCTTGGCCGACCGTACAGTCGACTACAAAGAGATGGGCACGCAGATACCCTGTACATTTTCCTTTAGTTTCGTCGTAGATACGGACAGGACCTGACCATGCATATATACTTTCTTATTCAATTCATAGTTAAACATTTACGTGGTAGAATGATAGAAGTTTATAAATCCGGGTTTCTATTCAATTTGGTAAAACTATAATTATCTTTTCATCACACTTGCTCGGAAAGGGTGTTATAACACGCAGGCGTATAGGGCAGTTATAGCTGATTTACCTCCCTAGGGAGTTATGAGTTTAGTTTTAAAATATAGAATCCACTCGTACATCATTTCAGACTAAGAAGGTGTAAAATCAGCCAAGGTTTATTTCCTATATTAAAAACTTGTCTAGAAACCAATTTTACTATATAATTAGACTTATACGGTACATTTATCTGCATTATATGTATATTTTATAATTATTTCAGAGACATTTGCAATTATTTTATTAAATTTCGTTTTAAAAATTGATACGATATGGCCTGTCAAGTTTTAAAACTAAAGCAGTTCCAAGCATTATCTGTGGAGACTATATTGAAAAAAGTTGACAAACAAGTCGAGTTCATTTGTTTGATTGTTGTTTCCGAAGCGTATTTTGCATATTTTTTTTTTCTCTATTTTTTTTTATTTCCTCGTTAATGTGATGAAAAACATTGTGTGCATCACGGTCATTAAGGGGATTACAAACTCGGGTCTTTAAAAGCCTTCTAAGTCGTCTCTCGTTAACAATCCCCTTTATACCGCCCTTGATGCACAATGTACTATTGACATGTTATCGTTCTGTTTTCAACTCAACCGCCATTACTGTCAAGTATATAAGAGTTATGGTAGTTGACAATACGATATCATGTCAAAGGCAATCATGTTTTTACCCAGTAGAATAGGCCCTGTTTTCACTCAGTCGCCATTACTGTCAAGTAAATAAGAGCTATCGTAACGTTGACGATATGATAATACTCGTATATAAAAGAAAATATGGTTTTATCCGGTAGAATAGACGCCCAGGGGTGTTATTCTCTTAAAAACCGGCCAAGTGCGAGTTCGACTCGCGTGGAGAGGGTTCCGTCTCCACACCATATGCCTGTCTGCTAGTCTGTCTATCTGTCCATCTGTCACAGCAGATTTCTGCCCTGCTAATCCAATACGCAGTATCTCAGATAAAACTCCTGTAGCAATATCAACCTTATTACTAACAGAAGAGAATTAAAACTGCTTTGGTCAGTAAATTTGGGATACTACTTATTAGCTTAGTAGGGCAGATTTGCTCCAAAACTACCGGACCGATCGAGTTGAAATTTGGTACAAATATGTAAGTCGGTGACTCAAAGACGGATGCGTAACGTAAATAAATGAATTTTGAACAAGGGGGCTACTTTGGGGGGATAAATTATGAAATAAAAAAAAAGTTTCGCAAACCTTCTTGTGTGGCTAGTCAAATGAAAGGGCCTGTTGTGAGCATCTCAAATATTTTTTTTATATAATTTTAATATAAACAGTTTTTAAGTTATTTAAGAAAATAGGCAAAAATTGAATTGAAAAAATATATTTGAGATGCTCACAACAGGCCCTTTTATTTGACATGTCACACAATAAGGTTTGCAAAACTTTTTTTTTATTTCCTAATTTACTCCCCAAAAGTGGCCCCCTTGTCCAAAATTTATTTACGTTACGCGTCCGTCTTTGGGTCACCGACTTACATAAGTGTACCAAATTTCAACTCGATCGGTCCAGTAGTTTTGGAGCTAATCGGCTGTGACAGACGGACAGAAAGACAGACGCACGAGTGATCCTATAAGGGTTCCTTTTTTCTTTTTGACGTACGTAACCCTAAATACGGCGTTTGGTCGGTCGAACGAGTGAAGGAGTGAACGCGGCGCAGCTTATATAAACCGGCGAGTTTAAATAGGTAGTCCCGTCAGAGCATACAAAACACATTTTAGCGCGTGCATTCTCAATTAGGTAGCCTTATACGTTCGATCCTTCGCCAGAAGCCCTGCTGCCTAATTGAGAATGTACTTGCTCAAAAGATTTTTGTACGCTCTGACGGGACTACTTAACTCGCCGGTTTATAAGCTGCGCCGCGTTCACTCGTTCACTCGCTCGACCGACCGAACGCCGTTTTTAAGAGATTAACACCCGTTTTTCCGATAACTCGTGGCAATTAACAACTTTTGAGATAAACTCGCCAAGTTAATGAGGTAATCGCGTACAAGCAGCGTAGATAACGTTTTCAAAACTAGTGTTGGTTTAATAATTTAGCATGAATAGGAAAAAATATTTGATAATTATTTAGCAATAAGAATAGTATGATATAAAAAACTCATTTACGGATAATCTCCCTTATGCGTATTTTGCGTATATGTATGTTGTTTTGATTAATATCTCATTATAGTTTTATTCCCGCACATGACTTTCTGAAAACAAGTGTTTAAATAATTCCGATTATTATTTCGATCGAATACGACGACACGTAAGCCTCGTTGGTGACACTGTCTACGAAGCTAGCGGTCCACGGTTCGATTCACGGTAACGGAACATTGAGTCTTGGGGGTTTTCTATGTATATAAGTATTTATTTCTCTATTTAGGTAAGTGTGTTTATCGTTGCCTAGTACCCATAGTACAAGCCTAGATCTTAGTTTAGGACTAGGTCAATTTGTGTGAGATTGCCCCCCGAAATATACCTATTTATTTATTATATATTTACATTTATTAAAGAGTATTTAGTCCATTTGAGTGTATTAAGCAGTAGATAATAGAAGAAATCAATAAAGGGCCTTATTAACAAACTGCTCTTGGGGTAGATGCCCGTCTCAAAGTCATTGGCTATCAGCTTCTGTCCGCATAGAAATCATCATCAGCCTATCTTAGTTCACGTATGCTTATTTCTATAAAAGACAGCTTGCTCTGTCCGATGCATGCTTCATCCACCTCCCATTTCTCAAAGCGTATTAGTCTAATAATACAACTGTTTTGTCTCTTAAACAAAACTACAAAATGAGATAAAACACTAATTTTATTACATTAAATACTGTTTGAGAAACTGGCCCCAGGAGGTGAATGAAGCATGCATCAGACACCACTGAAAAAAAAAGATTTGCTACAATAGCAAATTTTTTAGCTGCTTGTAACATAACTTGAGGGACTACAAAACTAAGGCACTAAATAACAAAACTAGTTCGTGATGTCTTCCAAATCAGTTTTGCAATATTAACATAGTTTTGGTTCCTAAGTATTAAAGTTTGGCTAAACGTCAAGTAGCTGAACTAGTTTTGTTATTTATTTTTCAGTGCAGTAAGCTGGCTTTTATCCTCGTAAGGCCCAGTGTCCAATAGGAGGTACATAATCAAATCAATTTAATTTGAACTGTGTCGCAATAATAATAAGGTTTATTTTCCTATGTTCATGAACTGAAAATGGCGTTATCGAACAAACGTAACTGAACTTTATTGCCTTGATGGTAGATTCAAAGTCCCACTCACAAAAAACTCCCTGTTTGAAGTATGGTGGGCCTTACGAGGATATAGTAATAAGCATACGTATAATACAAACTGCTCTTGGGGTAGAGACCCCAAGACCAGTTTTTTAATAAGGCCCTTAATTGATTTACTTGCGTCTATGTGGAGAGTGGCGGAAGAATCAAATTATAAGAGTCCCGATACTAAAGTAATATAACGTCGATGTTACCTAAATAATTGTTATTTCGTTTCGTAGTACATTAACGAAAGATACACGGCGCTTAATTTTCACGCACCCGGCTTTGCCTGGCATTATTCGTCTGAAGCTAATCTCAACAATGAAAATTCACTGTACATACAACTTTACGCATACCGTGCTAGTTTTCTTTAGTCTTAAGTGTAATATCAGAACTTATAACTATTTTAATTCCAAACACATACGCTCTAACACAACAAGGGACAAAATCCATAATAAAAGTTCATACAATTCCATTAATCCACTGCCAAACGAAACAACACTTTCAGAATAATGACATAAAGAACGATTTTGTAACGAGTCACTCTTTATGTCTGTATCATTCGTAATAAAAGGTTTCGTATTACAGGACGGTGTCTCCCTCTCAGAGTTCGTTAGTTAATCTTCTTTTATTGTATCTCTCATTTACCGTTTTTTGATACGTGTTTAATAATCTTTTATTACATTCTCCTAGTCTTTTCTGTGAAATGAGGGTGGCCTGGTGGTTAATTATTATTGTATTGTTTTGAAACATGATTATCTCATCATTATGTATCTACTTATGCACACACAGCTTTACTTAAGTAACATAAGACATAATCTGGCTCATAACCTTTGCGAATCAATTTTCCTCAAGTTCCTCGACTATACCACCATCAGCTTAACTTTGTATTTGATACGAGAGTGAAGCGAAAGTGGCGTCACATTAAAACAAAATCGTGTAACAGACTTCATTTAAAATGAAATTCAAGTAAGGTTAATTTGTCTCGTTTTACGCTAATTACTTTTTGAATTCATGTACAGAAACATCTGTTAAGTAATCCTGTTATAGAACTGAAGCAAAAACTGAACGAAGGGTCACTTTTAGTTGAACAACATCAGCGCTAGATGGCGGCAGTAGGCCTCGATCTATATAGTTTAAGGAAGCTATTATTAATATCATGGCATTGAAAAAGGTCATGGTGTTTTACTAGATTAGAAATTTCAAATTGCCTGATAATCAGAAAATATATATGTTGCTTCGAGTCTCCTGATGATGACTATTGATGTAGTCAATGTTTCTCTAGTTTGATTTGTATTTAGAATGACCTAGACTTAGAAATGCATGTGTTCTGTCTGTAATAATAGATTAATAATAACGAAAACTAATTGCTATCGAAAATGATTATGCTGACAATAGGCTTAGCGGATGGCTTAAATCCGCCGTGAAAGACGGGGCATTATCAACAGGGCTTATCTCGAATAGGAAACAAGCCATTGATTGAAACCTAGTCACACTGTATCCGATTATCCTCTAACAAACTCAAACTCACAATATTAATTGCCTTTTTCTCTTTTATGCCTACTTTTAGTCAGGAATCATGTTGCCTACGTTGTCTGAGCTATTAATAATTCCGATAAACTTGCCATCGGTTTCTCTTGCGAAATAAGATTTAAATATTATGTACATAGTAGTTACTGGAAACCTACGCTATCTAAATAGGAGAATCAGTTTTGTAGAACCTTTACCGAACTTGATTAAGAGGCTGTATTAATGGTTAGAAATTAGAATAGGTCATGAGGGTCTATATTGACTCCCATAACATTAATCTTTTGATTTGTTTTATCCATGCCGTTGTTTTTCATAATCGTTGCTCGTCATTTTGTCTTCGAATAGTCATAATTTCCTTAACCCCCTTTTCATTAGTCATAACTATCGAATGCCATACCGTTATTGGTCATAACATTCAATGTGCTGATTGTGTTGAATGGTAGAATTTCAAAAGGAATATTATTATTTTAAATTACGCTTACAATATTGAAAATTTTCTGTCACAAGGTCACTGTAAAGGGTCACAGTTCTAACCTAACCTAACCTACTTTTCTGACAGCAGGGGTATTTTTTTGTAAGCCGGTGATTTGTTTATGTAAATATGACCTTAAATATTTATGAAAAATAAACGGCCTTTTGATAGTATGCTGATCAATTTTATGACTTTTGTCTTGTATGATATGTAACATTATAGTACTTTATCATTATATCTATTTCGCGTTATACCTAACGACGATTATGACTATTGATTATTATGACTAAAAATAATATGGATACCAATTTCTGACGTTCGAAAATCGAAACAATAAAATTATGAGAGTCGAAGGGCACCCATGCACTATGAATGTCAATATCACTATCGTAAAAAGTGCGTTTTAAGTTAATAATAGACTTGAGCATTTACTCGAGTATTCTAGCGAATGTGCTCAACTCTATCAACACCTTTATGTACCAACAAACAAATCTATGAGTATATATATATACCTGATATGCTTAGGCTCAGTTCGTATGTGACATCTTTTACTTTTTCCGAATACTTAACTCTTAAGTTATTTTCACTTTGGTTATCTTTTCGTAACTTATTTATATCGTTGCGACTTTGAAACTATATTGTCATGGTCAGCTTTTGCCTACCTCTGAATAAATTATTTAGTTCGACCAAAATAGATTTACCCTAACCTACAGCGAAATGCTTACCGAAACGACTCGAGACCGCAAAGCTGGGCCTCTATTCTAGGCGATAAAAACGATATCGTATTTAAACTGTTATGGAATTGTTTTCAACTCGGCCGCCATTATTGTCAAGTAAATAAGAGCTATCAAAACTTTGACAATACGATAACAGGTCAAAAACGATATGGTTCTTACCGCCTAGAATACTGGCCCTGGAAGTCTTCCCTGGAAGGGCTCTGTTCTACTCGGTGAAACGATTTTGCTTCTGACATGTTATCGTATTGTTTTTAACTTGGCCGCTGTTACTGTCAAGTAAATAAGAGTTATCGTTACGTTGACAACACGATACTACTTAATTAACCATATTTCTTTTTCCACCAAGGGTTATCTGGAAGAAATCCCTCAAACGGATAAGTTCGCCTTTGTTCTTGTTTATTTTTGTTATATTGCCTGTTTTGTATTTCTTTTTTAATCTTGTACAATAAAAAGTGTACATACATATAAATTATAATATGTCAAAAGCAATATGGTTTTCCCGAGTAGAATAACGCCCCAGTACTTTAATAAAGCCTACATTATTATTTAGTTTAAGGTTCATATCATTAGTATCATTACATTTGAATTTACGTAATTTACACATTTATTGAAAAAGAACAGGATAAATGCTTTTCAAAAAGCCTAACCTATAAATAAGAGAAATCTCGTACGAAATCTTTGCTCACCTTTTCGCTCGGCAATTCATCATGCAACATCATAATGTCGCGTCGCTGACGCAAGCGCGCACCGGCCGCCATTTTGTAAGCCGTAGCGTGCGCTCGCGCAGGGTGTGGGGACCGTCAATATTTGTTAACGTAGAAACTTAGAAACTATGCGTTACGTGATCTTACTGATCTATTTGTATAGTCTTATGCACGTACCTTGATTAATTATGACAACTCATATAATATTCACATTCTCCTTTAAAAGTATTATTGTTTTCACATTATTGTTACAGCAGGTTTCCAATACTATAGCTATGACAACTTTTTTTAGTCTTGTGATGAAATTATTTATTACTAACTAGCCTTTGTATTTGTGGAAGGGTAATATGCTTGTCCCCCGTTTTTTTCCGGGATACCGGAAATCTATAATGTCAGGATTATCCTACTCGTTATACCTAATCTCTATGCGAATAACAGTGCATTTTTTTACGGGAGAAAAAGGGTAAATAACGCTTTCGAAATTATAATAATACTGGCTTTTGCCTGCGGTAAAATTTTATTTAGCTCTTTCTCAAACTTCTTCATTTTCCGGGATAATAAGTATATCCTGTACACGGGATATGATATACGGTATATCCATATCTGTTAAACTACGATTGTTAACATTTTGACAATCGTGTTTAAAAACACATTATACACTGAAAAAAATAATTGGTTGCTTGTAACAAGATTGTGATTGTTGTGCATAAGCGTCTTGATCCCATACGAGCCTAATAAGACGATAGATACACCAACTAAGACGTTAGATACATCAACTAAGATGTTAGTTGAATCACTAAATAAATTGCTGTCGTTAACTATCAGCATTGGTTGATATAACTAATATCTTAACTATTGTAATCATTTTTTGTCAACTAAGTGAAAATCTCTCTTTGTTAGCTCTCATTTTTTTGAGTGTATTTTATTTTTAATAAAAAGTCATATTTCAGATTATCAATACTACGTCCGATAGATGTCCTTCGTAATAGAATAATTACAATCAACATTTCATTCGTTTCATTTATTTCATACGTCAGAAGTTTTTAGCCCCTTAACTATATTTATTCAATTAAGCCTAACCATAAAAGTACCTCATTTGCGGTCATATTTAAAGACCAGCTTCAACACAACTATTCCCTAATGACTGCCCATTAAAATCTATTCTCTGTAAAACTTAATTGACTCATAACCTTTCATTAGACTCGTCGCTTCTATTTAAAACGACTGACCTTTACTCGACCTGGCTCTTATCCGAACATATTTGAACAAACACTATCGCTCCCATCGTCGCCTCAACGCAAATAACAACATAGATAATATTAATAACACCACGCATGAGTCGCAAGACCCATCGGAATCAACCAACCGCCCATAAAAATCGATGAATATCGTTAAAACCCGAAGGCTCGCCTTGATATTCTGCCAAGGAGCGTTTATTTTTGTAGCGAAAGTCGCCGCTCGCGCAGACACGGGGAAAAGAGCCGTTAGCCGAGCGGCCACGGAAACTGCCGACCGCGCCCGAGTGACGCTCCGGGTGCGCGCTCAACACCACCCATGTGCTAAACATACCGCTCGTATTATACGATGATTACGCTTGAAATTCGATTTTGCGAGAGAATTTTTTACCATTTCCCACTAGATCCGACACGTATGCTTCCCAATACCGCAAGAAGTACGAGATTGATCATGTTTTAACCGGTAATTTCCGGATTTGAAGCCGCAGAACGCGTGGATGCACATAGTGGTTTTTGAACTGGTTGATGTATTTACATTTATGGACGGAAGACGCTAACCCCTCGGCAGCCGCGCGTTTTTTCTCTCTTTATTATTATTAACTTGGCTCGGCGTCTGCTACACACTTACTTCGCTATAAGTAGGTAGGTGTGTGTACGATGCCACTTTATACTTGGCTTGGTCGGTTCGTCGCCGCGGAATTGTATCGTTTTAAACGAAGATTCTTCGAGAACGTTGGAAACGTGCCTTGTAAACGGTATGATTCCCGGCGCGTTTTGGAAAATACACTTTATTTTTGGGCTCACAATTAATAGCAGAACAATAACAGCGTTATTCGTTGATTTAACAATCGCCTTCCGATTGTTATGAATGTTATGATGATGTTTGAGTATGTTTACGAAAGTACTGAAAACATTACGCTTTCTCTGTATTCAACGAATCTGATACAAGTTTAGTTTTTTTACGATAAACTAAAGGGTATAACTGTTAGGTACTATACGGTTTAGTAGAGCAAAAATTAGGTGTAAGTCGCTCGGAATATGCTGTAATTATTCTTGTTTCAGTTCTTTTGTTTATGTTTTATTCTTATAATTATTTCGGGGTAAAATATGAGAGATGATTTTAAGAAACATTTAAGATTGGGTAAGTGCCTTAGTCATCTAAAATGAAATGTGAAATGAAATGTTACATTATCATTTTTCATTTTACTCTAGACGTTATTTGCCAAAATTGGTATGTTCCCTTTTTTTCTTTTTTCTATTTTGTTTTATCCAATCCACGATCTTGATTTTTATTTGCTTCTAAATCAATCAATACGTTAATCTTTCTCGTTCATTTCGTCAATTAGGTACCTATATTCATCCACATTCACGTGTAACATCTCAAGCTCACGACTTGTTCGTAATTCTTTATTTGAGTTGTATATCTTAAGAGTGCCATACAAGCTGTATTCCTGCTCCCGTTACTCGAGAAGTTGTCTACGTGAGATGTTAAACTTATTTAATTAACTCGCTCTCGTCGGCCAACTTGTTCCGGAATCCTTATTAACATCGCTAAGTAAATATGGGGATAAAAAAACTTGGGTTTTTTTTGCGAGTCATTCTTATTTTTCTTGTCTTAAATTGCTAGTCGAGACCAATGTAATGAGTTTAAACTCGGTGGGGATAGGCGGAGATCCTGTTCTTATCATTCGTTTTCATAATAAGACCAGCTGGCCTATTGCCTTACGCACTCGCAATCGCAATCGACTTCAAAGTGGAACAATTGTTTTCATTTTGTATGCAGACTTGCCTTCGATTTTAAGAATGAAAACGATTGCGAGTGCGTTAGGCAATAGCCCTCCCGGGGTCTTTATTCCACTTGGTGAAACCATATTGCTTTAGACATATTATCGATTGTTTTTAACTTGGCCGCCATTACTTTCAAGTAAATAAGAGCTGTAACGTTGGCAATACAATAACATGTCAAAAGCAATATGGCTTTATCGAGTAAAATAGAGCCGCTGCTCAATGATTTTATAATAAATTCACGTTTTTAAACATGTACAAACTTTCAGCTCGATCAGGCCTAAGTAATACTCCCTTAACGACAAATTGAACCAACCACTTAACAGACGATTCGAGTTTTAACAGCTGTCAAAATGTATGAACTAATAGTCGATTAACATTGATAACCATTTGGTGAAATTGGTACTTAAAATGGCCGTTTCAGTAAACATTGGTATATTGAAATCGGAAAATGCCAGTAGGTAACTCGTATTCCGATAGAACAATGACCATGAAGGCTTGAGATTTCATTGTGCACGGAAAATGTAATAATGGAAGATAACTAGAAATCACATTATATCACAACACGATACAGTTCAAACCATAACACGATCGTATCTGCAAATTAAATTTTTATAGTCACGAAATTTTAACCCTTAAGCATGCCCCTAGATCTTATAATTACATATAAAAACATATTAGTAAGGGGAGTAAAAAACAAAGTAGATGTTCACAATGCAGTCTTGTATAAACTTTATGTCAAGGTAGTAAGACTGACATTTCAACCAAACAAAACCCTCTGCCTTGATGACTGTTAATCATCGGGATCATAACCGTTTGCTATTCTTAGTTTCTATATTTTGAACTAAGAAACTAAATGAAAAGGACTGACTTAGGATATTTTAGCTTTAGATATTCCAATACGTATCTCATTCGGTGCCAGAGGGCTCAGACAAGATGCACTACGCTAACTAACGTTTCTATTCGATTCGTTTTTAAACCAATCGCATCACTGGTAGACCACGTGACTTTTCGTATCACGTCATCTTCCAGTGACGCGATTGGTTTAAAAACGAATCGAATAGAAACGTTAGTTAGCGTAGTGCATCTTGTCTGTAGTCCCTGTAATCGTTACTTTTACAAATTTCCTCGACGCACCAGTGCGTTATGGTCAGTGAACACGTTAACTGTTAACGTAACCTGGCCATAGACCAATTTAAACTACCCCTGATGCTTAAAAAAAACATATCTAATTAACTGTAGGCAACTTCTAAAGAATATGTACCTTGTTACGTAGGTTCGTTATTGGAAAAATCTTTCGTTCTGTTACGATAATCATTCGTACAATTCATTTATACTTAATTTTCATTACACAACGGAAATTAAAACATTTTCCTAATCACTTACGTAAATTAGGTAAGAAAATACAATATTTTTAAATTGATTCATATCTTTAAAGTTACATCGTTGCAGATTCAATGAAAATTAACAAAACATGAATAAGAAAAGAAAAAACCACAACCGCATTAAAATCACTGTTATGAGAATATCAGAACACTATATTACAGGTGACAATGGTTGGAAATAACACAAGACCAGTGCCTCTATTCTGAGCGGTAAAGTTCAAATCTTGACCTGTAATGGATTTTTTTCTAACTCGGCCGCCTTTACTATCTAGGGAATAAGAGCCATCTAAACGTTGACAATACGATAGCGGGTCAAAAACGATTTCTTTAATACCGTATTGAATAGAGGCCCATACGTCTTTTAAATTATTGAGACTAGGGATTAACCGCAGAAGGGAAAGGAAAGCTATTATATATCGATGTCACTTCACTGTATTTCTTTAGTGCCATAACTAAGTAATGAGTACGTTTTTAGTAACAAACATATAAAACAGTCGATAAGTGTATAACTAGTTTTTGCCCGCGACTCCGTCTAGAAGCCACTTATCTCTCATTCCTTCGGAACTGTCCGATTTTCCATTTCAAGAAGTTGTCCTAGGTTTTAAACTATCTCTATGCCAAATTTCACGACGATCAGTTGAGGCTTTAGAGAAATAATCATAACATTGCATTTGTGAAGGAAACATGTAATTATTTTTATTTTTTACTGTCATGTCTTACGTGCGTTAATCCATTATTTTATCGAATTTCACTTCATTGATTGTATCATTTCATCGAATCTCATTTCATCGAACGTTATTTTCTATTGTAACCATGATGTTTTCAGGATATCTTAAACATTAATTACATTAGTTAAGTGAGGTTAGACTTGCGACTGCCAAAAAAAATTAACTCATGCGGCGAGAAAAGCCTTTCGATGAAATCCCACCTTCGGTAGGTACAATTGCATGTTTTTTCATTTTGTACAGTCGACGTCATAAATATGTTTACACTTTAGTACCTTGTCTAATTAACGTCATGTTTTAACTGCCATATGAAATTGTCATATCGGATAAAGTGACAAGGTAGGTACTAAAGTGTAAACATTATCTTTGACGTCAACCATACATTGTGCCCTTGTTTTACCAAACGTGCGAAATGTATATTCCGTAAATGATATCGTTAAAAGATGTTTCAATAAAAAAAATAGGTAACCCTTACATGCCTATTTGATGACTAATAAATATAAAGGCATGAGCTGTTGCGTTCGTCGACTCGTTTCATTTTATTATAAATATATAAAACCACATGGGAATAAAGTTCACCAAGAGTTCAACAAACCTAATTACGGCTAATCAATGAAAAATAAACACACGACAACAATTACCAATTAAGATATCTTACCAAGCAGCGATGCGGACGAATGAGTCAATAATAAAATATTACTAGGCATTCACAAACCACAACAACGACAGACTTCGTTTACAGAAAAACTTATGCCAATTTTAAACTACCCTTACATGTCGCAGTCGGTAGGGTAGCCTCTAACTCTAGAATAAATATCTAAATATCAGTTTTTTTTTATTAACACATGCTCTTATAGTGACGATATCGATAAGCGGAAGACCAGCGCTGGATTCACAGCCAGCAATATGCAGAGTTCGGTTTCACGTTTCATCATCATCATCATCATGTCAGCCGAAAGACGTCCACTGCTGGACATAGGCCTCCCCCAAGGCTCTCCACTCAGACCGATCTTGTGCTTTTCGCATCCACCGCGTTCCCGAGATCTTTACAAGGTCGTCACTCCATCTTGTTTCACGTTTATATGTGTTTTATTTTCTGATTGGTAAAGTTTTTGACCTTTTGTTAGGTGTCTGAATAAATATGGTTCCTTTCTTTGTTTCATTACATATTTGCCTTCCTTTCCAGAATGTACAGTACAGAAATTGAAACACGTACCTTTTTTGCTGTTGTCACAATGTGAATATGACCAAAAAGTACGCCTTTCAGTTTCTCTTACCGTACGTCAAGTGCTTAAGATGGATCGTAAGAAGCTCTGCAACAGGAAATCTCTAGTTCTTTATCAAATGCTATACGAGGTATTTTTTGTCGTGTACAGACTCGGCTAGTACCTTTAAAAAAAATGCTAATGGTGATGATTGTAATTGAGTTACGATAAACAATGCGTTTCGTGCTTCTGTAAATGTACATAGAGGCGATCCTTCAATTATAAGTAAAATTGATGAATTCTAGCGGGTACCGATCAATCTCAATTCAATTTGCTATGACCCATTTTCGATTGTTATATCCAATTAGTACCGGTAACTGATTGCGTGTACGAGCGAGCGAGATTTCGTGGAACGATACCGATACATTTATAAAAAATAATGAAATTTAATATTTCCTTCAAAAAAATGTGAGCCAACCTAGAGATATTTTCTCTTACTTTACAACCAAAGTTAATAAAATAATAAACGAAATAAAATGAATAAAAATCAACCAAAAGTAGAGAAGAAAGAGAGAACAGCAGGTTCTGCGATAGTGATAACTAACATCTTAGGGAGGCTTTTACGCAATAATGTGTCAATCCACAACTGTTTAGCAATAAAATGTCAACCCACGATGATAATATTGAGGGTTGACACTTTATTGCTAAATAGTTGTGGATTGACACATTATTGCGTAACAGCGTCCTTGATGTGTCTAACGTGTTGTTAGAAGCGACAAGGTTTTCTTTCAGTGTTGTTATTTGGCTGGTTCATTTATAATTTTCTACCAAACGGGATTGAATTTCAGCAATTCTTTCCTCTGTTATAATTAAAAATTTCTTCAACTTAACCTATGCAAGAGTTTTAAGATATCCGGGAACAAAACTACTTCCAAAGTACAGTACGCTAAAACCTAAAAACTCGCGTGACGAACGTGCTTCGGCCAAGTCGTATTACTAGAATGTTCTAAAATCTAACTTAGTAGGTAGTTGTTGTTAAATCTTTTTAAAAGTAAATATTTTTTGTAGTTTGAGCGTATTTAGGGATAAGTTCGACTTTGTACATTAGTTTAATATTAAAATTACAATATGTATATTTTTGGGCAATAAAGACTTTCTATGTACCTAAAGCGTACTTGGGAATATATGTTGCCATATATAATGAACGAGTTACCCTCAGATTTATGCGAAAGAATATGTAACAACCCTAATAAATGTTTCAACATTATGAAAGGTGCCTACTTGGGTAGCTCATAATAATTATAAAAATTGTAAAGAGAAAACGAGTGATACCAGCGGCAGATAAACTCTGCGTAAATGTTAAATTTTTTAATGTAGTATTTTCTTATTGTAAATAAACTAAAAAATAAAGTGACAGATAGAAATTCATGTTCCATATTTTTCGGGTTAGTATGGAAACAATAATAAATTAGCAAGATTCCTTTCTCATCTAGCTTGGTACTGTACTACCTTGTCACTGTAACTTATTCCAGTGACAGTAGTTATTATTTACTATATCAGTAGCTGCGACTAGGTACTAAAATGTAGTGTAGCGCTCCATAAGAATAAAAGGTACGGAACACTACACGGGATGGTTGTGATAAAACCATCAGCACGTAAATTTGGACCTGTATAAGTTAAATAAAACCGAACGAAATTCAACAAGGTTATATAATAAGGAAAACACACAATGATAAAATTAAAACAAACTACATACAATGTAACTATAAAAAACAAGATCACTAGACTGTTACGGAACTTAGTTTACGTATCTAAACAATTTAACACAGAACGGTCTGCGGGTTGTCACAATAATAAAGTTTTTCTAGTTTAAAAACACATTGCCTAATAAAGGGTGAAAGACCACCTTGGAACACGGTCAGGCCAAAACTTGTATTCAACTTAAAGGTAATTCTGATTCGAACTAAAACAACAAGAATCTGTTAAAATGCAAGAAGCGCTTCATGATTAAAACTGATATGTTCGAAGTATTATTAAACTGGGATAACAAATTATGGATTTGATCGGTAAAAAGGTCTAAGGATTCTATAACATTTATAGCCAAAAATGAAACCGAATGATGATTAGAATTTGGAAAAGTAAAAATCAACGAAATAGTAACTGTCCTGCGAATATCCGCCGTTGCTTGTCGCCGTGTGAAGATGTAACCACCCTGCGTTCGTCGCAACTGTCGCAGCGGGTAAAACCAGCGGGCGCTGCCGCAGACGACGACCCGTTGCCAGCGAACTTGACGGCGAACCACACGCTGAATCCAGTCGTCCAAATCTTCAGTCGGGGCGTTGAGTCGGAAGATATGGGGTAAACGGAGGTGCTGCAAAGGACACCTTTACTCACAAAATTGAACGAAAGGGACGGAAGAAAGGCTTCCTTAAGATGGAGGGCTGTGAAGACTGATCGGCTACAAAAACCAACTCACCCGCTATCCGGACACACAGAAGACAACAGCACTAAAACGTGCGGCCCTCAATTGAGACCACGGCGTAATAGAAACGGCCTCCACGTATCACTACACCGGACGCGACACTCGAAGCTGGCTTCAGTTATAGTGAAACTTGGGATGACTAGAAATTATTAAATTTTTCTGTTGTATCAAGGCAAGAGTACGAGAATGAATGACATTCCCAAAACAAGGAACGGATCTAACAAAAACGAATTCAAAATTCAAAACTGTCAGTAGAAATTACAAACTCTAACCGGTCAATGAACAAGTCCGCAATACCAAAAAGGCTGAGAAACGAAAAAGGCGAAATAAATAAACAATAAATAACGCGAACCAACGCGATTTGTAGCGGTAATGCTACAATTATCCCCTCACTAGAACAAAAAAACAAAAAATTGACAACCCTAAAATAATATTGAAGTAACAACCCTAAAATTTCCAAAAGTGACAACCCTAAAATAATATCGAAGTGACAACCCTAAAATTTCCAAATGTGACAACCCTAAAATTTCCAAATGTGACAACCCTAAAATAATATTGAAGTGACAACCCTAAACATCGAACACGAAACACCAAAAACACACTTTAAAATATAAAGGTTAAACACAAACAGCATTTGTCAAAGTCGACCTTGATAAGGTTAACCTAAAATGAAAAACAAAACTACAGACGCGACGAAAATCACACCTGAACACCAAAGATCGCTCACCTAGTATAGTTGAACCGAAACGATCTTGATACTAGACTGACTAAACTAGGACTAATTCTGACTAACTGCAGCCACCTACCCTAAAACATCTAGCCTAACACATTAAAACTATTTTATTAATAATACAGCCTGCTGGAAAAAAGCACCTCTATAACTAACTTACACCTAGTACAGTCAGCCAACAAAAACTGCAAAAAATGTGTTTAACAGACCATTATTACAAACCTACGCAATGACAAGAAATAACCTACTACAAATATCATCTAGAAACCCTAACAAATATCCGCGACGAAAATTGAATCAAATTATCCTAACACTAAAAACTAAGGATTATACAAATCAACCACCACAATATACACCAATAAGCCTATCAGAACGACCAACCAAAAACATAAAGGCAAAACGAATAGTCCGAAAAAGTATTACGATCGGAATAAGTACTCTAACCGAAAATTCCAAGACACTAGCTCTTAAACTAAGGCATACCAGTGCACGAAGTTTACATACCAACCATTCCGCTATGATACCAAAATCACAGATTAGCTAGTTCGCGCAAACTAACTAACCGTTAACCCAGTAAGATAGCCCAACGACACAATTCCGTCTTGGAAATTAGCGCGAGAAAAACCCACAAGTATCAAGACCTGTTATTGCACTATAGTTGATACGATGGCAAACAAATGCCTAACGTGAACAAAGTGATAGGTGATTAACAAACTTCGAACTTTGAATAACAATATGTATAGTCAGACCGAAAAAAATGAACACGGCAAGGAAAATTCTCACAACAAAAGTCGACGCAGAATATATTGGAAAAAGATGTACAAACATCGTACGTCAAATATTATAAAAATAAATATGAAATAGAACACCGAAACAAAAAAACCAGAAGGGGGAAGACGTTGATCACAATGGAACCTTTAGAATTTTGGGAATTATTATAGGAAAAAAAAAGAACGGGGACACCTAAAAAAACGACAAAAACAAAACGCGCAAAAAGAATATTTGTCCAAAAATTAAAATTTCACTAATCACCATATCGCCTAAACAAACAAATCTATAAATAACCACCGCAAAGTCAAAAAGGGGGGTGAGGAACACCACGACCCAAAATCCCGTAAGAAAAATTTTAGACATAAGGCGCGTTCGTTCCGACTGTCTGCCATCTTGGGCACACAGTCTGAACATATTTAAAACAGCAAAAAAAATACGCCCGAGTCGGAAACTTAACGCGTTTTATGGTGGCTAGTTCATCCAGACCATGTTCCATCCTGGACCCACGGTCTGAATATATTCAAAACATCAGCAACGCCATACGCGCACACGAGACGAAATTGGTGTCCCTACACGCGAAAACGGCATGTCACAGAGCACATGGAATAAAAACATGCTGGGGACAAAAACTAAAAACCAATCATGCTAAAACACCAGATACCCTAGTAACACGGAGAAGTACCTAGGGGCGAAAAGGTTACATGCAAAATAAAAACAAAACCACTCACCTTAACGGACCCTAACTACGAAACACATGGTAGGAAAATAAAATTCAGGGGTGAAAATTTTATTCGGTGGGATTGAAAGACTGTTCGTTTTGGACGATATACAAGTAATTATTTTTGAAAATAAACATTATCACAATAAATTAAATATATCAAGTGGAAAGTAGGCGTCAGCTCCAGGTTGAAATACGCGACTCGAAGCCAAGGAAAGTAAAGCGCGGCGAAGTCATCGCACCACTGGAACCGTAGATGTTATTAGCTCCGCTACAACATAAAAGAAAAAGGATTAGTAGCAAAGAGAAAGGATTTATTGGTCGATTACGACCAATCTTTCCACCGACGACAAAAAAATAAAAAAAATAAAAAAATATTTGACACATAAAAAAAATATAATAAAAATCACTTACCTTCGGGCGCCATTTTGTAGCGCTCCATAAGAATAAAAGGTACGGAACACTACACGGGATGGTTGTGATAAAACCATCAGCACGTAAATTTGGACCTGTATAAGTTAAATAAAACCGAACGAAATTCAACAAGGTTATATAATAAGGAAAACACACAATGATAAAATTAAAACAAACTACATACAATGTAACTATAAAAAACAAGATCACTAGACTGTTACGGAACTTAGTTTACGTATCTAAACAATTTAACACAGAACGGTCTGCGGGTTGTCACAATTGATAAATTCACATATTTATTAAGAATGACACAATTCAATAATAACAATACGTAACTAGGCTACTCCTGCTGTCATGTCACCGTCACAAGAAGGTTAAGACCATAACAGCCGCCGCCGTTAATCAACCTGTTGCGCTTCGGGGACGCCAGTAGCCGGCAGCATCTGGTCTACATGGCGCCGCCAGCTTTCGCCACCGTCTGTAACCACGCGGTAGTGTAGGCGCCCTAATCTTTCGGCTACTCTGCCAAACTCCCACTTTCTTTTAAGGTCCGAATAGTTACGGACTTGGATCCTTTGACCTTCTACGAATGTTTTATCCAGTACGGGTCCGTACCTCATTGGATTTCCTTTTTTGGTTACGAGCTCCCCCAGCATTAAATGTAATTTTGTGCGTATGTCTCTACCAAACATTAATTGATACGCATTGCTTCCTGTCATATTTGGGGTTCGTCTTAATTGCATTTTAATCACGTTTAATTTGTCGGCAAGAGAGCCTGTGTTGTCCTCCATGTTTCTTATACATTTTTTTACAGTTTGAACGTATCGTTCTGCTTGACCATTGGAAGCTGGGTGATAAGGTGCAGACGTTCTGTGAGAGACTCCGTTTTCTTTAAGAAATTGAGTAAAGTCACTCGAGGTGAACTGACGGCCATTGTCTGATACTAAAATGTATGGAAATCCGAAGGTGCTGAATAAATCTCTGAGCTTATTGATACACCAGGCGCTCGTTGTAGTCTTCGTTGGAATAATTTCGATCCACTTGGTGAATGCATCTACCACTATCAATAGTTGATGTCCTGCGATAGGGCCAGCAAAATCGATATGAATCCGCTGCCATGGTTCTGTCGGTTCTTCCCAGTGATGAACTGCTACTTTATTTGGTTCGTTTTGTGTTAATCTGCAAGCTCTGCATGATTTAACCTTATTTTCTATATCCCGGTCAATATTCTTCCAATAAACAAAACTGCGGGCTAACAGTTTCATTTTAACGATACCGAGATGTCCGGCGTGAAGTTCTTCTAGCACGGCCTCACGTAACGCACCGGGGATCATGACTCTGATCCCTCTTAAAATGCAGCCGTCTTGCAACGTAAACTCGTTATCATTATAGCCCAGGTCTCTCAAGCTCCTCCCTGTTTGTAGGGCTCGTAGTACTGCTTGATACTCGTGATCGTCTGCTGTTTCCTTAGCAATAATTTCACAATTGACTGAGAGAGAATGTATTTTTTGTAATTGGTACGCCGAATGTTGGTCTATTATGTTGTCTTGAGTTTGTTCATACGGGAATCTTGATAAATAGTCTGCATTAGAGTTAGCTGCAGAAGTGCGGTATTCAATATCATAATTAAAGCCAGAAAGAAAGTGAGCGTAATGAAATAACCGCATCGTACTCATTGCCGGAAGGGTTCTTTTTGGATGGAAAATACTTGTAAGAGGCTTATGATCAGTAATCAAGATAAATTTTCGTCCGTAACAATAATGAAAGAATTTTTTAAGGCCCCAATATATTGCTGTTGCTTCCTTATCAATTTGGCTATATTGCTTTTCACTTGTTGAAAGACTCCTGGAAGCGAAAGCGATAGGTCTCTCTGAGCCGTCAGGTAAGCGGTGTGACAGAACTGCGCCCAGACCCCTCGGGGACGCATCCGTCGCCAGAATAACAGTTTTTCTTGGATCAAAATGAATCAGTGTTCTGTCGCTTGATACTTCTTTCTTAATTGTTGTAAAACTTTGTTCACATTCCTTGGACCAATCGTACTGTACACCCTTCTTAAGTAGTTTATTTAAGGGACTGGTTATAGAAGCTAGGTTCGGAATAAACCTATTATAGTAGTTTGCCATTCCAAGAAACGTCCGTAGTTCAGTTATATTCGATGGGGAATTGGTATTTGTGAGGGCCTGTATTTTTTCCTTGTTCTTGTGTAATCCATTACTGTCAATTGTGTGTCCAAGATAATTTATGCTGCTTTGAAAAAATTGACATTTCTCTTTGTTTATTCGCAGGTCATTGTCTTGGAGTTTTTGAAATACCTTTTTTAAGCGATCGAGTAGTTGTTCTTCGCAGGCCCCTTGGATGATGATATCATCGAAGAAACATTGTACTCCATCGATTCCTTGGAGAAGTTGGTCCATAAATCTTTGCCATAGATTTGGTGCAGTTTTGACTCCAAACATTAATCTATTTACTTTATATGTACCCTTATGTGTACTTAATGTTTGTAGTAATGCACTTTCTTCATCCATTTCCATATGTAAATAAGCTTGGCTTATATCGAGAGTGCAAAATATTTTCCCACCATTCATTTGTGATAAAATATCTTCAATAATCGGAATCGGATACTGTTCATCCTTAATCACTTGGTTCAGAGTAACTTTGTAGTCGGCACATAATCGAATAGAACCATTGGGTTTAACAATCGGAACAATTGGTGTTCCCCACTCAGCTTGGTCTACTTTAGTGATTACTCCCAATGTACAGAGTCTTTCAATCTCTTCGTCCACTTTTTGTTTCAGAGCGTAAGGTACTCGTCTTGGTTTTATAAATATGGGTTGTGTGTTTTCATGTAAGTTAATATGACCTTTGTAATTTGGTATTTTTCCTAGATCAGATTTGAAAATGGTGGATGTAAATTCTTTTAATATTTCATCGAGTTTTGGAAATTGTTCCAAACGTAGCATTCTTATATCTGCAAGTTCCAATTTGAATTCTTTCATCCAGCTTCGTCCAAAAATCGCATCCACATCTAAATCGATTAGATAGAGTTTTCCACTAAAATTTTGGTTATTGTAGGTACATTTTACGAAAATAACTCCATATGGAACTATAACTTCTCCGGTGTAAGTTTTTAATCTGATGTCAGTTTTGTATATTTTACTTGCCAGATTAAGTTCCTTGTACTGTTTAAGAGACATCGATGACAGCGCTGCTCCCGTATCAAATTCCATTTGTACTGTTTTGGTATTAATTTGTAAGGTAATCATGTACTTATTTGAAGATTCCGTTTTAATAGTGTTTATATCACACGTACTTTCGACTGCCACGTTTGTATCATCGTTCACAAGAACGTTATATGAATTGTACTCTTCATGTATATTTGTTGGAAAGTCTGTGTTATCTAAATGTATTTGTTTACTGTCCAGGTTTTGTTGCAAGCAGACTTTTTGTAGGTGGCCTTTTCGGTTACATCGCTTACAAACGGTATTGATATGTTCGCATTGGTTAGCTCTGTGAGTGTCTTGCCCGCATCTATAACACTTACCTTTAAGGTCTTTAAGGGTGATATTGCCTCCTTTTGTGTGCGGTTGCAAATTGTAACGTGGCTGTTGTGAGCTTGTAAGTTTATTTGTGTAGTCCACAGTTAGGTTTTCATGGTGTGATATCAACTTGTTTTCAGATTTACCCATTTCAATGGTTGTAGCCATGTGAATTAGTTCGGTAAACGTGGAATTTTTATTATCTTGAAGAAGCTTCGTGCGAATATCTCCGTCGTGGATACCCCTTATAAACTGTAAGCATAGGAAATTTTCCGAAATTGGTTTTTTGCAATGTTGACATTCGAAATTACAATTCATCGTTAGCTGTTTTAATTTTGAGGCGTACTGTGCTACAGTTTCATCATTCTTTTGTTTTCTTGTAATAAATTTATTTTGTAGTAACCAGGTGCTCGGTTTTGGATCGGTAAATTCTTCTAGAATTTGTGCTAGTTGCTTAAAGTCCATTGTTAAGGGATTTTCGGGTGAGCACAGGATATACATCTGTTCATGTAGTAATGGTGGTAATGCCGAAAGAAATGTGTATGTTTTTACCTTCGCATCAGATATGTTGTTAAGCATAATGAATAGTTCTAGTCGTTGTATGAAGTTTTTCATGGATTCGGTTTCATGGAAGGGTTGAAAATGTAATTTAGGTGTTCTTTGACGTTGGTCCGGGAAAACTGAAGGTACTACGCCGACGTTGCTGGTAGCACTTAAGAACGTTTGAGAATCTAAACTTGAACTGCTCCTAAAAGACATTAATTTTAACTTTAATTGTATAGTTGCTTCTTCAAAGTCTTGTCTGTATTGTAATTCACTATCGATGTCATTTTCCTCGCTTTCAGATTCAATGTTTGTTTGGATTTCGTTGAATTTTCGTAGGTTTTCGTTTAACGCCTGTAGGCGTAAATCAATTTCGTCATTTGTAAAACTTTCCTTTTGTAAGATGAGCGTTTGGGAACGCGTAAGTGTTCCGTGCAGTGCTCCTCTGGTTTGCCGTGCTTTTTTTATGTTGAAAGTACTCATATTCGTCGCCACTGATAAATTCACATATTTATTAAGAATGACACAATTCAATAATAACAATACGTAACTAGGCTACTCCTGCTGTCATGTCACCGTCACAAGAAGGTTAAGACCATAACAACAATAATAAAGTTTTTCTAGTTTAAAAACACATTGCCTAATAAAGGGTGAAAGACCACCTTGGAACACGGTCAGGCCAAAACTTGTATTCAACTTAAAGGTAATTCTGATTCGAACTAAAACAACAAGAATCTGTTAAAATGCAAGAAGCGCTTCATGATTAAAACTGATATGTTCGAAGTATTATTAAACTGGGATAACAAATTATGGATTTGATCGGTAAAAAGGTCTAAGGATTCTATAACATTTATAGCCAAAAATGAAACCGAATGATGATTAGAATTTGGAAAAGTAAAAATCAACGAAATAGTAACTGTCCTGCGAATATCCGCCGTTGCTTGTCGCCGTGTGAAGATGTAACCACCCTGCGTTCGTCGCAACTGTCGCAGCGGGTAAAACCAGCGGGCGCTGCCGCAGACGACGACCCGTTGCCAGCGAACTTGACGGCGAACCACACGCTGAATCCAGTCGTCCAAATCTTCAGTCGGGGCGTTGAGTCGGAAGATATGGGGTAAACGGAGGTGCTGCAAAGGACACCTTTACTCACAAAATTGAACGAAAGGGACGGAAGAAAGGCTTCCTTAAGATGGAGGGCTGTGAAGACTGATCGGCTACAAAAACCAACTCACCCGCTATCCGGACACACAGAAGACAACAGCACTAAAACGTGCGGCCCTCAATTGAGACCACGGCGTAATAGAAACGGCCTCCACGTATCACTACACCGGACGCGACACTCGAAGCTGGCTTCAGTTATAGTGAAACTTGGGATGACTAGAAATTATTAAATTTTTCTGTTGTATCAAGGCAAGAGTACGAGAATGAATGACATTCCCAAAACAAGGAACGGATCTAACAAAAACGAATTCAAAATTCAAAACTGTCAGTAGAAATTACAAACTCTAACCGGTCAATGAACAAGTCCGCAATACCAAAAAGGCTGAGAAACGAAAAAGGCGAAATAAATAAACAATAAATAACGCGAACCAACGCGATTTGTAGCGGTAATGCTACAGTAGGTACAGCTACTTCTAAGTTCGACCGTACGAAGAGCCTGCACACACTCTTCAGTAATTATGTTACCTGTGGCCCGTTTCACGAAGCTACAAGTTACAAATTACAAGCGGAAGTCTCTTTCTAGCGAACGGAGTTAGAAAGAGACTTCCGCTTGTAATTTGTAACTTGTAGCTTCATGAAACGGGCCTCTGGCCGTTCTGAAACAAATACCATTTCTTCAACGAGAGAAATAAAAACCGGGGCGTTTGTTAGTAATTGTGTTGTAACTCCTGTTCTTTGTAAGAATAAGTTATTTCTTAAATTATAATTACTTATCTGTCATATCTGTCGGTAAGGGCCGCCCCAGACGATACAGCGATCAAAATCGTGTTGTATTGAATAAGGAAGGGCTAACTTTCACCCGAATGTATGGATGTAATTACTTGCTTATTATTTTTAAGTTTTAGCGAAATTAAAACACATTTTTAACCGACTTCAAAAAAAAGGAGGTTCTCAGTTTGTCCTGCATGTATGTATGTTTGTTTGTTCGCGATTATCTCGCGTTTAGCTGAACCGATTTTGATGTGGTTTTCAGAAAAGTATTTGTTACACTTAAGAGAAGGTTTAGTAATTTAACCGACTTAAAAAAAGGAGGTTCTCAGTTTGAAATTTTTACAGAGTTGTACGATTTAAAAAAATCTTTTTATATACTGTTATGTCCTCGCAAGGCCCCGTGTAAAAATTACTTCAATTTAAATCGAAACAATGTGTCATTTTGAAGTTCTAAAGAAGTTTGACAGAGGGCCTTATGAAAAGTTTTTGGGCGTTACGTGTTTAAAAATGCTGAGTTACGTGCCAAACAAAACCACATAAAAGCCTTTACAATGTTGCTTTAAAATGTGGTCGTTTTAAATACTTAACAAGTAATTTTGTGCTGTGGTTATTTAAATTTTAAAATTTTAAATTTAAAACGCGCTTATTACCAGAAATAATTCGTTAACAGAATAAAAATTCTGTTAACGAATTATTTCTGGTAATAAGCGCGTTTGCGTACTGGAGCGATTCTTCGGCGGTTAAACCGTCGTCATTGTCACCTTCGCATATTATTCCAGTTAAAATAAAATAAAATCTTATATGGAGTTCCTTAGTGCTCGTATTTGTCGATATTTTCGTCAATATTCCACCCACTCGTAACTGATATGATAACGAAAATATTTAGTACCTTTACCGCATAAAACCAACCTAAAGTCCAAATTGAAACAGAGTTCCTGCTATTTTAGATGATGTTTAGTAGGAATAACTTAAGAACCAAAATTTCCTACAAGCCTTGTTTTGTCAAGCGAATACGAGCAACCACAATGCCAACGCAGAACCAAGATGGCCTAAATCAATGTGGAATAGACCCATTGTCTACGTTTTATTTGACTTCTTAAACAGACCCTTTCCAAATTACAACCACTTTCAATAAAAAACCAATTCAATAATTATTCCATTCAAAGCTCAGCATACAACCATAATCTATAAAATTTAAGCAATGTGTAGTTCCTGGCACTTAACGTTAGGCTAAATTACACGTCACGGATAGGGGAGCTAGAGTGGAACGCTCCGCTAGAGTCGTTAACATTCCGCGCGCGCGTCGATTTCGAGCCGCCGTGCGCCCGCGTCGGTATTGTGGGAAATGATGTGATTCTGCGCAGCCAGTGTTGGTTACAGAGCACATAACGCTACTTTTCAATAGTAAAAAAGCCCGGTTTTGCGGTAGCGTGAATTAAAATCACATGGATGATTTATAGGAACAAGATAAATTAATCTTTCGTTTAACCCGTGGAACGTTGTCATGTCATATACATGCGTATTACAATATCAGTCTTATATTGAACCACTCTGAGTTCCAAATTTGAATATTCTAGTATCCAATGTTGGATACTAGGACGTGTGAAAGGTTCACGCAAAGTTTTAGACCATGATCAATTTTTACTTTAGTCAAAAGTACCTTACAAATGGCCACTTTCGGATACACTTCAACGCTTAGGATCTTTGTAGTTACCCTCTTACACACTCAGCTGTTTGAGTGTGCAGGTTTCCTCACGATGTTTTTCCTTTACCGTAAGGGCCGATACTTAAATTAGAACAAGCTTAAAAAAAATTAAACTGCTGTTTGGATAATGTCGTCAATATAATGTTAGTTATCGTTATCAATGTTATCATACATTGTATTTAATCGTACACGTGGCAAGAAAACTATAAAGTCAGCTTAAATTTGAATTTTAAGTTAATGTCATAAAGTATTTATTATGTTTTTGACAGCAGCCATTATACGGCTGGCTGCTTGCCACACAAAGGGATATTTTTTATTTCGCCAATTTCACAATTAAAGTACCCAGTGACGACACCTCGCTCGTTGAAATAAAATGTTGCTTTAAGTAACATTATACAATTTCCCATATTTAATAACTATAATGTAAACTGCGCACTTTAAATGTGAATGCTGTAAATGCCTGTGATGGGCTTACATACGCACCTTTAGAACAATAATGACCTAATTCAAAATTTGTGCTTTCAAACTTCGAGTCATAAATTTATTATCATAGAGACCTAACTCGAAATTTAAAATTTCTCAATTAGGTCACTATTGTTCTGAAGGTGCGTATGCTGTTGGCACGTCATAAATAAATAAATAAGCAGTTTTTCGGAGAATTAAACACTTCTTTTCTTAATTATTTAGTCTGTTTCTACTTAATCTAAAACATGCTTAATTAGTTCCACGGCTAAAAGCACACAGAATAGAAGCAAATCGGACCTTCTTCGACTTGCTCACATACTGAAATAGGTCATTTTACTGTTATTATTCTCAGCCGAAATTGAATTATGACTGTATACAACTTGTGTATAACAACGACGCATCAACTCCAATTATATTAGGTACTCTGATTAGAACTGAATTTTAATAATTCCAAACGCAATTTGAAAAGCACCCGAAACCGCGTTACATGCATGAAGGGATTGATGTATGCAGAGATGGACATTATTCGAATATTTATTATTCGAATAAAAAATAATTCGTAATATTTTTATTCGCGAATAGTTTATCCACGAATGAATCATTCGACTACTTTTCGAATAACGAATAATTTATTAATGTATTAGAGAAAAATGGAGCAGGTATAATAAGTAGTACATAATAATTATTCGTGGCAATTCATTCAACGAATAAATTATTCGCGAATAAATCATTCGACGGATAATTTATTCGAATAAGAATAATCATTCGAGAATTTCATTCGTTATTCGCGAATAATTTGGTTATTCTTATTCGTTATTCGTCATTCGAATAAATTTTGCCTATCTCTGAATGTATGAATGTAGAGGAAGCGAAAGTTGTATGGTTATCATTGATTGTGTATTGAATATTCATATTTAGTATGAATATTCAATACACAATCAATGATTTAATTATATAATAATAAGATTTTAGAGTTAAGTTTAGTTCTCTAAGTTTTGGAATAAATAATGTCTGCATAACGATGTAACTAGGTACAAAGTACACTACGGACCGGTGTACCTGGCGTTCCTCAGTCTCTGCCTACCCCATTGGGAGACAGGCTTGAAGGCATGTAAGTATTTATATGTAAAGGTATGTATGAAACTTTTCGTTTATTTACTTTTTTAATGTAGCAATTAAATCGGGTGTGTAATGTTTAGTATAAAAACAAATGATCTAATTTTCATTTTACATAACACAAATTGCATAATTTCGATCTCTATAATGAACCAACGATATAATAATTATGATGTATAAAACGAAATGCATAATTTCTAAAACTATAATGTTCCTCGTGTGGTTGCCGAGTTAGAATAGTGCCACTCCATGTCTTCCCGTGGATGTCGTAAGAGACGACTAAGGGAATAAAGGCTTGTAGTACTGTTAGGCGATGGGCTTGCAACCTGTCACTAATACGCTGGTAAACATCTTAGCCGAATTGTGCAAATTGTGGTTATAGAATTATCAACAAGTTTTTAGAGATGTTTGCTCTGCCTACCCCACTCTGGGAACGAAGGTGTGAGATTATGTATGTATAATGTTCATAAAATAAAAAAATAAGAATCTAACGGCTTTCATTACTATTAATGTGGTCACAGTTCTATCCTAACTTAGTTAGAAGAAATTGACTAAAAATGCATAATAACAAGAAAATTATAGTTATAATAAATGAGTGTTATGTTATTCGATCGTATGCCTGATGAAATTATACAATTGGTTTTTATGCTAAACGTTCATTATGCTTTTCGTGGTTAGTTAAATGAAATTATACACAATGTTTTTAGACTGATTGAAGCGCACCCAATTAAATTATGCATTTAGTGAAAACAGGCCTCTTTTCTGCAGCCTAAAACCATTGCCATTGACGTGTCATCGTAGGTATTGTTATTAACTCGGCAGCCATTACTCACAAATAAACAATTCGATAATATACCAAAAGCAATATGATTTTACCGTGTAGAATAGAGCCCCAGCATACATACTTAACTAGGGATCGGAAATTCGGCTGCTTTTATACCTACAATTAGCAAATTTTCGGAAAAAGCTCAACAAGTATGGAGTCGGCCTGTTATAAATATTATTTTAATTATTTAAGTTCCGAGATTCCGGATTGTATAAAACATCAGGAAATAGTGATAACTGTCAAAATATTTAGCTAAAGACTATTTTCAGCTATTTTGTTAACATACCTACACGTTGGTAAACAGTTCAATTTTGTATGACTATGTATATTGGTTTTAATTTGGTGATTTAACAAAAATACTAACGTTAGTACCATTAGTTTTCATAACAATAATATGTAACTTAACAAATTTAATTTAGTTTGATGTTAAAGAAAGACGAAAAGAAACAACTAAAATATGTTATTTAAATACTTTAAATACGTATGTGTATATGTATCCTGTTTTCCGGTATTCCGGAAAAAGCCCGGGAAATTTATTAGCAAAATTTAATAGAGTCCGCCTCCATACTACTTAACATCAATACAACAAAAAAAAAACGATAAAAGCTTCCGAATTTCCGATCCCTATACATAACACATCTTTCGAATAAAATACAATAGGTACGGACAAGTAAATAATTTGAAATTCGGAGGCGTTCCTTTCCGAAGCACGATAGTGTGAGATCGCAATGTCACTTACCTTACGTGATTGGGTACCGAGATTGATGGTGCTCTGCAGTTTTATAAGCAATTTCCGGATTTAATCTCGTGTAAATAGTTTTATTTCAGTGTAAACATTGGCGTTTAAGCCGTTTAATGTCTTAATATGCCAATAACAATTACAGGTAGTTTAAGTGTCACATTTTTTTATTGTCTGTGTTGCACCAATTTTAAATCCGGAATTGTAAGATTCAGTAATACATTATGTAGGTATGTAAATCGCTTTTATAAATTAATGCGACTATGTTAATGTTAATAAAATTTTGATGTGTTACTTATTCCAGTACGAGTATAAAAGATTTTTAATATCCCAAAAGCTAAGGATGAAACAAATGATCCATCGATAAACAATTTTTTTGTGGTTCATCAAGCAGAATTTATGTTTAAAATGGCGACGGTCTAAGTCGCGATAGAACCAGATACTAGGTTTAGCCTAATTATCTTAGGAAGCCCCGTGTGAAGAGACTGATCTGACCTTGGCTATCGACGACGTAGGATAGTCGACGTCACTCCCCTGGGCTAGAGCTGGGTTTGGCCCACTGCCCCAGTTTCCATTAATTGGTCGGAAGGTCAGGATCTATTCATCAGTTATTTGTTTTGGCTTCGTACCTGGGAAATGGCGGTACGATCCACGAGTTAACCTTACTTATTTTTACTTGTCTAATGTAGTAAACAACTTTCTAACCTCAAAATGAACCTTTTTTGGCTAACTCCATACATTTCGAGATTTTCGAGTCTAAATAAAACAAACAGAGGCCCTGCCCGGTACTCGTTATCGACGTTATCGTTATCTAAAATGTATAGGATTGACGTAAGCTGTCAGACGGTTGCGTTAAGCGCCTACGGCAATTCATACATTTTGACAGTTTTCGTAAGTCGTTAAATGTTAGCGTTGAGCAAATTGTCTAGACTCGCAGAAACGTTAGCAGCATTTGTATCCTGGCTAAGCCTACAGCGAATTGATCGCAAGATTTCATTTCCTTTCATGAAACAAAATTTTAATATAACGTTTGTATGTAAACGAGTATTAAGATGAAGTAACCTAGATTAGTAATATTTTTAAATATTTAAATCTTTACATAAATTTAACGTTGCATAAATGCCCACTTAGATCGCCTAAAATGGTTCCGAGAATATAGATACGAAGGATTAATAATTACGCATCTTTTTCACCGTTGTTAAGGCGATTAAATACTTAAAGATTGCAAAGGAACTTTAATATTCCAAGGCCATAACGGAATGGTGTTATAAAACGGCTCTTACCGTTATAAATATCTAGATAAATTGATGTTAAAGATTGAATACTAATGTAGATATTAGTAAAATACCTATCGTTTAAATTTGAAAATCCTAACTTATATTTTATGCAAAAGTGTGTCAACATCTCGACCGATCGACGTGATAATTGGAACAGAGCGCTCAGACAAGATGCACTACGCTAACTTACGTTTCTATTCGATTCGTTTTTAAACCAATCGCGTCACTGGTAGACCACGTGACTTTTCGTATCACATCACCTTCCAGTGACGCGATGGTTTAAAAACGAATCGAATAGAAACGTTAGTTAGCGTAGTGCATCTTGTCTGAGCCCTCTGAGATGTTTATAGAAAACGGAATTGCGATAAGCAACTTCTACGCAGAGCCGCGGTAAAGTATAGACAGCATGGGGCTCTATTCTATGAGGTTAAACCATATTGACATTGATTTACTTGATAATAAATGAATATTTCTCAAACATGCCATGAAATATTGATGTTATGTTCCTTATAGGCCGCCAAGTATGACGTTTCCGGTGCGGCTAAGACAAGAGGTCGTTAATGGAATTTCATACAAATCGTGCAGGCCTAGGCCGGCAGGGTCCTCTTTTTTAATTTCCATTCCACATAAATTTGTGGCACAGGCATCATGACATTCTGTCACTATGCGTATTAAAAAAAACAATAAACGATTTTTTTTTTAATTGTGTAAACATGGCGGCTGTGTTTATGAACAGGGTAGATAGCTGGTTTTTTTTAATATACTAAGCCGTGCATCCAACCATACCGTTTGCATGTGTATTTAAAGTACCAGGAGAACAAAGGTTATTAGGGGTGCGTAGCGCAACTTAGATCGCGGGCGGGCGCACCCGACACAGCGCGGATGACTGAGCACTGTAGGTTACTTTTAAGGTTGTTTTAATTTTTTTAATGAATTACTTAGGCCCTGTTGTTTGATCAGTAGTTAAACTAACTAATAGTCAAAAATCGTTACTAATGGTTAAAATCTCAAGGAAATGTGTCAAATTTTACATTCCTTTTTCGAATTTTAACAATTAGTTAGTTTAACTACTGATCAAACAACAGGGCCTTATTATTATGTTTGAGAAAAGCACTATACATACCTCGGCGGGAATTATCGGGTTGCCCGCCTCAGACCATCCGGCCTAGCTTTGCTCGGCCGTCTGTATGTCGTCGGCCGGCTACCCCTTTTGTCCCGGCCTCTGTAGTAATGTACTATTGTTTTACCCCCTAGAATAGAAGCCTCTGTCTTTAAACAAAGGTATATCGCGCGGCTTGCGAAACGAAATTTTCCAGGACATTTTCTTTAAATACCCTAGGGGTACACTGTCAAGAGATTTCTCGAATTTATACTCCCAACGGAAAAAATAAAGAGCTTACGAGATCACGGGCATCATCCATAAATACAATAATCGATTTTATAAGATTTTTACAAAATAGACCAAACGAGTGAGGACCAAAAAGTTGGACCATAGTTAAGCGTAGCTAACCATACAAACAGCGAAGGCCGCCGGTTCCGTTGTGCGACGAAAAGTATCCCTACAATTAATTATATGGCTAATTTTTCGTGTCATAACCGAAAAGTTTCATAGAATATTTAATTGCGTGAGTTAGCATGCCCAACTTGTTGAACCTCACTCAAATACGAGTAGGCCAGTCTGTGAGTATTTTTGGATAAGCATTTTTTTTATGGATTTTGTAAAGGTATAATTACGCCCTAATTAAAGTCCTATGCTCCACTTTGTAAAATAAAAGCCTTTATATGTCCCAAATTAAATTGTTCGCATTTTTACAGACCTAGAAAATTTTAGCGCATTGAAGTATCAAGTTTAAAAAAACTTAAAGTTAAACATGTCAAAGAATATGAACACCTATCATTCTTTCGATTTCAAATATCGTTATTCCCTCGGGAATTTTTAAATTTTCCGGTATGAAAAATAGCCTGTGTGATCCAGGGTATAAGCTATTTCAAATTTCATCCAAATCCGTCCAGCCGTTGCAGCGTGAAGGAGTAACAAACACAAAAAACTTTCGCATTTATAGCATTATAATATTTTCGTTAACATTTTGGACGCCATTTTACAAATATGTAGGTAGTAACTTTTTATGTCGAATAAATAACTTTACCGTACGACCACCGTAAAATCTAGTCCTACCCGCGTTTTTGCTATAAAGCTCATTTTCACACCACCATGAGGTAAGAGTTTATTCTCCTTTTTATTACCGCCCCGCTTCCCGCTATCATCCAATTCGCAGCCTTACAGTAATGAGATCACAGCTGCAAACTTGTCTCGTTTGCACCGTGTTCGATGCGCCTACGCACCGTCTGCTAGTTTTCGACTTTCCCAGTTATATTTATAGTTTTAGATACCGTTACATGACCACATTAGTCTCATCTGTACATGCACATAATCTCTTTATTGCAATTAAAAGACATACCTATTTGCATCGATATAAATAAACATAAAATAAATAAATAAATAAATGTCAATGGACAATCTCACACAAATTGACCTGCTGGGTTATCGCCTAACGCGCTCGCAATCGAAATCGACTTCAAAGCGGAACAATTGTTTTCATTTTGTTTGCAGACTCGCCTTCGGACTGTCAAAATGAAAACGATTGCGATTGCGATTGCGTTAAGCAATAGGCGTGCAGGTCCGAAACTAAGCTCTAAGCTTGTACTATGGGTTCTAGACAACATCCAAGCCTCAAGAACAAATACTCGCGCTAGTCACACAAATATCTGCCCTTACCGGGATTTGAACCCAGGACCGCTAGCTTCGTAGGCAGGGTCACAACTAGGCTAACGTATCGTATAGATAATGTACATAGGTGAACTTATCCCATATTGGATTTCTTCCAGTTAACCTTGGAATAGAATAAGCAAGGACAAAGCTGGAGGATAGACAAATTAAAAATATACACCAAAAAAATGCCTATATATAATGCCTACACATACATAGATAATTAAATATACTAATATATACTAACACATACGTAAGCAGCAGTTAAAACCTACAACAGAGCCAAGGTTCAACACTCAGACTCATCCTGTTGGTTTAACCACAGCCTTTTTAACCTTTTCTTCAATTAACCGACAAATCTAGATACGTGTATCGGCAAAGGTCGAAAATTTGGCAGAGCAAAAAAAACCGGAATGAGTTGGGAAATTGGAAGCAGAGTAAAATCAAATGTGAATCTCTTTTGCGTTCGCGTAAAAAATTAGAGAAAAAGGATTTTAGCCCTTCTCTTTAGTTCTGTTGTCATTGGCGTTAAAAAATGTTCAACCTGGAATTATACATTTATGAAACGGACCCTGGCTGACCAAAGTGCTTATGTGTCAGACACTGCATGCGTGACATAGTTTAAAAAAAAACATCCCAGTCCAGAGCACTTTTTGCGGTATTTAATTTAATTAATTTGTGAAAGGTGAAACCTCGCTAAAGTGTATTCTATCAGTCAGTTTGAACCAGTTTCGCAACATAACTGTTTTGTTCGGATAGAACATGATTATGCACATTATTACGACATTATAACGACATGTTAGCGTAGTTGATAGTGACCCTGCCTTCTAAGCTAGCTGTCCCACGGTTATAAAAAAAAGTGTACATAGTTAAGGACTAAAATTATAAAACTGTAATTTTAGTCAGGTGAGTCATGAAAATTAATCATTCATTTATATACTGCCCTCATACCTAATAGGAGGTATCTCGAATTCAATAAACGAAGCAGATTCAAGCTTCACCCGTTAGTAATATGGTCGCACTTGCTACTGGAGTTTTGCCTGAAATACCACTTTTCGTGACTGACGAAAGTTACCGTATCTTAATTTTATCCCTTAACTATGTACACTTTTTTTGAAAACCGCCCCCAAGCGGTTCAAATCTCAGTTTTGTGTGATAAGCGCGAATATTTGCGAAGACAGCATTAAACATCTGCTATGTAAATTGCCTGACTATTTTGTGCTTAATGGGCGGAATATACTGACGTTAAAAAATGCAGAAGTTGATTGCTGTCTTACTTTAACTTTAGTTCTAGAGCTAGAAGCAAAATTACATACACATACATACATACCGTCACGCCTTCATCCCAGAGCAATAGGCAGAGCTACAGAATTGCCAACAACTCTAACAACTTGTTGTTAATTCTATAACCACATTTTGCACAAACAGGCTAAGATGTTCACCAGTGTATTAGTGACAGGTTGCAAGCCCATCCCCTAACGATACTACAAGCCTTTAATCCCTTAGTCGCCTCTTACGACTTCTACGGGAAGACATGGAGTGGCACTATTATAAGCCGGCACGGCAACCACTCTGGGGCACGGGATTTTGCTGTCTTTTTCTAACTTTAAAGTTAGAGTAAGACAGCAGTCAACCACTGCAATGTTGATTGCTAGTCCAAACCTCGCATAAGACACCAATCAACTTCGGCAATTTTTATTGCCAGAATTCGCGCTTAAGAGCTGTCCTGTCTAACATATCGAAAATTTATGTGGTCGTCTTGCTCCGTCTTATATACCCATAAGTAGGTTTTTCTTTTTCCTTTTTCTCCCTCTATCTCTCTCGTAATATTTTTAGCATGTTTTCCTGCTGAACTACGCATGATATTTGATATTATATTTAATTTCATTGTAATATGAAATATGTGTAAAAAATGACTGACTGCTGAGTTTCTTGCAGCGTTTCTTCTCAGCATTGGTCTCCTCTTGGAAAGCGCTGGTAGATTTTGACGTGTAAAAGTGCAATAAAAATGTATTTTATCTTTTTTTCGGGGTTTTTTTTGCGCACCGCTCCGCTACCGCGCACAGCTCTGGTGGATATAATTATATACAACGACGAAAGGCTATGCTATGATATAAAGAAAATTATGGCACCGACATGAATCGTGTCGCACTGGCATTTGTACGCACAAAAGCGGATTGGTTTATGCGGCGATGCAATTCTCGAGTGCATCCACTACCCCTGCCGACTGCGTACTGTCGGGCGGAAAACGCTTTGCATATAAGTAAATAGAAAGTGCGGGCGAAGAAACATTCAAAAATTGGTATTTAAATGAACTATCGCTATCGCTCTGCACCCCTGCTCGAAACAGTAGCGATAATGACATTTGCAGCTCCGACAAAATATATTATACTAAGGCTGTATTTCACCAAACTTGAAATAAGACTTACTCCGCGTACATATTCGGCGTTTAATCTAGGTATAAGACCTTATTCCAGTTTGGTCGAATGCAAGCTAAGTTAAAGTAAAATTATTTAAGGTTGACCTTTCGACTATTTTTGTTCTCTAAAACATACTGATACTACTGATACATACTGGCTCTATATTTAGTTTTTTACATTTAATAGTAGCCAATACATTAAAGAAATATAAGTAGACAGTTCTTTTTTATTGTAAAAATACAACCCCCTAGCCTAGCTAGAGTCACTTATTTTTACCAGCTGGAAGAAATCTCCTAAAGGTTCTTCTTTTTTTTTTGCCTGTGTTTTGTATTATTTTTTATTCTTGTAAATACTAGAGAGATGAGAGCGTTCGTATGAAAAAATGCGCATATTCTAACTTGATTTGGTTTAGATTGTTTCGTATTACTTGTGCCTTATATAAAAAAGTCCTTAAACGCTTCTGCAAGTGAGCGTACATCAAGACGTGACAAAACATCGATATCGGTCGATATCGCTCGGCCGCGACACCCCTATTTATCGGCTCGTCTGAACTCGCACCTCCACCCTTTGGGCTACGACACCGGCGCAGAATCACGAAGTAAGGGCGCGTACACAAAGAACGTCCGTTTTTACAGGATCTTTTTTAACGGATCTTTTCCCCTTGTATTCTTTTTTACTAAATCCAGAATACTGTTTTGGGTGTGAACTCGCTCATACAACTACATACGCCATCAAATAACGGACCTGTACAACGGATTGCTATGTGTACGCACCCTTAGTGGTTAGTTGTCAGCTATCGGCTATCACTTTTTAGCCTAAGGTACCCCTATTTATCGATGTGGATAAATGTGGGATGTATAATTTCATCGAAAGATAATTTCTGCTGAAACCTTATTATTGTTAGGTTACCTTAATCATGGGTTACGTAGGTTAGGTTAGGATAGATCTGTGACCGCCGAAAAATTATAAGTGCTGCACGTGTAAATGCTTGTCGATGAAATGAAAATTCGGCTAAAATTCCTGCTATGAAATGAATGTCGGTGATTGAAGGGTAGACCCTCCCCTCCATCCGTTTGAGAACTACGATGCTACAAACAGACACAGAGATACACAGATACACACATACCGTTGTGATACTGCAATACCGCGTAACGAACAAATTAAATAAAGTGCAAAATAAACCTTGCAAGTAATTCAGTAAGGTAAATTTTTCAACTTAAGGGCCCGTTAGACGAGCAACATTTTCATAGCAATTTGTGGCCGGCAACTATTCGCATCTTGCTCTAACATACGAAATAAGAGTAAGGCCGGGATTAGACCTGTAAGTTATTAGGTAAGTTTTGAAACAAAGCTATATGCAAGAGAGAGATGCAGATATTTGCCACTTACTCTTACCCATAGTTGCGTCTCAAAACTTACGTAATAACTTACAGGTGTAATCCCGGATTAAGACAGCAATAGTTGCCAGCCACACATTCCCGTAAAAAGTTGATCGTGTACCAGACCCTTTATGGAATGAAATGTATCACAGATACACGCGTTTAACTAATAACATCAGTTTTTCTCTGAGGTTAAAAACAGTTTTAGTAGTGGAAGAACCTTGAGCAAGGGCCGTCCGGATCGCTACCAACATCTTATCCTATAACCTACCATCAAGCAGCAGTGTTCGCATTGTTGTTTTCCGGTAGTAGATATGACTTGAAATTACTAGCATAGATGCATTACATCTTAGTCCTCAGGGTTGGCAACGTATTTGGAGTCTTAGGATTGCAGTCTTGAGATTGTTCTAGTAAAACTCTTCATTCCCGACATAATTGCTATAAAAAATAACAGCACTGTCAAAATAAAACAATGTAATTAAAAATGGTTCTTAGCGTAAGCGCTAGTTTTCAAGAAAAGACAAAAGTTCAGACCCATTTTTAATACTAACCTACTTATAAATCATTCCGTGGGTTCATTATTTACAGTAGTTTCAGAGTTAAACCACAGGTAAAGGTCAAAGTTAAAACAATACTCTAACGCTTCGGGAAAATCCACGGTGACGCACTGGGAAAACATAATATTTGCTTTGTCGGACCACTCGCCACGAGGAAACGTAGTTTTAGGTATTTGCTGTTAAATACTTGTAATACGTATTGAGAAAGAAAGGAAGAAAGAAAATCATTTATTCGTGACATAGGTAGGTACATAACAAAGAACGGATTAACACGTAGGTACAAGAAGAAAGTAGCCACAAAATGGTCCCAACTCCGCGTAATGCAGCGTATTGATGTATAAGGTTTACATTTCATGGTTTGCTTGATATCTTTAAAGAACAGGACAGTAAGAAGGATTCCGTTTTTGCATTTCGTCCGCGTTTATAATCTTTTTGATATTTCTCTTTTGTTATTCCTTAGGGATTGAATTCCTTAAAAAAACCTCTTTGGTGAAACCTTTGTTGTTGTTTTCAGCGGTTTGAGCTGTGCGCTGATACCTAATTCAATTCCTGCAGATTATTTTAGCATTGTGTAGAGGTAATTAACAATCCAATGTTCTACATATGGTCTTAGACTAGTGGACCGATGAAAACAAATGGAAGTCTGATTCGTCAAAAACGTACAACTGTCAAAGGATATCCCCCTAATTCATAAACGAACAACAAACCTATTTTAGTTAGTTAGGCCAAATCATATTTTAAGCTTACTTTAGCTGTTGCGTATTTATGAATTTTGGTATATATATTTAATTACTAAATAATAGTGGTAAATAGCCCCAAAAGCAAAAGGAGTTTTGGACGACAAAGGAAGAGATGGTTGGATGACATTGCGGAGGTGGCTGGCGGGGACTGGATGCGTGTTGCCCAGGACAGGAAGAAATGGGGAAAGATGGAGGAGGCCTATACCCACACAGGGGCCATATAAATCCACTTTATGAATTATAAATCTAATGTAATGTTATGTAAAATATGGAAAAGTCTATAAATAAATAATAAATAGTGGTCAAACATGGTATAATAGTGTTTCCTGTCACAAGTATCGTGTGTACTTAGAAGGCGGCACCAACCTATTTTTACCCGACTGCGGCGGAGGGTTATGTTTTTCACCGTCATGTATGTCCAGTTCTATGTTCCCCGCTACAGCAAAAACGGCTTGGACGATTTTGACAAATGAGGTATCATTGGATTCGTCTTCGCAGCGAAAGTGTCTTAGGATACTTAAACTGTTAAAATTGAAATAACAACAATGGCCAAATGACAATTATTAACATGTGTAGGTATATCGACGACAGTATCCAAAATGCAGTCGGGTTTTTAAAGCTTGTTTTTCATATAGTTATTCATGATATAATGTTTGGTTGTAGAATAAAACCCATTTTTACTTTTTATTAGTTTAATATTTGTTCACAAACGTGCGCTTTACTGGTTGCCAGTTGGTTTACTTTAACGAAAATAAATTATTGCATCTGGAGTCTGGTCTGAAGAGGCCAATATTCAAATACCAATGTTGCTCGATTTAATATTTGTGCATAAGCCGACGTAGAGCGCACAAGCCATCTAGAAATAGCTGCCGTTCAAGGAAGCGTGGCTAATCGGAAAAGTATTACATTTATGCAAAGGGCAATTCTTGTGTCTTCGCAGAGTATCGACCGCGATATTGCTGTCTCGAAATGTACTTAGGGAGGTATGAGGATTAATAACTAAGGTCCGACCGAGACCGCTTTTTCAATCTCGTCCGAGACCGAGACCGACAATAAAATAAATTCTCGGCCGAGAGCGAGACACGGAAAAATGGGTATTTTTTATATATTTGCGTTTTTTTAACTAAAAAAATACCACGTTAATAATGAAAAAAAAAAAGGTTTTATTATGGTTTTAACAAACTTAATACTCAAATTTGAAAAGAACAATATTGTACGACAAAAAAAGCAATTTTTGGGTATTGTACCCTGTCAAAACAAATTAAATCGATTGCCGCGGAGTCTCGGCCTCGGCCGAGAATCTCGGCCGTTTTGGGCCGGGACCAAGACCGAGATCTCGGCACGATTTTTGGCCGACCGAGACCTAGATCTCGGTCGGACCTTATTAATAACCAGAGATCGGACTTGACAGAAACGCGTGTAGCTAACTCCATGTGCTTCTGTTTAGTCAACAAGAGTACACTTACGAGCAAAACAATTGCATCACTTTTCATTTCTTCATGTCTACCCATTATCTTTGTACACCGGCTTTTCTTTCGGAAATATTTAAATAAAATATTTTTTTGATAATTTCCATGCATGTTTACTTCTTGTAAAGCTTAGATTACAAGAAACATGAATTCATTTCAATATTTCAGAAAGAAAAGTCGGTTTATAAAGATAATCGGTGGACATCAAAAAATGCAAAGTGATGCAATTGTTTTGCTCGTAAGTGTAAATACTCTTTAACCGAACAATTGTCCTCGCGTGTGATATCCATGGACTTGTTTCTCTGATAGGTTCATGGTGATTGTCTAAAACTCAACATTGGCGACATCTTGTTAAAACAAGGAGAGAAGCCATTAATTAAGAAAAAATAACTAGAGATCGGATAATCGGGAGCCTTTTTTTTTAAAGTCCCGTATTGTCGGTAATGTTGAGTGCTTTAGTGTTGCTGAAGCGGACTTTCTATATGATTAAGATTAAATTAAGCAGTATTAATATCTGTATGTATGTATGTAAAATACTTTATAGCACAAACGGGAAGATAACAAACAACAAAATAGACAGAAATAAAAAGGGTATTTACAAAGGCGAACTTATCCTTTTGATTAAGGGATCTTGTCCAGTTAACCTCAACCGATTGGGAAATAACCAAACGTACAACAGTGAAAGAGACTATAAATATGGTCCATAATTACGTTGATATTAAATAACCAACTCAAAGTAGCTAACTAAGATAAAAAAAACCTAGATTAAACCAAGACCAATTGCCGGAAGAAAAATCTTGAAATGGCACTTTTTAAAATGTACAAATTTATCTTATATTCTGTAATTTTGTATGTCTACCTATATAAAATACTTACTTTATTTATCTATAAATTAGATCAGTAGTTAAGAACTCCCCATCGGCACACAAACCTCTTCATGGTTTTGCTTAGATGGGCGTTGTACCTACTATGTATTATCTTTATATTAATCAATAAATTAAAAAAAAAACGTAATTACTAACTTAAGGTAAGATAAATATCGCACCTTCAAAACAGTAGTGACGTAACTGAGAAATTTTAGTTTTCGAGTTAGGTCTCTATAATAATAAAATTATGACTTGAAGTTTAAAAGCAGAAATTTTGAATTAGGTCACTGTTGTTCTGAAGGTGCGATATGTACATCGTTATGGCAATGTTTTACGTTTACTTCATAAACAAATCTACTTCGTCGGAACGGATCGATGGAAAGCGTCAGGATGGTCTTAGCCTCGTAAGGCCCAGTGTGTAATACAATGTACATAATCAAGACAATTTAATTTGAACTGTGTTCCAATGGGAATAGGTTTATTTTCCTATATTCATATACTGAAAATGGCATTATCGAACAAACTTAATTGAACTTTATTGCCTTGACGGTAGATTCAAAGTCCCACTCACAAAAAACTACCTGTTTTTAGTATGGTGGGCCTTACGAGTTTAAGTATTTTTCAGCTTATTAATCTTAGTCCAAAGTGGGACCTGTGACCCATAGACATTTGAATTCTCAAGACTACAATCTTAAGACTGCGACCCTAGAACCGCAAAAACGGTGTCAACCCGAGGACTAACATGGAATTGCCTGTAAGCTAGTATTTTCACCAGTTGTCTTATCGCCACACCGAAACACAACAATGCGAACACCGGTGCTTGGCGGTAGGTTAAAGAATAAGATGGTGGTAGTGATCCGGACGGACTATGCATAATGTTCTACCACCACGAAACCCACCACCACAACCCCTACCACCTCTTACGTTAGCATGAAGCATCTTGTCTAGGTTCACAAGTATTTTATGAATATTTTGGGTTTCTTTGGACCTTATTTATACTAAAATAGATTTAGAGCTACCCAAAGGGTAAAATTGAATTATATTGTTCATTGGTCCATCTATCTCTTTAATGTATTATGTAATAGGATTCCAGCTCGTATTGGAATATTTAATGTTATCGTTTAGTTATCTCAATTAAATAACTGGTCTCTTTAATTATCTTGAATACTTTATATAAAGACTACCATATCTTATCTCTAGTAATTTATTACTAATCCTCTTAAAACTTGACACAATTATTGCTAAGTTTTCTTTAGTTATATATCTATATGGTTAAACAGAAAATTTTGCAAAACTAAATGCATGCATGCAAATAAAAAATGATTGGAATTTATAGTCAGTATAAATATTGGAATTTAATACAGTTCAAAATAAAAATGATTATGACCTTCTCTTTAACTATTTACTAATACTTACGAGTTCATTCAAACTCAAGTTAATTCCTTATTTAGCAGTATAATAAACATCCTGTAACATATAACATCTTGCACACTCGAATTTTATTAAGATGTACAGGAAATAAATAATTCATCCCTCACAGGCATTTTGTATATCGCTGTAGCTTGAAGTAGAGAAAAAAATACGTACTAACATTTATTTAGTGCTAACACAGTCAACCTTTAGTTGCCAAAGCATACCTAATTAAATAAGCACCAAGCATTAAAATGGCTTAAAGACCTTTTCTTCTACAATTTCTTGCAACAAATCTACATAAAACTCAATTTAAATATCAACAGGGTCTCTATTCCACTTTTTACCCCTGTTGCAATCAATCGTAGCAAAGAACTATCATGAAGTTAATAATTTACAATCACCCTTATTGCTATCGTATTAGGGCCTTTGGATACTTTAACTTCAGACGGTCAAATTTTAGCCCCAACAAGAGATAAATATTAAAATATTTATTCAGTACTAGCAATGCGTTGAAGAAGCAAAACGAATGTAACACCCGTACAATCACGAACTTAAATTTGGGACCCGCCTTAGGTCCAAAGTCATTCTGACATTCTACAACAATAAGGTTGAGTCTCCTATAAGTTACAAATGATTTGGCTTCTCTAATGACATTGACAATTTCAAGCCTATTTTTCTTGAAATGGGTCACAAATTAACGATCGCAATAGTACATGAACCAGAATTTATTATACGCAAACAACCTCCCTCTTTAATCACTCTATCTATTCATGAAAACCACATTAAATTCCGTTGCGTAGTTTGAAAGACAAGCGTAGGTACATACAGAGTGACAGACCATATAGAGAAGTACTTATGCCACAAGGGCATTTTTACAAGTCAAATTTTTTTTTCAATGCTACCCAAAAGGGGACCGCTGCTTAGAATAGCCACAAGAAACCTCAACAGTCAGTTTCCTAACAGGAATAATTTAAACTTTGTACCATTATAAAGCTAACCTATTTCAAATCATCTATGTACAAATGCCGCGGGTTTTCCAAGTGCACTCAATCCCATGCCACCGGAGCAGTACATAACGGCGTAAATAGGACGTGGCATGTTATGTACCGTCTATGTACGACGTCCGCAGCGCACGTCACGCGCATGCGCCTAGAAAGGATCGATTCAAACCCAACTATTCTGTCGCGGGGGTTTGCTTGAATGGATTAAAAAGTTTGACAGTTTGAAAAAGGTTATTAGGGTCATACACAGTTGTCTCTCCTGTGGTCAATAGTTAAAGGCTTGTGTGCATAACTTATGTTTTTATTTGATAGGACAAAAGTAGACCCGACGCCGTTTATTCTGATGTGGATTCAGCCACCAAATTAGGCTTTAAAAACTTCGGGTATGTCCACAGGAAAGACAATAACCTAAATCTGTACATGACCCCTTAGTTGAAAGAAATTATGTTATGTAGAAATTTTAATTTGTTTCTAGAACTTTTAGATATAAACAATGGGATGGGGGAATGGACAGTAGGACACCTTCGTGATTGCCCAAAGGAGACCTTTGCCCATGTTTTACTTTTTGTTGAAATGTTGTTAGTTTGTTTGTGTCGAGTTGAACTAAAATCAATAATTAGCTAATATGCCAATTAGAGTTTCTAAGCATCAAGCATTCAAGTAGGTTTGATTTAGTGGTGATTTTGGTTTTAAAACCTTATTGTCCTCGTGAAATACTAACGAGTCTTATTTCCTTAAACACTGTAACAGCTAATAATTAAAACAATTAAGAAGATAAAAAAACTAATTAGTAAAATAATTAAAAATTACAGATCATATTATTTACTTAGCGACCGGTCCCGGCTTTGCACGGATGAAATTTCAAAATCGTATAGTTCTATACCTTTCTCGATAAAAACTTTTGATAATGGTGAAAACCACGTTCAATACTGTTAGTTTGAATAATGAATTTATATATTACTTTGGGCCTAACAAACCCTTAATGGATATTAATTAAGCGTTAATATATACATAGACTGACGCTGTGGGGACTTAAATTCACATTTGAAAAGCAATAAGGTTTTACCGATTGGAATAGAGACTCAAGTGGCCTGTTTGTTCGTTTGCCTTTTCCATACCATATAAAACGCAAATATTCTGTACAATCAGCATCCAATATTATAGACACAGTAAAACCAAAAATATGTAAACATGACTCTGCTGCGAGGGAATAAGGGCGTATATATATTTCTGAAACCTTGTTACAATATATATATTTATAACGCTGACGGTAACTACTCGCTCTTATATCTTGAATATTTTTCCTGCGAAGCACCTGAAATAAATGTGAAAGTTCCCAAGCGGGATCAAAGCAGGTTCCCCCTGCAAAAAAGCTAGGTAAACTTGTTTACCGGCCCGCAACTTGTTTGAGTTCCAGCCTCACGTTTTCTTTATGGCTTTATTTATTTATAAGGGTGTATTCATTAAGAGTGGCTTTTTATTTTAATAAATGCTAGGTGGTAAAACGGCGTTTTCACTAAAACATGTACCACAATTAAGGACTGAAATTAAGGAACTTTAACTTTTGTCAGTTTTGTGACGAAAATTAGCCACCCATAGCGGCCGTAAATGTATGGCAAATATTCGTCACAAAATTGACAAAGGTAGCATTTCTTTATTTTAGTTCTTAATATTTAAATTTTTTTGTGGAAAGGCTCATGCATGTTTTAAACGGGTGCACTACATAATTCCGAAGTGTCTTAATTATGAATTGATCATAAATCCGAATTTTAAAAATTCCGAACTCAATTTTTTGATAGAATACTTAACTTTTTGCCATCGCTTATAAAGTCCCATTTACATTATACAACTTTCTTGCACATTCCATACAATAAAATTGTGGAAATAAAAAATTGCTCAGTCTAAACCTTACGTTTGGTACAATTGTTAAACACTGTTATTACAACAAAATAATTGCATACAATTATTGCCGATTCTTGTACAAGAAACTTGCATAATCTAAATGGGCCTTTAATCAAACCTAACCTAACCTACGTATGACAATTAAATTATGCATTTAATCTAAAATAGCTCCAGCGTAAAATAGCTTTAGGAAAAATGAAAATTAGGACAAATGAATATTCGGAAAAAAGTAATTCGGAATTTTAAGATGTTCCCGTTTTAAACCCTGACAAAAAAACATGTGTATTTGTTAAAGTGTGTGTAAGTGTATCTGTGTATGTATCTTTGGCATCGTAGCTCCTAAACGAATGGACTAATTTGAACAGGGTTTTTTTAATAAAGAAAGTTAGTTTAATCGGGATGATTTTTAGCTAGATGTCATGAAAATCGGTTGCGTCGTTTAAGAGATATTAGCTCTCAAAGGGATCGCCATAATATCGTTTTTTTATGCCCCGCTGTAAATTATTCTCTTTGTTCATAAAACCATCGTTACTTAAAAGTAATAGTTATTACTAGTGAGAAGTAGCTGGAATTTTATACAACACACTTTTACAATACACTTTAAAACTCACTCCCGCGTTACTATCGTGTTATCGATCTAAGGTAATTAATATTGTTTACTTAAATACATTAATACTTGTTATACGTCATAATAAAATACACATACTCTATAATCCATACATATAGCTTGGAATTTTTGGATCGATTCGTTTCAGATCATTGACCTCGTAGCTCGTAGCACCGGCGTAGCTCCCCCGGTGCTACGAACATCAATACATAAGTGTACAATGTACATGAGTACATAGATGCTTTGTTAAGGCTGAATGTTGTTTAATGGTATATAAAATTTATATACTTGTATAGTGTGATTTAAAAATAATTATCGATAGAATGTCGATTTACAAAAAACTTGACTATTAATTTAAATATTTTTTTATTTTTCATTGCACGAAATGAATACACTTAATTATAAAAAAGGCGAACTTAATGCCGTAAGGCTTCCACTATCAGCTAATCTTTGGGCAAAACTGCGGTTGTCGTGGCGGTGCAACAAAGTGGATTTAGGGTCGATTTTTACAATATCACGATACATTTAAGTATCTTAAGTGTCAAAGTTAATGTTTTCTTTTTCTTTGTCATATGTTTGATAGAAAAGGGCAGAGTTAAAATTTATAATCAACCTTTACATACATATTTTATTTGTTAATAATCCTTGCAAAGAAATCGGACACTTTCAATTGTTTCAAGTAGCTTAAACATACTGTAGCTAAATTGTATTTTATATTTCAGCATTAACTAATATTATTTATATTAAATCATTATTTTTCTTCGTAAACAATACTTTCTTTATTTTGTAGCATAAAATCTTATGTAGTTATACTAGCTGGAGTTTCTTGCGGCGCTTCTTCTCCGCAATGATGGTCTTGTCCTAAGCGCTAGTAGATTCACTCCATATTATCCACGTGTAAAAGAGCCCTCATGTGGGCAATTTACTGAATAAATATTTTGGATTTTGTATATTTAAAGTCCTTGAAAAAATCGAAAGTGCCCGCTTTTTTAGCAGGGGGTTTATATTAATTATTTTTACATTTTAACTGTAAATGAATAAATCCGTAAATACAACCATATTGTTTATGGAGAAACTCAGAAAACAATTGACATAACGCTATCAGGAAATCAAGATTGTTAAGATAGATGTATGTGATCATTCCCTGTATTGCTATTATTAGGTAGGAACTTTATATTTTACTATAGAGCCGCCCTAGCTTCGCTTCGGTTTATGTTCGTTTTCTGTAACATCCGTACATAAAACCTTTCGTGAAAAAATATCTTACTTATGGTGAAATCCTCATTAAAATCTGTTGCCAATATACAAACAGACAGAAAGACAGGGAGACGCGGAAAGCAAATTTGTTTTATATTCACTATGTAAACAAGATAAAGCGCAAAACTGAATATTGCAGTAGAGAAAACGATAAACTAGAATATGTTTAGAGGAAGTCGAAGGTGTTAAAAAAAATTGTATTATGTTATTATATATATAGTGATTGTATTGTATATATAGCGATTTAATAACTATGCGGTGGTTACTCATGGCTTTTATAATACCAAATATAAATACAAATATAAATACGCAATCTATGTATAAATATCAATTACCCACGTCAAAGATTAGTTATGCTTAAAATGGCCCGTGTCTGTCGGCGTCTGCGCGGCCGTGTAACGATAGATATAAATACGTTAACAGACACTGTATAGAAGAATATTATTTCGTCTGCCACGGCACCTGTCTGGCGCGCTCAATGTCTGTAGATATAAATCGACCTTAAACCGGGAATACACATGCCTGTCGCTGGCACACTTGCATTACAGCTCCTTGCACGTGCCATCTACTTTCCTGGCATGCCTGTATCTGGCAAACAAGTATATCGCAAGCAATTTGATTTACTGGCATGCAATATGAGATATGAGGAAGGGGACCCTGGGGGCTGCAAATTGTATGATATAACACGTGCGAATGAACGCGACGACAACAGGTAGATATGCGTCCCTGGATGAAATTGCATGCAAGTTGACTTGCAAATGTATTCACTGTGTTTTTTTTATGACAAGGAGAAGGCACGAGAGTACTCAGGCCACCTAATGGTAAGTGGGATCCGAGACCCATAGACATTTAAAATCTCAAGACTACAATCTCAAAACTGCAATCCTAAGGCTTCAAATGCGTTGCCAACCCTAAGGACCAAGGTGGAATGCCTCTATGCTAGTAATTTCACCGGTTGTCTTATCCCCACACCGGAACACAGCATTGCGAACACTGCTGCTTGGCGGTGGGTTAATGGATAAGATGGTGGTAGCGATCCGGACGGACCCTGCACAAGGTCCTACCACCACTAACCACCAGCCCGTGCGAGTTACTTGTACATGCCGTTAACTAGTATGCACGTTACTCTTTCGTTTTACAGGCATGTGTATCTCGCCTTAAAGGCCTGTAAGTTGTACGCCTATAGTCAAGCTGGTCCAATTTGACCAGGAGTTCAGAATCTGCAAGCGTCTACTCAAAGCTGGCTGGTCTTGGCACAAACAGATATTAATTAAAATGAGATACTTAAAACGTCCAACCATGAAATAAAAATTAGCATAATATTTGCAAGGATATGGGTAATATTTGTATAACTGGTAATAACAAAGTAACAAAAAGTAGTAGCGAAGTTTGGCAACGTCGCTCGGCGTAGATAAATTGTTGCATTATTGACACGAGCAACGCGACCTTGTAGGCGATTCTCTTAAAGAACTCGCTTATCAACCTCCACGAACGGTTTAATAACCGGCGAGTTTCAGTAGTCTCATCAGAGTGTACTGTCGGGGATTGAAATTTTTTGCAGTTTGACATAATACGTACAGGGTGATGGCCAATTTTGTATGGACCCCGTCCCCACCCTCTAACAGTAACGGGATGCATGTCTATATGATCATTAGGATAATAAGAAAAAAATACCAATTTTAGTAGGAAAATCTATGGGATTTTTTTAAAGAAAAAATAATCTTTCAAGAGCCAAGCAAGGCAAGAATGTGTTCAAACAAATTCCATACGATAGGATTATAATTTTCCAAGAAAACCCCATACATATGGCTATAGTCGCCATAGTAAAAATACATCATGTTGCCAAGATTACTGATGTGCAAGTTGCGGAAAGTTTCCAAAAAGTTGGAAAAGTACTAAGAAATTTCCAGAAACTTTCACTAGAAATATAGGAAATTTAAATTTAAGAAACGGAAAGTTTCAATCCCCATACAAAACTGTGAGAAGTTTCCGAAATTTTCCTACATGAAATGTTCCGTAATTTTTGAAAGTTTCCTTTGGCACATCAGTAGCCAAGATCTATAAACGGGCACATGTTCCATCTCTGTTGGTGGGTGGGGACATTTTTGCCCATCGTCCTTTGCCGGATTATACAGTTTCCACTTGTTATGAGTCGCGTCACGTCGGGAAATACGGCTAATTTACGAATTATGTCACAGATTTCCTTTAATGTTACAAATAACATTTATTGCGGGTTTTTTGAAGTTGACATGAAGTTTGAAAGATAATAACACTACAGTATAAACAGTAGTTCTTCTTCAAACAATATCACATGGCTTGAATGTGTGCGTGCCTCAATCGTACGCGCCGCGAGCCATTACGAACAAACTCAATAGCAAGCACCAATCCGGTTTAGTCGAGGCCGCGTTTAGTTGCGTATGTATTTAGTTTAGAGTGACACGTATCGACGTAATCCTAAATTAGTACAACTATCTTATTGTATATCTACTCATTAATTGTTATTACCGTTTACTCAATTAAAACATGTAAATCGTGGTTAACGGTGTTGATCACACATATGTAAACTCGTTATTCTTAGACAGTAATGTACTTCATGTAGTGATTGTTTGTTAACCAAAATAAATTTAAAAAAAACCTTGGGCCCGAGCTGCAATAGGTAACAGAAACTCCTAAAAGACCGGAATGAACTGCTTTTCTATTTATACTATGATGACACCTCTTGTATTGCTACGCCTGCCTCTGACTACATTATATTCATTTCTTTTATTATATCTGCTTAAATCTAGATTTCAACGCCCGATCATAAGGATGTAAAGAACACAAATCATGTACTTAAATACTTAGCGAGTGCTATTTATAGAACAAAGGATTTTTATCAGAAACATCTACTTTTCTTACATTATCGACGCAATGATGTGTCCTTTGATTATTTTGTATTGAAAGTGCAGACTTGAATAGATTACTTCGATCTTCGTCATGTATGTAGAAAACCTACTAAGCTCAGTGCCATACTGATTGCTTAAAACTCTTTTTGTAGAACTAAAATGATTTACCAAGACTTAAAATATAACCGCATAATATTTTTTGGTACTTTCCATTGTAGAGTTTTTGCCTCGTGGTTCGTGGTTAATGTATTTCTTCACTAATCTTATTTTAATGCAGGTGTTAATTATAAAAAGTGCAACATAATTAATCAATAACCTCGTACCTACAATGTCTAGTACAATTGAATAATGATAAACTGCAGCTCTGGTTATGAAGTTTCTTAACAAATACAATTGTAGAAGTTAGAAATAAATATGGGCGGAAAACTGGACAAAGGTAGCAATTTTCGAGGGTACTCCCATATATGATTCCATATATTCGTTCCTAGAGGTCGTGGAAAAAATATTTAAATACAAAAGTTACAGCAAATTTTTGATCTACAATATTGTAGAACCATGATTAGCACTAGAATGAACTCTAAACACAGTACCGGCAAAAAACTGAAAATAATGTCAGCTTTTTCAAGATGGCTGAGAAAGATATAGAGTTGGAGGGAAAATTTGGGTTACCATGACTATATTTTCCTTTACGACATCAAAAAACCATAACAATCGGACTTCTTTTAAGGTACCGGAACAACGACTTACTAAATGAATGACCATATTTTCTATGGGCGGAACCTTTTCCGGTATACCTACCGTACTTCTGGTTCAAATTCCGAAATGGCGACAGACAGATCCGTAATCAGCAGGGTCAAAACAGTCTGAAAACGCTGTCGCCCCAACTGTTACATTTGCTTCTTGCATTCTACTCTTCAAAAATGATCCTAATCTAAGTATAGCAAACAAGCAAACGGTGTTGCGGATACAAGCTAGATAACGACCGAAACGTTAAGAATACAATCTATAAATAATTTATTGTTTTCCAAATCAGATAACCGCCACGTGACCGAGGCTCGGAGATAACGCATCCTTATCGCTTCTGATTACACCTCATGCAAGAAAATAGAGATAACGCGAAGCTTTTCTGTAGATTACGACGAGTCAACGAATCGAACATTATGTGATTTGGTAGCGTTTGAGTTAGTCTAAACGATGTTTTTTATGGCATCGAGAAGGCAAGCAAACAGGCCACCTGTGCCCTTAACATGAGTTACAATTAACGTACACGCAAGCGAATCGAATACTCTGTCCCTCGCAACCTCGCAGTTCTTATAGAGTGTGAGGGACAGATCATTCAACTCGTTAGCCAGTACGTTAATTGTAAATCATAGATAGGGTGCGGCTCCACTGAGGCGGAGACGAGCGGAGCGGTGCGGAGCTGTGCCAATATTAACCAATAGAAAGCCGCAGCCGGGTGCTATGACTCATAGGCACGTGCATTCTCAAGGCTGCAGTTTTAAAACCGCAAATGCGTTGCCAACCCTGAGGACTAAGATGGAATACCTCTATGCTAGTCATTTCGCGCGTTACCCCATCCCCACACAGGATTACAACAATGCGAACATTGCTGCTTGGCGGTAGATTAATGGATAAGATGGTGGTAGCGATCCGGACGGACCCTACACAAGGTCCTACCACCATTCAATTGTCTATTACGTTAGGAAAAAATCTAAAAATAGTTTTCTTTAACACCATTATGGGAATTGATTCTTCCCAGTTGTCGCCATTGGTAACTATTGGGACTAGTTAAAGGGTGAGGAAAACTGGGAATAGACCTAAACGACACTGTTCATCGTTTTCTGTCGTACTATCTCTTCTCTTTCTTTTCTTACTTTTCTTAGCTCTCACAGAGACAGTATTGTTAAGTGAAAGTTGAAAAGAATTAGTTTGGTTGTGGACCTTATTCTTCACTAGCTGTATCCCGCGACTCCGTCCGCGAAAGTCGTTGACACATTTTCCGGGATAATCGAGCTATCTCCGTACTACATTTCATTGAAATCGGTTCAGTGGTTTAGCTGCGTAACAGACAAACGGACAGAGTTACTTTCACATTTATAGTATTATTATGAGTACTGATGCACAGTTTCGATACCTATTTCGTTTAAATTGACTAATTATGTCTATGTAACTTTTAAATTATCTATGTAGTCAATATACTGATATGAAACTGTTTTTTAGGAAATTTATAGAAACAAGATTAATTTAACAATCCAATTTTCCAGGATTAATTTGCGTACCAGATTAATAAAAAATAAATATCAAGGGACGATCTCACACCAACTGACCTAGTCCCAAACTAAGCTCTAGGCTTGTAATATGGGTACTAGACAACGATATAAATACTTATATAGAGAAATATATACTTAAATACATAGAAAACATCCATGACTCAGGAACAAATATTCGCGCTCATCACACAAATATCTGCCCTTACCGGGATTTGAACCCAGGACCGCTAGCTTCGTAGGCAGGGTCACTTCCAACTAGGCCAGCGCGTCGTCATTGCATCATAACAGACAAAAAAACTCACTGATTTATTTATAATTCTAGTAATGCTAGTTGTTTGTAGCCTTATGCTCTTATCCGGACGATTACGAACACAATAAAAAATAACGAGCATAATGTTCGAGTACCTAATTTTCATGCGGCAATTGATTTTAACCCTCAAGAAAAGAAGAGAAGTTTAAAATGTGTATCTGTCTTTCTGTGGCATCGTAGCTCCTAAACAGATGTTTCGATTTGGACGCGGTTATATTTAAAACAAAACTAGTTCAATCGGGATGGTTCTTAGCTAGGATTCAGGAAAATCGGTCGAGCCGTTTTAAAGATATGAGCTCTCTAAGAAGGGGTCCCCATTACGTCGGGGGTTTTAGGTTAATAGTTATTATTTTTATGGATTACATAGTAAGGATTAACGTTGTACTATATGTTTAATAATTATTTATCGTTACCCTCTTCTGAAAACTTTTTGTAATCTAGTTACACGCAGTTATTTTATGATCTGGCAAAAGATAGTATTTTTCCTGAGACTAGGGAATATGCACGTTTTTTTTACAGCTTCAATAAAAGCTGATTCATGTAACTTACATTTGAGAATAAACATTTTTTGAATAACTATATAAAATAAATGTTTAAAAAAACAAAAAACCGCCTTCAAAAAGCAAAAAATAACTTCTTTAAAATGGTAGGTAAATAGGTCAGTCGAACTGAAGTCTGCTTTTGGTTAAAATATTGTTGGACGCCGACTTCAGTCGGACTGACCTATTTACCTACCATTTTAAAGAAGTTATTTTTTGCTTTTTGAAGGCGGTTTTTTGTTTTTTTTAACATTTATTTTATTTTATACTTTTTAGTGATCCTATTTATGCTGTTACGTAGCTCCACTTCTAAATATTAATAAGAAACTATAGAACATTTCAAGCTCGCCGCAGACAACGCCGCGGGAATGTCATAGTCATATTTAAACTTAAATGTGCTTCGTCATAGTCGCTCAACTTCCTTTATCGAAATATCTTATCGCCACCCTTGAAATAGGTACCGTTAAGGAGTTCCGGTGGCCATCTGTGGTCTTCATCATCAGTTCCACTTCACCATATAGTACTTTTCAAAAGCAAATGCATGAGTTACAGTGAAAAATACCAAAATCGCTATAGGTGTGCCTATAATATTTGAGGAGTTCTCTTGATTTCTCCATGATCCCATCATCAGATCCTGACGTGGTGACAATGGGACCAACTAGAAAGTATACCCATTCGAACAACGAAAAATTTTTTCAAATCGGTCCTTGGTCTTCGAGTAATCGGGGAACATACATAAAAAAAAAAAAAAACCCGACGAATTGAGAACCTCCTCCTTTTTTTGAAGTCGGTTAAAAAATAACCAAGATATAAGCCAACAAATATTGGTTCCTGTCTCTTTCTAGCAAAACAGAATTTTACGTGGAGTTTATATGGCCGAACTGCACAATGATATCACCGGTACACTTCGGATCTTTCTGTCTAATTAGCAGTTTAAATTGCTTGTATCAACCGTGTTTCTTGACCGATTTTAATTTTAATTTCACTTTTGGTGATCTCTTTTACGGTATTTTCATATTTTATTGAGAAATGCGGTTTAAAAAATCCATATATATTCCCTATTTCACAATACGATGTTAAATGTTAATCAATATTAATCCACTGTTAGTTCATACATTTTGACAGCGGTTAACACTCTAATCGTCTGTTAAGTTGTTAACATCGTATGGTGAAATCGGTACCAACTTTTAAATTAACCTTAAATAACTCAAATTGGATACGACTTTTTGAATGGTGGTCAAAATTTAAAAGTCATATTTGTAGGCAATTGTATGGGAAAAAAACAAGTGTCCCTAATTATGTGACCACCACTGTATATTTAGCGAGATGGCCGTTAGTGCGTTTGACTGTACAAGCCTACAGTTCTGTCCCAAACTAGAGCTCTTTAGTTCGAGACTTGATCAATTTGTGACAGATTTCCCCCTGGTTTTGTAGTATAGCCATCGTCAAATTAAGTGCATGATTCAATTTTGCCCAATCCCACTCGAATCATGAGTCACGGTCGTCATTGTCTCTCCGCCCAACATTCCTGATGAGTGATGACTCATACGGTATCTTAATGGCTTAGGATCGTTACTGTTGCTGACCCATCGGCTGCGCAAGATTGGGTTTCCCGGCCATGATGCATTATTGATTTCATTTATTTAGGTTACAGATGTATGAATGTTATTCTTGTTTGTACATCTATCCTCCTGCATTGTCCTTGCTTATCTACTCCAAGGTTAAATGTGTATGTGTGTGTGTGTGTGTAGTGTACATTATCTATTATTATAATTGTTTATGTGCAATAAAGAGTTTGCATACATATTCGCGACGCGTTGGCCTAGTTGATAGTGACCCTGCCTACCAAGCTAGCTGTCCTGGGTTCAAATCCCGGTAAGGGCAGATATTTGTGTGATGTGCACGAATATTTGTTTCTGAGTCATGGATGTTTTCTATGTATTTAAGTATATATTTCTCTATATAAGTATCTATATCTAGTACAAAGTATATCTTTGTCTAGTACAAGCCTAGAGCTTAGTTTGGGACTAGGTCAAGTAGTGTGACATTGTCTCCTGATATTTATTTATTTGTACATAATTAGCTAAGGTAACTATGGTGTTACCAATTATATTATTTTTTTATAGCATAAAGGCGTTGCATTTTGGTCCTTAGGGTTGTTAACACATGTGCAGGTGTTGAGATTGCTAATGTCTCAGATCCTACTTAACCATCTGGCGACCAGTGTGCTGGTTTGCTATCTCCATACCATGAACAAATATTTAAAACCTCATATACAGGGTGATCCAGAAACCGACGTCAACCCGCCTAATTTGTTTCTCCATACTAAGTGTCCCAGTGTTTGTTTTTCACTTCATGTGATTACTTAAAAAAATAGTTAAAAAAAACGAGCAAATACATTTAAAAACTTCGCTGATTCGTAATGATTCTAATTATGTAAGATACCACTGAAAAAGTTATGGAATAAAACATGAAATTACTGATTTTTCTTGACATGGACATAAGGGAAAATCACAAAAACTAAGATTAAAATGAACAATATCTCCGAAACTTGTAAAAATCGCTGAACATACATAGGGGTTAAATCGATAGCTTTTTAGCTTCTCTATCAGCCCTAGGCAGGTTGATGTCGGTTTCTGGGACACCCTGTATAAAAACTCTACTTCCTCCAAAGGTAGAACCTGTTCCAGGCAGTTATGATTATCTTTAAATAGTGTTGAATTGCCGCTTGCAAGTGCCAGTAGGCAGTAGGGATGTCTCCAGTAGTGCTCAGAGCCGCGTTGGCGAGCGTAGCAGGATAAGAGGAGTGAGTGGAGTACACAGTGAGTCGTGTACCTGCTCGTGAAGTACTCGTAGTAGGACGCAGTGAGTCGCGTTGTTGAGTGAGAGTAGTGTGCACACTGTAGACACCAGGCATAGAGATATGACAGAATGCTAGTGGTGCACAGTGCGGTTGTCTGGCTTGCTGTGAAACTGCGTCATAGTGCTTGAAGGTCGTCAGGTTGCGTAATTGTCCATTGTCGAGGGTCAAAAATGTAGGAGGACGATAACGTCGGGGTCACCAATGTAGGAAGACGATCACGTCGGGGTCACCAATGTAGTAAGAGATGTTAATAGAGAGATCTCTCTCCAGGCGGGTGTTATGCCTGGGGACCGAAGTCCATTGGGATGAAGTTGGAAGTTGTATATATGTCAACTGACTGGAGAAACTTCGTTAGCGCGTTGTAGAACACTTAACTTGCGCTGTCTGACGCTTGTGGCGCTAGCGAGGCAGCGAGTTGGTTGATACAAGTTGCCGTTAGATGTCGCTAGGTCGCCACAATAGTATGAAACAAAGTCGTTTCCTCCGTCTGTACGCTTAGATCTTGCAAACTACGCAACGTATTTTAATGCGGTTTCCATTAATAGATACAGTGATTTAAGAGGGCGGCTTTTATGTATGATAAAATAAATTCTGTTTTATGTATGGGTGTTGCAGAGAACTCACATAAACCGAAGCGAAGCGAGGGCGGGTCACTAGAGATTTATAACACAGATGTAGTGCATAGTCATACGACATTGTCAGACAAATTAGTATAGAAGAAGTATAAAAAACGTAAGTAAACCCCTCTTGCATGTAGTTAAGTACAAAACTAATATGTAATTTACATCTAATTTCAAATATAGAATGTCGAACGGTCTATACCTACAGATGTGTTACAACTACATACATGAGGGTCTTTACTTAAGTTTTACATATATGCGTCTTGCTTTCTCAATTAGCTTGTAGATGGGTACTCTAGCTGAGAAGGTAATATGTAAACAAACTTTTCCGACCATAACGACCTCGTAGTTTTATTATGGTTGAGTTGTTTTTGTAGAAATAATGATGAAATATGCTACAAAATTGTGTAACATTGCCTGAAATGCGTCATTTATAAACAGGGTTGGGCAGTATTTGAATTACTTGTAATTAAAATACGTAATTGAAATACAAATACGTATTTGGTATTTGTATTTCAATTACTTGCTTAAAATGTAATTTGTATTTCGTATTTCAAATACCTGACGCCGAGATATTTTGTATTTAGTATTTCAAATACTTTTGGATTCAAAATACATTTTAACATAAATACATTTAAGCTTCATTTAGCAATCTTATTAATGGGTGCAATCTGAAGAAAATAGCGCTCGATAGCTTTCGTAAGCAAAATGGCGACCGCTAAATATGTCGATCTTCGGAGTTGAGTTGGCAACACTGCACCTGTTACTGTGCGTCAATCTTCTTTTACTCTGCTTTTTAGCCCATGCTGGGCTGGATTACTTTACATTATTAATAGTATTTTGTAATTTGTATTTTGTATTTCAACTAAAAATTGCTAAGATACTGTTATTTGTATTTTATATTTCAAATACATTACTTAAGGATATTTTGTAATTCGTATTTTAAATACTTGCGAGATAGTATTTTGTAATTTGTATTTCAATTAAAGCAAAGCATGTATTTTGCCCAGCACTGTTTATAAATAAGTCACTCAGATATGAATAACTCGAATTGTGCGCAGTTTCATAACAATTGCACTTAAACATATAATATAATAAAATGTAGGTTACACTCGTCTTGTATGTTTCAACAGTTTGAACTTATTAGTGCTTTAAGTTTTGGGAATTATCGGCCACACTTAGAGTCAGTCCATGATTCCTTAGGAGTGTTTTTTCTTACACTAGTTTCAAAAAGGAACGAGTTAATTCTGGGCTCCTAGTGAAAAATGTTATAAGTCACCAGAAGATCAAGTGAAAAAGGCTATAAGTCTAGTACACGCTGTTTATGTATATACCCTTTGTGTTAAGTGGACTACCCTTTTTCACTATGTCCCCAGCATTGTCTCTAAAATGTACATGTAAATGTCTACAGCGGTTGGTGACGTAAGCACGATTAGACTATTTGACTACTTTTTTAATTGTACATTTAATAACCTAATTGTTTTCACTTAGATACCTACTATTAGTATGATAAAGATTTCTGATGTTACTAGCCTAGGGGAAGTAAAAATGCACAACGTTAGGTTAGCGATTTATGTAAATCGACAAAATGTTTGACGTAAACTGTACGGGTAGCAAAAGTTATATTTTCTCGCTTGTCGCTCAGTGCGTCTCTATCGTTACAGACTAGATAGAAAGGGAGATCCGAGCGACAAAGAAGTCGCGGGCAACGTGCTAGCCCTCCTGATGACGGATCGCGTCGACCGCTTATGTCGACTTCATCCATACATTTCAAGTCGATAGAAAACAGAAACGATAGCAGCGCTTGCATCTTGGCTAGGCCTACAGGTTACCTATTTACTGTTAGGCAATCCTGAGCGTTTTTCGACATCTTGTTGTTCTCTTTTTCCTTTCTTTGAAAATCAATATTAATGTAATCGCGGTCGGTTTATATGCAGGTCTAATGCAATATGGTTTAACCCTGTAGAATAGAAACTTAGTTTTGCCAGGGCGTGAGTTTCCCCCGGCGGCGTTCATCGGCTAATTAGCAAAATGGCCGCTTCCCACGCCGTCGCACGCCGCGCGGGCGCACCCTGCGTCCTGTTGCGTAGATACTTACTTAATAGTTACTAGCTCTCGCCCGCGACTCCGGCCACGTAGTATATCTCTCGCGTCTTTGACCGTCTACCCGCAGACATAAAAATGAAACTTCGGGTGAAAAATTTGGTCACCGACTTCCAAGTCTGTTATTAACGAAATCATTATATTCTGTTAAAGAATATAATGACGATTGACCTACCAAGACACGACGTACCTATATTGAGTTGTTATTTTTAATACTTTTATTTAAATTCTACATTTTCACATTTCCAAATATTATTGTACCTATTCTTGGAAGTTTAAGACTAGCATTTGAGGTATATTTTGTTTCATTATTATTATAACTTTTGTATACATTGGCATTATTTGATTTTTACTTTTTAATTTTTTTACACTGACGATCTTATTGTGAATTCATTATAACTATGCGACATTATAATAATCTAAATCCCAATATGAAATTACTACTACTACTATCGCTATTCCTTCTAAAACTGTCCAATTTTCTGGCATGACTACCCTACGTCTTACCCCGGGGTTCAAACTGTTCGTTTAGCGTTTGAGCTGTGAAAGTGTTACTTTCGAACAGTTACCTTCGCAATTATATTAGTATGGAAGTAAGTATTTTGCGTTGGTGGTCCCGTGCGGCGTATTCTTTATTACATTAATATGCGCACTAGAGCATGCAATATCGCAAGGTTTTCAATCCCGGTATTGAGTTTCGATATTGAAATCCCAATACCGGAATACCGGTATTAATTCCGGGATTGGGCTTTTTATTATTTCAGGTTATAAAATGCCCCACGCATGCTGATTTTGAATAGGTAAATAAAAAAAACAACATTCGCCATTCGTGTTTTTAATTACAAATAAAAAATAGGCTTCTAATCACAGTTTCAATCACCTCTTGTTTTCTTATATGATACGAGTTGTCTTAGCCGGACAATACAGAGAGAAAGAGCGAGGTAAATACAGGAAGGTTCTCGGGTAGGTACAAAACATTCCTTTGTCTAACAACTAATTTACTACCTGCTCGAGGTCTCAAATGACAAGTATGGCAACGCAAAAGCTTATTTTAAATAAAACAAAGATACATTTTTTGTCTTCAATCAATCCCGGAATTACGATGTTGAAACGCTCAATCCCGGAATTGAGATATCGGAAAAAATCGTCCGAGATCCCGGAATTACGAGATTCCGGAATACCGGGATGCATGCCCTAATGCGCACGCGTCTTGGTGATTGTGCAAAGCCGTATGTTACTTGGGATCTTCTGTTATGCTTCCTAATAGTGTGTCTATTAGGAAGCAAGTTTACTTAGTAATATCACGCTTAAACCACTGAACGGATTGGGATGAAACTTAGCACACATATAGGTTAGGTCCTGGAATAGGACATAGGCCGCCTGGAATACTTTTAACCCGGAAAAATCAATAGTTACCGAGGGAATAGCGATAAGTGACAAGTATTATCTGTAAGTAAATTGACATGTCTTCTAGTATACACTAGACTACTTTATGTTTATGTAAGTAAATATTATATTTAATTGTTCAAGAATTGACGAATAAACTATTCTATTCTATTCTACGCGGACGGAATCGCGGGCAACAGCTAGTACGTATATAATACCCATACCGAAGCTATTTAGTTTTTTCACGGAGCGAAAGGTATTCTGAAAAAAGGTATTTCTGAGAAAACGTTTTCTAAATCCAATTACTTATTGACGTGTTTATTCCAGACGCTTTTAGCGAAATACTAACTTTAAGTCGCAATAATTTCCTGTTAAAATAAGCTTCTCGAATAAGTTATCGGACTACGGTTTAGCCTGTCAATTTCCTGCCATTTTCTTTGATCATATTATAACTGGAAGTATTTTTATTTCGTTCCTATTTACTCCGTTATGGAAAATTTCTCGACTTCAAATCAGAGCCCTTGTACTTTGTCTCTACAAGTACTGTTCTCGAATTGTTTTTCCTTGACCGCCAAGTAAATAAGAGCTAGTATAACTTTGACAATACGATAACATGTCAAAAGCAATTAGATTTAGCTCGAGTAGAATAGAGCCCCAGGCAGTTATGCAATGTTGATACTGTCTGTACCAGAGATGGGCATTATTCGAATAATTATTTATTCAAATAATCATTTGATTAAAAAATAATTCGTCATATTTTTATTCGCGAATAATTTATTGGTCGAATAATTTATTTACGTATGATTTATTGGCGAATAGTTTATCCACGAATGAATCATTCGACTACTTTTCGAATAACGAATAATTTATTAATGTATTAGAGAAAAATGGAGCAGGTATAATAAGTAGTACATAATAATTATTTGTGGCAATTCATTCAACGAAGAAATTATTCGCGAATAAATTATTCGACGAATAATTTATTCGAATAAGAATAATCATTCGAGAATTTCATTCGTTATTCGCGAATAATTTGTTTATTCTTATTCGTTATTCGTCATTCGAATAAATTTTGCCCATCAATCAATCAATCAATCATTTATTTTACATAAAACATGGTATATACATACAGGTCTTAGGTTAGTAATTAGGTATCACATGTTTGGCCGCCAGGGCAGCACGTAAAATTTTACAAAATAATTCATAATTTTACTGATTAAATTTCAAATAAAGTGTACAGGATAAATAATAATTAAAAAACAAAGTGTATAACAGCATGTCAATCTAAGTCTAAATATATATAGAGGGGAGCTTCGAAGACATTTCTATGTACCCACACTACATTTTTATAACCAAATTTCACCTACCTACATAATTTAGTTTTTGTCTCCGTCGTTTAGATACTCATCCACCGAATAAAAGCATTTTTGTATAAGCCAGATTTTGAGGTCTCGTTTGAATTTATTTAGAGGCAGTTTTTCTCTGGTCTGTACCCATAATCTAAATATATAAAACAAGAAACACAGCCCACACCGCTGGGTCTAGAAATTCCAAATTTTGCTCGTAGGTTATGAGGTCTATGGGTGCACTAAGAAAGGATTTTCCTTAAATCGACCCCCAACGGGAAGAAATAGGGGGAGGAGCGGGAAAATAATTGTACGCGTACGAAGTCGCGGGCGTCCTCTAGTATTATTATAAAAAGAGTCTTCGGGTACTCTTTGTTTTGTTGAACAAAATCTTGAGTGTTAATAATAGTGACTAATTATCAACATTTATAAGTATAGCTTAATTCTCTTATGACTTGATGGATTAGTACCTAGAAGACCGAGCGTCGCGCTGGTTGAAAACGAATTTCCCCGAAGATGACAACTTGACACTTCGATTTTACAACAACAACTTCGATACTGCAAATTTCTCGATATAGAGCCGCTTTAGAAAACGTAATTACAATTATTGCTCGTTTAATAGTATAGGATATGTCTAAGTAACACAAACAAAGAAACAGAACAAAGGAAACCATTGAGATAATCTATATCATACATAACACAACAATGCCTTAAGTGCTATTAGCTATGAACTGAAAGCAACATATCAGTCAAATAGCATAAACACCCAGTTAGCAATAATTCATCGATACTACGTGACCAAACAACGACCTAACCACCATTACGAAATCTAATACGCGAATTGCTTAAACATACGTGCGAGTATACGAAGGAGCTTAACAGTTTAACAAGCCAGCCTGTAGATGGCGGGACTCGTCGGCGCGCGGCTCGGCGACCTCGCCCGAGCGTTTCCCGGAAACGCCCGACGGCCGCCATCTTGTCAGCGCTCGCGCATCGAAATGCGACAGCTCTGAGCCACTACATAATTTGAAATTCGAAACGACTTTAGCCTTGTGACTTGTTAGGCTGTCTCTTTTATATTGTCGGGTTTGAATGAAGCATAAGGGGGCTGGATTTTTTTTTTTTGGATTCTTTGTTAGAGTGTTACGCGGTTATGTACGTAATACAGTAATATAATAAATTAGTTGATAAGTTTCGTGAAACGTATGGTAATCGTATTGTTTTGATTCGATTTGGTACGCAGCGCGCTGCGTCGTTGTTGCTTTTGTTCAATAAATATACCTGCTTGATTTAGCACAAGTTATTTAAATTTTAGATCCTAGAGCTGGTGCTTACCTCTCCCAAAGGATTGGGCTAGCTATCCAGAGAGGTAATGCAGTCAGTGTCATAGGGACCATGCCGCGAGCGGACCTGCTAGAGGGGGTGTTCTTTTTATAGTGGTGATTATTATTTAAGTATATCTTTAATATTTGAGTAGCTTAGTTTAATTTTAATTTAAATACGTTTAGTTTTAATTTTTAATTGTATTAGGAAAAACCGTTTCATTAATTGTGCAAGTAGGTATGTCCTACAGTTTACTTAATGCACCAAGAAATGGCTGATGAAAAAAAATCTACATAGATTTAAATTATATTCGTAGGATACGTTACCCATATTCATTTTGTTAAATGTAGCTGAAAAATTTGTTGTATGCAAACATCAAATGTAAAGCTACCTATAATTATTTACCCATTGTATAAGTTGGTAGTTTTAGTAGCAGTAACACTATATTTACGCATATTTTTTATTAGATATAAAGCACACAAACAGTTCTCTAGTCATTCTTTTGGTAAAAGTTATCAGATAATGTAGCCGAAACTTTTTGTAATAACCTTATTTACATCTTTTTATGATACTCAAGGTAACATATTTGTTTTTACAATTTAAACGGTTATTATTTAAATAAACCATACATGAACTGCCTGTTTACTTTAATCTATAAAAAAATGTGAGTTTAGTCTGCCCGTCTATTCCATGAACCGAACCTATTGACACTTTCTCGGTCATTTATTTCTTATACACGATAATTAACGAAATATTTCATTATTATGTATTCAGTATTGCTAATCAAGCAGCATGTTTGAAATAGACAGCATCAGTAGCTAAATAAAAGAAACTTCGTTACAAAGTAAAGTCAGCGCCGCCGTTGCGTAGCATCGGCGTGTTATTTTTCCCGTGGGAACTTTAACTTTTTCCGCTGCAGAAAGCATCCGTTCCTCTATAAAATGCCTTATTAAATGGAGATCCGTCGAAATGGCTTCATAAGCTAATCCTCAAACATTTTAATAATAAGTTACAATACAATACAAATAATCTTTATTGTACACCAAAAAAATAAAACACGGAATAGGTAGTACATTTTAATTACAGATATACAAAACAGACGGTCTTAAGTCAGAAAAAGTGTATCTGGACTGTTTGTAAGTTAAAACCAACGGAATCATGTAAGCCGTATTTTATAGAATTAAGAATATTAACTGTGCCCTGTTTATGTATATTTGAAACAATTATGTATGTTAAAAGCAAATTGCACCTATTCCCTGCTTTTAAAAGTTTTCGTCAGAAACATAAAATTAACTTTAGGCCATTAAAAACGGCCTTACTTGCAAAGAGTGTTTTTGGAATGGCACCAAAATTGTATAATAAGTTACCGGAACATATTCGAAGAAAATCGAATATATCAGAATTCAAAAAACTGTTACTAGATTTTTTAAGAGACGGTTCGATTTACTCCGTATTAGAGTATTTAAATTGTAATATGTAAAACTAGTTTAAGTACCCACTTTTACAATTGTACCATTATTGTTACCTATGTTTTACAAATAAATAAATTGATTGATTGATTGATTGATTAAGTTATTTATTTTGGTATGATTTAATGTTTCCAATTAGATCTACACTGCAGTTTCAAATTGCATCTACCAGGTTGAAATAAATTTATAGACAACTAGCGACCCGCCCGGTTCGGTTTATGTGAGTTTTCTGTAACCCCGTAGATAATACAGAATTTATCTATATATATAAAAGGCAAAACTGACTGACTGACTTAGATATCAACGAACAGCCGAAACTAATGTACCTAGAAACTTTTAATTTGGTACAGGGGTTCCTTTCATGATGTAAGTGAGCACTAAGAAAGGATTTTTAGTAAAACAGGGGGGAGTAGCGGGAAACTAATTCTACGCGTACGAAGTCGCGGGCGTCCTCTAGTTACATATAAAACCCTTTCTTTTGAATAAAAAAAAATTAAACTGTTTTAAACTTAACTACTAATCTTAAATATTAAAGATTTTATGAGTTAAGGAGTCTTAACTAATAACCCTTACTTATCTACTGTTATTGTTATTAAAATTACACATAGGTTAACATGCAATATGTACATGCTTAGTTTTATGATTTATGGTTACACTTTTTTTTACAATTGTACTTACCTAATATATGTCTCTTAGCTATATTTTTGACTTGGCCTGCAGTTTGACCCTCGATTGAGCATGATAAATCATCAGGAAATCGATTTAAGGTACTTGGGAGAAGACACTTCCACACTCTTTGTCCATATTCATTGTTGCTTTTTGCAACCTCAAATTTCGAAATATTTTTCTCAAAAATGTCCGGAAATGTTGACATTCCTTTTTACATATTGAGACGCGAAGTACATAGTTTACTGACAGTTCTCAAATTTAAAAAAAAGAAAACATTGCGTGCTCGCTACACAAGCCCGCAATGTTGCATACAAATTCCATTACTATCTAGCTTGTAACTTTTTTAAAAGTGAAAAGTGCCATAATAAAATGAGGGCACAAGTCTTATACATCCAAATTTTACTCGAAACATAACTTTTTTATTTGTGCCTGGAATAGCTTATGTTTTTTTTAAAACAACAATTGCGTTTCTCCTTGTCATAAACAAAAAGGCGGTAAGGAGTGATGGTTTTTTCACATGAAGTTTCTGTTTGTATGCAATTCAAAAAATGAGTTCAAGCGATGAAGATTTGACTCCAACACAAATTTTTTCTTGTGATTTTTGAGAAAAGCACTATATTTGCCTCGGCAGGACCAGCAATTGCGGGCTTCGTATTTTTAAACGGACGAGCTTGCGAATCCAATACTCGGCCCGCAATTGCCTACTTCCATGCCTAGGCAATAATGTACTATTGTAATCTACGTAAGCGTTTGGGCCTTGCTTTTTTCTTTAGGTCTTTAATGGTTTAATCACTCTATCTATTGACGAAACTTGCATTAAATTCCACGCGTAGATAGAAAGATCTATAACCTCGTAAGGCCCAGTGTGCAATAGAGTGTAAATAATCAAGGCAATTAAATTTGAACTGTGTTGCAATGAGGATAAAGTTTATTTTCCTATTTTCAAAAACTGCAAATGGCATTATAGAACAAAGATAATTGAACTTTATTGTTTTAATAGTAGATTCAAAGTCCCACTCACAAAAAACGCCCTGTTTGTAGTATGGTGGGCCTTACGAGGTTAAGCATGAATACTGAGGGACAGACGGCGGGAAGCGGTTTTGTTTTATACTATGTCAAAATAGATATGGAGTGATGAATCGTACTCACGAAGGTCGAAAATATATAACCAATTCAATTCAGTTTTTTCGTCTATAGCTCAATCGATACTATCAATGATTCCGCCAATGTCAGGGTTACAGACACAAGGTTACCAGTATGAATTTTATACAATACCCGATACTCGGGTACTTGGCGGTGAATGTGTTAAAATAGTGTCTTTAATCTACGAAGGAACCCCTCTTTCTTAATTCAATTTATGCATCAGTCAGTCAATCAATTTATTCTAATTAAATAGATGCTACTGTGCATCGACAATTTAAGTGGCGAGGTGCTGTCATGTATTGAACACGCCAAAGCTAGGGCGACTGGTGAAAACGTAATTGAAAAGCAACTCAAAGCTTTCCCACATGTTCACGACCTGTTTTGTTGCAATTGATTACTGATGTAACTAAATAACTATCAAGGGAAAATTCCCAAACTAAGTTCTAGGCTTGTATATTTTCAACAATAGAAGTAAAGTGGACAGTCGAAGGGCTCAAAATTATCTACACTCGCTCTTATTATCTGGACCAGGGATCCGACCACCTATTCCCCGATAAAACCCTTTAAAAGACTTACCTCTCGAAGTATAACCCACTAAAAGGATAACCCCTTTGGAAATATATATGACTTAGTTATTTATATATGACTTAGTTATTTGTTAAAATATATGACTTAGTTATTCACATAAGGGAAACCTAAAGAGCTAAAGCTCAGATCGTCAATAGTAAATGGATAACCAAATATAAGGGTAACCGTTATAAATAGCGCTTAAAAAGCCAATCGAACGGCTTTTTAAAGTTAAACGGATATTGATATAACTCAAAATATAGCGCTTTAAAAGCAAAATCGTACAAGACTTATACGAAACGGATTGGTTAAGGTAACCCTTATAAATAGCGCTTTAAAAAGCAAATCGAACGGCTTTCAAGCGATACGGCTTTTCTAAATAAATCCTTATAAAAACCCATTCGAAACCCCTTGAATGGGATGGCGGGCCGTTCCCTGATCTGGGCAATATAATCGTGTATAGATAATTTTGAGCTCTTCGTCTGTCTATCTACTTTTCCTGCTGCCTATTGTACAAGGCAACGATGAACACATTTATAAAGATAGGTGTAGGTATAGGTGTCCATGGGCAGCGGTGATCACTTCACACCAGTGCCTCGAGTGTAGGTTGCTGTTCACGCGCAAACCTTCTCGAACGCGTAAGTGATCATGTTATTTATACGATAAACGAAAACGCGATCGAGACGTTTTTGTGTATGTGAAAATACACTAGAGGGTTAGGTGACCCGAAAGCTCGATTGCTCCCATCTAGCATAAAAAAAATCAGTAGCGCTCCATACTTTAATCATGATGATTCTGTTTCTATTATTTGTATAGTGTAGTGTAAGTTAAGTTCGCGAATAATCTCTAAAAACTACATTATGAAGGTCTCTTATTATTAAATCCCCAGTTGCATTGTGCATCATTATACCTGCAACGTCCCCTAAGGATACCGTGCGTTTTTTATGTTGCAAGGGTTGCTTGCCTGGTTTCACTTGCGCGGGGGTTATAATTAGTATTAAATCGAGTGCGCTGTAACTCAATCGATATAAATATTTTTACTTTAATAGAGGGCGCTCGCGACTTCGTCCTCGTAGAGTTAATTTCCCGCTACTATTTTGTCTATTTTGTCCCATCCCTAGGATATCCAAGGAACATTCCTTCCAAATTTCAAGTGCCTCGGTTCAGCGGTTTTCGCTGTGCGTTTATCTATCAGTCAGTTTCATTGTATATAGATAAATATCGCGTTTGCTACCGTCTCTTTGCCTAGCAGCTGAGGCACGAACATTTCAATCGTACGAGTTCGTCACGTTTTCGAATCGCGATCACTATTCGAAAACGTGTCGTCGGTCGTACGGTAACGAACTTTAATTTGTGTTGTACCTATTTCAAAAAAATTGGCTTGAAGTCATCAATGCCATTAGAGATGCCAAATCATTTGTAACTTAAAGGAAACTCAAACTTACTGTTGTAAAATGTCAGATTGAGTTTGGACCTAAGGTGGGTAACAAATTTAAGTTCTTGACTGTACTTTAATTTTACAGAATTTTCCGTAGCAGGAGCTCCTAAAAACAGACTCACGTATCCACACATTATTTTACATATACTTCACCTTTACTCAATGACGATACTTTTTTGTACTAAATACGGACACGGGCGCTGATTCCAATCGCCATAGACATTTTCTCAATGACGTTACGTTACTTATTCGATGGAAGGAAAAAGTTCATGCTCCAGGTACATGGTAGGGAATGCAAGTAACCGGTTATAACCGGTTTTAACCGGTTAAATTGTATTCCTTAGTACATGGGGTCTTTTTCTTTATAATCCGATTGTCTTTACCATACTCGACAAAACTATATTGCCTTTGACGTGTTATGGTATTGCTTTTAACTCGATCGCCATAACAATCAAGTAAATAAGAGCTATCAAAACGTTGACAATACCATAACAGGTCAAAAACGATAAGTTTTAAAGTACAGTGTACAATCTCACCCCTGCCCTATGTAACACATGCAATATGTACCGGTTTTAGGGAAAATACTTAAGGTGAGGTAAAAGCAGCGGACCCTCATTAGCTTTAGAATTTATGAATTATAGAGACCTAAATGGATACTAAGGAAATATGACATTTTACTTATAATAATTAATGATTGTGTTTTTTACGGAATGTTATTTATGAATGCTATTATTTATTGAATTATAATTTGTATGTTTTTATTTGTAATTGATGATTGTATTTTAGATTTATATAAACATTTTAGACTAACTATTAACATTTGCACGCTTGCATGCAGGCTGAACGCAATGGATTTTTAATTATTGAACATCTGCTCTATGTTATACTGTGTTCTGGCAAATAAATATGATTTGATTTGATTTGATTAGCTTATTATCCTTCGTTTAGCTTCGCGTTGTAGGTAAAAAGGAGGAGGAAGGGGTTAAAGTTATTTAAATATGATCACCTCAAACAACGCACTGTTGCAAATCATTCTGAATGCATGAAGCGACTCGCCGTAAAGGCTATTTTTTATTTTATTACAATCACGCGACGCCAATATAATTTAAACCTTACCTGTGCAGCTTTGATCGCATTTCATGTTGGTCCGTGGCTCAGGTAAATTATTCCGACCGGTTTGGACCAATTTATTACCTCGCGTGTACGGTGGGCGACCAAAACGTTGGAACGGTCGAACCAGTCAAAAGCACGCTTGTGGAGGGGTGTACATTTCATAGAGGCTAAAACAACATTATTATCTTTGTTTCAATAAGGTCAATTTTGAATTTTCTTATTGTAACACAAATTTTGAAAGATTTTTGTTTATTTCTGAAAAACAATTTATAACTTCATTTGAGAATGCGTTCTTTATGTCACCCCATTTGTTAAAATGTAATTAGTACCTAATAATAGTACATTACTTAACAAGGGCTGTAAAAGAAAGAAAGCCCGAAATCGCAGGTATTTGAGACCCGAGCCGTAGGCGAGGGTTGTAAATATGCGATAGAGGGCTTTCTTTTTTACTGCCCGTGATGAGTACACAATTTTACGTCTTCACCTGGCCACAATGCGAGTTTTACCGTGCGCGCAGCGTGCGATAAAACTCACATTATGGCCAGGTGTTACGTAAATAACTTTAATTTTTCAACACCCTATTTATCAAAAATGAATGCGGGCAAGCAAGTTATAAAACTATGTTTACCAAATTTCGACCTTATGGCAAACCGACAGACGGACACCAAAGTCTTACCATTAGGGTTCTTTTTCCTACCATTATTGTTATGATACAGATACCCTACAAAACGATAATTTGTTTTATTTCATGTATGTACAACGATGGTGCGTCATCCATATAAAGAACGTCAACTAAACTATTGACTTCACTAAAAATTGTCCGCGATACGACCTTTGCTTCAATGTCAAAAGGCGCTGTTCCTCAATCGGCAAGATTTACAGTAAAAAAAGAATTTCAAAACTGTCATTCATTATTGCACCACTAACTTTTGTCCGCGACTTTGTCCGTGTAAAATTGGTTTACCTTATTGATGAAAAAACTATTCGTCAAGAACAGTCACAATATGTAACGAAAAAAAAAGAATAAAGAAAAAAAAAAAAAGAAGAAAAACATGTTCACAACAATAACACACATAATTATAACATAAAAAAAAGAAAAAGGACGAAAGACAGTGGTAATTGTTGCGAAACGGACCCAACACAGCATGGGCTGGTTGTGGAGCAACATTACGGATAGTTTAACCCATTATAGGCTGAATTGTTTGATGATTCAAGTTTATATTGAATTTTAATGTAAAGAACAATAAAGCACAAATTTTAACAAATAAAACAAAGGCAAAACAAATAATAACAATAATGAATATAAACGAGTGTATCCGTGGTTAATTAGAACAGCGCCTCTATTCTATACTCGAAAATCTAATTTAAGACTGCTGCATTTTGGTTTAAGTGTAGGTATTTTTATCAATAAAACTTACCCTAATATTACTGGTTACACGAGTTCTCATTCATATTTTTATGAAATAATGTTAAAATAACGAAATATTTAAAATAGGAACTGTCAAATTTTGGTCTTAAATTAGATTTTCGAGTATATTCAATAAAATCCGAATCGTATTTGATGTTATAGTATTGTTTTTAACTCGGCCACCATTACTGTCAAGCAAATAAGAGCTATCAAAACGTTGACAATACGATGACAGGGCCGGTATTCTAGGTGGTAAAAACGATATCGTAGTTTGCCTGTTATGGTATTGTTAATGACGTCAGCCGCCATTACTGTCAAGTAAATAAGAGCTATCAAAACGTTGACAATACGATAACAGGGCCGGTATTCTAGGCGGTTAAAACGATATCGTAGTTTACCTGTTATGGTATTGTTATGACGTCAGCCGCCATTACTGTCAAGAAAATAAGAGCTATCAAAACGTTGACAATACGATAACTGGGCCGGTATTCTAGGCGGTTAAAACGATATCGTAGTTTACCTGTTATGGTATTGTTATGACGTCAGCCGCCATTACTGTCAAGAAAATAAGAGCTATCGAAACGTTGACAATACGATAACAGATGAAATACGATATTGTTTTTACCGTCTTGAATAGAGGCGCTGGTCAATAACGATATGGTTTTTACCGTGTTGAATAGAGTCCCAGGATGATGAACAGCATGATTAAAACATTAGTAAGATGTTCAGTATATTTAAATACGGGAATGTTCATGGTTTCACGTAGGTCAAACTAATCGCACTCGTAGGCGTCAAAAATTGAGGCTAGGCCCCTAGTTTGGAGTCTGACAGAGTTCTTATGTGTTTTGGTTAAATAATAAAATATCAGGACACAATGTGACATGAATTAACCTAGTCCAAAACAAAGCTCTGGGCTTGTACTATGGGTAGGTAATAGAAAATGGTAAACTAACTTATATAGAGAAATTTAAACGTAAATACATGGGAAAGCACTCAAGACTCTGGAACAAATATCTGCCCTTACCGGGATTTGAACCCGGGATCGCTAGCTTCGTAGACAAGATCACTATCAACTAGGCTAACGTATCGTTAATAAACGATGTTCTATAAACGATAATTTCTGTCTTCTTATTCTAGTCTCTATTATTGAGAAAGTTGCCCGGCAAATATCGCTGACTGTTTCGTGGAACGATGAAACAGTGTTCAGTTTCCGAAAGTGTTTTCTCGGAAAGCAATATTGGTTAGAGGAGTGCTCCGAACGCGATGCGAATTAAAGCACTGCTCCGTGATGCAAATGTTGTCATGATTTTGGGCGTTTGTATGAATGCAAAACGTCTATGTGTACCTAAATAAAATCGCAATTTTGTGCTGATATTTGTTCTTTCCCTTGACGGTACGTATTATAGGATAATAAGAAGCTACACTACATCTCTAGATTTTGGAAGTAGGCAGGTTAGGCATATGCGGTAATAAATAAAAGTTCACTTAGTTAAAAACTATATATTGCTGATAAGCAAATGTTGCAAACTAGATAGGGTGATAGAAGCAGTAATGGACAAAGCACCAATAATGGACACTTGATTCTTATTTTACAGACGATAAGGGTTATTCATTTGTTTTGCAACAATCAATTCAAGACCGTATGAAATTAGAATTAAGAGTGAAGTGTCCATTACTGGTGCCTGTCAGCTAAAAGTGTCCACCACTGGTGCCGTCACCGTAGGTACGCTAAAATATTTTCTTCGATTACATGAAATTCGAAACTTCTCATTATTGCTTTTAAGTGCAAAATATATTTTCGTCCTTATCTACAATTTAAGCAGATATTTTTTTGAGAAGCATGGCATTACAATGAAAAATCTGTTCCTTTCATTTTTTCAATAATAGTACGAAACACCTGCTCTGGCCTTTAAACAATGTTGACAAGGACTTCTGCTGCTTGCAATCCTTCAACATAGCTCGACAGACATACGAAAATGATTATTTATCTGGAATGTCTAATTGCATCTGAACGTACGATTTCATGTAAATTATTTTCTCGTACGTCGGTACTTGTAGGGTTAACCTTTTGAACGCCATACGTCGAATACAAAATGTGCCACCCACACGCCAAACATGTTTGCTATGCTATGCAAATTACACCTTATTGCTACAAAACAAAATCTCTTTTAATCTTGAACTCTTGTCGGCTGTAGCCGACGTGGCGTCAGTGGCACGACTTTTAGTTGACGGCCAGAGCCGACTGTGGCGTTGAAAAGGTTAATAATTTAAACTATTTTCAACGTCATTAAGGCGCAAGACAAATTCTGTCAAGTCTTTGACTATGATTTTGATGCTTTTATTTAATATCGTAAAACATATTCATATGGTACTATTGTACAACATTTTTCTTCATCAGACATGTATTATCTATTCTATTTATTTTAAGGGCTTCCATTAAACTATCACTGACTTTACGTAGTAGGGATTGGAATATGAAATTTACATAATGTAGGTATGCATTTAGTATTTCTAGGCAGACATAATATAAGACTATGAACAAAACAATTTATGTTCAAGAGAAAACCGACTTCCTATCTAACTTGGTTTAAAGTTAGCTTGAACTTTTACTAATTCTGCTAAATTGCCAGATAAAAACCTATCACATAACTTATTAAATAAGCTTATTTCTGACTTTGTCGCTGCCTGGTCATTTCCAAGTGCTTTCACCCGTTTTCGGGAACCTGTCAAGTCAGAATTTAGTTTTCTTTTACGTGGAGTCTCAGCAGAATGTGAAGCGGCAGTTCGACTTTCATTTTTCGACGCACAACTGTCTTTTAGGTCTATTTGGCTTGCAGTGTGTATAGTTTGACTTGAATTATTCACTGCAGGATTCGTTTGACTTGAAGTATTATACACCGGAGTTTTACTCGTTTGGGTTGAATTCCCCGCTGTTTCCACATTCGTTTGTGTCTGCTTATCTTCTTTCGGTTTTTGAGGTAAGTTCAAACATGGCAGCGCATTATTTTTCAATGTTTTGCGAATTGTTTTTCGGATGTCTTGTGGGTTGAAATGTTTCTCACATACTCGATTGATCGTGCGTTTATGGATCAAGTCTTCGCGTAATATTAATTGCAGCCATTGATTGCGCCTGAAAATAATTATAATATATTAGACAGAATATTTATATATTAATAATTAATTAGCATCCCGCATCTCTGTGCAAGTAAAATTAGTACGACCTGTGCAAATTATCCGGTTTTACAACAACAGCAAAAAACAAGTCGGTTCAGCGATTTGAATTTGAAAATAGAACAAAAAACAAACCAACTTTCTCATTACTTGACGTCGATGGGTGTTTTCTATATTATTATTTAGGATTATTTTACGCAATTAAGTACGAAAGCAATACCTAAAATAGATACTCACCTTTCCGACTCCTTAGGTATCTTGAAGAACGATAGCTCAGGATTTTCAAAATCATTAGTAAAGCACCCATACACGGAACAATAAATATGAGTTTTACGCGACGACATTCTTGTGTCGATGCGCGTGCGATACTTGATAAACACGCAACAAAACGCGGCGACGACGGCGCGGCCCCGAGTGCAACCGGCCCGATCCGTCCTCGGCACGCAACGCAACGCGGCGGCGGCGCGGCCGTGACTAAACCGGCTCGAGCCGGCCTGTTGAGTTTGCTTGTGGCTCGCTGTGCGTACGGTCGAGGGCAGACCTTCAAGTAGCGGTTTTTTAGGATAAAGTTATAATTAGGTATATCGTTGATAACGAACTACGATATAATATCAGGCTATCCTTATACATCACGGAACCATAGCAATATTCATCATAACGATATAAACTTCATATGGATATTATATAACAACTAGGGAGCCGCCCTCGCTGCGCTTCGGTTTTTGTGAGTTTTCTGTTACACCCGTATATAAACCAGAATGTATTACGAGGGCTGCTACTTATGTAACCGGAATAGAAAAAAATAACAAACGTATATGACTAAATATGGTTTTATTGTTTTTCAAAATATTCTCCCTTATGATCGATGCACTTTTGCATACGTTGAAACCAATTTTTAAAACATTTTTTCCACTCTGACTGAGGTATCTCCAAAACGTGCTGTTTGAACGCGTCGACTGCATCTTCACGGGTCGAAAATCGTTGACCACGTAATTTATTCTTTACATTTGGGAATAAATAGAAATCATTGGGTGCCAAATCAGAGCTGTACGGCGGATGACCCGTTAATTCTATATTTTGACCTTCCAAAAATCGAGTCGTTTCGCGTGATGTATGACAGGTGGCATTGTCATGGTGAAGAACGATTCTGCGTCGCTGGTTGTTTTTACGTATTTCTTCAAATACCTCCGGCAAACAAATGGTCGTGTACCATTCCGAATTAACCGTTTTACGATTCTCTAGTGGCACTGTAGCCACATGGCCATTAATACCGAAAAAGCAGGCGACCATTTGCTTCAAGGTGCTTTTTGCACGAGTTACTTTCGTAGGGTTCGGCTCATTTTGAAACACCCACACTGTTGATTGTTGTTTAGTTTCCGGATCATACGCATAGATCCAGAGATTTTCTTGCACCATTCGACGCGAGCCTCTTTTTGATCCTTAGTTAAATTGTGAGGGATCCAACGGGAACAAATTTTTTTTACAGCTAAATGATCATGTAATATCTTATTAATGCTCGTCATACATATGCCCAGAGTCGCCTCTATCTCGCGATATGTAACTTGACGGTCATGCATTATAAGTTTTCGCACAGCTTCAATATTTTGTGGTACAACGACCGATTTCGGGCGACCTTCCTTAACTTCGTCCGTGAGCATACTACGTCCACGATTGAACTCACTAAACCAGTGGTACACAGTGCTTTTCGATGGAGCTTTATCACCAAAAGTCAAAGTTAATTGATCTATGCACTGTTGTTGCGTTAAACCACGCCGAAAATCATAATAAATCATAGCACGAATATTTTCACGAGTGAGTTCCATTCTTGCAGCGAGATGACATTTTGATCCCGCCAAAAACAAAAGACTAGCGTAGATAAGAAAAAAAATTATAGCGGCCAGTATTAAAAAAAAGTTCAAATTTTACCATGGAGGTCAGATATAACGTTTATAAATGTTGAAATCCCAGATTCCGGATACATAAGTAGCAGCCCTCGTATACACAAAAACCTTCCTCTTGCATCACTCTATGTCTTGATGATAACCGCATCAAAATCATTTGCGTAGTTTGAAAAATCTATGCGTCCATACAGAGGGACAGACGGCGGGAAATGACTTTGTTTTTTATTTAATGCACTAAGGTTCCATGGATCGTAGTGTTCGTATAATCAATACCGAGGTGGCCCTAATTGCCGCCCATCTAATATTCAACATTAGAGGCACCTACTGCACGACTCTTTACTTAGGGCATTAAAAGTTCAAACCGGCAACAACGCTCAATTCATAACGTTTTTCGTATGTAACATTATTCTAGTTTCGTCATGATTTTGATTCCGTTACGATGTAGCATAACATTATGAAAATTATATATTTTACCTAATATACTAGGAAATCAATCATTAAGTTAATGTAAAGGAACTGCCAAACGTAAAAAAATAATACCTCAAAGCGGCGGCGCAGTGCGGCGCGTTCTCGTTCTAAAACCTCGGCCTAGCATGGAAACGCGCCGCCAACGCTCCCAGTGCGTTTACGGTTTCATTGTAATTTATAAATCAGAACACCTATTCCTATTTACTGCGCTATTATCTTAACATCATAACTAATCAAAACTCGTTTCCTTGTCAACAGAGCGAAAAATGGCTCAACTACGAAGCCTTGAAAGAGGAAATCCTGGAGAAGATCCGAAGATTAGAAGAGGAGCGTCATGCCAAGGATCTGTGGTCCACGGGGCCGGAGTGGGGCCGCAAGAGGCGCCGGCGGCAGGTCGCCGTGTCCCCCCCCTACGTGGTCTACATGCTCCCTGACGCCGACATTATGGAGGACTGGAGACAGATACGGAAGCTGCTGGAAAGGTCAGAATAGGATGAGGTTCGCCGTCCTGTCACTAAAAGGCGGCTAAATCCAAAAAGCATTAAAGCTATTTGCCATTCTATGCGGTAAGGTGACGTTTGGAGAGTATAGTATAGCAAATATCCCATTGAGATCACGACTGGGACGAGTTTCCTAAGAAATTGTTCCAGGTGCATTCGAAATCGAGCTATTGCATTTTGGATTTAACCGTCTTTTAGTTATAACACGGCAGACGTTAAGTCTAAACCAGGAAAATGATGAAACGAGACGTGTGGTGTTATTTTATAACTAATGCGACGGAGTTTACTAAGGAGATCAGCAACTCTTTGAAATTGGAGATCTGGATAATATTGTTTTTTTGCTATGAAGCTGATAGTGATAGGGGACAATTCGTAATACATTGCAACGTCGACTAGATCGTGATGTTGGAACTCGTATAAACCACGCAATGTAGACCGAATTATCGCTACTCTGATTTGTAAACTCACAGTTTAATAGGTATTGTTTATGTCATAGGAATCTAGATAATCATAAACATGACCTGTAACGCTACCCATTATTGAGTAACGGGCGCAGGCATAGTATTTTGTTAAAACTAAGCAAAAATGCAACTATAAAATAACTAGGTGTTATTGACATGGTGATTTTGGCTATGTTTAAATTATTTCTGACTGTAAGTATTGTTTAGCAAAATTGTGTTGTTTGTAATAGAACTTCATTACTTTATTTACTTAGTATCTTGCTCAAACCTGTGGTAAAAACAACTCTAAAGGTAGTGTTATTGGGTTTTATTTACTGTGTGCTCATTTTCATTTATATTGAGGATGCAACTGATGCAAGTGAACGAAGCTATTTTTGTAGATTTAATAACGTGTTGTTTTTTAGTTACATATATAATAATAACCCTGTAAAGTCCAACGGCCTGAATTTCTTGCTAATCAGTAAGACCCGCGAAAAGTTCTGTATATATTTACCTTTCTGTGTGTGATTTTTCTTCAACGATGCTTCTACTTTATTCTATTCCTTATCAGGTACATTTAGTAAGTTTAAAACTCTTAGATTGTAAATATGTAATATCTTATTTCGTACTCTCCTGTGTACAGTTCCTAGCTTATAAAACCCAGCCGATTCAAAAGGACAGTGTCTTCATATTATGGATTTCGAAATTTAATTATAAAATTCACGAACTTGTAGCCTCTATACTTGGTAAAAGTTAATTGCTTTTGACATGCTATCGTATGGTCAAGAAAATAAGATCTATAGTACCGTTGACAATACAGTTACATGTCAAAGGCAGTTAGGTTTTACAAAAAAAAATAAAGATCTTGATGTACCTAGTATGTAAATAATCAAACGACATGAGACTTCATATTTATAGTCGCAAACGAAGGGCTGTTATAAGTTTAACGTCTGTATGTGTTTCTATCAGTGGCTTCGTAGCTCCTAACGGATAGACCGATTCGGACACGGTTTTTTTTATGATTCTTAGCTGGGTTTAATGAAAGTCGGATGAATGGTTCATCAGCTCTTATAGTAAATGTTACCATTATGTGTCGGGGGTATATGTATTTATCTACTCTTTAATAGGTTAAATCGTCTCTTTACTTTCTCAACCTCTTATTTGATCGAATATTACAATAGGAAAGTAGTCTTTATGAACCTTGGAACATGAGTGTTTTTTCCATCTACCTATTCGATCAGAAAAGAGTTTAAGAAAGTAAAGGGACGTTATGTCGTGCAACTTCGTACCTATTTATCTTGCCTTCTCAGTTAGCATATCCGTGGGTACTAAAGATAACTGAGAAATCATGATACAATCAATAATATTTTATATAAAGATACGTCATCTGCGCGCAAAAACGTTCCGCAAAAAGGAAGGCAAATTGCCTTACTTTTTATCTATTTATCTCTTTCTAACAATAGCGTTCGCTATGGATTGCCGTGTTTGTCCTTGTCAGTAATTGGTCACGGGTTTTGAATGCGTTTAGTATGAGCATAACGTATCTTAATATAAAATATCATTGGATACAATCGAATTGTCCCAACAAAACAGGTACCATGTCGTTTGATTCTTCAATGCATCTGTTACCTAACCGCACGAATTAGTTACGTCTTATTTCCAAGATTTTTTTGGTGATCACATAATTTGTTAGTAATATTATATTATATGAATATTTACGAGAACTATTTAATTTCAATGTGTTACAAGATCTCTTATTGCTCGTAAGTAGACAATGTATGTGTATAGTCGAGGTCAAAGATATGTGTACACTTTGTAATTTCAATGGAATAGTGTATACAAATGTGTAGGCGAAACGATGGCAGGTGGTCGAGGGCGCTAACAGAGTGGTGGCCGAGATTAAGTCACAGATCAGTGGGCAGACCATGAGCTCGTTGGTCTGATGACATTTGGAAGACAGTTGGGAAAGGATGGATGGCGTTAGCACGAGACCGGGCAAAGTGGCGTGAAAATGAAAAGGCCTTCCTGCAGTGTGTAGATGTGGGGTGAAATGAATGTGTGTTCATATCTTTGTACTGGACTGTACAAGGTTACTGTTAGCGACGGCCGCTTCTAGCGAGTAGAGGAGACTGCAAATAAAAGGAGCACGGAAAGAACATGTCAAGTCAGCTTTGTAACTTTTACAGATATCGCGATTTGAAAGTTACAGTCAGTCTACATTTTGATGTAAAAATCTCATTTAAAAATAGGTGACTAAACGAGTTATTTCCGTGTATTCTTCATGCATATAATTGAACTGACTCAGTCACTTGACATTGGCTAAATCACTGTGGAACCGAAGTAAATAGACAAGTTAAAAAAAAAACGCTTGGATAATGTTTAAAAACATCTCCAATGTTTCTCCGAATATATATTAAACTGTCAATTTTGTTACCAAGAAATGTAAAGCTATGAAAAGTAACAAGACATACAACATTTATTTATATTTTAATCGTCCCGAACACTCGTTAAAAATAGCTCTAATTTGCTCTAGACAAAGTAATATTTACTGTGCAAAATGTAACATTTTACTAACTAGAGCAAGTACGGGACTCTCGGTACGCGAGTCCAGCTCGTACTCGGCCGATTTGCTATCATTTTTTTTTTCAACTTTTCTGATTTATCACCACAATTGGTCCTCGCACGCTCGCAGTGCAGCGGTTACATTAGTTACACTCGTAGTGTAGCGGTTTACCACAAACCACAGATAAATTATTTTTATAAATAGTACCTAATATAACAGATAACAGTCCAATTGTAAAGTTTCACCGTGTTTATACTATTTAATGTAGTTCGGGTTTAAAGGAAAATCGACCTCTTGAAATGACCTTTCTGAAGTTGCATCAGTGAATTTAGTGAAAATGTAATTGAGCTTAAAAATGTTTATAGCCAAATATATTTTCGTTATATCTATATTAATTAAGCCCAAATGGAACTTTGTCCATGATAAATTAGGTGCAAATTAAAATATGCACCAAGTGAGTAGTATACAGTGTGCAAAGTAAGTATACAGAGCATTTCCCGTGGCAAACAAATAAAAAAAAACGAAAAAATACGTCAAACACAAAAAAACTGGTTTATTAGCAACACATACTAAAGGACACAATATCTTTTACCGCTCATCAAAAATGTCGTGTTTGCATTAGACACGTCATTCTTTTTTTTTATTAAAGAGAATGAGTTCACAAATAATCAGAGGTCGGAATAGGTAGTGCTTATTAACCTAAACTTGATGCATCTTCATTCAATAACGTATTTCCATCTCACTCACGCATGAATGAACATGAGTAAAGTTTAGGTTAATAAGCACTACCTATTCCGACCTCTGCAAATAATTATAGTTAATACCTACATAAGGTAATATGGGCATATTTTTATGTAATTTGAGGAATTATCAGCAACTTATAAAAAATAAGCACATTATTTTGAAGAAAAACCTGTTTTTATTGTGTTTGGCGTATTTTCTCGATTTTAATTTTGTTTGTAGGACACAGGAAAAGCTCTGGGATTAAGAAACCGTTTACTCCATCTCAATAGACCTCATAAGAGCCGAGATGATGATGATGATGAGATGATGTTTCACTTTGTTCCGACAGGGCTCACAGCAATCAATGTAATTATTTTAATCTTAAAGAAATCAATAATGACACCCATTTAAGTATTTATTTCGTCGGTGAAGTTGCATCTAATGTCATCCCTGTTCGTTTGTGAACTTTATCCAGGGACACACTGTATTATTATTAATTAATTCAGATTAAGATCAATACGTATGCAGCTTCAAACTGCCTTAATTGACAACATTTAAAAAAAAAGCACTTTTGTTTTTTCGCGTTTATAATAGCTGGTTAAAAATTAGACTACCCGTGTTTCTCGGTTTTTCTTTATTTAACTTAAATTCGTCGTTAATAATTTATTAAAGAAATAGTCATTAAAAAGACCGAATATACAAAGTTAGGAATACTGATGTCGTGATCTTAGCATGATATAAAATAAAAAAAGTAACTTTCAACAGAGAAACAGAACTGACTGTCATGTCATGTCACTTGTCAACCATAACAACTGTAACAACATGAAATCGTCGACTTTGGGCAGATTGCGGCTATCCGCTTTTACAAATCCGTTAGTCACTTTCATTTTAAATAGCGTATATTACGAGAATCGAAAGCGTGTCATTAGAATCAAGTAATCCGTCAGACAGATGAAAAATGGACATGACAGTTGTATATTTTTTCAATTCCTATATGGTAATAAATGGACTAAGGGCACTATAAGTGTATTCCTAACATTCACAATCCAACTTTTTTACTGTTTTTCCTAAATATAAAAAAAACTACTGCATAAAAAAAACCAAAAATATTTTTACTGTAATCAGCAGCGTAAAATCTACAAACGGTATTTTATTTTACTACTTTAGCAGATATGAATTGTTGTCAATTGATTGAGTATATTTCAGGTAGGGCGTGCTTAAGATTGGTCATTATTGCTGAGTTTACGTAAGACAAAATTTTCTCAACTTTCGACCTATATCATATTGCATAATTTTAGCATGGCACATGTTCTATTTTGGATATTATTAAATTTGGTTAAATTTTCAAGTCTATGTATTTCACAAATTGTATTATTGTTTGAGGTATAATTTCGAGTCGTCGATTTTCTTTTTAACCCAAATGACAGTAAATCGTTCATAAATATGAGACGTTATCTATGACCGCCTTATTGTCGATGGCGCTTCCGCCATTATTAACGATGCTCCGATATAAATACAACGTCGCGTGACACAGTGCGGCGTAAGCGCCATCGACAATAAGGTCCCTTTACATAGATAATGCCGCATATTAATACTGCAAACAATTAACACTGCGTTAACGACTGTACATCAATTCTGTTACAAATCGAAAATGACGATGGAAATAACATTTGTTATCTTTGCACTTAAAGATAAAATTCTACGTTTTATAAAACTTGTAATTTAAATCTAGATGTTAAAATGTGCATTTAATTATAAATAAATCAGTTTTAATTATTTAACTTGTTTTATTTTATTACAACCCTTTATAAGTAGATGTGTTATTGAAGTAATGTCCATCGTGATCATTTTTTAAAAGGACTAGCTTTTGCCCGCGACTTCGTCCCCGTGGAATAGTTACTTTGGGCTAACGCTAAGTTTAACCCGCGACTCTGCTTGCGTAGAAGGTTGAAACATTCTTCATTGGTGCTCCGCTCCTATTGGTCTTAGCGTGATGATATACAGGGCGTCCCACGGCTATGCCACATGGAAGGAAAGTACCTTGAATATTGTAGATGGAACATTTTACTGAAACAAGACATTATTTGAATTTAAAAAACAATTTAAACTGAATTCATAGATATTTAAATAATTACATGGTTGAACCGGGAATCGAACCCGTTACACGAGAAAAATAATTACCCTGTAGCTTTATCATACCGATCGAAAGGCTTCATCATAAGGATTATTTTCTGCTAAATAACATAGTGTCAGAAATAAAAGGAAGACTATGAATTTCCACATTTTTAATACCAAATTAATCAATTTATCAAATGCTCAAAATGAGTCCCTTCCTGTTGAATACAAAGTCGCACTCTTTTGATTATTTTCTCTTCTCTTTTGTTGTGGTGGATATTTAGAATAATACGTTTAATCCTACAATGAAAATCACAGAAAGAAAAGAATAAAAGTTTGAAAATGGAACACATTTTTGAATTATTTCTTTATAATCAGCCAACCGCAATGCGATGGACAAATAGCAGTGGGACCACGAGTCCGTCGCTAATAGTACATTATTGCCTAGGCATGGAAGTAGGCAATTGCGGGCCGAGTACTGGTTTAAACGGACGAGCTTGCGAGTCCGTTTAAAAATACGAAGCCCGCAATTGCTGTTCCTGCCGAGGCAAATATAGCGCTTTTCTCAAAAATCGCCAGAAAAAAATTGTGTTGGAGTAAAATCTTCATCGCTTGAACTCATTTTTTAAATTGCATACAAACAGAAACTTCATGTGAAAAAACCATCACTCCTTACCGCCTTTTTGTTTATGACAAGGTTGGGAGAAACGCAAGCTTTGTTTTAAAAAAACATAAGCTATTCCAGACACAGATAAGACTTGTGCCAACATTTTATTATGGGCTTTTTCACTTTTTAAAAAGTTACAAGCTAGATAGTAATGGAATTTGTATGCAACATTGCGGGCTTGTGAAGCGAGCACGCAATGTTCTTTTTTTTAATTTGGGAACTGTCTGTAAACTATGTACTTCGCGTCTCATTATGTAGATAGTAATGTCAACATTTCCGAACATTTTTGAGAAAAATAATTTACGCGTCTTTCGACTCAGGATACGGCTCGATTTGTTGCATACAACCAGGTACCTACTAATTACGTATATCTTTATCATTTTGTCATGCACTTAAATTATAATAGGGAAATGATGCGTACTCCTCAAGTGGGTACATTAATTAGTAATAGGTACTTATGATAATGTCAGTTGTATGTCCTTACGGTAATGTCAGCTTTTCGTTTTTCTGAACAAAATTTCACATCAAATGTTAAATTTCATGGTCTTCCTTTTATTTCTGACACTATGTTATTTAGCAAAAAAAATCCTTATGATGAAGCCTTTCGATCGGTATGATAAAGCTACAGGGTAATTATTTTTCTCGTGTAACGGGTTCGATTCCCGGTTCAACCATGTAATTATTTAAATATCTATGAATGCAGCTTAAATTGTTTTTTTAAATTCAAATAATGTCATCTTTCTGTAAAATGTTCCAATATTCAAGGTACTTTCCTTCCATGTGGCATAGCCGTGGGACGCCCTGTATAGCCAGCCTTCCTCGATAAATGGTCTATCTATTTCTGAGATATGCGCGTTCAAGCAAACAAACAAACTCTTCAGCTTTATAATATTAGTATATAGTTAATAGACAGACTGAGCCACTATGGCCCAGGATTTGACAGCCTGAGCCACCAGGATATATTTTCTAACATGGAAAAATAAAACATTTATATGATGCTTCAATTTTCAATCACCCACATTCACACATACAATATTAATAAGTGGAAAATAGTAACGGACTTAGTACCTAATCTCAGTCGCATATATGTGCATCAAAAAGGTACAAAGCGTATAAGCATTGCTCTAGTAAACAAAATACTGGTTTACTGGTATACTGCCACAACCGCGTATTAGGTTCAAATATGTCTGAACCCCTAGACAAGATGCTTAACGCTTACGTAAACGATTTTCGACTACCCACTAACAAAATGTATGGACTTAACATAAGCCGCATAAGTAGGTTAGCTTAGCTGTACATACATACATACCTTCACGCCTTCATTCCCAGAGTGGGGTAGCCAGAGCTACAGAATTACCAACAACTCTAAAAATTTATTGATAATTCTGTAACCACATTTTGCACAATTAGGCTAAGATGTTTACCAGCGTATTAGTGACAGGTTGCAAGCCCATCGCCTAACAGTACTACAAGCCCTTCCCTTAGTCGCCTCTTACGACAGCCACGGGAAGACATGGAGTGGCACTATTCTAACGCGGCAACCACATGGGATTTTTTATACTGTCGTCGATATACCTGCATGTAAATAATTGGTATTCTGCCATTGTTGTTACTTAAATTTTAACAGTTTAGGTATCCTATGTCACCCGGGATTCTAACGGTACCACTCACAACTGAATCGGCTCAGCCGTTTAAAAGTTATGGTGGAATAAAGAATCGTAGTTACGTACATACATGAACCCTGAAAACATTACACTTCTTTTTTTGGGCAGTCGTGTAAAAATAGATATTATTGAGCGCGATGTTGAATAGTATATTTTCCTGGTGACTGTAGAAAAAGAAGAAGAAAGACATTTACCCACTTACTAATAAACGTTGAGTAACGGTGGTATAGCTATACAGTGTTTTGTCCTTATCTGTCAAATTCAAACGTCACAATGACAGATAAGGACAAAACATTGTATAGCTATACCACCGTTACTCAACGTTTATTAGTAAGGGGGTTATTCACTAACACCAAGACACAAATATACAAATCATTAAAGAAAGCGGTGAAGGTAAAGACGCGTTAGCGTTGTTGGTAGTGACCCTGCCTAAGAAGCTAGCGGTTCTGGGTTTAAATCTCGGTAAGGGCAGATATCCCCACTAAAAAAAACATCCCCACGTCACCTGTAGGCGAGACTCCGTAAAAAAATCAAGTCTATATTTTACCACTTTGTCGGCGTGACTAATGTATATTCATACCAAATAACAGCTTTCTAGAGCTAAGTCTCTGAGCTAAACTGCGGACGGACGGACGGACATGGCGAAACTATAAGGGTTCCTAGTTTGACTACGGAACCATAAAAAACATAGCCAACGCAGCCATAGACCAACCAATCAAAGCTGTACCCAAAGCGTGTTCTAAACAGAATATAGGTCAACTATGTGAAAGAAACACGAGTAACGCGGAGTCAACGTGGCTTGTTAAAAACTAGGTCGTTGCGGATAACTCCGCACTGACACGAGGCTCGCATTCAAGCTATTTATTCACGACCATGCGTCAGTTACCAGTCTCTATTTTACTTGGGCTGAACCTAATTGCTTTTGACATGTTTTCGTAATGTCAACGTTATGATAGCTCTTATTTTTAGCCGACTGCGGCGAAGCCCAAAGGGAGGATTATGTGTTTGACCTGTATGTAGGTCCGTTCCTACGTCCCCTCGTAACTCAACGGGTCAACCGATTTTGATAAGTATTGATAAGTATTAGATAGTGTCAGGAAAGTACATAAAATTCTTGAAAATATATTTTTCAATCAAATTTTATGTGTTTTAATGTTTTTAACATATGTATATCGACTACGGTATCCAAAAATGCAGTCTGTTTTTCAAAGCTTGCTTTTTATTGGTTACTGATTGATAACAATATGTAAAGAAATTCGTATCGCCGTCTTATTGTTTTCAACTCGGCCGCCATTACGTTCAAGTAAATAATAGTATATTATGCAATTAGTGAATAAAGGACGGATTTAAAGCGAGGGCCATAGATGACTCACGAGCAAGTGCAGGATACTAAGGACTGAATCACGACCGCAGGGAGTCGCTACGTTCGTGATTCAAGTTTTAGAATCCTGAGCGACGCGAGTGAATCATGGCCCTCGATATAAATCCGTTTTATTCAAGAGTTGCATACTATACTTTATACCATGACTACGAGAAAAAGAAAGATTTACGCGAAAATAGACATTTAATGACATTTTTTGTGTTCGTAAAACTTACAGTATTCAAAATGGCGCCAATTTACCTACTAATGACAGCAAATAACACAAATCTTTTTTTAATGCTAAACTCCTTGTTGTTAATGTCGACCAATCAAATCTCGAGTTATTTGCACAAGGAGTTTGTGTATGTCGAGTATTCTTTGCACAGGAGTTTGTATCGCGTATTTTTTGCGCAAGGAGGTTGTATAGCATTGAGATGAATCTCGAATATATTGGTGTGTTCTAAATTCAAACACAAAAATAGTGATTAAAAGTACTTTTTATTCACTGTTTTCAGTGAATAAAATAAGCTTTTTATAGGGGGAATGGTATAAAAGTTATTGTAACGTTGACGGTACGATTACATGTCAAAGGAAATATGGTTTTACCACTTTCACTGAGTAGAATAGAGGCCCAGCATTTGTGTAATTAAAGGTGCCAAAGTGGATGGCCTAAATAACAACTGTTAGCGCTATATTCGGAGAAGACTGCCGTCTGCTGGCTCGGGATAAAGGGGTAAAGCAAAAATATGTATTCCACAACGGACTTCATTTATTTACTTGCTTAGGGCCGGTACAGACGGCCTGCAAAATGGCAGTTCGAGTGCAATTCTGATGCAGTTGACGTAACTGCATCAAAACGTACGTAGTCAACTGCACCCGAACTGCTATTTTGCAGCTCGTTTGCAGTTCAAATGCTGTCCGTCTGTAGTGGCCCTTACGCGTATACAAAAAAGTGTATTTTAAAAGCAAATTCCAAGGTTGTTGATCAAGAAAAAAAATGAGTTTTTTTTAACAAATCTTATTAATAACTATAAACAATATTTTGATCAAAACAAGAACGATAAAATATCTATTCTTAAAAGACATTACGAGTAAATGTAAAAAAAACTATTATCACTGCGCGGCGATTCGTATCTGCTACGCCGTAGCGCTTAAGCGAGCCGGCGTAGCAGTTACAAGTAGCTACGCACTCGTTGCGCGCGCAAAGTCACGGTCACGTGATCTGTGGGTCACAATGCGAAAGTCATATTAAATTTAATTAATTAATACCAAGGAACAATATCACATTAATTAGCCTAGTCCCAAATTAAGCTTGTAGTTACTATGGCAACAAGGTAACGATAAACATACTCATATAAATAAATACATATATAAATATTTAAATACATAGAAAACATCCGAAATTCAAGAACAGCTACTCGCGCTCATCGCTCAAATATTTGCCCACACCGGGAATCGAACCCTGCACCTCTAGCGTCGTACGAGCCTAGAGCTTACTTTGAGACTCTTTTCGTTACTTTACTTTAACTGTCGCCGGGTAATATTTATGTAAGTGTTTGTTTATTTATGCTAGTTGTAATATTGACGTATTATAGTAAGCTTACGAAGCTAGCGGTCCGGGGTAAGATTCCCGACATATGCATCTTTTGGTATAATAAACGCGAGTATTTTTTAATTAGGAGTCTTACATTTTTCCTATGTATTTAATTATAAATTTGTTTATTTTTGACCAGTATATAACTATAGCACCTACAAGCCTAGAGCTTAGTTTGGGACTACGTCAATTTTCCAAGATCGTTGCATGATATTTATTTATTCATTATTATTATTGACGTTATAGTATCCATTATTATTCAATTAATAAGATTTACCCTTACTATAACAATGTGATTACGATATAACTGCAAGATGGGTTATAACCAAGTGAAACAGAAGTCCTGGACTGTCATAACAGTAGGTACTGTGGATGCTTTCTCGTACTGGAGTCTTCTTCTTACTAATATGAACACTTAGGTATGTAATAGTTATATTTCTTTTATTTTTACTTTACTTTAACTAAAATTTCACATTGTAGGGCTAAACGCGAACTATGACTAACACCTTTCTATAAAACAAAAATCTTTATTCTAGCGAACATTTCTATCTAAATATTTCTGACATAATGATCAGCCACTAGGCGGTGATAACCAAGTCGTCTTTAACCTGTTATGGTTTTGTTTTTAACTCTACCGCCATAACTGTCAAGTAAATAAGACCTATCAAAAATACGATAACAGTTCAAAGAGAATATGGCTTTTACCGTCTAAAATGTCGGCTCTGATGCAGCCAGCAAACCTTCACAGTACCTCCTACGTCACAGCTCAGAAGACATCAACGCGCCGACCAGCCGAGCTATTCAAAATCTTTAGTATTTACTATCTCTGCTATAAGTAGTTTTTGTTCTCTTTTAAACGTATTTCTTACATGCTTTTTAAGGTTAAATTAATTCTATTTTTCATCTACCATTTTTTGATGAGATAATTATGATGCCTGTTTTCTGATGGGTTATTTCAGCAGAAAATTGCGTTGGATAAAATTAAACAATCGATGAAGTGAAATTCGATAAAATTATGGGCTACCCTATAAAACACTAGAATCAGGTTCAATATAATGCTTGAAATATTCACTTTTTTTGTACTAGCTGCTGCCCACGACTTCGTCTGTGTAGAACTCGTCCATCGCTGTTTCCTCATAAGTCCTATTTTCCGGGACAAAAAGTACCTTTGGTCCTTCCTGTAGTAGTTAATGCTGTAGTAGAATACATGTAAGTACCTGGAAGACCGAGCGTCGCTCGGGTTGAAAACGAAATTTCCCGAAGATGACAACTTGACAGATCGAATTTTCGCCCCCGTAAACCCCTATATTTCAAATTTCATCGAAATCGTTGGAGCCGTTTCCGAGACTCAGATTATATATATATATATATATATATAATAACTGAGTGATTAAAGTGCAATTAAAATTAGTAAATAACATATTAATATTATAAAACTAAGCCCCCTCCTCCGAATCTGTTGCTGTGGCCAAGTCCACATATCATGAACATGTACCTATGATTACAACAACATCTGTAAAATGTGGAATGCTATAAATATATTGATTATTGAGTATATCGCTATAACAAATTTCGTTAAAATCGGTTTAGCTGTTTAGCTGTGAGAGCGTAACAAACCAAGACTTACTTTCCCCTTTATTTAGTACTAGCTTCTGCCCGCAACTTCGTCCGCGTAGATTTCGATTAGATATCATTATTCTCTCGGGATCTTTTCAATTTCCCGGGATCACAAGCAGCCTATGTCCTATTCCAGGACCTAACCTATATGTGTGCCAAGTTTCATCCCGATCCGTTCAGTGGTTGAAGCGTGATTGATTAACAAACATCCGAACATCAAAATTTTTTCATTTATAATATACAGAAAGATAGATGCTATTAGGTCTATTTTTTAATTTTCACCGGAATCTTTATTTTCCGTAAACTTAAAATATTCTGTAAGTTTGAAACGTTTTTACAATTTTGGGCTAATAATCTTCGAAAATTAAAAGCAACAGTATTTTTCTGTAAACATTTGGCTTTAAATGACACAGTACAGTATGTTGCGATTTTTTTAAAGTAAATAGACCGCCTGTTGTATACCTGTAGTTAAAATGTAATGTTCCGTGTTTTGCTTTTTTTGGTGTTCAATAAAGAGTATTTGTATTGTATTGTATTGGATTGTATTGTAAATGCAAACTAAGCGGAATCCCTTAAATTAACTTTTCGTGGAACGCGAAACGCTAAATAATTCTAACGTTAATGATCCATAATGTTAAACATTATAATTTTCTAAAGTTATTTTGATATATGTGGTGTTCAAAGTCGATCGATACATTACAGACAAGATAGGCACAGCTACAGAATTACCAATAAAAATGTGTGGATAATTCTGTAACCACATTTTGCACAATTGGGCTAAGATGTTTACCACTGTATTAGTGACAGGCGATCGAAAATATTTTAGGATAGGTATATATTCGAAAGTCATAATTGTTTATATTCATACGTTCTCTTGCCTACAGTTCCAGTGAACAGAGAGCGCAGAGAGCATTTTTACTATAAAAATTGATGCGAGCAAGTAAGTTACGATTAAGTTAAAATGTATACTCAGATAAGTGGATTTAGTGACATGAACGGACATTATTTCCACAGTAAGAAATTGATTAGGTATGCACACCCTGTCTCTGTGATACGAGAGGCTGCTCCGGCAGAGATCCGGGGTTCGATTCTGGAAACGGTTACTAAGGCTCTATTCTACTTGGTAAGGACGTGTTGCCTTTGGCGTGTTACCGTATTGTCAACGTTACTTTGGCTCTTATTTACTTGACGGTAACGGCGGCCGAGTTACAAACGGGGCCGCTATTCTATTGGGTAAAATCATATTGCCTTTGACATGTAATCTATTGTTTTCAAACTCTACTGCCATTACTGTCAAACTTATATTGTGTGAAAGAAAAGTAAAAACCGGGCAAGAGCATGTCGGACCATGCTCCGGGCCTCTATTCTAGGCGGTAAAAACCATAATATCGTCTTTTACATTTTATGGTATGGTTTTTAACTTGACCGCAATTAAGTACTGTGGAGTAATAGTACTTTAAGTGACGGTTGCGTAATGACAGGCATTACAACATGAGTGTGGTTTATGAAACGAGCCGCAAGGCGAGTTCCATAAAAGATCACACGAGTGTTGTAATGCCAATTACGCAGAGTCGCGTACAATACTTTATCTACACACATATTATAAGTACCTACTCTAAGATGGGTTCAGAAACCGAAAGGCAAATGACCAGCATTACCTTACCTGTGGTAGTAGGTGACAGCGATGACAGCTGTAAAGTAATTTTGAAATTACGTTATCGAATATTGTAAGGTAATGAGATCCAAGTTTGGAATATCTTAGAAAATTAACAGCTGTCATCGCTGTCACCTACTGCCACAGGTAATGGTGGTCATTGCCTACGGGTTTTGAACGCATAATAGGACTTATGATATGTTTGTAGATAAAAACTATGTAAGTACTTCTAGCTATCAAACGTTGACAACACGGTAACAGGTCAAAGACGATATGGTTTTGACCGCCTAGAATCTCGGTCCAGTAAAGAATGCAATCTCGTTCTCGCGAGATCTCGTCCACATTTACCGAGATTGATCCGGGCCGCAAAATCAAACGAGATCCCACAGGATTAACGAGATATTGTTTCTTAACTGACTGCACTGCAGCGGTGAGTCGGCGGGGGGTGGGAGGGTGCGCAGGACAAGGTCAGCTCGTTTACTTTCAAAACTGCTGTCATTTCGGAATTGATATCATTTATTTAACGTGTAAAATTAGAAGCCATCCGACACAATGCGTTATGCTTTGTATTTCGCAAAGCCTACCTACTTCAAACATTCTGACACCTTAATTGTTTGATTTTCATTCAAAGGGGAAGACTGATTATTTCTTAAAAGTTACCTAAATAATTAAAATAAGACAGGAGAACCTTACAAATAGATCTTTGCAATCTCGCAAATTGCCGAAGTGTAAGGTTCTGACGCTAATAAGTTAAACCCAGAGCTAACTCTAACCTTAAGTGTATGTTAACATAAGGCTGAATTGCAAAAATATTAGAATGATTTTCTCTCCGGGCCCTTCTGCACTGGCTGGGGTAAGGCACCGCGCGCAATTCACTGGTCCCTAGTCAAACTGACACGTGAACCTCCCCCCCTCTAATTATAGTAGGGGCCTGTTTTATAAAATTACAAATTACAATTTACAGGTTACAAGTTTCCATTTGACACAACCTCGACCAATGACGACCCGCCATTTGATGAGTGTTGCCAGTTTAGACCTGTAAAATTGTAACTTGTAGCTTTATAAAACGTGCCCCAGATGTATAGGCTAAGTTGCAATGGAAGAGGTCACAAAAAAGGGCAACGCATGGAGACACGTGCAAAAAATATTATCTCCAGGCAAAAGAGCAAGCCTCAAAAAAAGTGTAGCCCCACCCATAAAGATGGTGTCCACAGCCACACAAGCGGTCCAAAAAAGATCTCCGACCCAACCCATCCACTGTCGGGCAAAAGAAAGGAAGCCCGTAAGCATGCATGCGTCAGGATTCCCACTCCGCTACTCACATAGCTATAAGTCTCCCCCGCCACTCCTAATCCCCCTTTTTGGAAAACCCCGCAGATAAATAAACGGAAGAAGGACTTGTCCTTCGGCCTTTCAGCACTGGCTGGGGTAGTATCCGCGGGAGTCTAAATTCTAGTTGATAATAGGTGTTTTTAGCCGGTGCGAGCCCGGCAGTACCTGGGCCCTCCATTCCCAGGTCTCCGGAAGGGATTTTCACCTCTGCCCCTTTTTCTTTTTCTAAAGTAATTAATTAATAACAGCAAACAAAAGCAAGGACTTTTGTCTTTGGCCCGTCAGGCGATTACCAATTAAAAAAAAGGTTCTATCGCCGTTAAGTACCTACTACAAGTACAAAATTAATTTTAGTAGGTAGGTATAAACACTTTAGGCACCTGTATCTCAAGATCCAAATATATATCATCATTGGTTGTTTGTGTTGTGTAAAAAAAAATCATGTCCGTCTGTCTGTTTTGTCACACACAGTCAATCAGACGGACATGACATTAACTTCGGAACAGTAAAAACGATTACTTATTACTGGATATTTTTCCTATTAAACTATGAAGAAACTTCGACTAATGTTGCACGCTCGGAACGAAGTAGCATAACTTTACGTTACTCGTTCTAATGATATCTTCGAAATAATGGTATGTTAGTAAGCGTTCTAAATATTTAGTAGACAACCGAGCAAATAATTATTATACAAACTGTATAAAATGTCTGTGGAACGCGGCGACACCTGTACAAACACTCAACAGTGTACACGTAGATTGTTTACAAATTTACCAGTTAATATGTTTTGTTTACGTCTCGGGAATATAATTATACGCTAGCAACCTCTAGTTATATGTTTGTATTCATGTCTTACCTAAACCAGCAACCTTCACATTGCTATTGCAATACATTATGTTGGTATATTTACAAGGGTCACATGACTTTGTTTGTTGCAAGCGATTTACGCGTTTACGCATTATACATAATGCATTGCAGCAAACGCATATATTATAAGTAAGGTAAGTTTGTTAAGTGATATCCTTCCAAGAAACGAAAATATCGTAAAAAAAGGCGCAGTAATTACTACAGTATCTACCCTATATCTATAAAAACCCCGATACCATCCCGATGAAACTAGGTTTCTTTTCAAAAAACAGCGTCTATATCGGTGGGTAATATCTGTTTGTGAGCTAAAATGACACAGACAGCCACACAGATAGGTACACAAATTAAACGTATAACACCCCTCTTTTTTGATGGAAGTTGAAACCTAAATCCCCTATGAATTAGAACTGTTTTTGCATGAATATTTATGATCCGAGGTAATCGCGGCTTTATATAAAATAAATGTTTAAAAAAACAAAAACCCGCCTTCAAAAATGAAAGAAATAATTTCTTTTAAAATGGTAGGTCAGTCCAACTGAAGTCGGCGTCCCACAATATTTTAAACCAAAAGCCGAATGCAGTTGGACTGACCTACCATTTTAAAAGAAATTATTTCTTGCATTTTTGAAGGCGGGTTTTTGTTTTTTAAACATTTATTTTATTTTATACTTTTTAGTGGTCCTATTTATGCTGTTACGTAGCTCCACTTCTAAATATTAATGAGAAACTATAGAACATTTCAAGCTCGCTGCAGACAACGCCGCGGGAATGTCATAGTCATAACTAAACCTAAATGGTCTTCGTCATAGTCGCTCAAATACCGAAATCGAAATATCTTATCGCCACCCTTCAAATAGGTACCGTTAAGGAGTTCCGGTGGCCATATGTGGTCTTCATCATCAGTTCCACTTCACCATATAGTACTTTCCAAAAGCAAATGCACGAATTACAGTGAAAAATACCAAAATCGCTATAGGTGTCCCTATAATATTTGAGGAGTTCTCTCCAAGATTCCATCATCAGATCCTGACGTGTTGACAATGGGACCAACTAGAAAGTATACCCATTAAAACAACGAAAAAATTTTTCAAATCGGTCCAGTGGTCTTCGAGTAATCGGGGAACATACATTTAAAAAAAAACCCGACGAATTGAGAACCTCCTCCTTTTTTTGAAGTCGGTTAAAAAGGAACCCAGGGTGATAATAAAGATAAAAGATAAAAGATGTTTATTCAGTAAGTAGGCCGCACGGACACTTCTACACGAGAAAAAATCTACAAGCGAGTCATCAGTAAGTCGTTCTTCCGTCGTTGTCAGTTTGACAGACAGAAGGACCACACAAAGTCATGTAACAGGGTTTATGTTTTTCAGTACCTATTTGATACAGGGGCCTAAAAAAGTAAGAAAATAATTTATTCGCGACCATACATCACCTAAGTACCTACTTACAAAGGAATAATAAGAACAGAATAAAGCACAATGGTGAATTTAAAAGTACTAATATTAATGAACTGCCCAACCAATTTTCACCGTAAGAACCACAGCTAGAAGACCTGCTTACAAATAAAATAAACCGCATCCAAATCGGTTTACCCGTTCAAGAGCTGCTCACACACGCACACACACACTTGTCAAACGTATAACACCCCTCTTTTTGCTTCGGGGGTTATTAAAATAATAACCAGCAGGCCTTTCGCGTAACAACACTCGCAATCACAATCGTTTTCATTTTGAAAATCGAAGGCTTGTCTGCATACAAAATGAAACCAATTGTTTTGTTTTGAAGCCGATCGCGATTGCGAGTGAGTGCGAAAGGCCTGGCGGCTAGAGTATTGCTTGCTCGCTTGAATCCTATTCTCCTTTCTACGATAGTAAGTTTGTGTGTATATTAGTTTGTTCTCCTCTACGCTGTAACGGCTAAACGGATTTGGATGATATTTGAGATGGAAATAGCTTATACCCTGGATTAACACGGACTACTTTTTATCCTGGAAAGTTTCCGAGGGAATAATGATAATCGAAAACTACACGGACGAAGATGGTAAGGAATAAAAAACATGGTATTTGCAAATTATGAAGTAGTAATTACCTAAGTACAGCAATTAGGTTTTTCCATGTAGGAAAGAGCTCTTGCAACAGCGACCAAATCTAATCAATCTGCGACAGTTAACAACGTTAGCTCGTGTGTCGTAATTGAGTTATAACCTGGCTAGAGTTCCACTCGTCAGGGCGCGCTGCGGCCGACTGTACAGGGTTATTGGTTATTTGATGCGGTTCTTTAAGGAGGGGATTATTAAAGGTCACTTGCAGCGAAACAGGGCCTCTATTCACCATATTGCTTTTGAGGTGTTATGGTTTGTTTTTGACTCGGTCGCCATTACTGTCAAGTAAAACATATATTGTAATGATAACTAGAGTTAGAACTTTTGGTGGCAAATCGTGGTTCTACAATCCATGGAGTCGCTATTTCCTATTTATTATAATACATACCACTTTGATTTTGACCTTCAGTATTTTAATATTTCAAAATTAATTTATTCTTTAAACCGCTGAACCAATTTAAATGAATTTTGGCATGGAGGATATCTCTGCTGTGAAAGCGTTACAAACAAGAAAAATGTATTTAGTTAATTTTAAAATATGTCCAAACTGAAGGTCAAACTCAAAGTGTCATGTATTACCTATAATAATTAGGAAATAGCGACTCCATGGATTCTAGAACCACAATATGGCACCAAAATCCTGTCCCTAATGATAACAATACGATATAATGCCAAAAGCAATATGGTTTTACCATGTAAGCGAGTTTAAGCGAGTGCTAGAGAAATAACAAGACAAATCTTTAGTAGTTGTAAGTTAAGATAAATAAGAAAATACTGTTGTGTTACAAGCTGTTATTTTAAAATAAATATAGAATAGAGCTCTTGAAAATTGAAACAGCGTCCAAGGGGCTGCTGTTCTAATCAATCTGCAACGGTCAACAACGTTAGCTCGTGTGTCGAATTTAAATAACCCGGCTAGAGTTACACTATTTCCGTTATTTGTATTTGTTATTTGATGCGGTTCTTTAAAGACGGGAGGAGGGGGGATAGTAGGTACAGGTAAGGGCGCGTACACATAGCGATCCGTTTTACAGGTCCGTTATTTGATGGCGTATGTAGTTGTATGAGCGATTTCACACCCAAAACAGTATTCTGGATCCAGTAAAAAAGAAGATTACAAGATGAAAAGATCCGTTAAAACGGATCCTGTAAAACGGACGTTCTATGTGTACGCGCCCTAATTTGCAGCAAAAAAGCTCTATTCTACGGGGTTTAAAACCATGGTACAGTCAGCAGCAGAGTAGCTACGCAACCGAAGAGGTCAAAATGATCTGCACTCGACTCTATTGTCAAGAGGATACGTCGTGTCTAGATCATTTTGAGCATGTTACTCTGCTTAGCTACTTTTGATGCTGACTGTACCTTTGACATGACAATACGTGTCAACGTTACGATAGCCCTTATGTACTTGAAATTAAGTGTGCTCGAGACATCGTGGATTTAAAACACTATAAATAAATAAATAAATATATAAATAAATATCAAGGGACGATCTCACACAAATTGACCTAGTCCCAAACTAAGCTCTAGGCTTGTACTATGGGTACTAGACAACGGTATAAATACTTATATAGAGAAATATATACTTAAATACATAGAAAACATCCATGACTCGGGAACAAATAATCGTGCTCATCACACAAATATCTGCCCTTACCGGGATTTGAACCCAGGACCGTTAGCTTCGTAGGCAGGGTCACTACCAACTAGGCTAGCACGTCGTCAATAAGCTAATTAGGCTCGACTATATAACCTATCGTGATCTACCTATATTGCAAAGGTTTTCCTTTCTTAACATTAATTTCTGGGTTAGGATAAAAAAGAACAACAAAAGCGATGTAGAAAAAACTGGCCACGTGCTCGCATTTACTATTTCACTTTTTATTGATTTATTCTAATTACTTTTTGTTATATCGGCAAAAAAAATACTCACTCACACTCAACACAGATTCGGCGCTCCGTCCGTCTGTCACAGGAATACAGTCCGGACGGACATCGGAGGCTCAAAAGAAAGACGAATAATTAAATTTGCAATCATGAAAAAACGCTATGGGAAATTCACCTTCCGCCGCGTACGAAACCGCAAGTTCGTAACCAGTTACGATAGAAGAATTTTTATTCTTTGTACGAAACTAGTTACGATCGAAGAATTAATCTTCCTTGTTGGAAACCTGTTACGATCGCAAAACTCTAGGTAGGTTAGGTTCGTTAGTTATCTTCAGATGCCCGAAGGGCAAACAGACCAGAAATAGGAGCCCCGCAACGCGGGGCTCCGTCGAAACTGCTGACTTACGAAAAAAAAAACGCAATTTGTTTCGTACACAGAATAAAAAATCATCGATCGCAACTGGTTTCGTACAACGAATAAAAATTCTTCTATCGTAACTGGTCACGAACTTGCGGTTTCGTACGCGGCCGAAGGGGAAAATTCGCTACTATGAAAATACTCGATGTGAAAATTTGCGATCATGAAAGAAAATTCGATAGTATAAAAAAAATGCTTTTGTGAAAATAACCTAACAAACCTAGGTCCACTGTCCCTAATCTCTTTGTTTTCATCCCTTTCATCATTTTTTATCAATTTTATTCAACTTAGTTTGCGTTTGACCTCAGTCTCACCGGATATGATAGGTGACGACGAGGTCGAGGGTGATGCACGCTTACCCGGAAAAAAGCCTATTCACTCTTGCCTTGAAAAACACCAAGGTTTATACGACATTAAAGGGCGCTGCATATGTAACGTGATCAGGACGTGGACGGGACGGGGACGGGACGTGGTTGCATACATTTTTGGTTTTCCCATCCCGTACGTGCAATCGTTACGTATGCACATTCCGATATATTTTCTATGAAACGATATTGTCGTCTCGTCCCGTCCCCGTTCTGTCCGTGTAAAATCAAATCACGGACGGGACGGGGACGTTTGCAGTTGCAGCGTTACGTATGCAGCGCCCTTAAATTAAATTAAATTCTACGGACGAAGTCGCAGACCAAAGTTATTATAGTATTCAACCTACATGTCCATGTCCATAACTACTAGCGTCGCCTCACTCTTGGTAATCAATCCATCTCAATTTGTGACATGCTACGGTGCACCAGGGGCCTGTTTATCAAAAGCTTGTAACTTGTAATATAAGTCGAAGTCTCTTTTTAATACATATCGTTGGAATAGTACATTGTTGCCTAGGCGCGGAAAGCAAGGGATTTCCTGACGAGCTGCTAAAATACGAGTCAGGAAATCCTCGAATCGTTTCCGCCGAGGCATACATAATGCTTTTCTCAAACAATGCAAGGAAATTATACAAATACATGATAACAAGTATTTCTAAAAACTTTTGACAAAGTCGGAGAGAATGTTTGTTTGTTTGCGTCATACGAGTATTAGTTAAGATAGTTTGACGCACAACGAGCCGCCGCCCGCCGCCGCCGCTGCTCCGCAGAGCCCCGCCGCGCCGCCGCCCCTCACTGCGCCCCCACAAGTTGGGTGTACGGGATTTTTATCATGGTCCTTTCGATTTTATATGCAATAGAGAGCACTTATGCATGAACAATATGGACATGGACGGAAAGTGTTTTCATATGGTTTTTTTACTCCTAGGAGTAAAAAGAGGCATTTTCCGTCCATGTGTTTCAATCGGAAAACCGTTATTTCCGAGCATGTTTGAGAAATAGTACATTGTTGCCTAGGCGCGGAAAGTAAGGGATTTCCTGACGAGGTGGTTAGCAGGCCGAGCAACAGCGAGGCCTGCTAAAATACGAGTCAGGAAATCCTCGTTTCCGCCGAGGCATACATAATGGTTTTCTCAAACAATGCGAGGAAACTATACAAAGACATGATTATAAGTATTTTTAAAAAGTTTTGACAAATTCGGAGAGAATGTTTGTTTGCGTCATACGAGTATTAGTTAAGATAGTTTCACGCACAACGAGCCGCCGCCCGCCGCCGCCGCTCCGCAGAGCCCCGCCGCGCCGCCGCCCCTCACTGCGCCCCCACAAGTTGGATGTACGGGATTTTCTTCACGGTCCTTTCGATTTTATACGCAATAGAGGGCACTTTTGAAAAAACAATATGGACATGGACGGAAAGTGTTTTCATATGTTTTTTTTACTCCTAGGAGTAAAAAGAGGCATTTTCCGTCCATGTGTTTCAATCGGAAAACCGTTATTTCCGAGCATGTTTGAGAAAAGAGATTTCCGCTTGTCTACAGTCGAGTTCATAAATATGTGCACACATTAGTGCCTTGTCTGTTTAATGTCATGTTTAAACTGCCAGATATAAATTGTCGCAGCGATTAAAGTGACAAGGTACTAAGGGTACACATATTTATGAACTCGACTATACAAGTTACAAGCGTTGGATAAACGGGCCCCTGGAGTCGTGTGACGGAATTGCATTAAAACCCACCCCTACCTAGCTAGGGTTACCACACGCTATGATTGATCCTAAGTAGTCATAATATCACATTTTTAAAATGAGAGCCCGTTGTTTCCCTCATTTTTCTTGGTATTTTTTTTAATAACATACATACATACATTATCTCACGCCTTCGAACCCAGAGTGGGGTAGGCAGAGCTACAGAATTACAAACATCTCTAAAAACTTGTTGATAATTCTATAACCACAATTTGCACAATTAGGCTAAGATGTTTACCAGCGTATTAGTGACAGGTTGCAAGCCCATCGCCTAACAGTACTACAAGCCTTTATTCCCTTAGTCGTCTCTTACGACATCCACGGGAAGACATGGAGTGGCACTATTCTAACTCGGCAACCACACGAGGTTTTTTTAATAATGTATTTAAATTATAATTGGTAGTCTTATTTTTTTATCGCTGAAACCGAAAACGTTTCAGAAATTCCTTAAGTGTGTGATTTATGATGGAAAAATGAAAAATGAAAAATGAAGAATTGTTTATTGGTTATCACAAAATTTAAAAACAATACAGAGGTTGGGTCCTTCTACTAAGCATAGGAATATACTTGTGGCAGAAGGCCCCGCTCTTCCAGTAACAATAAGAGGTTTAACCAATTAAGAAAGTGATGATAATCCTAAAAAGTAACTAATTCTTAAAATAATACGTTATAACTTGCGATAATTATGATTTATGACCTAAAAAAACCACATTATTATTTAAAATAATTATGGTAGACAATATAGACCCTTTTAAAACAAATGACATATTATTATTATTTCATCATCATCATCATCATCATCAGCCCGTTGCAGTCCACTGCTGGACATAGGCCTCTCCCAAGGAACGCCACAGAACCCGGTCTAATGCTTTATGCATCCAGTCGCTGCCGGATTATTATTTATTTTTTAAGATATATTTATTCCATGTTCAATTAAATACAAAACAATTAATTAGCATCGAATTGAATTCTTTTTCGATTATTTAAACTAAGTTCTAATTAGGTTAATTTTTGCATTAATATTTTTATTTGCCATAATTTTACCTAGTTTTAATTTGTAATATTTATTAGTTTCTAAATCAAGGGAAAACATGTAGTTTTCAAATAGTTAACTTTTACGAAGCAAGGAAGGAAGTTTTAATGTTTTGTGTTACGGCCGAATGGACTGCTCAGTTTTTACAAACGTCATATTTTTTGACGGGGAACGGGGTGAGTAGGGACGCAACCTAAAATGAAGCATATGTTACTAATTATAAGACAGAAATTATTTCCAATAGACGTAACGTTATTGTCCATTTAATAATTGTTCTTATTTGTAACAAGTTATGGCTTATTTTAGGTTGTGTCTCTACTCACCCCGTTTTACGGTACACAATTTTTTAGTGGTGTGAAATAAAAAGCATTTGTATTTGAACATAACCTGTGCTTCGTTAGTTGGAACCTTTTTTAACCCTTAAAATTACAAACAGGAATTAAAAACTTTCAAAAATTTACACTGTAATTTAATAAGGGTTTCATGTCACTCCTACAGACTTCATGACTAAACATCGGTATCAACGTTCAACTTTCATGGCACCAGCATGGTAAGAGTAGCAAAAAAAGAAATACATTCGAATATTTAATGAATAATAACTTTTATTTCCTGTGTTATTTTTTAATTTTATTATGCTGCAGCTAACTGCACCCCTATTTATACTGTACTTATACTCAAAGATTATATTCTAAAACATGTCATAGAACCTTAATACTCATTTTGCATTCAAAAAATAAAATATACCTAAAAATAGGTAGCAAATATCAATTTAATTGTCACACCAAATAAATATTATTCAGTGTGGAAACGTCATTGTAGTCATTTAAAATGGATATATTATAACAGACGTCAAAGGTTGACAGCAAAATCCATGAAACCAATGTTAGTAATTTATTCAAAACCTTAATTCATTTTTAGCGTCTTTCTTTTTGTTTATAAAAAATAAAGGTTCAAAATACTAGATGTACTGAACGTTGATACCGATGTTTATTCATGACTTATTTCAGGGCTTTTTTATAATAAACTAGCGACCCGCCCTCGCTTCGCTTCGGTTTATGTGAGTTTTCTGTAACACCCGTACATAAACCAGAATTTATCTATCTATATATATAAAAGGCAAACCTGACTGACTTATATATCAACGCACAACCGAAACTACTGTACCTAGAAACTTGAAATTTGGTACAGGGGTTCCTTTCATGATGTAAGTGAGCACTAAGAAAGGATCTTCCGAAAATCGACCCGCAACGGGAAGAAATAGGGGGAGTAGTGGGAAACTAATTCTACGCGTACGAAGTCGTGGGCGTTCTCTAGTTATACTTAAAAAACTTCCTCTTGAGTCACTCTACCTACTGATGAAAACCACATCAAAATCCGTTGCGCAGTTTAGGAGATCTAAGCGAACAGACGGCGGAAGCGAGTTTGTTTTATACTATGTAAAGAGAAGATATGGTAACCCTACTCTCGAATGCTCGATGCAATGTCGGACCGGTGGCCCTAGATGCCTAGCGAGAACGATCGTTATCGAAAATAGAATAGACGTGAGCTAACGGTCTCCTTAAGCGCTTATGTCAATTCGATACATTATGGCAGTTTTCGACAATCCTTTTACTTTAAGCATCTTGTCTAATTTGGTATTCTGCTCTCTCAATTTAGAACCATATGTTTAAATTGCAAGGAAATGAAAAATCGACGTTCGTATTTATGCAACAAGAGTTTTTGCCCTCCACAGACTCCAAAAGCTCCTAATAACTATACCTAATAACTCCACTTCCGAATGATATATATATTAGTAGGTACACTGAAAAAAAACTTGGTAATTTCTAACAAGATTATGATTGTTGATTAGCTCTTGATGCGATACGAGCCTAACAAGACGTTAGTTATACAGGGTGACAGGATATTAGATTAGAGATATAGTAGAGCTCATTTGGATCAAATTAGTAATTAGGTCACGGAGTACCCTGACCGAAAATTGGAGTCCTGTCAGTTGACCAAAAAACGTTTCACCAAATGATTCATTTGACAAACATATCATTTGACAAACCGCTATTATTTCCGAAGCTGTAAATATTTCAGGATTTATTTCAGGACCATCGTGTAGAACCCTATAGGTTAGGTTAGGTTTGATTTTTAAAAATCCTGAAATATTTACAGTTTCGGAAAAAAAAGCGGTTTGTCAAATGATATGTTTGTCAAATGAATCATTTGGTGAAACGTTTTTTGGTCAAACATTAGTGAACCCCGAAAATTACTAGTTGCAGAGATGTTCATAATTTTAATCTGAATTTTGGTAATTTTCCCTTAAGTGAAATATAAACACGGGAACACCTAGTATGGAGAAACTAACTTTATGTGATTACTTAAAAACTTGATTATAAAAAACGGGTAAATGAGTTTAAAAACTTCACTGATTTGTAATGATTCTAATAATGTAAAATACTACTAAAAAACTTCTGAAATAAAACGTGACATTAAGAATTTTTGGTGACATGGACATAAAAGAAAATCACCAAAATTCAGATTAAAATTATGAATATCTCAGAAACTAATAATTTTCGGTCAGGGTACTCCATGACCTAATTTGATCCAAATGAGCTCTACTTTGCCTCCTTAAAAGGATTGTATCGAATATCCTGTCACCCTGTATATGTAGATCAACACTACAGAAATTGGTGTTGTTACTATGAGCTTTGGTGGATATAACTAATATGAATAATCCACAAATATTCTTTGACAACTCAAAGAAAATCTCTCTCGGTTAGTTCTCATTCTTTGAGTGTAGCCTGTATGTAAAATACCGAAATACAATTTAATATCCGTGTGACAAATAGTGTTGCCATTTTGAGCACTTAGTCAGCTATAGTCGACATCAATAGAACTTGTGAACAATGTAAACAAAGCGCGTATTAATACTGTCTATAGTTGGATGAGATTACTGGTGATGGGTAAAGTAGACTAAGAATAATAATCGCTTAAAACGTATTTTTTAATCAGAATCACTAGAATCGGTTGAGGAAGACGTGTCACCAATATACCAATATAAGATTTGTTTACATGGTTCACAAGTTCTATAGAAGACGATAATAAACGGTCGTGGTCACCAGTCGCTCAACAGACTCTAGTTTATGCAGGGGTATACTCTACTGAGCAAAACAATGTTTTTGGCATGTTACCGCATTGTCAACTTTACGATAGCTGTTATGGCGGCCATGTTAGAAAACAATACGATAACATGTCAAAAGCAATATGGTTTTACCGAGTGAGGCTAGACAACATGCTTAACGCTAACGTAAACGATTATCGAAAACTGTCAGAATGTATGGAATTGACGTAAGCGCTCGACGCGACCGTCTGACAGCTTACGTCAATCCTATACATTTTGGATAACGATAACTAACACTGAATGCATCTTGTCTATCGCCTATGAGTAGGTGGTACAGAAATAACCAATCAACCTAAAGCTGCATAATTCCGAAAGATTAAATCTCCATGATACCTCAAAACAACCATAAACACGAAATAAACGAGTCTGACAAAAAGTTATTAAAATCCAACTGTATGTTTTGACATTGTTGCCTATGTACAGTCGACGTCAAAGATGTTTACATTTTTGGACCTTATTTCAATGGAATAAGGTGAAAAAATGTAAACATATCTTTGACGTCGGCTGTACAGGGCCGGTATTCTAGGCGGTAAAAACAATATCGTATTTGACCTGTAATGGAATTGTTTTTAACTCGGCCGCCATTACTGTCAAGTAAATAAGAGCTATCAAAACGTTGACAATACGATAACAGGTCAAAGACGATATCGGTTTTACCGCCTAGAATCTCGGCCCAGATGTAGTGAATACTTCCCTCCTAAATAAAAAGGACGCATGCGCAATTTGTTGGTCAAAGTAAATTACACCCCCATCTTAAGAAATAAGGTCACTAATACATACGCGGTTCAATGAGACTTACGCCCTTTTTTCTAAGGAGGGCAGAATAATCCTTTCCCATCGTTTTTCATCGAATAAGTTCGTATTTGTCATGTCTTGCTTTCTCAGTTGGATTATGGATGGGTACTGAAGCTAATTGAGAAAACAAGATAAATTGAGACTTATCCGACAAAAAGCGATGGGAATGGATTATTCACTACATCTGTATACTCATGTGTTTTTACTTGTAAACCCTTCATTTTGAAATATATAACGACACCTTATATGTATACATACATACATGCACACAAACATACAGTCCAACATATCCTTCCTCTTCGGCAGTCGGGGAAAAAACAATCCAATAATTTAAATATATGTTCATAATTATTCATAGTATTTCATTTAAATGACGCGTAGGTATTGCATTTGGCACGTCCGACCTTATTTGCACACTTTTGTACCTTGTCGCTTTAACGCTTTTAACAGATTAGTGCAGCAGTTCAAACATGATATTAAAGTGACAAAGCACTACAGTGTCAAGCTACTTACAAGGCCGGCCGTGCAACTTCATTAGCATGTCCCCTTTTCAGGCCGCACCAATCTACATAGATGGTTTAACAATAAATACAATTCTCAATTCACAATACATACATTTTATCTTTGTATAGTATAAAACAAGGTCGCTTTGCGCGTCTATCTATGTGTATATCCGCTGATTCCTCTTAAAACACGCAACGGACTTTTATACAGTTTTCAACATCAGTAGATAATTTTTCACGGAAGGTTTCTTTTGTGTTTAATTCTGGTTTATCTAAAGAAAACTCATATAAACCGAAGCGAAGCTAGGGCGGTTCGCTAGTACATATATAAATAAATAAATACCCAACTGATGTATGAATGTGGAAGAAGCGAAAGAGATTTGTCAGGATCATAGGTAGCAGGTGGAAAGAAGTGGTCTCTACCCTACCTACCCCTCTGGGAAACAGGCGTGATTTAATGTATGTGTGTATGATTTACATATTGTTAGTTACTTCATTCATTCATTTCAATCATATTTGAACCTTAAATCAATGTCCTTAACTGAGATTTTAATTATAACCAAACATACGTGGTTAATAAAGGTTGTCGCAGACATAACCGCTCGGCACACCGGATCCGAATTTGATTTGTGTTAATACTCTAGGTAATTTTTTAAAGTTATTTTGAAAACGATAGCCGGGCGTCCTAACAAATATCGAAGCTCAAATTACAATGGCGCGGGTCAGGCGCGGGACGGGTGCAGGAGCTCATCGGTGTGATGTAGGAGAACACTCGGAACGCTAGAATACCTACAATTGCGTTTTACTTGATTAAAATAATTACATTCTGGAAAACAGGCGTGATTTCATATATTTATGTATGTAATAAACAGAGTTCGGACAAGGGGGCGTTATTACTCGCAATAATGTGGACATGACTCCAAAGATTTTAATTAAACCAATCAAATTACATTAATTGATTACTTACCCTAAAAATATTTTTGATTCATTGCGAAACAGTAATAAATAAACAATACATAGACTTGTTATTGTGTAGATTTATTAAAGCAAATAAACCGTATTTTTTATAATTTTTCCGTGGTTAGTTTATTCCTTTTCACGCCTAAAATAAACTTATGAGGTGAAAAGCTCCTTTCGCAATCCACGGATGTTACTGGAGCAAACTAAGGTAGATTAATATTGATGGTCACTCCTCCTCCTTTTATTTTTATTTTTGTTTAATTTAATTCTTATTTTTACATTTTGACTGCGTTTGTTTATTTTATTTCATTATTATTTTTACTTTATTTTTTTTACATTTTGACGATCTTATTGTGAATTCATTATGATTATGTAACATCAAATAATGTAATTTTCTGTATGAAATAAATGCCTACCTACCTACCTACCTTAAGTCTTTGTATTATTTATTTATTACTGCCCTGCAAAGGATCAAAATTAAAGTTCAGGTAAGGAATCAATTAATTTTATTTTATTATTATAATTAAAATCTTTGGAGTCATGTCCACATTATTGCGAGTAATGACGCACTTTTCTGATCTCTGGTAATAAATTATATCTACTATATTTACGCAATATAATAAAGTTATTAATATTAAAATTTATTCAGCTAACGAAGCCAAAAGTATCGTGAAAACCTTAATAATTCCTAAATTAATGAACAATTGGAAAGGTAATAAGTTCTGGGCCGGTATAAAACGGGCTTCCTTATGCCTCCCCATTTACGTATAGTTCTGAGACATACTGTATGTACCCAAAAAATATAGTATCAGAGGGAATAGCGAAAAACGGTATCTACGAGGATATATTTACGGCGGAATTTAGTGTTATATAGAACAATTATTAAACAGGTTGTGTAAAAAGAAGTATTTTACATACCATATATTTTTGTCTATGGTATACAGGGGGTGTTCATAGAACCACAGTCAACCTGTGTATAGACGAGCTTTTTTCCATCCTATCAGCCCAAAGATGCTTTTCCACGCGAGGCGTGACGAGGTGGGACGAGAATTGAAATCGCGCCGACCCATTACCACCAAAAATTACCGGCTCGTGCCCACGCGAGCCCGCGCGTCCCGGCGCGTGCCCGCGCGAGCTCGCGCAATATCGTCCCTAGATTGTGTTGTTATTAAATTGTTATGGCAAAGTGCTACATAATATATTTTAAATAGCCTTCGCGAGCCAGCGTGTCACGAGCGAGCCAGCGCGAGCACGCGCGATACCGCGCGGGCTGGCGCAATGACGCGCGAGAATCGTGTTTCCGTTGCTGAGTTAATAAACACTCTATATACGCAGCAATACGGTTCATTATTACAATAACAAAAATTTCAATTCTCGTATCGCGCATCCTCGCCAATCCGTACTGTTTCAACCGAAGATGCGCTAGGAGTGAATTGAAATTTTGCCATACAAATTTCAATTATCGTCTCGCCCCGCCTCGTCTCGCCTCGCCGGTGGAAATGCACCTTAACATGGGTGTAGTAAAAGTCTAAGGTTTTCGACATTTTTGTATATCGAAGGACAATCTCACACAAATTGACCTAGTCTCAAACTAAGCTCTACGCTTGTATAGGTGAAAAACTTAAGTAAATGACCTCTTGCATGTAGTTGTAACACATCTGTATAGACCGTTCGACATTCTTTATTTGACGACGCGCTGGCCTAGTTGGTCCTGTCCTGGGTTCAAATCCCGGTAAGGCCAGATAAATGTGTGATGAACGCGAATATTTGTTTTGAATCATGGATGTTTTCTCTAAGTATTTAAGTATATATTTCTCTATGTAAGTATTTATATCGTTGTACTATGGGTACTAGTTTGGGACTAGGTCAATTTGTGTAAGATAGTCCCTATTATAAAAAATATATATTTGTAATTTGACGTAAATTCCATATTAGTTTTGTACACAACTACATTCAAGAGGTCATTTACTTAACACTTTCATTGCCAAGGTCTCTGATTTTCATACAAAATGGACCCGCCTAGCGGGTCGGCGGCAATGAAAGTTTTTCACCTATACTAAGTATAGTATAGGTAATAGACTAGAATATAAATACTTAAATTCATAGAAAACCTCCAAGACAGGAAGCACTCACTACTCGCGCTCATCCCCCAAAAATTTGCCCATACCAGGAATCGTACCCGGGACCGCTATCTTTGTAGGCAGGGTCAATATGACTAATTAAGGCTAACACGTCGTCGTGGGCTTGTTTCAGTCTTTATGCATTTTTGTTACTTGTCAACTCGGCGAAATGAAAGAATAACTACAAAGTAACAATTATATATTAATAAACTAACCTAGGTTCTTACAATTAACTTAAATTTACTAACTAAGACTAAGTATTGAGCACCAGGAGGGTTTTTAGCTTCCTAGGGAACCCTGCCAATTCAGAATGCCACCGGCTAGCGACAGTCTCGTTAATTGTTATAGTATTGTTTCTCGTTAGACTTCGAAGGGCATGACCAGAGGCACAAACAAGCGGAATGTCCCTTTTTTAAGTCGAGTTGTTGACAAATAAAAACAACAAAACGTATAATAATATTTAGGTACCTTATTTTATTTATATACTAGCTTTTGCCAGCGACTTCGTCCACGCAGATTTCTATTATAGTTATTCCCTCGGGAACTTTATAGTTTTCCGGGATGAAATGTAGCCATTGTATTAATCCAGGGTATAAGTTATCTCTATTTCAAATTTCATCAAAATCCGCCCAGCCTTTCGCTTTTATAACATTAACTGCACTCAGAGACGTCAATTAAATTTAATGCTTGATAAAAGTTGCTGCTGTCACTTTCTTTGCTGTAGCAATAGAATAAGACAACACTTCACTAAATAAGCATTAAATTTAATTGACGTCTCTGAGTGCGGCAGTAAGTACGATAACTATTGCTGATTAATTTTGCTTTGAGATAACACAAGTAAGTCTTAGACGTGATAAAAAAATCCTTTGAAGTACTGGGATAAAAAGAAATGGTAGTTTCGTGGTCTACGGGGAAGTAACTACCTACATCTTACACAATTTTAACTTGCTTCTTTCGTAATTTGACTGTATTTCCGTTCAAATTTTTTGATTTGTTTCAGACCAGTTGATGTCATCCGAACAAGGTAAGTAAAATTTGACATAAGTATTTCATCTAAGTGAAATATTACTTAATGGTGTTTAAAAGCTGATGTGATGATGGATTCAAAAGATGGCCACAGGATCTGCGCTGTACTTAAAACTTGTACTATCGATTTAGACGTTCGTCAGTAGATTCAGTCGATGAGTAATTATATAACTTTGCTTTGTAAATAAAAATGGTGTTTTCAAATAGATATATTTTGAAGTGGAAATACATACAAAAGAATCAAGTTAAAAGCGTGTGAAAAGCAGGTCGCCGTGAAGCCCGTCTGTAGCTCCGTTAGGGCCCACGCCTACAGCGGAGCACGCAGAGTTTTTTCACTGCCATAGCTTTATAGTCTTTGGGCGTGTCGAAATAAGATCGAAATAATCGAAATAATAAGATGAGACGCTTGTGGAGAATTTATAATGCTAGTTAATTTCGATCTTATTTCAACATATCACAAGACGACGATACTTTGGTAGGGAAAAATTATCTGCGCTTCGCTTCGCTGTATGGCGCCGGCCCTTAGTCGCCAACCTAGAGCTTGCTAAACAGGAAATTATTTGATGTTGTTCGTTTTAGATTTAATAACGCGCCTATCGCCCCGGACCGTGTTAATACTAAAATAGAAAATAAATTAACAAGACCGACGCTATTTTAAAAGAAAATCCAAACGTTGCCATTCGTGATAACGTCGAAAACCGAGCGACCAGTGACGTCCTCAATACTATTATTGTGTTTTGTAATAAAATAAAGTTAAAGAAAAGTTAGTTTAAGAAGTTCATGTATGTGTCTTTCCTTATTTATTTTTCTTTGTGTGTTGTTCAATAAAGCGTATTTGTATTGTATTGTAAAGTATTTTCTTGAAATCGTATCTTGGCAAACAATGACAAAGTTCAATAACCTTTTAACCTTCGTGTAGTCAACTTAACGGAAAAACCTCTTTTTCAAACGGAAACGGTCAATTGTTATTAAATTATATGCATAGGTACCTATATCTTAAAGTAAGAGCACTTTATAATCCTTTCGCCATTAAATTTCCCATAAGTATATAGGTATGTTTTATCTATGATTAATTAAACGATTTGATTTTACATTGAAGGTAGGCTAATAATTAACCATCAAGAGGCTACATTTCTTTTTCAACAATGCTAAAGTTTGATTAAGTTTGTTGTGAAGTCCAAGATGCAATGAATTAATTAATGCAATTTAGACATTTTGATTAAATGTGTGACATCTTATAGCACAACTAATCAGCAAATGTCATGCATAAATAATTAACTTCTAACTTCTACAAAGGATAGAAACGGGACCCTATTACTAACACTCCACTAACCGTCTGTCTGTCTGTCACCAGGCTGTATCTCATGCGCCGTGATAGCTACATACATACATACATTAAATCACGCCTGTTTCCCAGAGGGGTAGGCAGAGACCACTTCTTTCCACCTGCTACGATCCTGACAAATCTCTTTCACTTCTTCCACATTCATACATCGAGTCATGCATGCACGTCGGTTTCGGATACTTTAGATTCGTGATAGCTAGACAGTTGAAATTTTCACAGATGTATTTCGGCCGCCGCTATAACACCAAATACTAAAAACAGAATAAAATAAGTGGGGCTCCCAAACAACAAACGTGATTTTCTTGCCGTTTTTTGATCATTATTAATAACCGCAACAGGTAGCTTGAAATTTACAGAATATTTAGTTGTATTTTCATTTTAAAAATAAATAGTTAAATTTAAAATAAAATAAATATTTAAGGGGAGCTCCCATAGAACAAACGTGATATTGTGTAGATATGGTACGGATCCCTTCGTGCGCGAGTCCGACTCTGACTTGGCCGGTTTTTATATAGGTACAGCAAGAAATCGCGGCAGCGACGTACGTGAGACGTGGTATGTACCTATAGATTTATTAGGCGAACCAACTAAAGTACATTATATTTCCACAGCATATGTCTAAATTATACGTTAGCACTGCATTCACACTTTTAAAAGCTTACCCCCTTAGGTATGCATAAACGGACTATAAAGCTATTTTAGTTACAGTATGCTTTATCATTTTCTGCCAAATTCAAATGTCATAATGGTAGGTAAGGACAAAGCATATTTTAAGCATACTTAGGGCGTTCCTTCTATATGGTGTCGAGGCCTGGACTTTGACAGAAGCTATGACCAAAAAGATCCAAGCTTTTGAGATGTGGGTATACCGACGCATGCTGAAAATATCGTGGACAGAGAAGGTGCGAAATGACACAGTTTTGCTGAGGATGAATAAGCATCTTGAGATTGTGAAGACCATAAAAGAGCGAAAACTACAGTATCTTGGTCACATAATGAGAAATGACAAGTATCGACTATTCCAACTGATAATTCAGGGAAAAGTTCAAGGACGCCGACCACCAGGCAGAGGAAAGATATCTTAGCTCAAAACCCTCAGACAGTGGTTCGGAATGAGCACGAGGTCTTTATTCAGGGCGGCAGTAGACAAGGTGAAGATAGCCATTATGATCGCCGACCTCCGGTAGGAGATGGCACTCACAGAAGAAGAAGGGCGTTAATGAATGGGCCGGTTTTGATGCGATTTTTAATCTTCTGAATTTGAGTTTGACCTTCAAATCAGTTTTTTTTTTGTAGGCGGTGCAATAAATATTGTACGGAAAGCATAATATCATGCATCGACAAAACATATAAATACATTATAGTCTGTGCCAATCGAAATTGGCAAAGATATAAACACAACCAAACGATCCAATTTACCATTATTACTAGATAATCACGTGCTTTTCAAGATAAAATGAGGTCTTAGAAATGATTTTTACACTTGATCTTTACTTTCACATTTAGTTCAAGATTAAATAACTATTAATTATACTTTCTTTTAAATAAAAACACGCTTGATGAATATTTGAGGTTATGTGTCAAACAGTACTCATTTGTTTATAGCCTGGCCAAAAAGTCGAGCCAGTGGTGACAGCTGCAACTAAAAAAATTCCATACAAAATTGTTGCCATGTTTACGCATTTTACGTCAAAAATGTGACAGTTACGTAGAAAGTGGCGCCCTCATTTAATTTCTACTCTTTTTGGTCGCACTATACCTACATCTTTGGCAATTGCAATTACCACAGGCTTAAGGGAATATACATACCTATACATGATTACATTATATATACATATATATATATATATATGGGGCGGTTTTATCTATTTATTAGTTATTATTCTTACAAAAATGTCAAGCTTAGGTATGTTCTCAAGCTTTCAAGTGTTATTGGAGGCTTGCATTGCATTTGGTTAGGTAGCCTAATATCGGCATTCGGCTTTTTAGACAGTTTGAATACACCACGTAATGGTCATAGACGTTTTTTTAAGTTTTCTTATTTTTGCCACGGAAACAAACACTAGTGAAATTCCGTACTTGAAATAGAAATAGAAATAGAAACATTTATTCGACGATCACAAGAAAAAAAAACAAAATAAATTGAACATAAAACAAACAATGGCAACACAGAAAACAAAATTAAACAATGAAGAAAAGGAATAAAATACAATTGTAACATAATGTTGCCATGGGTGATTCTGTGACGTCGAAATTGACGCCACTCAGCACTATGTCACGGCATGAACCGCGACGCTGATTTTCAGTGGCGCCAACGTGACACACTAAGACACTAAAACTACTAACTAACTAACTTGGAGCACAAAATAAGGGACATTTGTACATAGACGTATGTATAACTTTGTATTGAGCAGTATGTACTTCACCTGTGGAAAATAAATGGTGTAAAAATCATAGACCATAGCTGTTCCGCCATGACATTTTATTCAACCCCCTTTATTATACACCCCCTTGAAAAGGAAACGAGCACTTTCGTATTTCAAATAGTTTAAATTTACTATAACTAAATATGATTTTATGCTATAAAACAAAGAAAAATGTTTTTTTTTACAAACAACATTAGTTTAATGCGGTAGCATAAAATTTCATTTAGTTACAGTAAGTTTAAACTAGGTACTTGAAAAAATCGAAAGTGCCCGTTTTCTTTGCAAGGGGGTTTAGTTATTTAAATCAATTCATTTATATAGATAACTATGCCCTACTTTCTACATAGAAAATTAAAATGAATATTTAGAAAGTCTACAAACGTGACCCCGCTTTCCGGAGATATTTTCGGAGCCTTAACTGACTTATCAAAACTAAACAATCGTTAATAAGTAGGTATAAAGCTATATAGGTATCCCGCCTTTTTTCCACGACCTTTATGCTTAATTTTACGTAGACTGAAACCGTTCTCAATAACTTTAATTAAAAGTCAAAGTTCAAAGAAATTTGATCTTAAAACCTCAGACGAGAATATTGGGATTATTTTTATGTTTTAAATTAAAATAAGTACACTTACTTAAGCCAGATATTAAGAAAACATAGTCTGCCAAAAGAAAGCTAAACGAGAAATGATTCAAATCACTTGTTTGATAAAATAAGTATAGAATAAAAACTTCGTAATCATCTCTTCTTTGTAAGGTTGTCTGAAAGAGATTGCTATTTAGAGATAAGACCGCATGTTGACTCCCTATGTTTTTTTTTAATACTTATCCATACTTTGGTATATATGGTGTTCAATACAGTGTTTTGTGTTGTATTTTATATAATAAAAACCCGCGATATAAGCCAAACCCTTCTTTCAGAGTGGAAAGGTACATGTAGGTAATAGTTATTTTAAGGATTCGTTAGTACCCTAAACGACCATTACAGGATCTTTTTCATTTTCGTCGGTCTGTCAGAAATGGCTGAGGATATTATGCTGGACTTTTTAAGTTTTCAGTATTCGCGTAATACAATTTCTATCGCGTGGGTTTTCTTTGGAAACGCCACTTTTTCCGTTTTTTTGGATGGTCTTATAGTAAATGTGAATAAATAGTACACATGCCGAGCACATGTGAGAAAACCTAATTAATAGTCAATTTAATATATACATAGTTTATTCCTGTAATAGGAATATGGCATTACCGAGTAAAATATATCCCTAGACCTTTTTTACTGCAAAAAAGCTGCATCGGATAATAATATCCCTGAATAAGAGCTCACATTATTTACAATATTCATTCATTAATATTAACTCCATCGTATCGCTGAAAAATCCGGTGTCGGTATACATTCAAGAGCAATGAAAACGGGTCACATTCTATAGAAATTCTATACAAAGTGATCCATTATCCTTGCTCTTGAATATTTGAAACAGATTGGTATAAGAGATTATCTACTCCCGATTAGATTCTGTCAAAAGATTTATCCGACTGCCTAAGAAACGGGGATGTTATGGTTTTAACCTGGGCCTGTCTTCTACTTACTGGATAAAACCATAAGAATAACATTATGGTTTGTTTGCTACATTAATTAATAAAATGGACAAATACGTCCTACATATATAAATTAGTTTTATTGGCTTTGCGTTTGTTCTTACAACTTTATATCTGATTTAATTGTAATAAAAGTACTGTAATTTTTACATAGACTAGTTAGCGCCGATTTGTGCCGCTGTCATCCGCTGTCACACTCATACGTCAGTGGAACTATTGGAAATACTTACGGATTTGAAAATTTACGGACATTTTAGTTTTATTTAGTATATTTTACTTTAACGTATAGTTTTACAGGTAAATAAACTATTTCTACGCGAACGAGGTTACGGGCTCAGTTAGTATTATATATTTGTGACAACCCTAATTTTGCGACAGGCGAAAGAGGGGTAAGGCGGGGCGTGGGGCGCTGTAGGTAATTATTTGACGGCTTTGCTGTCAAATCCATACAAGGACGCCGAAGATACCCTTCTAATAGTATTTATTCTTATGGATTTACCCTTTAGAATAGGCGCTGTATTTATGTTTATATGTATGTATTTTGGTTCTAGCTCATTGTAGAGGCTGAAAATATGGCCCGATTTCGACAGAAAGTGCTAGACGCTAGTAAACATCTTAGCCTAAGGGCGGCCACATACTTATGGAATTCCGTTTCTGAATATCGATCCAGAATTCCGAAGGCAGCTAATCCATACAAATCAATAACCCTACCGCACACGTACAATAGTTTTCCGTTCGTTTTTTTTTCCAATTCGGAATTCCGAAAGATGGCCTCTGAGTTCGGAATTCCGCACGAAAAAAAACCGTTCCGAATGCAAGTCTTTCATATATTTTGTATGGGCGGCATCACACATTCGTAAATTCCGTACGGAACGCGCTCAGTTTGCGGCGCACGACCGAAACCAGTGCATGTGTATTTCGAGTCTAAGTTATAAAAATATACATACATACATACTCACGCCTTTATTCCCTAAGTCTTTAGTTTGGGCTAGGCAGAGCTACAGAATTGCCAACAACCTTCAAAGCTTATTGATAATTCTGTAACCACATTTTGCATAATCAGGCTAAGATGTTTACCTGTGTATTAGTGACAGGTTGCAAGCCCATCGCCTAACAGTACTACAAGCCTTTATTCCCTTAGTCGACTCTTACGACATCCACGGGAAGACACGGAGTGGTACTATTCTAAGCCGGCAACCACACAGCTAAAAATATAAATTAACATAAATAATAATAAACACATTTAATATTATTTAAAGATGTTTTCAGGATTGTAATTTGGCTCTTTTTATATAAAATTAAATATTTTGCAGTCCTTGGGTGTTATGCACCCAGTAACGGCGAGGGTTTTCCTTTTTCCTAGTAGAATATATCAACAATGCAATCGCGATCAGAAAATCGTCGTTGAATTTCATACTTATTCGCTGCCAGAGTGTCTGTACTCGATGACTAGCTACTCTCAACTGAGGCTTATTATTCCGAACAAAAATAAACGTATGTGTGTGATGTTTATACGGAATTCCGAATCGATGTTCCGAATCGGAATTCCGAAACGAAATTCCGAATGTATTTGGCCGCCCTAATTGTGAAAAATGTGGTTACAGAATTATAAACTAGTTTTTAGAGTTGTAGGTAATTCTGTAATTAATTGTAGGTAATTTTGTACTGTATCGGCAAACGTAGTGTAGGACGCCCTCAGACTAGGTGGAGCGACGATCTTTGCAGGGTGTCTGGCAAGAGATGGATGAGAGTGCCCATGAATCGTGCTCGTTGGCGTGCAATGGGAGAGGCCTATGTCCAGCAGTGGACTAATATAGGCTTATGATGATGATGATGATGATGATGAGGTAATTCTGAGGCTCTGCGTGGCTCTGCCTACTCCGCTCTGGGAACGAAGGCGTGAGTTATTTATGTATGTATGTAGGTGTCGTAAAACTTGTCTTAGCGGAGCAGCTGTCTACAAGTACATTAAATTAAAAGAAAAAGCCAAAATCACGGATTTAAAAAAGGCTAGGCTCCACGAAAAATAAGTAATTATAATCCACGGGAACATGTTTTTTTTGGTGAAAAGTAAGTAAGTGCAAGTTATTAACGATATAACTATCTCCATTTTAAAATTTCATCCAAATCCGTCGAGCCGTGACGTTACTCGTATATTACTCGTAGTAGTGTGCTAAAGACGACAATAAAAAAATATAGGCGGGTTTTTAATGCTTGCTTTACAGGGTTCCCAAAGGGTTCCGGGACCCTACTACTATGCCTTTGCTGTCCATCCGTCCGTCCGTCTGTCAGCGAACTGTATCTCATGAACAGTGATCGGAATAGGTAGAGTATATTTACCTAAAGTTTGCAAAGGGACATAATATAGAGTGGTTACAACCGGGTGAAATATTATTTTATTTTTATTTAGGTCCGTATTTCCGGTATTTTTCTGGTACTAGTAAATGTAGTAGCAACGAAGTCTCCACTTTATGTCTCTGTTCTACGAAGTTTAGGTAAATATACTCACCTTTTATTTAGCTACTTAAAAGAAATGAGTTACAGTACAGGGCCCTTTTATCACAAACTAACATAAAATATCCCATACCGTAAGTAAATATTACGTATATATATTTGGCATTAAAAATACCGGAAATCCGGAATTCAATAAAGATAAATTAATATTTCATCCGGTTGTAACCACTCTATATTATGTCCTTTTGCGAACTTTAGGTAAATATACTCTACCTATTCCGATCACTGCTCATGAACCTCGTGAATAAATAAGTTTCAGTCAAAAAAATCATTTTTGAGTGAAGATTTTGTTGCCTACTGTACTTTTTTTGCGTAGTCATTATCTGCTTATCAAGACCAAACAAATGAGTCCCAGCACGGTGGGTCGACGTTAAGTATAGCGGAGATCCTGTGCCACCTTCCGCTCCATCATTAGATCAGATTGCAATCTCATCGGGTTTACATTGAAATTTGGACCTTGTAATAACGAGAACTTGTTAAAAATTTACTAGCAAGTTTAAAAGCGGCCTACTTAAAAAATACCGAAACGTAAAAAAGTACATTCTCATAATGACGACGCGCTGGCCTATACTCGAAAATCTAATTAAAGACTAAAATCTGACAGTTCCCATCTTGATTATATCGTTAACTTTATTTCGTAAAAATATGAATGAGTACTCGTGTAACCAATAATATTAGGGTAAGGTCTGTTCATTCTTACTTGTCTTATATAGTAAACAACTTTCCAACCTCAAAATGAACCTTTTTTGGCTAAAACAGCTATTTTAAACAAAATAAAGCAATCACAGCCAATGCATTAGCCAAGTGATGTCCAAAATGTTTACTCAGTTTACTTTATTTAAGATAAAAGAGCTGGTTTAGAAGGTTCATTTTGAGGTTAGAAAGTTTTTTGCTATATAAGACAAGTAAGAATGATCAGACCATAAGTTTTATTGATAAAATACCTACACTTAAACCAAAATGCAGTAATCACAGCGAATGTGCGCCGGTTGAGGTTAGGATTTTGCTCTTAAATTAGATTTCCGAGTATAGTTGGTAGTGACCCTGCCTACGAAGCTACCGGTCCTGGGTTCAAATCCCGGTAAAGGCAGATATTTGTGTGATGAGCGCGAATATTTGTTCCCGAGTCATGGATGTTTTCTATGTATTTAAGTATATATTTCTCTATATAAGTATTTATATCGTTGTCTAGTACCCATAGTACAAGCCTAGAGCTTAGTTTGGGACTACGTCAATTTGTGTTACATTATTATTATTTGCCGTACGCTTGATTGCCACCGTCTTGGTATAAAAATATGTATTTATTTATAACAACTACTTAGAACATATTCAAAGCGCCCCTTCACAATCCTTTTAAAACTCATTATTGATTCCAGCGGATGTCGTACACTCATGTTAATAGAATAGTGCATTTTGATGCAAATGCAGTTGGTCATTCCAACGAGTCCCGCCCGATGTTAGCACAAGGTAGTGGAATTAATTAATCCTCTTATCCTAGATGAGAGACCCTGACTACGAAACTAGTGGTGCCGGGTTCGATTCCGTGTAAAGGCAAAATTGTGGGATGAGCATCAGAATTTGTTCCTGAGTCTTGGACGTTCCTATGTTTATCGTTGTCTAATTTTAGAAGAATAGAGCATGCTTTGGGAAGGTGTCAATTTGTTGATAATTTATTGATACAGAGAAATATGAACAATACAATACAAAGTAAAACATACGAATTAAAACTAAAACTATAGCAAAAATAAACCTAATTACCAGTGATCGGGGAAAACGATGCAAAACTTCAACAAAACTTAACAAAACTTACATTACAGCCATGAAACTATTGATATCCTTATACCAAATCCGAGACTCTGATATAGAGTTAAATTGAACACTAATCTGCCGATAATATTATTATTTTTTAATAATAATTCTTATTTTGCTTGGTTGCAAGTTCTCCTTTATGTCAGCTTTACAAGTTTTGTTAAAGTTTTGCACCGTTTTCCCCGATCACTGCTAATTACAAATATAGTGGAATGCAATAAATAAAAACTAAACTATAGGTATTTGATACTGATTTGATTGGATCTATAAAATATAATTGTAGATGATTTGAAATACTTTATTTTCTTTAAACAAATCCAATGGTTTTGTTAAATAATTACGTAAGTTATCTTAGTTAAGTAGGTACTTGACGATATAAAGCTCATCTTATTAAAAAAAACTGTGACTCGAGCGAGAGACGCTTGATCGCGCTGCTATATATAAGGGTCTACATATATTCACCTTTGTCCTGCCGCAATTGCTTCCGTAGTATTAACATTATGATGGCTATTATTATCTTCATAGTAAAGGCGTCCGACTCTTTAACAATACAATTGTAATAGGGGTCAAAATTGTGTAGAAAAAATTTAAACGTTATATTTGTACACAGATAGACAAAATGGGATTAAAATTCCACATCAATACATCCCACTCCTATTTGTTTTTAGTTTTGAATTATAAAAGAAGAAGGCTTTTGGTTTTATAAAATTGCGACATACATACTTTAATACTACTTGTACTTATATGTAGGTTGTACCTATGCTACTAGTAAACTATATGTCTGTCACAGCTAGGGTTACCAGATGAAAAAATGAAAAGTCCGGAGATAAGGCGTGATTTCTATTGAAAAATCTTAAGATTTTGTTGATGTTTGAGAATTTTCTCTGAAACGTAATTACAAATTTAAAAATGTCAGTACCAAAGTTGATTTCTTCAATTATTTTGTCTATCAGGAAGATTATTTTTATTTTGTTTTACTTTTTATTAAAGAGATCTTTAAAATGTACTGTATTTTATTGAAAATTCTAAAAATCCTGAGATTTCTAAGATTTGCAAAATCCGGCCGCAATCCTGAGAAGAGTCCAAAAATCCTGAAATCTCAGGACAAATCCTGAGATATGGTAACCCTAGTCACAGCAGTATTTCTCAGCAACTACAAAAGCTATCAACTTAAAATTTGACATAAGTATATAATTCGATTGACCACATTTATTATTAAATACACAAAAAAACGTTTTTAACTTTTTTTAAATACGGTTATTAAAAAAGCTGTCTAATAACATCGAAAGTGAAAGGGGATATTTTGTCTCATCAATTTTCTGTATGTTCACTAGGACCGCTGTACAAGTAAGTTAGATTAACTCGTAGATAAGAAACAAGAAACAAAAATCAGTCAAGTGCGAGTCGGACTCGCGCACCGAGGGTTCCATCCATACCACTTCACATTATTACATTCCAATTTAACACAGACGGACGGACGGACAACGTAGCATATGAAAAGTGTCTGTGCCTCTTAGGATACGGAACCCTAAAAAGAAAGAAAAGAAACCAAAACATTATTCGTGACAAGCAACAACTAACAATAGAGAAATACGCACAAAAAGAATGCAGTCACGAAATGATCCTCCTAACTCTATAAATAAATAACCCCACTTAAATAAATAAATAAATAAATATCCGGGAACAATCTCACACAAATTGCCCTAGTCCCAAACTAAGCTCATGGCTTGTACTGTGGGTTCTAGACAACGATATAAATACTTATACAGAGAAATATATACTTAAATACATAGAAGACATCCACGACTCAGGAACAAATATTCGCGCTCATCACACAAATATCTGCCCTTACCGGGATTTGAACCCAGGACCGCTAGCTTCGTAGGCAGGGTCACTACCAACTAGGCCAGCGCGTCGACAAACTTATCCTTTACATTATTTCAAAAGACTATTTTTCTTTTGTTTTCATTTAACCTCGTAAGGCCCACCGTACTACAAACACCCAGTTTATTGTCAGTGGAACTTTGAATCTACTATCAAGGCAATAAAGTTCAATTACGTTTGTCCGTTAATGCCATTTTCAATTTATGAAAAAAGGAAAATAAACTTTATTTTGATTGCAATACGGTTCAAATTGCCTTGATAATGTACATCCTATTGCACACTGGGCCTTACGAGGATACAGAAGCCGAATATCTATTTTAAAGGGTGTATGTACACATTTACCCAGTATTAAAAATACGTGAACTTAAAAACAATAACCAGCATAACTGAAAAGTTTGCTTATTTATCTTAACTATAAAAAAACTTTTTTGCACAATACCATAGTTATTACAAATGGCGGACTTAATGCCTAAAGGCATTCTCTTCCAGTCAACTGCTAGGCCAAACAGAGAATAGTTGAGGTAGGTGCGAGCATTTCAGCAAGAGCCTTTACTTGATTTTAAATGTAGTTTTTAATCCCCCTGTACTCCAAAATGAAGCTCCAGGGCGAGGTCAGTTCCCCCGCGGCCCCCCGCGAGTGCGGACGTCCCCCAGCGACGATGTAAGTATATAATTACAGTACCTAACTATGTACAGTACCCCAACGAAAATGTTTAGCACTTAGTGCACTGTCAATAACAAAGGTAGTCAGAATGACAAGGTTCTAAGTATGCTGAACATTTTTATTGGGTGACTACCTGAACGTAATTACATTCGCCTGAACAATCGATGTTTCTAAGTCGTGGGTAATTAGTTTTACTTTGCGAAATGACAGAATTGATCGACTTTTTATTTTTAGCTTTTATTACTTTTGATGTTGTTTATTTGTGTGTTTCTTTATATTTGTTTCGATGTACAATAAGCAGTCTGGGAAAAAATTATGTAGGTTTTTTAGTTAAAGCTTGTTAAACTAGTACGGTTGTAACCTCGAGTAGCTAGTTTATACTTTTTAGCCATACAGGATGTCCAGTTTTTAGTAGTTCGCAATCAACTTGTTAGTACATAGGTACATAGGCGAGCCTTTGTTCTATCCTCGTAACGCTCGCTGCAAAAGCGTCCTTAATTGAATTCGGAACACGTGTAGCTACTTGTCATTTAAAGTTTAAAAGTTTGACAAAAGCCTTTTAAAAGGATTTTGGACGTTACGAGGCTTTTTGTACGTATATTTTGTAGTCGAGTAAAAGTCTACGGTTTTCTAATTTTGCGTCGTGTTTCAGTTCTTTTTATACCTTTTCCGTAACTCGATTTTATCATAGTTTGAAAGAGTTTTTTAATAAGTCTAAGATCGCGACTTCACTATTACTTTAACCCTAAAATTGGCAGAGTATCTTATATATATAGGTAATACCAATATGTTCACTTTTTATATTTTTTTATTACTTATTATTTTTATGCTGATTTCAAATGATTGCTGGTTTGAATTCACACCTTTTTTAATTTTTTACAATTTAAGGTTGCTACAAACTGAGATAAGAGGTTGGTCTCAACTCACAGCGCAACAAGTGAGCAACCGTAATCCATAAATACCAAGTAACCAAGTAGTACCTTTAAGTTACGGAAAATGTACAAAAAATCGTGCGAATCTAACTCACACAGGTTTTATTAAATGATGATTTTCTATAGGTGTTTGCACAAATGTCACACTAAAACAGATGCTATTACATATATGTATTACAGTTATGTTAAGACTAAAGAACATAAACTTAAACAAAAACAAATAATAAGTAATTTTTATTGGGTCCCCTTATTATTTTACTTCTTTTTTTAGATTTTCTTTTTACATAATCGCCATATCGATATATCGCCATAATAAAAAAAATAACCGCGTTTCTGAATAACGGTTAAAAAGATACAGCCCAAACCCTATTATATTATACAGGTGGTTTGAAATCCGTTAAATATAGGACACTGTATGATACGCAACCTTACGTAGGTTTAGAAAACTTAATATTTGGTGACCGCTGCGATGAAATAACTCTCAATTAATCTGTAGCTGCGATTCGTTACCTGGCGATCACGAGCCGCCGCCGCCGCTGCCCTGAGGCGCAATTTGATGGGATCGATGGCCTGCAAGCTAGTACATTGCATCGCTGCAAGAGCGTTTAAATTGTTAACATGATACCAACTGGTCAATGTATTACTATTTGACGGCCAATGAAAATGTACCTTGATCCCCTAGGACGACGACATGCTCGCCTCATTCAAAATAAATAATTAAAATTAGGGTTTACGCAATGTAGATGACATGCAATAGGAATTTGGTTAAATCCAGAATTTGAGACAGCCATACCAACATTTTTATTTGGTAAAAAGGAAATGTATAAATAACTAGACAACTGCTTTAGATGTAAAAAAAAAGTTTACAATTTTTTTAACACAACACGTTAATAAATACAAATATTAGTCGCTTAGATTCTACGATACCTAACCGTGGCCATTCCTATAGCTCAACCACTACGAGAAAACTCCTCCCATGATTTGCGGAACGCGGGGGGGAACGCGCATAACCAATTTGTCAGCGTCACGTCAATGGCTAACCATAACATATCCATGTTCCGAATTTAAAATATAAAAGATGAAATAAGTTTATCGTTAGACCAAGCGCAAAATAACATACAAGAAAAATAATCCCGGTGGATCCCAAACTAGGCTCACCCTGTATCTTAGAGCCGTGTGAGATTTATAGACAAAGGCTGTACTTAATTAGATAGGTAGATAAAAACTCCGATATAATAAAGAGTTTACATACATACATACATAATGGCGACCCCTTTTTTCAGAGCTGATATCTCATCTCAAACGACTCAACCTAGCTAAGAACTATCCCTACACTGAAACAAATAATTGGTCGCTTGTAACAAGATTGTGATTGTTGTGCATAAGCGTCTTGATCCCATACGAGCCTAACAAGACGTTAGATACACCAACTAAGACGTTAGATACCTCGACTAAGATGTTAGTTGAATCACTAAAGAAATTGCTGTTTGTTACTATCAGTTTTAGTTTATATAACTAATATCTTAACTATGGTATTAATTTTATGTCAACTAAGTGAAAATCTCTCTTTGTTGGCTCTCATTTTTTTGAGTGTACTTGCTTTCAAACAAAAAAAAACCGCTTCAAAATAGGTTTAGCCGTTTTAGAGCTACGGTACCACAGACAGACACACACACACACACATAACGGTCAAACTCTCATACCCCTCTTTTCGTGCCGTGGGTTAAAAAATTACAGTAACGTGATACTTATATTCAGCAAGTTTTTCAAATGTTTCAAAGTCTAGATTTTCGTAAGTTGGAAATGCTTTTTATCTGAAACCTTGGTAGATAAGCTGGGTGTCTCATCCTTCTTTGCTTCCCCGGATGTATCCTAGTTTCAAGGGTTCCGTAAGGGTCACAACTAGAGCCTATTACTTAAGCCTCTACTGCCTTTCTGTCTGTCCGTCAGCGAGCTGTCTGTCAGCGAGCTGTGGATTAAATAAAAAATTAAAATGATTTATTCAGTAACTTAAATTGTATAACAGTATCTGTGCTGGTGCCTCTTTTTAAGTATACATGATACTTGTGTTAAGAGAGCTGTATAAAACTGGCCCCAGGTGGACTCTTCCACCACAAATTACAATTTACAGGTTACAAGTTTCCATCTGACACAACCTCGACCAATGACGATCAGCCATTTGAGCAGTGTTGCCGGTTTACACCTGTAAAATTGTTACTTGTAGCTTTATAAAACGTGCCCCAGTTGTATCTTACAATAAATTATGGGTATTTATTTATTTATATACTTTATTGCTTAAAATTAAAATAGTGTACAAAAAGCGAACTTAATACTACAAGCCTTTTCTACTAGTCAACCGTAAGAACAAGAAGAAGAAGAAAAACATTTATTCACTACACAGAAGGTGAAACAGAAATCAAAAAAGTGCAATAATATAGTCGTAATACAAATTATATATTAAGTACTTATAAATTACTTGTTCGGTCGGTTCGCACTTGACCGGTTGTTAGTTAATGAGTTCGGGCGGTTCAGACAGGAGCAGAAAAGGTACTCTCACTAAAGTCGTCCGGGAAAACCCGAGCCTGGGTCCACATCAGATTTATAAATCGATATGTCTAGATGCCACGTAATAACTAATAACCGATGCGTCATCGGACTGACTCCGACATACTGCCATTCGCTTAGTCACAATCGGAATTTTAGCTTAAGACTAGCTGACCCGGCAAACGTTGTTTTGCCATATAAATAATTTAGTGGTGGACTACCCCTAACATTTAGGGGGATGAAAAATAGATGTTGGCCGATTCTCATAGATACCGGATAAGCACAAAAAATTTCATCAAAATCGGTCAAGCCGTTTCGGAGGAGTATGGCAACGAAAACTGTGACACGAGAATTTTATATATTAGAAAATCCAAACAGGTATAAAAAGTTAACTTCATATCATTAAAAGATAATTAGGATTGACACATAAAGGATATGTTACCTATTTAAAAGATATTTATAAAAAAAAAGTTAAAACTAAACGTAGGTAATAAAAAAAGAAAACGAATATACTTAAAAATTAAAAGAAAGAAATAACTAGCTGTGCCCACGGGCACTTCGTTGGGCAATAAACGTTTTTTTTGGGTTAATATCTATATATACATTGCACAAATAACGTGGCTTTCTATTGGTAGAAGAATTTTCAAAATCGGTTCAGTAGATCCAGAGATTACCCCCTACAACGTTACAAACTTTACCTCTTTATAATATTATATAGGGTATATATAGTATATTAGTAATAAAAGTAATAGTATAGATAATCAGACACCACTATAAAAATAAAACACCCCCTCTAGCAGGTCCGCCCGCGGTACGGTCCCTATGACACTGGCTGCATTACCTCTCTGGATAGCTAGCTAGGTGTAAAGGTAAAGGTAGGTATAGTATATTGTGCATCAGGGGCGGTATGAAGGGGATTACTAACGAGAGACTAACTATTAGAAGACCGACGCCGAAGACGGAGGGCTTTTAATGACTCGAGTTTATAATCCCCTTAATGCCCATGATACACACAATGTTTTTCATCACATTTGCGAGGTAATAAAAAAATTTAGAAAAAAAATATACAAAATACGCTTCGGAAACAACAATCAAACAAATGAACTCGACCTCGACTCGCTAAAAGAGTTTGTCAACTTTTTTCAATATAGTCTTCCACAGATAATGCTTAGAACTGCTTTAGTTTTTAAACTTGACAGGCCATACTGCCAGATTGTACCAATTTTCAAAATGAAATTTAATAAAATAATTGCAAATGTCTCTGAAATAATTGTAAAATATAAATATAATGCAGGTAAATGTACCGTATAAGTTTAATTATACAGTAAAATTGGTCTGTAGCCAAGTTTTGAATATAGGAAATAAACCTTGGCTGATTTTACACCTCCTTAGTCTGAAACAATGTACGAGTGGATTCTATATTTTAAAACTAAACTCATAACTCCCTAGGGAGCTAAATCGGCTATAACTGCCCTATACGCCTGCCTGTTATAACACCTTTTTCGAGCAAGTGTGATGAAATTAAAAAAACAAAAACCCGCCTTCAAAAAGCAAAAAATAACTTCTTTAAAATGGTAGGTAAATAGGTCAGTCCAACTGAAGTCTGCTTTTGGTTAAAATATTGTTGGACGCCGACTTCAGTTGGACTGACCTATTTACCTACCATTTTAAAGAAGTTATTTTTTGCTTTTTGAAGGCGGGTTTTTGTTTTTTTAAACATTTATTGTATTTTATACTTTTTAGTGATCCTATTTATGCTGTTACGTAGCTCCACTTCTAAATATTAATGAGAAACTATAGAACATTTCAAGCTCGCCGCAGACAACGCCGCGGGAATGTCATAGTCATATTTAAACCTAAATGTGCTTCGTCATAGTCGCTCAACTACCTTTATCGAAATATCTTATCGCCACCCTTGAAATAGGTACCGTTAAGGAGTTCCGGTGGCCATCTGTGGTCTTCATCATCAGTTCCACTTCACCATATAGTACTTTTCAAAAGCAAATGCATGAGTTACAGTGAAAAATACCAAAATCGCTATAGGTGTGCCTATAATATTTGAGGAGTTCCCTTGATTTCTCCATGATCCCATCATCAGATCCTGACGTGGTGACAATGGGACCAACTAGAAAGTATAACCATTTGAACAACGAAAAAATTTTTCAAATCGGTCCAGTGGTCTTCGAGTAATCGGGGAACATACATAAAAAAAAAAAAAAAAAATTATCCCGACGAATTGAGAACCTCCTCCTTTTTTTGAAGTCGGTTAAAAATAGTCACGAGCGGATAGTAAGGTTGGGTCTAGATTTATTGTAAGCATGTAGGGTAGGGTGTATAGCTATTGCCCACTTAAGGATTTCACCACAATGACACGCAATTAAAAAAAAAAGTTACCAACTTTTTATGACCATTTTCTTAAGACCATTCGAAAGTCTTCTATAAAGTATGGACAGTTTTTAATTAAAACTTACATAACATAGGAAATAATGCAACGAAATTAAAATCATCTAAAAAGTACAGTCATTGCATTGCCCATTAATCAATAATGTACAGTTTTTTTTTGTTAAACATTAAAAAGAAAACTTTAAACTTAAACCTAAGAGGATAGTTTTCAATAAATAAAAAAAGATTGAGTTTAGCTTTCGTAACATCATAAAATAAGTATTTCGCTGACGATGACGAGTCAGAATCATCTACCATAAAACTAATAGTGACATCTGGAAGATTGCCGATGCTTATAGCACAGGACTCATCTCCTATTATAAGCACTGGCCTTACCAAATTTTATGTCTAAACAGTAAGGTGCAAACTATGTTCCTATCGTATTTTCTGCTGTTAGCTATTAGCATGTATAGCTTAATTTAATCATCTTTTTTATGTATCCATGTTTTATGAAAATAAATTATTAAATTATTATTAAATTATTATTATTAAAATTATAAAACAATGATAGTATCAAAATATAATTCAAATCGGTGTTGTCTTATACATATATATACTTATACATATGTTCCGGTATATGTACCTATTCAGGGTGCCCCGTAAATAATGGACAAGGTTCTATCCATCGACAGGGCACCTTATGCTGGTCCGTAAAAAGGACTTACAGGTTGAGTAAAAGTTGCCTGGTTTTCGAGATAAACGATTTATTCTATTTTCTTAATAATTGGCACCTTACTTCACTTTAATAACCGCTTAGGCCACAAATAAAGAGATTTCCTCGTTCTGTTTGTTGCTAAAGGTTCTCTAATAGTGACGCTAACGGATGTGTATTAGAACTATTAGAGCGTTATGGTGGCCAGACTGATTTCTTGTTAATTGGGTCTTAATTAATAACAACACATTTTTCTTTAAAATTTGCAACGAGTTTGATTGCTTGTGGTTATTAAAAAATGTATGAAGACCAAAGTGACCAACATTCTGAAAAATAGTGTATCTAATATTGATTCTAAAATGATATCACAATCGAGATTAGGTATTGATTATAGCAGCGAAGTTATTATTAAGTTTGTCCAAGAAAGACTGAATTCTATCAAACTGTCGAAATTAAAAAAACGACTTTTGCATTCGTTTAAAATGAAGTTGAGACACAATATTGCCAAACTACGATTTGCGCTAAAATGCACTACAACGTAGGTAAATATGGGAAGAAAACTGGAAAAGGAAACAATTTTCGACGGTAGCACTCCATAGATGATTCCATATCTTCTTCCCTGGAGGGTGTGGAAAAAATATTTCAATGCAAAAGTTACAGCAAATTTGGTAATCTATAATATTGCCTTACCACAGTTTGCGCTAAAATGCACTAAAACGTAAATATGGGAGGACAAACGAAAATTCGGACTCAAGATGCGTTACGACAAACGTTATTATGGATGGCGAATCATACCCTTCAAGAGTGTTTAATTAATAAAAATCCAATAAAATACCTATGATGTAAGTTACACCAACTTCTGGGCTATTCCCAGTTGTCCGCATCCCTTTGTCCACACTGCGGGCACCTGGGAATAAACCCGAATTTAAGTGTGGACAACTGGGAATGAAAATTCCCTACACTACACTACACTAACTGGGGAAAAAAAAACAGCTGTCCGCAGTGTGGACAAAGGGGTGCGGACAACTGAGAATAGCCGCAGGATTAGTGATTCAACTAACATCTTAGTTGAAGTCGAACGAAACGTCCTTTTAGGCTCGTATGGAATCAACGGTGCACTAAATACAATGATACCTAATAATGCTCTGACGGGAGCATTTTAGGCTTGTTGGTTCATAATTCCTTGACGAATTAATCAGTGACTAGTTTTGAAAATGAACCATCTGAGGGCCGTATTAATAAACTAATCTCAACTCTAATGCTCATCTCGAGATGTGTCAAAAATGACAGTGTTCTATGGTTTGACGTTTACTTTGACGTATCTTGTGACGGGCATCTCAACCAAGATGAGTTTATTAATACGGCCCTGACAGCTAAGCTGAGATGAGAAGTGGGACACGTGACCGTATTTCGGTAGGCCATAAATATAGCCTACACGCGCGCATACTTTGCGCGCTAGGCTATCTTTATGGAATTTTTAGTTAAAAAAGTTTTTATTAAGACTGCACCGAGCGTTCAGTGGCGCCCGCCCTTATTACTATATATTACCTATTTATTTATTTATTTTAATACTTTATTACACAAAATTAAAATAGTGTTCAAAAGGCGAACTTAATGCTACAAGCATTCTCTACCAGTGAACCTAACTACTATAAGTATAATTTTTGCCTCAGTAGGTACTAAAGTACTGTCTTGAAATCAAAGAATACTTTTTGTTGTAAAAATGAATACACTATTTATAGGACATTCGAGTATGACACAATAACAATTGACCTATCGCACCTTTAGAACAATAGAGACCTAATTCAAAATTTGTGCTTTCAAACTTCGGGTCATAAATTTATTATTATAGAGACCTAACTCGAAATTTAAAATTTCTGACTTAGGTCACTATCGTTCTGAAGATGCGCTATGTGTATGGTCGGTTTCAATTGAAATAGGCAAAGATGTAAACAAAACCAAACAATCCAATTTACCGTTATTACTCCATAATCATATACTTTTGAAGATCATGTGTGGTTTTATTAATGATTTATACACTTGATTATCACTTTCATATTTAGTTTGGATTGATCATAAATTTTTATAAACATAAGTAAAAACACACGCGATAATAGGGTTGTGCGCGCTCGTTCACTGAGCGGATCGCTCCAAACTAGTACAATCGCGCCAATGTACTAATTCGGTCTTTTAGTTCTTTTAGTACACTAGTACACTGATAGAAACTGGTCTGTTCATGCTCCTTTGACCGAATGAATGGCCGGCTTTGCTGTCGGTGTCACTCACTGCTCTGTTCGGTTCTTGCTCCGCGTGTACTAAATGAACTAAGAGCAGAAACTTCACGGAATAGTTCGTTCTAGTACAGTGACGGGAATTAATTCTTTTTGGCTCTTAGTACATGTACTACACAACTCTACGCGATAATAATTTAAGGTTATGTGTCAAACGGTTAGTACTGGCTTGTTTACATCTTTGGCGATTCCAACTGACACCGACTGTAAGTCACTAAACGGAAAAAGTGACCACCTTTATACATTAAGAGCAGTGTTCACCGACAATTAAACGGACGGTTAGCGGTTTAACGGTTGTCAAATGTATTGAATAACAGCTGATTAACTTAACCGTCTGTTAAATTGGTTGGTGAACTCGGCCCTAAGCTGACTACACGAAGGTTAAATGTTAATTAAACTTTGTCATATTGGTCTAAGATCCGAATAGAAGACGACCTTCACCCAGCTGTTTATTCGATACAAAGTATTTTATATCAAATTAATTACGGTAAGTAATATATGGCCAATAGCTTGGCTGAAACATTTCAGTCCAGTACTTATACCTATAATTAAAACAAAAATTAAAACTTTTTTTTAAATTGCAATTATGTGTTTAATAGACAAATTACATAGGTACTAATCGAAGGATGAAGCCTATATAATATGCAAACGTTAGTTTTAGTGCAAATTATTAGTACCGACTTACGTGTTTATGCCTACCTACCCAAAATAGTTAGGATTGGAAAAATTTTTCAACCTAACGTTTGCATATTCTAGGCTTCATACTTTCGATTGGTATGTACTCAATACACACACACACACACACACACACACACACACACACACACACACACACACACACACACACACACACACACACACACACACACACACACACACACACACACACACACACACACACACACACACACACACACACACACACACACATACACACACACAATTAAAAATTAAGTTAAATAGTTTTAAGGATGGTACTATACTATATAAACTGTTGATATGGAAGAGCGGTGCCTCCTGGCACAGGTTATTTTAAAATAACTTACAAGGAGACGCCGGCCATCATAAGATCTGTACTGGTTTGCTAAGGAAATAAAGAATTTTGAATTTTTTTGAATTTGAATTTTTTGAATACTCAATACTTTATTGCAATTCATAATGTGTACAGGTTGGAATACAGTTATTTTATGTGCATTATGAACCCTGTCGGGCACAGCAACGAGAGAGGACTTATATGCATAGGTATTTATGATTAGATTTACAATTAATACACATTTACATTTGTAATTTGTCTATTAAACAAGCTATTGCATTTTTTTATTTTAATGTTGTTTTTTTTTTTATTAAGTAATTATATACTGAATTGATATGTTTCAGCCTACCTACTCGCCATATATTACTTAACACATTAAATTTGATATAAAATACTTTTTATCGAATAAGCAGCTGGGTGAAGGTCGTCCTATTCGGATCCCCTACTATATATATATTTAATCATTTGCCTAGTCACGTGTGTCAGAGCATATTTAATGATGCATATAAGTGCAAAAGCATCCTAAAAAACATGTTCTTGTCATCTTAAATAAATTTTATTTAATCTCTTTATCAATAATAAGTGATACTACACAAATACGGTGTGAACGAGCGCCGAACAGCGACAGATAAACCGTAAGCGGTTTTCGCTCGCTGTAATACTCCATGTTTTATATTTAAGTTATTTTGGATAAAAAAAAAAAAAAAAAAAAAAAACGCTTTACATTGTGTATTCATTTGTAACATCAAGCAGTTTAAATGATGATCCACCATGGAACCTTGTCATAAGGACTGCATCAAGTGACGAGATAGATATTACATAGGAATTAATCGTTGGTTTTATGCGACAAGGTTCTATAGTGGTTCTTCAATTTAAGTCAGTGACAATACAACAAATTAACCACCCTACGATCTCAAGACATTACTTACAATACAATATTTTATTAGAAAACACAATTATAGTAATGAGGGCGCCACTGGACGCTCGGTGCACTCTTAATCAAAGTGTGCCTCTTCCACGTATTCACCTGACGGTATTCAGGGCTGGGCAAAATACATGCTTTGCTTTAATTGAAATACAAATTACTTACAAAATACTTTCTCGCAAGTATTTAAAATACAAAATATCTTTACGTAATGTAATTGAAATATAAAATATAAAATACAGTATTTTAGCTATTTTTAATTGAAATTCAAAATAGAAATTACAAAATATTATTAAGAATAAAAAGTACACTGAAAAAAAAGATTTGCTAACGGTAGCAATTTTTTTAGCTGCTTGTAACATAACTTGAGTGACTACAAAACTAAGGCCTACTAGTAGCTAAAACCACTTCAGTAAAATAAGTTAAATAACTAAACTAGTTCGTGATGTCTTCCAAATCAGTTTTGCAATATTAACATAGTTTGGTCCCTAAGTATTAAAGTTTGACTAAACGTCAAGTAGCCGAACTAGTTTAGTTTTTTTTTTTTCAGTGTAATCCTGCCCAGCATAGGCTACAAAGCAGAGGAAAAGAAGATTAATTAGTAAAACCAGAGTTTCTTTTCATGAACACTAGATTTTTGAATTTACTGTCAGACAAAAAGCCTCTTATTGGAGAAAGAATAAAACCTGCTAAAGAAAACAAAGGTATTTATAAAGATCGACATATTTAGCGGTCGCCATTTTCTTACGAAAGCTATCAAGCGCTTATTTTCTTCACAATGCACCCATTAATAAGATCGTTAAATGAAGGTTAAACGTATTTATGTTAAAAATGTATTTTGAAGCCATAAGTATTTGAAATACTAACTATAAAATACCTCGGCGTCAGGTATTTGAAATACGAATTACAAATTACATATTAAGCAAGTAATTGAAATACAAATACCAAATACAACATTACAAGTAATTCAAATACTGCCCAACCCTGACGGTATTAGCTACCGTAAACTTGGGTTACTTTAGCCCTAGGGGGTAACATTGCCCACACTTAAAACTATAACTATTTTAGTGGTAAACATCTTAAATTGTTAAAATAATTTAAGAACTACCTATATAAGTAGCTTGGTCCTGATGTAACATTTAATGGAAAAATTGAATTTTTAAGATGGTTTTTGGGGTGGGCAATGTTACCCCCCAGGGCTAAAGTAACCCGAGTTTACGGTACTACTATTTCCACAAACAACACGGGTTAACTATCTGTAGCCCGAATTCTCGTTTGCCCAACTGTTTCATTTATTAAATTGTCACATGTTAGAATTGTATTTTTTTTCTGTAACCGTTTATCTTTTCTGCGGCCTAGTATGGCTGCGTCTATATCGCGTGTCAAATGTGGATAAAGCATCCGTCACTCTCGTTCTTATTTACGTGTCAGAAGGTGACGGATGCCTTATCCAAACTTTGTCACGCGATAAACGGAGCCATAATAGGCCCCCAGGGGGCCTAATATGGCTGCATTTATCACTTCATAAAATGTGGATAAAACATCCGTCACTTTCTGAAACTGTATAAGTACGAGAGTGACGGATGCTTTATCCACATTTTGTCACGCGATAAACGCAATCACACTAGGCCCTCAGGACTATTAAAGACCAACAGCTAACGTATATAAGTAGGTAAGTATATAAAGTTTTAAGTACGAAATGAATTTCTAACTAATAAAAAATTGGCAAATGAAACTGTTGACAAGTTAGCTGCAAACGAAACTTACGACTTCCGTCCGATAGATTTAACAATATGATTTTGATATAGAAGCAAGGTGGGCTAAAACAAAGTGGAATAGAGCCCGGCTCCTTTGTACAGTCGAGTTCATAAATATATGTACACTTTAGTAGCTTGTCTATTTAATGTCATGTTTAAACTGCCATACATGAATTGTCACAGCGTTTAAAGTGACTAGGTACTAAAGTGTACACATATTAATGAACTCGACTGTACTAAAAATGTGCCCTCTTATTTTCAAAACAATCTACAGCTTAGGTGTGGGTATAACACAACCGATGAAGTAATTAACATCGGTCTCAGATTCCAAATACCATCAGGGCCTCTATATGTATATATACGGACATATCGTGCCAAATATGTGTAAACATAGACCTTATTATCAGTGGCATACGGGCGTATATATATTTTTAAAGCTTTGGGAACGTATTTATGACCTTGACTGTACAAACATATGCCCTTACTAACGTGGAGTAACCGTGGGGTAGCTAAACCATGCTTTGTCCTTATCTGTCAAATTCAAATTTCACGATGACAGATAAGGACATAGCATGTTTTAGCTATCCACCAGACAATGCTCCAGTGATGAACATTAACTTTTTTTAAATGAAAACTTATCAATACCTACTGAACATTTTATTCTAATAGTGGTAATCCCGTATTATTTCATATAATCGAATTGTAACACTAAGGGCCGTATTAATAAACTCATCTTGGGTGAGATGTCCGTCACAAGATACGTCAACGTAAACGTCAAACCATAGAACACTGTCATTTTTGACACATCTCGAGATGAGCATTAGAGTTGAGATTAGTTTATTAATACGGCCCTAAAAGCATATCAATCTCAGAAACGTATATTTATGGGATTGTTCATAATAGGAGTTTTCACCTTACCTATAGACAAAAAAATGTGCTTGAAATATTAGTAATAATACCTCTAATATAAACACGATCATAGCAGCCAGGCTTATTTATTTATTTATTTATTATTAAAAATCAGACAACATAATGGTCCAAGACTTTGTTAGTAACATAGCTTACATGAACTATATTAGTTCTTCAAACAACACACAAAAGAAAGGCTACATAAGGCTCCGTTTTTCGGTCATAAGACGATTGAAATGCCGCATGACGGAGGAGTCGTATGATACTATACTATGGTCTTTAGGATGGGGTTGGAGCTAACACGCAATCTGCAAAGAAGTGAGGCAGAACTTTTTCGCATAATTGCATAAAAGTCGTCAGTGCGAGCTTGTGCGAACATGCCTGACGCACTGCAGCGTGGCGGTAGCTCCTGCAGCATCCTAAAGCCATTATTATATTGCACTCGCTGGCACTGAGGGTCTTAAGTGTAAAACTGGGCCAAAGGCAACACGTGTAGAAAACCTGGCAGTACGCTTTGAACAGTGAAATTTTAACTTGTTCACTACAACGCCCAAACCTTCGCACCAGCATATAAACACAAAATTTGACGGTGGTTAAATAATTAACAATAAAGTAAACCGTTTCATATTCCTATAAAAGTATGCGCATTATTAAAAAACGCACAATAACTAAGTAAGGTATGCTTAAAATATGGTTTGACCTTGTCTTTTATTGTGACATTTCAATTTGATAGAAAGTGACAAGCATACTTTAACTGAAATAGGTTTATTGTATGTTTATGAAATTATGAATAATACGGTTAAAATAAAAATTTACTTAAGCTACCTGATCGCTTAGTAATGAAACCAGTCAAGTGGGAGTCGGACTCGCGCACCGAGGGTTCTGTACCGCCGCACAATAGGTATAGGTAAGGGGTAGGCTATATTCCGATTTTAATTCAAATTTATGTGGAAGAAGCGAAATACATTTGTCAGGATCGTAGCAGGTGGAAAGAAGTGGTGTCTGCCTACCTTTCCGGGAAACAGGCGTGATTTTATGGATGTATGTATGTATGTATGAATTCGATTTTAAGTCGAATCAGCGCGAGCCCAACTCATACTTGAACTTGACTGAAAATATAAAAATATCTGTTACAATATCTGAATTTACGAGTAGGTAAACTTACTTAGTATAAGTACGTATACTCGTAAATTCAGATATTTTTTGTAAACCTTACCAAATGACGTGCCCGCAAAATGCCCGCTGGCGTTTGACGTAATTTTTATTAGGTACCTATACATAAAAACCTTCCTTATGAATCCTTCTATCTATTGATCCGTTGCGACGTTTAAACGATATAAGCGAACAGTGTCTTGTTTTATACAACGAGTATGTAAAGATATTGGTTTTTTTTAATCCTGGACCCGCACGAATGCTTAGCCATTTTTCAAGTATTTTTGTCATTTTTTGGTGTGTCCTTCTCTTACGCTCGCTCTTACACGCTCTTATACTAGATGTGACCATTTGTGGCAGATTTCTACCATTTCGGTAGATTTTTGCTTTGACACATTATGTTAACGAGTTAAATACATAGCAGACTTTGGCAGATTTGGGAATATTAACCTAACTCTTCATTGAGAACCCATTTTTTTAAGAAACACATAATCCAACAAATTACTGACATCAAATTTGGCAGTACCTGTCTAAGGTGTTTCTCTACACGGGTGTTTTGCGTTCATCCCTTGCTGTTTGTACGCTGTACATATAATTATGAACTGTAAAAACAAATTATTAACGTCCACATTCTTATTAACATTGACTATTAACCAAAGGTTAACTGGGAGAGATCCCATATGGGATGAGTTCGCCTATGTAGGTACAGTCGAGTTCATAAATATGTGTACACTTTTGTACCTTGTCTATTTAATGTCATGTTTAAACTGCCATACATGAATTGTCCCAGCGATTAAAGTGACGAGGTACTAAAGTGTACACATATTTATGAACTCGACTGTACATTATCTATATTGATGCAAACATGTCTTTTAATTGGTATACACCCATTTTTAACAATCTATGAAAATTTCAAAACCATTTCGAGGAATAAGCTTCTCGGACTAATCTCTGTACTTAGTTAAATTTTAAATATATGTTACAGTGAATTAATTATATAACAATAAAGAAATGACCTTCATTTGACCCCTAAATGCAGTCCGAATTGCGCTATGTCAACCTTTTGTGTGGTTTTATATAAAACATATATTACCTTATTAGGTACTACAATTTAGATAGCTAGCTGACACCTACGTTCGAAAACAGCTGTTTTCATGTAATCTCTGTTTGTTTACAAATCTTTACATCTATATTTATATATATATAAAAGGCAAACCTGACTGACTGACTTAGATATCAACGCACAGCCGAAACTACTGTACCTAGAAACTTGAAATTTGGAGGGAGTATTCCTTGGGTACCCTAGGGGTGCACTAAGAAAGGATTTTCCGAAAATCGACCCCCAACGGGAAGAAATAGGGGGAGTAGCGGGAAACTAATTCTACGCGTACGAAGTCGCGGGCGTCCTCTAGTAGTATATAAAATGAATTCGCTTCGGTTCGCTTAGATCTTTTAAACTACCCAACGGATTTTGATGCATTTTTTTAATAGATAGAGTGATTCAAAAGGAAGGTTTTTATGTACCTATAATAAGAAAAACTCACATAAACCGAAGCGGAGCGCGGGTGGATCGCTAGTTGACTAAATTAATATATTAATAAGACCTTTTCTATTTTAAGTTCTGTGTGATTAATGTTACTAATAATTTATGTGATGAGGTTTTCCAAACGGTTCAACACGACGGCACCAACAATAGAAACTCATGATTGGAAGTATGGAATCTCTTATTTTATGTGATTGTGTTCGTGAATCTACTCTAGGAACAAGGGTCATGCAGGAAGTGCTGTATTCGTTTATGTAATAAACAATGGCCGAATGCTAATAATACTCCGAAATAAAAAAATATATTGTATTGCAATTGTTTGTTTACATACTTAATGTTTGAAATTTCGAATGACGTTCGTATACTTTTCACAGATAATAAAAAAAAAACTCTCTAAATAACTCCACCATTTTTGCACAGTAAGTAGGTGAGGTTAGTTTTATTTAATAAATTATTTTAAATAACTATAACACTCTTAATCATGAAATGCTTCAAATTAGACCCTTAGAAAAGGCTATTCTTCCGGTGTATCCCAACATAATTGTACTATTTTCTCAATATCGTTTTAATGAATCAATTTTACGTTTTTGTTTTAGGGTTCCGTAGTCAAACTAGTAACCCTTATAGTTTCGCCATGTCCTTACGTCCGTCCACAGCTTAGCTGTCTGTGGCTTGTCGTTGAAGGTCTTGTAAAAATATTGCGGGTTTGTGAAAACAATTGTTCTATTAAGGGATCCGTTTGTGAAATAGTTATTAAGATTTATAGTGCTTATTTTTGTTAGAGTCAAGTGTTAACCCCCCCCCCCCCCCTCCCCCTCTACAGCCAAAAGTACAAATACTAAAAATCTTATATATATATATATAGCGCTTTTTGAAGGTCTGGTTCTGAATCATTTATATTGGCTTACCCACACAGACAACGGTCGCGTCCCCCAAGTGACGCATTTGCAGCTGTGCCAAGAAAACTGACGAGTATGCCAAGAGCCTGACGCCAAATCTGTCTTGGACTTACGAGATGCTCACACTAGCTTATATTTATATCGAAACGAAAACTAGGTTTATCTACATCCATATCGTAACTTCCCTATAATAGGTATGTTCAGAAACGATAAGAAAATGGCCTATATTAAGAAACCTGTATCTTTTGTTGTGTTTTATTGTTAACATAACAGATACAGGTTTCTAACATATTAAAAGAAATACATTTTTGTATAAATATATTGAAGAAAACTTATGATATGCATGTAGATAAAGTTATGTATGCGACTGTAAACATAATTAGGCATTAAAACACTCGTGTGATCTTATTATGAAACTCCCCTTTCGGCTCGTTGCATAAAACCACACTCGTGTATTAATGCCTCTCATTATGCACCAGTCACATAAATAACTATTATATATTCTGGGCCGTTTTAATAAACTGGGGTTCGATTTTAGAATGTTATTATGATATGTTATGTTATGTTATGATATGTTATGTTATGGTTATGGTAATTGTGATAGATTAGGAACTTCACCAACTGCTGTGATTCAGCCAGATATGGCTTTTGATACTTCTAAGGAGTCCCCTAGACAAATTATAAGTAGGTATAAAACTATTGTTTATTCCGACCAGCTTGGATCTGGACTAGGTTTATTGTTAAATAACAAATTAAAACAAAATGTTACTAATTACTGTTACCATAATGCAACTCTTATGCAATTAAGTGATTTACTTTTAAAAGGAAGTTTTGACAGGACCACCACTTTAGTAATTTTGGTAGGAAATAGTCTTAGTGTGGTCAAGTCTGGCGTAGATAAATTAATATCAACACTAAATACTATTGAAGGTAGGGGCATAGGTAAAATTATACTATGTGCGCTACCATACTCACAAAGCATGCCATTTAGTCATAATAATAGAATAGCACACTTTAATTCTTTAATATATAATGCTATAAGCTGTAATAATAAATATCATTTCTTTGATTTAAACAAATTTATAAAGCGACTTGATCTAACATCAGGAAAAATTCATTTGCCCAGGAAATATATTTTGACCTTGGTTGACCTATTACCTTTTAATATAGAACCAAATACATACAGTAGTACCCAGCCCCAACAAGCCATTATTGGCAATAATGCCTTGCCTCATGATTTAAACTAAATTATAGGACAGCGGAAACACCCTTGAATATAAATTTAATTCACCAAAATATTCAAGGTTTTTCCAGCAAAGAACTAGAAATAGGGTTGTTCTTAGATAATGAAAATGTACAAATTATGTGCATTACTGAACATTGGCTTAGACAAGAGCAATTAATTTTTGATTTTTTAAATTTTAAATTAGTTAGTTATTTTGCCAGAAAAAGTGCCATTCATGGTGGCTCTTTTATAATTGTAAAAAGTACTCTTAAATCCAAAGAAAGAAAGGATATTGTAAAGCTATCGATAGAAAGGATTGTAGAAATTTCTTGCGCAGAACTAGAAAGTTATATAATAATATGTGTTTACAGACCACCGTTGGCTGACTTTTGCACATTTGAATCTACTATGGAACATGTGTTAAAATTAGCATGTAATACCCAGAAGCATGTTATAGTTTGTGGAGATTTTAATATTAACTTACTCGAAACGTCAAATAATACCACTAGGTTACTTAGTTTATTTAAATCTTTTAATTTAGGTAATCTGTTCTTAGAACCCACACGGATAGGTGTTAGTAGTGCAACCTGCTTAGATAATATTTTTTGTAGTTGCGAATGTTTGGATAAAGAAATATTTAATTGTTTTAATTCTGACCATAGTGGTCAGAAGGCATCTTTCATCTATGATTTTTATCAAAAACCTGATACAATAACATACCGACCTATAACTAGTAATCGTTTGGAATTATTCAAAAATAAAGTTCAGAGTAATCTTACAGTGTTACCGTTTTTACAGAATGAGTGTAGGTAATAGTATTTATAAAGACTTCTTCGGCGTAATTCTACATCAATTTAACAACAATTTTAAAATGAAAACTATTTCTAGGTCGAAAACAAAATTTAGTGAATGGGCTACTACAGGCATTCATAAAAGTAGAAATAGGCTTTATGACCTATATAGAGAGAGGGAGGAAAATAAGAATGCTGACTTTCTAAATTATGTTAGGAATTATTCAAGGACCTTTAAACAAGTTTGTTTAACTGCCAAGGCAAATTTTCTTAGTCTCAAACTTAAATCATCTGACAACAAGGTAAAAACTGTATGGAATATTATAAATAGAGAAACGGGAAAATCAAAAACTCGTGATAATCAAGTCACTCTGAACACAGGTGACCAACAAATCACGTCAAATAAAGACGTTGCCTTAGCATTCGAAGATTATTTTTCTAACATAGCCATTAATACTACGAAATGTCTTAAATCATCCGCGGTTGAAGCTCAATCATTACTTAGCACTAATGTCAGTAAATGTAATATAAACTTTGATTTCAGCCCTGTAAATTCAGATTCAATAGTCAAGATATTTAAATCACTTAGTTTAAAAAAGACTGAAGATTTGTGGGGCACATCAGTTAAGGTACTCTTTCATATCATAGATGTAATTGCACCCCATCTAGCATTAATCTACAATAATTGCATATCAGAGGGGGTCTTTCCAGATCTCATGAAATATAGTAAAGTAATACCTCTTTTTAAATCGGGCGAGATGAGTGATATAACGAACTTCCGTCCCATTTCCATACTACCAGTTTTAAGTAAAGTCTTTGAGAAAGTAATGCTAAAGGATATGTTAGGTCACTTTAACAGAAATAAACTACTTAACAATAACCAGTTTGGCTTTACCAGAGGTCGATCAACAATTGATGCGGCATCTGTACTCATTAAACATATATAAAACAGTTGGGAGAAATCTTGCGATGCAGTAGGAATATTTTGTGATCTTTCTAAAGCTTTTGATTGCGTGGATCATACGACCCTTATTTTAAAATTAGAACATTATGGATTGTCCAACAAAGCTTTAAGCCTTATGTCTTCTTATCTAAGTGATAGAACTCAAACAGTTGTTGTAAACAAAACGCAATCTGTTGGAGCTACATTGAAAATAGGTGTGCCTCAAGGCTCTATTTTAGGTCCTTTTTTATTTTTGGTTTACATAAATGACTTGCCACCAACAGTAGATAAACTTTGTGATATTGTACTTTTTGCTGATGATACTTCACTAATTTTCAAGGTAGGATTAACACCACACTAGTTAAAGTACTTAATTGGTTTACTAGCAACAATTTGCTACTAAATGCTAAGAAAACGAAATGTGTTAGGTTCGCTTTGCCTAATGTTAAACCGGTACATTCTAGTATTTTTCTAAATGACGAGTGTTTGCAAATGGTAGATAAGGCAATTTTCTTAGGCATAACATTAGATAAATATTTGCAATGGAGTCCCCATATAGCTGTACTGGCAGGTAAACTAAGTTCGGCAGCTTACGCCGTTAGGAAAATTAGACAACAAACCAATGTTGAGACAGCTCGCTTAGTCTATTATAGTTATTTCCATAGTGTCATGTCGTACGGTATTCTGGTTTGGGGTAAGGCAGCTGACATACAAACTATATTTGTGTTACAAAAAAGGGCCATTCGTTCTATTTACAACTTAAACTCCCGTGACTCTTTAAGAGAACTTTTTAAAGAAATTAATATCTTGACTGTAGCGTCTCAATTTATTTATGAGAATATTATTTACGTTACTAGAAATTTAGATTCTTTCACCAAAAATTCTGATATACATAATTTAAATACCAGAAATAAAAATAAAATCGCTATCCGAAAATTCCGCGTCCGTAAAGTATATAAATCATTTGTTGGTCAATGCATTCATTTCTATAATAAATTACCTAACGAAGTTTTAAAGTTACCCTTTCCAGCACTTAAAAGTTACTTGAAAAGGTCGTTAATGTCTAAATATTATAGGATCGAGGACTATCTAACAGACAAAAATGCATGGCCTAAATCCGAAACTTAGTCAATAATAATTTATTCAAATGCAAAATCTTTATCTTGTCTAGGGGACACCGTTGATGTAGGAAAACATATCGAAACTTTTATGTGGTCGTCTCGCACCATCTTATATACACATAAGTATGTGTTTTTTTTTTCTCTATCTCTCCCGTAAGATTCTTAATTGGCATGTTTTCCTGCTGAACTACGCATGTTATTTAATACTATATTTAATTTAATATTTATAGCTTTATATAATGCTAGACTAAGTAGTACCATTGTAATAAGAAATATGTTTAAAAAATGACTGACTGCTGAGTTTCTTGCGGCGTTTCTTCTCGGCAGTGGTCTTCTCTTGGGAAGCGCTGGTAGATTCTTGACGTGTAAAAGTGCCCGTGCGGCCTACTTACTGAATAAATTTCTTTTATCTTTTTATCTTTTATTCGTATTTGATATCAGAGGCCCTACTTTGAAAATCGAAGTTCGAAGTTACGTTGACTTCATCCCTTTCTCTCAATTTAGTTTCGAATAACTATTGCAGGGATGTAGCTAACGTAACTTCAAACTTCGATTTCCAAGCAAACTTTCAGGCGTGTGAATAATTCATTTTTACGGTAAAACGAACTTGTAGAAATTAGTAAAAATCTGCCATTGGCCTACGAGTAATATGGCTGCGTTTATCGCGTGAAAAAATATGGATAAAACATTCGTCACTTTTTGACACGTAAAGCACGAGAGTGACGGATGCTTTATCCACATTTTGTCTCGCTATAAACGCAACCATACTAAGCCCACTGACAAGATTAAAAAGTCGACCCCCTGATCTTGAGTAAGATTTATATAAGAATAGTCTTAAGATACGTCAAAATAAAGTTCAAGATAGAAAACTGTTTTTTTATGGATAGAGGAGGCAAACGAGCACATAAGCCACCTTGATGATAAGTAGGATCTGAGACCCATAAATATTCCATCTTAGGGCCATATTATTAAACTAATCTCATCTCTAATGCTCGTCTCGAGATGTGTCAAAAATGACAGTGTTCTATGGTTTGACGTTTACTTTGACGTATCTTGTGACCGGCATCTCGGCCAAGATGGGTTTATTAATACGGCCCTTAGTCCTCAGGGTTGGCAACGCTTTGGCAGTCTTCGGATTGCAGTCTTAAGATTGCATTCTTGAGTTTGTAGTCTTGAGAATGCAAACGTCTATGGGTCACAGATACCACTTGTCATCGGTGGATGCTTGTAGCAATCCATTGACAAGTTGTTTTAACATTATCGAGCCGGGATCTATTGCAACGAAGCAATGTATCACAAAAAGCATGCGGGCTATCGACCAATTAGACTGATCCTTAAGGCATCGTAGCTCCCAAACGGATGGACCGATTTGGACCCGGTTTTTTTTTAAAATATAGTCAGTTTAATTAAAATGGTTCTTAGCTAGTTTAATTAAGATGGTTCTTAGCTGGCTGTAAAATCAGGAAAATGGTGTGCAAATATGGTTTCTAATTGCTTTATTAAGCAGAAAACCATTTTAGCCAAAAGTGATGCATTTTGAGGTTATAAAATTGTTTACTAAATAAGACAAGTCAATTGGAATGGAGTTTATGGTGGTCCAACTTTTTGGTCCTCACCCAAACTTGTTGCATCTTCATTCAATAACGTATTCCCATCTCACTCACGCATGAATGAACGTGAGTCAAGTTTAGGTTAATAAGCACTACCTATTATTCCTACCTCTGTTAATAAGGCCCTCCATTATCTACGTATCTGTATGTGCTATCCTTTAAGTTTTTTTTTTTGTCGTACAGCGTAAGACCATTTCGCTTTTGACGTGTTGTGGTATTGTTTTTAGGCCGCCATTACTGTCAAGTAAATAAGAGCTATCATAAGCGACATAACGGTGCCAATACGATAACCAGTAAAAAGCAATATCGTTTTACAGTACAGAATGTCAGCCCTGTTTGTTGTTTTGCAGTATTTGCAGTGTGTTATTGTGAAATGATGTGAGGTTAAGTTTTAATTTTAAAATGGAAACTTCTTAAATAATAAATAATATTTATTTATGCTTCGTTGGTTTAATAACCGGAAAAAACGCGACCAAATGCATCATTTGGTTGTTTTTCGGTTATGCAAGTAACTAAGTAAGTAAGTAGGTACATATAATTTTAATACTTGCATCATTCATTAATTCATCAAAATTAAATCATCGTGAAAACAACCGGTTTGGCGTGAATATTGAACTGAGTCACACTGAGTGTAGGAACTTTCAGAGACCCCCCCATTTCACCCCCTTAAAAACAAAATAAGCCGTATTTTTTATTATAAACATTTGCCACTGAAAAAAACACCCGTAGTACATGATATGGTTTTTTAAGACCTTAAATTCGATTTTTTGCCGCCTGTTTCACAATCGACAAGTAAAGCATATTCAATTTGACACATAAATTTAATGCTTGCACTTGAAAATAGACGAGGAGAGAGCCAACTTTAAATAGGTAGCAGATAAATTTACTTATCGATTGTGAAACAGGCCCTTAGTCTTCCTTTATAAAGGGCATCCCCACTTTCTAATGGAATTTTTGTCTAATTCGAATACTTATCTAGGTCTCCAGAAGAAATTAAAAATGGAAAATCAGAGTTACCCCCCCCCCCCCCCCCCCTCTCCGGTCTGTCATCAAATGAAATCGTAAATATTATCGTCGGTGAAACTGCAAAACCACGTAAGTAACATTTGTAATGAGAAGCAAAATGCACCTTATTTCTAAGATGTTAAGGTTTCATTTGCTATATAATAAATTTGTTGGTTACGCGGTTTTGCAGTATCACCGACGTTATGCTCTTTTGACCAGATTCGAAAACGTTTTTACTTAAGTATAGGTATAAGACTAACTTTTGTCCGCGACTCCGCGCTGAAGCCGATTATCGCTGTTCCCTAGGTAGATGCTCGATTTTTCGAATTAATTATTATAGGCACCGTACGTCTCCAGGATAAACTAAGTTTGTAGTAAATTTTACGTTGATCGGTTGAGGTGTTGCACCGTGAAGAGAAAATAAACAATCACACTTTCATCGACGACGACGAATGACTTTTTCCATGAAAAACTTTACAATTTTGTTAAATTGTACACTTGTTAAGTTTTCTGGAATAGGAAGTTGGTCTAAGTAGTTATTTTTTACAGTTTGGTGAAGTATTTTTATCTGTGCCCCTGTGCGCTAGGGACAGAGTAATACGCGCTATCTCGCTCTGACACGCAGACGCGTCCGTCATTCGCAGTTGTCTCTTTCCGATAGGGCATAGGCATAGGTCACAATTAATAACTCACTGCATTTAAACTTTGTTTAACCCTAAAAAAAGTAAGTTTTTTAACGAAATATTTTTTTCTTAAAAAAGGGCTTAAGTTGCCGTTGGTAACATTGTTAACATAACGGCTCTAAAAATTTATTTAATACAACTTTTTTAGTAAATACATTTAGATTATCGTATAGCAAAGTTTAAAAATGAATCTGATGTAATTTAGAATGCATAACTTTTGACCAATTTTCCGGGTTAAAAGTACCCACCCTATGTCCGTCTTCGGGCTATAAGCTATCCCTGTATCATACATAAAGTGGGGACAAACAAACAAACATACGCTATTATTATTTACTTAAGTAACTTTAATAAAAACGGATTGGACTTGAATTTCAATGGAAAGTTATGATGAATCAAAATAAAAAACTCATGACTCCACTCCAATATAGTTAACTTACTCAAGTAGGTACCTACTTAACCAAGGTAAAACGGATAAAAACCTTTCAAAATAACTTGTAAATATATTTAAAAAAATTACTAACCTTACATAAAGAACATACATACAGAATATCGTGCCACGCGGTCAGTCACTACACTACTTCAGAAATAATACGTAGTTAGGTATCTACTTGTAATAAAATATGGCCAAGGCATAATTTAAATTGCTAATGAAAACAAAAACTTTACTTAACACTTAACCTTTGTTATTTGCCTACGTCACGATTTACCTATACGGATAAAACTTTTAATTATCTTTTTAGAATAGCCTACCTAGTCGTAACAAGCAACCGAAATACTAAAATACCTTACCTAACAAAGTCCTCCTGAAGGCAAATAACCTTGGACATGCCAATTAAATACCCTGTAACCACGTAAGTAGCTACCTAACCAATTTATATAACTTAGTTCATCGATTTCTAATTAACGTAATGTGCCCGCAATGAACTTAAACTTTCTAATCCTAATTACGACTTATTTATTCATAATGTATGCTAAAAATAAACTATAATAACCTTAAAGTTATGTTTACGTGGTCATCTGAAAAGCGTATCAAAGTGTGTTTAAATCGAGCGAGCGATACAGAAAAGTTGCCTTAACAAAGAGTGGAGTTGGCTCGTAAAATCGAGTCGAGAGTCGAGAGGCCCAATGTGCCCGGATGTTATATAGCTGTGTAGATAAACCTTCCGCCGATGGCGGCGCCCCTGGCGGCGACTGAACGAAGCTAACTTCACGCCGCGTATACCCGGCGACTCAGCTACCGCTCGCGCTTTTACAACAAAGTAGAATCGGATTTAATTTTGTACGTAATTTGGTTAAAATTATATTCTTGCCTGAGAGCAAGTTATTTGCGTGGTTTTATGAGTAAAGGTTGCAAGTAAGTAAGACATGCATTAGAAACGAATAACTGGCACGCAATCATTAAAAAATATCCTTATTTTTGAGCAAAAATTACTTGTACAATTTTAATAATCGTAAATGATTGTATTAAGATTTATGAGATTGTAACAGGGGAAATGGGTAAAAATAAAATATAGCCATTTACTATCTCAATGTGACATTTTTATTTCAAAACTAAAGTTTTAAGTAGGTACTCATATTAAAAACCGTTGGAATGGGCCCAGTCACGCAAGTAATTAACGTGATCACCTTTGACTTCTATGAACCGGCCTAACTCGTGAACCCTGGTTTCTACGTATCTGCTGTATTTGTTTTCCAAAAGTTCCTTAATTTCGTCATTCATGAGCCAAATGTCACCCTCAATTTTTTTTACGATTGTAATTTTACGTTGGCCTCTTGATGTCAGCTGTAAATATATGGGTAGTTCATGATTTTTGGTTCTTGCTATAAAGAAGGGCAGCTCTTCCGCCTTTTCATTAGGAGGTATCCAGCCCGAAGGGTAGGTGGCTTTAGGTTTCACCTCTGGAATGGTCTCAAAAGGCAAGAGTCTTTCCACGTAAGCCCATTCTGGGGGATTTTTTACTACTTCATACTCGTATTGATCCTTCAATTTATATATTAAAGGAGAATGTGCATAATTTGAGTAATTTCTGGATACGAATACCTGCAACAAGAAACGAAACATTTTATTTAAAAGTATTACTAACTCTGAACTATCGACGTAACTAAAGAAATAAGTAAATAATTTATATCCTAACAAATAATAATATTTATTTAGTTTTTTTATTTCAAAGTATTAATTTGTACCTAAATTTAATTCAAGTTTTATATAAACTCAATATCTTTCAATAAAACCTACACGCGGCGTAGCTTGTCATTACTCATCAATCAACGTCATTCTGAAAATAATGTTACGTGAAGCGAGGACAACTTGCGTGCCCCACCGTACGGCCATAGTTCTGTCACATGTTGCGGTCAAAGCCACATTACAACGCGACGCGAGTGAAAATATAATTAAAATATTACCGATAGTGATTCCGGGGTGATTTTTGCACCAAAATCTGTTGCGTTGTTCAAGATCTGTCCAGTTTTTCCGGTAAAAAGTCGCGCAAATGCGCACTGTGCACGCCACATCGCCGCCATTTTGAATAGCGAATAGAGCGAATTGCTACAAGAGCAATAAGAACTATATTATTCGTTTCGAAGGAAACATTATGGCGGACGCCTGCAGACATTCGGGCTTTTCAAAAATCGTTTTCTAAGTTTAATCGCGTGTTTATATTGAACTTTTTTGCATATTATGGTGCGTTGTGTGTCTAATTAACGTTTTATTGTGGGTTTTGGATGTTTCGTTGGATAAAATGTGAGTATATTGTTAGGACATTGCAGAGGCGCGCCACGGCTAGGGAAATGATTTGGGGCTTTCGTTCGTTCGACGCACACGCACTGTCAGCTGGTAGGTGGCGTTAGGTGTCAATCGCGGCCTATGGCCACCAAAACATGACTTTTTCATGACTTTGCGGTGCGATTTTCTTCCTAATGAACGATGTAAACAAGTATTTTAGTGCGTATTTAGTGTTTTTAAACGTTTGTTATTAAACGAGGCCGATTTTTTCACTATATAATTAAAGCAGTCTTTGAACAAATAGTGCGCGAACTTGTTCGGTGTTACGGTGTTCAGCTTTTGTTTACCACTATTTCTCCCTCGATTTATTTAACAATCTAAGTGTCTGCCGGTTAGATCCGGCCCATGTTATCATCAAGAACATAATTTTGTGTTAAAAAGTGTGAATAAAAAAGTAAATCCCGTTATAATTAGTCTGAAACTAACGTCACTCATTTTTATGTGAGAAACTTATCAAATGCTCGTTTTATTTTTATTACCACGTCATTAATTGTGATTGGAAGGTGCTTTAGCATGTTTTTTTTCCTTTTTCAGGTTTGGAATGTACCCTGTAGAGGCGTATTATGGCTCAATGTCGTTCTAACAGCAAGGTGAAGGATTCCTTGCGAGTGAGAGGCTCTGCAAGCGGTGGCAAGGACGACAGCGGCTGCGACACGAGCCCTGAGGAGCCCCTGGGTGACTCCCTCTTGCCGGACACGGACAGAGAGGACACTAGCCCCAACAGGGCCCGCTCCACCTCTACCATCAATCTCAGGTCTAAGTCCAGAGCTGACAGTCAATCTTTACCTGATGTCGGAAGTACGGGATCTTCTCCCACCACACATTCCATCATGAAAACTAAACAATCTAAAGATGAGTTGGAAAAAAGTAACGACGATGAAGCTACTATAGAACCTAAGACTAGACAGGCCCGCAAGAAGTTCTCTGGTGTCACTGACGAGGACAAGAAAGGAGTGTTACAATATGATCCCAAAACATCCAAAGAACCCAAGAAAATTTTAAAACCTAAAGCTGTTGTCAAGAAGCGGCCACTTGGTGTCCGGAAAACCTTAATTGGTAAGCAACTTGTTGGCACAGTGAAGGGTACTCTGAAGAATGTTATAAAGCAGACTAGGGGCAGGAAGCCAGCGGTCAGAAGTGAACCTGATAATTCTCAAGACAAAGAAACCTTCCCATTGATACCAGCTTCTGAAATAAAAAAGGAGCCTATTGACGATACTACTCCTAACTCTAGGTCTTCAAGTCCCAAAACTGGTGGCAAAAGGCAAAGGCTTACTTCAGACAAAATTATGATGAAGTCAGTCCTCGGTGACTCTCCCAGCAGCTTAGTGCTGGGTCCTCGGACCAGCCCCTATTCAATGCGCTCTGAGAGAAGCAACAGTCCATCACTTGTTGAGACTAAGAACCTCCGCAGTGGGAAGCCACGGAAAGTCAAGAGCAACCTGTTGAATGAGGTTGTAATGAAGGAACAGAAAAAGCGACGCAGACTGCTTTCTGATTCAAAAACTAGCGATGCTGGAGATACTAATGAGGATTGCAAGAAGCTCAAGAGAGGCCGCTCCTGCTCCCGTGAAGGAAGTGAGATCTCCAAATGCTCAGACATCACCGAGTCTGACGTGAGCCTCAGCGAGACACTCATGGACACTGACAGCAGGGAGCTCAATAAAAAATTAGAAAAGCCTAAGACTGACCTAGATTTAGATTTTGAAAATAATGTACAGATCTCTATTACACAAAAAGTGCCTTCTCGCGATCCTAAATTAACAGAAAAACTGGATACGGAAACTAGATGTAACATAAATGAAAAGAGTAAGAGAAATTTGAGCTTAACAAGAAGTACTTCATTAGACTCCGACAACAATAATAGTAATAGGTTAAAATTAGAAAATTTAAATTCATCTGACATAGAAGAAATAACGAGGAAGACTGAAGAGGATACGTTTATAGAAGCTGTTAGTATACTCACTAGTATGTCCAATGCTTTTAATTCGAAGGAGGTTTCGAAGAACATTAGAAAGGCGAGGAGGGGGAGGAAGGTGGCGGCGGCGGCGCGGACGAGCATGGTGCGGGCGCGCCCGGAGCCGCTCGCGGCCGAGCGCGCGGAGCCGGCCGCGCGCCCCGAGCCGGCCGGGCGCGCCGAGCCGGCCGGGCCCGCCGAGCCCGCGCGCCGCGCCAGCGCCACCGTCACGGCCGAGCCCGCCGAGGAGAAGCAGGAGACTCTCGAGACGCTCTCCAAGGAGATCGACGACCTCATCAACAACCTGGACCAAAACATAGACCGCGACCATGAAATGGCCAACGAATCTATGGTAGAACACAATGACCAATCGCAGACCAAATCGGTTGCCAAATTCTACGGGCTATCTAAACCGCTGGGCGATAACAATAGTATAGTGACCCCCGAGACACCTGTTAAGGACAAAGACGCGTCAGCAACCTCCGAGAACACCCCGTCGAAGAATGACGATAGCGAAAATATAAGACTTCACTATGAAGAGGATTCCCTTGAAAGAGCCGTAGACAATAGCAAGCCAGAAATATCCTACAAAGTTAGCACAGTAGCGAGCATAGACAAGCTTATGGACCGACTGAAAGTTTTTGAAGAATTTGACAAGAAAAGACAAAGGCAAGAATCCGAATCAAAATCCTCTGACAGCAAAACTGTTATGGTGACAAATGATGTGGTTTTAATACCCAAATCAGGAGCGCATATCAAGCAACTAACAGATGTCCAGTCTGTAAGGTCTCCTGAAAGGCCTATTGAAAAAGAGAATGTACTCAGCTGTTTTGAAAACAATTCAGCAATATCAATTGTTAAAAGGGATTATCAAGCCAGAAGGTCGATTGACATTGATCTGCCCAACTCAGTTACACTAATAAAACGGAATAGTTTTAGTTCAAGAAAAGAATCAACAAGCTCAAATCACTCCAGAGACACAGATGCTATCAGCATTTTTGAGAAATCATTGGGCAAAGATGTGACATTGACAGAAATCAGGAAGTCTGTTGATAAAGCAGCCCCGGCGGCACAATTGGATCTACAACATTTCGCCAACTTACATCAAAATAATCCCACCACCACGTTGAAGGGTGTGGTGCTGGATACTAGCCAAATATCAATAACTCCGCGTGTATTCACTGATTCTAAAGACATTCGTAAATCTAGAGATTCCACATCGAGGAAATCATCTGAAACAGGCATTGAGAATGAAGAAAAAAATTCTGTAATAGAGAAAATGAAATCGCCGCCTCATCAAGTGATGTCGCCGCCGCCCCTTCAAGTAAAGTCTCCGCTGCCCGTTCAAGTAAAGTCTCCACCTCCCGTTCAAGTAAAGTCTCCACCGCCCCTTCAAGTAAAGTCTCCACCGCCCCATCAAGGAAAGTCTCCACCGCCCCTTCAAGTAAAGTCTCCACCGCCCCTTCAAGTAAAGTCTCCACCGCCCCTTCAAGTAAAGTCTCCACCGCCCCTTCAAGTAAAGTCTCCACCGCCCCTTCAAGTAAACTCTCCGCCTCTTCAGGTCCTGACACTGCCTCCTCAGGTAATGTCAACCCCAGCTCAAGTGAAGTCGATCCCACAAGGTACGTCGACCCCACAAGTTACGTCGACGCCTAAAGTAACGTCAATCCCTCAAGGTACGTCAGCGCCTAAAGTAACGTCGACCCCACAAGTTACGTCGACGCCTAAAGTAACGTCGACCCCACAAGTTATGTCGACCACACAAGGTACGTCGACGGCTAAAGTAAAGTCGCCGCCACCTAAAGTAACGTCACCGCCGGTTCCAATGCCTGCACCTGTGGCCATTAAGTCTCCAGAAGCGCAACCAATGGAGACAGAAGCCCTCGCACCTCCTCTAGAAAATATTAAACCAGTTCCTGCAGACATATGTTTGGCCACTGAACTCCCAAAAGTTGATAGTGTAAAACAACCTGAAGCAAAAATTGAAGAAATAGTTGTCCCAGCAGAAAAAGCTAAAACTGTACAACCTGAAGCTATGGTGGTTGAGCCGGTTGAGAAAGTAGAAGAAAAAGTAGTAGAAAAGCCTGTAGAACTTAAGGAAGTTAAAGAATCAGAGAGTAAGACTGAAACGCCGGCAAAGAGCAAGTTATCCGAGACTGCCGAGTTAGCTAAACCGGGCAAGAGTCCCGGGAAGCGCAGCAAGTCTGCGCGGAATTCCACTGAGAACCAACCAGGGCCGAGCAACATATTGAACGAGACGCCTGAAAGCCAGAGACGCAAGGAGAACGTCCTGCGTACGCTGGGCTTACTCACTCACAAAGCGGCCAAAGAAGCCAAGATACAGAAACTTAAAGAGAAACAACGTATTTACGGGGCGGGTATGAGTGGCGTGATGAGTAAGAAGTCTTCTAAAGGTTCCGGGGACTACACTGGGACGCTCAAGACTGTTATAAAGTTGAATAGAGGAGCTGGGGAGAGGGACAAGAAGAAGTACAGGAGTTCTTTGAAGATGACGTTCCAGAAGAGCAAGCACCGCTCGGGCAAGCCGCCGCCGGAGCCCGGCGTGACGCCAGGGGAGGACGACGCCTACTACACCATCGAACGACCTGCGGTGAGCATTCTATTACTTCTCTTATACATTGCAATTAGACTAACCTTTTGAGCGCCAAAGCCGGCAAATCACGTCATCGGAAATTCGTGGCACTGACGCCAAACTTCGACAATTGCCGTCAAACTTCATACGCGACAAGACGTCTGAGACACGTCGTATTACTTCGCTGCTTCTCGTTCAAAAGGTTAAAAGGTATAGTCAACTACAAATCGCACTGCAAGATCAAAACAGTATCAACTCAAAATCCTTGCTAATTTTGTTTGAAGTTGTGTTAAAGTCGATTTTAAAATACAGTTGTATTTTGAGTTAATGCTGTTTTGATCTAGCAAAATATATATTTACATGTTTGCAACTTATTCCATTGAAATAGGGTGCAAATGCGTATTATAATAATATCTTTGTACTTTACCACTGTGCTGCTTCCTCACTTGCTCTTATGCGTTTGAGATTTAAGTCTAGCCAATTTTCCTGAATCCTAAGGTCTTCATAACCTCGTAAGGCCCACCGTACTACGAACAGACAGTTTTTTTTCACTTGGACTTTGAATCTACCATCAAGGCAATAAAGTTCAATTACGTTTGTTCGATAATGCCATTTTCAATTTATGAGGAAAGGAAAATAAACTTTATTTCCATTGCAATACAGTTCAAATGGAATTGCCAATGTACATCCAATTGCACACTGGGTCTTACGAGGTTAAGATTGATTGCATTGTACCATCAGCAACACAGTTAACTGACTAATTGTGAACCTTGTCACCTTTCAATAAGGATCACTACTATCAGTAGTGGTAAGTTGACAGTGATTCTGTTTGTACAAGCCAACTATTGACTCTATATTTTGACATTGTTTGATAATGCAACCGATTGTTGACTACTCTGTTTGCCTTCTTTCCTTACCTTTTTTAGCAAATCAAGGAGGCAAATCAAATGCAAAATCGCCAAATTTTTGGTTTTAGTCTTACAATGTCGAAAAGTGGCCTTGGAAGTTGTTATAGTGTAATTTTCAGTGAATTTTTAAGTCATTAGTAACACAAAACTCAAACTTAATAGCTTCACTTATTGTTCAGTTACTTTTAAAATTAAGAACCGTCTTGTGTCACGTTTACATACAGACTGAGATCAGAGGCTCTATTCTACTTGGTAAAACCATATTGCTCTTGATATGTTATCGTATAGTCAACTTTACGATAGCTAGTATTTACTTAAGGGTGGTATTCCACTTGTCCAAGAACATTGTCCAATGTGTATTTGCGTCTCAAATTAAAAAATATGAGACGCCCCAGGGATTCATTTACCAACATAGAATCAAAAACAATTAGTCTCTAATGTTATATATTATTTGTATGTTAAATCTCGCTTCATGGTTAACGAATTACCAGCTTATTGTTGTTCTACCTCGCAGATTACCTATGATAATTTTACTACCATTATACAGCTATGGTGCTACGAGGGCTACGCCGTAGCACTTCCTGTTAGCAAAAACATGACGCAAAACAACTTTGTGTTTATTTATGTGTAGGTTTATTTATTAATGACGAAATATATTTATTTGAGGTTTATGGCTGCCTGAATTAACTACCGTTTGACAATTGTATTAGAAATTTTGATTGATTGATTATTTGCTGAGTTCTTAATGGCTTTACACACTAAATCCGGCGGTAGAACATCCCGACGGATTGGTGGCCAAGGGCTTATTTTTTGTGTAGGATTAGCAAAGATGTGAAACTATCGACTAACCTACCGATTCTTAGTCTTTGGCAGTTTGGCTTGGGGGCTGGCAAAAGAATTGACAAAATATATGGAATTGACATAAGCGGACGAAGCGATAGATCGTCAGCTTACGTCAATTCTATTCTATACAATCACTTTCCAAATATTGATACTTTTTGGCCCTGCAATCATATTGTTTACGCGGCCGTCTTCACTGCCGAGATAATAGAGCTATCAAGTTAACAATACGATAACAATCAATAGGAGGGGTAAAAACAATGTGGAATAGACATCCTATTCGGGGTCTTTGGTGTGTTTGGCCCTTAAGTGCTTAACCTTTTCAACGCCACAGTCGGCTCTGGCCGTCAACTAAAAATCGTGCCACTGACGCCACGTCGGCTACAGCCGACAAGAGTTCAAGATTAAAAGAGACTTTGTTTGGTGGCAATAAGGTGTAATTTGCATAGCATAGCAAACATGTTTGGCGTGTGGGTGGCACATTTTGTATTCGACGTATGGCGTTCAAAAGGTTAATAAATAATCATTCACTTTGGTCTATCTCTTGATGTCTTGTGCGTTTTATTGAATAGCAAAAACATATTTACATTAAAAATAATTAATCATATGAAATATAAATATTTCTTAACCTGAATTATTAATTTTAAATATACATGCAGTTTAATAATGGTTTAAACGTACAGATTTTTTAGTTAGAAAAGATGTTTTTTAACACATTTCACATGAATGTATGATTGATATATGATTCTTGAGTAGCATGGTAGCATAATTTTAAAGAAATCGAACCAATCTGGATACTCAAAAAAGATGTAAGTTCTAATCCTACCCGATCTCATTATTATTCAATATCCTTTAAAATTTGTTACTGAAACAAAGGCACCAGATTTGATGTTTGTTTTCTTTCTTAGACAAGATACAACAGGTGATTTTTTTATAATGGTTTTACGCCTTTTTTTCCTATTTAACTTACAACAACATTTTCATCATGTTTGCTCGCCATTGTAGTAATATTTTATTCATTTAATCTTTATTGCACAGTAGAAAGTACAAATAGCGGACCTAATGCCTAATCGCAATCTCTACAAGTCGACTAAATAATAAACAGAAGTTTACATAGTGGGTGCACAGAAAAAGAAGACAGGCAGATAAAACTAAGAACTTAAAACATGATTATCCTAATTATTGGTAATACATGTCATATATGTCATATAATCAATCAATCAATCAAATGTTTATTGCGTAAGAAGCCCACGTCAAAAATACATTAAAAAGTAAAATCAGAAGGTACAATATTTTTTTAAGAACAATTCCTAATCGTAACTAATTATAATACTCATACATATAATAGTATATATAATACATAATTATCTATAAATAATATTCTTGTGTCATTTCCCACTACTTCTATTGATAGAATTTTGGGGAATAGACCACGTGTCCTATGTATATGTGTAACGACGTGTTCTAATTGTTTTTCTTTTGTCCCCAGGGCTTCGCTGGCGCAGGTTCAGAGGGTGGGCACAGAAAGTCTTACAGTAACCGCCTTAATAACCATGGTGTGTGGATCTTACACTCACCCTGATCTACCGAACTAGGCGCAAACATAATTCCTCCTTTATTTGGAACCAGTAATGGACAAGGACCCAATAATGGACACTTGATTCTTATTTAACAGAAGACAAGGGTTATTCATTTATTTTGCAACAATCAATTTATAACCGTATGATCATTGAAATAAGAGTGAAGTGTCCATTACTGGTGCCTGTCAGTTAAAAGTGTCCGTCATTGGTGCCGTCACCCTATTTTCTTTTAATTTAAGGGCCATTCTACTTTTCAGTGTACATTTTTGTTATCGTCTGATAAAAAGTATACCAAATTATGAATCCGCGTATAAATAAATAACATGAACTTAGAATGCTTAAATTTAGCGGTTTACAAAAAAACAACTTTTAAATTACTTAATTATCGTTGAAGAATCTTGGTAACTCAGTGGTAAATTGCACTTTTTCCATAGAAAAGGCGGGGACATCAACGTCCACTGCGTTACTGAACTTATAGTTATTACAAATAACTTTTTATGAATCAGGATAATTCTAAATATAAGCTTATTAATGTCCCTTTTCGAGTTTCAAGTTAGAAAACTACTAAAAGTACTTAAACTTACGTACAACGAAAAGTAGAATGGCCCTTAAATTGAAACTTTATCTTTTATCTTTAATTTTAAAACCTTGTCTTTATTTTACATTGTACAACTTTATTTCACCATAAAGCATAATTTAAATGTTTGCTCCTAGTTATGTATGTTCCTATCAGAAATATGCAATAATCAGTGTATGCTTTGACACAAATTAATAGCTAATTAGCAAGCTATTTAGAAATTTAATAAAAAATACTACGGGGCACTTGATTTCTGCATATTTTTGTCAATAATATTTTTCCTGACTAATAGTTTTATTTAAACAGAAAAATCAGACACATGCATGAGAACGTCACGTTTTTAACACCCTAACAAATCAATAACTATAACAATTATAAATTAAAATTCGTTTTTAATGAATTGAAACCAACGCTCGGCGATTTTTAATGTTGTTTTTGTCTTAAAATTTATTGTAGTCGTTTAACCTTTTGAACGGCATGTCCAATACTAATGTCGATGGAGGAAAGCAGTTAGCCTATTGGATGTGGCCCTGCCTACGAAACTTACGGTCCCGGGTTCGATTCCAAATATCTGTGAAATGAGCGCGAGTATTTGTTGCAGTCTTATGATATATTTTGTATGTATTTCTGTATATAAGTAAGTTTGTATAGATAAATAAATGCTTATATACATAGAAAACACCCAAGACTCAGAAACGAATACTCGCGCTCATCACACAAATATTCGCCTTGACCGGGAACCGAACCTGGGATTGCTACCTTCGTAGGGTGACGATTAAGTAGGCTAACGGCGTCGTCAATGTAAACAGCTTTACATTAAAGAAAAGGCCATTGATATTATTTATGTACAGTCATAAATATAACTTCGTTCCCAAGGCGTCAAAAATATTAACACCCCTATGCCACTGATGATAAGGTTTATGTTTACATATATTTGACGCTATGGCCGTATATTAGTGCTTTTGACTGTACCTATTCTTCCGTTAATAAATTAATATGAATATTCTATTCTATTTAACGTCGAACAGATAATTAAGTAATCCAAAACCTTAAGATTATGAAATTATGCGTGGTCCTACAAACCCACCACAACATCACAATACTACAATAAGATTATGTACCTATTTAATTATTATCTTCGTATTCTGATTATTGTTAATTACAAATGTTTACCGAATAAGGTTTAATTTCGAGTCTTGGCACGGGATGTATAAAAATTAGATCCACCCCCCTGTCACATTCGGTTCAAGCAGCAAACGCACAGAAAGTGGTTGCAGAGCTTGTGATTCTAATAAAATATATGCAAGGTGTCACACTGAGCAGGGATTACCGGGCGCGTATTTAATATTAGAACGCGCCGCTTCGCTCGCTGTGTGGCTTACTTAACCTTTCCAACGCCCCACGAATATGCCACCCACGCGCCAAGCATGCTTCGAAAGCTATGCAAAACTCAACTTAATCTATACGAAAAAGTATCTTTTACACTGTCATACAACTATAAGCGTTAGTGGCGTAGACACGACAGCTCATAACGACTATTCGATGGCCTTCAAAAGGTAATATGCTTCACATCAAAGCTCATTGACAACACAATAAAAAAGAACACCCGAAACACCTCAGCGTTGTTCGACTTTATCTTGGGTTCGTTCCAGAAGCGCTTGCCTGTTAACTTTGTTCCAATCTGCAGCAGAAACTGAAGCAGCCCCAGAGCCCTCAGAGCCCAAGGAGACCCTAAACCTCGTGATCCCCGAGAAGGCCTCGTCCTTCAGCATCCACCCGGGCCGGCTGTGCCAGGACCAGTGCTTCTACTGCGGCGGCAAGTTCGGCCTGTTTGACACGCCGTGCCACATCGCGCAGATGAAGAGCCATGAGCGCCAGAAGAAGGTTCTAGACAGTAAGTATTGTTGTTACTAGATCGTCGTTATTATTAGGCGATGTTCGCAATGTTATCAAAAAAAGCAATTGTTGAACAAATGAATACCTAAACGAAAAGTCGATCTCAGGGTAGGTAACCAGCTTTGTGACTAATAACTCTTAAGTAAACAGTTGAAAATGAAGTTTCGCAATGTTATCAAGAAAAGCAATTGTTGAACAAATTAATAATTAACGAAAAGTCGATCTCAGGGTAAATAACCAGCTTTGTGACTAATAACTCTTAAGTAAACAGTTGAAAATGAAGTTTCGCAATGTTATCAAGAAAAGCAATTGTTGAACAAATGAATAATTAACGAAAAGTCGATCTCAGGGTAAATAACCAGCTTTGTGACTAATAACTCTTAAGTAAACAGTTGAAAATGAAGTTTCGCAATGTTATCAAGAAAAGCAATTGTTGAACAAATGAATAATTAACGAAAAGTCGATCTCAGGGTAAATAACCAGCTTTGTGACTAATAAAATAACTCTTAAGTAAACAGTTGAAAATGAAGTTTCTGAAGAAAAAATATAGGTGTCAATTTCACCAAGCGATGTTAAATGATAATCAATGTTAATCGACTGTTAGTTCATACATTTTGACAGCGGTTAACACTAATAATTTGTTAGTGATTGGTGAAATTCGACATAAAGGTTGCATTTGAGGGACTAGGCTTGTCCTGGTCCCGTAGAGCGCTGGAGCTGTAGCCGTGAGCGTGTGTTGTAGATGAGGAGCGGCTGACGATCGACAGCTGCCTGTGCGACGCGTGCTACCGGCACGTCGACCGCCGCGCCAACTGTCCCTCATACCGCAAGCGCGCGCGTCCGCCCGCGTGAGTACACTCACACACACACCTGACTGACGAGGGTAGTCACTTGATTAAATATTTTATTCTTGGGAGGGCATTTACTCAGGGTTAAAATACTTATGTTGTCAACCGCTACAGGTGCTTTTCCACCGGTGAGACGAGAACTGAAATTTACATCGAAAAATTTCAGATTCCTCCTCGTGTACCTTCGGTGCACATGCTTTTTTAATACAAATTACAATTCGTGCGCTTTCTCGTCTCATCTCGCTTCACAGGTGGAAAACCAGCTTTAGGCCTGCAAATTATTTCCCCGATAGAGGCGATATAACTAGTAGAAGTATTGTTCTATAAAAAAAAGACGTTTGAATTTATAGCTTGATATAAAAAGAGCATAGCGCGGTTACTATTTGGATCACAATATTCTCAAATTGCAATGATTTCAGCAGTTTTTTTGTCGCAATTTCACTTTGAACAGCGGGTCTCATTTTTCCCTTTTTATTTTTGTCTAGCTATATTTCCTGTTGTGACCTGCAAATCATAAACAAATTGTTTGTTCGTCCGCCAGGCAGCCGTCGAAGCCGGCGAGTCCGCCGGTGGAGCCGCCGGGCGCGGAGGCGGGCGGCTCGGGCTCGGCGCGCTGCCACGCGCGCGCCTGCGCCGCGCCGGCCGCGCGCACCATCCGCCGCAAGTGGCTCATCAAGATGCGCCCCGCCGTCAACAGAGTGGTGAGACACTCATTTTCTTACAGAGCGTATTTTTTTTTAAAAGCATGTATTTAATCGTTACCCAGGCCCAGCGATTTATTTTCTTTTCAACATTGGTAAATCAAATGGGGATAAAATTAACAACGGTAACTTTTCCATTACGTCACAAATTTGAAGTATTAAAATACTCAATATCTATCAGTGGTAATTTATGATGTTTGAAAACAATGTATTCAGCATTTTTTGATAGTCAACAATTGCGCTTTTCCTCATAACCACCTGCTTCTGAAAATAACCTCGCCCTTCGCACGAAAATTTGCAAGGAAAGTCCAGTCTCGGAGTACATTTGAAGTTCTGACTGTGTCAGTTAAAGGAGAAATAACAGTCTAAATTTTGCTTCATCGATGTGCTTCTGTCAAGTCCACAATAGAAAATACTCTTCAACCGAACAAATCTATAACTCGACATTAGTGAAATACTCCGTGTGAAATCCATTAATTAAGTAAAAAAATAAATAGAAAAGGATAGCCAATTAGAAAGTAAGAAAAACATTTATCCGTGATAAACAACAACAACGAATAGAGAAAAATATACACAAGAAGAATATAACCTCAAAATGCATCTTATAGTTTTTAACCTGCCGTTTTCTGGTCAATAAAATAATAAAAATAAAAAAATTGACCACTTTCCCGATTTCACATCTTGGCTTGTTTTTTATGAGTAAATTGCTATTTTACGCGAAGCCTTGTTCTTATTTGTAGGTCATACACACTCGCACTCAAAACAAAAGTTAGCTCTCCTGTGGTCCGATTGTTACCATGTCTACAGATTCCCGTTTCTACAGATTTTCGATTCAACAGAATCCCATATCTACAGATTTCTGATTCTACAGGTTCCCATTTCTACAGAAGGCCTAGGCCTGGTCAACCGTCCCTGATTGGTCTGTCTTGTCTTGACAGAGTCGACGGAGCTCCTATTTCTGGGTTGTTTTGGCCCTCCGGGCCTCATATAAAAATGAACCTGACCTAAGCTACTTACGACTCTGTGAAATTTATTATCCGTAGAACTAAGAATCTGTAGAACTGGGACTCTGTAATGGAAATCTGATGAATTGGGAATAAGCCCCCTGTGGTCAATAGTTACAGGCTTGTGTGTATATAAGTTTTATTTTTATTTGATACGGTTTATGCGGATGTGGGTTCAGCCAGAAAATTAGGCCTTAAAAACGTTAACTTCGAACGTATCACTTCGCAGAATTTTCATTTCATAGAAAACTAGTTTCTACTGAAACCTTATTATTTTCAGATTATTTTTTAGCGGTCACTGGTCTAACCTAACCTAACCTACGTAACCCATGCTTAAGATTATCTGAAAATAATAAGGTGCCAGCAGAAATTAGCTTTCTATGAAATAAAAATTCTGTGAAGTGTTATGGTCTATGAAATACGTGTCTATAAAAGAAGGGGACCCCCCATTGTTGCGAATAAATGTCTCTTTATCTTTATCATACTGTCCGGTTTTTATGCTTGCACTTATCCATGGTTTAACTATAAGCGATCTCGTCCACTCATATTTCGCGTGCTTGAACTCGTGGTCTGTCCGCGCAGTTGAAGCTGGAGTCGGACTACCCCGGCCTGCACACGCTGGGGCTGTGCGGCGCGCACTACGCCGCGCTGGCCCCGCTGCAGGCCTGCGCGCTCTGCCGCCGCCGGCTCACGCGCCACCACAACGTGCATCTGCTGCACCAGGTACACACACACACACACACACACACACGCTGGGGCTGTGCGGCGCGCACTACGCCGCGCTGGCCCCGCTGCAGGCCTGCGCGCTCTGCCGCCGCCGGCTCACGCGCCACCACAACGTGCATCTGCTGCACCAGGTACACACACACACACACACACACACACGCTGGGGCTGTGCGGCGCGCACTACGCCGCGCTGGCCCCGCTGCAGGCCTGCGCGCTCTGCCGCCGCCGGCTCACGCGCCACCACAACGTGCATCTGCTGCACCAGGTACACACACACACACACACACACACACACACACACACACACACACACACACGCTGGGGCTGTGCGGCGCGCACTACGCCGCGCTGGCCCCGCTGCAGGCCTGCGCGCTCTGCCGCCGCCGGCTCACGCGCCACCACAACGTGCATCTGCTGCACCAGGTACACACACACACACACACACACACACGCTGGGGCTGTGCGGCGCGCACTACGCCGCGCTGGCCCCGCTGCAGGCCTGCGCGCTCTGCCGCCGCCGGCTCACGCGCCACCACAACGTGCATCTGCTGCACCAGGTACACACACACACACACACACACACACGCTGGGGCTGTGCGGCGCGCACTACGCCGCGCTGGCCCCGCTGCAGGCCTGCGCGCTCTGCCGCCGCCGGCTCACGCGCCACCACAACGTGCATCTGCTGCACCAGGTACACACACACACACACACACACACACACGCTGGGGCTGTGCGGCGCGCACTACGCCGCGCTGGCCCCGCTGCAGGCCTGCGCGCTCTGCCGCCGCCGGCTCACGCGCCACCACAACGTGCATCTGCTGCACCAGGTACACACACACACACACACACACACACACACACGCTGGGGCTGTGCGGCGCGCACTACGCCGCGCTGGCCCCGCTGCAGGCCTGCGCGCTCTGCCGCCGCCGGCTCACGCGCCACCACAACGTGCATCTGCTGCACCAGGTACACACACACACACACACACACACACACACACACGCTGGGGCTGTGCGGCGCGCACTACGCCGCGCTGGCCCCGCTGCAGGCCTGCGCGCTCTGCCGCCGCCGGCTCACGCGCCACCACAACGTGCATCTGCTGCACCAGGTACACACACACACACACACACACACACACACACACGCTGGGGCTGTGCGGCGCGCACTACGCCGCGCTGGCCCCGCTGCAGGCCTGCGCGCTCTGCCGCCGCCGGCTCACGCGCCACCACAACGTGCATCTGCTGCACCAGGTACACACACACACACACACACACACATACACACACACATACACACACACACACACACACACACACACACACACGCTGGGGCTGTGCGGCGCGCACTACGCCGCGCTGGCCCCGCTGCAGGCCTGCGCGCTCTGCCGCCGCCGGCTCACGCGCCACCACAACGTGCATCTGCTGCACCAGGTACACACACACACACACACACACACACACACGCTGGGGCTGTGCGGCGCGCACTACGCCGCGCTGGCCCCGCTGCAGGCCTGCGCGCTCTGCCGCCGCCGGCTCACGCGCCACCACAACGTGCATCTGCTGCACCAGGTACACACACACACACACACACACACACACACACGCTGGGGCTGTGCGGCGCGCACTACGCCGCGCTGGCCCCGCTGCAGGCCTGCGCGCTCTGCCGCCGCCGGCTCACGCGCCACCACAACGTGCATCTGCTGCACCAGGTACACACACACACACACACACACACACACGCTGGGGCTGTGCGGCGCGCACTACGCCGCGCTGGCCCCGCTGCAGGCCTGCGCGCTCTGCCGCCGCCGGCTCACGCGCCACCACAACGTGCATCTGCTGCACCAGGTACACACACACACACACACACACACACACACACACACACACGCTGGGGCTGTGCGGCGCGCACTACGCCGCGCTGGCCCCGCTGCAGGCCTGCGCGCTCTGCCGCCGCCGGCTCACGCGCCACCACAACGTGCATCTGCTGCACCAGGTACACACACACACACACACACACACACACACACACACACACACACACACACACACACACACACACACACACACACGCTGGGGCTGTGCGGCGCGCACTACGCCGCGCTGGCCCCGCTGCAGGCCTGCGCGCTCTGCCGCCGCCGGCTCACGCGCCACCACAACGTGCATCTGCTGCACCAGGTACACACACACACACACACACACACACACACACACACACACACACACGCTGGGGCTGTGCGGCGCGCACTACGCCGCGCTGGCCCCGCTGCAGGCCTGCGCGCTCTGCCGCCGCCGGCTCACGCGCCACCACAACGTGCATCTGCTGCACCAGGTACACACACACACACACACACACACACACACACACACACACACACACACGCTGGGGCTGTGCGGCGCGCACTACGCCGCGCTGGCCCCGCTGCAGGCCTGCGCGCTCTGCCGCCGCCGGCTCACGCGCCACCACAACGTGCATCTGCTGCACCAGGTACACACACACACACACACACACACACACACACACACACACACGCTGGGGCTGTGCGGCGCGCACTACGCCGCGCTGGCCCCGCTGCAGGCCTGCGCGCTCTGCCGCCGCCGGCTCACGCGCCACCACAACGTGCATCTGCTGCACCAGGTACACACACACACACACACACACACACACACGCTGGGGCTGTGCGGCGCGCACTACGCCGCGCTGGCCCCGCTGCAGGCCTGCGCGCTCTGCCGCCGCCGGCTCACGCGCCACCACAACGT